>CM034400.1:17420000-18788500 GCA_019925095.2 Dendrolimus kikuchii
TTCTTTCATCATGCATTCTTTCCACATGCCCATTTAATATTATAAATGCGAAATTAACTCGGTCTGTCTGTTGCTCTTTCACGGAAACACTACTGGACCGATTTCGCTGAAACTTAATATATGAATGCCGAGGATGAACATAGGATACTTTGTATCCCAAAAAATGGGAGTTTCCGGGCTAAAAATATATTATTTGTCTCTCTGTTTGTTATGCGTTTACGGAAAATCTACAGATTTGGCTGAAATTCGGTATATATGTTATTTTAAAACCGAGAGTGGACAAGGTATACTTTTCATCCCGGATAATGGGATAGATTTATGTAAAGGTGACCCCAGAAAGTAGGATAGCTTTTTTGTCATTTTGGTAATTTCGGTCATTATGCTCGTTTTCGTCATTATCGCAGTTTTAGTCATTTTTCTAGTTTACAGATAGACGAGACTTGACAAACAGGTTAATACTTTTATCGCAAAAATATAACTAGAATGGATTGAAATAGGCGAAGAAATGTTGTAAGGCAGACCAATCTTTTTTCAAGTTTATAGATATAAAAATTCATAATCTATAAATAAAATGGGATAATAACGCGGTCTATCTATCTGTTAAGCTTTCACAGAAAAAACTACTGGACTACTGGATCTGTTTTGCTGTAATTTTGTACATATGTAGTTTTAATACCTAAGGGCATAGATGCTTTTCATCCCGGGAGATGAGATAGTTTGCAATTGAAAAATTGAAATAAATTGGAAATATTTATTTCTTAGAAAACACATGCACAATTTGTAAACAATTGCTGGAATCTTCTTTTAAGCAAAATTTACTTGTATCAGAAGATCCCGCTCTTCCATACCTTAAATATAATTGTATATAAAAGTTTCTAAAATATTTTCATGCTATAAATGACATAAAATTGATACTAAAAATTATTTTATATAAATTCCATAATTGTATTTATTGGAAATAAAGTTAGTGTACTTAATTTTCATTAAGTACAAAACATAATAATCATACCATAATATTTCATTACATTATCATATTGTATTGCTAGAATAATAGTTACTGCTCTTAAATATTTTCATTAAGTACAGAACATAAAATTATAATAGTATTTAATAAAAGAAAAATAAGAATATAAAAAGTAATATAAAATGAAGTTCCGGGGGCAAATAGCACTAACATAAAAATTTAATATCATGTAACCTGTACTAATGCCTGCTCTTTAAATAAGAGGCACGCACTAGTATAAAGTTTTCTAAAACTCTAGTTGTATATAAGCATTAAAATATGTTTACCCTGTATGCTCTCAGTGTGGTCAGTTGATCGCTGTTTGCACAAGCGAAATCTCTCCTCTTCGCATCGGCTTCAGACTGGAATAAAAAAGGATTTTTTAATCAACTTATTAAGACTTTAACACACATAAGTATGTAATGGAGTCATTTACTGGTAACACGGAAGAAGAGTTGGGTTAAGTAACTAAAAATAATACGAAAATATGAATCTTCGAATGATTGAAAAAAAATGTTCTTCGTAAATTTAAAACAGAAACTGTTAAGTAATGGACAATTTTATCATTTACTAGGATATGGTCGCGATTTCGTCCACGCTTGGCTTGATATTCCCGCGGGATTCCTGGGATCAAAAGTATCACACATTTTATTACATAAAATTTGCTATCGATTAGTAAAAAAACCGCATTTGAATTCAAGTTTTTTTTTCAACCTAGCCTTTTTAAATAATTCCCGCGGGATTCCCAGGATAAAAAGTAGCGCAGATTAAGTTTAGGAATCTTCTGTCGATCGGCAAGAATTGCATCGAAATCGGCCCAGTAGTTTTTACGTGAATCCCCAACAAACAGACAAGACATCTAAAAAAATTGCATTGTGTTTTCATCAAATCAATTCATTCAATGCAATTTTATAATATTATAGATAACAACCTCTTCCAGGCAACCCCAAGTCCAAGGAAGCTTTTAAAGAATATAAAACAGTACATTTGTGGTTTACAAAGGTTAACTATTTTAATATTAACCATGTTGAAGTATACTATTATATAAATATAAATAAATTACAATTATAGCCACAAATAAGAATTTAATTTAGGCAATATCATTTTTTAAACTTAAATAACCAATATTGATCAGTGACTTTATGTTGAAACATTTTAACTGTATTAGACAGGGCTTGAAAACGTTAACAATTACCTTTAAAAATATCGGTAATTACCGGTATTTGCGAAAACGATACTGCCATACAGGTATATTTTTTACCGTTACTTGGTAACTTGTATGATTTTTACGTTGAATATCGTATCTATAACGTTACACGTATCGGTAATTTTTACGTTATTTAAGCGACGTTGCCATTTTTTAAGAATTGGTTTTATTACGACTGCATGTTACCGAAACAATCGACAAATACAACTCTAAATATTACGCGCGCTCTTAGCACAGGGCTGTTTGACAATCTTTGCGAGTGAAAGAGAGCGAAGATGGTAACACAACATATTTATAATGGTAAAATTACCGATAAAAATAGTATTAACGTGATATTTTTTAACGGTAAAAATAAAACGCTAGAAATAACGGTAAGTTTTATAACGACATTTATTTTTACCGTTACCTGAAATTAGCATAAATAACACATTTTTAGCGGTATTTTAAGCCCTGGTATTAAATGCATATTTAAAATACTGTTACGAGTTTGCGCGAGTCGAATTAGAATGCCGTAGAATTATTATAGTTTATTAGAACTATACAAGCACGCATAACATAAGTACAAATATAACCGAACGCAACAAATCCAAACGTAATGCAGAAGGTCGTAATTCATTAAAACGCGCAAAGTCCGTCACTATTAGATTCCCGAATGTACACACGTCACGCCTAGATCGTAGTTGTAGCTCAACTGACCCCTTAATCCATATGTACCCGCCCGGCAACGTTGAAAAATTGCCTAGAATTATCTTTTACTTATAATCCGCAACACATGGCTAATGATGCTCCTGAGCGGCCGTAAACAAGTACAATAGGACAATAGGCTGTTCTCCACAATAACTAGAAACGTATGCAAATAAATAAGTGAACAAAAGAAGACGATCATAAAAGGATTACAACAAGTTCAAATGCCGACAGGTAATAAAATGTGTTTTTACAAATCTGTACGTGGAATTTGTCTTTGTCGGAGTAACAATACGTTCTTAATATTAATTAATACTATTATTAGTTACACTGTATCAAATTAATTACATTTATATCTGTTAATAACCAATCAGGTAGAATGTCACATGTATACAAATAAAGAAAAATGAATACCTACCTTTTTCCCAAAAGGTGCGACGAACGGATTTTTGTGACTCAAGAACGCTGCCATTGTGAGTGCAGAGTCCACACAGCAGAATATAGCACCGAAAAGCATTAGTTTTCCGATTCTAACGTCCACTGGCAACGCCGCGAGGTGTTTCCCGAGCGCTGTCAGCGCGAAACCCTTGTCTAATGCGCCTACGTCTTGTAAACGACACAGAGCACCATCTATGTTTTGTTTCTCCGGTGGTTCAATTGTCTTGCCTGTTTAAAAAATATATAATAAATACACTATGTACGTCTTGTGTTTTGTGAATCAAGTTTGTTTTTTGGTGTAAAATTTATTGTGAATCTATTTTTTTTTTTTCTATTTACGTAGTATCTCCTTTTTTAAGTCAAAAAATATTTTTATTTCTAAACTTTTTGCTGCTTAATCATTAATGGCCTTTATCTTACCGACCGTTCACTCATCATATTATCGGTTAAAATTTGACATAAGCTTTATACAATTAATGTTAAAATTCAATCGATGGCAAGGCAAGTGAATGGATAGTGAAATATAGGACCTGGCCATAACTAAATTTTAAATGCAAAAATATACAGAGAAGTTAAATTGATTAAAATTTATTTATAAATGAAGTCAATCCGTCATCGAGCTGTCTGAAGTAAAATAAATGCTTGGAAATGATAGGTGGTAGGGCATTTGCCCGACTGGATGGCCACCACCCCTGGTCTAAAGTATGTCGCCATAACAACCTTGAGTTGTGTTCCGGCATTAGTGACCAGGTTCCAGTTTCCCTTAAGAGAGCAGCAGCGCATTTGTAGCACCTTTGGTGTTGCAAATGTCCATAGGCGATGGTAACCGCTTTCCATCGAGTGGGCGCCGTCTGCCTGTCTGCTGAACTCCAGCAATAAAAAAAAAAAAAAAAAAAAATGATAGAAATAAATATTTGATATCTGACAAATATGACATAATATTGTCTGAAGTTTTCGCGACTAGTACACAATTAAAACTATATTACGTTTTAACGGTTCTACGTTCTAACGGGAAGTTCTAGTAAGAAACAAAAAATAAGCTTTAAATGAAATAACATCAATCAAGACTTACCCAAAGAAGCAAGTGAGGTGTGTAAGAATAAGCCTGAATGGCGCTCTGTTGTTCGTGCCTACCCCGCAAGGGAACTGGCGTGAAGTTATGTATGTATGTATGTTATGTAAGACTTACCCAATACTTGATGCACACTCATATCTTGAAACAGGGTTAATATCTTAATTTTCAAAACTAACTGTTCCAATGGTATCCTATGAATCTCTGGCACTGGTTGTTCTAGAAGATGGTACTGATACCTATGGGATGTATAAAGGTGAACACACACTCCGGGCATAACTCGACCAGCTCGGCCTTTACGCTGTTTTGCATTCGCACGAGACACCCATACCAGGTCTAGAGATTCCATATTACGGTTAGAATCAAATCTGAAAGTTAATAATCGCATCTGTTAACATCGCAGCTGGACGATTTCAAAATCTAGCAAGTGCACTGCAAGAAATTTTACACCGCAAAAACATGCCATGCTATTTCAAAACTACTTATGCGCGACATCGTATTTTGATAGATAGAGAGAACACTTTATTGTCATCTCATCAATCATTACTATAATTTTTCAACACATTTGCTCAAAAAATGCAATTACGAAACCTGTATACATTGTTCGAAGATTAAAAATTACTTTGGTGAAAAAAATATATAAGAATTCCACCAAGGAGTATTACGAGAATAATTAAGCTGAATAATCTAACCTCCTTGGGACCGCTTTTGATCAATAATACATTTGTCTCACTTTAATAATATACAGACAATGAGACGAAAGATGCAGCTCTAATTTTCACCACGCGTATGTGACACATTTGTAAATGCGCGCCATTTTCATATTAGCAACGTCAAAGATTGTTGCGATTTTACGTCTTATACTAGGGCTTGCATTCGCCTGCTTCTTTGTAAAACCCAACTAATATCATAAATAGTTTTTACATGTTTTGGCAAGCACAATATATTAGGAAACACTTAGTATGACAATAAATGCACAAACACGCATTTAAAAAACAATGTCAGCTGCTAGATTTTAAAATTGCACAGCTGATATGTTTTAACCTCCCTTATAAATTATGTTACACAGAGATTGTCTTTAAAATTATTATTTATTCCTCTACTTGTATATCTATTTTATCCACTATCTTCGTAATAATCCGATTTTCATATTTAAATTCAAAAGTTTTTATTCACAAAAACCACAGATACTAATATTTTTTTCACTAAGAAAGTAATTAAACACAGTCAAGTGCGTGTCTTTTCAGATACAATGAAAAGTTCCTTAGAATTGACAAGCATCATTGTTTTCATCGCTTGGCTACAGAACCATAAGAAAACATTTAGTTGAAAATCGTACCTAATCATAGCTCAAAGACCCTAGCAAGTTAATTCCATGAAATTTCATACTGTAGCATAAAAAAATTCAAGAACTTCAATGATATACTATTTCAAAATTATTTAACACAATTATTCAGGATGATATCACATTTTCATACAGTATACAAATGTTTCAGGAAGCACAATACATCAGCAAATACTTAGTAAGACTATAAAATGACAAACATTAATTAAAAGTACAATGTGCAGTTGCTAGGTTTTCAAATTAGACAGCTTATCTTGTTCAACCTAATTCATCAATATAATTTTCATTGAAGGTATTTTGAAAACTACAACCTGAAATTTTTCCATGTCATACTTCAAAAGCTAAACATTTATGATTGATAATCGGCAGACCAAGTGACACGTTGTTATCTCCCCAAGCTAAGCGACTTTATACTTGTATTATGGTATACAAAGGCACTCTGAGACCGATTCGAGACACCCAGACCATAGTAAATGACGTAAAAATTGTTTACATTTACCATGTCTCTAGGTTCCAGTGTACTAGGCCAGCAAAACTTAGTGGACTTAACCATAGAGACCGTCAAAATTAATATAGAACATACCTTTTCTCTTTCATCCGACCACAATCAATAACAAAGACACAGTCATCAATCGTTACTGAAGTCTCAGCAATGTTCGTTGATAAAACTATTTTTCTTGCACCAAACTTGGGTTTTCTGAATACCATAGCTTGTTCTTCACTCGATAGAGTTGAATGGAGTGGCACTAAGACGTAATTTCCTGTTCTGAACAAAAAATGTATGTGTCAACTCTGACGCGCGACTGGAATTTACTCCTTAAGTACAATTTTCCTTATATATGCATTGATGGACATTGTTTTAGATCGTATTTCATTGCATTAAAGTTCAGCATTGTATATTTAAAAAAACGTAATGCTTGATTAACCGCCTATTTACTCCTTATAAAATTACAATACCGGGAGCCTTATATGAAAATCAATTCGTATGAGACGTGACGTAAAAGAAATAAACCACGGATTAAGTCATTATCGCATTCCGATCAAAGTATACAATACTAGCTGCGCCCCACGGTCTTACCCGCGTGATGATGGAACATCATTATATTTTGGATAATTCACACTTATCTTTATAAATTGTAGCATATGTGTTATTCTGATGTGCAAGCTATATTACTGTAAAGTTTCATCAAAATCCATTCAGTAGTTTTTGCGTGAAAGAGTAACAAACATACATACATCCATACATTCTTACAAACTTTCGCGTTTATAATATTAATAGGATTCCGCAGCCTTCTGAAGTTAATCTAGAAAAACCACTTCGGAGCAGTCTATGGAAATACGAAATAGTAATTCATCGACTTACTTTGGACTAAATGTGTGACTCTCGGCCAACTGATCGTGCATGGCCATGATCTCAGCTATTCCTGGTAAAAATATCAATATGGCGCCTTTACGTGGCCAGTCGTGGTCTCCGTTCACTATGTAGTTTAACACGTGTTCGACGAGATCGAAATTAATCTGTAAAAAAACGAAAATCGAAATTATCAAGTTCTTTTTTCTTATTCTAGTGGCCCACTTTCCCTAACCGTATTCCATACCCATATTCCAAACCCATATCCCTACCTGAAGAATATAATATAACGGGTTATCAAACGGAACAAGGTCAAATAATTATGCTAATCGTGTAAGTATTCAGTATATACAAAATACAAAACTAGCATTAATATTTACATGTATAAATCATAGTTTTAGGCTAGACGTAAGCTAGAAATAAATAAATAGTAATAAATAATGAAGATAAGAAGGCATCGCCTATAGATATAAGAAAAAGGGAGAAATGGTGATGTCAGGAGCCTTAAGAACAGACGAGCGTGCATGACAAGAGCTATGAATGTCAAAGAAACAAGTGAGGTGTGTAAGAATAAGCCTGAATGGCGCTGTTATTTGTGCCTACCCCGCAAGGGAACTGGCGTGAAGTTATGTATGTATGTAAAAAAGGAGAAAGAAATCAAGTTACACCACAAATTTATTTTCTAAAGAAAGATATAGAAAAATTAGTAAATAAAATTTAAAAAGAGTGTGATACCCTCTGCGCTGCCCAAGGCAGAGGAGGAGCGAATTATTTAAAAAAAAACCCATATCCCATTTCCTGTATCCCGTTCATCCTGCCTTCTAGGGTCTCATGATCACCCTATCCCATTCACTTTATCCCTTCGTAATGGCTGACAAGGCCTTGCCTTGGCCCCTGGTGTTGTAAAGGTCTAAATGCGACCGTATTTAACATTTCCAACGGTATTTAATATATATCCGTGCAGGAACAGAGAAAGAATACAATTTCCTGCATTAGGGCAGTATGTCGTAAGAGGCGACAAAATAAACCACAGCCAGGTGGTAGGGTATTTGCCCGACTGGGCGGCTACCACCACTGGTCTAGAGTATGCCGCCATAACAACCTTGAGTTAGTTGTGTTCCGGCATTAGTGGCGAGATTCTAACCTCTCTTAAGAGAGCAGCAGCGCATTTGTAGCCTTTGGTGTTGCAAATGTCCATAGGCGATGTTTTTTTTTATTGCAGGAGTTCAGCAGACAGGCAGACGGCCCACTCGATAGAAAGCGGTTACCATCGCCTATGGACATTTGCAACACCAAAGATGCTACAAATGCGCTGCTGCTCTCTTAAAGGAGACTGGAACCTGGTCACTAATGCCGGAACATAACACAAGGTTGTTATGGCGGCATACTCTAGACCAGGGGTGGTCGCCATCCAGTCGAGCAAATACCCCACCACTGGCTGTAGGTTGTTTAGTCGCCTCTTACGACAGGCCGCCAGGCCGCAGGGAATTGTATTCTTTCTCCGTTCCTTTCCATCAAGTGGGCCGTCTGCCTATCTGCTGAACTAATGAAATAAAAAAAAACCATTAGGTAGGCCGCCTGCGATTGCCAGTTTCGCAATTTAAAAAAAGAATATGGCGAACAATAAAGTGTTATCATTCATTCACAATATTTTTCCGTAAAACTTACCTTCTCGGTATCCATCAAATACATATTTTTACAAGTAGTTTTACTACATTTCGGATATCGTGCGACCATTTGTCCCACTGTGAGGTTTTCGTCTCGAATGGTCACTTTAGGCGCTTCGGACGCTTCGGCTCTGACGTCACACGTCTCTAGTTCTGTTTCTAGATCAATTTTTTTGTCACCTAGTATATGATAAAATAAAAATAATTAAATTCACCAGTTAAAAATAAAGTCGCATAGACACGGAATGAATAAATATGATGTGTTTGGTTTTTTGCATTTTTTCCATCTTCACAGCCTTAGAAGTCGTGCAGCGATAACAGTATTTTAAGACTAATTTCCAACTTTACTAAAACGTTTACATAATTTAATACAAGATGTCTACGTTATCTGTCTACGTAATGCTAAGGTTCTGGGTTCGATCCCCGGTGTTTTAAATTTTATAAATGAACTTTCCGTTACTTGCGATGGTGTGGGTGTCTAGAATCTATACTAAAATTGTCTCTTGTATATTAAGCTGCAACCGCCTTTCTTAATCCTACCAGAATGTAATTGTTTGCTAATCCGTAAAACGATGTACGTAATTACTGAATAATAAACACAAAATATTCAATAATTAGAGCTGTGAATTTATTTTCTGGATATTTTACGTACAAATTCTATCAAATAGCGGAACTGCACTTTTAATGCCTTCATTTTTCGTAGGACTTCTTTTAGGGCGCGGACTATTCTGTATATTATTGTTGGATTGTGAAAACTGTCATTGTCAACAGCAAATGTCATTGTTATTATTATCTATCAAATCTTTTTGTTTTTCCGTCATGTTCTATCTGTATGTTTCATTAGCAATTATCTTTTTTTTTTATTGCAGGAGATCAGCAGACAGGCAGACGGCCCACTCGATGGGAAGCGGTTACCATCGCCTATGGACATTTGCAACATCAAAGTTGCTACAAATGCGCTGCTGCTCTCTTAAGGGAGACTGGAACCTAGTCCCTAATGCCGGAACACAACTGAAGGTTGTTATGGCGACATACTTTAGACCAGGGGTGGTAGCCATCCAGTCGGGCAAATGCCCTACCACCTAGCTGTGGGTTGTTAAGTCGCCTCTTACGACAGGCTGCCCGGCCGCAGGAAATTGTATTCTTTCTCTGTTCCTGCACGGATAAAAAATTTAGCTAATTATCTAAAGTCACAGGGTAAACACAACACTTTTTTTAATGCACGATTTTAGCAGACAAGCAGACGGCTCCAGTCTTCCTTTAGATAATGGCAGCACATTGGTTAGTACCTTTGGTGTTACAAATTTCCATAAGCGATGATAACCGCTTTCCATCAGGTGGGCCGTCTGCCTGTCTGCTGTACACATGCATTAAAAAAAGATGATCTTATTGGTTAGTTGTTCCTTCTTTTTGACTTTGAGAATAAACCAATTATCACCAAAATGTAATGTCTATGTCCCTTGAATAGTGTGGATAAACTTAGAATACTTTATAAGCCTATGTGGATCAAAATTTTCCCTAGAAGCTGTTTGGGATTCAAGTATACTATACTGTACATTTATTAACAATATATTACCTTTTTTGATTTTTCTCGCATAAGGTCCGTTTTCTTCTAGAACATAGTTTGTCATTTCCATTATATCATTTAAGAAGAATTGCTCCACTGGATAAGTCCTGCCTGATATATATTTAAAAATTTAGTCACAATACACAGATAAAATTTTGTCGTACAGAGAATCAAATTAAATCATCATTTATTGGATAAAAATTGGTACATAAGAAAGATGGTAAGAATATTCCATAAGATCACAATGACATGTTGATGATACTGATCACAGAACTTACAAGTTGATGGCAGAATAATTATTTTTGTTGAATATGGCTTTGCACCGTTTGTATATCTAGCCAGTGTCAAGTGTATATTATAACCTTTAATATTTAACCTTTAGAAGAATGTTTAAACAAATAGGGACAAGGCCAGAGCCCAACCTGTATAAGAAAAGCCTCAACCAAATTGTAGATTAGAATCTGTCAGTTGGCATCAGCTAAATGGGAAGTTTTTGTGATGGCGTAAACAATTATTGTTTAAAAACAACATTCTATAACAATAATCTATTTTTAACCAACAATACATTTTTTGAAAATAATACGACAAGTTCTTGCCAGTAACTGCCAAAATCGGTTTAATTAAAACTTACCGGGAATCTCCAAGACGGGAATGTTTCCAAAATAACTTGAAAACAACTCAGCATTCAATGTAGCACTCATAAGTATCACTTTCAAATCCTTCCTAACTTTGACAAGATCCCTTAAAATCAACAAGAGAAAGTCACTCTCTTCCGATCTCTCATGGACTTCATCTACTATTATGTGTGTGATGGATTTCAACTGAGGATCATATTCGAGTCTCCGTAACAAGATACCAGTTGTACAGAATGTTAAGCGTGTTCTTGAAGATATATTGCTTTCTAGTCGTATCTAAAATAAATAAAACTGTATTTGCAATATACTAGTATTAATTAAGATACTGAGTATTAATACCAATATATGAAATTTCAAAATGAATACCAAAATTTAAATAAATAATACTATTATTAATATTGCATTTTTTTTATAATAATCAGCAGACCAAGCTAAGCAAGTTAATATACACAGAGGAGTATTTTTAGGCCGATCCCAGGCACCTAGACCACAGTAAACACCTCAGTTTGTTTATAAAATGTACCATGCCAGGTATTGAATTTGAAACCTATGCATTCCAATGGGTTCCAATGGCGGCAAAGGCACATATTATATCCCCAAAACTGTTTTACATTATGCAAATGTAAAGTTCATGCAAGCAAAGCAGTGTGAAAAACATTAGTAATATTATGATGAAAATCAAATAAGTCCAGTCTGATAAAGCTGGTGCATGGACACTTAACCCTTAGGACAATTATCGATATACCAAAAAGCCGCAAGACTAACTATCACTATCTCGTAATATACCAAGAAAATATACCTATTTCATACAAATCATACAACTCCTATATAAACAGAGTGAGACAACAACACAATTAACGATCACGTGCACAAACGCGATCTGCACTCTCATTGCGGACACATATGTGCTAATACTGAGCTAAAGGGTTAACAGCTATTTAGAATAATTTAATAATTATGTAGTCATACCTTTTACACACTTGCAAAGTGACTATTAAAGATAGCGAGTCTTTCTATTAACCTTTTAAAATAAAGTCAATGAAATTCATTATTACTTATTACAAATGACTAGAGTTTTCCCCGCAGCTATGCCGAGAGTCAAACCTTAAAAAATATTTCCATTTCACTTAAGGTGCTCCCTCCCCACGAGCATTTGCCTGTAATGTAACATTTATGATTCGATTTTGAGCATTTATTTGATCCCACAAAGTCAGAAGGAGCAGTCATTGTGTTACAAGTTATATCAAAATATTATAGATTATATCATTACAGGTTGGACACCGTAATGCTTGGTTTTCCTTCCTCACCAATGTAATGCTTAAATCTGTTACATTACAGGTTGCGCAATGTTAAAGTTCTCCTGCTTCCCTGATGTAATGCTCGGATCTGTAACATTACATTAAAGGCGAATGCTCGCGCCTTTATATGAAAACTTAATTCGGTTTTTAGATAGTACAAGTGAAGCTATATGCAAAAGCAACTATATATATAAGTGATGGTGAAAACCGCTTAAAAATCCATTGCATGGTTTAGATGAGTTAACAGATATACAGAAAGACATGGACAGTGACTTAGTTTTATACTATGTAAAGAACATATAATAAGTACTAACATACCTGATACCCAATAACCTGTCCAGTCCTTTCGATTCTTTCCTCTGCCACTCTGTCAGCGACGCCGATCGCAGATATCCGTCTGGGTTGTGTGCAAACTACTTCAACATGGTCCGGTTCATCTTTATTGAAATTGTCCAGCCAATTATCTAGTATATACTGTGGCACTTGTGTACTTTTACCACAACCTGTCTCCCCGCTTATTACTACTATCTGTGGATTATAATACAGGCATGTTTAGGTGGTGTTTTGTGTAATTATGTAACTCATAACTTGTACATGTTTAAAAAATACAATTTCCTGCGGCCAGGTAGCCTGTCATTATAGATGAACAAACCACAGCCAGGCGGTGTGGTATTTGCCTCTCTGGATGGCTACCACCTCTGGTCTAAAGTATGCCGCTATAAAAACCTTGAGTTTTGTTCTGGCATTAGTGGCCAGGTTCCAGTCTCCCCTTTAGTGGGAGCACATTGATAGTGCCTTTGGTGTTATGAATGTCTATAGGCGATGGTAACCACTTTCCATCAGGAGGGCTGTCTGTCTGTATGCTGATATCATGCAATAAAAAATAAAAAACATATAAATGGATAAACTTCACTATTATTAAGTCCTTATTTAAACCACTCTCAATCAATCATTATTTGTCAAAAATAAACATGGTGTAAATATAAAGAATGGCAAATGAATAGGGAAGCATATGTCATTCCTTATTGAGGCATCAATTGCGATTTATACTCCCACCATCTTGACTCTTGTATTTGTTGGGCTTTTCTACTTTCTACTGAGACATAGTAGAAGTGATGATTCTATATTTGTTCCCCAGATAACTAGCCATTTACACAAAAAGGTACTAATGTAATTTTGACAATCGAAGATAAGGTCATTTGTTTTAAGCGACTTCTTATGAGAGACATAACATAAATCAGTTTTTCTTCTTAATTACTAAACATAATATAAAGAACCTACTTTCTACTTGAAAGTGGTGCATGTTTTTAATGATACATTTTTTGGCACAATTGAAACTTTAAACTCTTCATTGTACCTCTCGATATCACACTGTATACTGTCATCCTAGAAAATTGGAGTTGCTACAGAATGTGGATACATTTACATAGTGTCTTTGTTCACCTTGTTCAATTTTAACCAGTTTTATGAATGATAAGTACTAAGATTGGCAATGAAACATGAATAAAGATGTAATAAAAAATTTACCTGTGCTTTTTGTAATGCATTGAGTATATCATTCTTTTTTTGCCATGCTGGTAATTTTCGCCTCCCAGCCATCATTTTATTGTATCTTTCATTATCTCTTTTCTCTAACCACAACTTATGTATATCCTTATTATCTTTTAATATTGCTTCAAAGTTTTTATTTGATCTATTATCTTTATTGACACCTTTCTTATAATGTGATGAAATCTTCTCCTTATTTAATGTGCCATTTTCAACTAACTGTGGAAATAGACAATCAGAAGGTTCTGGAAAAGTTCTTGTGTCAAATTGAATGAAATTTAGTATGTCTTCTTCATTGTTTAATAATTCTACTAATGAATATATGCTTGGTATACCATCTTGTGCCAATATTTTGGCTTCATCTATTAATCTAGCTGTTATACGTAAAAATGTTAGCTCTGGTATTACATTTGTACTAGTTTCAGTCTTGAAAAATAGCAATGGTATCTCAAAAGGGTATAATGAATTCTCTGGAAACCATATTTCTAATTCATATGCAATTTTCTTAGTTTCTTCTACACATTTTTCTACTTCATCCTCAACTTTAACTTCATGAAGAAATTTACACTTTGCACCAAATCTACAAGGACCTTTTAGAAACAATTTACAGACTTCTTTCGGTTTAGTTTTATTACTGTAATTAATATTAACTTTTTTCTTTGGTGCTTCTATATTTTTATTTTCATACATTTTGGTTAAATAGTCTAAATTTAATTTCATGTTCCATACATTATTATCTTTTACTCTGAAACTTGTGTCATATATTGATTCAAGTACAGCTTTTTCATCATTTCTCATTTCGATTAATTCTGATATTGGTGGTGGATTGTCTGGTTTGATTTCTGGGTCTACTTTGAAATATTTGTAAAAGAGTATCTCTAAGGCTTTCTGCACATTTTCGGCTGCCATCTCCAAAGCCTCTGCACAATGTGGTTTGTGGAAATTATATCTATAATGGAAATTTGTTTTATTAATGTAACAATTTTAATTATAGTTATTGTTAGCTCTAATACTATTTGCAATAAGTAGTATGATGTGGATACCGAAAGAATGTTAGATTTTGTATGTATGTATCTATTTATTTTCACATCATATTTATTTATTGCAATAACATTTAATGTTATACTATAAGGTATTACCAAGCGGCATGTATGTTTCTAACGAGATGCTACAGTCAACAACCAACAAATGAAAGAAGGGATATGATGGACGATGGTGCAATTGGTGCGTGGCACAGCCCCTGTTACTAAGCAGCTAATAACTTCACACTCACTCAGAGATGCTTGTATAATATATTATTTTTTTTGGAATGTATTTTAAATGTGTATATGTATGAATGTGAGTATTAAATCATTTCGTTTTAAGTTAGTTATAAGTTAAGTGTTTATATACATATATAAAAGATTAATAAGTCAGTCAGTAATTTTTGTAATATCCCTACACTATTAGCATATAGACACACTGGTGCTAGATCATATTCAATTAAACTGAAATGTCTAATGGCTACATGACATTTTATTTATTTTCACTTGCCACTTTTTGCAAAGAAAGTGACATAAATTATAATTAGATTTGTTATTGCAGTTATTATACAAAGTTTTTCTTATATTTTTGCAACTAGTATTCATAACATAGTTTATTTTAATGGTTTTGAGTGCTGTAATTAATTTGTTATATATTATACAAGGGTGTTAAATGTCAATGAGTATTGTTAAAGTTTTATTTAGCCTACCCTCAACTTATTCATTTTAATTATTTAGTTTTGTGTTTATTGTCTACTCTATGAGGCCTAATCTAATTTACCACAGTTTCACAACATGTTGTGGCTTGAAGAGAAGAAGCAGTGCAAACTTAGGGGTGGTATATATTTTTTTATAACAATGGTAATGTAATCGAAAGGATGTGTATATATAATTTTATATTATTGTACTAAATAATATTATTATATATTATAATACTTATGACTTCTTTATGGATTATAAAAACTCACTTTTCTAATTTTGCCAAAGCGAAAGCTCTGAGTCTAGCTTCTGAAGTTTCAATATCTGGCTTTATATGTAGAGAATAATCACAGCCTCCTTGCACAACCAAGTTACCTCTTTCCATCCAATAGCGGTTACTTAAGTTAGTTCCTTTATCCTGAAAAAGTAGACAAACATTATCATTTTCCTAAAAAAGAATTAAATTTTTAGTTTTTTATAGCCAAATCCCTATTGCAATTCACTGCTTTGGCTGTAATTATATTTAAGAAGTATAACAGTGTAGAAAAATTTCATTCTAATAAAAATTTACAAAGGTATATTGGAACAAATTAGATATAAATAAGGAAACTTTGATTTATTACAATGAAATTTTTATATATTATGTAAGCAAACAGCTTTGTCAGGCTTAAACCTTGATTAATTATAACACTACAAACACATTCTTTGAATCTTTTTGTAGGCTTTGATATCTCTTACTGTGATTCAATTAATATCTAGACTCAGACCTTCCAATTTATGGGGATATAACTGTTCCATCTGTTACGCTTCTTCGAAGGTCATTAAACCCCCATATATTTTAGCTATTACAGTTAAAAATAGAATAGCATGTTTCATACTGTATAATAATATTGTGAAATAATAAAGATCTTGTTTACTTATCATACTCAACGTAATAACCCAAAAACAACTTTCTTAACTAGAAAATGACTTAAAAAATCAGTAAATACCTTATAAACACTAGCACTTCCAAGTTTAAAGTTTGGTCCATGTATAAATCTAAGGGTGTCTAACACAAGCTTTTGTGAATCAGGATTTAACCGAATCGTCTGCATTTCCACCTTGAGAGAAGGATGTGCCTCTTCCTCAGGCTCTGCTTTTGCTTTCCTGTCAATATAATTAATTATTTAACCCAAAAACGAAAAAAATGTGATACGACGAAGTTTTTTGATCGAATTTAATATAGTTACCGTATACGAGCGTCTACAGGTTCCCGCAGGAAGAAATCCTCGGCCAGCTGTTTACTTTGATAATCCATTGTTTTATAATCTGATTATAATAACAATAACAGAGAATGTCAGGGGTTTTCTGAAGAGAAAATACGTGGAAAACACAGCTGGAATCTGGATGGATACCAGATAGATATGTTGACAGCAGACACTAAACTGTCAGTGTCAGTAATGTCAGATTTCTCTTGTCATTTTTTTTTTTAATATCCATGTTCCGTTTCCCCTCAGAGGTGTCTGAGTGGAAGTGTAACTCTTGAGTTTTTGGCGGGAATTTTATTGATATTTTACTGTGCAGTTTTATTTACAAAACATTATAATATACCCATAGTTATGTTGTAGTTTGTTTTAACTTTCTTTTTCGGTAGGCCAACATAAAATTTAGCTGTATATGTTGAAAATATCAACTATTTATAGTAAAATGTGCTATTTCGAGCTACAACAGGCTACCACAAGGGCTCTTATGTTTGACATCAGTCAAAGGCCTGTCATTGGGCTGAGGACTTATTTTAAAGATAATTCTAAAACTTGAATATTCCTGCAATTTAAACATAATATAATATTTTATGCGTATTCTATTATGTAAACAATAAGGCAAAAATGATTATTCTGTTAGAGTGTTCTAGGCTTTTCCATAGGTGTTCCGCTATAAAAATATATACCAAAATTACCATCTTCACGAAATGTTGTCAGCGACACGCGTAAAATTCGTGTTATTTTATTAGATAGATCTAATTTTATGCGAGAAGTTAGTTGACGATAATAATCGTAAATTAAATTTATAAATCGCACGCATGTCGGTGGCATAAATCAATAATTGGTACAAATTGTAGCGTTACGTAGTGTCAATGCAAGATCGTGATGAAATCAGGGTTATACTTCCGACATGTTTTTTTTTAATAATAGTTAAGTTCAGCTTGTATAACTCATATCTATGATAGATCTACCGTCTACAAGATACATAAACCTTGTCCACAAAATGCGTTGCAGTTTGGCAAGTTACGGCCGGTTCCTATATGTTACCGACCGTTCATTTGTTTTACTATTAATTGAATTTTGACATTGCTTGTATGGAGTTGATGTCAATTATTAACCGGTAGCACCTAAGTCAAATGAAGGATCGGTAAGATATAGGAACCTGCCATTAGAATAGATTGAGCAGGCATTCTTTTTGGTGGTATAGACGGAAGATGAAAGAGAAACGAGATAGTTTTTGTGCAGAGAAAAATATAATTATTTAATTTTTACAATGCAATATTATATTGACACAGTCAGTAGTTATAAACAAATAATCCTATATTTAATAGAAACCAGCCTGTGCTGAACTAAAAAGTTCTTAACAATTATTAACGTGGAAGTACCCATAGATAATACTATACCTATTAGGGATCACAATCTTAAGTATTTGGGACAAATGATCTCCGCAGCTTTAGTTATTCTTCTGAGATTACTACATAAAGCCTGATTTACTTTTGCTAAGCTAAAATAAAGCTACGTACAAAAATTTGTACTGGAGAATCTAAGCCCTTATTCTCGTTTGGACAGACAACAAGTAAGGCAAATGAATGGTTAATAAGAGACAGGAACTGGCCATTAATCGACAACTTATTAAGTACTTAACTGGCTAATTTCTGTACAAACGATGATAAGCACCTAACTTGCCAATTACGCAAGCTAACTGGCGCCTTAACTAATATAAATGTAAATCAGGCTTTATGACATAAAAAACAATCATTTTTTTAACCTTCACTTATGTCCCTGTTTCACCTGGGATAATATTAGTGGTAGTGACAGTGTCACACAGATATAAGGGCTTAATGTGTTATTTGTGATACGATATTGTTATTAATTGGTAACGATGTTAAGCATTGACAGATAATATATGTATATGTTACAGTCAAAGGTCGATACGCAGTCTCTTCCCAGAATTACCAAGTTTGACCAAGGTCCGTCGACAAAACCCTAAATAAATTCCAATTTCGGCCTTTGACTAAAGTATTTTCAGTCAAATCTAGAAACCTAGGAACGCCAAAGCTTCGATATTTGATTATCTATACTAATATTATAAAGAGGTAAAGTTTGTGACGATGTAGGGGGTAATTTCTGGATCTACTAAACCGATTTAAAAAATCTTTTACTGTTGGAAAGCTACGTTAACAGGGAGTGTCATAAGTTATATGACATGACGCTATATACCACGGGAGCGGGACAGAGCGCGGGTGAAAATGTAGTCAATCATTAACGGCGTTATATTAAACGCTATAAATAAGACGCATTTGACCACAGTCACTAACACTAACATTATTCCCGGTGGAGCAGGGACACTAAATGTAGGTATGCTGATCATTGCTGACTTCCATATAGAAACATTTATATCGACCCAACAGTCTTGGAGAAACATATCCGAGTATAGATAGACAGATGCCGGGATACATGACGATTTTATAAGGATTCTAAATACTTACAGAATCCTCTCACAAGTGAAAGCCGAATTCTCAATTACACGATTTCTCTATAAAATATAGTGCGGTTAAAAAACATTTTCCAGTTTTTAGACACACGAGTCTTCTACATGTGTGCCAAGTTTTATATTTCTAGTTTTAGTAGTTTCCAAGGCCGTCTGTACCCGGGGTTGCAGGGGATGCGTGGCACCCGGGCGCAAGAACCTAGGCGGTGTAAGCCGATCGTTTTATATTTGCACATTTCAGACAGACAAGAGGATTCATGAGGTTTCAGTTTTTGCCAAAATACCTAAGATACCCGGCGCCTCCTTACCGACAAAAAAATACATTACCACCACCACAGACTAAATCAACGCATTTATTATTAGATTGCTACAAAATCATAACCATTTCTCCCTAGAAATGGTTATCATTTTTTTTGTAAGGGAACGCGGTCTATTTTTGGGATCCCGGTGCCCAAAATGGTTAAGACGTCTTTGGTAGTTTCTGAGATATAAAGACGTCAGAATGAGACCAAAGGATTCCTTTATTATCTTTATATAACGGAACCCAAAAAACTATTTGCTCCTCGATCAACTACCTATCAACTTGAGACCCAATTAGCCAGAAATCTGTCACAAAGTGCTAATCGAAAACAGCCTGTCCGATCACACACTGACCGACTGACAGTCATGCCAATGCTGAAGCTGTAATTCAACAAACACGCAAACGTGACAAATTACACGAACTGGTTATAACCGAATATAATATTTTCAAAGTAAACTGATTTTTTGTCATTATCTCCGTAGCCTTCAAAAAAATTAATTCTATAGCAAGATTAATGGGCAAGGGATTAAAATCCTACTATTCCAGATACACTACTTATCTTAAAAAGCTTGTTGACAATAATAATTGAATTTGCAGGTCTGCTCTCACTAGGATAAACCTTTAAACTATATAAAGAGAGTTAAATGGTTTCCAACGTTGCTTCTCAACACGTTAAGCTGAAACTTTTACCACGTTTTGATACCATATGTATGGTATCAAAACGTGTGACGTAAAACGTAAGGTATCAAAACCAAGAGTCTCAAAAGCAACACAAATCTTTATCTTGCTGTTGAGACTCTTGAACTGACAGGTTTTAAGGCTATGACTCTATAAAGACTTCTGAAAATTCCTAATTGACTCTTGAGGTGATAAAAAGGTGCTTACTTCGGACAATGAATGTCTAAGGATCCAGCTGGACAACACAGCCCGTAGTAGCGCTTCTGGGTGCTCTGCGGTGACCTAAGCTCACTATTCTCGCGAAGCTATGTACCCGTGGCGTTGACAATAAAGCCGAAGGATGTAATATTATGAGATTTTAGTGGGTATCCCCGACTTGAATGGTAATGGCACGATTTTGGGGTACTAGTGCCACCCTAACGTGGCCAACCCTACATACCTCCGCCGCTTTTGTCTCCGCGGCGGTATAACCTCAATTGGATTTCTCCTCATTAAAAAGGATCACTATTCTGTTTATAATCTTAAGAGGTAGAATACAACATAACTAATTTAGTTTTTGTTAAGATTAAGTTTCTTTATCATTCATTCATTATTCCCTTAAAAAGATTTGTAGAAACATATTTTCTAAAACCTGATTGAATATTGCGTATTAGATAAATATCTTATTGTCCTTCAATGTGATTAAAATTAATTACAAAGAGAACGATCGTAAAATTACTGAAAAGGACGTGAACCTTGAAATTGAAATGTTTATTGTGATAATTAACCTTGTTTATTTAATAATATTCCTTGTACTAAACATCCACATTGTAATTTTCCTATATAAATTACTTATTTTCATGAGGAACTGCTGTTCTTTAGGAAAATTATGCTAAATGACAACTCTAATACGATACACGCTAATAAGAACGCGGGGGAAACAAGAAAATTAAAGTCATGCTCATTAATATTGTTACGAATTTAGGGGATTTGAAATTAAATGTCGAATCACGTACCTACCTAATACACAGTTCTTACAAACCAAATAAAATAAGTCCAACTCGTTAAGGCAGAAGATAATGCAGAAGAAAATAAAACGCGCAGTCCGTAACTCAACTAACTCTGTTTCAACGGACCGACCTTATAAATTCGCAAAATAGGCATATAACGAAATAAACTTGCATAGGCCGTTCACTGGAATTTTCAACATTGTAAGATCAGGTGGTTTCTAACAAATTGCTGCAAAATTTGAATAATAGAAATAATTTATGATGTTTTACTGGAAGGGCAGGCCATAAACATAAAGAGATTACCGATTGATAATAGACTGCTAAATTTCAATACTTAGAAAATTAACTCGAACAAATTACAGTGAACAATTAAGATAATCACAAAAAGAATTACAATTATTACACAATTTAAAAAGAACTTGTATTGAAATGTAAAGCAATAGACTATAATATAGATAAATCTAAAATTTAGGTATTTATAAGAAATTAAAAATTTCGTATCAAAGAAAATTTTGCACAAAATATCTGTTTTTAAAACAAATTGTAGAGTGTATAATAAAATGTATTTTTATTTATGGAGAAATGTATTACTATGGCAAGAATGCAACTATTTCCATGTACCTAAGAAGATTTCAGTTACATGCAAACACATATTTTCTTAATTAAAAATCATTATTTTGGGCAAGAAACTCATATCAAATTATACAATTCCAGATAATTAAAATTGACACAAATATGTAGCGGTTTGTTTACACGTTTGTTTTTACTTTTTTTTCTTTCGGATAGTAATACGTAAGTGTATTTGGTACATTAACATGTTTTTTTTTATAGAAAATATACTTTACCGTATGATATGCAAACCGAGTTTGCACAAGGAAAGTCGCGTGAAGTTCCTAGTAGGTAACACAAAGTAATCTGCGAACAGATAACATAAATATTCCAACTCCGTTTTGTAAACATGCAAAGCTATACAATGGATGCAATCCTACATCACGGTATACCGATTAAATGAGGTGAGCAGAATGTATAATTAGTAGCGGAAGATCGGAAGTTACATTGGTGACTCTTTTACGGCTATGTTGAGGTCATGGTCTGTAGAAGTCAAACAAGAATACGTTTGTTAATCTTCGCGCTGCAAATTTTTATAGAATAGTTTTAAAGCTACGAACACTTGGTGTGATTTATGGCTGGTAAGACGGTCAGTCGTAAACGGAACCGCAACACGCTGTTTAAAAACCGGCTACAAACGGAACCCTGTAATGTTTGTAACAACAGTGTCTTACCTTTTTTTTTTTTTTGGCCAGGGGAAATCCGTTTGAGGACTAAGCCGCGACAGGCACAGAAGCCTGGGGGGATGTTCGCGACCCGTGTGAGTGTGTGGGATTCGCCAGATCGGGGGTGGCACTAGCGTGCCCGGTCAGAACCGGTGCCACGCTATTGCCACGCCCCAGTTAGGGATACCCACTAAAACCCCTGGGTGTTCCGTCCGGCACCTTATGCCAGGGCTACGTGAATGCGGGCTTCCCAACTCCGCGTGCCCTGGCAGGCGTGGGCCCCCCTCACTGGGCCTCTTCCTATGCCAGGGGACGTGTCCCCTGGCTACTTCTAGGTCTGATCCGTGCGTGGGGCGGTCTGTAACGCGCCCCACGGGAAAAGAGATGAGCGCGCGCGGAACACTCGCGCTCTCATCTCGACGGCATGTGCGGGTGAGTGAGAACCCCTATACCCCTAGGGGCCCCACCCGCGCCGCCCGCTTACGGCGGCCGAAGGTCACTATCCGACCTCCGACGTCGGCGCGTCCTCCTTTGGCGGGAGCGGAGCAGGGAATTACGCTCACGCTCCCGTTCCGCCTCCTCCTTCGCAAATATAACCTGCTCGCAAAAGGTGGAGACGGCGTCCCATCCGGTGGAGCTCCCGACCATGGTGCGTACCACGGCCGGGAGCGAGGTGTCAAATCCGGTATGGGCGACGAGCTCCCGGCGCTGCTCCGTCCAGGCTGGACACTCCCGGAGTTTGTGCAACGCCGTGTCCTCGTCGCCCGTGTCACAATGATGGCACCCTGACGTGGCCTCGCGGCCGAGGCGACACAGGTACCTTCCGAAACAACCATGCCCCGTCAGGACCTGCGTCAGCCTGAACGTCAGGGTGCCGTGACGTCGTCCAATCCATTCTTGCAGGACGGGCCTCACCGCCTCAATCGTGGCGGAGCCCGCGCTGGGGCGTCTTAGGCGTTCTTCCCAGACCCTCACGGCTACCTGGCGGAGCTCCGACCGGCACGCCTCGATTTCGCGAGGCGCGGGTCTGGTGCCCCTAGCCAGGGCCTCTTTGCGCCACACATACAGTGACGCCAGGACCCTGGCTTCCAGGGCCCATGGGGGGGATCCGGCGAGTAGCGAGGCCACTTCGAAGGACACCGTACGGTATCCTCTTATTGCTCTGACGGCCAATATGCGTTGCGCTTGACGCAACAGCGCCGTGTTTTTGGCCGTCAGGCGGTCCGACCACACTGGGGCCCCGTAAAGGGCCATCGAACGTACGATGCCTTCGAAGAGTAACAGTGTCTTACCTGCGATAAGCGGGTAATAGACGTGCGAGCAAGTCTGGCATTTAGGGAACGACGACTTGGCTTTTGAAAATTGCTGATTGCTTGATGGCCAATTCTAAATTAAATTTGACAATAAACTTGATTATTCTAATATTTAATTTCTTACATTTTTGGAAATTGTATTTGACTATATGGAATAACTCTGCATTTGACATATTACCTATAATTACTGCATAATTCCAGAAAAAAAAACGTCTGTGGATTGATTAGATTACAATCTGTTTTTGTTAATTAGTTGTTTTTCAACTTAATTACTACTTGCATGCCTGAAAGGGCAAAACATGTGAAACATAAAATAACATATTGTTACAACTTAGGTTCCGACAAAAACAAATTCCACCTACATATCTGTAAAAACACATTTTATTCCCTGTCGGTAATTGAAGTAATTGTAATTATTTTATGATCGTCTTCTTTTGTTTACTTATTTATTGGCATACGTTTCTAGAGAACAGCCCATTATTTTGTTATACTCATTTATGGCTGGCCGACTCATTTGCCAGGTGCTGCGGATTACGACGACTACGATACGGGTACGTTTGTATTTGTGAGGTGTAAAACGACGGCCTGATGGGGAGAGGGGGCAGTTCAGCGACAACTACGATCAAGGCGTGACGTGTGTACAATCGGGAATCTAATAGTGACGGACTTTGCGCGTTTTATTGAATTACGACTTTCTGGATTACGTTTGGATTTATTGTGTTCGCTTATATTTTTACCTGTGTTACAAGTGTTTGTATAGTTGTAATAAACTCTATAATAATTCCAACGGCATTTTAATTCGAGTCTCGCAACTCGTAACAATATTGTCATCTAATGTTTTTACTAGCCATGTTTTTAAGAAAATAAATGATTTGATTTGATTTGAAAGTTGGCGTACTTACGATGAGAGACAGGCGAAAAAGGTACCGTAATGGTGGTATTAGGCGGATCAATGAATTTAAATCAATTAACTATATTAGAGAAATAAAGAAAGACCCAAAACTGAAAAGACAGAATGATATTCGATAACATTGAATGCTTCAAGTTTATATGGATCACAGTGGTCGACTCATCCAAATTTAAAGATAGAAATTAACTGTTTAATAGGGACCGGAGAGGCTTGTGAGCAGCAGCAACACAGTGCCGTACAAAAAAAGTCATACGTAGACTTTTTGACTTGCGGTCAACCGGATAGTTGATCGGACTGCATAGTGCTTGACGTGAAATAAGATCGCAGTAAAATATTATATTTTTTGTAATATTTGTATTTTGTAATCTGTGTACCAGCTTCATTATCTTGTAAACTAGCTATAAGCCCAGCACTTCTTTTGCGCATAATTTTGACTTTGTATTCATATCTTCTGAATTTGGCAATATATCCAAATACAGCGTAGATGACAAATTTAAGATGATATTCCCATTTTAAACCCTTAAATGTTATTGAAAATTTGTTAAGCTGTTTTGAAGCCTAATTAAAACAAACTTTGACAACAGTCGTTTTATGATTATCACTGATATGATTATCAGAGATAACTGCTTAAACCTTAAACCTGCACAATTTTTCTAGATTCACTTTATGGTATTCAGTTAAAGTCGCACCTTTGTACATCAGTAAACTTCCTTAAACATTTCCTTTTCATTCTTGATTGTTTTTCCGTCTCACATTTACTGCGCCCAATAAAGTTAAAGGACCGAATAGTGTCCATAAATGTTTATTTAGAATACTAGATCAGTTGATTTACCTTGCCAATCTATGTGGTATTTGTAGTTTTGGTAAACATTCAAATATTGTTTTTGAAGTGAAACTATTAAATAATAATCCTTAACGAATTAACAATTTCAATTGGGTTTCTATATAGAAAACCAAATTGTATTTTTTTTTTATATTTAAATATTTTTATTTAATGTCTTATTTTGATAATTTACTATTTTAAAATAAAATAAAATTATAAACTAAACTATCTTAAAAATACTATCTAACTATAAATAAACAAAATTATAAATAAATTAAACTATACAATAAATTAAACTAAAAATAAACTATACCTATATACAAACTAAAATTAAAGTATAGAGTATAGGAACGATTCTAAGTAAGTGAAACTTCTTTAGAATCGTTCCGATTTGAAACTCGACGAAACGAAAAAGCGACACTAAAAAGAGATAAACACATAAATCTACAGGACTACACCTGCGAGAGACTGAGATAGAATAGGTACATTATTTTCATACAGATAGAGTTGGAAATGTTTTTTAAGTTTTTCGTTAATACTTACTACAAATTTTGTGATTTAAAGCTTAAAGGATATAATATATAAGATGTGCCGTCAGGAAAAGTAGAATTCCTTCCAATCCCTTGTCACACTTTGTTTCACTTCTACTGCGTGTGAACTGCACACATATGTTTTTTTGCAAAAACTCGTATCTCATCTCATCTCCCGACCTCAGCAGTCTCTCGGCAGCCTTCCTCCGCAACATCATGGTTTCGCAGAAGATGTCTATAAAATAGTGGTCCTTGTTTAACTCTACGGAACTCATATCCCATTCCATATTATGCCTAGACTGCAAGCCAGTCCAAGGGGACTACATTTGATCTTTTGGCTACGGAACACTAAAACAACCAATACAAATAACTAACGCTTAGAACCGCTTTAAAATTATTCGGTTAGGTATAACCGGTTTTAGTCAACTATTTCATTCAGAGTGTAAACCTAGACAGTGTTATATATACTTAAATTAACCGGCTTATTCTGGAAGAAGAATCATTCTATATGTAACAACATGTCCTAATGCGACTAAAAACTTCTGTACCAAATGGCTGTGCGTTGGTGATGTGCAACAAAAACCGTTTGAAATCGTTCGTAACCGGTTTATTTATGAAAACCTAAATAGGTTTTGATAAATAAAACTAGTGGTCGCCCAGTGGTCGAAATTCGACCAGAATATTTTTTTTAATTATAAGTTTGAACATTATTAAGGTTCTGTTGACAAAGACTATACTTCTATAATCACAGATTTCGCCAAGGTTACACTTTTAATTTGACTTTAACAATAAACAAAAGAGTATATATGCGTGTGTGTGTCAAATACATGGTAGTGTGTATAATGTATTTTTTTATTGTTTTTATTGTATTTTTTATGCATAATTTAAAAAAAAATTAGCATTCTGCACTCCTCTATATAAACTATAAGTGTGCGAAATTTCATACTCCTCCGTCCGCGCAATTTTCGTAAAAAGGGTCAAACCTTTTTGCTTCACGTATTAATATAATAAATCATTTTATTATGTTTCAAAAAATGGTTTATTGAGCTTAAAATAAGAACATACCAAAAAAAAAATCCTATGTACTTAGGCTATAACCGGTTCGACTTTTTACCGGTTTCCAAGCCTTGCAAATAATCTTTAAAGGTAATTCATCCATATCTCCAATTACGCTTTAAAAATCCGCAAACATTCCTTGAGCCACATTTCTCGGTCAGTACAAGGAACGACTTTAAGTGTTGTCAATAAACTTAATTAGGTATTAAATGGTAGGCAACCTTCAAATAACCACAATGGTGACGCGTGGTGGGCTTTCGAGATTAATGCCTTAAATCCAACTATGGATTAATGGGTAGATTAGTTCTGTGAAAGTAAATATTTGTGAGTGACGACTGACGGATGTTTCAGTGACCGGCGCGTGTCTCAAGGGTAATGCCATTGAATTTCATTTGTAAACCCACTTATACCTATATGTAAATAGTTTGTATAATCATAAATGTATTTATCTGCAGACCAGGAGAAGACTTGCGTGGGGCTATGGGAAGGCCAACACGAAGAGGCCCCATTGACAAATTTAATCTACATGTGGCGTGACACTGACCGGCGATTGTCCCTGTCTACACCATATAAAAATGTACCCAAGGACAAGCCCCGGTAAATGTAGGACTATTGTAGGAAATGAGAACCAAAGGTATCGGACTATTGAGATGAACTGTTAGTGGAGTTACAGATCGGACGATATCGGACACGACTACGGCGTCGGCCCCTCGCAATGTTTAAGGAACATGGAAAAAATGGGCAGACGGTGACTCGCCACCCACTGCATGGGCCCCTAAAGATGCCAAGATTGGCGACAGGCAACATGGGTATGAGTGGCTAAGGGGTGTCAAGAGATGGCCTGCAGATTCACTGAAGCTACTTCCGATGTTATACCATTTATCACTTCCATTCCTGGAGGTTGTCTTAGCTCGAGAGATCTCCACTCCGTGCCGCGTGGGTAAAGTAAACACGGAGGCGGGTCCGATCTGTCGCTACTCACTTAAGGTTTCTCCACAAAGTCCCCATGCGGGTGTATAATAAAAATAATAATTATTATTATTAATTTTTTATAGATCAAAAACAGTTTTTTACATAAATTCAAGTGCGATAAAAGCTTTACAATTACATTGTAATGTAAAAACTACTTAAAGATGAACACTGCTCGCGTTGTGAACTCAGCTGCAGCAGGAAGGGATAAAATAAGAGATTAAAATTATGAGGTTTTTTTTATAAAGATGCACTCCACTATTTATCTTTGTGAAACAAATATGCGGGCGAATTCGCAAGTAACGGCGTTATTCCGTCCGCGCTGGAGGTGAATGCGCAAGCGAACGCACAGCCCGCACAAGGTGTCCCAAACCGTGGCGTGTCAATAGCATTATTGCGGGAATGCTATTACCAGTCCGACGAGGCGGATCCCACACACGCGATTTTCCCCCTTACGCGGCTGATGGTCCTCAATCGGATTTCCCCTATTTATAAAAGAAAGGTAGAAACCTTATAGAACGGTACAGAATAACATAGGGTAAATCACACTATTGTTGGCACCTGCACCGTTGATTGGCACCCAGTCAATTTATTCAAGATATTATGAAACCTTGATATTTTTTATTTAAATGTCATACAATAAATTATCATTATATTAATACGTGAAGCAAAAACTTAGTACCCATTTTTACAAAAATTGCGCGGACGGAGGAGTATGAAATTTCGCACACTTATGGTTTATATAAAGAAGAAATGCAGAATGCTATTTTTTTTTAAATTATGCACAAAAATACATTAAATTAATAAAAAAAACATTACACACTACCATGTATTTGCCACACACGCATATATACTCTTTTGTTTATTGTTCAAGTCAAATTAACAGTGTAGCCTTGGCGAAATTTATGATCATAGAAGTATAGTCTTTGACAACAGAACCTTAATAATGTTCAAACTTATAATTATAATTTAAATTATGGTCGAATTTCGACCAATGAGCGACCACTGGTTAATATAATATAGCTATATAATAAAAAAGATTAAGATTTCTTAATATTTAGAACAAACTGATAGCATGACAACTTAGACGGCCTCTGCGGTTGAGCGGGCTAAGCCTTTGACGGCTTGCCTCACTGCAACGCAGTGGTTCCAGGTTCGATTCCTTAAGGGTATCGTAAACTTCTGAAACGAATTTTCTCCGTTATTCACTATGGTCTGGATGTCTTGTTGCAAAAGTCAAAAATTACATTATTTAAGCTATAAGAATATACATTACATACATACATACATAACTTCACGCCAGTTCCCTTGCGGGGTAGGCACGAAGAACAGAGTGCCATTTAGGCTTATTCTTACACACCTCACTTGCTTCTTTGACATTCATAACTCATGCACGCTCGTCTGTTCTTAAGGCTCCTGACATCACCTTCAGCTAGTACACGATCAATTTGATCATGGAAGGTGTCTCGTGGCCTTCCACGACTTCTGCATCCATCCACTTTTGCATTGTATATCTGTTTAGTCATTCTTTCATCATGCATTCTTTCCACATGCCCGAACCACCGGAGCATATACCTACATTAGTTACAATAATTCTATTTAGTCTTTATTCCATTATTCCAAAACAACGTTCGTATTAACCAGAATAAAGGGAAATTAAAGTAACGATCTTATTTCCATGCCATATTTTTTGAAATAATGGTAAACACCTCACATTAATATAAATTACTCTTCCTACATTAGCCAGTTTAAATACTTAAGTTGTTAATGCCACACTTAAAATATTTCTTCTTGTTTATTAACTTTATGATTATTACGTTCATTATGCCTGTGTTATTAGCAAACTATGCATATGTAACATACTTGTTGCAGATAGATTTTCGCAACGCAAATTTTCGGTAAATTTGCATAAACGCGGAACCTGAAAATTATGCGTTTATTGTATTTAAAGACTATAAATATGGTTTGCTATGGTGTAATAAGGACACTAAAATTATCGGAAACCCGTCAATTAGGAAAAAAATTAAAAAGAATACAATTAATTACGTTAAAAACCTGCATCATATAAATAAAAATAATGGTCAATTTTAGCGTCACGACTCACCTAGTTGTGATAAAAACACAATCACTTATTTAATTTCGGGATTAATCTGCAAATGTAACATATATGACATGACCAAAATAATTAATCATTATAAAATCAACTATTACGGCATTGATAAAAAACCATATTTTGTAATTGGTAGGTGAAACCTCAGATTAATAATATTAAGAGACAAAGTTTTTACTTCACTTTGCTACTTGTTAGGCAAAGATACTAAATCCATACAGCATGAATATCAATATTATTCAATCAATCTGAAGATCATTGAATGACATGAAAGTATGGAATTTTAGATTTTTCACATTATTGTAACTAAGATAATTAATATATTTTTCTAGTTTGTATATATAAATACCGACTACGTGCAATACCAATGTAAGCAGAACAAAGTATAGGTGTAAGGGGTGGTCGAAGGTGTAACCAGTGACAAGGGCAGTGGGTTAGGTTAGGTTATCTTTAGACCAAAGCCGAACGTTGGCAGAACCAACTGGTTTCCATTTATTCGTTGATAATTTTGATAAAAGTTAAAGTCGGTTCTGCCACTCGCCGGCCGCTGCCGCGGCACGCTCGCTTCGCTCGCTCGGCTCGTGGGCTTTGGTCTAAAGATAACCTAACCTAACCCACTGTCCTTGCCATAACCTTCGAACACCCCTCACACCTATATATTGTTTGTCTAACATTAGTATTGCATGTTGTCGTTAATTATATATACAAACTACAAAAATATAATAATGATCTTAATCACAATAATATGAAAAATCTAAAATTGCGTATTTTTATGTCATTCAAAGATGTTCAGTTTGATTGAATAATATTGATATTCATGCTGTACGGATTTAGTTCCTTTGCCTGACATTTAGCAAAGTGAGGTAAAAACTTTGTCTCTCAATATTATTAATCTGAGGTTTTACTTACATATTACAAAATGTCGTGATTTTTTAGCAATGCCGTAATATTTGATTTTATAATTATTAATTATTTTGATCATGTCATACATGTTACATTTGCAAATTAATCTCAAAATTAAAGTAATTGTGTTTTTATTATAATTAGTAGGTAAGTCGTCACGCTAAAATTGAACATTATTTCTATCGATATAATGCACGTATTTCGTAATTAATTGTAATGTGTATTAATTTTTTGTCTAAATGATGGCTTACCGATGATTTTAGTGTCGTTATTAAACCATAGCAAACCATATGTAAAGTCTTTGAATACAAAAAAATGCGTAATTTTCAGGTTCCGCGTTTCTGCAAATTTACCAAATTTTCTTTAAGAGAATTTGGAAGTGAAACTTCTTTAGAGTCGTGATTTGAAACTCGAGGAAACGAAAAACCGACACCAAAAAGAGATAAACACATAAATCTATAGGACTAAACCATTAAATTAATAAAAAAACATTACACACACTACCATGTATTTGACACAAACACTGTATACTGTTTTGTCTATTGTTAAAGTCAAATTAACAGTGTAGCCTTAGCGAAATCTGTGATTAAGGTCGAATTTCGACCACGGGCGACCACTAGTGATGATAATGATTCCAGCATGGATCTACCACGTATGAAAAAAATTGGAAAAGTACTTACAGTCCACACACATTAGAAAGTTCTGTAAAGGTGGCAAAAATCGATTGTTTTCGTTATTAGGCTACAAAGCCATACAAAAAGGTATCTAATAAAAAAAATTAGCTATAGAAGATTAACATCATATTGTTACGAGTTGCGAGACTCGAATTAAAATGCCGTTGGAATTATTATAGAGTTTATTAGAACTATACAAACACGTATAACACAGACACAAATATAACCGAATTCAACAAATCCAAACGTAATTGAATACAACGTGCAAAGTCCGTCACTACTAGATTACCGATTGTACACACGTCACGCCTTGATCGTAGTTCTCGCTGGACTGCCCCCTCTCACCATCAGGCCGTCGTTTTATACCTGACAAATATAAATGTGTCCGTATCGTAGTCGACTTAATCCGCAACACCTGGCTAATGATTCGGTGGCAAGCGGCCTTAAACGAGTACAATAAAACAGTGGGCTGTTCTCTAGAAACGTATGCCAATAAATAAGTAAACAAAAGAAGACGATCATAAAAGAATTGCAATGAGTTCAAATGCCGACAGGTAATAAAATGTGTTTTTACAGATCACCTGCATATCTGATTTTGTTTTTGTCGGAACCTAAGTTGTAACAATATCAAACTTGTTTTTTTTTTGTTTTGACACGTTTTAGGACCGCAATATATGATAATATATCACACGCAGATAAATGTATAAATAATTTAAATTAAAGAAGATTAAGTAATAGAAACATTATTCACACTAAAGATAACACGTTAATTATGTAAATGTGAATGTTATCAGTCATTATCTAAATGAAAATTATATTTATATCTACGTTCGGCGCTTGACTCATCTTTGTTTATACATTCTTTAGGAATTCGGGTTTGTTTTTATTGAAGAAACTTAACTGTTAATAAAAATTATTTTATAGCAAGATTTTTATAATCATGTGGAATTTTGAAAGTCAATCTCTCTAATTTTTATTTTTTTACACAATTTAAGCACATTATTTTATCATTATTCATTAAACATGTGTTTACATTTATGCTCACAATTAAAAAGGTGCTATTTTATTTAAATTTATTTCAAACACTTTAAATATTGAAATATGTCAAATAAGAGAAAATTCATTCAGAATAATACAGAAAAGTTTTATTTAAATAATTCAATATTTTATTCCCTCTCGCATCGATCGCATCGCACGAATGCTGATTAGGATACCTACTCGAGATCCGTATGTTTAATCGTAGATCCATACTGTTACAACCTAGGCGCCGACAAAGGCAAATTCCACGTACAGATTTTTAGAAGCACACTTATTACCCGTCGGCATTTGAATTAATTGTAATTCTTTTGTAATCGTCTTCTTTTGTTTACTTATTTATTGGCATACGTTTCTAGGGAACAGTCTATTGTTCTCATTTACGGCTGCTTTAGGCTGTCTCATTAGCCAGGTGTTATGGATTTTAAAGTACAAGCTGATTCTAGAAAATTCGGTTCACGTTGCCGGGCAAGCACATTGCATTTGTGCAATATAAAACGATGCCCTGATTGAGGGAGGGGGCAGTTGAGCGACAACTACGATCAAGGCGTGACGTGTGTACAATCGAGAATCTAATAGTGACGGACTTTGCGCGTTTTGCATTACGTTTGGATTTGTTGTGTTCGGTTATATTTGTACCTGTGTTATACGTGTTTCTATAGTTCTAATAAACTCTATAATAATTCCAACGGCATTTTAATTCGAGTCTCGCAACTCGTAACAATACGAATAAAATCCGCGTGAACTTACGAAGACCGCGTAGCCGCGTTGTATTAATACGACGCCTTAGCATATTCATACAACGCAATAGGAACTATAGCTCTTGCTGGCACGCTATTAAACAATGATATAATGTATATTTTTTAAAACTACCTTAATTGTATTTAACTACATCTATGGAAGAATCAATGAATCATGTACTACGTACCATATTATACCTCATAGGCAATAATAAATATTTCATTTCATTTCAGAACGCTACAAGAAGGTATATACACTTTAATGTATTTGGATTGAATATCACCCGAATTACAGATTAAAAATAAACCAAGTTTTGCGTAAGACATGTACATACATACAGTCCAGGGATTGCAAACAATCAGTTCCCCAAAAACAAAATAAAAGATACATTTATTACTAGATATTAGATACATAAATTTTGCCAGGTGGTAGGGCATTTGCCCGACTGGATGGCTACCACCCCTGGTCTAAAGTATGCCGCCATAACAACCTTGAGTTGTGTTCCGGCATTAGTGACCAGGTCCCAGTTTCCCTTAAGACAGCAGCAGCGCATTTGTAGCATCTTTGCTGTTGCAAATGTCCATAGGCGATGGTAACCGCTTTCCATCAAGTGGGCCGTTTGCCTGTCTGCTGATCTCCTGCAATAAAAAAAAAAACATACCCGTCGGCGTATTGCATAAAGCGATCTCTTCCAGACAATCCTATTAGTAGGTACTTATTATATTTCTACTCATTGTAACTAATATACAGGTTCTTGAAATATCTAATAATAAGTTTATTTTTGTCTTGGTGTGCAATAAATAGATATATATTTATCTGTGCGCGCGGATCCGAAGTGAAAAAAACCGTGAATATTCCGTACGTATGAAACCGCTGAAGATATAATTTTGTTGCTTTTAGTTGTGTAAATGTCGTATAATTAAGTAGAGAAATTAGTTAGGCTCACCCAAACTCATGTCCAAACATTATGTCCGCCTTTGGCTTCGAAAGTATATATCTTGCGCATATCTTTTTTTTTAATTTTTTTTGGGACTTTTGCCACATAGTCATATCAGCCCCATCATCTAAACATACAATAACTTATATATTAAACGTTAAATAATGAGCTGGATAACAAACTTGCCTTTTTGCACATATCTTAAGACGTCGTTGCTCGTATCAACAATGTGTGTATGAAGTTGTGAAGTTCAAACAAGAGATGGCGGTACCATGACTTGTAAAAATTGTTCAACATTAAATGATAAACATGTCTATATAGTGTTTATTTATAAAAAAAATATAAATAATAAATGGAATCCAAATCATCCGTTAGGAACGGTCCCGAAACGCCGGCTGGATGACAATGCTTATTCGTTGCCACAAATACAGGCCAGCCGTTTGGTCCTGTGAGATTTCTGCCAAGAGTAAACATGAAAATATATCTACTAAAATAAAAATCAATAATGATTGTGCGCTACAATAGTGTCAATTAATATGCATCATAAACGTGTTGGAATCAACCTCTTTACATAGTTTCACTTCTTATATTTTGACACTGTCAACATTCTTTTGTTTTTTTCTTCTTTTTTTACTCTATATTGTCCTTGCATTGTACCGTATCGTTGTATAATAAATATTAATATTATAAGAAAATTAACGTATTACTTCGCGTCCAAGTTGTGATATATACAGTCTACGTGCTCTCCACAAAACGTTTACAATACATTGATTCCTATTATACTGGAAATTTCAATGGATGGCGCTAGTCATTTACTTCTAAAGAGGCAACAAACCAGTTTGCGTTTCATTATACTTTTAAAATATGAGAACAGGTGGGTACCATTGTAACATTTTTTTAGTAGGTATCAGATTATATTATGTTGCATATACCTAATAAGTAATAATCGTTGGGAAACTTTTTCCTGAAATGTAATAAGAATGATTAATATTTACAATGTCCAATGTAATTTGGTGTTTGTATAAAAGTAACCAAACTATTAGTGTGAGAGCTATTAATAAAGAACACATGAATAGTGTTTTCGTCTTAATATGAAAAGTGCTTTATTAATGGACATCTTCTTAGTATGGATAATGTTAGTTAATGTAGAATATTACTTATTGCACACAGTTATAAGATAAATTGATACATACAATCGTAATTATAAAAACAATGGGCGGTTTTATCGCTGGGAGAATTTTTTTCCAGACAACCATTGGATGGAGAGAAACTCGGTGCGAAAGGAAGTGGGTATGCAATAGAATTAATATACTAACATAGAAATAAACATAAATTACTTAATAGTATTTTTATGTTAGACTGTAATATTAAATTGATATTTTTAAAATATTTCAATAATTTAAAAAAAAAACAATTGTTAAAGCTAAACTTCTATTACTATTGTATCACCAGATTGTCATTATATCTATGGGAGCTTATTAATGCATTATTTTGGTATATGTATTTAGTAGTAGTTAATATGAACAGTTATTACAAACAGTTAATCCCCCAAATAAAATAAATAACAATGTTTCTTAATAACTTTTACTTAGTTAAAGGGTATAATATCTGCTTTCAATCGAAAAAGTCTCCCATGCCTCTAACTTTTAAAATATGGTGTGAAAAATATTTCAAGAAAGATACATTCAGCAAAAATATGTTTATGGCAATGTTGCTTGACATTTTTAAAGTGAAACTTCTTTAGAATCGTTGTGATTTGAAACACGATGATAAGAAAATAAAACGACACTAAAAAGAGATATTTAATCAGTTAAACACTATATCTATTCATAAATATAGACTTGGAAATATTTTGAAGTTTTGAAGTTCATACATCAAATGGAAACTAAAGCATTTGTTTCCTATTTTAGTTATCTTATGCTTCTGGTGTCATTTTTTCAAAGTGAAAACATGGAATCTGAATAATATGTGTTATAATATATTTTAAATATGCAACATATGAAATGTAATATTTTGCATTAAAATATAAAATAATAAACCTTATAATTATTCTAATACTCCTGATACTCTATATTTATCTCATTCTCTCGTGGGCTACTTTTCTGAAGTTTCACTTCTGTCGTGTGTGAATTACACACACACACAATATTTTTTTCTATATACTTCTGTTTTTTTTTTTATTGCCTGAGTTAAGCAGACAGACAGACGGCCCTCTTGATGGAAAGCGGTTACCATCGCCTATGGACATTTGCAACACCAAAGGTGCTACAAATGCGCTGCTGCACTCTTAAGCGAGACTGGAACCTGGTGACTAATGCCGAAACACAAATCAAGGTTGTTATGGCGACATACTCTAGACCAGGTGTGGTAGCCATCCAGTCCGGAAAATACTGTACCACCTGGTAGTTCTGTCATCTCTTACGACAGGCCGCCCGGCCGCAGGAAATTGTATTTTTTCTCCGTTCCTGCACGGATAGAATTTCGTACTAGATGTCGCTGTACAGAAAAAATACTAGTTAAAATTTGACCTGTGAATTTAGTAAAATAAGTAGCATCTACTAAAACATTCAACGCGAAAAAAGCCGTTAGTTACTAACAAATTTCCATTAGTAATATAAACGAGAAAGTTTGTTTACTTGAGTTTTTGTACGCCTCGTGCTCGTATCTGAGTTATCGAAGGTGCCCTAACTTCTAGAATATCTTAGAGCCTAGGCTTGTGTAAATTGGCTCACCAAAAATACAGGAGAAATAACATCCATAAGTAGTTATATCAAAATTCGTGGTCTTACGAGTTACCTACTTAAGAAGATTTTTCAATCGGATAAAACTTTTCAGCCGAATATATTATAAACTGAGCGAATTTAAAATTGATTAAGTTAAGTGAACCCATGCAACTGACTTTTTAATGTTTCCATGTTATACTTTATTTTATGAACTAGCTGATGCCCGCGACTTCGTCCGCGTGGTGCGGTTTTTTAACTATCCCACGGGAACTCTTTAATTTTTCGGGATCAAAAGTATCCTATATGTTGACCAGGGATATAAGCTACCACCATACAGAATTTCATTCATATCGGTCCAGTCGTTTCGGAGATTAACCGGTACAAACAGACAGACAGATAAATAGAGAAACAAAAAAATTTGAAAAAAATATAAGTTCTATTTCACTTCTTACATCCCCTTGACTCGGTTTTTAGCACTTTTTTTCATTGTATAGAAATTTGACCTCTATACTTTTATTATATGTATAGATAACTTTATCTGGTGATTACAAAATCAGTTCTAAGTCCCTAAGTTCAACAGGAACAGTTCTAGTCTTTAATCTAAGGACTATCCACAATCCAGAAGTTCTCATATACGCAAGACACAAGACGAGAATGTAAAACGGGTTCTCTTATTCTTTTCTCTCGTTAACACATTTGCATTAGCTAAGTAATTGGTCAACTTGCTAGTAAGACCTTAACATCGTGTAGCCAGACATCTACTTAATCAACGACTTATTACTTAATGTCCAAACGATGATTAACAATGAACTCACTAGTTTAGTGCTAGAGTAAATAACAACTTCTTTCCATACGTTTGGATGGATAAATATAATGGGCATGTAACATAAAAACTTCCTTTTTCTATGATATTCTGTTTGTACGAAATTTATTTCTACATAAAATATGTAAGATGGCGAAAACCAATTAAATAAACTAAAATTATATACTAATTTATGTTGTTTATTACTAAATCAAAGTAACAAATAGGCTGTAATTTATAAAGCTCTTGTTTAAATTGGCTCAAATATAATGGCTTATTTATACATATTAAGTAGCTATGTGTCGGGGTGAAGGTAAGGATAGGAATGCTCCGGTGGTTCGGGCATGTGGAAAGAATGCATGATGAAAGAATGACTAAACAGATATACAATGCAAAAGTGGATGGATGCAGAAGTCGTGGAAGGCCACGACACACCTTCCATGATCAATTTGATCGTGTACTAGCGGAGGGTGATGTCAGGAGCCTTAAGAACAGACGAGTGTGCATGACATGAGTTATGAATGTCAAAGAAGCAAGTGAGGTGTGTAAGAATGGGCCTAAATGGCGCTCTGTTGTTCGTGCCTACCCCGCAAGGGTACTGGCGTGAAGTTATGTATGTATGTATGTAAGTAGCTATGTTAAATTTAACATTTTGTTGAAAATAAAAAATGGACATCTTAATATACTGTGTTTTGAGGAAACGTTTTGTATAAAGACAGATAACAAAAGTTGCTACGACACCATAAAAAACAACATTTACAAACCAGTATTTAAAACATCTTTTATATGCAACTTCTACCTGTAGCAGCATGTTACTATAATCATCGTTTACATACAAGGGTGGCTGATCTCCTCTAACCCATTCTCATGGGCAGCTCGAGAAAGTAGGCACGGTAGGCAACTGCCTACGGCGGCAAAATTTTGGAGCGACAAAAATACCTGCAAAAATGTCTGAAAATGTTTGAAAACAAGAAATGTAAACTTTGTTTTAAAATATTGTTTTTTTGCAGGAGATCAGCAGACAGGCAGACGGCCCACTTGATGGAAAACGATTACCATCGCCTATGGACATTTGCAACACCAAAGTTGCTGCAAATGCGCTGCTGCTCTCTTAAGGGAAACTGGAACCTGGTCACTAATGCCGGAACACAACTCAAGGTTGTTATGGCGACATACTTTAGATCAGTGGTGGTAGCCATCCAGTCGGGCAAATGCCCTACCACCTGGCTGTGGGTTGTTAAGTCGCCTCTTACGACAGGCCGCCCGGCGCAGGAAATTGTATTCTTTCTCCGTTCCTGCACGGATAAATATAAAAATTTTTTGTTAATAAAATCTGTATTAATATTAATGTCTTAACTCAATTATATACAATCCTTTTGGTTAACGCAGTTTTCTTAAGCTTCGGTGGGGGCGGCATTTTTCGAGTTTGCCTACGACTGCAAAAAAGCTAGGGCCGACGCTGTTTACATGCATTTAGTCACTTAAAATTTAGTTACAGTTTATTTAAACACCGCCGCTATGAGTCATGTCATGACAGCCGCGCGAAAAATACACGTCATCGTCGTGTGTCCGACCTGAAGGTGGGTGAGGCTTATCGTCTCTGACGGTTGTATCTTATATTGTGAATTCTCAACCGCATCGTTTCGTCACACTAAAACACATATTTCGTCGTATTAGTAATTGTATGTTTCATGCCAACGATAAGTTTGATATCGCCAATGAACCCTGACAAAACATGACAACGTAATTATGGAATCTAAGCCAGCTTTATAACATTGCGACTAATTACATTATACTTCGCAATTGGATTACCCCATATGTCATGATGACTTCGACACACGTATTAAGTTATTGTTAATATTTTAATTGGTGTTTATTAAACTGTTTTATAGAATACATATTATATAATGTGTCATTCATTTTTATGTCGAACTTCCGCGATTATCGCTACCCGTGTAACTGAAATAAACTGACGTTTTATTTCCTCAAATTTGTACTTAGTAACAGATCAACTGTGCAATTTTATAATATAGCAAGTGCATTGCAAAAAATTCTACATCATATCAAAAAACTATTTTAATTTCCGCCTCATAGTTTTAAAATTAGAGAATGGGAGCCATGAGCTGTGGTGCCATCTCAGCTGTGCAAATTCAAAACCTAGCAAGTGCATTCTAATAAATTTTACATCATAGCCAAAAATATATTAATTTCCACTAGATAGTTATAGAACTACTTAGAACTAAGAACTATATAGTTAGAGAATGAGGGGCACAATTTTTAGGACTTTGAAAGCGAATATAGAGAGACTAATGAGCTGTGGTTCCATCTTCGCTGTGCTAATTCAAAGACTAACAAGTGCTTCATAAGAAAGTGTAGAACACAACACAAAAAATGACATAAAACTTCAACGATATACTAGTTCAAAACTATGTAATAAATGTATTTGGGTCGATATCATAATTTGATACAGTCTTTACTTGTTTTATCAAACACAATACATCAGCGAATACATATTATACATATTTGAGTATCTCTTATGGATAAAAAGAAATGAGGATATCCGTAAAAGAACCAAAGAACACGCAAAATTAGCAAGCTGAAGTGGTAGTGAGCCGGCCACATTTGTCGCAGGGAGCAGACGTGTTCTGGAATGGAGATCCCGTCTCGGCAAACGTAGTGGACGCCTTCCAGCCTGACGGACCGACGATCTGTGCAAAATCAACGGTGGGGACTGGATGAGAACAGCGTAGGACCGGGATAGATGGCGCAAACTTGGAGACGCCTACGTCAAGCAGTAGAGAACGGTTGGCTGACAACCAAATGTTATACTGATCATACTCTAACGATGGGTAATATTTTTGCTCAAAGTTTTAAATATCGGTAGCGATTTTGCAATGGCATACAGTTTGGCATACAATGTCAGTTGCTAGGTTTTCAAATTACACAACTGGGTTAGTAATATGTAAAATGAGGATATTCTTATTCATAAGGGCGTGTCGATATCCAATGACGTACCATGACGTATGTAGTATGTCCTGAACATGAACATACGTACATATAACTAGGACGGGGGAATACATTTGCAGCTATGTATAGAAATACATACTAATCTTTTCCCGCGATTTTGTCCGCTTTTAATATTTGCATTACGTAAAAACATAACTATACATTTTCCTCTAGGGAAAAAGTCAAACCCTAAGGAATAGTACTTTTTATTCTATTTTTTTAAGGGGTTTTATCACTCAGTGACAATGCCACCCCCATAGAGATATACATCATGAAGGGGGTGCCCTGTATTGGGTGGACGTCGGAGGAGCTAAATGAAATGCTCCTCACTCCTCCGTCTCAAAGGAAGATCTTCCAGCGGGGTCATTGTTGTTCCTCGCAGGTCTAGGCCCATTTTTTATTGTTGAAAATTTGTATATATTCTTTGTACGTTTCGTGAGAGGTTTGCGACCTCGATTATTGCACAGCGCCATCTATTGGCTTATAAGTGTTCCACTACAGTCAGATGATGCAAATAAAATAAAAATCACATTTTTTAAAATAATCGGTTAACACACAACACAGATCTTGTGCTCGCTGAGATAGAGATTAGGCCGAGATAGAGTTAGAGACACTTATGTCGTGGCTTCTGTTTATTGTTCGTAGGCTTGCACTCTGGACACACTATCAGCACGTGTAAAACATCATCTGGTACACCACAAGTTGAACAATTTGGTGACACAGTCAATCCATTGAATGCTTGAACCGATTTTAGGGAATATTCCCAGAAAGCAAAGGAATAGTTCTATTTTATTTACATAAAACATTTAATTAGGTTTATTACATATATACCTTCAGTGAAAAATTATGTATCTAACTGATGGTGAAAACTGCTTAAAAATCAGTGGCGTGGCTTAGGACGAGTTAGTGGACATACAGAGAAACAGACGCGAAAAGCAATTTTTTTTGTACTCTCTTTTTTTTGTTTCACCTTCTCCGAAAATGTCTTTTCCTTCCATACTCCTTTATTCTGACATACGTCCTCTGTCACACCACAAATCATCATATCACCCTTCACACAATCCATCTATCTCTTTTTTGGTCTACCTTTACATTAGTATCCATCTATCTTGCAGTTTAACATTATTTATGTCACGTGACTTTCATCCCGCCTAATTACATTTGTCCATGTCCACCTTAACCTTCTTCCTCTTTATTTTATGCTACGTAAATATAATGCTGAAACGCTTGTTTTCTTATTATTCATCAAAAGCTTAGATATTATTGATTAAGTTCCTAACTTGAAATTTAAAGGGTAGGTCCTTTACATTTTCGACCCCTGTGTCGAATCTTTTAGTATTTCTTTAAAGACAAAATATACCCTATGTCCTTGCCCGGGGATAAAATCTAACTTCTCGTCAAACATTAATATCCGTTCAACCGCTTAGTCGTGAAAGGGCAGCAAACAAACAGAATTACTTTCACATTTATATATTCATCTGTATCTCTGTCATCAACGTGTCAATGTGTCATCGTTGGACCCGGGACTCTCCATTTTGAGAAATGGACCGTACATTGGACTCTGTAATCAAAGGGGATTGATGGGTCATCGGTCAGTAAAATCGTTATTCAGGTTTTTTCATGATGTTTTCATTTGTAACAAATAACAAAAATAAAACCGACTTCAAAAGTAACTTAAAAGCAATAAATAAATCTATTCTACACTATCTTAGAGTCGGTGCTAGGTGTAACATAAAAATTACTATCTTTTACACATTTCTTGTTGTTTTTTATATTTGACACCGTGTTCGGTCCTTGCCTAGTTTAAAGTAGGTAGAACATCGCTCCATCAATTTTGCTGTCTACCAACTGTGACAATACACAGCAGGGTAAGGGCAGCCATTTTGGACATGAATTCGCTGTCAACTTTCCACGACATGGCGCCGTACGCTCATCTGGTTTTAAAATTCAAATAATTGTAATTACTGGCCGTGCTAATAACTTTTTATTAAGATCTTGTGTACAAAGTGATAGCTCTCAAGTGAAACTATATTACCGTGCGCTATCTAGGTCTATCTCCACTATATAGTCCATAGAAATCAAACCACATTAACCGTGGGGTATAAGCGTCCCACACATCGAATTCAAGTTGTGGTAGAAAAAATATTTTGTGCTTTTTAGTTACTTTTGAAGTCGGTTTTGGTTTTAGTTGTTGTTGTTTAAGAAAATTTGCATGAGACCATGTACTAAAATGACAAAATGCAAGGATACTGAAAATAATTTAAAAATTCGTCAGTTAATTATTACCTTTTGAAATGGGACAGCCGACTACGTATATGTTGCAATTTTTTTAGTTATGTTAGATACCATGTTGCCTTATAGATAGGTATCCGAGAGTTTTATTATTTCTTTGCTATTTCACTTCATTCATGATACATAAATTCAAAATTAACTCTGTTTATTTGTTAACTTCTTATATCCTAACGGCTTATGATTTATTTTTGAAATTTTACTAGGCGATAGCCAATCGAAGTACCTATAAAACTTACAGCTGGTTTTTGATGATTTTATGTTAAAAACGAATCACACGAGACGCATATAACCAAATATTAAGCCTACCAAATTATGGTTTGAATAGTTTAGAAATCGGCCAGTATTAAAAACGCAAATAAGTACTCAATTGCTGTATTATGGTAAACTAGACTCTTAATTTTTTAAAGAGTATAAGTAATGCTCGATACTTGAGTTTCGAACAACTAGATAACCTTCTTTAGTTACTTGTTAAATAAAATGGAGAAAATATATATTATCAGGCACCCTAATTTTAAGACAGTTGTCCTTCGTCGTGTTATGGACAAAAAAAATACAAAATTGACTTGAACTAATTTATATAAAATAGGTACTAGGTAATAGGTTTTTTCCGCGGCCACGCCGCCGTAAATCCTTAGGTAGTTGCTATATGTTAATTACATAAAAACTTAATTAGGTTTTTTATCTTATACTAATATATTGTAACGAGTCGCGAGACTCGAATTAAAAAGCCCTTAGAATTACTATATAGTTTATTAGAACTATACAACACATATAACAAAGGTACAAATATAACCGAACACAACAAGTCCAAACGTAATGCAGAAGGTAGTAATTCAATAAAACGCGCAATAGTCCGTCACTTATTAGATTTCCGATTGTAGTACACAGGTCTCGCTTCGTTAGTGGTTCTCGCTCGACTAACTGCTCCCTCCATCGGGCCATTGCTTTATACTGCACAGATGCAATATGTCCGTCCGGCCGCGTGAACCGAATTTCCTAGAATCAGCTTGTACTTTAAATCCGTAACACCTGGCTAATGATCACAATACAACAATAAGCCGTATGCCAATAAGTAATCAAAAGAAGACGGCTAATAAAGAATTCCAATGTTATTAGTGCAAATGCCGACGGGTAATAAATGTGCTTTGTTTCAGATATACAGATGGATTTTGTTTTTGTCGGGATCTGAGTTGTAACAATATAAAGCTGAAGAGTTTGTTTGTTTGTTTGATTAAACGCGCTAATCTTAGGAACTGGTCTGATTTGAAAAACTCTGTGTTAGAAACATTCTTAATTGGTGCTCCGCTCCTATTGGTCTTAGCGTGATGATATATAGCATATAGCCTTCCTCGATAAATGGACTATATTTATCGAGGAAGGCTATATGCTATTTATCATCACGCTAAGACCAATGAGAGCAGAGCACCAATTAAGAATGTTACAAAATCGGGGGATTTTGAATACAAATTCCACGCAGACGATGTCGCGGGCACAGCTAGCATATCTATAAGCCTTCAATGAAAATCTAACTCATGGTGAAAATCTCTTAAAAATCATAGGTGGATTATTGTATACATATACGTTATCTGTATACGTTATTATACTTAACGTCAATAACAATTAATAACACTACCACATCACAAATAACGCATTAAACTCATCGCTACATGTGTGGGAAACGGTCAATAACTATAACATAATCCCAGATGAAAAAGTGGCTAAAATGACATTTTTATGTTTCAAAGAATGTATAATAACAGACAATCGAACTATAAACCTATGGATGGTAAACTAAAAAAAAACTTATGAAATATGAATGATGATTGTAAATCGAATAGTTTTCGATAAATATGAAATTACACCCCGGAATATCAGTTAGCTCTATGTCGAGTTTCATTTAAATTAATTTAATGGATTTCACGTGATGCTTTAATAAATAGCCAAGAATTTTTAAAATTATAATTTCTGAATTTGCTGGTCCGAATTAGCCTGATTTATTTTACATTTTTAAACGAATTGTACAAACTTGAACCATTTAAAGATCTATTAGACTCACTAATGGTAATCGGTAGTGGTGGCTTAAGGTAAAGGCATTTGAGTCTTATTTAATGAAGTTAGTTCAAATCCTAACTGGAGAGCATGACCTTAGGTGGTTTTCCTGATATTGGACCAACATTGTCAGGAAACATCAAGATTGCCAATCCACCTTCGGCAATCACCACGCGAACAGGAGTTTCTGTTATAGTACATAATTTAAGTTATTTATATGTTAATAACTCTGATTGTAGCAGTTGTGACTTATTATGTGCAAATATCCAGAACAATACTTCACAGATTCTTATATAAACTACATAGATAGATTAATTATTGCAAACTAAACAAAAACATCGTATCATTCATTTTCTTCATAATTGGCAAGTGTCTCCAAGTTTGTAGCACATATCCCGATCCCTTGCTTTTGTCATCCACCCTCTGTTAGTGACCTTGTACAGGTAGTCGTTCCCTCAAGCTGAAGAGCGTCCTATATAGATATTTTAGGTTGTTTGAAAATTACCACCTTTAACAGCCAAAAACCCATATTTGCAGCCAGATTTAATTAAGCAACCGTATATCATAATAAATAGAAAAAATAGCTATAATTTGATATTTAAATAATAAATGTACTTTATGAACATATAAATGTATCAAAATCATACCTGTTTACACCTGGCTGCGAAGAAGTGCGGCTAAGTGCACAACGGCAACCTGATTTTTCAGTCTTTATATATATTGTCGCGAAGTGGACGATATTTTATTTAAAAACCAAGGGAATGAAATTTTTACCAAAAAATCAATTAACAATAATTTACTTCAAAATACTAGCAGCCACATTTTGTTAAGCAACCTGGTAGATGTATATTCTCCTAATCATAAATATGCGTAAAAATTTGGTTTTTAACATACACTTGATGAGTGCAATAATTCTGCAGCCGGATATTAGACTATTAGAGTATGTACAGCAGACAGGCAGAAGGCCACCCGATGGAAAGCGGTTACGATCGCCTATGAACGTTTCCAACACCAGAGATATCACCAGCGCACAGCCGGCCTCAAAAAGAATATAGTGACCTTTTTAAAAAACGACATCGTAGCGCTGTGGGAAATCTTCAGGTGGGGAGGCCATTCCAAATCCCCACGGTGAAGAACAGAAACGCTGCGTACTTGAGCTTAGCAAAAAAAAGAAAAAAGAAAAGAAAGAAGAAAGCGAGGATGAACACGCAGCCAATACCTAGCGGTGCGGTGGTAGACAGAGGACAAAGGCACTAATCTGAACAGTTCACTCTAATTTTACCAGACATAGTAACTAAAGAATAGAACGCAATGTACTCTCCATTAGAATCGGTATCAAACCATATGATGTAATTCTCTCTTCACACACAAAATTATCAGTATGTGAATCCGCCTTAATCCCTGGTCGTAAACGAAATCTTTCGCCTCAATTTGTTAACATTATCACTGCGTCAGTGCCTTTACCCGTTATGGCAACTATGTCGGTAATAACCTTACTTATTATCCTTTACGATGAGTTAATGCCAGTCAGTCAAATATTTAGTTCTTGGCGTATAAAAAAAGGACGCGTTACACGACATGCGTTTGTAGAGCGCGCGCGCATCAAGGATCATTTGATCGCATCGAGCGGTCGAGTCGAACGCCCGATCGGGAAATGTTACTTCAAGTTACGGATAATGAACTTGATCGAGTAGAATTTTCGGAAAACGTATGGAAACGTCGTGACGTGTCGAAAACGTGTCACCATCAATGAATTTACCATGTGGTACATAAGGATGTGTGGTTCTTCAAATCATCTCAGTTCAAACTTGTACCGATACACGAAAACATTAAAGATGTACACGATGTTCAAATCTGTTTTGCCAATGTGGACTAAATGGATTTTTAGTTTGTGATTACAAGTGACAGTTTTGGAGTGGACAATTTGGAAATTGTGATACGTATTAAAAAGTGTTTTAATTGGAAGAGAATTTAATAAGAAGCTAGTCAAGATGATGTCAAAGAAGCAACTCACGTGCATGCTGGCGCTGCACATCATGTACCTGCTGGTTGGTGCTGCTATTTTTTATCACATCGAAAGCCCTTTGGAAGTCCAACAGAGAGCTGAAGACAAATTGGAAAGACTTGAAATCCAAAGTAAGTTAACTGCAAGATGACCGAAGACTATATACTATTTTTTACCACTACATTTTTAATTAACATTTTATTTTTAATATCTTAGTTTATTTTTATTAAAGCAAAAAATAAAATGTTAAAAATATTAGCTAAAATTAAAATCTTACTTGCTAACAACAATATGAGTTTATCATTTTTATTTAATTTCTAATTAAAACAAACTATATTTTCCATTGGTTTAAAGTTCCTAAACAATTTTTAATTTTTCGGAAGTTAACAAATAAAGTAAGTGATAAACAAATAAATAATAAAGTAAAGTAAAAAAATAATAATAATAAAGTAAAGAATACATATTTATTCAATTTTCAATGAAATCATATGATGCCAATCACTGGATCAGAGTTTCCTTACCCATTTTCCTAAATTTCCCGCAAGTTCATGCAAACATTTCGTTATGTTTGTCGTCGACCTTTACGAACACGAAATATTTATATATAAACATATATTTTATATATGTAAAATATATATATACACATACCACAAAACGTAATATATTATTAAATATTAAACCTAATTCAAAAAATTTATTTCGGTTTCTTTTTTGTAACTTAATCACAGTAACAATTGCGTCTTTAAAAGCTAGTTGTTTATTTTTTTAATACAAACAAATTAAACATATCTGTGTCGGATTAACTCGTAGCTGAAAAATAACTCTTAAATGATCGCCGTTACGGCCGAATAACGTTAATCAAATGGCTAATAGATAGTAATTTAACTATTTAAATTAAAAAGAAATACCTAATACTCATTTTAAACGAATTAGATTAATGAAGCGATTAATCCATTCACCAGTTGCCCGATAACAACTTATGTTTTCAACGTTTAACCTAAATTACAACACGCCCGTTTTAAGGGCATAAGGCTGTTTGATTTTTTTAATTGTTTTGTGACACAGGACGTGTATTAGATGCCTGTCTTTTTCCTAGAGATAGACGGTCTTCCGAAAACTGTAATCTGTTATTACTATAAGATACCATATATGGTCTTGAAAGAAGTCGTGATAGCGTAATGGCTGCGCACGCGTTCCAAACTCAAAGGGCGAGGGTTCGATCCTGGCCGGAAAGCATGCACCACTTAGTCAGTTTTCTTATCTAATGTGCATATTGTTACAATTACCACGTGCTAACAATGGTGAAATAAAACATCGTGATGCAACCTGCACATCGAGATAACCGATGTGTCAAACCTGCCAAGCCGCCTTGGACAAGCGTGACGAGTATACTGTCCGTTCCCCCTATAATGGGAGGCCCGAGCCCAGCAGTGGGACATTTATGGGCCGATATTATATTACTATTATACCATATATGGATTCTATATATAAAACGCAATAATTCTTTTCCTGAGATGGGTAAAGGTAAAACTTAAACGTTAAGCTAAAATTTTGCCTACCTCATCATTTCATGTTAATATTTTTGATAAACCAAAAATATTAACAAGTAAAGATGGATTAATTAAATGTATTAAATCTGCAAATGTATTATAATACGTCTAATCGAATACAATGCATGAAAACTTAACTTATTTGTATTGTATTCTACTCATAGTCCCTCAAGACTATAAGTAGAAATGTATGTAATGTATTAAATACTTTTGGCGATATGGGCTTGAGGAGTATGGGTGGAAAAGCCACACTGTGCCGACCCCAAATACCTGGATGATAATGTAGGAAACGAGAGGAAATCTCTTTGATTTATAATATTCTTTTTCGATGATTCAAGCTCCATTTTGAAAGTATCACAGTTTATTTTTTCAAAGGGCTGTTTGTAATACTTAAAAATGCATGCATGGACTGCATGCTTATTGAAACCTACAGGTGTCTGACGTCTAGATCTACAGATGATTAGGGTACTGTAGCCATAACTAAAAAAACGGAACACTTATAAATATCATCATACCCGTTTGTTTGTCTGTTTAAATTTAGAACGAATGTGTATTCTATACACTGCTTTATAAAACTTTAATGAAATGGCAAAATGAAACTAAAATGTATGTATTGCTGTCATATACCTATGTAACTGACACATTAAAAACCGACCGTTTTGTCCATACAAGAAAGAATACTTATTTTTGCGGCCGGGCCTCCTCTCGTGAAAGAAAAGAATGATGAACCGATGTGTCAAACCCGCCAAGCGGTCTTGGATAAGCATGGAGGGTATACTGTTCTTTTCTCTAAAAGGAATTAGGAGCCCCAAACCCAGCAGTGATACGTTTATGGGATGTTATTGTAATTCATGTATTTATTTATAATCGAAATTTCCATATTTTTTTAATAAATATTTTTTTAATATAAAATAGTAAACTATTTTTTTTTAAGATAATTAAACAATTATTATTATATTATTATTTGACTGCGGAACCAGTAGCCAATACTCGAATAGATAAGTTAATAAAATGACACTCTGAATAACATTGCACTCCACATATTTATTCACAGTATCAATGGTGCCACTTGTTGATCAATATATTCTTGGAATTTAACTAGTACATATTTATACGTTTATTGTTAAGAGTTATCCAAGAAAGGTAAAGTTATGAAAATTGTGTGAACTGCAACTATATGGCATACTAACGCAATTTCACAATAATAAAATTATTGTTATTTTACTGTAATTAATACAAGTTATAATTTATTTATTACTTATCATAATACATATTTTATTACACAGATATTAAAAATAAAACTATGACTTCAAACCAATAATTTTTGGCGTGAATAAAGAGTGACGTTCTACATACTTGTAAATTAAAAAAAAAAAGGTGAGTGCTTGATAATTCAGTCACAAGAAAGAGTTCCGTAAAGACGACAAATGCCAACAGTTTTTATTATTTGGTTACGAAACCAAAACATGCGTTAATTCGGAAATACTTTATATCTCCAAAATTACTCAACAAATATTGTTCAAAATATTTATATTATTCAAGGCCTGATACGCGTGTGCATTAGCCATTAAGCTATCATGACTCAGGGTTCAGCTAGGTCTTTTAGAATATAATACAATGGAAACACGGGGATTATTAGTAGGTATTCTTATGCAATGGCAACCTACCTCCATGAGAAGTTTGCACATCTTATGGGCAAAGCTACCTCAGAAAACTGTGTTTGTGGGCAAATTTATAATAGGACGTGCAACACTTATTGTGGGCATGTGCTCGATACTAAAATGAACAGAGGTTAATGATCAACAAACGCAAATTGAATAAAATGTCATATATATAGGCATAATAACTAAAAGTGTGCTCTCAGAACTTCGGACATAGCCAAAGATTTTTTAGTCATTGTTGCTCAGCAGTAACCTAGAGAGATATTGCTTGGTGCTGCCTGATGGAATTTGCGTTTTCATCTGGACAAATATCCCGAAAAAATAAAGAGAAATAAAATCACCAGCAGGGTAGGAACAGGCCGGCGAGTCCCACACCTTGAACGAGAGTGGGGGTGTCAAGCCGAAGCTTCACCCCGAGCAGACGAAGACTCCGGCGTTAGGTTAGCCTGGTTGATCTCCAGTGCCGTGAGTAAGCGGTCGCTGGTGAAATCCAGGGGAGAGTACGCCCACACTTAAGGCCACTGGCTGATGACTGTCGCCACGTAGTGCTTTGCGCCCTGCGGCGAGACAATGGATGAGGCCTCTTTGGCCGGCGCCTGCCATTGCTTTTACGGAGCAGGCAATAGCCACTACCCGCAGCCCTGGTGACTGGCAGGAATAAGGGCAGGTTTAGTGTGTACTCTGGCAACACGCCGGCGAGTATCCACGCGCCCTCACCGTGATCTACACATGGTGACAAGTCCATATATAATAGGCTTTTAGTCCTTTTAAGAAGGATGTCTACGTGGTATAATTTATTTCTTTTAATAGACGCAATCGATCTGAATGCATGTGTCATTCTATTGTTGACAATTTCCAAGTTCGATAAAAAACTTAAGATAATTGTTTACGTAAATCGATACTTAGGTTAATATCCATTTATATTGTTACTATGTACTCGTAGATTGTACTGGGGATTATCCTTCAAGGTTTATGTAGGTATGTTTCTTTGGATATAGTTAGAAATTGTTGTTAACGTATTTTTTCCCCGGCATTGTTACAAAAATAACTTCAAAAGTATTGTTACAATTCCTCATATTATATACCATTATAATATTCGCAGTATTTATGTAGGTATATAATTTATTGACAATATATTTTTCACTTAGAACTTTTTGACGTTATATTTATGAAACTTATTTCATCCGTGCAGGAACGGAGAAAGAAAACAATTTCCTGCGGCCGGGGGGCCTGTCGTAAGAGGCGACAAAACAACCCACAGCCAGGTGGTAGGGTATTTGCCCGACTGGATGGCTACCACCACTGGTCTAAAGTATGTCGCCATAACAACCTTGAGTTGTGTTCCGGCATTAGTGACCAGGTTCCAGACTCCCTTAAGAGAGCAGCAGCGCATTTGTAGCACCTTTGGTGTTGCAAATGTCCATAGGCGATGTTAACCGCTTTCCATTAAGTGGGCCGTCTGCCTGTCTGCGGAACTCCTGTCATAAAAAAAAATTAAAATAAAAAAATATAATGTTAGTTTTTTAAAGCTTTTAACTGATGTCGTCTAAAATTTTTAATGACGGGTTAATACCTATATACTTTATTGGTCATAATTTGCCTTTATACTGGTTAAAATTTGACTTATTAACTGTGTACGAGTAATCCCTATTTTCTACTAAATAAAAGTAACAGATTAGCAAGTCAGATATATAAATCTAGCATATATTAGTATGTATACTTTCATTCCCGACTATTATTTGGACGAAATCTTAAACGTCGAATTGTACATAATTATTGTTCCATTATACCGAAATTAGACGATTCATTTCTATTTTTCAATTTTCATACAAATAGGGGAAAAAAAGTACACAAAATAAACAAATTAATATACACACCTTTTTTCATAAGTGACATTTTTAACTACTTAAAAATATAATGGCATTTTTAACTGTTTAATTAAGCAGTTAAAGACTTCACTTGTGAAAAATATTGTAAATATTAAGTTCGCTAAATATTAAAAAAATTTCAGCTCCGTATTTTTAATTTTATTGCAGGACTTCAGCAAACAGGCAAACGGCCCACTTGATGGAAAGCGGTTACCATAGCCTATGGACATTTGTAACATCAAAGGTGCTACAAATACGCTACTACTCTCAACCTGGTCACTAATGCCGGAACACAACTCAATGTTGTTATGGCGACATACTTTAGACCAGGGGTGGTAGCCATCCAGTCGGGCAAATGCCCTACCACCTGGCTGTGAGTTGTTTTGTCCCCTCTTACAACAGGCCGCCCGGCCGCAAGAAATTGTATTCTTTCTCCGTTCCTGCACGGATAATAGCGTTTATAGCGATATCAAAAGACCAGTAGGTAACCCCGGGATAATTTCGGCTTTATGAATATTTCTATAAATATTATAGGCTTTGAAATCGCGTTGTACTGAACGAACTGTTATCACTTGGAAAAGAACGATTTCATTTCAAATCCGTGTAGGTATTATAAAAAAAAATCAAAAAAAATATTTATGACACAGAATGGAATTGTAATTACTGCGTATAATAAAAACCCGCATTCACTTGTTTCATATTCTATGACGACACTCATGCTGTTTCAATATTAATATCTTTTGTAACGTTTCGTATCAGAACTTACAGTGATTTCTTAACTTCAAACTCAAAAATAATCTATAATGTTATAACATTCTAAAAATGACGTATCTGTAAATTGAAGCTATTTAAAAAAAACAACTAGAATACATTACATAAATGCTGGAGTATTCTCCATGTTCTCTCCATCTCTGGATGTTTTTTTTTTTAGATTTCTTAACTGTTTGTTCGGAATTCGCATAAAAACTACTGGGCCGATTTAGATGCAGTTGTCGTTGATCGACAGAATTTTTTGACTTAAAATTTGCGTTACTTTTTATCCTGGGAATGTCGCGGGAATTTTTCTGGGAATTATTTAAAATATCCAGACTAAAAAAAGATAGAATTCCAAAGTAATTTTTACTTAAAAATGCAATCAACAGCAAATTTTATGTAATAAAATGTGTGAAATTTTTTATCCTGGGTATCCCGTGGGAATTTTTCCGAGAGTGGTTTATAGTTGTTCGAGAGTATAAAAGAAGTGTGTCAAAGAAGCAAGTGAGGTGTGTAAGAATAAGCCTGAATGGCGCTCTGTTGTTCGTGCCTACCCGTATAACTAACTGGCGTGAAGTTATGTATGTATGTATGTACGAGTGTATAAAAGCTAGCTTATTCCGACACAGTTTTCACTAAGACGATGGCTTATATTCTTTTTTAAATGCTACAGTTTTTTGTATCTCCACTGCTTTCAGAGACTTAAATTTAAGTAACAAAGGAAAGTTGCTTTTACGAAAATTAGCGGGAATCAAACCCAGTCAAACCACTCAATCACAGAGATCGTCATACAAACTACAATGAGTATAACTTTTGAACTATACTGTACTCATATAAATATAGAATTCAATAAAAAATTAACCCCTGCTCTTAGTTTGACGTTTTAGATTCCTTTACAGAAATTGATCCCTACAAGCTATGGGTTTGTGTAATAATACAGATTTCTTATTCAAAATCGATCAGTTCGATTCCTGTTCAGGGTATTTGTTTTTCAAAAATCTAATGATACCGATTTAATTTTCATTAAAATCGGTGTCGAAACTCCTTTGAGTAAATAAAATATAATGATTTATAGTTTCAGATTTACATATAGGCGCACTTGCAAAATTCAACTAATATGTATGCAATATATTGTAATATTTCATTCAATTGTTTTGGGTAACTCATTTTGAACCTTTTATCCTCCCTAGATATTAGTTTATAAATCAAAACGAGGCAAATTTTATGACTTCTTCAAATTAACTACGGAGAGCCGGGTACTCCCACTCCGAGAAATCAACTATGTCACAACTCTCCTCGGTCTCCCCTATAATCATACGATGTTTAATGTCAACGTCATCAAAGTCGGGTAAGAACTATAATATCCTTTAACGAATAGGTATTGAAACTCAATTACAGTAGCATGTAATTACCAATACAGAAGCATTTCCATTGTATACTACTAATCACCAAGATATGACGTGTTCGTTCTTCAATTTCCTACAACTTTCGTACTTTATAAAGAAAACATAATCAACAAAGCTGTAAATGGTCTTTTTTGAACACGTATTAATTATAAAATGTTATATTTTATTAGACAGAAACGACAAATCTTTATGTTCAATAGTTGTGTCAAACACTAGTATACTACTGTAAGTATCAACAGCAATTGAAACTGTAATTCGTGGTAGCGTAGTGACTGAGGAGAGTCAATCCAATAATCTTAGGTTCGAATCTGATTTCGGGTTTTCCTTATCTGCTAGCCGTGTGGAGTTTTCTATAGTTGAAAAGAGTATAAAGTAGCTTTATTTTCAGGAACACATACTTTGAATAAAGACTTGAATTTGATCCTATATTCATAGTCTTATAATTATCAAGCACTAGCGGTAAGGGAGACTTGCACAACGAGATTTCTGATGTCTAAAACCCGACAAATGTATCTAACATATGGTTAAAATGAGCAGATCTGAGACCAACATGGGTTTAATTTTTGTTAAACATTAGTTCAATTTTTGAAAAAAAAAACGTTCATTACTAGGTAAGGTAACAGTAAAACATTAACGCATATTTTTAAACCCATCCAAAGATACAGAGAAATAATGAAACTCTATGGCACGATTTAAAAACAATACTTATTATAATTACCTATTACAATCATTTTCTTTACGACTGTGTATAATACATGAAAACAATTGTATTATTGTGACATTTGCGTTCCTACAATTCTGTATTTAAAGCGTAACATCCACAAACGTGTAGCTTAGCACACTATAGCTTAGCGCACTGCTAATTATCCTCTTTTCATTCTTAAAATAATAACACCATTTTGTTTCTTGTAGTAGGTAAACTTATCCGTAAAATTAGTCATGTTTTTAAAAGCTGTCGTATTTTTTCGTGTTCATTATCAAATTACAATATGGAATGGGGTGTTAAAGAAAATAGGACTGCAGAGATCGCCTTGCACAAAATGGGTATGGAGCCGTCAGTAATCTTCCAGACACTTCAAAAGCTTGTTATCAGCCGTATGTTCGTATATCGTACTATCAATAGACACAAGAAACCTTCGTCTGTCGAAGACCAGAAAAGATCGGGGCGGCCGCGTGCTGTTAGAACTACAAAGGCTGTTAATGATGTTAAAGCCAGAATTCGTCGAAACCCCATTAGGAAGCAAAAAAATCTTATCGCGAGAAATGAAGATTCCCGCTAGGACTCTGTCGCAGGACCTGAAGCTCGGTGCTTATCGTCGATATACAGGACATGCCCTAAATCAATCTTTACAATTAAAGAAAGTGGATCGATCAAAACGCCTTCTGTCGCGATACGCAGGTGAAAGGCACAGAAGTATCCTCTTTACCGATGAAAAAAATTTCACGATTGAAGAACACTACAATAAGCAAAATGATAAAGTGTACGCTCACAGTTCTAAAGAAGCTGCTCAAGTGGTCAGAAAGGTACAACGTGGTCATCATCCTGCGTCAGTGGTTTGGTGGGGCGTGTTTTATCAAGGAGTCACAAAACTACATTTTTGTGAAAAAGGAGTGAAAACTTTAGCCAAAGTGTCCAAGTCTCCAATCATTCTGTCTTCATAATAATTATGATACCAGTAATGATATCACCATTTGCTTAATATTGAAACAGCTTTCTCAGTTTATTCTTCACATAACTTGCCAGTTTCCGTAGAACGGTGGTTAAAACGTGACAATGCCGACGTAAGCGACACCTGTAGTTTATCTGTTTTGTCATGAATATGAAGGCTGCCACAAATGCGGTTTCTGTTCCTAACGCCAACATGGGGATTTTTTAAATAAATTAGTATTCAACAATGTTCAATGTTGTGCGTACGGAATAAATTTCCAAATCGTTGACGCAGCCACCCTACGTGATGTGGTCCTTTTTTTTTTTTTTTTGGCCAGGGGAAATCCGTTTGAGGACTAAGCCGCGACAGGCACAGAAGCCTGGGGGGATGTTCGCGACCGGTGTGAGTGTGGGATTCGCCAGATCGGGGGTGGCACTAGCGTGCCCGGTCAGAACCGGTGCCACGCTATTGCCACGCCCCAGTTAGGGATACCCACTAAAACCCCTGGGTGTTCCGTCCTGCGCCTTATGCCAGGGCTACGTGAATGCGGGATTCCCAACTCCGCGTGCCCTGGCAGGCGTGGGCCCCCCTCACTGGGCCTCTTCCTATGCCGGAGGACGTATCCCCCGGCTACTGCTGAGTCTATTCCATGCGTGGGGCGGTCTGTAACGCGCCCCACGGGAAGAGAGATGAGCGCGCGCGGAACACTCGCGCTCTCATCTCGACGGCATGTGCGGGTGAGTGAGAACCCCTATACCCCTAGGGGCCCCACCCGCGCCGCCCGCTTACGGCGGCCGAAGGTCACTGTCTGACCTCCGGCGTCGGCGCGTCCTCCTTTGGCGGGAGCGGAGCAGGGAATTACGCTCACGCTCCCGTTCCGCCTCCTCCTTCGCGAACATGACTTGCTCGCAGAAGGAGGAGACGGCGTCCCATCCGGTGGAGCTCCCGACCATGGTGCGTACCACGGCCGGGAGCGAGGTGTCAAGTCCGGTATGGGCGACGAGCTCCCGGCGCTGCTCCGTCCAGGCTGGACATTCCTGGAGAGTGTGCAGCGCCGTGTCCTCGTCGCCCGTGTCACATTGATGGCACCCTGACGTGGCCTCGCGGCCGAGGCGACACAGGTACCTTCCGAAGCAACCATGCCCCGTCAGGACCTGCGTCAGCCTGAACGTCAGGGTGCCGTGACTTCGTCTAATCCAATCGTGCAGGACGGGCCTCACCGCCTCAATGGTGGCGGGGCCCGCGCTGGGGCGTCGTAGGCGATCTTCCCAGACCCCCACGGCTACCTGGCGGAGCTCCGACCGGCACGCCTCGATCTCGCGAGGCGCGGGTCTGGTGCCCCTAGCCAGGGCCTCTTTGCGCCACACATACAGTGACGCCAGGACCCTGGCTTCCAGGTCCCATGGGGGGGATCCGGCCAGTAGCGAGGCCACTTCGAAGGACACCGTACGGTATCCTCTTATTGCCCTGACGGCCAATATGCGTTGCGCTTGACGCAACAGCGCCGCGTTTTTGGCCGTCAGGCGGTCTGACCACACAGGGGCCCCGTAAAGGGCCATCGAACGTACGATGCCTTCGAAGAGTTTCCGGCACACGTGATGTGGTCCTAGTTCAATACCTTGTTACTCATTAGCTTCTCATTACTTCTTAGGTTTGCGTAAGTAGCGTTATAAACAAACTAGCTAAAGAATCGTTTATACGTATTGATACAAGCACTATGAAGAAATTGCATAGAGCACAAGCGTCCACTATTTTGTATTTATCCTATATCCACGGAAGCTTAAAAATGTGATTATATCGAAAATAGCCCGTTTCTCAAAAACTTTATGGGATTTAATTGTAATAAATTTTCGTTAAAAGTATTTTTAAAGCTCCGCTAGCATTAATCTAATTTATAAAATTCTCGTGTCGCAGTGTTTGTTACCAAACTCCTCCGAAACGGCTGAACCGATTTCTATGAAATTTTGTGTGCATATCGGTAGGTATGAGAATCGGCCAACATCTATTTTCCATGCCCCTAAACGATAAAGGTGACCCACCCCTAAATATTGTTTTTTATTTTTTTGTCAAAATTTCATATTTTTATTTTTTTATGATTTGGCATTAAAAATACATACAAACCTAAATTTTCATTTTTCTGCTACCAACCCCTATTTTTTAATAGCGATATTAGTACTGTAATAATTTAACTTACTTAAAATTACTAAAAACAACTTAAAAGGCAAAACAACGTTTGCCGGGTCAGCTAGTAATTTCTATATTTTCCTCTGCATACTTCAAGAGTTAAAAAGGAGAGGATATAATTATTACGGCTTTGGTATCCCAAATAAATATTTCTCTCTCCCCCAAGAATGTAGCAAAATAACAGCATTACTTGCGCATTTATAAATGTAGATATATTACCCACTACGGCTTAGAAATGGTGGATTCAATAACAATTTACAAAAGATATAATAACAACGCTTACATTTATTAAAAATACTGTAATTATAGTAGTACACTCTGAAGAAATCTTTATTATAGATTTATTTTATCTGTGCAGGAAAGGAGAAAGAATTTAGAGAGCGGCAGTACATTGGTAGCACCTTTGATGTTACAAATATCCATAGGTGATAAGAATCGCTTCCCATCAGGGGGGCCGTTTGGCTGTCTGTTGAACTCATGCAATAAAAATATCACTCAAAATCTTAATAGAAGATAGGCCACTTTATTTATAATAAAACTAGCTTCTGCCCGCGACTTCGTCCGCGTAGAATAGTTAAAAAAAATAAGTTAAAAAAGATGTCCCGATTTTGAAACATTCTTCATTGGTGCTCCGCTACTATTGGTCTTAGCGTGATGATATGTAGCATATAGCCTTCCTCGATAAATGGGCTATCTAACACTGAAAGAATTGTGTAACTGAGATTAGCGCGTTCTAGAAAACAAACAAACTCTTCAGCTTTATATATTAGTATAAGATTTGGGGTAATTTGACATCCAGTATTCATTTAAACTTTTCCTACATTTTTAAAATTACATTATTATTCTATAAGGCTAATTTAGTCCACGTCCTACGTTCATATAAACATAATGAGTGTATTTAGAAATGTGTATAATATGCGAAATCAAATAAGGTGGATTGCCTTAAAATTACATCTCGGTCATGAGCAGTGCATTGATAAACAGGTCCTTATGTCAAGTGTTTTCTAGTTCCACGACACATGTTGCAGCTAAACATAGCTAAATCATTAAAATAAACATTAGAACATAAATAACAAATAACCAATAAGCGTTATAAGAGTGAACTAATTGTAAAAACACTATACCTCTTTAAAACTATTTAAAGATACACCCCCATGCAATAAATAGTTATTTTTGGATAGCTTTGTATCTGTTATAGAAATATTAATTAATATAAGTACATTATGTATCAATGCCAAAGGCGTTGGAGCCATCAACAACAAAGATAGAAGTACATTATGTAAACAGAGGCTGGTTCCTATCTCGGACAACGGATCAGTATGGCCATCCAGCAAGGTAACATAGCCGGCCTTCTGGGGACCTTACTCATTGACTTCGATGACCTAGGCTCAGTATTTTACTTATAGTCTTAAGGGATTATAGATAGAATATAATATAAGTTAAGTTTTCTTCATTGTACTAGTATTTATAAATATTTTAAGGTAAATAAATCTAGAGTAAAAAAATATAAATTACTAGGATTCGCCCAAGCTTGACTTGACTTAATTACATAAAATTTGCTATCTATCGGTCAGTGAAAAAATCATATTGGAATTCGATTTTTTAACCCGGTCATTTTAAATCATTCCCAGAAAAAAATCTGCCGAATTTCCAGTATAAAAAGTAGCGCACACTTTAAGTCTAAGAATTCGCTGTCGATCAGCGTAAACCGCATTGAAACCGGCCTAGTTTTTACGTGAATCCTGATCAAAGAGACAAGAAATCTAAAAAAATTACATCATGTTCTCCATCGTGTATTTCAGTTATTTTTTATTATATATATAAAATGTACAGACACGGCATGTTTAGAATTTTCTAATATTATAGATAACATTGGAAATAATAAAGTTAACATAATCAAGAAATTACTTATTTTAAATAGATTTATGTTATCAACACAGGTAAAGAGCTCTTCAAACTTGTAATCTACTCTTCAGGTTATCAGAGAACTGATGCTTACCTCGGACAAAGGATTAATATGGCAATCCAATGAGGTAACGTGGCCAGCCTTTCAGGCAGGTTACCCGTGGAAATTAATTAGGTTTTCACCATTATATTACTTATAATGCAAGTGCAGCGTGACACTGCAGCCAGCCTTCTGGGCACGCTCCCTGCTGATTAATTATTTAATTTATATTAAACTAGCTGTCCCGACAGACGTTGTTCTGCCCTGAAGAAATAAAATTTAGAACCCGATTGCAGCGCCACCTGCCGGGTTCAAATGTAAGCTATCCTATCTTTCAAGTCGGATCAAACTGCACACGGTGTGCAAATTTGATTAAAATCGGTCAAGTAGTTTAGGAGTCCATCGCGGACAAACAACGTGACACGTAATATATATATATTAAGAAGATGAATTTAAAAATAAATGTATAGGTATGTACGAATACTAAAGATCCACACGCGAATTCGCTCATGTAATTTTTAAATGTATTTATTTCACAAAATACACATATGATTTGTGGAATATAATAATTTTTCAAGTCAAACTAATAACCATATTCTGTAGAAGAATCCTATGACGGTATGAAAATCCTTTTGGTATGATCCTGCCCTATATATATCTCCATTACCGAAATTCCGAATCAAATTTTATCAAAATTTATTCAGTGATTCCGACTGCCACCAGGATTTCGCTTGCTCAATCAATTCTACTACCCATCCTCGACTATGCTGATGCTTGCTATCTTAATCTCACTCAAGAGCAACTTATTAAGCTCGAGCGTCTTCAAAATGTTTGCATAAGGTTCATATTTGGTTTAAAAAAATATGACCACGTTTCTGAATATCGCAAAAAGCTCGAGTGGTTGCCTATCTCACTTCGCCGGAATGCTCATCTTCTCAACTTACTATATCGTATACTGTTTATACCTTATACCCCTCCTTATCTTAAGGAATGTTTCAACTTCCTTCATACGTCACATACACTCAATTTGCGCTCCACTAATAATCTCCTGTTAATGGCACCTGCACACTCTTCAACATTTTATTCCAACTCCTTCGCCATGCAGGCTGTCTTACTTTGGAACTCTTTGCCCACTGATGTCAGAAAAGCTAAATCCTTTGCCATATTTAAAAATTCACTTAGGAATCATTATGTAAGTCTTACGCAATAATGTATGTGCTAGTTTACAATAGACTGTAATCTGCTGTCCATGTATGTCATATTTTTTCTTTTTTCCTTTTCTTTGTTGAATAATAATTACAGATAATTTAAGAATTTTCTTTGAGTCAGGTTGCCTGGAAGAGATCGCTTTTAGCGATAAGGCCGCCTTTTGTTTTACCAAGTAACTATTGTCTTGTTGTACATTTTTTTTTTTAATTTTTGTTTTGTCTTTGAACAATAAAGTGTTGTCTATGTCTATGTAGTCTTTTGGAGGGAAGCTCCAGCGATTTTTTATCCCGGGAATCCAGCGAGAATTTTCCCAGAACCTGTTTGTAGTAGTTCGGATGCATAAAAACTAGGTTATTCCGACATAGTTTACACTTTAGTGTAAACTATGTCGCTTTAGCGATAGTTTACATACTTTTTTTAATATTGCGGTACTTTGTATCCCGGGGATACCGCGGAAATTTGAAATCGTGCATGGACGAACACGCGGTCATATCCCAGTTTGGAATATAATGCGGTCTTTTTATATGAGATCATGTGTTCTAAATATTATTATTGATTGAAGTCGGTGTTATGCTTAAACAAATAAATATTAAAATTCTTTTTACGTGCAAGGAAGCGAGAAGGAAAATGGCGGACGCAGCGGAACAAGCGTCCTTTGGCCCTGGCTATGTTGAATTGAATCTTTGATGATGCATCGACGGGAAAATGTGCTTTCCTTAATTGTATCACGCGTAATGTTATTCTTAGATCCACCTTAAGGATAAGGTAAACAACATATTAGTTACACACGTAAATTTATGGTTAATCACTGAACATAAATTTCATCGGAACGGACGTAAGGAAATTTTCTAAACTGTGACCTTCTCGATATGATGACAGTACAGGAATTTTAGCAAGTGTCAACGACACTTCGTTCGCGTTGCCATGAAGTCTTTGTTAGTGAATAGCATCGGCCGCGGCGGCACCAAAAGACGAAACCGCCGCGATATTTTTTTTTGATTATATTGAAGGGGGTGCCCCGTAGCGGGTGGAGAAGCAAGATGGAATGCTCCTCCGTCTCAAAGGAAGATCTTCCGGCGAGGCTAATGTTGTTCCTCGCAGGCCTAGGCCTATCTGTTATAGTTGATAATTTGTATATATTCTTTGTATGTTTCGGGAAACGTTTGTGACATAAATTATTGCACAGCGCCATATATTGGCTTGTAAGTGTTCCACTACAATATCCGTCTATCCTAAGCAAACGACGTCATTTAACGTAATAAAAAGTATCCTAAGCGTAGCGGGGATATACACAAGCTCCCTGTCTAATTTCAGTAAAATCTGTTAAAGTAGTGTTCAGATAATTGAGATAATAATACAGTACATCCTCAAAATTTTAAAGGTGTATGGACCAAAAGATCGAATCTGGAGTCAGTTTGGTCTATATACCTTTAAAATTTTAGGAAGTATGGACCAAATTGAAAAAATCTTAAAATGTAATTTTCAGAGTCTACTATACCGAACAGAGCCCCTTGTTTCTTTTTCTCTTTTTTAAGCTCAAAGTACAAGCTCGAGTACTTTATTATAATAAATAACTAATTATAGCCGCCACTTAAAACAAGATTAACAATATTTACAAGTGAATATTTAATAATATTATTTAATGCAAAAGTGGATGGATGCAGAAGTCGTGGAAGGCCACGACACACCTTGCATGATCAAATTGATCGTGTACTACCAGAAGGTGATGTCAGGAGCCTTAAGAACAGACGAGCGTGCATGACAAGAGTTATGAATGTCAAAGAAGCAAGTGAGGTGTGTAAGAATAAGCCTGAATGGCGCTCTGTTGTTCGTGCCTACCCCGCAAGGGAACTGGCGTGAAGTTATGTATGCATGTATATTTAATAGTTGTAGTAGTAACAGATCTAGCGACATCTAGTGGCAGTATCGTTTCACATATGCTGGATTGAACACATAATATTTCACTTAACTCCTGCTTCCATAGAAGCACTAAAACCATGAAACCATATTATTCTTTTTCCATGCGAAAACTAAGTTTTTGTTCTGAGTCCGAAATGCTCTATGGTTTTGGCAATATATGGCCTTCTTTTTATATATCTAGCCAGTAATAAGCACATATTCACGAATATTCAAGGTTCGATATATTCCAGTAAACACGTAGGTTACCAGTTGAAAGCTGGATCGAAGTAATACAAGCCTCAGCTAAATGTTTACGAAGCCGTAAACTAATGTACAAACTGTAGGAATAATTAAAGCATAAAAAGGTGCATTTTTAATTTAGAACTCGGTATTTGTGACAAATTCGATATTTTTGACAATTTATATTTTTTTTTATTGCATGAATTCAGCAGACCGGCAGACGGCCGACTTGATGGAAAGCGGTTACCATCGCCTATGGACATTTGCAACACCAAAGGTGCTACAAATGCACTGCTGCTCTCTTAATGGAGACTGGAACCTGGTCACTAATAAACACAACACAAGGTTGTTATGGCGACATACCTTAGACCAAGGGTGGTAGCCTTGAATAAATACAAATAACCTTAGCAAGTAAGAAAGAAAAGAAAAATAAAAAAAAAGGAAGAAAAAATAAGAAATAAAGAACCCCTTACCCTGTGTATAGTAGTTATAAGATGAATAAAAAAATAATAAAAAAATAAAAAGACCTCTATCCTGACATATGATGGAGGAGAAGGCGATTTAAAAAAAAAAAAAAAAAAAAAGGGTGGTAGCCATCCAGTCGGGCAAATGCCCTACCACCCGGCATTCCAAATCAAGGGTACAAAATAAATTATGAATATTTTTAAAACTTATTTTTATTTAAAAGATGTTCGTGTGAAAACTTACTAATAAACGCTGGCCTCAGGACCGGTTTCGTGATTGGAGAATTAGTTAACAATTAGATGTGTGTCGTTTGTCACATCTCAGCATTGCGACTAATAAATGAAAATATACAAAATAAATATCATTAGAGGAAACACGAAATTTCATTGAAACATAAACAGCGTGAATATCCGGAAGAAAAATGTAAAAACTTCTGGTGGCACGTTTAGATTATAAAATATTTGCATACATAGGTACTAGAGCGTTTCTCGCGGCTTTATTGACAAACATTTCAAATTTATCATCATCATCATCCGAGCGTTAATTCCCTGTTGCGTTCAGAGCGCTTCGACGCTCAGGGTCCGCTTTCCTAATTTTTATTCTCCACTTCGCACGGTTCTCAGCAACCCTTGTATTAAGACGTACACTTGACATCCTTTAGAACCTCAAACCAGCATTACTTCAACATTTAAAATTTATATTCCCCGGAATTTATTATATTTTATCGGGATAAAAGTAAACTATAGCTATCCTTTATATTGAAAGTACGTATACACCAGACACATGTTATAATACATTCTAACACGATTTACATTATTTAACATGTACAGTACCTATGTAACAGGCATTAAAAATAATGATCATCTTAATTTTAAAATATGATAATACAAATAATATTGATAATTATCTAAACAACAATGATTGCACTATTACTCTCATGCTCGTACAAAATCTATGAGGATGCTATATTAGACGGTAAAAAGTCAGTTGATTTGGCTGTCCGCTCATCTTTTGCATAGCAATCGTTTCGGTCATCTTCTCTGGTGAGATTTTTATTTTCATAAACACATCCAATTGATATTAAGATAATTAAATGTTTATTTGTTCCTTGTTCTTCTGAAAGAGAATGTCGGGGTGAAGGTAAGGAGAGGAATGCTCCGGTGGTTCGGGCATGTGGAAAGAATGCATGATGAAAGAATGACTAAACAGATATACAATGCAAAAGTGGATGGGATGCAGAAGTCGTGGAAGGCCACGACACACCTTCCATGATCAAATTGATCGTTGTCAGGAGCCTTAAGAACAGACGAGCGTGCATGACAAGAGTTATGAATGTGAAAGAAGCAAGTGAGATGTGTAAGAATAAGCCTAAATGGCGCTCTGTTGTTCGTGCCTACCCCGCAAGGGAACTGGCGTGAAGTTATGTATGTATGTATGTATTTGTTCCTTTTAAGGCGTTCGAAACGTAAATATCGACTATAATGAAATCTGTTATATATTTCAATATCGTGTAAAATTTATACGAAATATAGATGCTACGTTTACGCGAGCAAATTCATCGGAAAGCTCTAGTACATCGTAATAAGAAAAGAAACGTTAGTTGTAAAAAACAGCCCAATAAAAGCGAGGAAAACAATTTAATATTCAGCGTCATTGAAAGTCATTTCCTCTATCTTAAACATAAAGTTGCGATGCTGCAAGACTTTATTATCTCATTCGGCGAATAAATTGTAAACCTATTTTGAACAGAGACAATATTAACAAGACAATGTGTAACTGAATAGGTAATAAGTATAAGTCAGGGGAACGGATATTCTCCAATTGTGGCCTGTTTTTACGTTTTACTAACACAGTTTTGCCTTACCAATGGTTAAAATTTTAATTATCTTCCAATGGTAAGTTAAAAAATAAAATAGGAAAATATAAAAGTTTGGCATAAATGACCTTTTATTAAAACCTATATTATATCTGGTTTTGTAAGAACCTACTTTTGATTTACGCATCAAAAGAAATTCATTAATTCTAATGCTTCATATTATGTAAACGCTATCACGACTTTACAAAGTACAAAGCACTTTATAGGAATTATTCAACCCATCATGACCATCATGGCTATCAATGGCATCTGGTTTAAGTATCGTCATGATAAACGTCTAATAAAGTAACAAAGGGAGAATAAATACAACACTTAGCAATTTATCCATGGTTGTCTTTGAAGTCATAAGACGTACAGTGAACCAATACGTAGATGTCACAAATGATAACAAATATAATCTATTTATTAACGACTTTAAGTCGTTTAGCACGTTATTTTCAACTTAGGAAGCTTTGACAGTGTAAAACGGTGATATAAGTAGTTATTTCAAATGCGATAAAATCTTATGCGTAATCTGCTAATTCGATATCAATTCTCAACATTATGCTGTGCTAGCTACTTTGGATAAAAAACTTTCTTCTGCTTTTGCATCTAATTGTGCCTTTAGGGTTCGTTAGTCAATTGGCAAAAGCGAAGCTCTTATAAATTTATCATAACCGTCTATATACTTATCCGTCGATTTATTTATCTTACAGACATTTTCCCTACACTTCGTACACAGGGTGGAAACTTTCATCGGGGCAGTAAGGGGAAGTACTTTAACCGTTGTATCTTCACGAAAATGACTTAGGAGACTATCCATAATTTTTTGTGAAATTTTGATTCCGATTCACAGAATTAAAAAAATTACAGTTAGCAAGAAAGTGGCCATTTTAAACAAAAAAATTGATGCTAATCGATCCTGTTTCTGATACTGATCAAAAACTTCTATGTGATTAACCCAGGTTGAAATACTAAAAAAGTCAGAAATAGCAAAAAACTTTTCCTATGCATCTTTTAAGAAGTCCAACTTACCTTTTTTATTAATCAAATCTTTTTGTTAATTGAATAAAAAGATAATATTACAAAAAAATCCAACTTTCGAATTCGTCATTACTTTGCTTCAAAACAAAAACCAATCTCGATAGTTTGTTGCGTCAGAAAAATTCCGTATGACTTTTTTAAAATGTACGCATTTATAGAAGTTAAAGAGTCGATAGAAACAGTTTTATCAAATGCAAATTGTATCATATTTAAATAAATACATTTTTCTTTTCTTTGTTTTATGAAACTATATTCGCATATAAATAACAAATAAAACTGGTTTATCTCTATCTAGCTTGTGTTGCTCAATGTGCAATCTTATATTTTTATCAATTGTGACTTTCCTCGTATAGACAAGTTTCATAGCAGAAACCTTCTAGTTTTTAATGTTGGATGATTCTATCCTTACATACTAAAAGTCCGGGTTCTGATTTTATATCCTTTTTGCTATTTGATGAATGAAAACTAAACATTTATTAATAAAATGTGTAGAAGTTTTTACCTAATAATTTGCTAAGTGCATTTCCGTACTCTGCACTTCAACTAAATTACATTAAAGTTTTTTATAATATTTCGAATCAAGCTTATGTTACATAAGATAATACTAAGCGTAGACAAATAATTAGAGTTTTCCATTCTTCTTTCCTTCAAGACTTTGTTTTAGACTATGTTAAGTTGAAATTTATTGATGTTTTTAGCCAAAATATTCTAAAACGGATAAATGCAAAATTGTAAGTTTTATTTATATACACAAAGTATTAAGGTATTCAGTACATTTATCGATTATTGTAAAATGCTATTGCATCTTTGGTATCTGCTTCGCAGCCTGAGGTCGCTTTCTTGTTATCTATATTCGACTTCGCCTGGTCTTCGGCGTCCCTTATTCTGAGATCATTAGCACTCATGTCATCCCTCACAACGTCAAGTCAGCATTCCATAGGTCCGATGAACATGATAATATGTACTCTATTCTCGCCTTAATTTCTTACTGCCTAGTTATAATCACAAACATTATTTCGATGCTCTTAGCAGTGACACCGACCTTCGAATGGACAACAATTCTATTCAATCGGCATATCGTAAATCGGTTTTATTGCTGTTTAATAGTTATTGTGCGACAATAGACCCGCGCCTCCTTTTGAATTCTTTGTGGATACCGCTCAATACACCCATTTGGGATTAAAAGAACCACTAATGACTTCCGTAGCTACTGGCTCTAGATTTTGTAGCATTCAATTACTCGTAGTCAGTTAATCACAGTCCACTGTTCGTCTCCCGAAGTTTGCGCCATATATCCAAATACTCCGCGTTCTTCATCCAGTGAGACGCAATCTCCACTCCAGGACTCGTATGCTACAACGGTCATCGGTTCTTCGACAAACGTGACGTGGTCACTCAGATTGCATATTTTGCGAAATGTGCTTTGGTTCTGTTACCTACGGATCGAAAATACGGAGTTTCGGTTTTTGTCCCTAAACGAAACATCCTTAGACATATCGATGGGAGAATGCATTTACGTATCCTCTCGGATCCCGGAGGTGAAAAACGAGAGTTATGTGAGGGTCCCAGACGCCAGCTGTGCACACACCTTCTCTCAAGAATAAGTTGTGAGATCTCGGCTGCCGATTTACCCACCAAACCTACCAGTGTCCCTCCAGAGGCCTGTTGAGGCGCTGTGAGACCTTAACCATAGACATCTCGCCTTGTATGTGTGCAATATATTCGTATTGTCAACTGCGAAACTGCTACGGAACTTACGTATTAATAATCATACCACTAAATAATCGCTAATGGCTCAATTATTAAGACATATAAGGCACTGCCATATGCATCTATGCTTTTAAATTACATGTTAAAGTTCATTGATCGGAGGATCCTTGAGGGCTAGGATGGGGCTAACATTCCAGATCATAAATTTTCATATTACACGTTTTGGAATTATAGAATATCCATAAAAAATATTCTTGTCAGGTTCTTATATATTATTGTCCATTCACTTGTCATACTACTGGTTAAAAAACATAAACACCATACAAGTAAAGTCAATTTTCTACCAATGATAAGGTAACAGCATGGATGGTAAGACGAAACCCAGCATCTGAAGTCTTTATAAAAGTTTATTTAGAAGTGAAAATTCTTTATAGATTCTATATTTCTACTCTACCAGTGTTGCTATTTTTTCGTAAAAAATAATGATAGGTAGGTTTCTTAAGTAGGTACATGTAGGTTTGTAGGTAGGTAAATATTTCAAACTCTATCTGTATGAGTATAGTGTTTAAATTATTAAATATAATCTATTCTATCTCATTCTCTCGCAGGCTTAGTCCTATAGATTTATGTGTTTATCTCTTTTTAGTGTCATTTTTTCGTTTTATGGACTTTCAAATAACAACTATTCTAAAGTAGTTTCACTTCAAAAAAAAAACAATATAAGATTCTTGATATAAATTACAATCCTTTTTAAATGTGTTCCTTTGTTTTATTAAAGGCTGATTTTTCAAGCATCAGATAAAAGTTATCCATCGAATATATTATAACCTGATTGTATTTAAAAGTGAAACAATTCAATTGTTTTATTTGCACAACTCTAATGTTTAATTTGTTCATGTTGTATTTTGTCCTATGAATAACTTTTATCTAGTGAGGGAAATCGGCCCTTAAGCCGATATTACATGTATCATTTTTGTCTTTCTGTCTGGATCAATAAACCAAAGTAATTCGTATAAACATAAACTTAAATCATTCAATTAAATACCGCCGTGTCCTTTCAGTTCTGTAACTTTTGGACGGATCAAACAAATTGAATCAATTTGATTGATCCGTCTAATATCAGCATCAAATGAAATGAAAAACCGTCTAGTTTTTTTTTAGTTTCAAATGCGAGAACTTCGCTCTGATTTTTTAATGATGTAACGCCATATAATTAACAAAAACTTGAGTAAATTGTGTTGAGTCGCCCGTAAAATTGTCCCATGTTTTTACATCCTTAATTATTTACTTATTCCGTTCAAACTGTATAATTTGAACGCAGTAGACTGTATTTTATTAAATATAACGACAAATATCTTTGACTGGATCCTTCTTAATAAACTAATTTACAAATACTAAAATAACTGTCTTTGTTTCTTACTTTTCACCATTTGAAAGATGAACGGATCTTACTGAAATTTGATAAGATAGTTTGTTTTTTTTTATTGCTGGAGATCAGCAGACAGGCAGACGGCCCACTTGATGGTAAGCGGTTACCATAGCCTATGGACATTTGCAACACCAAAGTTGCTACAAATGCGCTGCTGCTCTCTTAAGGGAGACTGGAACCTGGTCACTAATGCCGGAACACAACTCAAGGTTGTTATGGTGACATACTTTAGACCAGGGGTAGTAGCCATCCAGTCGGGCAAATGTCCTACCACCTGGCTGTGGGTTGTTAAGTCGCCTCTTACCGGCCGCAGGAAGTTTCTCCGTTCCTGCACGGATAAGTTTGTACCCGGTGGAAGGGCGTAGGCTAACTTGAAGGGCCAATAAAAGGAAAAAAAAATTGTCTTTAAAACACTCTTGAAGTTTACTTAATAGGGGACGAAAAAATAAGGAACCAAAAATAAACAAATAAAAGAAAACAGAAAAATGTCACAAGACCAAAACACGAGTCAATACAACCTGACAATATTGTATAGACAAGAGGTCGAATAAACATTTGATGATTTGATTTGATGAGCATTTGTCCTTACTCTGTTGACTTTTTATTTAATTCACAAAGAAAAATAAATGCGAAAAAAGTTGCGAGTAACGGCTAATTTTCTATTAACAAAATTAAATAATCTTTTTTTTCAAACGACTCAGTTTTCTATTAAATCAATATATTATAAATATTTTACAAATACACATTCATTTTATTCCATAATTAATGTCCTGATATTATATTTTTTGTCGTGATACAACATTTAGAGGGTAAGCACTAAATGATTTTGTGACAAACTACTTTGTGTACACATGAGATATTTTAACTGGAACATCACGATTACAGGCAGTAAAACGCCAACTTTGTGTAAATGCTCCCTAAGAATATTGTTAATTACATCGATAAAGGCAATAAAATCATCACGACAAGACATATAGATTTTTTTTATTGCAGGAGTTCAGCAGACAGGCAGACGGCACACCCGATGGAAAGCGGTTACTATCGCCTATGGACATTAGCAACACCAAAAGTGCTACAAATGCGCTGCTGCTCTCTTAAGGGAGACTGGAACCTGGTCACTAATGCCGGAACACAACTCAAGGTTGTTCTGGCGACATACTTTAGACCAGGGGTGGTAGCCATCCAGTCGGACAAATGCCCTACCACCTGGTTGTGGATTGTTTTGTCGCCTCTTACGACAGGCCGCTCGGCCGCAGGAAATTGTATTCTTTCTCCGTTCCTGCACGGATCTTTTAACATCGTTATGTTCGTTCGTGTGTTTTGCTTATATTTATCACAGCCATTTTCCTCATAAACTGCTCGCCTCTCCTCACTTGGATACTACAAAGCACTTGGAGAGGTTGGCCACCGTATAGAAAAGTATGCGCAAGAGAATCCACAGTGTGAAAAATTGACGCCAGGTGGAACAGCGAGGTATTTAAATAGGTATTTCGGCGTCAATAGGACCACAAGTCCCACACATTTTGTTGCCTCGTGGTGAATATTCTGCAAGCATGATTTTACCTCGATAAAAAAGGATGTGTGTTAGAATAAAATATGCCAGAAAGATGGTCATTCAGCGGACATGGGGTCCATAGACGTTCCACTGCGGGACCCAAATCCAACAATGCGGGCTTATGGGCTGCTATTATTCCTGAGAATGTTATTAAACGGTGCTAATATAACTTTTTCTTAATTTACAGATCTTTTATATGAAAACTACATTCCAAACGACCCGGAGAAGCAAAATACGATTCTTCGGAAGCTATCCGACTACTGCGGTAAATCAATGTTCAACTATACCACTGAGGATGAAGAACCGCCTTTCAAATGGGACTTTTATCATTCATTCTTCTTCTCTTACACTGTTGTCAGTACCATAGGTAAGTTTTAACGTAATTTCTTCATAGGTGCCACACTGCCACATATAATATAATACGTTCGTAGTGTTAAAAACGATTGCTGTAAATATGAAAAAGAAATCAATTCGTCCAAGTCTTACTATCTACTATGTCTAACTGTTTGTACCATATCATTGTTAGACACTTAATATATATATTTTAAATTTATTGTGCAATATGCATTAAAACATATTCGACTGTGGTACAGAAACCTCATGGGTTTATTCGTACCGCAGAGAGTCGTGTAGAATGGTTATGATACATAGTGCCATATTAAAAATATATCATCATATCATATAACAAAAATAGGAGCAGATGCGAGGAATTGTTTTCATCATTCAGTGTTTAGTACTCATTGATTAAATTTTAATTAAAAAATTTAAAATTAAAATATTAAATTTACTTGTATGGAGTGAGTCAAATTTGAATTAGGGAAAAAAATATTGGCTCCTTAAATGGAGTTGAAATCGCAGTCGCGCTTTACCACATTAATTTTATTGAAGATATAAACTGACATACTGTATTTACAGCAAATCTGAATTCTATGAATTTCAACAATAACACTAAGAATGTTTCACAGAAGTTTGATTTTGGTTCAAACAACTTTTCATACATATAAAAAAACACAAGAATTGATTTTTATATACAGAAATGTATATGAATTAAAGTAGAAGTTCTGTGAAACATTCGTAATGTTATTGTTAAGATTCCTAGAAAAAAGATTTATCGTAGGAAAATTCTGTCAATTTACAGGTTCATATGTACAAAGATGTGGTATGCACGAGCAAGGCAGCGAATACTATTTAGGTAGCCCCCTATGGTATAAGAACCGACTGCTAATAAAACCGACCGCTACTTGAAAAGACCAATTGCCTTTTAAAATAGTGAAATATTTCTCCTTCTATCTATGGATTCCCGTCGGTTGCGCGTTAGTACCTATTTTCTTGAACTTCGCTCGTGTACACAAGAGTTCTATTCCAAATAGTCTGTCTTGCGTTGTCTAGAAATTTTGAATGAGACTCTCCTTATGTTTTCTTAAAAGGGCTTTCTTAAAAAAAGTGTACATCTTCGAGACAGCGCTTTGATACCTAGTGGTATTGGAAATGTTCATAACTTACGATAACAACTTCCTATCGTCTCCAGTAATGATAATAAAAGTCCACCAAACTTAGTCTGATTTATAAAGTTATCTCTAAATGAAGAATGTGTCGAAACTGATTAATAAGCTTCTTTAATATAATTATTTTAATTTAGTTAAGACCATTAAAGCTTATTAGCCCTTCAAATAAAATATAACAATAATATATTTTATTGTTTTCTATTCTAGGTTACGGTAATCTGGCTCCCACCACACATCTCAGTAGAATTCTTATGATATTCTATGGGCTGTTTGGTATCCCCATCAACGGTATTTTGCTGGCCAACCTTGGTGAATATTTCGGTTTGCAGGTGAGCGAAATTTTTACCTTTCTGTTCATTATCTACGAATGTTTCTAAAATTTTTTATAAAGATACTTTTAGCCATTATTTTTATAAAGAACATTTTTAGGCACTGTTAGATTATAAGAACAAATTTAAAGTAATTCTAAATTTATTTAAAAAAGTATATCTGTTTGATGCCAAAATATAGGATAAAAAATACGGTCTTATTCATATTGAGTCAGAGTAAGTCTGTAGGCTTCTTTAAGGTACCTCAAGCCTTGGGGTACCTTTAGCACTATAAAGATTTAGACGTAGAAACATAAAGATTGTACTCATATGGTGTATCATATGAGTACAAACTAGTATGGGTGTACCCATATAAAGATGAGCCGAGATAAAAATTAAAAAGCAATTATTTCTAACTGGGAATCGTACAAGTAATTTCCACCAAAAATTTAACATTTATTGTGAAATTAAAGACAAACACACCAATTTTAGTACAGATAGATAGTAACCGTAGGAAATGTCTTAATAATTAAAGCTAATTATCATTCTAGCTGATATCAGTCTACCGTAAATACAAGAAAAGAAACGAGAAACGCGCCGACAACTTGGATTATTTCTTCAACAACCTCGGCATGCTGGGACAGATTATCTTATACTTGGTTCCTGGCTTCCTATTCTTCATCTTCTTACCTGCCTGTATATTTGTGGTCTTCGAAGGCTGGGACTACGTAGCTTCGATTTACTACGCCTTCGTTACACTTACCACCATTGGATTCGGTGATCTGGTTGCAGGTAAATTTCTATTATAGTTCTATTATAAGCTATAGTAAGAAAAAGAGAGTCCGAATTTGGCTAGGCTACGCTTAACCGTCGTACCTGGTCCTTAAATCGATGTGGTGTAATAATGGTTACTAGAGGTCGCCCATGGTCGAAATTCGATCATAATAACTAATATGTAAAGCTGAAGAGTTTGTTTGTTTGAACGCGCTAATCTCAGGAACTACTGGACTGATTTGAAAAATTCTTTCAGTGTTAGATAGCCCATTTATCGAGGAAGGTTATAGGTTATATATCATCACGCTAAGACCAATAAGAGCGGAGCACCAATGAAGAATGTTTTAAAATCGGGGGGGAATTCCACTATTCCATGCGGACGAAGTTGCGGGCAGAAGCTAGTAAATTATAAGTTTGAACATTATTAAGGTTCTGTTCTCAAAGACTATATACTTCTATAATCACAGATTTTGTCAAGGCTACACTGTTAATTAACAATAAACATAAGAGTATATATGCATGTATGTGTGCCAAATACATGGTAGTGTGTGTAATTTTTTTTTTAATGATTTTTATCCGTGCAGGAACGGAGAAAGAATACAATTTCCTGCGGCCCGGCGGCCTGTCGTAAGAGGCGACTAAATAACCCACAGCCAGGTGGTAGAGCATTTGCTCGACTGGATGGCGACCACCTCTGGTCTAGATTATGTCGCCATAACAACCTTGAGTTGTGTTCCGGCATTAGTGACCAGGTTCCAGTCTCCCTTAAGAGAGCAGCAGCGCATTTGTAGCACCTGTTGTTTTGCAAATGTCCATAGGCGATGGTAACCGCTTTCCATCAAGTGGACCGTCTGCCTGTCTGCTGAACTCCTGCAATAAAAAAAAATAAAAAATGTATTTTTTATTCATAATTTTAAATACATATTATCATTCTGCACTCCTTCTCTATATAAATTATGTGTGCGAAATTTCATACTCCTACGTCCGTGCAATTTTTGTAAAAATGGGTACAAAGTTTTTACTGTATTTTTGCTTCACGTATTAATATATAGATAATAATATACAGCTTCTGTGGTAGCCTTTGGATCTATTTCCAACGGTAACTACTTATCCTATTTGGGATAAAAGTATATATAGTATATTAATATCAGTTTAATAAAGTACATTCGCCAAATTTTATTAAAATGGGTTCATATAGATTAATTTACGTAATGTGGGATTCATATCTCTATTTCGGATATAAAAGTATCCTTTACTCATGGACAACGGGGATTAATATTTTAGATCAGGGAAAATGAGATTATGAAATGTTAGAAATAAATAGTATGTGCCTAACATAATATTTACTCTGGTAATGACTGATACAAGACACAGGTTTATATTTGACGTAGGATTATAACTAATAAGTTGTTATTGTTCAAGATTAAAATTCCATTATCTAAGACGGATAAATTCCAATTATTATCTAGTGTAATTATAACTCTATAAATACAAAAAGCTGATTTTACAGGCACACAAGTAACATAAAAAACACCTGTATCCTGCTATCTCAAAGCGCCTGTATATTTGTAAAAGTTAAGAATGAACTTGTTATGCAAACTGATCAGTAATCTAAAGAGATTTCTCTGAAGATGAGACCTGAAATATACACACAACAAAACCCGAAAACCACTAAATGATATATTGCGTGAGGATTAAATTATAAGTTTTTTTCCATAATATGAGATGTTATATTTTTTAGGATAAAAGGACATATTATATTTGATCAACCTCTATAGCTGATTTATCTGTCTACCAAATTTCAAGAATAGCTTCAAGGTGACGAAGAAGACATAACTAAAAAAGAACTGCATTGAAATCAGTCCATTCGTACCCATACGCTAGATACCAAACTACTATGTCTCAGACACACACACACACACGCAGATAAGAGTGTTAAACTTATAACACCCCTCTTTTTTCGACGGACGTTAAAATATATCAAAAGACTAATCTAGTTTCAACTCCATAAATTCGGCACGTATGGATCCAACTGTTCCAACCGTTGTTACATGTATATCTTTATAAGACGGTTATAGTTGTATGTGTGTATGCATTTAGAACATTTATGAAATAATTAATATTTTCATTACAGGTACCGTCAACAACGGTTTCAAGTATGGTTACTTCTTTTCTTATCAGATATTCCTTATCGTTTGGATTACCTTCGGCTTGGGATACATCGTCATGTTGCTTGGCTTCATCACAAGCTGGATGAGATCCGAAAGAATACATAAGATAGAACAGAAGTTTGCTTGTCAGTTCAAAGCTACGCAAAACAGAATACTACATGGATTCACCAAAGATCTCTCTGCGATTAGGAAGATTATTAATGAAGCTAACTTAATTAAGATTAAGGTGAGTTACTAATTCTCTCTGTAATAGTGCTATAAAATTTTATACGATGTTGCTATAAGTATTACCTATGGTTGCGATCATATTATAAATTATGTTAAACATCTCATCATAGCATCAAAATATGTCTGTGAATATATTTTAGTCATGCTATTATATTTTTATTTCATTATTTAACTTCTTTTACACATATAAAATATATACCCAAATTTTGCCAAGCTGTTTCGCTGAAGATAACTAACCATAGCAAACATATAGAAACCATTAAAAAAATGGCCTTTTTATTACAGCCAATCTACGTCGAAGCTACACCTCACCTAGTCAGAAGCGTTAGCTGCCCAAATTTCACCTTTGACGTAGAACCAAGAGATCCAATTGTCAAAAGAAAACGAGCTAATTCAGAAAACATTACACTTTCGGCTAAAGACATGCTTCGTATACAATCCGATACTGATTTACTCGGTATAGATAAAGAAAAGACATTTACGGCATCTGCTATCGTAAAACCAGCTGAATTATTGGCCAGAGTTGTAAATGTATTAAGCGGTTTTGAAGCAAATAATCAAGATAGAGGTATTAACTTGTTTGATGATGAACATATTTTAGCGAATGAGAAACCACCAATGTTTAGTATAGGTCAAGATGTCATCAATAATTCACCAATGCGAAGTAGAGCTTTGAGTGTGGCTGTGCCAAATTATAGAAAGGAATCTATAGCAAAAATGAATCCAGATCATACTTGGACTAGTGGAGATAACGCTGAAAGGTTCAGAAAAGAAGCTAACTTACGTGCTGGTAAATTGTCGTTACCAACAAAAGTGTCAGTAGAACCCAAAGAAAATGTACCTCAGCATCAACCAAACTTTATCACTCGTATTTTCATAAGAAGAAAAAGTTCAACGGAAAATCCTGCTGAATATATTAAACATACTATGAAAGGTAGAGTAAGTAATGCGCAAACAGCTGAAATTCCCAAAGAAAGCTCTAAGGCAAGACGTGGTAGCTTTTTCCCTTCATTTTTCGGATCTGATGACAGAAATGAAGCAGATTCTTATAAAGCAAAAACCAAGCGAGGCAGACACAGTATATTTCCCACATTTGATTTTAACAGAGATGATGACGATCCCAAAGCTTATATAGAGCAAACTAGTAGGGGCAGACGTAGTATATTTCCGAATTTCGATTATTCAGAAGAAGAAGATATAGCAGCAAACAGAGCATATCAGAATAAAAGTAAAAGACACAGTATATTTCCATCCTTTGATTTTAGTGAAAATGAAGATACGTCCGCGGCTAAAGCTTATAAGGATAGGACCCGATCTGGTCGTCACAGCATTTTTCCTAGTTTCGATTTTAGTGATCCAGACGAAGAGTCTAACAGATATAAAGATAACACAAGACGGGGCAGACGTAGTATTTTCCCTACTTTCAATTTTAGCGGGCTCACGAGTAATGATGAAGACACTGTAGATGAAGACGAAATACGAAGATATCAAAACAAAACTAAAAAAGGGCGTCTGAGTTTATTCCCAACATTCGGTAAATCTAGTAAAAAAAGCGATGATGATGATGTAGTACCGGAGAGTTCAGATGAGCTTGTTGACTATAAAAATAAAACACAATACGGACGAAGTAGTCTGTTTTCTACTTTCGGCAAAGATCGTAATAGCTATTATCCTCAGAATAGTTCTAGTGATCTAGAGTCTAGTATACGGCAGTACCAAAACCAAAGCCAACTTGGTCGGAATAGTATATTTGAACGAGATTTACAAAATTATAGAAATTCGACTGCGGGTGGCAGAGATAGTGCTGTCTCAAATGATTTAGAGAATTTCAGAAGCAGATCTGGAAGACGCAGACCTAGTTTATTTGATCCAGATTTAAACATCACCAGTTTACCCGAAGCAGAGCAGGTTGATATTTTAGAAAATACCAGTGTTGCAGACTTGCTTAGAGCACTAGCCGTATTAGAGACGGTAGGTGCAAATGGTCCAGGGGAACCTCCTGGAATATTAGATCTCATCAGAAATCCTAACGCAGTTGCAGCTGCAAGACGTGGGTCACTAAGACCTGATCTTGCATCAACATCTCTTAATAGAGACAGTCAAGAGGATTCTACAAGTACTCGACGCAGACGAGTCTCTGTTAGAGCATCTGCACCTCAGTTTACTCCGACATTGGCAACAGTTGTTGCTGGAGCAGAGTTGCAAATAACAGCAACTGCTGCACGAGAGAATCGTATGTCAATGTTGTCACAACCACCTCCACCTTATACGGAGACAGCTACTGACGAGGATAATCAAAAACCTCGAACGAGAAGATATTCACCAGCACCTTCAGATCCCAACAGACCCAGCACGGGTCCAGTGCCAAGACTTTATTCTCGAATACGAAAAGAAAGTGGTTCTAACTCAGATCAAGTGAACTCAAGAAGAAATAGTCTCACAGACGTTGTGATAGACAATTTTAAAGACAAAACGTAACACAGTGCCTTTATAGTTTTAGCTGAATTTAGGTTAAGTATTGATTGTTAATTTATTTTTCGGTAATTTTAAGATAATTTCATAATATAAGCCGTCCAATAAACTGCCATTGTTTTAATATCCTAAAATGTAATTACCTGTATCGATAGTATCTACTATGTAATTGAGTATGTCATAGCCTAACTCTTTATAACGTAACGTATCGTAACTTTTGAAGTCAATCAAGCGACTATATTCATCATTCATTAATATTTAAATCACCAAGAAAACTTTGAGGCTAAATTTTACTTTTCGAAAAAGTATTGCTGTTTTACGAATAGGTAGACATAGACAGACAACACTTTATTGTTCACCAAAACAGACTTACGAAAATTGACAACAAGACATAGTTACTTGGTAAAACAAAAGAGGGGCTTATCGCTAAAAGCGATGTCTTCCAGGCGACCTGACTCAAAGGAAATTCTTAAATTATCTGTAATTATAAGAATAATCATTATAAAATGCAAAGTAACATTATTACCATCTAATTCTACTGCTTAGCTTGACACGCTATCTACTGGCAGTGATCACTGAATAATTTTATAATTCATTAGTGTAGGGGAAAAGTGCTGAAGGTTAAATATGTTCCATAGATTCCTGCATTAGAAAAAGCATGAGTTTTACAATAAACTTCAGTCTAAAAATAATATATGCTAGTTTTTTTTAAATTATAGGTTCGCATTCGCCAGTTTTCTAACTACACAAAGGTAGATACAAATACAAAGGGAATATAGATTGCATGTAAACACGATTTTCACGTAGCAAAATACTTATTTCCCATATGTACGAACCAGTCTAATGTGAATATAAAATATTAACATTTTCAATACAAGTAACCAAACTTGTTTGCTACCATAAAGAAAATTAAAAGATGAATGTCGCAAGTATTGAATACCAAACAACCAAATCAATTTTCAATTCTTTTTAATTAGTACCTCCAGATATTTATGTATATTAATATAATAATTATATGCTTATATTTACATTATCTAAATTTAGTCATTACACTAATATAGTGTACTAAAATAAATAATTAAAATTTACATATCAGGCGTATTTATTCGAATATTTAATTACTTCAGATCAATATTTTATAAACATTAGTTTACATCAGTAGTCTCAATCAAGACTTTCAAAATGTCTTTACAGTGTCTTTTTAATTACAACAAGATTTAGTTAACTATGACTATTGGTGGTGATAAACTACGTACTATTTATGAGTATTTTAAACAACTTAATAATACTAGTCTTAAATTTAATACTATTTACAATAGCAGTAAATTTGTACGTCATCACTAAAAGAATAAACTTTTCACAGATATACAAGGCAGCAACTCGTATTGCAAATTATTGAACAATGTCAAATCTCGAAGAAATTTCAAAAGAAATTTCGGAATAAAATAAAATTTCAGGTATCGAAACTGTCCGCCCGCACGTTTTTGTCTATGTTTGAGTAACACTGCTCTATGTTGCCGTTGCCATCTTTGTTAAGAGACTCGAAAATTGAAATGAGATTATCCAGACCAATGAGGTAGCCGTCTTCATGGTTGCCAACCTTCCATGCTGAATTATGATCAATGGTAACATTGTCTGGAACAGGCACAGTCTTGGCGAAGTCTATCATCCAGATAGACGCTTTTCTTTTGTCATGTACGAAGAGCAATGAACTCCCAATCAGCTCGTGTGTCTTGAAGAAATGTGATTCGGTGAGCGTCGCTCTAATACTTCTTAGTCGTTCTAGGTATTGAGGCTGAAAAGGAACATAAGAAACAGTTAATACAACGTTTATGCAATAACGCTTGTAGATTCATACAATGCGCATTTATGATCTCTTCAGCAGATTAGCTGCAAAAAATTGGACAATATAAAATTAGTATTTTGCGCCGCTATTTGTATTAAACTGAGAGCAGCTATAAATTATGGCGAGGCCTATAATATCAATTGTAAACATTACCCCATCACTTTGATATCCTCTGAGTCACAGCTGATAATCTCAAAGGTACTAAAGTTGAAAGTATATTTGGCACACGTGTGCATACAAGTCTTATGTATTTAAAAGTGTCAAATTTGGAAAATATTATTTTGAATATTCAAAAGGCGGCCTATAAAAAAAAATTAAAATATAAAAATTTATGGATATCAGCGACTTAGGTCTCACGTAAAAGAACGAAGAATTGATTGAACCGGTCGTCAAGAATTTTAGTATGTATATTCTTTCAGTCATAAACATGGGAAACTCATTATTCCAAAAAAAATAGGACAGATACCTAGATAGATTCAAAGTCTAAAGTAAAATCGCATGTAAAGCACCGAGTATACACTATAAACATAAATCAATGAGACTCACCGTAGCATTGGCGAAATTATTCGTGAAATCTTTGAAGGCCTCAACTATTTGCTCTCGAGTTTTGGTCGTTTTGAAATCCTTTGAACTGGTTCCATCGGCTTTCTTCACTCCGTCTATCCTGAAGCCAAGAGTTGCTGTTGAACTGATAGTCTCCCTCCAAATCATGTACCGCGGTTTCGTTACACCTTTACTTCTGTGTTCTTCTTCTGAAGGTGCTTTAGGGTCTATTTGGATCATTTTCTCATACATATCCTGGAAAATTAAAAAATGCTTATTATTATTAAAAATACTTAGATATATTTAAAAAAATGCATTCACTGTATGTTGATATATTTTCGATAACGGCCTATTCGCAACTAGGATTTTTTAAAATTTATTAAAACAATCATAGTAACCACATGCTGACAATAAAGGAAAACAACGTGAGAATATCTGAACATCGAGATTGCTAAAGTGTACAACCCGACAATCTGTCTAGAGAAAATGTGGTAGGTATGCCATCTAGTCTCCTAAAATGAGAAAGCCAGAACCTAATTATGACATTATGGGCTGATATCGTAGTATAAAACCAACTAAATAATAAAAGGTAAATAGCTATTATCGTTTTTAGTCAAAAAATTCTATCAGTACATCCAATTTTCATAAAATTTTCTAAATAAATAAGGAAATTCATAACACGAGTATAAATTACACCATTTATTATTAATCTCCTAAAAATTATTCCACTAGTTCTGAATGTTATTTATACAATTAATAGTTACTTTATTAACCAAAACTACATTATCAAGTTTCTTATCATTGACGTAAAGAATTTATTTAATAAAACAAGTTTATCTGCTTAATTGTGTGTATTTTTTTTTGTTAATTTAGTATTCACTAGATAAGTTTTGAACTTTGTTAAACATATTTATTTTCTATTTATAGTTATCTAAATGGCTTATAAAACTTATTTTTAAATTCTTAAGGTAATAATTTATCCTCTAATATACATACGTATAATAAATACATAGCAGTGGTAGCTTCATGGTTAATGCTCTCGCGTTTTAAACGACATGGGTTCGAATCTTAGTCGGGAAGCATGCACCACTTGGGTAATTTCTAAGCTAATATGCATATTGTCACAATTACCACGTGCTGATGATGAAAGAAAACATCTTGATGAATCTTACACACCAAGATACCACCGATATGTGGAACCGTGGCGGGTATACTATCCCCAAAAATGGGGGAGGCCTGAATCCAGCAATAGAACGTTTATGTGCTATACCTCTTTAAACCTACATACGTAAACTTACAGACAGATAACAACATATACAGGCTTACAGGAGCAAAATTTACAGGTGTAAGGATTGTTTAAACTTCCTTTTTTTACTTGTGGCGTTGTTAGTTATTAAATATCTATGACATACTTACTTTTCTTAATTTAGTTTTTTCCTTAGCTTTAGCTAGCTCTTCTTCTAGGTAAGTCCTGACTCCAATCTTGCAGTCCATAACACATGGGCTATCGAAGTCGCTCAAGAGATCTTGTAATTGTAGGTACACTGTATTTAATACTTGATTAAGGAAAAAACAAATTTGACTAATTGATTTTGAATATAATGGATAAAAAGATGGTGGACGTACTTAAAGAGAGTATTGATTTCACAGAAAAAATATGGATTAATGATCTTTAAAATACTTTGTGTGAATAATGTAGTAAATAATGGTCGAAATCAACTGTTTTTCATTTTTTCAAAGTTTGAATTCGACAATATCTTCTATATTATAGCTATTTGGTCGCAAACATTATTTATTTAACATTGTCAGTATAAACGTGAAAAATTAACATATTATTTTATTCTATGTATTCGTAACACATATATTAAATTGGGTGTCTAAATTTTAGCTTCCTGCAATCCTTCTGTACATAAACTTTAAATATGCCAAATCATCTCACACTCTTCTATGAGAGGAGTGCGAACATTTTCTTTCGCCTATTAATATAAAATACATAAAATATAGGATGATCTTAAGCAATGCTAACGACATTATTAAAAGGCTAAATATTTATTTCATATTTTACTAGCTGATGCCCGCGACTTTATCCGCGTGGTGCGGTTTTTTAAGTATCCCACGGGAACACTTGAATTTTTCGGGATCAAAAGTATCCTATATGTTGACCAGGGATATAAGCTACCACTATACAAAATTTCATTTAAATCGGCCCAGTTGTTTCGGAGATTAGCGGGTACAAACAGACAAACAAATAGAGAAACAAAAAATTTGAAAAAAAACGAAATTAGTTCTATGTCACTTCCTACATTCCTCTGACTCGGTTATTAGCATTTTTTTTTCAATGTACAGAAAATCGACCTCTACAGTTTTATTATATGTATCTATACAGATATATACAAAAGAGTTAAGTGTTGATATTTGAATGACTTGAATAATGCGTGTAAATTGATATATGAAATTTTAAACGCTGTATAAAATTTATATGATTACCGCTTGCTATTCAAAGCCTAAACTTAAGGTAATCTTCAAATATCTATCGATAAGTCTTTTTCTTTCTGCAAATTGAAAGTTGATAAAAAACAGATTTCTAAACTTGAGTACGGTAATGTTGTATACGTATTTATTGAAAAAGGATACATTCTCCGTCGTCACAGGTGACTTGTCCTTTATATTCAGGTACAAATGGCCGGAGGATGTCTTTCATCAGCAACTGAAATCAAAAATAAAATAATTTCATATTAGTTATATATTAACCAAAAATTAGTCTTCGGCATCCCTTGTATTGAGGCCATTGGTACGCATGTCATCTTTCACTTTCTCAAGCCATCTACCTTGGACCTGCCCCTTAATATCTTAATTTTTTGTGTATGTATTAGGTTTTTCATTTCAATACTTTGCCCCTGCAATCTCTGAACTCTTTCAGAAGATGAATGTTAAGCATAAAGGCAGTCTCGCGTGAAGCATATACGCATGTTGCAAATTTTTGGGAGAATTGTAAGGTGATATTTTATTATTTGTAATATTAAGCAAGTATTATGTGTTATGTGGATGTTATTAATTTAGGGAAATTTGAAAATAAATTAATGAAGTCCAGTTACCACAAGAACTCCTTTTATGAAGTTAATGAATTACATTACACATACATTTACTGGCCTATTTTATGAAGGTAATTCGAAAAATATTCTTGATACTGACTACATTAATTTATAAGGTGAAGCTTCATTTAAGAAGAAAAATGAATCATAAGTTTGTAATAACCCAAAGACACACTCAATTCGAGCTACATACACTAAAGATTCATTTTTGGATATTTTGATTAAATGTTTTTACTTAAAGTCTCGTAGCCCAATGACATACAGAGTGGACGTTTGTCGCCTATAATAAAGGATTCGTGCTCGGTCAGTCACGCACTTGGCCAATTTGCCCAGTGCGTGAGTGAGTGTCATCTCAGCACTTACAAAATCAATATCATAAATCCATGCCTGTTTTAAGGAAAAATATTCAAATTCTCTTTATAATTTACTCTGATTATCTATATAAATAAATATACATTATTGTATGTTTGTCTTCCATGCGTTCCTAAACTATTGATCAGATTTTGATTAAACTTTAGTAGGATGCTTTAAGGACACCTCTGAGGGTTTCTAACCCAAAAACAAAATATACAACCAAATAATTTTTTACTTTTTTTTTATTGCCTGTGTTCAGTAGACAGGCAGACGGCCCATGGCCCATAACACCCACCACAAATGCCGTAACACAACTTAAGCTGTTATGGAGGGTAAATACCCTACCACCTGGATAGGGGTTGTTTTGTCGCCTCTTACGATAGGCCGCCCGGCTGCGGGAAATTGTATTCTTTCTCCGTTCTTGCACGAATACTTTACATGGCATTGCAACGCATGCCTGATACAGCTAGTAATATATAATTATAGCCTATAATCGTTTTCCTGCTGGGCTCGGGCCTCATCTTTTAAGAGAGGAACGGACGTTATACGCGCCACGCTTATACGCCACGCCACGTTCTCGATGTGCAGGTTTCATCACAATGTTTTCCTTTACCGTCAGCACATGGCCAATTGCAACAATTAGATTATAATATTAGATCAGAAAAACTGCAGGTACATGCAACACGCGCGTCGATAGAGCTTGGAACGCGAGTGCTGTAACCACTAATCTGCCACGACTTTTTAACTATGATTAAAAAGTTTAAAAAGTCAAACAATTGATCCTCAAAACAGGTTTATCAAAATATAAAAATGTGACGCGTTAACAATGTAATTAAAATGAATTGACGTCAGTAATTATGATAATGATACCGCATAAGGCATGGATTTTTATGACATGTTTGAAAGCACTTTATAATTATTTTAAGCCGCTGGTCTCTCAATTAGTGTAACCTTTCTTCGATATTTAAAGGACAGTGTTTATGTAAGTAGTATTATTAAGCAATGAAAATTAATCCTAAAGTCATCAGTACAAATGTAGTTATACATACTTTGGAGTATTGAATTTTATTATAATATTATATTTTATTATATTAATATAACAACTAGCTTCTGCCCGCGCTTAAAAAAAGTATGTCAAAACAACCCCGATTTTGAAACATTCTTCATTGGTGCTCCGCTTCTATTGGTCTTATCATGATGATATATAGCCTACAGCCTTCCTCGATAAATGGGCTATCTAACACTGAAATAATTTTTCAAATCAGACCAGTAAGTTCCTGAGATTAGCGCGTTCAAACAAACAAACTCTTCAGTTTTATATATTAGTATAAGATTAAAGATTTCACGTTATAAATCTAAATTAGGTATAATGTTTTCTTGCAAACGCTCTCAAATCTTGATTTTTCAAATAATGGAATACAAAAATAATCAAATAAATCTTATAAAAATAAATGCCGTGGTATATTAACAGTTAACGACCTCGGGACGAATCCTGACCAAAAAAGCAGCCACATTCCACATCTTAGGCAATTTTCTAACCTAATATGCATATTGTTACAATTACAACGTGCTGACGATACAAGAAAACATCGTGATGAAAACATTTGCACATCGAGATAAACGATATGTCCAGTCGCCTTAGACTAGTGTGGCAGGTATACTGTCGGCGCCCCTCTAAGCAGTTGGTAGGCTCGAGCCCAGTAGTGGGACGTCTATCGGCGTTTATTATTATTATTATATTTTTTTAATAATCTTCAGTAGTATGGACATGGAAGTTGCTGGAAATTATTTTACATAAAATCCTGTATAACTTTAAATTGCGTCGCGGTTCTGTGGTTAAATTATAATATTCTATATCGCTATAATGATTTTATTAAATGTAGTAAACAACCACTTTGTCCTTAACATGATTATTTCCCTTTATATTGCACTATTTGTCCTTCCCGTACTTCAACGCTAAGCGTTTATGAAAATCGTAATTTAATTTACAGGTATTTAAAACACAACTCTTTAATAATGGGCAACTAGTATGTGCCAGCGAAACTTCGTTCGCGTTGCCACGACGACATATGTCATTGAATTTCATTGCGTTTGCGGAATCTGCTGGTCCAAATTAACGCTTTGATTTTCCCTTCAAATTCATTGCACAAACTCGACCTTACTACATATTTATTATACCTACTGCAGATAGACATATTTTCTCTTGAGGCTTAAATAATAATTCTATAGGTACCTACTATTATAAAATAAATAAATCATATTATAATATTGTAAGCTATAAAGTATATGAAAAATAATGTTAATTATTCTTTCAGGCAAAAACTACTAAACAGATTTTGATGAAACAATATTTATTTATTATTTACACATCAGAAGAATACCTAGCTTATCTTTATATATATAATTCTTCTGTACGTCTGTTGACAGTAAACTCCTCCTAAACGGCTGAACGGATTTGAATGAATTTTTTTGTGTGTGTTCAAGTGGATTCGAGGATGGTTTAGATTCACAATTGGACCCGGTAGGTGGCGCTGCAATCAGGTTCTAAATTTTATTTCTTTAGGGCAAAACAACGTCTGCCGGGACAGCTAGTAGTTTATAAACATGTTATTTAAATGAGCCAATATATTACAATAAGGGTTAATCCTGCGAGAACGAAGTTGTGGACGCAGGCACGTACTCAATATATCACAATGCACTTTTTCATATGAATGTGCGTAATCTGTATTCATACATACATACATACATAACTTCACGCCAGCTCCCTTGCGGGGTAGGCACGAACAACAGAGCGCCATTTAGGCCCATTTTTACACACCTCACTTGCTTCTTTGACATTTATAACTCTTGTCATGCACACTCGTCTGTTCTTAAGGCTCCTGACATCACCCTCCGCTATTACACGATCAATTTGATCATGGAAGGTGTGTCGTGGCCTTCCACGACTTCTGCATCCATCCACTTTTGCATTGTATATCTGTTTAGTCATTCTTTCATCATGCATTCTTTCCACATGCCCGAACCACCGGAGCATTCCTTTCCTTAGCTTCACCCCGACTCTCTCTTTCAGACCAACTCTCTTTCTTACTTCGGTATTACGAACGCGGTCCGCGAGCGTCACTCCGCAGATTTTGCGCAGTGCTCGCATCTCGACCGCATTTACTCTACTTTCATGCTCTCTCTTCCATACCCAACTCTCGCTTCCATACGTGAGCGTAGGTATCAGCACCGCGTTGTGTATGGCGAGCTGGGCCTTCTGGCTGAGGTTCTTAGCGCCTAGAAGTTTACCTAACGCTCCATTCAAACTATTCCCCAAATTCACTCTTCTTTCTATATCAGCGGTGTACCTTCCATCCCTCCTAAAAGCACATCCAAGATATACAAACTCATTCACTTGCTCCAGCATATCATCATCGACCATTATCCTTGCATTCGTTCTGGTTTCGTCTCTTTCAAACACCATAACCTTTGTTTTCTTCGCATTCAAATGTAATCTGTATTCCACGTTTTTAATAATAAATGTTTTAGTTAAAAGGAAAATAATATAAATAATTAAGCATATGGCCGTTCCCAAAAACCCATAGAGACGTCATACATATTCGCCCGTAGTTTGTTAATTAAAAAATCCCGTAAGAACAGGAAAACAAAAGTTATTTATATCTGTCGCGTATTTTTAAATCAAATTTTTATACCTATATAGGTAAGGTTAAGGATATTTATAAATAGTTTTAATATTGGAAGTAATTTTAACACGACATCTGGTATATGTCAAATATGATGTTGCTTAAATATGCAAGTTTCTTTATTTAGAATACAAGAATAATTAAGATAGCATGGATTTAATCAATTTAAAACGCTTCACAATAGACAACCAGCAGTTCGATTTTAAAAGGGCCAAATTTCTGAGTTTTCTATATTTTGGTTGTTACTGATTATCTGCAATATTATCTGTTGTATTTTAATCATAAAATAATAAAAACGCGACTTATTTCTTTTATTTCTTACTAGTTAATGTTCAACATTCTTTGCCTTTTCTCAATTTTTTGTCTTAAATGTTTATTCAGTACTTCTCGAGGACCACCCAATCGTTAATAGTGTTACGATCTAGACGTCGACAAAGACAAATTCACACCGGCATACCTGTAGAAACACATTTTATTACCTTTCGGCATTTGGACTTCTTTTGTTTACTTTGTATTTAAAATTTGTGATTAGAAAACAGCCCATTGTGTATTGTAATCTTTTATGACAGTTATTAGCCAGGTGTGTCGTATTTAAAGTACAAACTAATTCTAGGAAATTCGGTCCACGCGGCCGGGCAGACATATTGCGTCTGTGCAGTATAAAGTAATGCCTCGTTGGAGGGACGACGCAGTCGAGTGATAACCACGAGTGAAGCAAGACTTGTGTACATTCGGTAATCTATTTAGTGACGGACTTTGTCCGTTCGTGTTGTCCGTGTTATAACGCGTGTTATTGAATTACAATCTACTGCATTACGTTTGGACTTGCTGCGTTCGGTTATATTTATACCTGTGTTATACGTGTTTGTATAGTTCTAATAAACTCTATAATAATTCCAACGGCATTTTAATTCGAGACCTGCAACTCGTAACAATAGTAATAGGTATATCAAACACCTTCAAGCAAATACCAAAAGCAATTGTAAAAAGTTTCAACTGAAGCCTAGTTTAATTATCTGGCTATCCATTCTTTCACCTTAGACACTTTTGTTTAAAATTTGAGAGAAACTCTTTACAAGTAATATCTATTTTTTTTTTATGGGAAGGTAAAATAATGCATAAGAATAGTAAGATAAGGCAAGAAGAAAAAGGATGGTACAGATAAATAAATGGTAAGAAAGAAAAGGAGATATGGAAATCTGATGGAGACATAACTATTACATAGCTTATGTTTTATACAGAACTGAACTAAAACTAAGATATTCACCTGAAAACATTTCTGTTCCTGGGGACACAGCTTCTTCAGTATCGTCCCTTGGTCAGGACCTGCCTTGAAGTTGCCTTGATGCCCTGCCAACTGTATCCAAGGGTACCTCTGCTTCTTATAAGTTTGAAAGAATGGGGTCCACTGCACAATGTTGCGAAGTTTACGCCATTTCTCTGATTGCTGGAAAGTAAAATAAAACAATCTATAAATAATCTACGTTTATTGGATGTAAAAAAGAAAACAAAATCAAGAAGGCTATTTCGGATCCGCAAATTCGGAAAATACAATTTTTAAATTTCTTTTTATCTGTCTGTCTACTTGATAGTGAATCACGTGAGAATACGTTGACGTCGTGGCGACGCAAATGAAGTTTTGCGGACACATGCTAGTATATAATAAATATTGGTATCCATAGAAACATTTAATTCTGTAACAACATAGAATTTTAAATTTATTTACACTTTGTGTACTATATTGATCAACTAATTGTCCATTACATATCTCGCTCTTCAAGTATCTTCATCCAGGCTGCTAATAGAGCCTGGCGTGCTTTTATACTATAATACACTTGCCGAAAAGCTACTTTAGGAGTCGTTTGATTTGTCGGTCGGTTTTTTATTTATCGATCCTACTCTAGATATAGCCGTTCTACTATCACTTCATTTTGCTGATTTTGTGAGTAATGTCGGCTACTATAGTTGTTTTACAAATAACATCCTGATTTTTTTATCCGTGACAAAAACGCCGTCGGCGTTTAAAAACCAAACTATCGCGGTTTAATAAACGTTATATAAGTATAAAAAATTGCTTAAAGCTATTCTAAAAATTATATATTCATGAATACTTCACACTAATATCTATACACAATGGTTTGTGTACGTGGGAAACTATTTTATAAAAAACGAGAAGATATAATTAATTGTAGCTTCCAGATTTATTTTACTGAGTGAAAGAAGATAAAGTGCCAAAAGCAATTCTCCAGCAACCATCATGTTACTTAAGTCAATTTTCGAAGCTCTCCAGCATCTTCCAAACAACGCTTAAGCTCTGCGAAGAAGTCCAAATAACTATATCAATCATAGTTGAATCTAACTTAGCAACTGGAGAGACGAACAATAGAGAAAACTAAACTGAATATTACATATTAAAAACTGGAGTATTTTCAACATAGACTAAATGCTTACTTATCTGAGCAGAACAATAAAACGTATGTTCGTGACTGTTATGACGTTATTCCTGGCATTGTAAATTCAAGTTAGTTTCAACATCGAATCATTTCTTTTTGTTCAGCATGAACATATAGAAGCATATACATCAGCATGAAATAATAGGCTTTTAAAATAAGCCACCGGACCATGGATAGCGAAACCCTCATGGGATAAAAACCATACACCCCCAAAACTATATATTACTAAAGGTGCTCTTACACGGGTAGTTATTTGAGCAATAATTGCTTGTCAACAGTAATGGTAATCTGCAAGAATTAAATGGAGCAATACCAATAAAATGCGGCAATTGTTTCGGGAATATTGCTTCTAATGGCTCCATATATTTCTATATCCGACATATCTCAACATCGCCATATGAGTTGCCGAATATCCAATCGGTTTGGAAATTTTTAGTCTATTTTCTATTTCTATTCTATTTTCTATTTCTATTCTATTTTCTATTTCTATTCTATTTTCTATTTCTATTCTATTTTCTATTCTATTTTCTATTTCTATTCTATTTTCTATTTCTATTCTATTTTCTATTTCTATTCTATTTTCTATTTCTATTCTATTTTCGATTTCTATTCTATTTTCTATTTCTATTCTATTTTATATTTCTATTCTATTTTCTATTTCCATTCTATTTTCTATTTCTATTCTATTTTCTATTCTATTTTCTATTTCTATTCTATTATCTATTTTTATTCTATGCTATTTTCTATTTCTATTCTATTCTATTTTCTATTTCTATTCTATTTTCCATCTCGTTTGTACGTATAACTACGTTTCTTTTTCGTGAGAGAAACAGGCCGGCAAAGTATTGACTTTTATTGCCTAATATTTTAAGTTGCTCCACGTTGTATAGTATTGTGTGGCCGTATCTCAACAACAGGTTGAGAAATGTTGCCATCGCGCTAAATTGCTTGATGTAGTAGTGACGTCATAGTTGACGAGTATTGATCGGGATTGAGCAATTTTAGTTGCCCGTATAAGAGCAAATGGATTAAGTTATCGTGAAGAAATCCACCGTAAACCATGATCACCCATTGGTGATGTGGTTAGAACAATTATATGTCATTACATGATCATAATCATGCTGATGATCTGATTATTTCTGTATAGTGTTCTTTTTTAAAACAAAACTGAAGCTGATAGTTGAAGACTCTTCATTTATGGCTTTGAATTTGAATAAATCAACCAATGTGGCCCCTACAAGTACAAACTTAAATCATTCAATGACACCGTTTGGTGCTTTCAGTTCTATGCATTGCAATCAAATTGATTCTATTTGCTTGATCCGTCTATTGTCAGCAAAGTAACTTAAAAAAACTACGTGCAAAAAGCAAATTTATGTGTCTTCATCTTGACACCTATTTATTAGCAAACACAAACACATTCCACATTCCCAAGCTAAGTAAGACACTATTATATTATGGATAATATACAAGGGACAATTCTGGGGCTGATCCCAGACAGATATTCATTTCCCAATTAAATTATATTATCAATGACCTTGAAACTACTAAATTATGACCTTGGCTTAATTGACGTTAGATTGAACGTAATCCTTAGAACCTACACTCGTCTTTTGTTTTAAATTCTATTGTTTATCATTAGCAAACGTTACATCATATTTTTTTAATATTAAAACAATAAACATCTTTATAGTAGACATATTTTTATTTATAATAGAAGCTATAATATAAAAATTCGCTCCGAATCGGCAATATTCCTACCACAGGTTGTTTGGAAGACATCCCTTTTAAGCGATATACCCTTTCTACACAATAATTTTAAAGTACTAGTTTGTAAGTTTTCTGTAATCAATTTATCAATCCTTATTTTTTTGTTAACAAACGATATTATAGATATCTCACAAACCTTTCTACTATCACTGATATAAGCACAGAACACCACATCCATAAAATCCTCAATGGTAAAACAGAAGTTGGCTGAATACATCATTCTTATCACTTTTACACCACGAGATAAAAAAGTTTAAAATATTTGAATACACAATCAAAAGTATATCGTAGCACGTTCTGCTAAACACTGGATGTGGCGAACATAGTCTTGCCAATATAAAGTGCTTATCGACGCTCTGAGTCAGTAGCTTAGCCGCAAAAGCCAGCCAATGACGTCATGATGTACGTTCGTAGTAATGGCCACTGCTGTTCGTGTAAACCCAGGTCTGTGAGGGCGTGTTGATAATGATTTTTGGACCTTACACGTCAGTAGAATTTTGAAAGTCCAATGAGGTAAAAACGATGTATTTATGACGATTTGGAAACTGTGAATGAGTTAAACAGTTACATGTTTATTATCATGTAGTATATTCAACGTCTAGTAAAGTTATTATTTCGACGATTTTGAAATATATCCTTTCGGCCTCGTGACATATTTTGAAGAGTATCGTAGCCATTTTGGCAAATTGTGGTGAATCTTAATAAATTATTCAAGTCAATATTTGACTATTCGGGTGTATCCTTTACAAGGTTTTGAAAAGTTATAGCTCCTTATTGTCTTTTATTTAAGGACCTTTTTTTTCAATCATCAGATAAATGTTATCAGTCAAATAAATTATAAGCTGAGTGAATTCAAAAGTGAAACCATTAAACTAATTTATTCATGAGACTGACATTTTTAATTTTTCATCTTATACTTTAATGAAATGACATCATTTGCCGTGCACTTGTCACCGCCGGGGTACCATATCGGCCATTCTAGAACCGAATGGACTGTACTGCGATGATGCAAATAAACCGCATGGGTGCTTTTGGTGCCTGGAAGATGGGTCGATCCTTACTTTGAGAAGACACGTGCGTTTGCACATTGGCTGCGCCCCATCTTGCAGACACGGCCGTACTAGGGCGCAGACCTGAAACGCCGCAAGTATCCATCTATTGGCAAAACCGATGTAAAATAAGCCGTAGGCATCTAACCGGTAATTAAGAGCGCAACCGGGAATTAACACTAAGATGATGACGAGTAATATCGTAACGAGGTAAAAATGAAACTTGCAAATGCAGATTCTTTGTAAGCATGTTAGATGAATAAATTCTAAACTAGATACCATTAAAGACGTCATAATAGTTTCGAAAGTGATACATGATGCGGGAATGACGCAGTTTGTAATAAAATGCTCTACTACCTACTAACAAAATATACACCGCCTGCAAATTTACAGCTAATACTATAACGAATTTTTTTTTTTTCTTTTTTTTTTTATTGCAGGAGTTCAGCAGACAGGCAGACGGCCCACTTGATGAAATGCGGTTACCATCGCCTATGAACATTTGTAGTACCAAAAGTGCTACAAATGCGCTGCTGCTCTCTTAAGGGAGATTGGAACCTGGTCACTAATGCCGGAACACAACGCAAGGTTGTTATGGCGACATACTTTTGACCAGGGGTGGTAGCCGCCATCCAGTCGGGCAAATGCCCTACCACCTGGCTGTGGGTTGTTTTGTCGCCTCTTACGACAGGCCGCCCGGCCGCAGGAAATTGTATTCTTTCTCCGTTCCTGCACGGATAGTAATTGTACCTATTTGGACTACACTAACTTAAAAAATATAATTAAATATTTAAAATAAAGTAACTTACAAATAAATTAAAATAATGAAAATTACAAACAATATGTGAGTTTGGGACTCATATATTGAGAACGTTCTCAAAACGGTGGCCGCATTTCCTCGTTGTATGGCAACGCTAATACACTGCCCTAAATACAGACAAGCCCTTTGGTCTCCTAAGATTTCTATGAAACGAGTTGTTAGGACTTGATAGAGTCGATGAGCTTCGGCACCCCATGGCTCTATAGTTTTAACAGTGAAAGCCACAAATATGTATCTGGAAGATGGGAAACAGCCAAAGTGTCGATACTAAGGGTCGACCCATCTTCCAGGGTACCAAAGACATCCTGTCCAATCTCTTGCCATCGTCGCGGCACAGACCATTCTTCAAATAAAGTTTTCTTTCTATCTTTCTATATATATGTAAAAATAAATTCTTGTGACATTTTTACAAATTAAAATGATTTTTGAGAAGCATTCGGTTTTTTTTAAGATTTATATAATAATACGGATTTGTATAAGTAAATTGTATCAATTTATATCTTCACAAATGTAATGCGCGAGCAAGTTTGCGAACTCCATATATGGTAAAAAGTAAGATAGGTATGTACACATTTTAAACTAGTTTATTTGCGTTTCCTATTAAAAAGCGTACCTCGGGTTCCGTGACCAACTGCAAGAATAGAAGCGTAATATTTCCTCATAATAATATTAAGACGAAATATTTACGCACGCACACACTCACACACACACGCACGCACGCACACGCTCTCGGTGAATATCAATCTCGTGTAAACACAGCTTAAAGGTAAGATAGTAGTTTGCATTTAAATAAAAATATAACTTTTAAGATTGAGTTGCACATTGTTACGAAAAACGGTGATTAAAGCCATTGATCTATTCGGATGTGGAACTAACAAAGTCAGATTAAGGTGACCACAACATCGTTAGAAAAAAGTGAAGTGGTGATTGGCATTTTCTTGGGGTCAACAATTCTTGAATCAACCACATCCCGTTTGTGGTGAGAATTACTTAATTATTGGCGGTTTCGAGGTATTAGTCATATCTATTGTAAACGTGCGACTTACCACGATGTGATTTGATTCGACAAGACATTAGATCTAGTAAGATATTTTTTTATGGCGCTGGAGGAATGAATTTGGCCTACGAAAGTATGTGGGGCTCCCGGGGGACGATTCTGCACACACTCTTACCGAGAAAGAAGTTGTGAGATGCCGGCCACCGAATTATCCACTTGAACCTACCAGCGTGCCTTTGCGCCGTTGTGAGGTGCCACAGGATCTGTCTTAGGCAGTTCGCCGTGACACCTCGACGCAACCCGTCAAATTGGGATTAACCTGGACCAGAGCACTCCACATCCTTAGGCGTGGTTCACCGGAATGTAACTTACCACGGTGTGATTTGATTCAACAAGACACTAGATACAGCAGGACATATTCTAACGTTTAGCTACTTCAAATAACGGCATGGAATTGTTAGCCTTATGCTAATCGTGTTTCATACGGTGAGTAAGAGATCTGTTGAGCCATTACACATCCATCCTATCCCATCCACGTGGATGAATGGAGAAAGAATACAATTTCCTGCAGCCGGGCAGCCTGTCGTAAGAGGCGACAAAACAACCCACAGCCAAGTGGTTGTGTATTTGCCCGGCTGGATGGCTACCACCCCTGGTCTAGAGTATGCCGCCATAACACCCTTGAGTTGTGTTTTAGTATTAGTGGCCAGGTTCCAGTCTCTCTTAAGAGAGCAGCAACGCATTTGTAGCACTTTTGATGTTGTCCATAGGCGATGGTGACCGCTTTTCGTCAGCAGGCAGGGCCGTCTGCCTGCCTGCTGAACTTATGCAATAAAAAAAATCTCCTCTATCCTATTCTTCCTGTCAGATTCTATTCACCTTTATTCCATCTCTCTACCCCATACTAAAGGCTGGCATCGCAATAGCTTCACTCCTGGTGTTGCAAGCATTTATAGGCGACGGTAATCATATTTTATTAGTTCCATCTGCCTGTGTGCCAGCTTCGTAATAAAAAAATCCAGTTGATTCCGAAGAAGCCAAAGAAAATATGAACTTGTTACGGTGTAATTTGTACGTGTCCGAAAATAAGAAACGCCCAAGACCGTGGGATGTAGAGAAAAAGGAGACCTTGGTGTCCAACGCTAGCGAGAAACTTGATATGTCAATGAAGAATACATACATGCTCATTAATAGTAACTTAATAAGACCATAAGAACCAGACGATTTTTAACGAGGGAACAAACAATTGAGGACTTACCACTGCAGGGGAAGCGGTGGGGGCATGTGGGATTTGCCACGTTGGGGTAGTAATACTCGTAGCATTTCCTAGGAAATACTATTATCATCTGAGTCGAGGATTTCGCATTTCTTCGCCTTTTTCAAGGGTCACAGGTATACGGTATATCTACTAAAGCGAAACAAGCTATAATTTTCAATTAGTCCATTATCCACTTTAACTTAGCCCTATTGATAAAACTACTATATTATCTATACCATCAATGTATATTTAGATTGTGAAAATTAAACCAAGTTTATACCAGTTATCCATTTTTGGGCTTTTTAGAAAAATAATTTTGCATGCTAAAATTAATATTATGTAATTTAAAACAGTTTGAATATTTTTGTGAACATGCCTTTACATCCATTATTAACATCCACTTAATTGGTTTATTCACTCTTTTGATATTGAGGGTGTCATGTCTGGGTTTTTTCAACTCAATTATTTAATATCTTTTAAAATGATGACCTACTTGAAACTTAGCTTTTGTTTGATGAACAACACCAAAACTTGGTGCTTCTGTTTAAAAAACATTTTGGCTATATCCAGATGCGTTGTGATATGTTATTATCATGTTTACTACATGTATAACTAGAGTTATAGTCAAACTCTGGTGCGTACCTCTTGTTTAAAGAGCAGGCGTTAATACAGGTCACATTGTATAATTTTTTATGAAAGTACTATTTGCCCCCCGAAGATTCACTTCATTTTATATCGCAAACTATCCCATCTCTTGCGGCTTGAAAAGTATTTATGTCTTTTCGGTATTAAAACTACATTTAAACAAAATTATAGCAAAACCGATCCAGTAGTCCTAGTAGTTTTTCCGTGAAAGCTTACTAGACAGACAGATCGAGTTACTATCGCATTTTTTATAGATGACATATTTTATATCTATAAACTTGAAAAATGATTGGTCTCCCATACAAACTTTCATCCTCTATAACTATAAGCCGTTCTAGTTTTACTTATCTATGCCCCGTCTATCTATCTATAAACTACATAAATGACAACAATGAAAAAATAATCAAAATGACCGAAATGATCGAAATGACCGAAATGGCCCAAATAACCGAAATGGCCGAAATGACTGAACTGACCGAATTAAACGAAATTACGAAAATGGCAAAAAAACCTATCCTACTTTCGGGGATAACCTTTACCCAGATTGATTGGACAGATAGAGTTACTTTCGCATTTATATTTTTTTTTATTGCATGAGTTTAGTAGACAGGCTGACGGCCCCGTTGATGGAAAGCGCTTACCGTCGCCTATGGACATTTGCTACACCAAAGGTGCTTGCTACAAATGCGCTGCTGCTCTCCTATATATGCCCTATATTAATAGGGATGTCCGATTGAGAATTTAGCCTTGAGCTAATGAATCTTGTTTCGTACACTAAGTGAGAGTTCTAATGGCCCACTTTCCTCTCCCACTATCTCCCTTCCCCATCTTCTTCACTATCCCTTTCCTCCTATCCCATTATCCCATACCTCAATATTCCATACTAAAAGCTGCGAACGCGTTAGCAGCGTCCCTGGTATTACAAACATTTATAGGCTTAACCACTTTTCATTAAGGCTACGTTTCATTACAGACTCACAACGACCACGTTCACGACCGCGATTTTTCCCGTTCCACTTGTTTGCGGCCGTTACAATCGTAAACCGAAGTGGAACGGTTATTCGACTCACCTCTTGACGTGGGTCGTTGTGAGCGTTGTGTGATCGAAAATGATATTGTCATTAGTGACATTTTCACCACGACCACAACGATCGCGGTCACCCTGTGGAACGGCTAACGGAGCATTTTAGGCGTTATGAGCTACTAATGGAACGCGCTGTATATGGGCCGTCTGGTTGTCTGCTAAGCTTTAGCCAATAAACAAAAATTATCCTCCATATTTTGTAGGTATGGAAAGAAACCGTAGTTTTTTAAATAAAAATTATCACCTGAAAGAGTACAAAACATTAAAATCTGGTCGCCACAACACAATGTATTAAGAACTTCCCCAATTAATATTAATAATATTCATTTACACCAGGAAAACTGTTGTAAATTCCAATAGCACTGATTAACTTTACAAGAACGCAAATTACAGTTTAGAGAACTGTAAATCCCTAGAATCTCCAAGTTCCGAATACAGTTATTTTACTAACAATAAGCTATATATTAATTAATATTGGATGTTAATTGCTTTGCTTTTTGGCTCGTAAGATGTTTAAGATTCGTTAAGTACTCAATTTTATTCTCCTAGATGTACCGTGATTAAGGATGAAACTTAGTTCTTAATGCGTGTGTATAGTCAAAAGCTAAACATAAGTATAAAAGAATCAATGAAAGAAGATTACTAGTGAGAACAATCACTTCAAAAACGTTGCTCTGAAAGTTCTTAAATCTTCTTATAAATAATAAAAATAGGGCACATTTTTTATTTACCTTTACGGAACCCTTCGTCATAGTTTAACAATGTTAAACTGTTCCTACGTTTTGCGTGTACTGCCAAGCACTTACTCAGTTAATTTTATTTGGGAGAGTACCAGCTATTATTTTAATAAGTAAATAATCAATATAAGGATACCATAAAAGTATATTAGAAGCAACATTTCTTAAACCTTAAAAGGCAAAAGAAATAAGTTAGGCAGGTGTTAGAATCAACTTATTTGATTAGTTTACATTTTGTGTGACATTTTTTTTTGTATATTGGGGAAAAAAATATTTGTACATTAATAATAATAATAATAATAATAATAATAAGCAAGGCCCCGCCTCCGTGCTTGCCTTAGCCAGCCGGCACGGAGTGGATATCGCTAGAGCTAACACTCAAGCTCCAGGGGTGAAAGTGATAAATGCCCTAACGTCGGAAGGAGCTTCGGTGAACCTGCAGCCGACCTCTCGACACCCTTTAGCCACTCACACCCATGTTGCCCCTGTCTTCTATGGCATTTTTTGGGGCCCATGCAGGGAGTGGCTAGTCATCGTCTGCCCATTTTTCCATGTTCCCCGAACATTGCAACGGGCAGACGCCATAGTCCCCATATTCCCAGACCCCTAGTACCACTAGCAGTTCACCCTAATAGCCCGGTACTTTTTGTTCTCATTTCCCACAACAGTCCTACACTGGCTGGGGCTTGTCCATGAGTGCATTACTATACGCCGGTCAGTGTCACGCCACATTTACATTAAATTTGTCAAGGGGCCTCTACGTATTGGCCTCCCAATGGCCCCACGCTAACCCTCCAAAACTCCGAGGCATTTTTATGACCCGTGGTCTTTAAAGACATACAATAATAATTTATTAATAATTAGATAATAACATAAGTGTACAAACAATCCCATTTTCCACGGTTAAATATACGAATTATAAACAAACAACTATGTGTCAATATTATTTCAAAAAACAGGTTATAATATAAATATTATGAGAAAAAAAGAAAGTATATAAAATTAAATTTAAAGTGCAAAGAATAAAAAAGGGAGGTAAACTGAATTGCTTATCGGTCAGCAACCCGCAGCTTAAAGTTTTTTTTTATTACAGTAAGTAGTTCAGCAGACAGGCAGACGGCCCACTTGATGGACGCTTTCCATCGCCTATGGATATTTGCAACACCAAAGGTGCTACAAATGCGCTGCTGCTCTCTTAAGTGAGACTGGAGCCTGGCCACTAATGCCGGAACACAACTCAAGGTTGTTATGGCGACATACTTCAGACCAGGGGTGGTAGCCATTCAGTCGGGCAAATGCCCTGCCACCTGACAAAAAGTTACGAGTTACCCTCCGATAAGAATCTCAGCACGGGTATTTTTGAATTTTTAAAGTGGAAGACCAAATTTATTAATGCCCTCGAACATATTATTGTATTCTTCAACAAGTCGTTGAAGAGGAGAGCGTATACCAGAGTTAATCCTGCAGGTGCTTGTAGAAAATAGTGTACGCGCCCTAACTTCACGCCGATAAACTGTTCTTGGTACAGTGTAGCATATTCTATTATTAATATCAATGCAATCAACATATCCACGACATATGTTGTATAACATAGATGCCGCTAATTGTTTACGTCTCGATTTGTGTCATTCATGTTTACCTATAATTGTGTATACGATAGATGTTTACGATGGCATCTAAAGTGCATAGCACAGAGAAACCACCGCTACACAGCTTCAGTCTGGTCTGCGTATCTTATATTAATATATAAAGCTGAAGAGTTTGTTAGTTTACTTGAACGCGCTAATCTCAGGAACTATGATTTGTACAATTCTTTCAGTGTTAGACAGCCCATTTATCGAGCAAGGCTATAGGCTATATATCATGACGCTAAGACCAATAGAAGCGGAGCATGAATGAAGAATGTTTCAAATCGGGGGGATTTTTTAAATTACTTTTTTATTTAACTATTCCACGCGGACAAAGTCGCGGGCAGAAGTTAGTTTCATATAAAAAGGATTCCAAATGTAGCTAGCGTATTCTCATTGAGACCTTATTAAAGTCTTGTATATAATTAAATACGTGCCTGTATTCTTAAAGTCCTCGCTTGCTTTCATGACGAAACCATAAAACCGAAAGGTTTCTTCGTTCTATATTTCTCCTTGCATTGTAACATATCATCGTGTATAAAAATAAATATTATTAGAAGAAAAGTCACGTGTTACTTCGTCTACTATATTTATTTATATAGTCGTCGTACTTACCTCATCTTAGTCCTTCAATTTTTTTTTATTAAAACACTCTAGTCACTTCCCACTTCCCAGGTAGCAAGCTATATTCGAACAATTTAGCTATATAAGCCAGTGCTGTGTGGCACCAGGTTTTGTACAGGAAAATACTGACTGCCGACCTCATTTCTCAAATTGTGGCATTCAATTTTGGTGTATATTATCTAAACTGTTTCTATTGTGTGTGTCGCATTTGGAAGTAAATATTTTCTTTCTTTATACGGCGAAAACTAAGTGATAAAAGCAAGACTTCTGGGGCGAAATAGATAAAAATAAAACTGAATACAAATCTACTTCGAACTTTTCAGTTCAAACAACAGTTGAATTGCTTCGTTTTTATTAAAGTGTAAGTTCTAATCAGGAAAAATATTTTGACAATTTATATCTTCAAAGATGCCGTAATACGCGAGCGAGATTGCGAACTCAATCAATAGTGAAAAAACCAAAATCAAATAAAATTACCGCGCTTAAAACCGTTAAAACGTACTTTTATTAGGTATACAAGTCGCGAAAACTTAAGAAAATATTATCAATCAATACTTGATGATGCTGAAATTGTATTTTTACGATAATAATATAGAAATACCTAAATATCTGTGTAGTCGAACACTTACAAGTCAATAGATGGCGCTGTGCAAGAATTGATGTCACAAACCTTTCCCGAAACATACAAAGAATATATACAAATTTTCAACTATGCCTTTAACGGCTAATTCCCAATATAGAGTCAATCCCCCGCAGCGGTCGAGCCGAGGTCGATCCTCACAGGAGGGTGCCTCCTCGAGCGTGCTGCTCCCGGGCTGAACGCCTCCGCTCCCACGGAGTCGTGAAGCCCCCAAAGTCCGGTATCGCTGAAACAGCCATCTGCGGCTATTCAGCTGGGTCTAGGGATGCAACATCGCTCATAAAAAACATCGATTTTAGGATATCGATGTTTTCAAAAGCGAAATATCGATGTTAAAAATATCGACGTTTATGAACGATATATCGATGTTTTTTTTATAACCATTTACATAAGCCTTTGACGCTTGTTCCTGCGATGCAAATGAAACATCGTTTTTTTTTTAACATCGATGTATCGCCCAAACCACCTTAGCACACCTTTCTTAATTCTTGCTTTCACTAACATCATCCTTTTATGCCGCTGTTACTCCATCTTTGCAATCTTTGCATCTCAATGCTCTCATTCTACTAAATACTATGTTTATTCTATTTATATATCTTTTCCCTTACCCACATTCACTACCGTACTTACTATTCAACAGCATGGGCAGACACTATCACATCCCTATCACCATTTAAAATAAATGTACATCTAAGAAAAATGGTTATTTTTAATAGAAATGAAAGAAATAGATATAATAATCAACTTTTATGTTATAAATTATTACTGGCAATAAGAAAAAATATGAAAAATAGAGCACAAGATGGCGCGTTACGTCTATGTACGATAAAACATCGTTCTTGAACAACGATGTATCGTCGATGTTTTGGTTTCAACATCGATGTTAAAACATCGATTTTTATGAACAAAACATCGATGTTTGGAAATATCGATGTTTTGTTTGCATCCCTAGCTGGGTCCAGTTCCAAAAAAAAAAAAAAAAACAGATAGGCCTAGGTCTGCGAGGAACAACATTAGCCTCGCCGGAAGATCTTCTTTTGAGACGGAGCCCCTACAACTGTTTGGCAATTTGCACGAATATTACACTTTTTTAAATCTATTGTAGTGTAATTTGCTTCGTAACTCGTAAGTTCACTATACATGACAGACCTACATATTTTAAATCTCTATATTTTTTTTTTAAATAAACAAACAAAAATTCTACCAATTCCTTGGGCACTACTGGACATTATCCTAGTGGTAATATTTATCCGCATAATACATAGAACAGGAAAATTCGAATGCTTTGTATTGTTAAAATAATAATAGGTACCTACATTCTTCGTAAAAAGCGTGAGAGTAAATAAATGTTTTTAGGGTAAAATCCCATTTTATGAATGTAATAAATTAATAATATTTTACTACGACGAGTACGTAATTAATGGAAGTGGAAAATGTAAATTTTAGTGTCTGAAATATTGTTTGCTATCGAATCATTTTTAGTTTTCCCCGTCACGTAAAAACCCAGCTGATAAAAATATGTCTGAATTGTATAAAATTCCCTACAATTGCATTTTATCGCTATTCGCTATGACGAATGAATGATAGGTCTACTTACAAAAAAAAAAAAAATGTGTGTGTGCAGTTCACACGCAGTAGAAGTGAAACAAAGTGTGACAAGAGGTTGGAGAGATTCTAAATTTCGTGACGTCACGTTTCATACATTATATTGTTATAATACATTCAAGCTTTAAAACACGAAATTTTAAGTATTAACGAAAAACTTCAAAACAACACATTATCTCTCTCAACTGTATTTGTATGAGTATAGTGTTTAAATTATTAAATACTAGCTGACCCGGCAAACTTCGTACCGCCTTAGAATCTATAAATAAAAAAGCTGAATAATTATTGCAGAACGTTTCAACTTTAGTAAAAAATGTGATCAAAACAACCAGAACGAACATAAAACGTTTGACATTCAAAACCAAAAAATAATAAAAACTTCACTTTTAAATTTAATTTGATTTCTGAGCGACTTTTAAAATTTAATTGATTTCTAAACGACGGGACGAACATCAAATGTTTGACAGGTAGGAATAGTTTCTAAGGGAAAGCGAAATTGTTGTTTTTACTATATTCCAAGCATTTTTTTCATATTTACTCACCTTTAAACCTTCCCTGCACTTCCACACATAATTCAAAACTAAAATTACCCAAATCAGTCCAGCCGTTCTCGAGTTGCAGCGAGACTAAGGAATAGCCATTGATTTATAATATATATATATATATATAGATAATGTATTCTATCTCATTCTCTCGCCAGCTTAGTCCTATAGATTTATGTGTTTGTCTCTTTTTAGTGTCGCTTCTTCGTTTCATCGAGTTTCAAATCACAACGATTCTAAAGTAGTTTCACTTCAAAAACTTTGGACTGGCAACCAAGGGCTACCTAAATGGAGTTCGCAAGCTCGTTTGCGTATTACCACATCTTTGAATATATTAACTGTCAAAATTTACTTACGACGTATTACAAGTGGAAATCGTTAGAGTTAAACTTAGGTGTGGAAATAAAAAATGGTATAACGTCGAAAGTAGCTTCGGTAAACCTGCAGCTCACCTCTCCACACCCTTTAGCCACTCACACCCATGTTGCCCCTCGCCAATCTTGTATGGCATTTTTTGGGGCTCATGCAGGGAGTGGCGAATCACCGTCTGCCCATTTTTTCCTTGTTCTCCGAACATTACGACGGGCAGACGCCATAAACCCCATAGACCCAGATCTCTAATTCCACTAGCAGTTCATTCATTCAAATGTAACATTATGATTTTGTAACACTGTAAACAATCTACACCTACCGGTTAAAAGTCGTCTATAAGGACATAATATTTTTTTCAGAGATTTTATTTGAACATATATAAAACCGAACCCGGATTAAAAAGCAAAAAATAAATATTTTCTACAACTTTCCTTTCTACAACAACAAGTCCATTTTGCAATTTTGTTGATGTTTTTATGTTTTCCCTGGCACTACCTTATTATGTGTGGTAACCCTACGGTTTTCCACACATATGAGGCAACCCTGTTGTTTCTCAAAAACTTAACAAATTCAAAGAAAACGGGATAGACTGGCTCCAAACGCGGTAGCACACGGTCATAACGGATCATCGTGATCAATTAATATTAAGTTATTATTGTAGTAATTAATTTAATTAAAGTGTAACAATTTTATTTGATTTTTTAAAACTTCCTCCGACGGCCATCTCACATAACTACCTTAAATATGTTGTAGAAAAATATTGACTTTTTGCTTTTTATTTTGAAATCAATATTATTTAAAAAAAAAACTTCTACTTTTTAATTGGTATTTGAATACCTTTAGAAAATTTTTTTTAGCGCCTGTGGAAATTTTACTACTGGCATGAGTAAACAATTAATGCTTTTCGCAGAGAGTGTAGGCGTTCGGCGCTCTTCAAAAAGGTTTACTCTCGATTTCCCTCGGATTCACTCATCAGACCCTGACTTGTTGTCAGTAGCACCACTTCAGGAGTATACACTTTCGAATAAAGAAAAAATTGAAAGTCGGGCCACAATTGACGGAGTAATAGCGTAAGAAATGTACAAAAAGATATACAGTCGAATTGCGAATATCCTCCTTTTGGAAGTCGGTTGAAAATATCGTGGCATACAAAGACAATTTCATAGAGATTCCGTTTTTTCCAAACTGGCTACGGAATCCTATAAATTACGAAAGAGTAATAATCTTAAGTCAATAGTTAACAGCAGCCAGGTGCTACTGTGTCAAGAACGATACTGACGCACGAATCGTCTTTGAAGAGGCATGTATACTAACAAAAGGTGCCTTTAAACACGTAATATTTATTTTTTAATGCGTCCATTATCAGATATATATTGTTATAGATGTTGTAAGTATTTATCGGTTTGTCACGTGATGATATATATACCTATATATACATTCGACTGCAAAAAATATGAGTAAGTTTTAATACTACTGCACGTTGAACTCTCACGCGACCAAAGGGCTGGCCTGTATTTAGGGCAGCGTATTTGCGTTGCCATTCAACGAGGATATGCGGCTAGGGTTTTGGGAATGTCTCCGCCTGACAGCGATGTGGGACTCATCATATATTACATGTAGCTTTGGTTAATATACAGTTTTTACTTTTAATTTGTATATATAGTTTATTTTTAGTGTTTAATTTTATTTTAATTTATACATATTATTATGTACATATCGTTCTAGATACAACTAGCTGTAGCCGTAACACATTTTATTCCCTAAGAAAATTCCCTGAATTACTCCTTATAACATCAGCTATCTGCTAGTGAAAGTCCCGTCAAAATCGGTCCGGCCGTTTCAGAGATTAGCCAGAACATACAGAAAGACAAAAATTCTAAAAATTGCATTTTCCAAATCTCTTGGTCCGAATATACCCCTTGACTTTTTTCACATTCTTATTTTCACATTACATACAGACACTTCAATTTTATTTATCTGTATGTATTTATAGATTTATGTCACATATGTAAATGAACAGTGCGTATGAGGGATTCTTAAATAAAACCCCTTTAAAGGTAGTAATAGACCTTACTATGAATTCTGTAACCAAATATACCTATTTTACCTACATTTGTACATATTTTACTATATATCAAGTCATTAAATAAAAATAAATTTATTGACAAAAAATCATACAGAAATAAAATACATTACATCTATTCTACGTAAGCATTACATCTTCTTCACATAGAAAAAAAATAGTCGTTTTCCGCGTCTCTCTATTTGTATATCCGCTAACTCCTCGTAAACCACGGAACAGATTTTTAACCAGTTTTCACCATCAGTTACATGATTTTTTACAGAAGGTTTGTATATAAAAAACCTAGTTAAGTTTTTACGTAAGTAAAATAGAGCTACTCCCTAGCGTTTGACCCGCGACTTGCCGCAGGTAAAACTCTGGTCTATTATAAATTAATTTATTAACTTAGTGAATAAATACAATAGTATATATACAGGTGCGGAAACCTATGCACGCACTATTTTTGTACAAATTTTTGAACAACATATTAATTTTGATCTTACTATCTTTCATTTTACCTTACAACTGTTAGAAAATTGATATTACTTCTAAGGAATTTATGTCAAACTTTATCAAGTAGTAAGGCTGGAAGAGATTGCTTTTAGCAATAAGGCCGTCCATTGTACTACCTTTTAGTATGTAAGTTTATTGTGTATTTTTTCTCTACAATGTTGGGGTACAATAAAGAGTATTGTATTGTTTTGTAAGGCAAATAAATAGATAGTAATAAGAACCGGCTGATAGTCATCACGGCGCCTACTGCCGTATTCGCATTAAATTCCAGTCTATAAAAATAAACAATAGCAGTCACCTCTTGCGCATGTCAACATAGACAAATTGATCCATTATATATGTTTGGAGAAACCTTGGAACTAATGTTCGAGCCCAATTTTTATTTATTACCCGACCATAATTTGGATTCGAGTAATTATTTTTATTAAAGTTCAAATATACCTTATTAAATAATCATTTTAATACCATTAAATAGTAACATATAAGTATATATGCAGCCTTAAGTATTGGTTGCTTGTGAAATGTGCCATTTATGACTATTTTAGTATTTATTGATATAAATTAGTTATATTATACGGCCTAAGTTTACAATTACATATTACTAAGACACTATTCTGTTTTGCATTGGGGTAGGCAGACACGAAACACCTTTGACTCCACCTGGGCTGTTCAATTTCATAACTTGCAAGTATTTCCCGAGAGATTTTACAACACAGCACATAGAAATGTCATGAACTTCAACTACATACCATTTTAAAACTATTTATTAAGTTTATTAGGAGTATTACAATACGTTGATACATGTACACATGTTTTGGCAAACACAATACATCCGAAAATGCTTAGGAAGGCAATGAACGAACATACATTTAAAAAAAGAATGTCAGTTGCTAAATGCTAGATTTTGAACTTGCACGGCTAATCTACTTTCACTAATCTCTTCTTACGTTTATTTGGTGAGTAAGAATGAAGTAAGGGGATCTTTGAAAGTTGCACCTGTGACTGAAAAATTGAGAGGAAGAAGATTAAGTTGGTATGGGCATATAATGAGGAGGGATGAAAGTCACGTGACAAAAAGAATGTTAAACTACAAGATGGATAGATACAAATGTAAACGATGATATGATGATATCCGGTGTGACAGAAAAGGTATGTCCGAATAGAAGAGTGTGGAAGGAAAAGACATATTGTGCCGACCCCAAGTAATTGGTGAAAGAAAAAAAAAGAAAAGAGAATCACGTTTATTTGATCTGATTCTTCTATAAGCCTACTACATACGATTTGGTCTAAATCGCGAAATCACTATTAATAAATTTAAATTTTGTAAAAGGTTTTTTTTTACTCATAAGCAATAAGTCATTAGTTCTCTCTTCGTGGCGAGTGTAATAGATGACAAATATTTACTGGATCCAACACGTAACTAATTGTTAACTGGCATACAGTTAATGGAAAATAACAATGCATTACACATAATACATAGATTTGATTCATAGCAATATTTCAAATGGGAAAGTTTTTATTGAAGGAAATAGGAACATGGTTGTACGGGAACAAACGCTTTTATTTTTTTTAAGGCGGGGGAAATACTATTTACGCACAATACTGGGTCCTTTGCAAGGGATTAGATCATAGTTGATCATGAAGGCTTTCCCCTTTGATAAGGGGCAATCCGAATAATAATCAAGCCAGCTTGTGTGGAGACTCGGAGAAGTTGCACGGGCAACAACCACTACCTACTAAAACCACCCTCCTCCCATGCGCCCCGCGCTTTTTATGTAGGAAAGGCTGAGACTTAGAACATAGTTACGCCCAGTCCGATCCAGCGCAAAAAGTGCCTGAATGTGCCCCGGAAATCAGAACACATTCACTTCGTCAGCGGGGGTGATGAATCCTTTGCTCCCTTGATAGATAAAGGCCCCCCTAAGCGGTATTATTCACGGGAACAAACGCTATTATAACTAAGATCAATCTGGTAAATCATTAATTATGCTCCCCTACATATAACTATATTAACTATAGGAATAAAACTGCATACAAAACCCGTAATTCGTCGAAGGTAGAGATATAAAAATTCGTGTGTAAGCTTTATGTTTAATACAATATTTTTCAGTAGGAATTAGGTTTTAACTCAGAAGAGAAATGCAAAGTTGCGTGAAACTTAGCAATTAACCAAATCCATTACTCGATAGAATAGAATCATTAAAAAGATTATTATTTTTTACTAGCTGATGCCCGCGACTTCCTCCGCGTAGTGCGGTTTTTTATCTAGCCCACGGGAACTCTTTAATTTTTCGGGATCAAAAGTATCCTATATGTTGACCAGGGATATAAGCTACCACCATACAAAATTTCATTTAAATCGGTCCAGTCGTTTCGGAGATTAGCCGGTACAAACAGACAGACAAACAGATAGACAAACAGAAACAAAAAAAAATTAAAAAAAGTAAATTAATTCTATTTCACTTCTTACTTCCCCTGACTCGGTTTTTAGCATTTTTTTTTAATTGTACAGAAATTCGACCTCTACAGTTTTATTATATGTATAGATTGCTGGAGTACAGCAGATAGGCTGACGGCCCAAGTGAGATGGCAAGTGGTTACCGTCGCCTATAAACATTTGCAACACTAAAGGTGCTACCAATGTGCTGCCGAACTTGTAGATGGGGCTGGAACCTGGCCACTAATGCGGGAACACAACTCAAGTTGTTATGGCGACATGCTCTAGGCCAGGAGTGATAGCCATCAAGACGGGCAAATGCCCTACCACCCGACTATCGATTGTTTTGTCGCCTGATGCGACAGGCCGCCTGACCGCAGGAATTTATGTTCTTTCTCCGTTCCTGCACGGATGCACAAAAATTAGCTTTATGTAATTACTTGAAATAAGCTTATTTTTGTAAGGAGGGGAAATCCGTTTGGGGACTTATCAGAAAGCACGATGCCACGTGTGGGACATTGGGGTAGAAATAGCACCTTCGAGGAAATGCTATAATCACCCAAGTCGGAGATACCCAATAATATCCATCGTTGTTCCTTCATTCTCCTTATAAGAGGGTAGTGAGCAATGCCAACTATGCGTGCCCTGGCAAGCGGAGGCCCACTAGGAATAACCTGTGTTAGTTTTAAGAAACTACCTAAATGAACATATCTACATTTTTGAAGATATAATTTGAAAAAATTACTTACGATAGATCTGTGTACTACGGAAATCTCAACTTATTTTAAAGTTATAATTAAGTTAGTATAAACTATGTAACAAATCGCTGCCAAAAAGAAGCGTGCCCAGAAGGCTGACTGCAATTGCCACGCTGTATAGCAATGCTGACCCGTTGCGCGAAAAAGGTACAAACCAAAAAATTTCCTACAAATTTCTTTGAAGAAACCCTTTGCTGATGGACCCTATGGACTTAAAATTTCAACTCCAAATGGTACAAATAATTTATGAGAAACAATCGTTGTTGGCAACACCAACACAAGATATTTTTATTATTTTCAATCTTGCAACACTGTCGTTGCTTTTTGTTTCTCTTCTATTTTGGTTGTTGCCGAATGCACACGTATTTGCTTTTTAAAGTGATTAATAATAGGTTTCTACCGCTAACAGTGTTTAATTTATATATTTACAATGACCAGAGTATCGCCCACACCAGCAGCGTATGATTCACATTCGTGATACAATTACTATTGAAGTTCGAAAAACACTGATTTATCATAAGTAATTTCTGACAATTTATATGTTCGAAAATGTGGTAATGCGTGAGCGAGTAAGTAAACTCCATTTAGGTCATCATCATAATATTTAAGAGTTTCACTCTTGTCGTGTACCATTTAGGTAACGCTCTAATAATAAAGGACCAAAGCTGGACATAGTGTGATCAAAAATCCATGTAAACAATGCAAACCTTAAACCGATGTCGAAATAAATCATCATATTCACGTAATTTTCGATCTTGACATTATACCTTTGAGGACGCACGCTCCAAGAATTTAGTACTGTTATGTAAATGCAATTGTTTTATTGCGAGTTCTTGTTTATTCATAAACACACAAGGTTAAGTTAAATAAAGGGAACCACGTGGAGTATTTTGTTATAGTTTGATAAACAAGGCGATTAAACACTGTACGCTTGTTTTCAAAAATTGTGCAGTTGTTTGTGTCCGTGCAGGAACGGAGAAAGAAAACAATTAACTGCGGCCGGACGTAGGGTATTTAACCGTCTGGATGGCTACTACCCCTGGTCGAGAGTATGTCGCCTTAACAACCTTGAGTTGTGCTCCGGCATTAGTGGCCAGGTTCCAGTCTGTCTTTAGCGAGCAGCAGCACATTGGTAGCACGTTTGATGTTACAAATTGTCCATAGACAACGGTAACCGCTTTCCATCAGGTGTGCCGTCCGCCTGTCTGCTGAACTCGTGCAAAAAATACGAAAAAGTTAACGTTATCTACGAAATCCTTTACTGCTCATTTTACAGAGAGCATCATCCTTAGCCAATCGTTGTACACTGCTTCACGTAGGCCTCCCCAAGTTTGCACCACCTAACCCGCCCCTCCGTTATCCTCATCCAGCCCCTACCTACGACCTTGCGCAGATCGTTGGTCATTCATTTGTCAAGACGCGGCATCGGCCATCAGTCCTGTGACAAATATAGCCGGCCCACTCCCACTTCTCCTTGCTAATTTTGCAAGCTATATCGGTTACCATGGTTACAGAAAGCATAGTATTAGTATTATAGTAAATATAAATATAAGGTAATACCTAATTGAGGTATGTTATAATTTACATGTTTAAAGTCTGTTTTATTTAAAAAACCGTATAAATTTAAAACCGATAAAATTAATTTAAATTCGTTTATAAACCAGATTAATTTTGTTAAAATCTTTCTGAAATACCTAAACGCAGTTTCAAAAACATTTTTCCATACTTTTCAAGTTAGTCTATTGTAATAATATAAATGAAATTAATACGCGCTTACCGGTAGACCGTCACGTTAGCTCAAATAACAAAAAGGCTTTAATAAGTTTTTGTACGACTTGCGTCACGAGGTTACGCTCAGATGATTATGTAAGCAAAATAACAAAATGCTATGAATATTTACGCTTTTTAAGATTCTGTTTTGTAAATTGATTGTTTAATTTACTTGTACAATTTAGTTACAATACAGAAAAAAATTCGTAGTATTTTGTACGAAAATTATCACTGCACATCTACAGAAGTGAGTGCATATTGTTCTTTTGTTTTATCAAGTAACTATTATTGTCTTGTTGTGCGTTTCTGTATTTTTTGTTTTGGTGAACAATAATGCGTTGTCTATGTCTATGTCTAATTTTCAAAATTTAAATTATGTAGTCATAAGTTGAAAAACCTAATTAGCTCCCTTTTAATTTCACGTACTAAAGTTTATGTACTTTACTATAATACGACTTTTAATTTATCTCTTTCTCGTTTTTCTTTCACCTTCTTCCGATCATTTGGGGTCGGCACAATATGTCTTTACCTTCCATACTCCTCGATCCAAGCATACGTCCTCTATCTCACCACAAATCATCATGTCATCCTTCACGTAATCGTTCATCTGTTTTTAGGTCTACCTTTACCTTTGTACACATCAATATTCCAGTTTAACATTCTTTTTGTCACGTGACTTATTACTCTTCATTACATGCCTACAACCATTTTAGTCTGTGTATAAATTTTTCAGTCACGGGTGCGTATTTCGAATATACTCATTTCTCATCTTACATTTAGTCAGGACTATCAATTTATGTCTAGTCCAAATAAAAATAAAAACTATATTAAATAATGAGACGTTGATTGTAAGTTTTAATTGAGATTTTCTATAAAAACAAGAACGAACTGATGACGCTGTAGAAGAACACTTACAAGCCAATAGATGGCGCTGTACAATAATTGAGGTCGCAAACGTTTCCTGAAACGTACAAAGAGTATATACAAATTTCCAATAGTAACAGACGGGCTTTGCTGGAGAGTTTCTTCCGCCGCTTCTTCTCCTCCAGCTATAACACGTTGCGAAGCGGTAGTAATGATAGACTAGGATCGGCTCCGCCGGCGGAGTGGATAATTGGTCCCCAAACAATCATTTCAGCCTGTTGGCTTAGCTCTTTCAGCCTTTAACGGCTAATTCTTAATATAGAGTCAATCCCCCGCAGCGGCTCCTCGAGCGTGCTGCTCCCGGGCTGAACGCCTCCGCTCCTACGGAGTCGTGAAGCCCCCAAAGTCCGGTATCGCTGAAACAGCCATCTGCGGCTCTTCAGCTGGGTCCAACTCCAAAAAAAAAAAAAAAAGTAATAGACGGGCCTAAAGAGATACAGCACTAGCCTCGCTGGAAGTTCTACCTTTGTGAGGGAGGGGCATTCCATCTCGCTCCTCCACCCTATACGAGTCACGGGGTCACCCTAAGACACTATGGTTGCAGAGTTATAGGCTTGTTCTTGCTCGGTCACTGAACGGAGCGATCCGTACGAGTACAATTTATCGGATGTCCTAGTTAGGTCTTTTAGTACATTTAGTACAGTTTAGTACACTGAACGAATAAGAATTATATTCTGATTTTCCTTGATACTTTGCAGGCTTAGGACTGTCATTCTAATCAATACTTTAGTGCATTTAGTACAGTTTGGTACACCGAATGAGTAGTCAATTATATTTTGATTTTCCTTCATACTTTGCAGGCTTAGGACTGTCATTCTAATAACTACCAGTTTATTTTTTACATAAGTTATTTAGATATTAAAATATCTGTGATATTTTTTTCTTAATGCATTATATAAGATATCAAAATTTCATAGGTATTTGTCGGGTTATTTTAGAATCAGAATGTAACCATATCGCTGCCGCTCGTTCATTCAGAGTCAGGCGTGATCCGTTTTTGTTGTGCGACAATTCGTAGTATAGTACCAGTGACAAAGAATACATCGCGAATTCAGACAATTCTATACGATCACGAACGACGAAGTACTAAATGAACGATGTCTTAAAACGGAAAAGGAATAGTTCGTTCAATTCAGTGTCGGGAATTTATTCCTTTTAGTACATAGTACATGTACTACACAAGCCTACAGAGTTACGGTTTTACTGCGCGGTGTTAACGCATTAGTGATAACCTTCTTCCTTGGATCGCCCTTTGTTTGGTGATTCTCTTTATCGATCTTTATCGACTCTTTATCGATAACCGATCCAAGGGTTGTAATCGTTAAAAGTAGTTCCTAAGTGGCTCTACCAAGTTTTACAAGAATAGAGCTTGACTAGAAACAAGTCTTATCTTAATGCATCTGCATTATTTATTAGCTTACTAAGACGGCGCCTTTTCAGGCTATATAAAGTTATTAGCAAATTGAATCACGTATCAATGTTGACATAATCGTGTTGTTCTACCATTTAAAGTAAATCTACTTATATTAATTGATAGAATTCTACAACGTGATTTGCAAATATTTGACGATGGTGTTTTGGGGGCCGCTTGTAAAGAATTCTAGAACATTTAACTCTTAAGCATTATGAAACTTTAAATAATAATTCGTAATAGGGCACAACTGAGATACTTTTTATCATTGTACACACATTTCAAACTTACGAGAATTTATATTACTCTATTTTGAAAAGAATTATTATACTATTTTCAAGTTATTCAAGACCTGGGGCCTAATTCTGCGATTTCATTATACTGGCGTTGTGACTATATTCAAAGTGTAGTGGATACACTTACCACATTCATAATTGTAGATATTTTTGTATTCTTTAATTTGCCCAATATACCATGATCCTGGTTACCACGCATTTGGCATTGATTAACAATAACAAAAGTAGTAGTTTGGCATTTGGCTTTTGACGTTTAAAAAGTGCTACCTTAAGAAAAACATAGCAACAACATCTTTTGATCTATGCTATCTTTATTATTCATATCTAATCATAATTTATATTCATAAATTAAATTATATATAACTATCCACTTCAAATTCCTTAATTATTTATTGAAATTTAACTTGTCAAATACTTCATGATCTACTTTTGTTATTGTTAATCAACGCGAAATGCGTGGTAACCAGGATCATGGTATATTAGGCAAAGTAAAGAATAGAAAAATATCTACAACTATGAACGTGGTAAGTGCATCTACTATATAAGTACAATTCCATTGCGATCCTGTAAAAAATCTACTACATGCACAATATTTAGGTACTCGATAACGTCGCGACAGAATAATAGTAGAAAAAAATTGATATTACTATTAGCAGAAATAGCCTTAGCCGAAATAAATATTGAAAAGAGACCAAAATTTTAAACATATATTTCCCAAGTTTTAGCTTATAATTATTAACAAAGATAGAGTGTAGTGCCACGGGTACGCGATTGAAATTCACAGAATCAGGCAAAACTACGATTTGATGATAATGTCTGGCGATCTTGACGAGATAGTAACAGCAGAAGTGGGCGCCTGGTGATAACTGTACTTACTTCAACTTTTTTTATAGCATATAAAAAGTAATGTACATCGAATGTTTCATGCAAGAAGTGATTCCAATTAAGGGAAAGTGGCTTAACATTCCTGTTTAATCAATCAGGCGATACTACTTTCAAAATACAGGCAAAACATGGTAATATTATCTACAGCAGAAAACCACCTTTTCACACTTACGATTATTGTCAAATTATAATAAATTGGTCGCGGAAGGTTCTGTATTCAAATATAAATAATAATAATAGACAGAGAAACACACATATTGTACTTATATCCCCAAACTAAGCAAGGTAAGCTTGTGTTATGGGTGATACATAACACACCACTCGAGGGCCAATCCCTGACACCCAGATCATAACAAATGACGGAATGATCGTTTAAGAAATAAATCTGTATAGAGGTCGAATTTGTAAAATGAATTTAAAAATGAGAAAAAAACCGGAGCCTAATTCGGACCACTCCGTTCCGAAGATTAGAATTATTGTCCGTCGCTCTATCTATCCAAGCATCACGTGACAATTACTTAACGGATTTAAATCCGTGGATTTAAATTATCCGTGCAGGAACGGAGAAAGAATACAATTTCCTGCGACCGGGCAGTCTGTCGTAAGAGGCGACAAAACAACCCACAGCCAGGTGGTAGGGCATTTGCCCGACTGGATGGCTACCACCCCTGGTCTAGAGTATGCCGCCATAACAACCTTGAGTTGTGTGCCGGAATTAGTGACCAGGTTCCAGTCTCCCTTAAGAGAGCAGCAGTGCATATGTAGCAGCTTTAGTGTTGCAAATGTCCATAGGCGATGGTAAACGCTTTCCATCATGTGGGCCGTTAGTTTCTGAGTAAACATTTAAGATATATTTTTTCCCGATAAATGATGTCGTGTCTGTGAGAGGGACGAATATAACCAAAAAAGTCACGCTGCGCTCGCGTTTCTTCGGTGCCGCCGCGCCGCTTCAGTTCACTAAACACACGAACGAAGTTAGCTGTAACATGTACTAACTAATACATACATATCCTTACAAATATTTTCCAAGTGCATTTTTAATCGACCAGCAACCATTGTGTATTATACATTGCCAAGCTAGAAAAGCTACTCTTGTGTTGTTGGAGACGAACTAAGAAATCTAGGGATATTCACAATAACGTCCAGGCCCGAGTAAATATCTAAATGTACGCCAGAAATCGGACTCATAAAAAAAACTTCTTCATAGTTTTGTTTTGGAAAGTGCAGAACAGAAATATCTAGCATAACATTTTTTTTTATAGTAGTTATTGTTGCACCTCGGGTTTGGAAATGAAAATTCGACGTAATAATGGACTGTATGATTATTATTAAGTTATAAATGTACATTTAAAGAGTAGAACAAAGTATGCAAGAGAGTTGAGTACAATATATGAATAGTTGAGTGTCTGAATTCAAAGTTGTTCTGATATAGTATGTAGTAGTATTCCCTTCAGGCTTTTTCAGCCTCCTATATCCCGCCTTCCGTCCGACGCCTAATTGCTAATCGCGCCAGCTATGGGCGTCGGCGGTATGCGGGGCGCGGAGTGTAGATGTGCTCCGGCGGGCGGGTCAGGGGGGTGCTCTCTGTCCGCAACAGTAGTATACTACTATACCTATAGGTTCGCCTGATATGGAGCGAAGATATGGTCTAAGATGGAGCACGCTTATCTAGAAGGTACCTATTCACAAGGGACTTGAAAACAACCAGGTTGTAAGTAGCATGATGAAGGTAGACGCAAAGCGTTTCGGTCTTATATGTGGAATATACACCATATATCAGTGCCGCAAGCCGGTGCGTCTGGTTGTCCTATGATGGAAAAGAGACAGTGGGCTCAGATCGAAGAGCTCAGCTGCACACTCTCCAAAGTGTTTCCGGTAGAAAACCGATAAGCTGGCAACTCAACAATATTAAAAACGGAATACGATGGCCATACCTTATCAATTACTAACCATCTTTATATAACTCATTAAAAGTCGATTTTTTTTGGAAATACAGGTAAACAATATAATAAGAATATTTACTTGAATTCTTTATTATACTTGACACGAAATGTAACCAATGGCACCATGATTTTACCAGGGCACAACAGTCATGCTCTCAGCATTTGGGTGGCGGCGAAAGTTAACCTCTTAACAGCTGAGACGCCGACACGTGACATCAGCAGTTAACAGATTAATGTAGAGAGTGTGTAAAAGACCTTATTCGCATAATTTAAATAATCGAGCTATTTAAAGTGTAGTAATGAGCGGTTCGGTGGAATTGCAATTATTTAACTTATGTTCGGTCTTACTTAGTCGTCAAATATGGTAAATTGCTCATAGCATGTAGTAAGCTTGTATCTTGCATAATTTATTTTAGCAATAATTAGTACCACCTTAAATATGTTTATTTTATTTTATTATTTATTTTATTTTATTTGGGGGGTTATCAGCTGTGGTCTTACAAAATAAAGTTTTACAAACTAGCGTTACAGAGATAACCAAAGAACAGCTAATTATAAATCTCCACAGATGACAGGGAAATAAAAATAAAGTATAAAATATAATAATTTTAGAAAAAAAGAACAATAATAAGAGGATTTTGTGAAGGGGAAACTAGTTATTATTAAAATAGGCTTTGATTAAATTCGCATTTACAGATGCTCGACTATCCACAAACTTGCTGAGTTTGTTGAATTCATTCACTGTTCTAATAAAAAATAAGTAGCGTCTGAAAGCTATACGTGGCAAGGGCGAATGAAGTAGTTTTATAGGGCGTACAAGATTAGGGGGTACATACAAATGTCGTTTCTCGATAAGACCAGGGACTATTTTACATCAAACATACAGTCTTACAGTACAGTTTTATTATAATGCTTTTTTTACTTTTATCCCATTTAGTTTTGAACTTTTCGGCAAAGAAATATCCTATATTCATCTTCTCTTACATACTATTATGTATCAAACATATACGAAGTTCTGAAGAGACTAGCAATAACCATAGCTTCGCTTTCACACTTAGATGTATATATGTATACAAATTTTAAGTTCGTGTTAATTGCCAACGAATCCCATCTTAAACCCCGATGTCGGTTCGAATCCTGGCCGAATAGCATCTACCACTTAGACTGTGTAACCTAACAACAAACCAACTGTTATATTTACCACGTATACTGACAGTGAAGGAAAAAACCAAATCGAATTTGCTCATCGAGGTAAAAGAGCTGTAAAACCCGCGAACCAACCAAAGCGTCCACTAAAATGGCGATTCATTCCAGAAGTGAGTCGTTCAGAAAATAATATTATTAATATAATACCTAACTAGCTTCTGCCCGCGACTTCGTCCGCGTGGAATAGTTAAAAAAATTGGTCTTAGCGTGATAATATATCACCTATGGCCTTCCTCGAAAAATGGGCTATCCAACACTGAAAGAATTTTTCAAATCAGACCATTAGTTGCTGAGATTAGCGCGTTAAAACAAATAAACTCTTCAGCTTTAAATATTAGTATAAGAGTATAAGATATGGAAGTATATATTATACAATTTGTTAATGCTTACCCATTTTTCTTATTCTATATTATTATCTATCTTGAGTTTTGAATTACCTGAAAACAAATAGAAAAAAATAAGTTAGGTTTGATCATTGCGCACTAATTGTTTATCTTATTATATTAAAACAATTTTTTAAAAAGCTGTTAAATGTTATTATTTTTAAATTTATAATATTCGACAGCCAAAATTAATATTTAGAATTAGGATAATACTATTAACATTTTTTGGACGAGAATAATTAACATTTGTATTCAGCAAGATAATATTGCCAACTTAGATACACTGTCAAGTGACAACTTTGAGCATAAATTACTCGACAGGTAATGCCGAGTAATTATTCTCTTGTTTTTGACGGTGTCGATAGATAGATAACACTTTATTGTACACCAATACAAAAAATGAACTTACAGACTATAACTATACCTAATTATGCATAAGGGGCAGTTTTATCGCTATAAAGCGGTCTCTTCCAGATAACCCCAGAAGTTAATTGAGATGATAATGGTGATAGTGGTATACACTTTTTTTTAAATCGGCAAGCAAACACACATATTGTATATTCCCAAAAAAAGCAAGTTACGCTTGTGTTATGGGTAATATACAACGCACTACTACTCTGGGGCCGATCCCAGACACCCAGACCATAGTAAATAACGGAGAAAATACGTTTCCGAAATTTACTATACCAGGAATCGAACCTGGAGCCTCTGCGTTGCAGTAAGGTAGGCCGGCAAAGGCTTAGCCAGCTCAACCACAGATGCCGTCAAGACGTACTATACACTAACTATAGTACGACTTTTTTTATAATGGATAGGTTCGCGTTTGACTGACATTGCGCCTGATGTCAGGCAGAAATGCAGACTAAGCTGGAGCACGCTTACCTAGAAGATAACTGTTCACGCGAGGAAGACACCTAGATTGTATTCATCAGGAAAAACAGACGACGATAAAGAGTTCCACTCTTCAGCGGTGCGTATGATAAAAGTGGAAGCATAGCGTTTCGTCCGCTTGTCCGATGGTAAAATGGTGAGGGAAGAACCAATTCATCTAATTCCGTGGCACCGTCGCCGAAGTGTAACTAAAGTGTATTTTACGTTGGTAATTTAGGCTCTGAAGCCTCTCGTCGAATAGTCGGTTATTGCCTATCAGTTTCCTAGCTCTTTTCTCTATTGACTGGAGTGTCTCGAGCTGGTATTTAGCTGAGCCATCCCAAAGATGAGAGCAGTATTCCATGCAAGACCGTACTCGTGCTTGGTAAAGATGCAGCAACTGAAGCGGTGTGAAATACTGCCTCACTACTTATATTTTAGTAATACATACACAAATGTTATAATATATACAGACTTTAAATATATTAAATAGATATATACTTAATATATATACCATACAAATACATTGTGTATCATTGTTTTAATCTTAGCCTGACACACCTGCGGAACATTCGGCGACGGAAGGATCGGCGTTAATCTGTACGCGGCGAAAATTCGCTGATGTGTTATTGGTCATTTAAAAAATATTGTTAACGTATTTCGCCGAACTTTTCGCCACTGAAGTTCCGCAAGTGTGTCGTTAGACTTATTATCGAGTATTTCCACCGTCGAATCAGTTTATCTCGATGCATAAATATTACATTATAAACATCTTATTATGTGACAACTCAAAAATTAAATGTATGTATTTTAACTACTACCCTTAGAAAGCAGTATGCAAAGTAGATTCTATGACAGTAAAGTGCAAGGCAAACATTATACAATGGCTATTTTTGACAACTTTATCATAATTATAACTGATGTCCTTTAAAAACCGCTATTAAAATGAGCCCATTATCATTAAGAACATCGCGAGCTTTAATCATACACAAATGAGCTATTATTTCCAAACCGATAGCACTAATGCGTTCCGCATTCTTTAAAATCACTTAACAAAGTAGATAAACACAAAAGAAACGGGCAAACAGTAGTAATTTTTTAACGATTGACGCAAATCACGACCGGAAATTTGTCAACGGCAAAAAAACATTTTATTAGAAATTAGTCGTGCGCATCGATGTAACAATGCCGTATAGTTGCACAGTGGGTACTCATAACTGTAAGGCCTTCGCTTGTCACTGATGCTGGAAACAACGTCTAGCGTCTACAGTCCTTGGATACTGCTTTCGGCATCGGATTGACACATTAAACGATGGTCACAATAGAAACGACGTTCCATTAGAGACTCACAAAGACCATGTTCACGATCGCGTCTTTTCGGAACGGTTATTCGACCCACCTCTTGACATGGGTCGTTGTGAGCGTTGTGTGATCGAAAATGATGACACTATTAGTGACATTTTTGCCATGACCACAACGACCGCGGTCGCCTTGTGGAACGGCTAACGGAGTATTTTGGGCGATGTGAGCCACTATTGGAACGCGCTGCAAGTATGATTCAACAGATTTATTGACGTCAAAAACGCGACGTCTTTACGCTGGAATGTTCATGAATGACTGATGACCTCCGCGTACCACCCCTATTCTTTATTATTTTCAACATTTCACTACATAACTTTGTAAACGCTAAATAGACTATACCTTCCCGTTATATTTCAATGTTTTTTTTGTATGAATCTCCAACAAAGGAATACATAACAAATTTGTAAAATATATATAACTTTAAATTTTAATCAATGTGCTCCTTCAATTACTGAAGATCACGTCATGCGTCAAAACTAATCATATAAATTTTAAGTGTAATATATAATACATTTTACTTATATAAAAAGCTAAACAATATAATAATATATTCGTGATAGAATACATAATTACATATATAGATAAATTAGTTTATTAATAAAAAATAAAAAAGTGTATATGTCATAGGTACACAGATATCATCAGCCTTTATTAAGTAGACTCTGTAATACCTTTCTCAAGAATATAGTCTTGGTTCCCAAAAAAGGATCAAAATCATTGAAATTACGGTTATAAGTATCACCAATTCTAGAGAAAACAGAGTTCTGTCCGTAGTTAGTACTATGGCATGCAGTATGCAGCAACTGTGTGCGTCTTGTCCGACGTCTTGGGGCACAATATGTATCAGTAGTGACATATATACACAGAAGGACAGCGGGACATAACGATTGTATAAATAATGGTTCGGTTTTTACCAAAATGGCTACCCACGGAATATATAATCTTTTCAGTTTTGGTTTGCATTGTTTGTCTTGGCCGTTGCTCCTCCATATACTTGGAGAATGTATTACGTCATCTTCATCATCCGAGCGTCAAATCCCGGTTGCGTTCGGAGCGTTCCGGTTCAGGGTCCGCTTTCCTACTTCTTCTACTGCACTTCGCGCGCTCTTCAGCATCCCCGATTTTGAGACCATTGGTACGCATGTCATTCCCCTTCGTACGGGACCTGGCTGAGAATGTATTACGTATAAAATAAACAAGATAAATATTTTTTATAAAATTTATAAGACAAATGTAAAATAAAACAAATAATATCAGTCAATCAATAACTTTTTATTATACACCAATACAAAAATGAAGTTACAGACTAAAACTACTAATTTGTGCACAAAAGGCGGTCTTATTGCTAAAAAGCGATCTCTTTCAGACAAGCCCAGGAATTAATTGAAATTATAATGGCGATGATGGGATACATACTACATAGTAAGATTACTTTCATAATATATGCGTTATAATTAGTTTCAAACAGACGCCTTAAACATATATTTTGTATGGCATTTTTGTTAGCAGGTTAAATCTTCAATACTTAGAAATCGACGCGGTTTTCATTACATGACCTGAAATTAATTAATAACAGCCATAATCATACGTGTCGTGGTAGCGTAATGGCTAGTGCACGCGTCCTAAACACAAAGGGCGCGGGTTCGATCCTGGCCGGAACGCATGCACCACTTAGTCAGTTTTCTGATCTAATGTGCATATTGTAACAATTACCACGTGCTAACAACAGTAAAGGAAAAGATTATGATGCAACCTGCACATCGAGATAACAGATGTGTCAAATATACCAAGCCGCCTTAGACAAACGTGGTGGGTATACTGTCCGTTCCCCTACAGTGGGAGGCCCGAGCCCAGCAGTGGGACAGTTATGGTCAATTTCAAATCCACAACATGATAACTACTAAATCTAAAAGTAAATGAAAAATGAAAATAAATTCAAGTTCATTTTAAAAATATCGCATAATTATTCAGGCCAAGGTTAACCGAACAGTTATACGTAGTTACATATAATTATATAACTAAAATGCATTTTGAACTCTAATTAAAGATTACAATATCGCACAATTTCTTGTGTAGTATATTGGCTTATTGTTATTGTATGTTCATATTAAATTTTGATATGATCATACAGTGACAAAATTTTAAGTCTCTTACAAAATACGTGAATTTTTTTATGTCAAAATATTATATGGGTTACAATTTTTGCAACTTTTTGAACAAACTAGGATATGCCTGCGCCTTCGTCCACGCTTGACTTGACATTCCCGCGGGATTCCCGGGAGGCACAGAACCACAGCATTTAAAAAAGAATGTAAGCTATCGTTTTAGTGAAAACTGTGCCGGAATAAGCTAAACTAATTTTTAAGCACCCGAACAATTACAAACTGCTCCCGGGAAAGTTCCCGCGGGATTTCCGGAATAAAAATCATCAGAGATTTTATTACATAAAATCTTCTGCTATAGATCAGTGAAAAAATACCGCTGGAATTCGATCTTTTATTAAATCTGGCCCTTTTAAATCATTCCCAGAAAAATTCTCGCGAGTTTCCAGGATAACAGTAGCGCATATTTCAAGTCTAAAGATTTGCTGTCAATATATCCGAACAAACAGACAAACATAACTTAACTGACTAACAGACAAGAAATCTAAAAAACTTGGATCGCGTTCTCCATCGTTTATATAAGTAGTCTATTCCAGTGGGTTTTTTTAATAGCTTCACTGTACAGACATGTTTCAATTTTTTTATATATTATAAATAACTCTTCATCTGTTGAGTTTAATAAATAAGTCCACAAGAAACACCGTTATAATTTCTCAAGATCTGACTAATAATACCACATGCACACTTTTATATTAGTTTACTGAAAAAAAGGTTTCATCCCACAGTTACATACATGGCGGCTACTTCCAATTTTTATTTGCGAATTCACTACATTATTGTATAGCTGCATATAGACAGATAGATACATTTTTCCTCACCAAAATAAACAATAACAAATTTACAAAATCTCAATACTTTCTTGGCAAAAATAATAGGGAGCCTTACTGCTAAAATCAATCCTTTCCAGGCAACATGACTTGAAGAAAATTGTTAACTATAGATATAAAATACATTCTCTATCACACTTTATTTATAGAAGCCCTATATAGTTTCTGAGGTAAATAAACGTTACATAGTGAAATAACGAAGTAAATCACATAAAGTTATTATTCTGTTTTGCAAATTTGTTGTTTTGTTTTTTTTACTTGGCACCGACTTCAAGATGTTGTAGAAAATATTTATTTCTTACTTATTAGTCATTTTTGAAGTCGGTTTTGCTTTTTTGATATTGTTTGTTATTTTGTACTTTCTTGTCACTGAAATACTTGAATAGATTTAAAAAAGATTAAACACGTTGTACGGGCTACTCTCGATTTGCCTAAAATTCACTTATAAAATCCTGACTTGATGCCAATGGGACCACCTTAGGAGTATACTCCTTTTTTTATTCGAATAAAAAAAATTGAAAATCGGTCTACAATTGACGGAGAAATCGCGTAGCAAACCTACAAAAACGTTAGTTAAAAATGGCTACGATATCCTAAAAACATATCGAGGTTTTTTGCTAGATATTTAATCTAACAAGATATTACGATAATGAATGCATAGAAAAACTGAATGAAATTACTTCGACTCGTCCACAAGCTGTCAGTTGCAAGATATATTGCTTCGTGCTTTAATAGCAAGATCAAATAAATAATTTTAATTGAATGCTACTTGATCTATTGATTACGAAATAAAGTTGCTTCTTTAATTTTTTTATGAAGTACTAGGATATCCCTGCGACTTTGTCTGCGTTTGACTTGAAATTCCCGCAGGATTCCCGTGATAAAAATTTTATTACATTAAATTTCCTATCGATCAGTGAAAAAAAATCGCATTGGAACTCGGTTTCTTTTTTCAATCTGGCCATTTTAAGTCATACCCAGATTTTGTTTTTTTAAGTAGCGTAGATTTTAAATCTAAAAATTTGCTGTCGATCAGCAAAAACCGCAGCCATATCGGCCCATCAGTTTTTACGTGAATCCCGAACAGACAAGAAATCTAAAAAAAGTGCATCATGTTTTTCATCCTTTATATAGTCTATTCCAGTTGTTATTTTTTTTATTTAATAGCTTATATTTACAGACACGGCATGTTTAGAATTTTGCAATATTATAGATATAAAAGGAGTTCTACAAAGTGGTCCGTGTTTTTTACAAGTTACATTAAATTTTATCAAGACCGATTTAATAACTAAAATAGTGAAGGGCAAAAATGATCAAAATTATTATTAATAATGTAATGTCATTTTTAGATTTACGTTACTTTACTTTAATTTTTGCATGAGATTAGCAGACAGGCAGCCACCTTATCGACAGCGGTTACCATCGCCTATAGACATTGTAAAACCAAATGTGCGGCCACTGTCTAAAGGAAACCTTGTTATTGCGCCATAGTCTAGACCAAAGGTGGTAGCCATCCAAACGGGCAAATACCCTACCACCTGACTGGGTTGTTTTGTCGCCTCTTAGAAAAGGCAGCCCGGCCGCAGGAAATTGTATTCCTTCTCCGTTCCTGCACGGAGAAGAACATTAGTCGATAGATGAAAAACTTGCTTATTATATAATAATTCCTCAGTAAAACATACTATGCAATATCAGTCGTCGCTACCAGTTCATCTTTATTTATATAGGAAAACTAGATTGAAACTGTCAATCATCGTCTTTAAAACATTTTTTTATTAAAACCAATCATAAATACCGTACCGATATAGAATAACCATCGTTTGAAATATTTACGTAGGTATTCAACCTCACATGCTAATAATAGTTTTAATACTCGTAGAGCCATTTTAGCCAATATTCACTCTCACAATCTCACATTGTATTTATACATTATTTACGAAACTTCTAAAAATATTTTTTAAATGACCAGCTTCTAATGTAATTCTCACTCAGGGTCAGTAAAACGTTTTAATGGAACGCAAAAATATATCCTTTGTACTAATAAAAGCTAACAAGACCACTAAATGTCTCCATACGTTACCCGAAATAACAAAATCACGATTTTACAAACTTTTGTTTAAACAGACGTCAAGATTATGCAAATATTTTGTATTTATATTACAAAGAGCAACGTGGCTCCAAATCATGCGGAAGAGACTCAAAGCAAAATTAAAATATTTCAATTATTTTAAACGCTATAACAAAAATACGACTATATTACAAAATTATTATCTCTCTCTTTTCTTTCACCATATCCCAATTACTTGGGGTCGGCACAATATGTCTTTTCCTTCCACACTCTTCTATTCTGACATACCTCTTCTGTCACACCGCATATTATCATGTCATCCTTCACACAATCCATCCATCTTTTTTTGGTCTACCTTTAAATTTGTACCCATCGATCTTGTAGTATAACATTCTTTTTGTCACGTGACTTTCATCCCTCCTCATTATATGGTATTATGATGATTAGTATATATATTATACTAACCCCTAAACATCTTGTCAATGTATGGTACATTATGTGCTCACATGTTTAGAGTTACAGCTTAGACCTAATAATTTATACATAATATGAAATATGTAACTTTAGCTGTTTCTTGTTTTGTGTGCCAAATAAATAAATAAATAAATATGCCCATACCAACTTAATCTTCTTCCTCTCAATTTTTCTGTCACAGGTGCAACTTTCAAAGATCCCCTTATGTACTCATTTCTCACCTTATCCATTCTTGTAACACCACACATCCATCTCAACATTCTCATCTCAGCTGAGTGGAGACGTTATATTATATTCACAAAAATACTCCTTACGAAATATACAAAAAAATATAAGTAATTGTTATTTTATTTAATAAAAAAAAATTATGTCAAAATCGATAATATTTTAAACATTTTTACAAGGGTTTTAATTAACCAGCTTACGATAAAGCCAAGCGCTAAATAGAGTTATTATATTATTGCTTGCATTTTATTATATTATTCATGTTAGTAGCACCAGACAACCTAATTAATGGATTGCTGTAAGTATAGCTGCTGTAAGTGCCAGAATAATAATTTAAAAAACAAGTTAAAAGCGCCAAGTGGTTACATAAACTTTGTAATATGCTGTTCATAGGATTATTATTATGTCGTTATGCCAAATAATAATTTATTTGCTGTTATATTATTATATATAACCGTTCTTTCAATTTTGTTTCAGGTGTAGAATGGACCTATGTATTGACAGAAGAAATCCATAAGAAACGAAAACCTTATCTATCATGTTTAATAGTCCGATATATTAAAGTAGGACAGTTGTGACGTCAGCTTGGAGACGAACACGCTTAACTAGAACGAATCTAGTATTACTCAACACACATTATCCTAAATTTAATTCTGTGACCGTATAATTTTGAATAGTTACGGAAATTCACTTCGAAGGATGACAACCACATTTTGCTTTATAAATCTACATTTTGACTTAATTATAATAAAATATACATAGTGCATTAAATTATAAACTATTGTAGCACAATGAAAAACTACCTATGAATATTATATTCGGACTTACTAAACATTTATATTTTAATGCTTTTATATTTATATAAACTGTATATTATGAACAAATAAACTAGCAAAATATACGAAAAACAAGGTTTTAGTATTCGCATAATGATACATATTTTAAGATTAAGATAATAAGTATTAGGTATGTTAATTAAGTATGTTTTTAGTCGTGGTAGCGTAATAGCTAGCGCATGCGTCTCGATCTCAGAGGGCGCGGGTTCGATCCTGGCCGGAACGCATGCTCCGCTTAGTCAGTTTTCTGATCTAATGTGCATATTGTTACAATTACCACGTGCTAACAACGGTGAAGGAAAACATCGTGATGCAATCTGCACATCGAGATAACCGATGTGTCAAACCTGCCAAACCATCTTGCACAATCGTGGCGGGTATACTGTCCGTTCCCCCTATAATGGGAGGCCCGAGCCTAGCAGTGGGACATTCATGGGCTAATATTATATCATTTATTATATGTTAATTAAAGCCAGTTTCTAAAACAAATTTTAGTTAACGCTCAAGAGCTATGATTTCATATTCTCCTCAACTATGTATAAACTTTGAGATATAATAATACTGTCTAATCAAATTTTGCTTATAGCAATCGCAATAGGTTGTAAGTATTTGCGCTTTAATTTGCGAGCTGCCCGTGTTCTCAAATGTGGCTTTATAGTCTATTTTGGTCAGAAATGTGTAACAACACTTCGGCCATGTTAATACCCCATCACAGAAAGGTTTACATTATATTTGGCATTAAATTACATATAAAAGATGCACGTGTACGTTCTGGGGTCTTGTTTTTTTACAGAAAAGGGCGCCCCATCTTTGCTAAATATATGTATAAATATAATTACATTGACGGCATCCTGCATCTATGCGAATCACTTTGGTCATAGATTACAATTAATATTCATAAACTGCAGAACATAAATAACCACAATAGATGTAAAAAGTGTCTCAAACTGTACCTCTAGTTCGATAACTGTTTTAGAATATGGCGCCATTAGCACCTAAATTTCGATTAGGAATATAATAATTTTAACCCAATGGATTACTAATTTTCATAAATAGTTATATATTAATAGAAATAGGTGTGTTAACCAGCTGTCGGTGTCGCTACACAAATTGTGCCTTAATGTGCTGCATTTATTGAATTGCAGGACATGGAATGTCGCGACATATACAATGTGTAATTGATTTCTACAACAAATTTAAGGCACATATACATTCAAGGAATTTATTGCATGTACTTTGACATATTTGAAGTCTATTTTAATGTTTAAGGCCATAAAATTCTCAATAATTCAATGATTTTATTAGCCATAAAATACTCAATAATGCAATGATTTTATTTGGTTGCCATATATTTTTTGTAACCAATTATGGGGATGACAATATACTTATTAATTATATAAAATTGCATAAGTGCCGAATATTTAATATTAAATATGTCAAAAAAGCATTTAGGATGAGCTATAATTATAAGAAGTCGTGGAAGGCCACGACACACCTTCCATGATCAAATTGATCGTGTACTAGCGGAGGGTGATGTCAGGAGCCTTAAGAACAGACGAGCGTGCATGACAAGAGTTATGAATGTCAAAGAAGCAAGTGAGGTGTGTAAGAATGGGCCTAAATGGCGCTCTGTTGTTCGTGCCTACCCCGCAAAGGGAACTGGCGTGAAGTTATGTATGTATAATTATCGATGTAGCATACAAACATATTTCTTAATCATTTTTGTCTATTTGGGATCCCTGTAAAAACTACACAGCCGATTTGAATACGGTTTTCACATATGGATAGTAAATTTTGTTACTAAGGCTGGGCGCAAACGAGCCACCGGTGGCAAGCGAAAAGCAGTTGATATGCTTTTTCATACATTTTGTAGGGTCTCGCAAAACACTTGTGGCCAGTGACGACCACGTGCTACAGTCACTTCTGTTCACTACCAGGCAGTGATTGTTGTGGTCGGTGACCAGTTTGCACACAGCGTTAAGATGTGTGCAGTAATTAATAATATAATAAGTTTTAAAACTAATCCAAATATAAACGAATTGTCGCACTCTCTACTTACTGTCATAATACGATTATGTAGTTGGCGAAATTTGGGTGGGTTGGGTTACCAGGTAACCATCTTAGGATGAATAAACCACCAATAAATTCCGGAAAAAAGAAATCAATTAAAGATTTAAGAAATTCAAATTCAAAAGTTTTTATACATAATAAGTTCCACTTTTTGAAGGTTATACATGTAAGTCAACATTTAAATCTACTTCCTGTTCTATGTACACTGCTTCGCAATGTGTTATTGTTGTTCAAAGGAGAAGAAGCGGCAAGAAACTCCCCAGCAACACGTATAGCTAAAAAAGATTTGAATATTTATAATCAATTTATACTTCAGCTCGTATATAACGTGTGTTAATTAGTTTTGCATTTTATATAATTGCTTATAAGATAATAATCTACATAGTAGCACTGAAATACATATTAAATTACACTTATTATTCGTAGAAAAACAAAGCAAGTAGGTATATACGTATTTAATTTATTACGAGTTCCATTCTACTTAAATACATATTTGTATTGAACAAGCAGGTGGCGTGAATGTGGGGCATACAAACGTAAAAAGATAATGAAATACGTCAGTGTTCTTATTAATTTAATGGTAATTATTCATTATTTAAACAATATCCTTTCCTTTTCACCTCTAGCGAAACTACTAATAATGACAGCTCAATTTTACAATCTTGTTAAAAAAAATGTTTAAACAAAGATTTAATTTTTTCCGTGGTTAAGTGAGCTAAGCCATTGCTGGTCAAGCTCACTAGTACGCAGAAGCTCTGAATTCGATCCATGACATGGCAAATTGCGTAAAAGGAACTTTCTGTTATTTATTAGTTAGTGATGTCAGGAGCCTTAAGAACAGACGAGTGTGCATGACAAGACTTATGAATGTCAAAGAGGCAAGTGAGGTGTGTAATAATAAGCCTAAATGGCACTCTGTTGTTCGTGCTTACCCCGTAAGGGAACTTTCTGTTATTTATTAGTTAGTCCGGCTGTCAGGAATCGACCCCACAGGGTTCTGTTGTATATTACCCGAATGTAAGCATAACTTGCTTAGCTAAGCGCAACTTGCTAGCTACCTATACAATGTGTGTGTTGATCTGCCGATTAATATATTTTTTTTGGTCAAGTTGAAACGAACAGTCTGCAATAAACTATCGCCTCTACATATTAGCTATAGGAGACTGTTCAATATCTGGTTTTTATGAGAAAGCGAATATTGGATGAGCATGTCTCTATAGGCAAGTTCGTACATAACACTCACATAGACCGCTGGTGACTGGAGATGCATGACTGTAGAGATGACAAAAAAGTGAGATGGCGATGAGCAATTTCGACATGTTTAAACAACGAGGGAATCACAATCGATTCCAAATTACAATCAACATCGACTGAACAATAAAATGTTATCCCATTGTTTCGAATCAACCTCTTTGATGTGTCCACGGCGCCCTCTTTGATTGAACTCGAAATTATAAACTACACATGAATGAAAACAGTCGAGAGTTATCAATATGAACAATTGAAACAATCGACTTATGGCCCGTCCCTAAATCTTGCCAACTGTTCATTTGCCTCAATATCGATTAAAATTTGACATAAGCTCTATACAACTAAAATCAACATTCAACCGATAGTAAGGTAAGTGAATGACTAATTAAATATAGGAACCGACCATTAAACATGTCATCGCATATCGCTGATGTAAGGAAGGCTGTGAAGTGCCACTGGATCTTCACACTTCTTTTCACTCCGGCTGTAATGCGTCCTCCATAAACAGTAGTCCATGAGAGTCACATACGAATGTACCAGGCTATAATAATCTACAAGCATCCATAAACTTTGGCGTATGCTGTAATAAAAATAAAGCATTTGGCTTATAAAATATTGGCGGAAAATGATAGTAGTGTCAGAACCAGTTAAAGTTGACAAGTTTCACTCCTACAAGGCATCGAGTTAGTTTCACGTTGAATAATTCAAAAAACGTACACCTATATTTCTTATTGCTTTATTGTAAGTATGAAGTCATAAAATTCAAGATATAGCCGATTGTATATTTCGATAATACTTTACAGTCCCACCGATGTGTTGCAGAAATCGAAAAAATAATTTATGTAAGAGTGTGGCTCCAGTACGCATACATTCATGTATAACTTTATAAAATATAAATATTAATAAATTAATAAAAGAACACTTATGACTTAGATGGATTTTTAATTTTAGCATCTATAAAATTTAGCCCCTTGTTATCTTATCTATACATTAATACGCGAAACAAAAACTTTGTACCCCTTTTTACGAAAATTGCGCGGACGGAGGAGCATGAAATTTCGCAATCTTATACTAATATATAAAGCTGAAGAGTTTGTTTTGACGCGCTAATCTCAGGAACTATTGGTCTGATTTGAAAAATTCTTTCAGTGCTAGATAGCCCATTTATCGAGGAAGGCTATAAGGCTATATATCATCACGCTAAGACAATAGGAGCGGAGCACCAATGAAGAATGTTTCAAAATCGCGGGATTTTGAAAACAAATTCGACGCGGACGACGTCGCGGACACAGTAGTTATATAGAGAAGAAGCGAAGAATGCTAATATTTTTTTTAAATTATGCATAAAAACTATTACACAACTACCGTGTATCTGACACACACGCATATATACTCTTTTGTTTATTGTTGCCTTGGCGAAATCTGTGATTATAGAAGTATAGTCTTTGACATTAATTATTATGCTCGAATTTCGAGCACGAGCGACCACTAGTTCATAATAATTATACAAAGTTATACGCTCGTTTAATAAGAATTAAAAAAAGTGTTAATCGTAATCACATTATGATTAAACCTTTTTTTATAATCAGTTTATAAACCTCATATAACTGTTATGAATAAAGAGGTAGTTATTATCTGAGGGCGTGATAATTATGTAAGCAGAGGCGTTACTCTCAAACATATTCTGTCGTTAATTTTCGGTTTAGAACATCTTGTTTTTTGTCATATTTAAGTGCATTTTACAATGTATGCTCTATTTATTTTTGTTCTCTATAAACTTTGTTGTTGTAATTCTAAATAAACGCTTATAATTATTACCGTTGTTCTTTTTAAAGTTTGATTGAATTTTTGGGATGACTGGACGAAAACGGAGGACGAAAGGCGTTTGAAAGTAACTCAGAATCTGTTTGTACTCTCCTACAGAACGGAAAGTCAACGTTGGTCCAATAGACTAACAATTATGCTAAGCTTAAACCAAATATTGCTTTGTTTTAACTTATGTATAATATAGGTATGTTAATCTTGAAAATAAATGTATTTCTTCTTTCTTTCAGTTTAGGATATGTAAATACTAGTTACCACAGACAACTAATGTCAGCGAACGTCATCACTGGCCTACCTATGAACTTAGGATCCATTACAAGTCGTCAGCTACCTCTGTACTTTATAATCAGCGCGGAACATAAGTGTTCTGTGCCAATTGCCATTAAGTGCATAATGACAGTACAATTATCTCTATGGTCTCGCGTGACGTCAATTAGTGCCCTTATCACAGACAATGATCTATTTATATATAGAATATACACAATAGGTATTCAAACGTTTGTGTTTTGTCTGTGAATTGTGAACGGCACGCTCATGGTTATAAATTAGTGATTGTTCTTTAATTCAATTACTAATTACACGTGGGAACACATTAGGAGCTGTTGCGGTCGATTACGTCATCAGTAAAGGTGTTCTTACAGTAACAAAAAAATCGTGGTTACCTCAATAGTGTTATGACCAATATATATTAGATCAATATATATAATTAGTTATAAATTACCTCGCACGTTAAGGTGGGGAGAGGGTCGATGAAGTGTGAAATTGTGTGACAAGGGGTGAGAGGGGTCCTAAATTTTGTGATGTCACATTTTAAAATCTAATATATTTAAGATTTAAAACACGAAATTTGAACTATGAACGACAAACTTTAAAATATTTCCAACTCTATCTGAATAAGCATAGTTTAAATTATTAAAAAATTATTTAAAAAAATAATAATAATTTAAAAAATAATTTAAATGGAAATAAAACTAATTACGGAACTGCTGTTTTAATTTAATAATTTCTTGATGTAAAATTGCAAAATATGTGATGTCACACTAGGGAGGGAGGAGTCTCACGAATGTGACCAGCTCTGACGAAGACGGGGGAGGGGTCAAAAAATCATGAAATTCGTGTGACCTAATTTGTGGATGGTCCCTAAGATTTGTGTAATACAGATTTGTAGAAATTCTGTCAATTTACATATATCTTCAGAAATGGGGGAATGCGCGAGTGAGATTTAGCCAAAACATCATTAAATAATGTAATTGATCGCAAAAGTCAAGTCAAAGTACTTGAACAATAATAACATTATCTACGACTGTTTATAATTCCGTTTTTAGTTCCTCTGACACTCGAAGATCAACACACCTATACTTTCCATGAATTGCGATAGCTACTTACCATTAATTAGCAGTGAAACATACTGTCATGTACCAAACGTGTAATGAATCTTTTGGAAAGAGACCATCGTTAAAGCTGACCATATGAAACTCAATTAATGTCGTATCTTTAAATCCTTTCTTTTGACGCATGACTGGTCGTATGATAGATTTATATATTTGACCTTTGACCGTATGAAACTCAACTAATGTCGTATCTTTAAATCCTTTTTTTCAAGCTTCGAAGGGATTTTAGTGAAAACAGAGCTCTTCGGTGAAGGGCCGATTTTTTAATCATCAGATAAAAGTAATCCATCGAATAAATTATAGCATGACTGAATGCAAAATAAAACAGTTAAACTAGCTAATTCACGCAACTGTATTTTTTTATTTATTCATGTTGTATTTTATTCAAAGAATATCTTTTATCTGACCAATGATATATCGGTCCCGAGTCAAATAAGTACAAATATATTTGATTGCAAAGGTGTGTGTGCCTCTCCTTTTGCAACTTTGCAATAACAAATTCTGGAATAATGATTTAAATAAAATACATTGTGATATTTTAAATTTTGAGGGGTTTTCAATGATATACTTTATAGCGAAATACTCTATTGAACTTGAATATGCAGTTAGAGAATTATTTGGACTTGCATTTGAACCATTTGTGTATCCTATTGTATATATCCTATCCGGTGGCAAATATTCAACATTTAGAATAATCTTTAAGCAACCACCTAAAACTGGCAAACTATTTGCCAGAGCGCCAAATAAATCAGTCATCAAAAGTTTAATAGACAATTACAAACGACTTCTTCTTCTTCTTCTTCTTCAGCCACTCTCAGTCCACTGCTGGACGTAGGCCTCCCCAAGTACGCGCCACATATCCCGGTCTCCCGTCTTCCTCAAACGACAAATCCTCGATAAAAGAATTATGATTTAGAAACGTAACCTCACACGTATGTGTTACTCAAATGGAGAAATTAAGCAAGGACCACCGGGATACCGTCTGTAATAGTACTTGATATACGTGACATACATGCCAAATGATATCTTTATATCCTTCGTATTTATAACTGCGATATCAACAAGCCCTGACCCGATACAGTGTAGACACAACAAGATGTTGTATCAGAAGAATATCATATTGTTTGTGATATGCTGTATTGACACGCTTTACAGAAACAAGCATGTGACGTGGGAAATAAATACTTACCTATATAGGAATTCTGCTTAGAAGAGTTCAATCAACTTAGAAAGAAAGGAAATCAATATTTTTCGAAAGCAATAGTACAAATAAAATATAATTTGAACATAAGTATTTTGATCTTGAGAGATTATCAGGGCAAGCGAAGCAAGCCCTCTAATACTATTCCACAGTATATGCATTTTTGACATAGACTTTAATGAGATACCTATCAAGCTTTCAGATTTGGGCTTTGACATAGTAATTTCAATTTATTTCTAGATCTACCAAAAAAATATTATTTTAAACTCATTAAAAAAAATGGAAGATGATGATGAGATGAGATGTCGAAAATTATAAAACCAATACGATATGTGTTATATCAATCTATGATAAATTAAGTATCTATATATTAATACGTGAAGAAAAAACTTTGTACCCTTTTTACAAAAATTGCGCGGATGGAGGAGTATAAAATTTCGCACACTTATAGTTTAAATAGAGAAGAAGCGACGAATGCTAATATTTAAAAAAAAATATGCATAAAAAAATACGTTAAATAATTAAAAAAACATTACAGATACTACCATGTATTTGACACACACACGCATTTATACTCTTTTGTTTATTGTTCAAGTCAAATTAACAGTGTACATACATACATACATAACTTCACGCCAGTTCCCATGCGGAGTAGGCACGATCAACAGAGCGCCATTCAGGCTTATTCTTACACACCTCACTTGCTTCTTTGACATTCATAACTCTAGTCATGCACGCTCATCTGTTCTTAAGGCTCCTGACATCACCTTCTGCTAGTACACGATCACTTTGATGGAAGGTGTGTCGTGGCCTTCCACGACTTCTGCATCCATCCACTTTTGCATTGTATATCTGTTTAGTCATTCTTTCATCATGCATTAATTAACAGTGTAGCCTTGGCGAAATCTGTGATTATAGAAATATAGTCTTTGACATTACTTATTATGGTCGAAATTCGACCACGGGCGACCACTAGTACTATTAAAAGCTCATATATGTTCAAATGTAGGAAACGAGATGAAATCCGTATAATGAATTTTGTTTGGATAAAATAAAAAATGAATGTCGTATGAATTGTTTACAAAAGCCCATATTAATAATCCATAGATTAAAAGATATATTTTTTTAAACTATCTTAAAAAATATTACTATGTAGAAAACTTCGCTAAATAAATAATGGTTTTTTGCTAGTAACATTATATAAATCGCATTACCAATAAATTAATTTGGAAACTCTATATAGTCTGCTAGAATCTCATCTAGCACAGCACTAATATTCAGTGCCATCGTAACATTTATCAATATCCAGTTTGACACACAGTGGAGTAAATTAAATGATATTCAGAAATAAATGAAAACACAATCTTTACGAATTTCAGAGAAATTACCTCCCCATGTCATCGGTGGCTTAAATACTAGAGAAGAACAGAAGATTTTAGGGTACATGTTTGTGACCATGTTTTATTTAAATGACTTATATAGTTGCTAACGGTCGTATTCGTATTGAATTAGAGTAAGTTTGTAGGCTTCTTTAATATATGAATAAGATCGTAAAACTTTAATAAATAGCTTAATATAATATGATAAATAAGGTAATCCAGTTCAAGAATTTAATACGTTTACTTCAACTTTGAATGCCAAAGCAGTTTATATGTAAGTTAATTTGCCTATTATGTTATCTTTAAATCTCAACAATTAGTATCGATACGATTGAATAAACATGTAAATTAGCTTTATCCATTCAAATAATCACTTACCGGTCTTTTACTGCGCATTTAATTAACTATGCGAGAATAACACCTCATTAAATGTTACCACTTTTCATTTTAGTATAAAAAGGCAATCCATACTAATACATATATATATATATATATATATATATATATAAATATATATATGAATTCAAAAGTAACTGTAATGAAACACTTACAAGCCAATAGATGGCGCTGTGCAATAATTGAAGTCACAAACGTTTCCCGAAACATACAAAGAATATATACAAATTATCAACAATAACAAATGGGCCTAGGCTTGCGAGTAACAACAATAGCCTCGCTGGAAGATCATCCTTTGACATTTGAGACAGAGGAGTATAGTTTTCCACCACGCTCCTCCACCTTATTTGGGGCATCCCCTTCATAACTTTGTTCCTTTTTCCCGACCATTTTTTTTTATTGCTGGAGTGCAGCAGACAGGCTGACGGCCTAATTGTAATAGAAAGTGAATACCGTCGCCTATGAACATTTGGAACGCTAAAGTTGCTACTAATGTGCTGCTGGATTCGTAGATGGGACTGGAACCTGGCCACGTATGAAATTAAGTTTAACGAATTGAAAAAATTGATCGTGTACTAGCAGAAGTTAATGTCAGGAGCCTTAAGAACAGACGAGCGTGCATGACAAGAGTTATGAATGTCAAAGAAACAAGTGAGGTGTGTAAGAATAAGCTTGAATGGCGCTCTGTTGTTCATGCCTACCCCGCAAAGGAACTAGCGTGAAGTTATGTATGTATGCATTGAAAAAGATAGCTTAGAGATAAATTGTATTCTGGGGAAAGGCTACTTTTTGTCTCAAAAATAATTTTAATAGGCTCCAAATGGAGGATAATAATGAGTATAGGCAATAGAGAACTTAAATTACAGATAGAAAAATCATATTTAAAATTTTACTAAGATAAGAGTTTTGCATAACTCTAAAACACATTGTTATCATAGTGCGTTGTGAATTACTTCAACTTATAACATTTTAAATGATCGTTCTAACGAAACAACAAGCAGTAGCTGTGAAGTACCGGTATATACCTACTCATTGTGCCTTTGCAAGTGGCTTGCGACTTTCGCCAAGAAAATTGCAATTCACTTAAAATGAAATGGCGAAAGTAAAACTATACGATACGTCATCGCAGACACTTACATAACATGTAATGACATAGAAATAATGTACAAATTATGAGTTATTATAAACCAACTTAATTGATGATTAGATTTGAGTGTAATTAAATTTAATCAGACTTAATGTAATAATTTATTTGATTTATGACCTACTATTACACACTTTTTAATGGCTTGAGGATAAAGTTTATATGATTATTTTATTATGTGAAAACATTAATTAGACGTATTTTTATCGAAATAGGCATAAAAACGGAAATATATAAATACGTATCGAAATGCTAAATGTTATATGACAAATTGCTATATTTAAATGTTATGGCTGCCTTGTGCGTTACATTTTGAAAATGTACATTAAAAACTGATCAGTTAATTGAAAGTTTCAGGTTTCGGTTAAGAAACTTTATTCCCTACTAAATTATTTTTACAATTCAATTAAACTATGAGAACAATGATAATGTAATTGAAGGTAACTATATATTATCATATACAAATTAAATAGATTTTATTTAAAAATAAACTATATTATAAATAAATTAAACTAAAAATAAACAGTATATACAAACTAAAATTAAACTATAAAATCTAGTACCAGACCGATGTAAGTCTGTGTAAAAGACTGGCGACATTGCCTCGCTGAATGGCAACGCTAATGCGTTGCTCGAGGTATAATTAAAGTATATATTATAATATAAGGGAGGGCTTCAAGTGAATAGAACGTTGCATTTTTTGGTTTTAGCGCGTATTTTATTTGAGTCTTTATTAATTCAAAAGATTTATACAGTTTTCAATAGGCATGTTTATATTAATAAAATAAGTACAGTAGACGTATCTGTATTGTAAAATATTAACACGGTAAAATTGAGCCGGTCATAGGGCTGCCTGAAAGAAACCACATTTTAGCATTAAGGCTGCCCAATGTACTATTCGTGTATCCTTTTCTGGTTTCTATATATGCTTGGGTATACCATCAAGAGTTATCTATGTATCTATCATTTTTTACTCCGGGTATGACAGCTTGCGGGTTACAGACCCGAGATTTACGTAAGCAATACCGCGCATCGAACCATGAAAAATTAAGTGAATAAGACCCATTTGAAATCACGAATACACTCAGCCCGTACGTCACACAAGCAAAGTGCCGTAAAGATTTGAAAAACAGTTTATTTAGCATACATTACCAACGTTAGTAAACTCGGCCGAAAGGAGCATTGTTTCAATATTTATTTACAATGACGCAGCGCAAATTGAAGTTTAATTAATTGAAAACTGAATAATGCTGAAGATATTATATAGTACTGATAGTACATTATTCACCTTTGTCATTCAATTTCGAAATGACTCATCCATATATATATATAATCACTTGGTCTTACTGACTGACTGGCATCTCAACGCACAATCCAAACTACTGAAGCTAGTATCGTGAAAATTTGCATGCTGGTTTTTCTATAATGTAGGTGTGAACTAAGAAAGAATTTTTGAAACTTCGACCCCTAAGGGGGAAACAGGGGGATGAAAGTTTGTTTAAATTATGACTATTTTTAACCTGATTTATTTTTTAGCCACGAGCAACAGGTAGTCTAAATATAATATTGAGTCATTAAACGTTTTTAATTTTCGTAAGGTTTCAATTTTGCTTTTTTCAACCAAATTCAATTTGATTAAAACTTGCCTATGAGAAATAAATTATATCAAAATTCCGTAATAAGATACAACTGATAATTGAATGAATGAAAACTCTTTATTGTTCACCATATCTTAAACCTAGACTAACGTATAGTTTTTATGTCGTCCGTATGTGTAAAATGTAAACTTTTTTTTTTCGAATCGGTCTAGATCTAGATTTTTAATCTATAAACAGACAAAGTTATGAAATTAGTCACGGACCTAACGGTTCTTGTTTTAGGTTCATAATTACACTTGTTGGCTTGTAATTCTACTTGTAAATTACGTGACACTTTAAGGAGGATGGGGGGGGAGTGTTCGAAGAAGTGTGCATTGTGTAACAAGAGGTGGGAGTGGTCCTAAATTCCGTGACGTCACATTTCAAAATCTAATATATTTAAGCCTTAAAACACGAAATTTGAACTATTAAATTATTAAAAAGTAATTTAAATGGAAATAATATGAATTCCAGAACGGCTGTTATAATTTAATAATTTCTAGATATAAAATTGCGTAATATATGATATTACACAAGATAGAGGTGTCTCACGAATGCGACCAGCTGTGACAAGGACGAGGGAGGGATTAAAAAAATCATGAAATTCGTGTGACTGACTGACGTAATTTATGTATGGCCCCTAATTATGAAATTTGTTCACCTTATTTTGATTTAATATCGAAAAAGCACTCTAATTTTCAATCGAAAATTCTCCCGTCAAAGTATCAGCTTTTTTAAAAAAAGTCGGTGGGCTTTTTGTTCATTAAAATCTCTACTTTCTGATGGTATAAAAAATACACATTACTATGGTAAATATTCTCAGAAAATGCAAAGACAGACTTGTAGTTTAGTATGAAAGACTTGTAGTTTTGCCGGAAATCGAGATAAACCGTTTTTATACCTTTAAAAACTCACGCCCTTCCACTTCCCGACCTCAGATCGCCCGTAAATTATTTTTCCTTTCATTTGTGTTATATTCTCTTTCTTTTCCAATGGGTTTCATCATTTTTTTTTTCACTTTTTACCATTTTCAAAAGCTTCAGCTCTGGTCTATTAGGTGTAGTTGCATGCATGCGCAGAAAAAATTTCAACTCTGTATGTCTACATGTCTGCCCCCACTGGACTGTTTCTCTATGATTTCGTTTATAAATATACCTATCTATATAAAATTAAATTAAATGTCGTAATCGTAAGCGGAACATAATATGATAACGGCTGGACAGACTTAGGTAATTTTTCAAGTTGTTCGTAGTAGAAATTTTCGAACAGTTTTTTGCAAATTCACAGAATGATAATATGTATATATGTTAATTACGTTAACAAGCGACAGAAGAAATGCCCTGTGGCGTCATCTAAGCGGCATTTAGAATTTTTCCAATTTACTTGTTCAAACTTTCAAAAAAGTTAAGTACATTCCCCATGGATTGCTATACCCAAAATATAGTTGCTTTTGCAAATAATATGTTTACATCAAAACGCGCTTCTGTTTCAAATGATAATTACAAATATTTATTTATGTTGATAAAAACATTTGAATTTCACGTGTATTACAAGTCATGTGTTAAGGAATCTACCGGGATCTATTTACAATTTACATTGAGGTTTCATAAATACCGAATGATTAATCGATACCTTATTACAAAGGCTTAAATTCGAATTTACAATAGCGGTGAATGTATAAAAATGAAAACGGGACTTTTTGAATCAAGTATCAATAAATTCACCTTTGCTTTCTAAAGATAAATTATTCTACAGTACCTGAAAGTCACGTGGAAACGATACAACCACTCTTGCCAATTTGGTTTTTTCGCTAGATTAAATCTACTAAAAAAGAAAAAAATACAAGAAAGACTGATGAAGAGTTTTTGAAAATAATAGCAGAGACCTGTACAGGCAGATATATATATATATATATATATATATATATATATATATATATATATATATATATATATATATATATATATATATATATATATATATATATATATATATATAATATGTATTGTTACAACTTAGGCTCCGGCAAAGACAAATTCCACGTACAGATCTGTAAAAGCATATTTTATTACCTGTCGTTCGTAATACCGAAGTAAGAAAGAGAGTTGGTCTGAAAGAGAGTGTCGGGGTGAAGGTAAGGAAAGGAATGCTCCGGTGGTTCGGGCATGTGATGTGGAAAGAATGCATGATGAAAGATCATTCTTTCTTTAGTCATCTAAACAGGTATACAATGCAAAAGTCGTGGAAGGCCACGACACCCCTTCCATGATCAAATTGATCGTGTACTAGCAGAAGGTGATGTCAGGAGCCTTAAGAACAGACGAGCGTGCTTGACAAGAGCTATGAATGTCAAAGAAGCAAGTGAGGTGTGTAAAAATAAGCCTGAATGGCGCTCTGTTGTTCGTGCCTACCCCGCAAGGGAACTGGCGTGAAGTTATGTATGTATGTTATTACCTGTCGGCATTTGAACTCATCTTAATCCTTTTATGATCGTCTCCTTTAGTTCACTTATTTATTGGCATACGTTTCTATTTATTGTGGAGGACAGCGTATTGTCCTATTGTACTCGTTTACGGCCGCTCAGGAGCATTATTAGCCATGTTTTGCGGATTATAAGTACAAGCTAATTCTAGGAAATAATTATGTCGACATTGCCGGGCGGCATTTGCTTATGAGAAGTATAAAACGATGGCCAGATTGAGAGAGAGGGTCAGTTGAGCTACAACTATGATCTAGGCGTGACGTGTGTACATTCGGGAATCTAATAGTGACGGACTTTGCGCGTTTTATTGAATGACGACCTTCTGCATTTCGTTCGGATATAATTGTACCTGTGTTATACGTGTTTATATAGTTCTAATAAACTGTATAACAATTCTAACGGCATTCTAATTCGAGTCCCGCAAACTCGTAACAGTATTATACTTTGACAGAAATATGATCAAAATAGTAATATTATAACAATAAAACTAGTAAAATTAGATAAATAGTAAATTGATTAAATTAGACTACTAGACTAACTAAAAATCTGTATGCTTAAAATTGCGAAACATGTTCTCACCATCATATTACAATACATTGTATCCGTGTCTAATACAAAACATAGATATTTCATTTCACAAATCCCAATAAAATAACCTAATTTATAAAAAGAACGTTAAAATTATGTCAAAGGAAAATTCCATGACATACAAAACTAATTGTAGATTTTATAACAACAATCTAAAGTACAATTTGACGTAACAGATATTTCAACTGACATATGTGTCTATATTAATATAAATAATTTAGTTCTCTCGGTGTCGTATACCGTTAACAGGGTAGACCGAGTAAAGGTTATCAATACTCTACGTTACATTATTTTATTTGTAACATCATGTCATTATCAATGAGGGTATTTCAATAATACAAAAAAGTTCATATTAAAGTCGCGATATCAATATAACATATCAATTAAATTGGTATTAGTAAGTACTTTCGGAATTAATGGGATTATCATCGTTTTTAAACAAAAGAATTGAGTACTTTGGGAAAAAGCCATAATAATAGGTCTGTTGGAATACAATTGAAATTATCAGAAATACGCGTAGTACAGTTTTCAGACTGTTTCGACTGGTTTCATATCGTGTTGAAACTCACCTTATATTTACTATATCTATGGGTTAAAAATAAGTTTAACACAATACGTGGCGTACTTTCTGAGATAAGGGGGTATTTTGGGTTTCACGCTTTTCTATAAGTTCCGTGTGTAACTAGTATAAATAGAGAACGCAGATGACCGCTATGGTACCTTGGTGTTTGCAGACCCATATGCATTAGGTAGGTTTCCTTTGTTAATTTAAATATAATTTAACAAGTATTATCCCAGTAACTCAACCAGATCGCCTACAACGATTTCATAAAAAAGTACAATAAGCATTATTAAAACTACAATAACTTTATAAAGTGGTTGTATTAAGCATACTCAATGTGGGTGTCGTGACAAAGCGAAAAAATACGATTTCATCTACCCATTAATTAAAATAATATTACAAATGATAAATGGTTGGCAGCTTGCGTAGGTTTCTTTTTATGATCATTCCGTAGCAAAAAGAAATATTTGTTATTTGAGAAACATCTTTGATGTTTAGAGTTATTTTAGAATAATTGTAGAATATAGACAAATAAAAATAAGGTACAGGATATCCGGTTTAATTTTTAAGTCGGTAGAGTTTTCGTATATTACTTTTAAATCTTTATACTTATATATAAAAATGAATCCCTATTTCCCTTGGTCACGCCATCACGCGTGAACGGCTGGACCGATTTCGCTAATTCTTTTTTTGTTGTGTTTTTTATTGTCAGGAGAAGGTTCTTATGAAAGAAAAAAATAAGAAAATTGCTCGAAAATTTATGAATACTTAACCACCATATAAAATTATTTCTAATCTAACCTTAGCGCTTTGGACAATATAAACTTTTTAAATGTATCTTTATGACGTTTGACATAGAATTGACAGAATGCGTGCTGCAAATATCGTCAAAGAGGATGTAAAAAAACTGAATATCGTTTAAAATAGATGCTTTGGTTGGAGTTATATTATTAATAAAATACATGTAAAATAATTAATTTAGCTGTAATCGGGTTCGAATATTTAGGTGAAATTATTTTTGTGTGAGTTCAAGTGGGTCCCGGGATGGTTAAAATTATAGATCTACCGGCAGGTTGCACCGCTAAAGTCTTCCTAAACGGTGGGACCTATTTTGATGATTTTTTGTTTTTATTAAAGTGGATTAGAGAATGGTTTAAATTGACTATTGGTCCCGGTAAATGTCGCTGCAATCGGATTCTAGATTTTCATTTATAAGGGCAGGCCATCGTCTGTCGGGCACAGCTAGTTTATTTATATAATTTACTCAGAAAATCAGACAATTTGATATGAATACATTTCCATTAGAACAGTGGGCCGTCTTATCGTTTATAGCGATCTCTTTCAGGCAATCCCTGTTGTGGTTACAGAAAATACCAAAATAGACAACAGTTCTACCTATATGTAGCATGAAATAAAATAAATTGTTGGACAATAATAATTATTAGCAGCATCTTATAAGTTACAATTTGTAAATAGTGGTGTCCTGTGTATACTAATGCAAGGTAGATGACCAAAGCTAATGATATATGAGAACAAAAAATATTTTTTTAATATCTATAAAACTATTAATAAACCAAACAGCATCAGAATTTATGAACAGTATAAGTCAGATCTTGTTTATGACTTGTTACATAAATTAAGCTATTGTTCAAACTTTTAGCAATTACGAAATAAACCGATCCTGAAATCAGTAGAAGCAAATGTAATTGGCTTGTTGAGGCAATTTAACCAATTGCATAAAACGTTTGCTATCAAGATCAGAGAAAATGATATACTTGAAAAATAACAGTCATCTACCAATTTAGCCTCTATATTGTCTATTAATAAATTAGAAACAGGTAACCTCCCTTGTTAGTTTAAATAAAAATTTAAACAGTCTTGAGTAAGTATAAACGTGGCTTAGTAGAATAAATACAATTGCTAAACTGAGAAACATTGAAATGTTTACAAACGTCGACGCGTTATGTTGTTTAGGTAGAGAAACCTGTTCTTATCTAGAATACTTAAAATTACGAGTGACAATAAAAATGTTCAATTTATTTTTCGCATTTAAATTTTATACCTTTTAGTGTATAATTTGATTATGTGCAGAAATCTAACAAATGATGAAACCCTTTTTATCGTACAGAACAAAATGTCAGAGCTTTCTTAATTTCATGTGGATCTACCTACTTGTCACCCCAACATTCTTATGAGTCAAATAATTTATTTTATTGTTTAAAGGATAATTTAAATTATTTTTGTTATGTGAGACAGTAAGATATTCTAAAGCTGGCTTTTTATGTAAACTGCTTGAGAAATTATTGTAATATGTATCTTGTACTTAATTAAAATTGGTAACGGAATGAGGAGGAGGACGAGAAATCAATTCACAAAATAGAGGGGAAGATAACAATAATTCTTATTTATGTTATATGCCCAATTCATCTGTATATAGCAATAGAATCAAAGGTAGTTGGTGTTAGAAGTGTAATAACAATGCACTCAATTCTAGACAATCAAGCGAATTTACGATCAAAGGTAAACCCACACACACCAGTAGAAAATTCTAGAACCAATCTATAAAGACAACTACCAACTCCTACACTTATTAAGTAGCAAATGATAGAGTAGATTGTCGTGGTAGCCAAGAATAAACATTAATGAAGACTTTTATTGTATAATACCTGTGTGCACAGATAGCAGGAAGAACAATATTGAAGTGATTGCTGTGGAATCTTTTGTAAATGACGATAAAGATCGTGAAGAGGATTTATCAGGATATTTTTTCCTAGCAGTAAAGCGATGAAAGCGCGCATCATAACCATACAAACAAAAGTACCAAGGAACAGGAGTCAAGCAAAGGATTAGTCATATATGGGAATATTATAATGATGCTTTTCGAAGATTTTAAGCTGACGGTGCATAATATTATGCCTACTGACTAAGACGTTCGAAAATTAGAAATTCATAAAACTGAAAAATCAATGAAACACAATATTTAGTGTGGAATAAATTAACCAACACATATAAATTGCATTGTGTACTGGCAGTCGAAATAAGTAACACTATATTATAGCTCATATACATAAACCCAGCAACACTAAGACCTAATACCAAAAAATATTTTAACAAAAATCAAAACCGGCTTCAAGCAAAAGATTTTGTATAAAATCTTGAAGTCGGTGCGAAGAAAACATACAAATTACTATATTTTCAAAATTTGTTCTTGTTTTTTTATGTTTTACTTGCCACCGACTTTAAGATGTAGAAAAATATTCCTTTTTAGTTTAAAGTCGATTTTGATTATTGTAAAAATAATTTTTATTTTCTACTTTTTACTGCATAAATACTTGAATATGCCACGAAACACGTTGTACGTGCCTATAATTTTCGAGGGTTGTTCTCGATTTCTCTGGGATTCACTTATCACATCCTGACTTGGTGACAACGGGACCACCTTTGTACCTTTTGGTACTCTTTGGAATAAAAAAATATTTAAAATCGGTTTACAATTGACGGAGCAATCGCGTAACAAACATACAAAAACAAGTATAGTAAGCGCCTGCAGAAACTATCCTACTTGTACGCGTATACAAGTTTTGCATTTCTAAGAGTGTAGGCGCTTGGCACTCTTCAACAAGGGTTGCTCTCGATTTCTCTGGGGTTCACTCATCAGACCCTGACTTGGTAACAATGGAATTACCAGGAATGGAATTATCAGGAGTATACTCTTACGAATAAAGATAGAATTTTTAAAATCGGTCCACAAATTCCGGAGAAATTGCGTAACATACAAACAAAAAAACATACGTACAGTCGAATTGAGAACCTTCTCATTTTGGAAATTGGTTACAAAGATCGTAACCAGGATTTTTCTAATCAATTCTGAATTCTAATTAACCATGAATTCCAGCTCAGACTACTAAACCAAAGAGATGTTTACGATCAAAACTATTAAACTATTGTTAAATTTATAAGTAATTGGTTAAGGTCGTTCATTACACCGATACTGGCAAAAAGTTACAACTTCATTATAAGGTGTTTTGCTTTTTGTATAAGGTTTTTTCGAAGATCACCTTTATAATGATGGCCGAAAATCACGTTGTAGTCACACACGTCATCCTTGAAGTCATTGCTCTTCAAAATTATGTTTATAGAATACGTAAAGCTAAACATTTGAGGGGTTACAATAGATAGAACTTATAGCTTAAACATATTCTAAATAGGCGGTCTTATCACTAAAAAGCGATCTTTCACAGACAACTCGACGCAGAAATAAGACATGTTCAACGTGCCGAAGGTAATTCTAAGCTACATTTGCAGATTCGTATTTATTTCTACTAATGTTCTTATCCATGCATTAACGGAGAAAGAATACAATATCCTGCGGCCGGGCGGCCTGTCGTGAGAGGCGACAAAACAACCCACAGCCAGGTGGTAGGGCATTTGTCCGACTGGATGGCTACCACCCCTGGTCTAAAGTATGTCGCCATAACAACCTTGAGTTGTGTTCCGGCATTAATGAGCAGGTTCCAGTCTCCCAAGAGAGCAGCAGCGCATTTGTAGCTCCTTTGGTGTTGCAAATGTCTATAGGCGATGGTAACCGCTTTCCATCAAGTGGGCCGTCTGCCTGTCTGCTGAGCTCTTGCAATAATTTTTTTTTTTTAAAAGACGGATGAACCAAGTTGTGAATTAGTTGAAAGGTAGGAGAACTGAAAGAACACGGCAGTATCCAATGACATTAAATGATGCAAGTTACTCTTTATAGGGAACATTTTGGTTGTCTCCTCCAAATTGAAAGACAGAAATGAACCATTTAATATTAGCTTAAGGTATATGAATGGATAGTAAGATAAATAAAGCCTGCATAAATTACTGAACGTCAACGTTGAGATAGTACATCTTCATTGACCTGCTACTCCTGGGTTAGTGTTATTGATTGTGATTGTGTCAAAATGCGACTTTTTGCGTAAAAAATAATGCCATTGATGATTAGTGTATGAGTTACATATCAATGTTTAACGTCATTAACCATGTCGCATCTCAAATAACGAATTAAACCCTTGGCTACATCTGCGTCACATCACAGTCACTAACATTACCCCAGGTATTAGGGCATAATAAAGAGAACATTTACTTACTTTCAACGCCATGATTTTCTTTATTAATTAACATTACACGTGCAATGACGTGACCTAATTAAAGTTTAATCACATTACAAATTATTTTTAATCGCTTTGCTCAATTGGTATTCAATTACATTTTTAGATTTGAACGTCATTAATTCAATTCAAATGGCTTTTATTTCGAAATAATTCCAATTAAGTCGTTAAAATTTATTAACTTTATATTACACTGTATTTTGTGTAAACGAAGGCCGAATCTACAGGGTTTCCATGCCTCATTACATACAAACTACAAGTGAAAAGTTAATAACAATATATTATGAAATTGTCTATTAATGCCTAACGCGTGCCAAGAATTTTTCTGTGTTATATTTTCCCCTGCAATTCTATAACGTCTGGAATTATATATTAGCGCACAGAATTACTTCCGCATCAGCACGTATGCCTTCCAGTACGCCTTCCAGCAGTGCCTCCACCTAAACTCCAAGACGCTGATTTATGTAAATAAATAATTTCACTTCGTTTGGAACTTCTCAATATATTATTGCTTTACGATCAAACATGGCCCGCAATATATCAGCAGTAAACGCACTTTGGTATTCGGTATCATTGCGTGAAAGTAACCTGGTTATTGGCCGGATGACCGTTACATTGCAATGACATCAATCTACAGTGAAAGCATTAATCATCACGATAATAGCAATCTTTAAACACCTTCTCTTATCTACCATGCTTTTCTTTAACACTCTTTTTATCTATGACTCTTCCTCCTTATTAGTAGTTACTTTTGCTTTCATATGTAAATGTTTTAACATTATTTACAATATATATATATATATATATATATATATATATATATATATATATATATATATATATATATTACCTGTATCTAAACCAATAAATAAAATTGAAGATCAATTTTAATGAGAAAATTAATAGATATACAAATCAATAGAGACCTGTCATACGACCGGTCGTGTTATACGGTTCTAAATGTTGGGCCTCTACAGTGATAGACCACAAACGTCTCCACTCAGCTGAGCTGAGAATGTTGAGATGGATGTGTGGTGTTACAATAATGAATAAGGTGAGAAATGAGTACATAAGGGCATCTTTGAAAGTTGCACCCGTGACTGAAAAATTGAGAGGAAAAATGTTAAGGTGGTATGGGTATGTAACGAGGAAGCATGAAAGTCACGTGACAAAAAGAATGTTAAACTACAAGATTGATGGGTACAAATGTAAAGGTTAACCAAAAAAGCGGTGGAAGGATTGTGTGAAGGATGATACGATGATTTGGGGTGTGACAGAGGATGTATGTCAGAAACGAGGAGTGCGGAAAGAGCAGATATATTGTGCCGACCCCAAATAATTAGGAGAAGGTGAAAGAAAAGAGAGAGAACCCTGTAACATTTTTTTACAGAAACGAGAAAGAAATTTGGAATGAAAATGCATACCTACAATGGTGACCAGTACTGGTTGGGGAAAAGCGAAAATAATGATCGAGAAAAAATACACGCCAATACGATAATGAAACGGAGCGAATTAGGATCATGAGTTTATGTTTATGAATTGTGTGAAATGAAAAAATGTGTTTTAAACAATAAGACGTATGTTGGCATCAGAATAACGTATAGCAACTATATTATTAAACATAACGTTTCTGTTTTATCTATCGTATGCTTAAGTTTTAACTTTAAAACATGAACATAATTAGAGCTATATTGCAGGGTTGCTTCGAAGGTTTTTTTGAATATATCACTTTAGCACTAAGTGGTCTGGGAACCTATGACGTAGGCACAACTAGGAACCAGCTTGAACTGCTGTCAAAATCTGAATCATCACTACAAAACGTCGCAATCTGCAAGCAGTCGACTCACCGCAATTTTTCAACGTCCGGCATACAGTCTACCACAGTTTGTCACTCTTTTGTCGTCATATTCGCCATAGAGGCCAATTATTCCATGACGTAATATTTTCCTAACCACGTAAACAATTTAATGACATAATTAACTTTTCCTTGAACAAAAAGTATTGCGGTTAATAATGGCGTCAATTGTTCTATTACGTTTCTATGATTCTTGAGTATTTACGTTATGGTTTAATGCAATAATCGCCTTAATCCAAAAGAAAATAAAGAAGGAAATGCTTTGTAGATTTTGACTCTACATTTTGCATAAAATATATAAAAGTCCTAAACTTAACCCAATATTTTGAATCGGTAATGTAGCGTATATTTGTTTTTATTTTAAGATACATATATCTTTATCGTATTATTTTAAAAATAATTTGGTTAAGTGTTCTGTTTTGTCACTTGGCTACGCAATCGCAAAAAGCATATCATCGAAAGGCTCGAATATCGTATACATCGATTTTCGTTGAAAATATGTTAAGTTCTACAAATTTAATTCCAAATTTTCCATTCTAACAATAAAAGGCATTCGTGGCCATGTTCCAGTCCCACCTTCTATGCCGGCAGCATACTCGTAGCACCTTTGGCGTTGCTAGTGTCCATAGGCTTCGGTAACCACTTTATACAGTATAGATCAGCCACCTATCTGTTCATTGAAGTCTAGCAATAAAATAAAAAATATAACGCTGGAAACTAAAATATCGCCACCAATTGATTTAAACAAAAAAGTCGTTAAAGAACATCATTGTAATGTTTTAGATCCTAGAGTATATTTAGGAGTGTTTTATACGCTCCTAAATATACTGGAAAAACCTCATCATAATCATCCTAACTATGAATCTTAAGTTTTTCACGCGGACTTTGGTAACTCTAATTCATAGTCCACGGGGTACTCAATCTCGCATTTCTTAACCTTCTTGGGCCTATCCTTTTTCCTAAACCTACAGAATTGGCATGGATGGATATAGATTTAGATATAAATAAACTGAGATCAGAAAAACTGCCTAACCAGTGCAGGCTTCCCGGTTATGATTCAAATTTAAGTTATTGATATGAAACGCTAAATAATAAACATTCTTTTCGTCACCATCAACCCGTGATAATTGTAAAAATATGAACATTAGGTCAGAAAACTGCTTAAGTGGTGGATGTGTCCCGACCAGGACTCAAAGCCTTTTCATCCAAAACGCTAGTTTAAGGTGCGAATATATTAGCTAGCCACAACTTTATTGGCTTGGTCTCTTCAATTTTGCGATTTAGTATTAGTTAAGCGACAGGGAACCATCAACGCCCTACAAATGCAATACAGAATGCTGTTGGGGCTGCCGCGGTCCTGAGACGCATCTGAGATGTTTGTGATGGCTCGCACAGATAGGTTGCTGCGACTGCATCCCCTGCGTGGAAACACCAACATTCTTCTGAAGCCTACTGCGGCAAGGTTTGACTGCCTCTTCCAACATTGGAAAGGAGTAGACTTTGGGTTAAAATAATATGTTATTAAACGTGTATTATATATAATTAATTACTAATTATACTAACTTTAATCTGTAAGACACTAGTAACTAACACATTAACTATAAAATATATGGAGTCTAGTCTGAAATAAAATTATCATCATTAAATTTAAGTAAACTAAATGGTACATTTCTTTATTGAGACGAGCAGTATTCCTGAGTCGTTTAATTGTAAGGAGTTAATACGTTTAGGATTAAATGCAAATGTGCTATTGGTCGTAGACAAAATTATAAATTCCATGTACTAGTCTAATTGTCCACAAAGGCAGGCAAAGGAACCTAGTTCATACAGCCTCTTCTGATGTATTAAATTTTCGTATAGTTCAGCTGTAATTATCATCTTCGACTTGGGCTTCTTCTTGTGATAACTCGAAAGGCCACATTTGATTACCCAGTTTACATTTCTCATAATTACTATACAAAAACTATCAATATCCTACAACTGTTTTCATTTTAGAGCAATTTTACACATTTTAGAAAAATAAAACTGCACAGTACCTCTTTCAGTTACCGCCAAAAAGTCCTTGCAAATTCCAAAATCCATTATTGGTCTACATCAATAAAGAAAAGCGTAGATAATAAACGACTCGGCTTAGACGCCATTCTTAATCTTAATTTGGTACGTTTATCAAACCGTAGAAAGCCAATTAGTTGTTCAATTATCAAAACAATTTCCACTGTTGATACTTGTAAGCCGAGGATAACATCGTCATAAATTAAACCGGTTCTTGATGATACGTGAGAACCTCTTTAATGATCTTTGCAATCGAATATAATAAATCTTTGTTTTGAAGATTATAGGAATGTATCAATGTTGTATCTATATATAGAACTATCCACGTGGCTTCTTTTGCATATATTCGTTGATGTTATATCTTAGGAATTGATAAACAAGTATTTGATGTTTATCTTCACTTTTTAATCGGAGAAAGAACTAACAAAAATTGCAAATATTCAACATACATCTACTAAGAATACAAACTGTCACTGATGTATAAATTATATATAGGTATATTAATACTTTTAAGTACTAAGTCCAAATCCCATACAAACGAAGTAACTGACAAAGTACATCATAAGATTCATACAAAAATTCTTAAAGTATTATCATATACTGATTAATCAGTTAAATAATTTGCATTAACATATTGTACCTGCGTTGTTAATTTAGTATTCTTCTGACATTGAAATTAACACGCAACAGTTTTAACATGGCAATAACAATATCCTTTAAGCATTTGTCGTTGTCGCAAAAAACGCTTTATCTAATTTCGAAAATATTCATGGTGTCGTTTTTATGTCGTGCTATTTTAAACACAAGGCTGAGAATATTTTGAAATAATGGTATGTTGTATTTTATGAAGGTCAAATAAAAGGTTTTATATCATTAAGAATCTCTCATAATTGAAACAATGATTTAATTACCAGTCTATTTATTAAGTGTCATGTAATAGTTAATTAGAATAATGTAGACCTATTAGTAAATTAATTAGTTCCAATAGATTATTTTTTTTTGTTTTGGGAGCAATAATTTCAAAGATACCGATATGAGTGATATTATTATATATTCCGATATATTCTTTGTTAACAATATGATGATAATTAATTAATCTCATGATGTAAATAAAGACTATAAACATCTTTTAAATCTTTAACTACACACTAATCAACAGCTCTACTTTTACCACTAAAAATGTAAGAAAAAAATCTTGCACACAAATTAAATTCATGCCCGCAAGATAAAAAAGCAGCTAACCTAACAGGATTAAGCTTATCTCATAAAAACATATAGGTCATACCAACCATATTAGAATTTAATTTTAAATACCTAACCGACGTGATTGATCTCATAAAAGTTGTTATAGCTACATATGCATAAACAACATTCAGTAAAATGTATGCTAAATGCGTTTACGAATAGGGGAAGGGAATAAAACAGTATCTTAAAATATTGATTAAAATTCGCTATAAAATAATGTTAAAAACATTAAAAGAAGTGGTGATTCTCAAGACTCTACTACTCCTCAACAAGTCAGCAGAGTTTTAGGGCCGATTTTGTCAATCGCCAGATAAAAGTTATTCATAGAATGAAAAGATATTCATAGAAGAAAATGGGAAATATAAAAATGACAATTGCATAAATAAAACAGATGAATCATTTCACTCTTGAGTTCAGTCAGGTTCTAAATGATTCCACTGGTAACTTTTATCTGATGATTGAAAAATCGGGCCTTAGTCATAAACAATGTCCAAATAAACAAATACCTTATGAATAGGCGGTGGAGGTTCAGGGACATCTGAATCCCATTCAGAGCTCAAGTCGTCGCTTGAAGCTTCTGTGTAATCTCCATCCCAAGGCACATCCAGTAACGATATCTTCATTTGGTCATAACCGGGAGACATTGTCTGCGGCCCATAACCAGGCGGTAATGGACTTGATGATCTACAATCCTCACAATTACAAGGCTTAAGGCCAAAAGAATCTTTGGTGGGAGAATCATCTTTTAGATCGGACCTAGAATTTCTTCTCGCATCCCTTTTCCGCGCTGTTCTTGGAGAAAGTCTGTTATTACACTGCGGAGGGATGTAATATCTAGTCGGTTCAGATAACCTTCTGCCATTATCAGGTGTTTCAATCTTTACAGGAGTTAAAAGAGATATCTTTTTGGTCCGTTGCTGCCGCTCTTCGGAAGGTCTTTCCTCAGAGTCCATAGTGTAGCGTATTATGGGTATTGTAAACTGGAACTGTTCTGTACACTCCGGCATTCTTACTCACTACACTTCACATCCCTTGAAGGGTCAACGACATCGTATGCACTAATTACCACTATTTCAGTATTTTTGGGAGCTAGCACGTGTTGTGTGTTCGCGGGCTTTACTCGCACTGTGCGCGCGCGGCAGGCTTTATCCGATGCGCGAGCGCAACTGAACATACCATTCCAAGTCCGACCATGTCAAACTCGTACATATCTCTGTTGATACATAACATCGCAAAACACGAGTGATAGCCCGGTAACTGCTTTATTTAGAAATCGGTTAAGCTTTCATACGTGGTTCGAATATAAAATCAGTCGGCGCTATAAGAAGTGCAATTTTTGTCTTTATTATATATACTTAATGACGTCAATGCAGTCTTGGCATGATTTTACCGTTTCCTTTTCTGTATACAGGAAAAATTACGAAGAAGCGCCGCAAATTACCGGATAAGCGTCGATCTTCCAGAAACTCAGAGCAGATGTATTAAAACCAAATAATGAATTATATTGACTAACTATGTGACAATAACTTACATCTTATTTTTAACCAACTTGAAAAAAGATGAGGTTTTCAATTCGTCGAGCAAATATTTTTTTTACTTTTATGTATGTTTTTATTTCTGAACCGATTTTGATCATTCTATTTGCTTTGGATTCAGTACTATACATTTATTGTAATTGGATACCATATACGTAACTTAAAAGTGAAAAATAAAAGATTTCTAGCAAAAAAGAAACCGACTTCAAGAGTAATTAAAAAGCATCAAATATATATTATTACAACATCAAGATGTTGTAGAAAATTTGATATTGTAGAAAATAAACCTATTATATTAAAACTTACATTGTCTCTGTTGTAAATGTTAATTGTTAAAACTATTTTATTACTTGTCTGTGGTCATTTTGTATTTTGTCTATTGTTTGTCTGTAGTCTGTGTCTTTTAAAAAATGTAAACTACTTCTATGTCATGGATCTTTGTACGAACTTTGCTAAACTTCGAAATACAGTTATTTTGTAATTGATATGCGATTTTCATTAATCTGGAATATAGAACAATACAACAGTCTCATTAAAATTATGAGAGTTCGTATCTTAACGGGCAACATGCAACAGTTAGGCAGGTTACTGTTACACATTGACGATGAAGACAAACATCATGAATTGTAGAGTCCTGAACCCTAACATTTATACACATATGAGCTGTAATTATAGTAGGTACAATAAGCATACCTTCTACTATGCTTCGGAGTCCAGAGATACAAGTGTAAAACTCGACATATAATCATAAAGATTTTCAATTGATTATGACGCCGCAACAAAGTGATTCAATTGCTCTATACTCTCATTTAGTCGATCATGTCTCAAATGAATGATCACACAATAAAATGAGTACATCGATCAATTATAAAATCACAATTCTTATATCACCAAAATTAATTGAACGACATTAATGTCACGTCAATTCAATTTAACTGAAACGACCTTCGAAGCGAAAACAATACGTAATAAAAATATATGTTGTGATACAAACTAAAATTTCACGTATGGTAATAACAAAACATTAAGAAGTGTATAAATTCTTTATAAGCTCTTGATGGATGAATTTAATATTTAATATGCTGAGTTTAACTATGTATGTTTTTAATTTTTATTTATATAAAACAATTCTGATTTACCTTTATAGGTAAATCACTGTGAACTGTTTTTAGCAACTTTCTTTCGCAAGGGAGGTCCGCTTGAGAACTGCCCACCACAGGGAAGTGTAGGATTCATCGCGTTGGATTCATAATGGCATTACTGCCCATACAAGTCGGGGGTACCCACTAAACCCCGCCGGTGTTTGTTCCTTCGTCTTATGCTAGGGCCACGGGAAATACGGCGGGACCAACTCCGCGGACCCTGGCAAGCGGTGAAGGCCTCATTCACTGCCGTGGTGAGTCAAGTCTCCGGCGTTTCTCCTTTCGCTTGCACGGGGCATATGTGTTCGTCCTACGGGAAGTGAGGCATGCCATAATTTCGACGGCTTTAATGGTAGGTAGAAATCCTCCCCGGATGTCAAAAGTCTCTCTCCATGGCGGCACATTCTCCTTTGGCGGGAGCGGAGCAAAGTGATCCACTGACGCTCCTACCCTGCTTCATCCGTGTCAAGCATAATCCGCTGGCAAAAGAATACATGCCATACTATAACTTCCACAAACTGATCCCAAGTCCTCATTCACTGCCGTGGTGAGTCAAGTCTCCGGCGTCTCTCCTTTCGCTTGCGCGGGGCATATGTGTTCGTCCTACGGGAAGTGAGATGAGCGCGCGCGGAACACCGGCATACCATAATTTCGACGGCTTTAATGGTAGGTGGGAATCCTTCCCGGATGTCAAAAGTCGCTTTCCATGGCCGGCACAATCTCCTTTGGCGGGAGCAGATCAAAGTGATCCACTGACGCTCCTACCCTGCTTCATCCGTGGCAAGCATAATCCGCTCGCAAAAGAATACATGCCATACTATAACTTCCACAAACTCACTGTGAGCTGGGTATATAAACGTATAGAGTAAACTTTAAATAACTATTATTAGATTATAGTACTTAAAAAATATATTAAACCTACCTGGGGCCTAATTCTGCTATTTCAATATCTTAGCGTTGCGAAGGTATTCAAAATACGATTCCATTGCGATAGTGTCAAAAATACGTATAATATTATTAGATTATTTAAGATTATTATATACTAAATCCACAATAACTTCTCGATATCGTCGCGGCGGAATAATAATAGAAATAAATTGATATTACCATATGCAGAAATCAGGGCGATGTTTGAGAGATCGCGAAATCTCCTCCACGCCGCAGAAAGGCCACCAGACGCCGCAGATGGCTACCTAAAGCCCGAGATGGCCACCTAAAGCCCGAGACGGCTATCGAAAGCCGCAGACTGGCCAACCATGCCGGAGACGGAGCCAACGCGAAGCCCGTGATGGCCACTGGATTCCGCTGATTGGCCGACGCGAGCCGCCGACATACCCCTTATGTGTCAGGCGGCTCCCGTACACCGTCACCGGGGGGTAGTTGCCCCCTGCGAATTTGGACCGGGGCAAAGAGTACCAACTCGAGGCCCTATACCGGCTCTGCCACTAACAGGCAGTCCCGATGACCCTCATAGTTTAATATGCAGAAATGGCGTCAACCGAAATCAATATTAATAAGCTACTATAAACATTTATTTAGCGAGTTTTTGCTTATAATGTATATAAAGATAGAGCGCTGTGCCACGGGCACGCCATTGGAGTTAACAGAATACCGAAATCGGGCAAACCTACGATTGAGACTATAGCGTCTGGCGATTTTGACGAGACAGTAATAGCAGAATTGAGCCCCTGGGCTAAACATCGTGGTCGCCGCTTCGTTCGGTCGAGACTATATCCATAGCATTTTAACCCTGCAAGACATCTAACCGAATCATGCACTTTCAAGATTTAAAAAAATAAAAATTCCTGTTTTAATACTTGAATATTTCTTTAAAATGCGTTGAGCCCTTTCGAGACAAACTTTCAGACCGACAGTTCATAAAAATTAATCATATATAAAAATAATCACAGAGAATTACTTCAATTTTATATATCTTTATTATATGAGAAGTTTTAGTAATTAACGCTATTGTAAAGCAATATTCTTATCCATTCGCAAAAATATATACCGCGTAAAATATGTATATAAGTTAGGTACAACCGAATTTACGAATATTTTAACAAGAAGTATTCAAAAGAATTTAGTTACCTACCTCATTAAAATACAAGTTGTTTCTACACATTCAACATACGTGTTTTGAAACCACAAATTATTACCAAAAAAAATACACCGAAAGACAAACGTGCCACCGAAAAAATTAATAGTCAAATTCTTTTGTGACTAACTCAAGTACTTATTTCTATAGACACACGAACAAAAACTACGTTATTCATTCAAGGGAACTTACATACAGATTGTTGCCAATAGGTGGCGTGATATTCACTTCCAAAGTGAAAATTTTGTTAAAAAGCCAAGGTAGGCTTGAAAAGTACTTTCATTTGAAATATTTCAATTGAGAATAATTTGAAATAAATTCATTCGGTAGTTTTTGAAATGTAAATTGAATTTTTGACGAGAGTTTTTGATACATAAGTTATTTTTACAGGATTCTGTAGCCAAATGACAATAACAGTGGTGTTTATTGCCTCTATAACCCTTCAATGTACAATGTGCAACGTGAACCGACTTTTACTTACAGGTATCGATACTTAATGTTATAATTTACTTTTAAAATAAATTGATAACCTCTTGGCAATATCAAGTATAATACAGCAGCAGATGCACATAATGCATAACATGATCGCTCTTTAAAATGCAAACTGCTTATCGAGAAAAATATTAAACCGAAATTTTAGTATAATGATAACACCGTTTCAAAAGTATAAAGCAGAAGTAGTCTACAAAAATAATAAATCTATTCATATACAGTCTTTGATGTTTAGTCTAAGCTTTGGCCCCTATAGTATATAGGGTTCGATTCTCGGCAGTGCAAATTCTATAAACGAAGTTGACACTATTTAATCTCGTCAGATTAGTCTATAACCCAAACGTTATGCTTATTGCTTACCTTACGAATATACACATTTACACAATCCACGTGTCCGCCGATTTAATATTACGTATTTATTTTTAATATTAACATTTAGTTTATACTCATTATCAGGGCTTTTCAAAGAAGAGTTTGATTTTATAGCTCGAGTACAGCAGAGAGGCCGATGACCCCCTTGATGGAAGGTGGGTATCGTCGCTTATATACACTACTTGATGCCGGCCTCGAAGAATTTTTATGACACTTTTTTTACGTCGATTAATTGACGTATCCTAAGGGTACGGGCTATTAGGATACGCCAGTTCACTGTACGAGGTACGTGATAAAAATGCCATGGCGTCTGCTTGTCTGACTGATGACTATGATACAATATAGACTGCATACAAAATTGATTCTGGAAATAAGACATCTATTACTCTTTGTAACTGTATTTCTCTTTAAGGGATCCGTCTTAGACAATTAACACAAAGACGGAGTCTCGGACTCTTAAAATGAAGCCGGCTAAAGGATACTGATTTTGAATGCAGGACATGGCTGTTCTAAACGATACGCCGACCTTGAGTCCCTTAAGAAATCTCTGGAGCAAGCAATTTCCTACGAAAACAGTACGTAAAGCCATAGTTTAGTGGCAAGACAGATTAAAGGCCTGTATCAAAGCCAAAGGTGGCCATTTCGAATGGAACTATCTTTGGTTTTTTGCCGAGACATCAATAAATATGTACCTACATATAAGTGTTATTAAGATTACGTTATTTCATGAAAAATAAATGCATTTTCTTTTTTTTAATACATGATTTCAGCAGACAGTTTATCCGTGCAGGAACGGAGAAAGAATACAATTTCCTGCGGCCGGGCGGCCTGTCGTAAGAGGCGACTTAACAACCCACAGCCAGGTGGTAGGGCATTTGCCCGACTGGGTGGCTACCACCCCTGGTCTAAAGTATGTCGCCATAACAACCTTGAGTTGTGATCCGGCATTAGTGACCAGGTTCCAGTTTCCCTTAAGAGAGCAGCAGCGCATTTGTAGCAACTTTGCTGTTGCAAATGTCCATAGGCGATGGTAACCGCTTTTCATCAAGTGGGCCGTCTGCCTGTCTGCTGATCTCCTGCAATAAAAAAAATAAAAAAAAGACAGGCAGACGGCCCACTCGATGAAAAGCGGTTACCATCGCCTATGGACATTTGCAACAGCAAAGTTGCTACAAATGCGCTGCTGCTCTCTTAAGGGAGATTGGAACCTGGCCACTAATTTAACAACACAACTCAAGGTTGATATAGCGGCATACTCTAAACCAGGGATTTTGTCGCCTCTTACGACAGGTCGCCCGGTTGCAGGAAATTGTATTCTTTTTCCGTTCCTGCACGGATGGACATTTGTAAGACTATATAAGTCCGTAGCCAAATAATGAAAACAGGGGATGTTAGTCACGTTTACGGAACCCTTTGTTGTACACGGAATGTCGAGTACTTGATGGCGTGAGGTCGTAAAACTCACAAAGCAGCTGACAGGCCACCAGAAGCCACAGATGGCCACCTAAAGCCCGATATGGCCACCAAACACCAATGAATGGCCAACCAAGCCGCGGAAGTAGCCAGCGGAAAGCCCGCGAAGGCCACCGAACGCCGCAAATTGGCCTATGAGAGCTGCTGCGAAGCCATCGCCATGCGGAGAAGACTCCAGCAGCTTCAAACCCAGTTACCGGTGGGTAGTTGCCCAATGTGTTGCAGCCGGGGTAAAGAGGTAAAACCTCGAGGCGCCAACCTCCTTATTACAGATAACGAGGAAGAAGACCCTGGACAGTCGAGTAATTACCCATTTGTTAATAAAATACATTATATTAATCCATCTATAGGCAGTTTGGGGAAGTGTATAAAGGGTTCGCTGATGTGTTCAAAATCTAATAACGGTACGTAAAGATATAAGTTTGAGAATCCATGTTCTCCATCTCCAAAAAAGAAGTAAATTTAAAACTGTTTTATTTATATTACACCATTTATGACAACAGATATTTGTTTGACCTTACAGTATCAGGCCGAAACAAATCTTTGAAACACAATAAAATAGCTCTTTGACATTCATAATTACTGTATTTAAATTTAAAACCGGTCTTATGACGCCATCGCTATTATTAATGTATTAATAACAGAAACATCGAAGATCCATCAGTTAGTTTATTAAGGCCAAGTCATTCAATCGTAAAAAGATTATTTAGCATTTAACACACAATAGATCTAGGACAATGTTTCATATCATGAGATCTTCAGTTTGTCTCGATATAAACTCAAATGTTGGTTTTTTCAATGTAACATTTGACCAAAAAATACAGAATGTAAATAAGCCCCGTTTGAAGACAATACATTTCGAAAAGGACCGTCTACGCTTTGTACCACTGTGGTTTATATGCTTATATCGAATTTGAATAGGAAAGAAAGTTTATTATTAACTTGTGTAATTATGCCAACGAAACTTCATTAGCGTCGCCAAAACGGTGACATGTTAGTTTGTGCATTGCAACCGCGGCACCTAAAAAACGCCACCACAACGCCATGTTTTTTGCTATATTTGTCTATCCCACGGAAACGCCGATATTTATCGGGATAAAAAGTACTCTAAGTGTTGGTTTGGGATATAAGCTACGTCTGTGTCAAGTTTGATTTAAATCCGTTCAGTAGTTTACACATGATGCCTGACAAACAAAAAATTCTAAAAGTTGTATTTTTAGAATCGGTTTCTCAGAACTAGCCGGACTTCTTCTCATTATTAAAAATTCATCTTCAAATTCGACTCTTCTACACATTTATTATTGTTGTAACCTCTGAATAATGTGAGCGAAAATGTTGGTAGAATTAATCATCTCAATGACTGACGTTGCATTGAATGAAAAAAATGTTATATTGTGCAGAACCAAAGAACAATAGCAACGAGCATTCATTATTGTCTTGAGTGCAGGACTCTTAACTCGTTGACATTTTCGGTTTATGAAAAAAACATGCCAGGAAATACGACGACCTTATAATATTCATAAATTAACCGACAGATTTTTGATGAAAACAATAAATAAATAATAATCAGCAGACAAATACACATACTGTATATCTTCAAATTAAGAAAGTCACGATTGTGTTATAGGTGATATCCAAGGGACTACTCTGGGTAAACAGCAAATAACGGGGAACATTCATTTCCAAAATTTATAATGCCAGGAATCGAACCCGGAGAGTATGTCGACAAAGGCTTAGCCCGCTCAACCACAGAGTCCGTCAAAAAATGTTTTATGCATTTTTGAATCGATATTAGATTTGTTTCAACGCGATTTTAAGCCGTGTAACTATAACGAGAACAAGACGAATACTAGGAATGATATTAGCTCAGTAAAATGCTAACTCAAAAAACAGTGGAACTAACCATCTAAAACATATATTAAAGTAGGAGTATCATTTGTATTTCGAAAGAAAAATGTATTACCTATACGCCTGCTTTAGTCGCATCATTTTATAATTTAAAGTCATAAAAAGGGAAAGCTTCTTAATCATTTTTAATTACAATATATACACACATACAAAACATTAAATACCATAATCCTGTAAAATGATTTTTGAATATTAGTACAAAGTCAGGGCCTCAATTCTGCTAGAACAATATCGTCAGAATGGTCAACTACTACTGGCATTGTTTTGTCATACAAAAGTAAGTATTAAGACGCCACTAGTTGACCATTCTAACAATATTGTAATATGCTTTTCTACTTGCTATTCGATATTTTGAACAAAAACCGACCACGCAGAAAAAACGAATTAACAGCTGTTATCAATACAAGCAAGTATTGCATAAAAGAAGACCTAAAACGTTGTCTATTCGAGATATGTCAGTACCAAAGCCAACAGATGACAAATAGTATTCTAAAATTGCCGTGTATGTACATTGATGCTATATTTAAAAAATCTTTTTTTTGTTTTTATTGCAGGAGATCAGCAGACAGGCAGACGGCCCACTTGATGGAAAGCGGTTACCATCGCCTATGGACATTTGCAACACCAAAGTTGCTACAAATGCGCTGCTGCTCTCTTAAGGGAGCCTGGAACCTGGTCACTAATGCCGGAACACAACTCAAGGTTGTTATGGCGGCATACTTTAGACCAGGGGTGGTAGCCATCCAGTCGGGCAAATGCCCTACCACCTGGCTGTGGGTTGTTAAGTCGCCTCTTACGACAGGCCGCCCGGCCGCAGGAAATTGTATTCTTTCTCCGTTCCTGCACGGATAGATCTGGATAAATCTGGAATACCTACACTATATAAACGAAGGAGAACACGATGCAAACTTTTTTTGATTTCTTGTCTGTTTGTTCGGGGTTTACGTAAATACTACTGGACCGATTTCGATGCGGTTTTCCCTAATTGACCGCAAATTCCTAGACTTAAAATCTGCGTTACTTTTTATCTTGGGAATCCCACGGGAATTTTTCTGGGAATGATTTAAAATTACCAGATAGAAAAAAACGAATTCTGATGTGGTTTTTTCACTGTATAATAACAGCCCATACATGTCCCACTGCTGGGCTCGGGCCTCCCATTATAGGGGGGAACGGACAGTATACCCGCCACGCTTGTGCATGGTGGCTTGGCAGGTTTGACACATCGGTTATTTCGATGTGCAGATTGCATCACGATGTTTTCCTTCACCGTTGTTAGCACGTGGTAATTGTAACAATATGCACATTAGGTCAGAAAACGGCCTAAGTGGTGCATGCGTTCTAGCCAGGATCGAACTCACGCCCTTTGAATTAGGGACGCGTGTGCTAGCCATTACGCTACCATGACTTTTTTCACTGATCGAAAGTAAATTTTATGTAATAAAATGTGTGTTTTTATTCCGGAAATCCCGCGGGAATTTTCACAGGAGCGATTTGCAGTTGTTACTAAAACGATAGCTTACATTCTTTTTTAAATGCTGCGGTACTTTGTAACCCGGGAAACCCGCGGGAATTTCGAGTCAAACATGGACGAAGTCGCGGGTATATCCTAGTTAAGTCATAAATATGCTTAATCTAAAACATTTTCACGCTTTTCATTTATAACTCATTATGCTAAATTGATGATATGTCGCCTTAAATATTATTTCTATTTTGAAAAATATTTTAAACGCAATATGTCTATAAAAACCGTAACTAAAAATCGATAACTTATATCTAAATTACAAGTTTAAATTTTTTTTTTTTTTTTATGCATTAAAATGCCGTTTAAGTATTAAGCAAACGCGTATTTACTATAGCTTACCTATAACATTATATCAATCAATAAACGCCCTGCTACTGGGGTGAGGCCTTCCCATTTTATGGGAACAGCTTACTATCTGTTCCCATCACGCTTGATTTGAGCCGATTGGCGGGTCTTACAGAAACCTGTATATCGAGATTATTAATTCATATTAATTTTAAAAATCGAGAAAGGAATACACTAGTAAAACTTTAAATAACAAATTACGTGCTTATTTATTTCTTTTGAATTTGAACAACATAAGTAACTATTATAGTAATTATTATTTTTCTTTATCTATACTAATATTATGAAGAGGTAAAGTTTGTGAGTTTGGATGTGTTGGGAAATCTCCGGTACTACTGGTCCGACTTCGAAAATTTTTTCACCAGTAGAAAGCTACATTATTTCCAAGTGACATAGGCTATATTTTATTGTTGATTATGATTAATAGGTCAAAAAAGTAAAAATGTTTTACACCCAGCGAGGTGGGCACGGGAACGCCTGTCAAATATGTTACAGCAATAACAATCTATCCAAAAATTGCCCACATCCTCGTACGAGGCACTGCGATTGCTTTCTGCATTTGTAAATTAATTAAAGGATAGAAAGTCTAATTAAACTTTAATAACGTGTGCGTGTGTACATGTGTATTTTGTAATGACGCCCAGAGATGTGGGCACGGGTCAGCTAGTAAATTATAAATGCAAAACATTACATGCCAAAAAAGATTTGATCATCAAAGTCGACACGTTTTTTTAATAGGTACTATTGAAATAATAAGTACAGTTAGTGCAAACATTTTAATGTGTCATCAAACTGGTTATAACCGCCATCTTTAGTATCGGTCAGCTTGTTGATATGACAGTGCGGTTGCTAGGAATATTTTGTTTATTTCTTGTTACTTTTGCTGTTTTTGTTAAGTTTCTTCTTATGTTACGTTTTTAGTTATTTCTTTAATGTCTTCCATTTTTTATATAACAAATAAATGAGACAATAGGTAGCACCCTACATTTAATTGTATATAAATAAAGTTTGAGAAACGCTGTTTTCTTTGGTTACACTTTGTCTCATGCTATGATGAATATGGTATGGTGTAGTTAAAATTTGACATAAACTACGGAGTTTATATTGACAAGCGATGTTAATATTCGAAAAATGCCAAATCTACGTGCGACTTTCAACCGCTTTGGTTGAAAAGTGCAGAACCGAAAGGAAACGACCGGCATTCAAGATAATGTTTGCATGTATCACGTTGATTGCTTCATTCTTTAAAGGTAGAAGAAACCCGTCTAATAACTTAACGTAAAATAATGTAATATTAAGAAACAAAATAATAAACAGAGCTAATATTAAACAAAAGTAAAAGATCTATCATTTCACGACAACCCTGAAAATACAAGTTGTGTATGAACAACGTCAGCTTTTCCATCAACATCATACGAGTGAAACTACTATAATATTTATTAATACTGTGACCGGTGAATAAGCGAGCAAGTTTGGGAGCAAATTCCTAGCGTTCTACAAGTTATATTTTTAAAATGTTGTATGAAATACAATAACATAAATGTATTATTACGCAGAAATTGGTTAAGGATACAATGTACACCGTTGCTTTGATTTTAACACTACTATACCATTGTAATTAATAAAATAAAATAAGACATTTCGTAGTATTTTCTGAAGTTTTCTAGTAATTTATTTGATTTTTATACACATTTAAAATATTTCGTGTTGCCAACAAAATAATAAGGTAACAAATTAAACAGGTTGGGCAAATGAATAGCTTTATACCTAACTCTGAGATTAGTAGCAAATATCATTCTAAAAAACTGTATGTTAATAAGAAGTCTAAAGAAATTCATAGCTTTTATAATAATTATTAACGTACAAAAGTCATTAAAATTATCACTTTAGTAAATGATGAGTAAATATAGACATCTGTTAACATTTATATAAGAATCATGTGCTACGCCACGTGAGAGGACATCTCATTTGTTTTCAGAAATATTTTTATACAAGAGAAACAATTAAAGTGTGATTATTGTGATGCAGTTATAACATCAGAATAAGCAAGTAACTATTTAGTATAATAAAAACATAACACGAATCTCAAACTTCGTCTCGTTTCCTCGCTTCCTTTTATATGAATAGATTTGGATGATATTTGATACATAGATAATTTAAAACCCGCTAATGATACGTCAATATAAGATACTTACAAATATGTGAAAGTTCTAAACGGATAAAGAATCGAAATGATGAAAGCGAGATAATATGGCCTATATTAATCACAAGTAAGTACCGTGCCGTTATTTCGTCTTTTATTTTGATATTTTCTAAAGGGAAAATGTTATTAACAAACCGACTCAAATATATGTAAAACAATTTTGATATTGTAAATTTAGTATAGAAAATGATGTATTGCAGCGTCATCTATTGGCAAGTTATAGCAAAATAGATGGCGCGGAAATATTTCCCATGTTTATCGTATACTCATAAATTATAGCTATACAACTAGATACAACATAATGTACTAGTGTTCTGTGGACGTATGTCAGAACTCAGTGACAGCTATTCGTCGACAACTTCAGTGTTTTTATCCCAGTTAACATGTGACTGGCGTTTCTGCACATACTACGAAGTTTACTAGTTGTAGGGCTATGTGAAATTCACGTTTGCTTCGGCAATAATGTCTTGCTTATTTTTTCCGCCAAACGGTTTCGCAGTCTTTCTGAGAGAAGGACAAGATTGACAGTTAAACTAAGTGACAATGAGACTAAATAACTCATATTTTAAGACACGCAAGACGTTTATGGCGCATGCCTAAAATGTTATAGTCGATGTGGGGATTGCTTTAAGTTGTGTGGTGCGTCGATGATGGGGACCCCATTGAATAGGGTGATGCACCACTGGCGAGAGCCTGTGGCTCCTTCACCGCGGGAGCTAGGTTCGACCGCTCGAGAGAGGAGTACAAAACAAGACGACGTATTGTTGTACTCTAGATGTAATTATTGCTTAATTAATTTAACATGAAACAAAGATTATATGTATATAAAGTACGTGTCACGTTGTTTGTCCGCGATGGACTCCTAAACTACTTGACCGATTTTAATCAAATTTGCACACCGTGTGCAGTTTGATCCGACTTGAAAGATAGGATAGCTTACATTTGGACACGGTATATGGCGCTGGAATCGGGTTCTAAATTTTATTTCTTCAGGGCAGAACAACGTCTGCTGGGACAGCTAGTATATATATACATATACAGAAATCTTAACTGCTACGTGAGAATATGTAAAACCTAAACATGTTCGTAGATGCATCTTCGAAGGTTTTCTGTTTTCTATATTGACAGATTTTGGCACGTACATGGACTACTAAGTTATAACCTTGCTAATTATGTAGCAATAGATTATTTCATGTAAGTGACATAACAGTCGACGATGTCCATTAGATGTCAGGCTGCATACTATTCATACCTTGACTCTTCATGAAGTTGTATAGTTATAATAAGAATACCTTTTTTTTCAAAATATTTTTTTTTCTTTAGATAATTATTAATACATATAGATAACATTTTATTGTACACCATTACAAAAAACACGGAAAAACTTATAGCCGAAAAATATTCTAAATGTGCACAATGTCCGGTCTTATCGATCTCTTCCAGACAACCCGTGGCAGGAATAAAACAGATTATATTGGTCAAAGGTGATATACATAAATATTAGATATGCAGTTACTTTTTTTTTTATTGCAGGAGATCAGCAGACAGGCTGACGGCCCACTTGATGGAAAGCGGTTACCATCGCCTATGGACATTTTCAACACCAAAGTTGCTACAAATGCGCTGCTGCTCTCTTAAGGGAGACTGGAACCTGGTCACTAATGCCGGAACACAACTCAAGGTTGTTATGGCGACATACTTTAGACGAGGGTTGGTAGCCATCCAGTCGGGCAGATGCCCTACCACCTGGCTGTGGGTTGTTAAGTCGCCTCTTACGACACGCCGCCCGGCCGCAGGAAATTGTATTCTTTCTCCGTTCCTGCACGGATAATTTACTTACTTACTTATACTTACATTATATTTTATTCATTAATAAACATATACGTATGTAAAATATTATATAAGTAAGAATTACACTTAATAGACATATAAATACACCTATTGATATTCCATACATAAATATACGTAAAAATATCAAACATCAGTATGTTGCAGGTAGTGCTTTTTTGTCATGTTCTTAAATATTGTTAGTGATTTAGCTTGTTTCACAGTAACAGGTAACGCATTCCACAGTCGGATAGCCTGTACAGTAAAAGAATTATGGAAATAAGATGATAATGTTTTATCCGTGCAGGAACACACAGCCATGTGGTAGGGCATTTGCCCGACTGGATGGCTACCACCCCTGGTCTAAAGTAGGTCGCCATAACAACCTTGAGTTGTGTTCTAGCATTAGTGACCAGGTTCCAGTCTCCCTTAAGAGAGCAACAGCGCATTTGTAGCAACTTTGGTGTTGCAAATGTCCATAGGCGATGGTAACCGCTTTCCATCAAGTGGGCTGTCTGCCTGTCTGCTGATCTCCTGCAATAAAAAAGAAAAAAATGTTTGGGAGTATTAAGTCTAATATTAGTTGGAGGTCGTAAATTGTGAGAGGATATAAAACATTTTCTTCTGTATTATCTAAGTTTAGATGTGGCTTAAGTTATCTAAGACATTTGAACATCATTAAATAGTGTAATTCATTGCAAAAATACTGTTTCTAATGTACGAAAATGAAGGAAAAACCATGTAAGTACGGACTATCCGTACAATCCAGAAAACACTTTTAGACGCTATATTCCTCTCTTATACCAAACACATCAAAAAGGAGACAATACCTACAGTTATAGACAGATTATTCAACGCCCGATAGAGAACCAGTTCTACGAATAAATTAAGCTGTTGACGCATTTCACAGTTAATTGATTTATGGACCTATCAGATTATTGTATTATAATAACATACTACATTATATTATTATTATCATATACGCCATTATCTACTGGTTGATGTTATCACAGACTGTGATTATTGTCTAAACCGCACCAGAGATGATGATTCTTTCATTTTTTGACGTTTTATTAGTTACAACAAATTTTTAAACCTAACCTATCAAAAATTCTATATCTTTATTTCTGATATTTCTTTTATTAATATCTTTATTTCTCATGAAAGAACTTTTATAGTTCACTTAAACTATGAGAACATTAATAAGTTAGTAAAACAATATATTACAATGAAATAGAAGGCACAAATACTAATAATGTACACGTAGACATCATTTTCTTATACAAGCAATTAACAACAAGCTATTTTCACTTATTTCTTTGTTTTTTATTTATTTATATTGTTACATGCCGACAAAAGTGAATGCACATCTGCCTGCCATAAAGCACAGTTTATTACCTTCCCGCATTTGGACTTCTTTTGTTTACTTAGAAAAACAGCCTATTGTGTATTGTACTCGTTTATGGCCGTTCGCAGGCATAATTAAGCAAATGTACGGATTACGTTTTCTGGGAAATTGTGTCGACGCTTGGCAGATAGACATATTGTATTTGCATAGTTTAGTATGAAACAATGCCCGAACGGAGGGGTGAGGCAGTCTAGCGAGAACCACAGTCAAGCGACGATTACGATAAAAGCAAGACGTGTGTACATTCGATGACCAATATAGTGACGGACTTTGCGCGTGTTATTGAATCGTACAGTTTGTACTGGTTGTGTTCAGTTACATTAGTACCTGTGTTATACGTGTTTGTATAGTTCTAATAAATTCTATAGTAATTCCAACAGCATTTTTAATTCGAGTCCCGCACTCGTAACAATATATATATATATATATATATATATATATATATATATATATATATATATATATATATACATATATATATCATAGTATTTATATAACAATGTCTTTTAAATTTAAAACTTCAAACAGTGAAAATAGAATTTTCATCATTTAGTCATATACCCGTTTATTCATAATAGTTATACGACGTTTGTTGTATTAGTTATGAAAAATACTTTAAAAAAGTCTACCAGCTAGTAAACCTCTTAATAACTATTATGACTAATATGATAGGCTTTAGGAGTCTGTCTCATACGTTTTTTATTGAAATTATCACTTCCCAGTATTCGTCTTCAGTTTTATTGTGTAATTAACACATGTGTGTCATTCTAATCCTTTATTGCTTATTATTATACAAATTGACAGCGTAAATTAAATTAAATTTCAACATAAGCACATAAGTATAACATGTCCTATATTAGTTACAAGATAGTGCATGTTTTATTTATTATTGTTGAGTAATAATAAAAATAATATAATAAACACGACTGAGTCGCCATTAATATACTAGAACAGATCCTAAATCTATACTCGGAATTTCGGAACTCTGAAAACAATGTGTTACTTTAATTCCCGCGAGTTCATCCACGCTTGATTTGAAATGCCCGCGGGATTCCTTGCACACAAAGTACCACAGCATCTAAAACAGAAGGTAAGCTATTGTTTTAGAGAAAGCTGTGTCGGAATACGCTAATTTTTATGCACCCGAACAACTACAAACCGCTTCCGAAAAAATTCCCGCGGGACTCCCGGGATGAAAAATATGACATATTTTATTACATAATATTTGCTATCGAATTTAATAAAAATAAAAAAATCCATTTTAAATCATTCCCAGATAAATTCTCGCGGGATTCCCAGGATACAAAGTAGCGCAGAGTTTAAGTCTAGAAATCAGCTATCCGCCAGCGAAAACCGCATCCAAATCGGCCCAGTAGTTTTTACGTGAATCCCGAACAAACAGACAAATAGACAAGAAATCTAAAATAAATTTCATCGTGTTCTCCATCGCTTATATAGTGTATATTCCAGTTGACTTTTTTTAAATAGCTTTAATGTTAAGACACAGCATGTTTAGAATTTTATAACATTATACATGACTAAATAATGCTCGCTTGACCTTTGTAAAGAAAATGTAGAAGATCAGACCGGGACTCAGAAACGGGTGCTCCGAACGCATCTGAGCTGTAGCATTGATATGATAAAGATAAGTCAGTATTCGAGACCGTTCTCAATTGGACTTCTAGCGCCTGAGTACTAAATCTTCCTATATATTAATACGTGAAGCAAAAATGTAGTACCCCTTTTTACGAAAATTGCGCGGACGGAGGAGCATGAAATTTCGCACACTTATAATTTATATAGAGAAGAAGCGACGAATACTATTTTTTTTTAAATTATGCATAAAAAATGCACTAAATCAATAAAAAAAATATTACACAAACTACCATGTATTTGACAGGCACACGCATATATACTCTTTTGTTTATTGTTCAAGTCAAATTATACAAGTATAGTCTTTGACATTAATTATTATGGTCGAATTTCGACCACGGGCGACCACAATTAAAAGCTATTTTGTGACGCAGATGATATGCACTATATTTATGCAAAAATATTGAAGATGTAACATTCGTTTAAAAACAAACATATGTGAGTCATGAAAATTCAATTTAAAAAAAAAGCTAAGATAAGTAGAAGGCGGTGACAATGCATAGATACATAGATAGATAACTATTTATTTTACCCCGAAGCAAAAACAGACAGAATAGAAAGAAAGATCGTACAAGAGTCAGTGTTATCAATAAAAACCAATATCTCCAAATAAATCTAGACTAGGACTATAGACTTCAAACACTGATGGTAGTGAATAAATTTAGATAAAGATGACATGAAGTTTGTATGTAAGATGATAATATTTTTGTGTGCAGATTTACTTGGAATTTACTATTAATTTTCAAGTCATTTAAGGTATTTCGGTTTTGAGTTGAACATACTTAGCAAATCTTATAAAGTACCTACGCGAGCAAAGCCGCTGGCGGAAATCTATTTGAATATTATATGATAACGACCATCCAAATAAAGAAACACCTATTTTGGGAGACTCAAAGTGGTCGTAAAACACACACGCTTCTGATAATTTGAAATTGTATGCGTGTGGCATCCCAAAAGCGGCATAAGAAAGCCTTAAAGATGTCATTATGACGTTTGTTTGACGCACGACTACCGTCAAATATTCGGAGCGTGTCCGGTGACGTCACGGGCTCCTAATGACATGTTTGCGTCTTAATTACCAAAGTTTAAACTGTAACATAAGGTAACAAGGTGCAGTGTTTAATAATTGACATGTAACAGATACATTTGTTCCAAGTAAGGTTCCGGAGTTCTAACATTTCTGTTTTACGGCGGCTTTCAATATTCGATCTCAATCCTAAAATGGTTATCTATCCAGATTTTAACCAATCCATCGATCGATCCAAAATCCTCGTTTCAATATAACATCTGGTTATAAAATCTCACAAAAAAAAAGGGATTGGTCATAAATTTGTGTCCTCCCGAACGTTTCGTTTCACGCAGTTTTAGTTAAGAGTTCTTTAGATTTTGATGATAATTTTTACATTCAAAGTAGTATATTTCACGAATCTTGATTGGTAAACTTGTTTTAATGAATAAACCTACTGAACGAACCCCGAACGCGCGGCGCGCAGGCCGGCGCGTGAGTTCCTACATACATGCGTACGTCACAAGGTTGCAGGATTAACTGAGTAGCTTGGCCGGCGGGCGGGTCGGGCGACCCGAACGCCGCGAGGGTGGAGCGGGGGCCCGCATCGGGGATACGATGTTCCCAACACGTATACTTCCAGCGCTTTTACATACTTGCCGCGCTATAGTCTCCCCCTCCAAGTCCTCGGACACCCCGGGAGAGGACTTGGCTTTGGAAGGCCTACCCCTCCTCCTACTCTGAATTACGGCAGAATCTCCTTGATATAAAGTGAGAGCACTAGCGTGGTACTTAGTAGTGTTTCCATTATTATCTACTACTTTATAGGTGGTAGGACTAACTAACTCAGCTATTTTGAACGGTCCCAGTCGTCTGGGCGTAAACTTACTAGTAACCCCTTTGTCAACATTACTGGAAACGTGGGCCGAAACCAAAACTAAATCACCAATTTTGTAGCTTGGTGCGGGTTGACGCCCCCTATCGGCGTAAATCTTCCTCCGACGCTGTTGATTAGTGATTCGCGTAGCATCGCCCGTATCTATACGATGCAGCGCAAAAGAAGTTGGCGCTCCCCCTGGAGTAAAAATGTCCTCTTGATCATTCAGGAGTTCCGAGAGCCGTTGACGTTGATCCGACCCAAAATGGGAACCTACCTCTGGTTCAAATCTCATCGTAAAATATCGCGGTATATGACTAAAAGTATAACGAGAATTTTTAAAGTCAAGTACCACACCTGCGTCTAATAAAAAATTCATACCTAACAAGGTATCAGTTGCACCAGGCAAAATAATAAAAAGAGTGGGAACGACAGGCCCCTGCGGCACCCTTACATCCACCTTAGCTACATCTACTACAAGATTTTTACATGAACCATCAGCTAACTTAACACTAGTACACGTTTTATCGAACTTATGACCGTGTTTCACTAAATGTGCACGTAAACTTTCACTAGCAACCGATTGCTTTGCACCAGTATCAAACAACGCACTTCCACGAGCACCATAAATCTCCAATTCCACTACGGGTCTCTGACGCGGGTCAATGACCTCGCTTCCAATAGCGGCAATTGACTGGAAAGCGGAAAAAGAAGCAGACGATCCCTGTTTATTCTTACAAGTAGAGCAATTAGCTCGTATAACACCAGGCGTGCCGCATCCAAAGCATGTTACTGAAGGTGTCAAACTGTCTTCTTCTTTCTTAATGTTACCAGGAAACGATTTCTTAGATAACAGCTTCGGGCACTCCTCTTTCAAATGGCCGAATTGCTTACAATAATAGCAACGAGCTCTACTTGCTTTACTGGACGAAGCTGGTACTGCTGGATATGCTGTGTCTACAATCGGAGTCACTGATTCCTTATTCTTTCTAAGCTGTGACTGCTGAGAGCTACGGCCTTCATCTAAAATATCTTCAATAGAACGGGCCTGTTCCAATAGCTCAGAGAAAGACATAAAAGATTTACGACATATCTTCTCCCTTATTCTCTTATGCAGTAGCCCATACACCATGTCGAGCTGAGCTTCCTGAGAGATAGCAGTCGACGGCAACTGTGCTAACAATGCTCTTATTTTGCAGACGAAAATATCGGTAGGCTCATCGCCTTGTTCCCGTTCAAATATTTTCCGGTAAACCCTGTGTGGCGGCAAACGAGGACCATAAGTTTGCTTTAATAATTCTATGGCATCAGGCCAACTATTAACAGATGCTTTCACACCTTGCCACCAGGTTGCTGCAAGACCAGACAAAAGCATTGGTAAGCCTCGCAAGGCTATGTGATCTTCTATACCGACGCATTCCTTATATATTTCTATAGCGTCGACAAAAGCTAAAACGTCGCTCCCTTTTGCACCGTCGAAGCGCGATGAGCAATTTGCAAAGTTACCAGACAAGGCACTCGTAACAGGCGCAGGCGGTGAAGCTGGAGCGCGTATCAAAGACAAAAGATACGCCAAGTGTTGATCCGTCATAACTATTGGAGTTCCCGGTTGAACAGACGGCGCCGGCGACTGCGCAAACGGCGCAGCAGAGGTGGAGGCCCCGCTAGGGCCCGCAGTAGGCGGTGGAGGCGCGCCCGGCGGCACATGAGCCACGCCGGACGCGGACAAGAGAGTCTCAGACTCTCCAGCGATACCCCTATCCACAGAGGGTATATGCTGATCCATCCCGTCACTGGTTGCACCAGACCGTGTAAGCACCATAATGCCTAATCGGAAAACTCTATGTTTCCACGGTGATAAATTGTCCGATCACCAAGACAAACGGAAAACACAATATAGTTCAACACAAAATAATTGTTCATCGTAGCCTAAATAAACAATAACTTCAACTATAAAAGATAACTTGAAAATAAAGTTCTAAGTTCAAAACAGTCTGACACTAAAAGTCTTAAATTGGAAAACAACACTGTCTGTACACAAAACACAATGTTCCAATTAACGAAAAAAAAAAGTCTTTGTATAAAATTATTCTTCCAAAATTATTCCAACTAGTAGGTAAGTACAGTCCTGTATAAATAAGTCCAAAAGTACTTACGGAACCATCGTACGTATGTACTTACATATATGAAAATAAACACTAATTTCTAGTTCTTTATACTTATAGTCACTTTATATAAAACAATAAATTAAATTTAAATCAAAATGTCACGTAAAACAAACACAAATAAACATTTGAACCGTTTTAGGGTACCTAGGTTTATTCAAAGTACTAACTTAAGTTATAAACAAGTATGCAAAAGTACGAACAAGTTTGAATAAAAACGAATGAGTCCGAACAAGTTCAAACAAGTCCAAACACGTCGAGCACTCACACTCGTACGAACGTGTATTTCACTCACAAGTCCTATAGAAACCTATTCAGAACACGTTAGGTCATTAGGTACTAAATCACGAACCTACAGTTTAGTTCTAGACTTACGATAGCCACCTAAACGTCGCGTTGAGTACTAACTCAGAACAAACGCGGAACAAACGTATCGGCACACACAGGTATCGCAAAGTTTATAACTAGAACACACTAAAACTGTTTTAAAACACTATATTTCGTGCCACACGTTGGGCTGCCAATTATTATAGCGGCACTTGAAATAATAAAGCTTGATTGGTAAACTTGTTTTAATGAATAAACCTACTGAACGAACCCCGAACGCGCGGCGCGCAGGCCGGCGCGTGAGTTCCTACATACATGCGTACGTCACAAGGTTGCAGGATTAACTGAGTAGCTTGGCCGGCGGGCGGGTCGGGCGACCCGAACGCCGCGAGGGTGGAGCGGGGGCCCGCATCGGGGATACGATGTTCCCAACACGTATACTTCCAGCGCTTTTACAAGAAAGAAATATACTTTTCAAATTAAAAAAGAAATGCTATTTCCTACTAGTAAACAAGTGGGTACTTTCTTTACTGCTACCATTTGACCTGTTTTCTGTACATGTAAGAATGTTTACATTTTAAATAGAAATATTTTTTAAACTAGCTGATGCCTGCGACTTCGTCTGTGTGGTGCGGTTTTTTAACTATCCCACGGGAACTTTTTAATTTTTCGAGATAAAAACTATCCTATATGTTGACCAGGGATATAAGCTACCACCATACAAAATTTCATTTAAATCAATCCAGTCAGTTCGGAGATTAACTGGTACAAACAGACAGACAAACAGAAACAGAAAATTTGAAAATAATCTAAATTAGTTCTATTTCACTTCTTACATCCCCTGACTCGGTTTATAGCATTTTTTCTCATTGTACAGAAATTCGACCTCTACAGTTTTATTATATGTATAGTTGTAAAAATTCTTACATGTACATAAAGCATAGGTCAAATGGTAACAGTAAAGGAAGTACCCACCTGTGGTAAGCAATATGAGTACCTAATAATCTTAAGTGTTAGTTTTACCTTTCAATTGTATTTCTAGTTTTTATGTGGGCCTCATTGTATCTGATTTCTTGTGTAGTTGATGGGTTTAACAAAGGTGCAAGCAAGTCAGTAAAAATTGTGTTATATATTTGTAATAGAAGTGACAATATAATATTGCCAACCTCTTAATATTGAGTTCAGTTTCAATGAATGGCACCATATACTCTAGAAAACTGAGTGATATTATAAAATTTGTCTGTAGTCCAGAACAGTATATTTGCCATACAATCTAGCAATAGCAGCAAATATATCTGCCACTATCCTACATGCCGTTGCTAGGGATACACCAACAAAATCAGCCACCGAATTTAGCATTGTCCCCAATGCATAAAATCGTAGAGTTAAGTAAAGGTTGATGCAATGGTGGACAGCCGTTGTTTCTAAAAATAGAATTGAATATTATTTTAGGTCATCTAATGTATAAAGCAATGTAAATATTATTAAAACACTTTACCGCCTCGATTTCACTAACAAATGGCATTATTTCGTTCAAAACCATTTCAACGGATGTTTTGTTTATTCTAAATTTTGCAAGAAGTTTATTTTTGAGGACTCTGCTCTTTCTAGTTCGCCGTCACTACTATCCAAATCCCATAATTGAAGTAACATTTCAATCACTATTACCATCACTCGCAAATAACTCGCATTATTACACAAGAATCTCTCAATATTGGGGGATCGCAAATAAAGATCGATTGAGGTCAAAAACGGATCTGTCAAAATTAGAGATCGTTTATTGAAAGCGTGTAGCTGTCACTTTCATACAAGTGGCAATCCAAAAATGCCGGATCGCCCTCCCAACGATGGATTCGTAAAACGGATCGACGAAACGATCTGTGGATCGAATATTGAAATCACAAAAGTAGGAAATGGATTGAAAATATCGATTTTGGATTAGAGATTAAAGATTGAGATTGCATATTGAAAGCCGCCGTTAGTCTTTCTTGGAACTTGGGTTATGTCGTAGTAGGGGAAGAGATAGTAGGGAAAGTCTGAGCATATGCACTAATAAATATTACTGTAAAAAATCGATTAGCAATATTTTTCGACGCTCTATTTATTAATACGAGTGGTCGGCAGTGGTCGAAATTCGACCATAATAATTAATTTAAATTATAAGTCTGAACATTATTAAGGTTCTGTCGTCAAAGACTATACTTCTATAATCACAGATTTCGCCAAAGCTACACTGTTAATTTGACTTTAACAATAAACAAAAGAGTATATATACGTGGTTGTGTCAAATACATGGTAGTGTGTGTAATGTTTGCTTTATTGATTTAATGTATTTTTTATGCATTTTTTTTTAAATATTAGCATTTTGCACTCCTTCGCTATATAAACTATAAATATGCGAAATTTTATACTCCTCCGTCGGCGCAATTTTTGTAAAAAGGCGTACAAAGTTTTTGCTGTGTTTTTGCTTCACGTCTTTATATAATACGTGTTTCATTTTTACATTGCTATATTTTTGAATCCAAAGATAATTTACAAACGTCAAACTATAAACCTATGCTATAAACACTGGTACAAACATAGAGGTTGGATTCAAAACAATTGCAAATCTTTTAGATGGGAATTCTAGAATACCTATTTGGGACAATACTAATGAAATCAAACCTAAGGCCGATTTTTAATTATCAGATATCAGTGGAATAAATTATAACCTGACTAAATTCAAAAGTGAAATAATTCTACTGTTTAACTCATGCTACTGTCATTTTTAATTTTCCCACGTTGTTTTATTCTACAGAATAGCTAATATCTGATAATTGAAAAATCGGCCCTTAATAAACAAAAATACTTAGTTACGATAAATAGATGTACATAATCAGGCAGCTTAAAACCAACCCAGAACTTTAGCCAAATTGAGTTTTTACGAGATGATTTTTTTAAATAAAGTTTTACTTACTTATTTTTACTCTAGATGTTTCTTAAGATGATTAATGGCTGATTCGTATATCTTAATTTCATCCACTTGCCTTACCATCGGTATAAATTTGAAAGTACTTATATGATTATTTCAAATGTGCAAAAACCGTATGTGTGTACTAAAATGATCCTTTAATGAAAAACATATACAGAACGGATCCAACTAGCATATTTTATATGCGCTAAAAAGATTCAAGTTATTTATTTTTATGTTTAACATATTTTTAGAAAACTTGTTCCCATGGCCGATCTACACGGCTTTTTACTAACATCTTAATTAACTCAAAACTATCATCCTCCTTGTTAGTTTCTGTGGTCTCATGCATAATTTGTGGCTTGACCAGGTGACTTACCTGTCTGAATGGTCTAGAGCATGCCGCTATAATAACCTTGAGTTGTGTTCCGAGGTTAGTGGCCAGCTTCCAGCTCCATCTACTAATCCGGCAGCACATTGGTAGCACCTTTACTATTACATACTTACATACATAACTTCACGCCAATTCCCTTCCCTTTTCCTAGGCACGAACAACAGAGCGCCATTTAGGCTTATTCTTACACACCTCACTTGCTTCTTTGACATTCATAACTCTTGTCATGCACGCTTTACTATTGCAAATGTTTATAACCACTTTCCATCACAATTGGGCCGTCAGCCTCTGTTGTACTCCAGTAATAAAAAAAATCATTTCAGCTAACGTCATGTCTGCTAGTCCTAATACATTTTTTCTACTAATATTCCGCCGCGACGATATCGATAAGATATTGTGGATTTAGTAGAATACGAATTTCTGACACTCACAATGAAGTCGTTCTTTGAATATCTTCACAAGATATTGCAATTGCAGAATTGGGCCCCAGTTTTATAGGAATAAAGTTTTTCTTTACTAAACTACCTTTACTATTGACCCATCATCAACTCATCAAGTCTTATCAACAGAGCTTATTGGTAAAGTACATGTTCTACAAACCGTCCCAACATAATTGTAATGAATCATCAACACTCGTAGTAATTTGTTTACGCTCTTTGTAATTAATGAATGTTCAAATGTAAAGATCTCGTATTTCATTATTAATATAAATTACAACTGTTTGTTTTAATAAACTACATGACAAAGTACAATTACATTTTATTAGATTCTTAGGTTTCATTTAAAAGTCTACCATATTTAGTTGAAGCTCGTGTTATGGTTGTAGTGAGATGACTATGAGTTTCAGAAATTGAATTTGAAGACAGTTGGATAATAAATCTACGAAATTGTAATCATTAATCGATAGTAAAATCAATTATATTATTTATTATTTCAGTCGATTATCAATCAGATTATATATTTATTACTTTTTAGAGTGACAATATACAGCTGTCGTTTGTCAATGTCATGTCAATGTCACTCTGACACAACCTCAGGCGTGTATTGGACTTGACTTTATGTTGTTGGTCCGGAGACCTTACAACTTTACCGGGGTTTTTGGGGCGAGTGCCTTCGCGAAGCGAAGGCGCTCGAGCCCGGGGGGGCAACTTGCTCGAGGGAGCTCCCTAAGGAGTTTTACCTCGGCTGGACTGTTGCCATGAGAGGGGGATTAATTTAATGATGCCCACCATAGGGCGACACAAAGCACTAATTGAGAACGGGCGACGGGTAATATAAAGCCCGAGGGGAAGGATTCCGGCGGGCCGGGATCGGTGGTTTGCGGCGGCCTACGTTATCTTACTGCCGTTTCGCAACGTGTTATGGCTGGGAGAGAAGAAACGGCGAAAGAAACTTCCCAGCAACACGCCTAGTCTATCCTGTGGGGGAGCTATGTCTCCTAGCGTCCCTCGCAGGGACGTGGAGAGATCTTGATTGGCGGCGCCTGAGACGCCGCCGTCTGTGTCTGTCTGTCCGTGCCTGCCAGCCTGCCGTCCTAACCGCGGGCGGGCTGATCCGGACCAGCCGTTTTGTGATAACGTCGACCCTGTCCGTGAGGACGTTACGCGGTCGTCGCACAAGAGCCTTTCGCCGAGGCTTATAATCGGACGCGGACACGACGAGTGGATTTCGATGGTGCGGCGCGAGATCGAAATACTTACGCGAGAGCGACGTAATGTAGTTTTTGATGGAGGGAAGCTCCAGATCGCGGTGGAGGTCGACGTTACGCATATAGAGGGGAGCACCGACGGCTCTGCGCATGAATTTGTTTTGCACGATTTGCAATTTATCTAAAAGGGCAGGCTTGGCATGGCCGAATACCACACTCGCGTATGTCATGATCGGGCGGACAACCTCAGGCGCTAGTGTGTATAAGCTACGTTCCACATGAGACTCATAACAACCACGTTCACAAGCGCGATTTTTCCATTTCCACTTGTTTGCGGGCACTACAATCATAAACTGTAGTGAAACGGATAATGGAGCGTTGATGTCATTAACGACGAATACACAAATGTCATTGGTTGATTTGAAAATCGCGCTTTTTTTCAATGTCAATCGATAAAGAGAATTAATGCTCTGTGGTCAACGCCCATTTCGACCCACCTCTTGACATGGGTCCTTGTGAGCGCTGTGTGATCGAAAGTAATGACGTCATTAGTGACGTTTTTGCCACGACCATAACGAATAATTGAATATAAATGTGACTGTTTGTTACCTTTTCAGGACTAAATGGATAAACACATATTAATTACTTTTAGAAAGGAGATACATTGTATTCTGACGAAGGTTCTTTGCTATCTTGTGTCTCAAAAAACAATCATGTATTCCATTCTAGGTAATAAATGACATAATCAAATTATAAAGATTATAAAAACATTCTGAAAACAAGTAAATATAAATACAATTTAAACAAAATTTCTCACGTAAATTTATAAATAAATTATTTCCCGTTGCCTTATTTAAAAATGAGAAAGCTATTGATACTGTGGTTAGCCATCCAAATTTAGTAATGAGACTGGCATAGTAACTACACCGGGCCATTGGTAGCTATGTCTCAAAAACTGTATTGACGCACGTAATGACGCAAAAGTATCCTATTAATTAATCAAGTGCATTTCATTTCGGTTGTTCACGTCGAATTCAAATTGCGTGCCCATAACTTTGTTGCATCTAGAACAATTCAACAACTGCTTTTTAAAGTAACTTCTTCCTGCGAATATATAATGAAAATTATTTTATTTAAGTTTGTGGCTTGGCAGCTAGGCCTTTAAGCCAGATCTTAGTTTACAATATAGTTTCTTCATTTTCTTAAGCCTATGTGTAGCACAGCTGAACTGTAGGTAATCAGTTAGTGCCACTCAACGGAGTTCTTATGACAACTCTAAAGGCCACATTTGACTACACAGTTCACATTTCTCACAAAACACATAATTACTACTAAAAACTACCAATATCCTACAACTATTGTTCTTTTTAGAGTAATTTTACACATTTTTTTAAAATAAAACTGCACAGCACAACATCTCCTTTCAGTTCCCGCCAAAAACGCTATAGTGGAAATAGGTGGTAATAACCATAGAAAAGCCTAGCACATAATTTAAAAAAAAAACAATGGAACAGACTATATACACGATGAAGAACACGATTCATTTTTTTTTAGATTTCTTGTCTGTTATTCGGTTTGTCTGTTTGTTCCGGATTCTGAAATTTAAATTTCATATTTTCATAAAGAAGTCATGAGAAATGTGTTAAACTTACCGATGAAATGACATCTTATACGTGGTATTTACCCTTTCCTCTTTTAAAATAGTTCCGACACATTTTAATAGCGCAGGACGCCATAATGACTCTTTTTTTGCGAGAGCTCTAACCAGTAAAGTAGTCAAAACGAAAATAACACACGTGTAAAGCAAGTGCACCAAATTTAGTGCCCTTTTTTATGGCCGTTTTTGTACAAATCATGCATTATCTATATAGATGTTGATATGATCTAAGATTTTACTTTAGTTTTTATTAATATATGGTTATATTAAACAGTTTTGTAAATAGTTTGTTCTAAAAACGTTAAAAAGTACTCTTTGTATAATTAAACATAGTACTTAAACGGAAAACCATGGAAAAATGTATCTTGCATGGTAAAACGGAACGGGTAAATAGGGGGACGCATCAAGAAAGGATAGCTAGTGATGTACCTACCGTTATAAAAAAAACTTCAACGGACAAGTGGAAAAACGAATCGCAACAAAATTTTAAATTGAAGTTTTACGGGCAGATTGTTAATGTACTTGTCCAATTTGAAAACCTGCCCGTAATACTTCAAGCTAAAATTTTGTTGCGATTCGTTTTTCCACTTCTCCGTTGAAGTTTTACTTCTACTATGTGTCCCAGCACAAATTTCGATTTTTCGCAGGTTTACTGCAAATTATGATTTGGTTAGGTTAGGTACATTTTAATGAATGCATTTTTTATTTAAACATATTTTATTAAACAAAAAAACTGAATTCGATCCGCAACCAAAAAATGCATCCATAGTATATTCTAAAATTATGCCTGGTCCTCCACGCGGCCGTAACGCTTTTTCGTGACAGACAAATCCTAAGACCCCCGTTTATATAGAAGTTTCACTTCAATAAATGATCGGCGAAAGATGTTATTGGTACGCTGGTAGGCGACCGGTCGACGGATAGCAGTGATGAAAATCAGTTTCGATCTTGGATTAGAGATAGATTATTAATTTCGACCGTTAGTGGTATTATTATACCTGGCGTAAAGGATATAAGCGATATAGTTCCCGTTTCGTACTTTATTATTCTTAATTTAATATCATGTTTCCTATTAGTTTCGAAGCAATCATTTTTTTAATTGCGAACAGTGCCATCTATTTATTAACATAAAAACTACAATGTAGTGAGTGAGTAGTCATGCGCAAGCGCACGTAAAGCGGTGTGATATCAAGATATGGTTATTTATTATTTCACAACTAGATGTCGCTATGTGCAGTATCAGAACACTAATCATAATCTACCTAGACGTTAGAGTAAGAAATTACATTGTGTCAAATATCTGAAATAATAATGTTTTTAAAACTTATGCAAAACATACCTTTTTATACATCCTGTTTTGTTCAGTGGGGCTGGGCATATAGAAGTCCACGATGCCCAGTAGACAATCATCACAACGGCATACATCACTAGGCAAAGATGACATAGACCCGAAGCTGCTGCAACTGTCCATAGAATCCGTCCGGATTAACTTCCCAGTACTCAAAGCCTCCATTTTGGCAACTAACAACGACTCCATCAATGTCCTCGGTCGAGCTGGCGACCTCGATCGCCTTGGAAAGTCGGGGGATAGCGGTCTATATCGGTCCAACACATCCGGGGACAAAGGCCTATGTAGAGCGAAATTCACTGAAAAGTCTGGCGATAAAGCTCGCCTGGTCAGGTCTGGAGATGCTGGACATGTTCCGGGACGGTCTGTTGATGATGTTCTGGATAAGGGTGGGGTCACACTTCGGCAGTGCGATGACGTCATTTTAGTGGCCCGCATTTGTCTTTTCTGCTGTACACTATTTAACACTTATGATTTCACTAACACTCAATAAAGTCGTTTGGTCCATTAATATTTTTTTTACATTGTAATACAATTTATTACTTGACAGAGATTTATTTTCATAAGTGCTCTAGTATTGAACGTATATTTTATGAAAAATTTGGTTTCAATGGGCGGATACTAGCAAGTATAAAAATAAGATAATAATTCATTTTTTTTCTGTTAAAATTATACGGTTAGTTACTGCAATTTCGACGTAGGTATTCAATTATATGAACCTGCTGTGATTAACAAGTCGGATATATAATGTAACGAGTAAACGGTTAAAGACATACCGATTTAAACTACTTCATACTTCCTCCTTACCTTATAACTACAATAACGTGAAAATTATTTTGAATTTTCATTATTTGTTTGTATTTCCTCTTAGGATCTCAGTATAAAAACAATAAAATAAAAATAATACAGATTTATATAGAATTATCTTTATCCACGTCTATACGAACGAAGACCCAGGGACCAGTAACGTAAAAAGTCACTTTTGACTAATCTAAACTTATCTAGAATATATGATTTAAAGGTCAAAAAGCGAACGAGCTAGATTGGGTGTTTCTCTTATGGACAGAATTAGAAATGAGAATATCCGTAAGAGAACCAAAGTAACTGACATAGCTTGCAAAATTAGCAAGTTGAAGTGGCAATGGGCCGGTCATGTTGCAGGATCGATGGCCGATCAGACGAGGCCTGGAGTGAAGACCACGTCTCGGTAAACGCAGTGGACTGATGACCTGCGTAAAGTCGCCGGTGGGCATTGGATAAGAAAGGCAGAAGATTAGAACATCTGATGCTTGGGAGGCCTACGTCCAGCAGTGGAGTGCGATTGTCTAAGAACGACAAAAAGCGAGAAATATTTAACATGTAGCGCCACTATAGCAACTGTGGTTTAATATTCGTCTTACATGACATTACTAATGTACGCATTAATTTTTTAATTTATTTTTCAATAGCATTCATAAAAACTAATTGCATCTAAAACGAAGTGCTAATAGCATGTCAATAAATACGTTGAGGCACTGCAGGTGGTCTGTAATGCCGAAACATTTGAATTTTAAAGGTTCATCGCCAGTTGATTGCATCATTATTAGGGACCAGTATGTCGATATTGAAATTACAGTATGCAATCTCAGACGAATAATATAGAAGTCCAAGCCTAGAGCTCTCAGAGTGAAATCAGCCAAAGGAAGCCCATCGCGCCGCGTCGCAGTGCGTTACGAGATTACGAATTGCAGCATAAAACTTTAGTACGTCATGTCATTATTATTACTATTGTTACAACTTAGGCTCCGACAAAGATAAATTCCATGTACAGATCTGTAAAAGCACATTTTATTACCTGTCGGCATTTGAACTAATTGTAATCCTTTTATGATCGTCTTCTTTTGTTCACTTATTTATTGGCATACGTTTCTAGTTATTGTGGAGAATAGCCTATTCTCCTATTGTACTCGCTCAGAAGTATCATTAGCCAGGTGGTGCGGATTACAATTACAAGCTAATTCTAGGAAATTTTGTCGACGTTGCCGGGCGGGCACATTTGCATTCGTGAAGTATAAAACGATGGCCTGATTGAGAGAGGGGGACAGTTGAGCTACATCTACGATCTAGGCGTGACGTGTGTACATTCGGTAATCTAATAGTGACGGACTTTGCGCGTTTTATTGAATTACGACTTTCTACATTACGTTTGGATTTGTTGCTTTCGGTTATATTTGTACCTGTGTTATACGTGTGTGTATAGTTCTAATAAAGTCTATAATAATTCTAACGGCATTTTAATTCGAGTCCCGCAAACTCGTAACACTATAATAATATTTTTCTTTCCCTTTATTGTTTGCTACAACTGCATTAATTCTTCAAAAATTAATACTGTAACATACTTCTGTATAAAACTTATAAAAAAAAGAACTTGAGATTTAAATAGAATAAGAAAAATAAAGAAAAACAAATTTTAGCTAGACGTGTTGCTGGGGAGTTTCTTGCGGACGTTGCGAAGGGGTGTACATAGAATAGGAAATAAAAATAAATTTCAACTTACGAGTATATGTATGACCTTAAAAAAGTGTTCTCCAGTGGAACTTATTTTGAATAAAAACTTGAATTTGAATTTTGAATTCTCCAATGCGATTCCAGACTTTTGTGAGCTCTTGACGCAGCATAATGCTGAGTTACCGGCCTCATTGCCGTAAATATGATGTATATTTCTTTTTCTAAATACATAGTTATGTTGTGTTTAAAAAAATACTAATGTCTGTATTTTACTAATATGTATTGTAATTTAGCATTTCTTAGTTTTATGTGCATTCATTTTCGACAATAAATATTTTTCTTTAAAAAACAAATCAAATCTTGATCAATTAGTTATATCTCGCTAGTGAAATCTTTTTCGCATAAGGTTGCTACATTTAATTGTACAAAGTAGTTCTTTTTTTTTTATTGCAGGAGTTCAGCAGAAAGCGGTTGCCATCGCCTATGGACATTTGCAACACCAAAGGTGCTACAAATGCGCTGCTGCTCTCTTAAAGGAGACTGGAACCTGGTCACTAATGCCGGAACACAACACAAGGTTGTTATGGCGGCATACTCTAGACCAGGGGTGGTCGTCATCCAGTCGAGCAAATACTCTACCACCTGGCTGTGGGTTTTTTAGTCGCCTCTTACGACAGGCCGCCTGGCCGCAGGAAATTGTATTCTTTCTCCGTTCCTGCACGGATAAGTTCTAATGTAATGCTACTGTTTTGAATCATGTACCGAATTATTTGCAAATAAATATTGCTGTAGCAGTGTAGTGTAATAAGAACATTAGTGTTAAATTGCAGGCAGTAAAGAAGATAAAGATTTTTGTTACGGAACCATTGGCATTTTATGTTTATATTTTTATTCATTGTAATTATTTACATTAATACTTACGAGTCGAATCAATACAAGAAGTACAAATAAAAAGGTTACAATTAGGTCATGTAATTGCAAATGTTGCGTTTTAATTTAGTTTTATTACACAAATATACTCGAAATAGATCTACGTGGAGTAGGTTTAGATGTAAATAAAAATACAAATATATAAAGAATATGTGGGTACTAAAAATGTATTGTATTAAACATGGGAATTCAGCTCTTCAGGTGATCAAAAGGCTGGTGCCTACCTCGGACAACCGATCAGTATGGCAGTGTAGCGAGGAAATGTAGCGAGCCTTCTGAGCACCTTACCTATAGAAGACAGTGATCTAGGCTCAGTATACTAACTAGGTACCTAAAATCTTCGGATTACAGGTAGAATACAATGTTACTAAGTTTTCTTTACTATATTAGTTTATAATGTCTTAGTTTAATACATTCTGATTATGAGAATACATAGTATTTATATATAGGAAGTTGCCTTACTGACTCGAATTACAGAAGTCGTCCTGTCAGTCACAGCCCTCTTTCTCAAAAACTACTGAGTCTATCTGAATTTTATTTGGCAGGAAGGTGTGCGTTAGTGTTTACGAACAATAAAATTCCGTAGAATAATACCTACATTTTTTGGTATTAGCGAAACAACTGCATTTCTCAAAAATTTCATAAAAAAATAAATTATTTTATTTATTTTATTTTAGGAAGACTTACAGATTAATAAACAAACATAAACAGTTATAGTACAAAAATAGTATATACAAAAAAGCTGATATATACAAAATGCCTCCACCTATTGGTAATAACACATAAGTACATACACGATTCCTAATGATATTATAGTTATTAAGTTTCTGTCTTTGCAAAATAATCTTGAGCCAGTATTCGCTTGACCGAATTTACACTAGTGCAGTATAAAGTCAGGTTCAATTTTAATACTGTTTTGTTAAAAGAATTTAAACTTCGTAAGATAAAGGCGTGTTGTCTATAGTTGGTGGTAACTAAAGGTGTGTGAAGTAATCCTCTCTGTCTAAGACCAAGTTTATTAGCCCGCAAAAATATTTTTAAATTTATGTTTGGACAATCAATATCGCCTCTAGCCAAATTCATCAAAAAAGATACGTCATTTATATTGCGTCTAATATTTAAAGGCTAAATAGCATTTGGATGATTGCTTTGCCCGTTAATCTAGAACTTTTTCTTTTATTGCATGAATTCAGCAGACGGGCAGACGGCCCACTGTGGAAGGTGGTTACCATCACCTATGGACATTCGCAACACTAAAGGTGCTACAAATGCGCTGCTACTCTCTAAAGGGAGACTGGAACCTGGCCATTAATGCCGGAACACAACACAAGGTTGTTATGGCTGCATACTCTAGACCAGGAGTGGTAACCATCCAGACGGGCAAATGCCCTACCTGGCTGTGGGTTGTTCTGTCCCCTCTTACGACAAGCCGCCCAGCCGCAGGAAATTGTATTCTTTCTGCGTTCCTGCCCGGAATAAATTCACACTTTTCACAATCATAAATAAATAATTTTACAAAGACAAACGCCCAAACGCACAAACGGATTTAACAATTTATAACGGTTTCGCGTATACAAATATGGGCACGAAACCTTAAAAATAATCAGTTACAATGCTATAAAATTACATGTAATTTTTTTGCGAACTTTTTATCGCCATGCCACATTATAGGTGCAAAAGGCGAGATCAATAAATACAATAAAACAAAGCATTTACAATAAATAAATGTACCTTATTACCTTAACTTGCAGCTATAAATTTCTTATGGGTTGTGGCGATTTTAAAGCCCAAGGTATGAGTGACCTTATTAAGCTATAAATAAAGTTCAATTAAGAAAAGCATATTTTCCGTTAACGACAGGAAAGGCTTCACATTGTCAAGAGTCTTGTGAATTAATGACCAATTAATAAAAAAGTTATTGGAAAATATTCACGTCGATACAGCGACTACGACACTTAATTAAAATTATTAGACTTGTATAAAAAAAGGACAAGTCATTTTGTATAATTCACTTTATTTACAAGTGTATTAACTTTTATTGTTTGTAATTTAATAAAGAAATAAAATTATATATAAATACTAGCTGTGTCCGCGACTTCGTCTCCGTGAAATTTTTTTCGCGGTACCATAAAAAGTAGCCTAAGTTACTCCTTATAATATCAGCTATCTGCCAGTAAAAATCCAGTCAAAATCGGTCCAGTCATTTCATAGATTAGCGGGAACATCCAGAGACTCAGGCGCAGAAAATATTAAAAACTGATTTTTTGATATAAATACCGTATATGTATATTAGGGAGGGTCAAAAAAAACATTTTTTTTACAAGTGAAGGGAAAAATGGGTTACTAGACACTTTAAAAAATTCTCACCAAATTAATTTTAATAGAATGAAATTTAACACGAAAGTGTAGTCTATATATAGAGCGATACGAAGTTATATAATGAAATCACGAAAAAATCCGCATCGCAGTTTTTTGTTTTTTTCTCAGTCCAATAGAAAAAAAATCATACCTCATCATTAATTGATTGTACAGAAAAATGTTCTCGAAGAATTTTGTAGCAAATTTAATGCTCTACAAAAAAGGTATCTCATATTTTTCCCGTAAACTTCACCATTTGAATGATATTGAAGATTTAAGTTTGATTATTTTAAGGCAAATTTAATTTTTGTTTATACATTTTATAAGTCGACAATAAATGATTATTATAAAATGCGCAATACAAATTTTTGTAGGAAATTAACTGCTCTATAAAAATGATACCCTATGTTTTGGCGATTAAATCAAGCATTCAAAAGATATTCATCATCAAATTTTCATGTGTACCGATTTTAAGTTTTTGATTAGATATTCGAAAAATATCAATTTAATTTATGAATTTCATACAAATTTCATTTTTTGTCATTAATAATGCATTTAGTAAAAAGCTGTTATTTTAACATTACAAATAGACACTTTAATTTTATTTATCTGTATAGATTGACCTTTTCTTATTTAGTACAACATCAATTGAGTAAAAATGTTATTGTTTTATTTAATTTTTAGGATTATGTAGGGTTTTTGGTAAAAAAAAAGGGCATCGTTATATATTCGTTATATTCAGTCGTCCTTCTGTACGTCCATGTTTAAACTACAAAGTCATTTTTTTCAGAAACTACCGGGTGTAAATGGATGAAATTTAACACGAAAGTGTAGTCTATATATAGAGCGATACGAAGTTATATAATGAAATCACGAAAAAAATAATATATACTTATATATTATTTACTCCAGGGATACCTATCCTGACACCGTCGCCGTGCCGCCGCGCCGCTTAAATGTATAGACTAGATGCAATCGCGCCGCCACCGCACTTTCGTTCTTGAACGGGCGCACTTATATAGAAAAGAGACGGGATATTTTGGGCCAAAACAAATGTAATGATTTAAGATATAGCTTTAAAAAGCGATATATTTTTCTACTACAAAATGGAAATCATCAACTCTAAATTATATCTGGAAGACGAGAAATCTTAAAAATAAGGTCCTATAATATTTTCTTAAGTTTTCGCGACTTGTATACACATAATAACATGCCTGAGGAATATGCAGATCTACTAAAACATTGCCTCACATCAGGCTATTTCGTATGGGACTACGGCTTCTACGACCAAATCAACGGTGTCTTCTGTCGTGGCTGACATTTTTATGGAAGACTTCGAGAGAAACCGTTAAAACGTAATAAGGTCCTAAATAAAATAAGTTATGAATTACCGTAATCGATTTATGTGAATGAATTTCAACAATTAATAATATGAAAACCTTTACACCGCACGATTAATTCATTCAAAATAACTAAACCCACTACAATTATAAAAAATATTAACATAATAAAAATAAATCTTCAAATCAAAAGAAGGGTTTGCACTGAAAATCAGCGTTGTGTCGGATATAATTCCGGCACAGCAATATGCTGAGTTCAAACGTAGTTTGCTGAAAATGCGGTCTACAAATTCTCAAATTATGCTCTGTGTATAATAATGTATAAAGAATGTAATTACGTCGCTATTTCTTCAAATAAAGTTATTTTTATTTACATTACATTTTTTTACAATCTAGGTCCAAGAATGTATGAAAGCGTACTGCACCTCGCGGCAGTGCCGTCTACACAGGCGCTAGGATGACTCAGAACATGCGGTCTCTGTTCACTTTTAAATTTACATTAGTATTTACCTTCCACAAAGATAAAAAACTACATTGCAAATTCAAATGTAAACCAGTTAAAGATATCATCACTTGTACTCACTACACAATAAGCCATTGCTGTATTTATTCATGAATACGATCGCTTGAATATAATCGTACATCAAACCAACTCGTTTCACTAACGTACTCAGAGAGCAATAGTTAAATGTCACATGTCATAGTTAAATTATCGTGTGTGTAAGCATGTTAGTTCTGTATTTACGGTGGAGATAATTTTGCTGTATTTATTAAATACATTAGATTTTATTAAATACATTAACAATTTTCTATTATATGTATTAAACGATCTGAGAACAAATGAATTATTATTTATACTGTTGTGAAGCGATACTAATACTTTACAGGTGTTTCATTACCTCTTCGAATTTAAGTGATCTATTGTTCGCGTTAATCCCTTTATATTGCGCCGCAGTAAGATGACATAAATCCTTTCTTCTTTTATTCGAATTTCGTTGCACATTCTTAGAAGCCATTAAGCTCACGACTTTGAGTATTCCAAAGAATAATAGGCATGTTGTTGAAGAGCCATGTCTGTTCTGCAAATATATAAATAAGGTCATCCCGTCGAGGCTGATATAATCGAGTTAATCGGTTAGTAGCCAGCCTTTTAGTTACGAAAAATTGTTGTATTGAAAAACAATGTTGACATTTCTTTGTTTTTTGCTTTAGTAGTTCGAGCGTTCTTGCAGACATTTTTTAGGCACTTTTGCCTCCCCTAAATTTTACCGCGCACCGTAAGTAGTTGCATACCGTGCCTATAGTCTCGAGCCGCCCCTGCATTTAAGTTATTCTAACCGGAAATGTATTATTACTTTGCTAAATTCCTTTGGTATTCTTCTGTCTGCAATTACAAGAACCGAATTAAACATAAAAAATGGTTTGCCGAAATCGTAAGTAATAAAACTTAGAACATACTTGATATATTGCGCATTGTCGCACGCTATGAATACAAACTGCCTGATTACGATATATTATATAATAACACATTTCTGATCACGTACTTCGTAGGTCAACGTTCAGAATGCTTAAACCCAGATCAAAGACCACCTGAGTGGAAAGTTACAGAGGTGGAATTATTTCATCTATACCATAGACTTATAGCAAGATAGCGAAGAAAACAACTTCATATAAAGAACTCTCTCTAAGGTTATCCATGCAGGAGTTAAAATAAGGGTAGCCGAAATAGTTATTTTGAAGTGAAACTTCAATATAGACGGAGTCTTAGGATTTTTCTGTTACGAAAAAGCGTTACGGCCGCGTGGAAGTGCGGCATAAATTTAGACTAGACGTGGTGAGAGGCGGCATAATTTTAGAGTAGACTATGGATGCGTTTTTAGGTTCCGGATCAAATTAATCTTTTTTGTTTGATAAAATAAAATATGTTTAAATAAAAAATGCATTAATTAAAATGAACCTAACATAACCATAACATAATTTGCAGTAAACCTGCGAAAAATCGAAATGTGTGCTGGGACACATAGTAGAAGTGAAACTTCAGGCAGGCTTTCAAATTGGACAAGTACATTAACAATCTGCCCGTAAAACTTCAAGTTAAATTTTGTTGCGATTCGTTTTGCCACTTATCCGTTGCCATTCGTTTTTCCACTTGTCCGTTGAAGTTTACTTCTACTATGTTTCCCAGTACACATTTCGATTTTTTTATTTACTTTTATTTTCAGCAAATTACTGAATACAAAAATTACTCAAGTAGTTATCCTACGTACTGTAGACGTGGAAATGTCTGCAGATGTTTTGGAGTCTCAGTTTTTATACTACGTGGACGTTGCTGACCCACGGAAAGGGTCCTATATATTGTTTAGTTTTCCGAATTTATTGTTTATACTGGAAAATTGAAATATACAAAAGGGGTCCTTTTATATTATATTACACCTCACTCAATGATAAATTCGACTCGGTTAACTATAATTGAGTTTTTGAAGTAAAATTTCTGTAGAATCGTTGTGATTTGAAACTCGATGCAACTAAAAAGCGACACTAAAAAGAGATAAACAGATAAATCTATAGGACTAAGCCTGCGAGAGAATGACATACCAGTTTTACATTGCGCAGCACAGATTAGAGAGACAATAAGACTGATGATTAAACATAGGTCCAAATTGAACCGAAATAAAACTGATAATAATTTTTTTTTTTTAGACCAAAATTGAAAGTGATACTTAAGAAGTTTATTTTTTGAATATGTTGACGGATGCAGGCTAAAGGAATTATATTTATATTAACAAAAGTTAGCAAAGATTATCTGTGAGCATAATATCTGAAGTTCCACTTCTACTGCCTGTGAACTGCACACACATTTTATTTGCTTTAAGCTCTCCACGGACCGTAATATTCTTACTTGCGCTCACATCTTTGTTATCACTAATTTGGTAGACTTATAGTTAAAGCATCCAAAGCAGTTTAGATAAAACCATGTTAAACCTAAAATCTATAATATTATAAAATTCTAAACATGCCGTGTCTGTACATTGAAGCTATTTAAAAAAAACAACTGGAATAGACTATACAAACGACGGAGAACACGATACAATTTTTTTGGATTCTCATCTATTTGTCGGTTTGTCTGTTTGTTCGAGATTCACGTAAAAACTACTGGGCCGATTTAGCTGCGGTTGTCGCTGTTCGACAGCAAATTCTTAGACTTAAAATCTGCGCTACTTTTACGCGGGAATACCGAGTGAATTTTTCTGGGAATGATTTTAAATAAAAATGGACCAGATTTAAAAAAATCGAATTCCATTTTGATTCTTTCACTGATCGATAGCAAAGTTTATGTAATAAAATGTGTGATATTTTTTATCCCAAGAAACCAGCGGGAATTTTCCCAGAAGCGGTTTGAAGTAGCTCGGGTGCATAAAAAATAGCTTATTCCGGCACAGTTTTCACATAGCTCACATTTTTTTACAAATAATGTAGTACTTTATGTTAAGTCGCGGACATATCCTAGTCAACTGTATAATTGATTCAAATAACGTTACGCGTACAATTTTAATCTCTATTTGAGTGGCTGAATCCGGTCTAAAGTAACTAATTATTGACTATATCCTGCTTGTTAGTGTATACGTAATTAAGATAGATAGCTTAGATACACCGTTTTGTATATGTATAAAAATATCTCACACTACGTACGCGAGCTCAAACAGTCTGAAATATACTTCACACAATATTTTGAAATGTAAGTGTTCCAATTTATCAATTTATTTTGATATTGTATAATATATCTTTTTTATATCTTTTATGAATCAAATAGTTTAATTTATTAAGTAGATATATCTCCATATAATATAAAGCTAAACATAGATCTTAAATATATGTTGAATAAGTATACCTAGATATTTTTTTAATGTGCGAAGTATTTTCCAGATTAGTTTTTTAAAGACTTATTACAGATTCCTTCATATTAAATTGTTTACCATTACAACAAATAAATGTGCACTAAAAATTAAATTATTATTAACGTATAAATTGTATATAATTTATAAGATACATAAAATATAATATTTAAGTTATTATATAAATAATTTCTTGTAAATATTTCAATAATTAAAATATATTTTTATATTGGATGAGCTACTTTCAGGAGTCACGAATTATTAATCCTTATTCATAAGAACATTTATAAAATAGAAAAACTACTATGTTTTCTAATACTAGTGAAAAAAGTAAGAAAACTCTCTCTTTTCTTTCACCTTCTCTCAATTGTTTGGGGTCGGCACAATATGCCTTTTCCATACATAGTCCTTTATTCTGATATACGTCCTCTGTCATACCCCAAATCATCATGTCATTCTTCACACAATCCATCCATCTCTTTTTTGGTCTACCTTTACATTTGTACCTATCGATCTTCCACTTTTGTTTTGTTTTTTCAGGTGGTAGGGTATCTACTCGACTGGATGGTGACCACCCCTGGTCTAGAGTATGCCGCCATAACAACCTTGTGTTGTGTTCCGTCATTAGTGACCAGGTTCCAGTCTCCCTTAAGAGAGCAGCAGCGCATCTGTAGCACCTTTGGTGTTGCAAATGTCAATAAGCGATGGCAACCGCTTTCCATCAAGTGGGCCGTCTGCCTGTCTGCTGAACTCCTGCTATAAAAAAAAGTTTACTATTCTTGTTGTCACGTGAAAAAAAGAACAATATAATATTCAATTACTGTATTCCTCGTACAAAATGTCCACAGTTTAGTATAATATTAAACCGTCACAAAAACGTCGTCTCGCAATTTGTAAGCGGGCCAATTTTCATACCATAGGCAGTTATAGGAAAACGGCAGCATACGATTTACAATTTGTTTATTTAACAAGCTGTTTTGTAACAATTTGCTCATTTGCAAAACAAATTTATCTTTTCAATTTCTGTACATAAACAGCATGGCGACTTTTAAAAATCTTTTAACCGACTTTAATAAAAGATGCGGTTCTCCATGCGCATGTGTTATATTTTTATGTATAAATTTAAAGTTATGTTATGTGACAGTTTATAGATAGATAATTCTTTATTATGCACTAAATCATAGACAAACAAAAGAAGAAAAAATAGAAATTAGTATATCTGGCGGCCTTAAAGCGATCTCTTCAAGGCAACCTTAAGTTAGGATTGCTAGATTTTAAATATTGTATTATACTTGTTTTTATTATATAAATTATATGTATTTAATCAAGTTTAGTTTATAACGACATATGACCATGGTTGCACAATAAAATATACATATATACGTATATCATAATATTAGGTTGGGGAAAAAGTTTCTTTGCATTTTATATAAAAATTCAAAAGGTTTATTTATAAAGTTTATTTACATTTGACTAAAGTATGTAGGTGCCATTTTGTTGGATAACTTTTTGACATCTTGTAGGTAGGGACGTGATCCCATTGCTATAAAAATTTTGGGGCTTCTGATCAAAAAACTGCGACAAGTGGTTTTGGCAGTCCTCTCGTGATGTTACCTTGACACTGCCTAAGGAATTCTGCAGAGACCGAAATAGGTGAAAATCTGAAGGTGCAAGGTCAGGACTATACGGCGGATGCATTAACACCTCCGAGCCAAACTCTCGTAATTTTTGCTGAGTGACTAAAGATGTGTGAGGTCTAGCGTTATCATGGTGAAAAACCACACCCCTTCTGTTGATTAATTCCGGCCGCTTTCTCTCAACTTTTTGCTTTAATCTCATCAGTTGTTCGCAGTACAGTTCAGAATCGATGGTCCTGCGTGGTGGTAACAGCTCATAATGAATAATGCCCTTCCAATCCCACCATACACACAGCATCACCTTGTTGCGAGTTAACCCGGGTTTCGCCAGTCTGTGAAGCCTGACCGGCCTTTGACCATGATCTTATTCGCACGTTCTTGTCGTACGTGATCCACTTTTCATCACCAGTTATCAGCTTATTCAAAAATGGTTCGATTTCATTACGTCGTAATAAAGAATCACAAATGAGTACACGGTTCATTAGGTTTCTTTCAGTAAGCTCATGAGGCACCCAAATATCGAGCTTTTTTGTGTACCCAGCTTTTTTCAAATGCGCCAAAACCGTTTTGTAGTCAATTCCCAGTTCTCCAGCTACATCGTAACTACTAATACGCCGATCTTGCTCCACTTTTTAAAAAATGGCATTAATTTTGTCCGTAACAGGGCGACCAGAGCGATGTGTATCTTTGATATCAAAATTTCCGGATTGAAAACGCTTAAACCAAATTTGCGCTACTCTCACAGATACTGCATTAGGTCCATAAACATCACAAAAAAATTTCGCGGCTTGTGTTGCATTTTTACCTTTTTTGTAGTAAAATTTTAAAATGTATCGAATTTCTTCATTAGATTCACTCATTTTAACAATAAGAAAAACAAATGAAAATCACATATTTTCCTAATTTGAATTTGGAATTGTTTTCTTTAAAATTAAAACTTTTTAATGATACCAAAACCAGCCAGATACAAATGGTATAGCCAAAGAGATCTTATTACAAGTTCATACATACTATATGCGAAAAGACTTTTACCCAACCTATTATAATCAGTAAAGAGCAACAGTCATCAATCAAAAGTAATATTGGAAGCGCTCAAGTAATTTACCACGCGGTACTTTTGTTGTCGCGATGCAATTTAAATTCATCAATTTTCTCACCACCTCTGTAAATCCGGTTTCAAAAGTATATCCTTTTCGAAAACTCAAAAGTATCGAATACTATTGATATTATATACTGTACTAAAATTAAACAAAGATACAAAAAATTATTTAAGTTTTCCCTTAGATTTTTTTTCAAAATCAGCCCATTCGATTCCTGACTACAGTAAAAGAGTTTTCAAAAATCTAGGGATACCGTAGTATTTTTTTAAATTTTTACGACTAGTACAGGTAATAAAACTACGCATTAACGGTTTTAAGCGCGGTAATTTAATTAATTTTTATTGTTCTGACATCATAAACCCCAAATCACCTGCAGTTGAGCGGTGCTCTGCTACCCCTACCTCACATCACGAGAATCACAGGCAGAACTAGTCATATCCTCAGGCGAGTTTCAATCAAAATATATTTCAAACCGCACCGGAACAGAGACCAACTTGATTGACAATTTCTCATTTTATTTTACCTATGCTAGCATAGCTAGCTAGCTAGGCATGTTGCTGAAGTGTTACTTACGCCGGTTCTTCTTTTTAAGCCACTACATCTTGCGAAGCGGTGGTAAATTAGACTATGCTCCCATAGAGTAAATAATACTCATAACCAAACATTAAAGTAGATAATTAAAATAAACAAGTTGACAGTAGGCTAAATAAAAACTTTGATGATACTCATTGACACTTGACATCTTTGTGTTCCGTGATCACGGCTAGTGAAAAGTGGCCGAAACGTCGGAATAATAAAAACCAAATAAAATACAGCGCTTAAAACGTAGTTTTATTATCTAGTGATACCAAATTTGTTTTCGTCGAAATCGGCCCTAAGACTTCTTTGAGTATTTTTCACTGTTTTCGGTATGTAGCCATAAAGCCCTATTTGCAAAATTCACCCTGCATGCACTGATTGACTATAAACATTAGTCTTTCTGTGATCGTATAGTACATAGTTACAACACTAAGCTTTTTTTTCCTGTGCAAAAATCAATCTCTATTTGATCCAATAAGCCGACCCAGCTTACAAGCTGTCCATTAGACTACACAATATTAAATAAATTTAATCCGTGGCACAACTGGTCCGCCTACGAACTAAAGATCAGGTAATTTCTCACGCCTCAACTTTGTGGAATTTACGAAGAATGATTTACTACGGACACATCATAAACTACTTAATTGACTTTAATTAGATGACACGACGTTCGCGAAACTGCTTTTATGTATGGCACAGATTTCAAACACGTTTGGTTTAATCCACGCCTTGAAACTGCAATTTTGCAATTATTTATACGGGTAGGTACATATTTTGCATTTAATAATAAAGCAGGGAGCCCCTGAGTGTCTGATTTGGTGTTCCAACCGAGTTTTTGGACGTAATAGCAAAGCAAGCCAGTATTTATATGGCAATTTATTAAACGTTTCCATTTTGTAAAATTACATTGTTTCACACACCTTCCATGATCAAATTGATCGTGTACTAGCAGAAGGTGATGTCAGGAGCCTTAAGAACAGACGAGCTTGCATGACAAGAGTTATGAATGTCAAAGAGACAAGTGAGGTGTGTAAGAATAAGCCTAAATGGCACTCTGTTGTTCGTGCCTACCCCGCAAGGGAACTGGCGTGAAGTTATGTATGTATGTATGTATGTACATTGTTTCATTCGAGGCGAAAAATACAAGATGTGACAATTGTCCAGTAAAAAACGTAACTCCTATCCGTTATTATTTTTAAATAAAATCTCAATTAAAAATGATTATCAACCTTATTATCGTTTTTTTTTTAATATTTGTTTTTTCAAATTTATATTGTAAATTTATGTATCTATAAGCTAAACAAGGCAACGAATTAGCGTTGCTATCCAACGCGGAAATGCGGCCAGCATTTTGGGCACGCTCCCCGCCGACAGCGATTTGGGGTCAATTTTTTATTTATAGATTTATGTTATTTTGTAAGTATAGCTTTATTTATAGTATAGTTTAGTTTATTTATTTTTAAGGTTTTATTTGTAAGTGTGTTTACCTTATTATCTAAAACATATTTTTTTAAACTTAAAATCAGTCATATATTGAAAATACATACTAACTACATACTTATCAATTTAACCATATTCTTCATAATGTCTTACAAAGATTTATATTGACACAAAAAAAAAACAAGAACAAAGAGAAAAAATAATTATTTAATATAATATACAATCTAAAAGTTAGTTTAAAGTTTTTCAATCATTTCCATGGAGTTGGACATACGTTATTAAACAACAATTTAAATGATTACCTTTATTTTACACATACCTACTGAAAAAGAAACAACTTAAAACAGCAATAAATGAATATAATTATCGTTTACCAAATGGACAGAAAATTACTGACATCACAAAACTTAACAAGCAGACGACAACAATTGCAGTTAAATTGTTGTGCAATTATTTGTTTAAATAATTTTGTTATTGAATCATTCATTTAAATGCAATTATGGGATACGAAGGGATATTTCAGTTCTTATTCCTTCAAATCGCCCCACGACAACGAGAGCATGAAGTCGCCGGAGGCTTGCCTCTCCCGGCAGCGAAAGAGGCCTTATGGACCGTCGCCTGCCCAGGGCCTGCGAAATGGCTAAGCCGAATACTTGTGGCCTTGGCATAAAGGAGAAAGACGGAACACCGGGGGGTTTAGTGAGTACCCCGACCGTGGAATGGTAATAGCATTTCTTGCTTGCGATGGTAGTGCCACCCCAACGTGGCAAATGTCATACTCCCCACCGTGTTTCCCCCGCGGTGAATAACGCTCGAACGGATTTCCCTTCATTAAAAAAACACAAAGTTCTTTCTCCCTGGTGATTAAAGATTTTTTTGTAGTCTACTAACAGCCCTGTTTTGTGGAAAGTGACTCTTTATGTAAGGAATAAATTGCATATTTAAAGACTAATCGTTACGAGTGTTCGCCCGTGGTCAAAATTCGACCATAATAATTAATTTAAATTATAATTTTGAACATTACCAAGGTTCTGTTGTCGAAGACTATAACTTCTATAATCACAGATTTCTCCAAGGCTACACTATTATTTTGATTTTAACAATCATTATAAATGTTTATAAATATTTTATAAGCGAAAAGTCGCGAAATAAATGTTTAAAATATTTAGTAGCTTTTCAATGTTTATTTCGACTAACCCCATTTCTGCTAATGGAAATTCCATTTTTTCGACTATTAATTCCGATATCGAGAAGATATTGCGGATTTTGTAGAATACGAATTTTTACGCTATCGTAATGGACTTGTACTTACTATGGAAAACTTCGCAACACCAAGATACTTGAAATGGGTAGTAGAACTGGGCCCCCGGGATTTGTACCCGCGTCCTTTGATAATGGGACGCAAATGCGCTAATCAGTAAGCTACCACTGCTTTTTAGTTTTTTACAATTTGTGCAACTATATGCATACAAGTAGAGGGGGTGCCCTGTAACTGCCTGTAAGTATAGAATGGATGAGCGAGATGGAATGCTGTACCGTCTCAAAGGAAAATCTTCCAGCGAGGCTGTTTCTGTTCGTCGCAGACTTAGGCCCATCCATTATAGTTGAATTGTATATATTCTTTGTACGTTTCGGGAATCGTTTGCGACTTCAATTATTGTACAGCGCCATCTATTGGCTTGCAAGTGTTCTACTACACAACTATTCATGAATATTTATGTTGAAGATGAATATTAATACAAACTTTAAAGAACTATTTAAATATAATGACATGATTATATCCGTGCAGGGACGGAGAAAGAATACAATTTCCTGCGCCAGGCGGCCTGTCGTAAGAGGCGACAAAACAACCCACAGCCAGGTGGTAGGGTATTTGCTCGACTGGATGGCGACCACCCCTGGTCTAGAGTATGCCGCCATAACAACCTCGTGTTGTGTTCCGGCATTAGTGACCAGGTTCCAGTATCCCTTAAGAGAGCAGCAGCGCATTTGTAGCAGCTTTGGTGTTGCAAATGTCCATAGGCGATGGTAACCGCTTTCCATCAAGTGGGCCGTCTGCCTGTCTGCTGAACTCCTGCAATAAAATGATTAACTTAATTCTCAAACTCAGAGTACTTTAGCACTTAATTAACATTTGACAAACCGTATAAAGAATCGTATATATTAATTTGTATTAATAAGACAGGGTCAGTTAATCGATAATCTCGGCAAAGAGCATACGAATCGTAAAATAAAAAGTTTACCAGTTGACATTCATTACCTTTTTAAAGTATCAAAAGTCCAGGGATTAAAACCACCGATTACATAAAAAGGATCATTTACAGTCGTTGGGAGTTCAATTTTGTTGCCCATTAATGTCAACTAGTTGTCGCCCAGTGGTCGAAATTCGAACATAATTAATTTAAATTATAAGTTTGAACATTATTAAGGTTCTGTTGTCAAAGACTGTAACTTCTATAATCACAGATTTCGCCAAGGCTACAGTGTTAATTTGAGTTTAACAATAAAGTAGTGCGTGTAATGTTTTTTTTATACATAATAAATATATAATATCTGCCCAGAAATATCCCTAGCCCACTAGGGCCTCCATTATAGGGGGAACGGACAGTTTACCCGCCACGCTTGTCCAAGGCGGCTTGGCAGGTTTGACACATCGGTTATCTCGATGCAGGTTGCATTACGATGTTTTCCTTCACCGTTGTTAGCACGTGGTATTTGTAACAACATGCATATTACATCAGAAAACTGACAAGTGGTGCATGCATTCCGGTAAGGATCAAACCCGCGTCCTTTGAGTCTGGGACGCGTGCCGTAGCCATTACGCTAGACTTTTTTATGCATAGTTTAAAAAAAATAGCATTCTGCACTCCTTCTCTATTACAAAGTTTTTGCTTCACGTATTAATATAATGATTACTTTTGTAAAGTGTGATTGTATTATAACTATAATCAGTAAATACAGTTTGTTCTGAAAGATCTTAAATTTGAACGTATCGGTATTATTAAACTCTCATCTCGTGTTATTTAGTGTTGCCTTTTCATAATTCGAAGAATCTTGATTAAAACTGGTAGTTCACAAGAACACAAAATAAATGAATTCAAAGTGTTACCTGTACTTTAAATTATTGTACTTGCTGATTTTGATTATTATTTATGTAGAATAATATTGTTTTAAAATAAAAACTGGCTTTGTTTGGACATATCTTCTGTTTATTAAAATACGACTTCTTCAAGCAGCCACACGAGCGCCTCTGTTTAAGGCTAAAGTTATTTAATTTTAGTCAAAAAAAATATCTATAAAAAATGCTAATGTATATAAAACGCCTCCACCTATTAGTAAGAACACATAAATACAGATTCCTAATTATATTATAGTTATTAAGTTTCTGTCTTTGCAAAATATTGTTGAGGCAGTATTCGCTTGACCGAATTTACACTAATGCAGTGTAAGTCTAAATTCAATTTTATTACTATTTTGTTGAAAGCATTTGAACTTCGTAAGACAAAGGCGTTTTGTCTATAGTTGGTGGTCACAAAGGTCACTAAAGCCTACAGTTTGACAGAGACTGCATTAAGTTAAGACTGGATCAAATAAGACTTGGCTAAAAGTTCTATATCGCCTGTGTCAGGTCCTGAATTCTTAAAAAAATAACCCAAAATAATGTCGCGGATTGTTTACGATTTTTGTTATTTTCTAGGTAGGTCCATCTTTACAACAAAATTAATCCCACGCTGTCTATATACCCTGAAAGTTACTTGCAAAAGAATAGCGATTAAATGGTTAAAGTCACTCAACTATAATGAAACGGAAAATTTTCTTTCTTAATAATATAATAAGTCTATTGACACATGTATTATCTTTATTAAAATTTTTACAGACATATACACACACACTCACGCACGCAGGCACGCACGCACTTGTACACGCACACACACACACACGCATTACATTTACCCTTTATATATTATATACAAAGGGCGGTCTTATCGCTAAAAAGCGATCTCTTCCAGACAACCTCAGGAATGAATTGAGATGATAATGGCGATTATGGTAGACGTAACATATAGTAAGAACTACTTACTCACTTTTTGATAATAAATGAGATACACATATACATATATGTGCAGAAATTTTATATATTAAATAGATACATACTTAATATACATACCATACAAAAACATATCTACAAAATATATAAATGTTTATAGATGAATTTAAATATCATATTCCAACGACAGGTAGTATTTTTTGATCATAGTTTTAAATATCGGTAGCGATTTTGCTTGTCTGATAGCAACAGGCAGCGCGTTCCAAAGCTGTATAGCCTTAACGGTAAAAGAATTGTTGTAGAAAGTTACGTAAATTATGAGAGCACGAAAGAAATTCAAAACTCTCTTAAAGGTAATCAGGAGTATATATATATACTGAACCCTAATCTACTGAAACATAAAAAATATCCATTTTGCCTAATGTATCAGTTGATAGGTACTAATGTTTTTTATCATGTAAACATTTTAAAAGTAGGAGGTAAATCTATCAGTATCAACCATCTAATTCACTGAATAAGACAAGTGGCCAAACGTCAAGCAAAACTTGATGCTTTTAGGCTAAGAATAATAGATCCTGTCAAAACTCAATAACCTGTTCGTAATGGATAGTATATTTGATACATCTTGACGGTTTCTTGTTCGAGGAACAGTTATTAGCACCACTTGTTTGATCATCTAGTGTTTGAAATTTTTGTTTAAAGGTTTATGGCCTCAAAACCAATAGTGATGTAAATAATACATGCTATAAAAAATCTAATATTATTGACATATTACATAATAGGAGGCTCAAATACCATAATATTTTATTTTATCGTCTTATGTTTACCATATCATGATAAAAAAATTAACACTATGACATGAACTTTTAGTCTCCTAGTAATTACGTATTACCTTAGTACACTCGAAAAAAACTAGGAGAAGTTTTGTACATAATAAAAAGTGTGTGAGTAGTTGACTTGAGATAATATAAATATACTATACTAGCTTATGCTCGCGACTTCGTCCGCGTTGTGCGGTTTTTTAACTATCCCACGGGAACTCTTTAATTTTTCGGGATCAAAAGTATCCTATATGTTGACCAGGGATATAAGCTACCACCATACAAAATTTTGTTTAAATCGGTCCAGTTTTTTCGGAGATTAGCCGGTACAAGAAGACAGACAAATAGAGAAAAAAAAATGGAAAAAAATCTAGATTAGTTTTATTTTACTTCTTTCTACCCTTACTCGGTTTTTAGAATTTTTTTTCATTGTACAGAAATTCGACTTCTATAATTTTTTTTATGTATATAGATTAACAATAAAATATTGTTAAATTTGATGGATTAAATGTAAATTACAGAAAATGTAGATTTAATATTAAAATTGCCTTCATAAGAGAGTTTGCTGACGCAATTTGATTTTTTTATTCCTGTATTTTTTTCAAAGAATTTGCTTGTCTTTGCTAGAAAGCAGAGAGGAAAATATATACATAATATTACAATGGCGCTGCTCAAGTCTCCACCACCATTCAAGCGTCTGAACAGCAAACACTCAACTTATACGTTCAAAATACTCGCAAGTAGGTTAAAATAGAAATTGAGATAAATATAATAATATAGGTATAATACAAAGGGCCCAAGCCCTTACCGAGAAAGGCCATGGGAAAAAATCAAACAACTTCGAATTGATCAACGTCTTAGTATTGCAACGATAAATTCTTGACGAAAACTGCTAACTGAATACGGTATTGCGAGTATGGCTGGATTCAGATGCTATCGTTTACCACTACTACTAGTTGCTTTAGTCCAGTTTCACATTATCTAAAAAGAATTTAAGCAGTTTTTTTGTAGGGTACCGTAACCATTTGAGCATAGACGGATCCAATATGATTTCATCAAGTCCGTCCGTCCATCTATCTTATTATTAGTCAATTTTGTTGGTCATTTTTACATGATTAGACAGGAATGTGTAAACTATATTTTTTTTATTGCAGGAGTTCAGCAGACAGGCAGACGGCCCACTTGATGGAAAGCGGTTACCATCCCCTATGGACATTTGCAACACCAAAGGTGCTACAAATGCGCTGCTGCTCTCTTAAAGGAGACTGGAACCTGGTCACTAATACCGGAACAAAACACAAAGTTGTTATGGCGGCATAGTCTAGACCAGGGGTGGTCGCCATCCATTCGAGCAAATTTAATCTAAATGTCCGATGCAACTCACACTCGGCGCTAAAATGACAAACAGTTCTGCCAATCTAACAACAAAAAATATATTAAATTTGGAACCATAAACAAATCATCCATTCCCGATACTTTTTTTGACAGAACGTACTTTATTCTATGAATTACTTTTATCTGGTGATTGAAAAATCGGCCCTTAGTCAAATCTTAAGAAATCATAACGTTGTCTCTTAATTACTATTTTATTTAAGACGCCAGATAATTGTGTCCCTCCCCTACTTAAGTAATTTTCGAACTATGAAGTAGAAATTTTAAAAAAATTAGGTAGCTTAAAAATAAAATGTTATTGTATTAGCATAAAAATATTTTTTGAAATATGTGTATTTTCAAGTTTTTATATTAAATAACCAAAACAGTGGACGTTTGTCGTTTTATGTATTTATTCATAGTTGAGACTGCCACGCGTATTCCCGATTTTTATAAACGTACATACATACATAACTTCACACCAGTTCCCTTGCGGGGTAGGCACGGACAATAGAGCGCCAATCAGGCTTATTCTTACACACCTCACTTGCTTCTTTGAAATTTATAGCTCTTGTCATGCACGCTCGTCTGTTCTTAAGGCTCCTGACATCACCTTCTGCTAGTACACGATCAATTTGATCATGGAAGGTGTGTCGTGGCCTTCCACGACTTCTGCATCCGTCCACTTTTGCATTGTATATCGCATTATATATATAAACGTATACAACATAAAAGCGAAATATCAGTTTTCTAAAGTGAAAAACGTTGGTAGTGGTATTGAATGTAATGTGAACATATTTATCAAAGCATTATTTGACAAAATAGTACCCGCTCGGACACGGTCTATACTAAACAATTCCTATTGATTTATGACTACAACCTTTACAGATATAATTGGTTCAATGATTGCAAGATTTATTTTCAAGTAATTTATCTGGCGCGTCTAGAAAAATCAAAGCTTTATTCGTTTTTAAGTATAAATGTTCTTACCATATCATTTCACGGTATTTTAAAATTAATGACTTTGTTGTGGATATCAAAGAAAGTAATATTTTTTTAATTCTGTCCATTATTGTGGAAGAAATTAATTGGAAATGGCAACCGCTGAATAAGTGATTTTACATGACCAGGACCCCAAGTCTATAAATTTAATTTAAAAATAACATTGCCAGTACGAGTCAAGATCCATTCGACTGACAGATGGTCAAATATCTATAGTCTCTAAAATTGTCATTAAATCAGTCTCGGTGAAGACGATATTGATTCAATATTGAGCCGACATAATTTACAGACTACCAAAACTGTCATAAGTTACGATTCCGATTCGATCGCCAGTTTGAGTTACAGACTCGGTGACCAGGGGTCCATGTCTGCTGTTACTATGGTGCCGGAATAATCGTTGACTCTTTAGTCTGTAAGTTCTCTTTGGTTGAGTATTCTGCAGTGCTGTTTTTACATGGGGGTGCAAACTGATCGGTTTATACCTTTGTTTATTGTATGAGTTCAGCAGACAGGCAGACGACTCACCTGATGAAAATCGATTACCATTACCTATGGACATTTTTAACACCAAAGGTGCTACCAATATGCTGCTGCTCTCTAAAGGGTGTCTGAAACCTGGCGACTACGCCGGAACTCAACTCAAAGTTTTATGGCGGCATACTCACTCTATACCAAAAGTGTTAGCCATCCAGACAGACAACCTTACCTTGGAGTGGGTTGTTATGGCGTCTCTTACGACAGGCCACCCGGCCGTGGAAAATTGTATTCTTTCTCCGGTCCTGCGCGAATAGTATAGGAACATATACTATACATAATCAACTTGTTTTTAAAATTACCTAACTAACGTACATTATACTAATGTGTATGTTCGGATCCAAAGTTAACAAAAGACCCCGGATATTCCGTACACGCAAAGCCGCTGAAGATAATAAATAGTATAATTTTGTTGCCCTCAGTTGTTGTGTAAACATTTGTGGAATAATAATAAATAAGTACAGATATTAGATAGGATCCCCCAACCTCATGTCCAAACACTATAGCCTTTGGCTTCAGATGTATATAGATATATCTTGCACATATCTTGAAACCAGCTCAATCAATTAGTCTCACCAAATTCAGTACTTTTCAGGGCGGCCGCTATGTAATATAAGACCATGATTTCATGAACTCACTGCACTTGCCAAAAATTCATTATTTCTTACCTTCATGTTTTTGTCTTAACACCGCAAACGAATCCGACCACCAAATGGCGGCATCTTCCATGAACAGAAGAGAAATTGGGGGGACAGAGATAGATATACATACATGTCAGTATACAAATAAAGAAGGAAATATGTATGTATCAAGAATGTGTGTGTGAAGTTTGAACAAGAGATGGCAACAATAAATAATAAACACGATGCGTTAAATATGTAGATTCACATTGATAGGAGTGACATATTTAATAAGTTAAAATTGTAGTTGCTTAAAAAAAGTGATTGCGTCTTTATCTAGTATGTCCGTCTATCTTTGTTAGTTAACAAAGAGAGACGGACAGACTAGATAAAACATAAGGCTTCCATTTTTGCCAAAATGGCTACGGACTTCTAAAAATGGAACAAAAATATAAGATTTTATTTTTCATTATTAAAACCTGAAAGACAAAGTCGAAGACGCAACCGTCCGTGTCGTGATCTTTTTAGCTACCCTCATGTTGCGTGCCCACTGTTGGGCAATGATAAAATCCCGAATTTTGCCACTGGTTACGTTTCCTGTGAAATATAATGAAGAATACAACTGAAAAGTATTTTTTTTATAAATAAGATTTTTTGTTGTTTACCTCATTTTACGCAAAAAAGTCGTGGTAGCATAGTGACTAGCGCACGCGTCCCATACTCAAAGGGCGCGGGTTCGAATCTTGGCCGGCACGCATGCACCTCTTAAGCAGTTTTCTGATCTAATATGCATATTGTTACCATTATTACCACGTGCTAACAATGGTGAAGGAAAACATCGCGATGAAACCTGCAAATCGAGATAACCGATGTGTGAAACCTGCCAAGCCGCTATGGACATGCGTTGCGGGTATACCCGAGCCCAGCAGTGGGACGTTTATGGGGCTGTTATTATACAGCAAGAAAGAAAGAAAATACGTTTATATGGTTTTCACATAGCGAGATACTTGACGATGAATTAAACGATGTAGGTATAGGTATAACAAAGAAAGTCTCACTCACAATGGTACCAAAAAGGTACTGTGCAGCATATGCCAGGCAACAGGTGCCTAAAGCTGGTTTTCAACTGTACCCTAGGACGGACCTATTATATATATAATATAGACAAAAAAAAGTCCAGCATTCCAGAGGCGAAGAGGGTGCTTTTCGCACCCCGAGGGTGTAATGTGGTAAAGACGGCCCTGGAAGTCTGTATATCATTTGCTGTTAGTGCTAATTTTATATTAAACACGTGCATAACTAAATTAGGATACATTTAGATATATTTTCAATTTAAAATGGATAAAGCTATCACGTATATGAATGTATATGGCAACAATAAACAGTAAAATCAACCAAAGATGGAGGCGCAATAAATCCACCTAATACGGCAAACGACAAATTGGCCGAATTACTAAATTTAATGGATATTTATTCATAAAAGGTAAAGCTACTCTGGGCACCGTTTGAGCCTTTTTTAATTCTTTGATATTATACATTAATTAAACATTTTAATAATCTAAAATTATAGGAGGCTAGAAATGAACATTTTTATGAAATACTAGTATATGCCCGCAACTTCGTCCACGCTTGACTAAAAATTCCTGCGGGATTCCCGGGATACGAAGTATCACAGAATAAAAAACATAATGTAAGCTATCGTTTTAGTGTAACCTGTGTCGGAATAAGCAAATTTTTATGCATCAGAAAAACTTCAAACCGCTCCCAGGCAGATTCCCGCGGGATTGCCGGAAAAAAATACATACATACATACATACATAACTTCACGCCAGTTCCCTCGCGGGGTAGGCACGAACAACAGAGTGCCATTTAGGCTTATTCTTACACACCTCACTTGCCTCTTTGACATTCATAACTCTTGTCATGCAAGCTCGTCTGTTCTTAAGGCTCCTGACATCACCTTCTGCTAGTACACGATCAATTTGATCATGGAAGGTGTGTCGTGGCCTTCCACGACTTCTGCATCCATCCACTTTTGCATTGTATATCTGTTTAGTCATTCTTTCATCATGCATTCTTTCCACATGCCCGAACCACCGGAGCATTCCTTTCCTTACCTTCACCCCGACACTCTCTTTCAGACCAACTCTCTTTCTTACTTCGGTATTACGAACGCGGTCCGCGAGCGTCACTCCGTAGATTTTGCGCAGTGCTCGCATCTCGACCGCGTTTACTCTACTTTCATGCTCTTTCTTCCATACCCAACTCTCGCTTCCATACGTGAGCGTAGGTACCAGCACCGCGTTGTGTACGGCGAGCTGGGCCTTCTGGCTGAGGTTCTTAGCGCCTAGAAGTTTACCTAACGCTCCATTTAAACTATTCCCCAAATTCACTCTTCTTTCTATATCAGCGGTGTACCTTCCATCCCTGCTAAAAGCACATCCAAGATATACAAACTCATTCACTTGCTCCAGCATAACATCATCGACCATTATCCTTGCATTCGTTCTGGTTTCTTCTCTTTCAAACACCATAACCTTTGTTTTCTTCGCATTCAAATGTAAGCCTCTCGCCTGACAGTCATCTTTCATCATTGTGACTAGTGTTTGCAGTTCTGATGGCGATTCGGCTAAAAGCACGGCATCATCCGCATAAAGCAAGGTGCTTACAACTAGATCACTCATCCGCACCCCAACATCCATCAATCTTATTCTCTGGAGACAATCGTCCAGATATAGGATGAACAGCAAAGCCGACAGCACGCAGCCCTGGCGGACGCCAATATTGACGTCAAACCAGGGCGACAGGCTGCCTTCCACTCGCACGCATGCCATACAGCCCTCGTAAGTGGACTGCACAGCACGCATCAATTGGCCATTAATCCCATATCCGGGCAATATGTCCCAGAGGTCCTTCCGCACAACCCTGTCAAATGCTTTCTCTAGATCCACAAAACCGCAGAAAACCTTCCGGCCCATAGCCAGCTGCTTCTCTACGATATTGCGGAGAGAGAAAACTTGATCCATACATCCCCTTCCATTTCTGAAACCACCTTGTGCATCCCACAGTAATCCATCGGATACAACTCTCATTCTCTTTTCAATAATCTTCGCATACACTTTAGATGCTGTGCTGATCAAACTGATGGCCCTGTAGCTGGCGCACTCCATACGTGACCCCTTGCCTTTATACAAGGGCACGATGACAGCGCGCCTCCAGTCCTTGGGAACCTTTCCCGTCCTCCAGCACAAGTTGCATAAGGACAGGAAAGCGTCCCGGACGCAGGTTCCACCATATTTGATCATCTCAGCAGACACAATATCGATTCCTACTGCCTTTCCATTTTTCAGACTTCTTATCGACCATTCGATCTCTTCCAAAGTGATCTCGGATGCTGACTCCTCTTTCCATTATACTTTCCTTCATACTATCCCAGTCATTATCCACATCTAAGTCGGAGAAGTCCGCTTTTGCAAGCCTTTCTTCGACTAGGCGCGCATACATACTCCTTACACTAACATCTTCCAATTTTTCACACTTTATTCTTTCAAGCTCCCCGAAATTGGTACGCACTCGCCAGTGTCTCCACTTCTTGAAAAGGCCCACAAACCGGCTTATCACCAGGTAGTGGTCCGTTTCAAGAGTGGGGCCTCTGTAGGCTCTTGTATCCATTATTGTGTTTCGGAGGCGACTATCAATTAAAATCAGATCAATCATACTTTTCTGATCATTCATTCTCCATGTATACGTGTGAATATCCTTATGATGGAATAGTGTGTTCGACACAAGCAAGTTTCTTTCCATGCATACGTCTATGATTGGCCTACCAGCATCGTTCACTCTCTTGTCACCATAGGGTCCAAGGACAGCCTCAAGGCCGTCTCGTTTGGTCCCCACCCAGCCATTAAGATCACCACACATAATTAGTCTTTCGTTCCCTTCAGCCAGATCCAGAATTTCTCTCACAGACTCCCAAAACTTCTCGAGTTCTTGGGGATCCGCTGAGCTTACGGGAGCATAAGCTGCGACCAGAAAAACTCGCGTGATCCCCAGTTTTAGGCGGACCCAGAGAAGTCTCGGGTTCACCAGACAATAAGCTTTTACTCCAGACACAAAGCGGGATGAGAGTAAGACGCCTACCCCCCCACTTGCACGCTCGTCCAGGTCCACGCCGGACCACAGAGCAAGCATGCCACCGGGGAGGTCATCGACGTCGCACCCCTTCCGCTTTGTCTCTGTCAGACATAAGGCATCCAGGCTTCTCTCATTCATTATATCAATCATTTCGTCCATCTTATCTTTCATTCCACCTCTCACATTCCACGTGCCTATACGGCACTCTGCTCCTCTCGACCCGCCAGGTTTGGCGCTGCGTGAAGGGTGGCGGCCCCCTTCGCCGCATGCGCGAGAATCCACACCGACGGGGGCGCATCGGTGAGCGTCGCCTGCGGGGGACGCCCTATCGTGCACTGCACTCGGGTGAATCCTGGTCAGAATTGTGGCCCTCTGGGCCAGCGGGGATCGCGACGAGCACGCTTCTGACATGACCCCTAGGGATCCCTTTACTGAGTGTGGTCCAACAAGTATATGTCCAATTTGTTTTCTACCCGAATTAATAAATTATAAATAAATCGGCATACAAACACACACGTCGTATATCCCCAAGCTAAGCAAGTAGCGCTTGTGTTATGAGCAGGGCTTTTTTTGTGGGGGCACGCTTATAGGAAATTTCGAAAATATCGAAAAATTGCCATAAAAACTGAAAAATGAAATAAATTATAATTAAATAATAATATAATATTAATAAATAAATCAATTTTGGTAACCTTTACAAAAAATTGATTTTTAATAGGTTTTTTGAAGTGGAGCTACAAACAAAAAATTATAGCCTTAAGAACTTTCGAGAATTAGCTTGCCCCCAAAAAAGAAATGACAAAAAAAGGCCTGGTTATGAGTTATATACAACGGACCACTCTGGGGTCGATCCCAGACACCCAGACCATAGTAAATAACGGAAAAGTCGTTTATGAAATTTACCATGCCAACAATCGAACCTGGAGCCACTGCTTTGTAGTGAAGTCGGCCACCAAAGGCTTAGCCCGCGCAACCACAGAGGCCGGGAATTGTATTTTTTTACAAGCTTTTATTTAACTTGCAATGGATGTACCTATGTATGTATGTTAGTTCGGGTGGAATCTTGCAGGTTAAATTTGACCAACTTCCCGGTTTCCGATTAGGCTGAAATTTTGCACGCATATGTATATCGCGTGACAATGCAATAATATGGTACCATGGAGCTGATCTGATGATGGAGTCGGAAGGTGGCCATAGGAACCCCTGTACTAAACAAGATTGACCTGTCGTGTTTGGGCTCGTTTTACTTGTCTTGGCTAGCACTCTGCTGCTACATGATATCCAGGATCTCAAAAGTTTGTATTTAAGAATCTTTTTAAAAAAGCTTATTATTAGTTTTTTTATACCAAACACTATATTTTAACTAAATCGAAATAACAATTTTGCAAACTAGGCATATTAAATTCAACAGATATATCAAAAGGGTGCATGGAATTAATTATACGTATGAATGGAGCCAAATATATCATTTCATACACCTTCAAGTTAGTGCCAAATAAATATGTTAATATTAACCAAACTTACTGTTTTATTCACATTAAAGTTGCTCTAGTTTCCATAACGCTTACTGTAATACATATATCTACACCAATAAATAAAATATACAATATAAAGTCATACATTAATCATGTAAAAGGTCTATGAAGTGGAAAGAAAGTTTATGACACACATTTAAATTTAACTATTTAAAAGAAAACACGTTGTTTACTTAATATTTTTTAATGTTTTCTCGACTTATAGACACACGGCCACTGAAAAGTGGCCGAAACGTAAACCGAAAAATCAAATAAATTACCGCGCTTAAAACCGTTAAAACGTAGTTTTATTACGTTGTTTACTGTTTTTAAACTTTGCTAGTTATTTTTTTACTTAACAATTTTATGTGCCTATGTATTAACTAAAATATTATAAAGTAACACAATAAAGAAAAAATATTTTATTCTACCTACAATCGCTTTAGACTAGAAGTAAATAGTTTGCAATCTTCTATGGATAAGGTGCCCAGAAGGCTACCTAAATTACCTCGCTGGGTTGCCATACTGATCCACAGTCCGATGTCCGATGGACAACCAGACGTACCAGTTTGCGCCACCGTGACATGGTGGAAACACCACCAGTCAGAACCAAGCGTTTGCACTGCCGAAGAGTGGAATAATTTGCCGGAGTCTTTTGTTCCTGACAAATACAATCTTGAAGTCTTCAAGTCAGGAGTGAATGGCTATCTTCTAGGTAAGCATGCTCCATCCTAGACTGCGTCATCACTCAACAGCAGATGGACAGTGGTCAAACGCAAACGTATACTTCAATAAAAAAAAAGATATAGCCACCAAGCTTCAGGCCTACAGTGATTTTTTAAGATGATAAAATGTATCTGAAATCTGACTTCACTTTTTTTTATTGCAGGAGTTCAGCAGACAGGCAGACGGCCCACTTGATGGACAGCAGTTACCATCGCCTGTGGACATTTGCAACACCAAAGGTGCTACAAATGCGCTGCTGCTCTCTTAAAGGAGACTGGAACCTGGTCACTAATGCCAGAACGCAACACAAGGTTGTTATGGCGGCATACTAGACCAGGGGTGGTCGCCATGCAGTCGAGGAAATACCCTACCACCTGGCTGTGGGTTATTTAGTCGCCTCTTACGACAGGCCGCCAGGCCGCAGGAAATTGTATTCTTTCTCCGTTACTGCACGGATAAGACTTGACAATCAATTAAGTTTGGCGTTATATAATACATAGATAACGCCAAACTTAAAGGCTTTTCTGTTTACACCTAAAGTATTGCGCAGTATTTGATTTTGTATAAAATGCATCCATTGTTAACTGAGAATAATCACTATTATTTATCATTATTAAAAAAATCCCATTAAAATAAGCAGTGGTACAACAATCGCATCAAATTAATTAAACAAATACCAATAAAAAAATAGCTTTCTTTCTCAGAACAGAACGTAGTAACCGAAAACATAATAATTAAACGATTTTTTGTTAATTAAATCATTTATATGGCGATAGCGTCGCGTCGCCGACGCGCGGAATGAGTCCCGAATAAGGTTGGTTACATGCTATACTTAAGCCGAACTCTAGCCGAAATTTCGGCATGCCGAATCTTGATGTTCCTATTACAACATTTGATTGTATTAAGGAAATTAAAACCGTAAATACCTACTTCAAAAAAGAAATGACGTATGATAACCGGCGAGATTATGAAAGAATTTTTAAATTATTATATATTTAAAAACTTTTTATGTAATAATGTTGTTTTATATACATGTTTTTATTTTTCATACGACTGGATATTTCATAAAACAGTTTAGATTTTCCATAAAAACACGGTTTTTGACAAAATTATTAATGTTAATATCATTCAACTATTTTTTTATTCTTATATCTTATGAATATAAAACTGTACAATAAAACATCAATGACCAGTCAAGTTTTCTCCAAGCACTGTACTATATTCACTATTATGAATAATGCGAACTCTCCCGTTTACATACTGTTGTTCTTCCTCAGTCAATCAATTCATATTCGTACAGTAACTTATAAAAATTTCGGCATGTTTAACCGAAAAATTCTCTCTTCCCATTTCTACTCATAATTTCAAGAGTTCCGAGTAACGATTTATGTTTGTTTATAATTTAAATCATTCGCATTTATCGTTGATACGATTTACTTTTTTCATTATAAAACGACGTGGGAGTCTCGAAGGCATCCAGGAATAGTCGTGGAAGCGCGTCAGACATTCCATACACGTATTAAATGTTCGAACGTAATTGGCTTAACCCGAAGAAATTCGTTTTTATACAAACACGAGCAATTGTTGGTATTTTTGTAATTAAAAACTTTTTTAGGACATTTGTTGGAGATAGTGGATATTTTATTACAAAGTAAACTAACTTTAAAAAAACACATTTATAAACTTAAAATAAACTAAGTTATATATAAGTTAATATAGACTATGTAACAAATCGATGTTAGATAAAAGCGTGCCCAGAAAGCAGGCTGCATTGTTACGCTGTATGGCTGTACTGTAAATATTTTTAAGGTATCTATTAACTTTGCCAGCGCTTTCCAGACCTTTTGTCCGACTTGTTTTCTAATATGCCTTTTGTGGAAACGGTAGGTACGTTGACGATCTTCGAACTTCTAAAGAGAATAAAAAGGAGTTGGAAAAGGCGGTTCATTTCTGTCTAACAATTTGGATGAATCAATCAAAGTGACTTATATAAATATAAACTTGCATCCTTTATTGTAAAATTTTATTTCTCCTAACTGTATCTTTTATAACACAATAAAGCATATTCATTCATTCATTCAGTACAGACGTTCACAATACAGTTCTGTATCTTTCAATCAAGTTGGTTCGAGTGGGTTGATCCGTCTGAAATCAACATCATAGTAAAGAAAGAAAGAAAGAAAAAAATATTTTGAGAATTTATACGCCGCATTTTCAGCAAACAAGTTTTGCACTGAGCTTATTGCTGTGCCGACATAATAGCCGACCCAAAGCTGATTTTCAATGCAAATCTTTCTTGTGGCGTAATACTAAAACGACCCGAATATGTTGTGAATTTAATTTAAAAACTATTTAATTTGTAAATAATAATACATACCTACATAAAATAAACAGTATAAATTATGTTAACTTTATGATTTTAGTAATATCTATGTTTGCCTAATTGCAGCATCATCTTTGACCAGGATTCGAAACATATTTTTTTCTCTGACATATAAATAGTTAGTTTTCGATCTGGGTGTACATTATGCCTTTAATATGCACGTTTATAACGACTCCGTGATGCAAGACCAAAGCAGAAAAATGAATGATTCTAAAATAACATTAAAAATACAGGTAATTAGACTACCAATTGATAAATGTAATAAGGAAAATGTATTCTTGTGATTTTTTTAATATCGGATCATGGCAAAACCTTTTAGGGAATTTTAATTAAAACGAGTGGCAAATTCGAAAGCGTCAATTATCGTGAATAAAGATTTCATCATTCAAAATAATGGTAGCATTAATGAAACACGTTCAAAAAGGTGCTTTTTTGTAAATGTCACTCAACAAAATCAGAGCAAGTTTTTAATTAATACCAGTATATGCCCGCAACTTTGTCGTTGGGTGAATAACATATTGAAGACCTGTCAGCAATAATAATAAGAGTTTATTTACATATTTTAAATATTTGTATGTTTTTTTGTATATAAAATAAATACTGTAATTGATAAAATACAAGTAAATACTACAAAAAAAATTAAGTTATATAATAATTATACAAGTAAAGTATTAAATAATTATATAATTGAATATTTTTTTATAAATGAAGGTATTTTACGTGGTAATATTTAAAATAAAATAGTAAATTATTTGAAAATAAATACACATGTGGATAATAATCGGGAGACAAACACATACATTGTATATCCCCAGATAGGAAAATTACGCTTTCCTAATGGGTAATATAGAACGAACCAATTCTGGGGTCGATCCCTGATAAGCAGACCAAAGTAAATAACGAAAAGTTCGTTTCTGAAATTTATCATGCCGGGAATCGAACCCGGGTCTTCTGCGTTCCAGTTCTCTAAGCTGGCAAAGATTTAGTCCACTCAACTACAGAGATTGACAATTCAATCATGCAATATCTAAAAAGTTTAAGCATAGTACTACTCATGTTATGTAAAGGATGATAAAGATACTACAAAACTTGAGATATTTTTTCATAATCGTATTTTCTTAAATTTCCGCCACTAGTACACGTTTTAACGGTTTTCAGCGTGGAATTTTATTTCATCTTTATGTATTTCGACGTTTCAACCACTTTTCAGCAACCGTGATCACAGAAGACAAAGATGGTCAAGTGTCAATGCGTAATGTTAAAGTTATTAGTTAGACCACCCCCAATTGTGCCTTTTAATTATTTAAATTATTTTTTTGTTTATGGTTATTATTTACTTTATTAGGCTTAATCTAATTTACAAATAATTACATAAAAATCAAATGAAATGCCGCGCATGAAACCGTTAAAACGTAGTTTCAATGATTTTGAATTGTGTTTGAGAGATATCGGTTTTTTTGGCTTTATCTTTTCGAATATTTGTGTCGCTACCAATAATTTTTTAAATAACAATAATCTTATTTCACTAAAATGATTAAAATTAATATTCAATACATATTATTCCATACAAGCGCAAAACCGTTTAACAGTACACGTTTGTCAGCCTGTTACACCCGAGTTGGTTTGACAGCGACAGGTTACAAAAAGCAAATAGGCGTAACCCGTCGACGTTCACGCGCACATAAATCGTGCGTATGCGCATACAAAACGGAATACGAGCTGACATAAAAAAACGCAGTCCATTTCATTGTTAAAATTAGTTGTATGACCTATCATAATAAGTTCATAAGTTGACATGTTGTATTTCAAAAGCTGAGTTGAAGCATAGACATAGACAACACTTTATTGTTCACCAAACCAAAAATTACAAAAAAATTCACAACAAGCCAATAGTCACTTGGTAAAACAAAAGCATTTGCACACACTAAGATAACTGTGCTCCAGTGCCATAATTGGGCAGTGCCACCGGTGCCCAAACACAGGGCGTAGACTCTGGGGGGCGCAAAAATGGCCAGACCAGGCAGGACTATTATTTTTTCGGATTGCTTCTGATAAGTTCCCGCTGCGCCCCTAGTGCTCGATTCCAACATTCCAGTATCATCAAAAACGTCTGTTAAATTAGACAAATAGTCGCGCTCAGTTTTTTGGCAGCGCACGAGCGTATTTGTGTTCTAGTTCTTTAAAAAAATAGATTTTTCTTCCAAAATATTCGATCATTGGTCCACCAACACCAAGGGGCTTGGGCGTTATTTTATCACCCTGAATGAAATAAAGTAGGCCTATACAAAGCATTGCTCTAGCTAGAATACCTATAATATCTAAAAAAAAACAAGGGCGCAGTTATAGAAGCTCGCATAGAGCGCATAAAAGGCAACTTACGGCCCTCCTTTCTCGTACTCTTCTAATATTTTATTCCTAGTTTATAATATTATAAACAAGACATTTTATGAGGATCGATGGATATTTTTATCCTTTCCCTTCAAAACTGCTTAATGGATTTTGATGCTACTTTGTTAAAATAAGGTCGTATAACTTGACACTGGCACCTCAGACGTCAAGTTATTTTTAAATGTTCTTTGACACCACTTATTATCGTGTTTTTTTTCCTCTTATGTCCATCTTTTAAATGTATAATAATAAGTTTTATTGTAGTTTTGTTGTATTGACAGCCTGTTCCTATATTTTGTGTAAAATGTTGATTTCTGAACGACGGGACGAACATCAAATGTTTGACAGGTAGGAATAGTTTCTAAGGGAAAGCGAAATTGTTGTTTTCACTATATTCCAAGCATTTTTTCATATTTATTCACCTTTTAAACTTTCCCTGGACTTCCACAAATAATTCAAAACCAAAATTAGCCGAACCAGTCCAGCCGTTCTCGAGTTTTAGCGAGACTAACGAACAGCAATTGATTTTTATATATATAGACTAATAAAACGTTTATTTTTATGACTGGTCTGTTACAGTTATTTAAGATATAATTCATTCCGAAAAGCCGAATATAGTAAACTATAAAAAATCTATCAATTTTTCAATCATTACGTAAAAGTTATCAGTCGAATAAATTATCACCTGACTAAAGTCAAAAGAGAAAAATGTTTACTGTTTTTTTTATTATAGCTGCATCATCATCCCAAATGGAGCAGGTTCATAGAGAAACTCAGCGCGTAACTCACAGAACGACTTTGGATATGTTGACCAATCTCGCTGTCAGCGTCCACGTCTCGACCCCAAAGTCATTAGAACACAGTAACTTTTCTTAGAATATATTATTATACAAATACACGTTTCATTTCAATTCATTGCAGCCAATTTTCGAGTTGACTGATTTCAAAATTCATGGTGGCTGAAACGACGCCGCGTACGGGAAATGTGTAGAATTTAAATAAATCTGTTAAAAATTTTGAGTTGCAATGATAAAGTTTTCGGTACTTTTGGAGGAATTTTAAATTCCCAGGTGTTTCGCTTTTGTCGGTGTTGAAATATTTGAGCTTATTTACTTGTACTGTTTTCAACGAGATTATTTCGAATTTTTGAACTAAATGCTGTTTAGTTCGTAATAAATTTCAAAAATTTCTTGAGTGTGATAATTGCATGAAAGCCCAACTGGCTCTGTACGCCTAAAAGTAACGAGTTTTAATTCAACAAGTATAAGATATTCTTTTCAGATTACTAAGTATATTTGATTTAATCAACAATTGGACTTTCTTTCTTCTTAAATAACGTTTACTAAAATATTATACCAGAACATTACTGACGTTTAAGAATGTACTCAGGAAGCACTACCTTTCCTTAAACGAGTATGCCTAAATTATCTATATACAATTATTTAACTGTTACATAATTATTATTTATCAGTAAAATATATCTCATGAATATGTATGTATATATTTATCTTAAAAAATAATATATATTTTAAAAATCTATACTCATTTTAATTTATGTACCACCTACATCGTCAAATTAGCATAGAATAGCCTGTAAATTAGGTCGCCTGGAAGAGGTCGCTCTAAGAGACAAGGCCGCCTATTGTATTGCGTAAAAATACTGTAATTAATTATTGTGTCTGCTATTTTGGTGAGCAATAAAGTGTTATACCTATTATAAAGTCATAAAGTAAATTGAACTTAACTTGGTTATATTGTATTCTACCTATAATCCCTTAATACTATAAGTAAAATATTGAGCCAACTTCACCAGCTTTTATGGTCAGGTACCTAGAAGGCTACTTTACAAATGTCCATAGGCGATTGTAACCTTTTCCATCAGGTGGGCCGTCTGCCTGTTTGCAGAACCCATGCAATAAAAAAATAACAAAGAACTCCTTATTGCACACGAAAGCATAGACAAACAAAAGAAGAAAAAGATAGATGGAAGATGCAGGTACAACGGTTAATATTGTCGCTAAAAAAAGATTTCTTCCAACAACGTTACTGTTCTGGCATCCTGTATTTGTATGAAAACCACAATATTAATTTGTTAAAGAATGACTTTTTTTCAAACCGTACTTAAGTTAACACTCTAATCTACTGTAGTGGAACACTTACAAGCCAATAGATGGCGCTGTGCAATAATTGAGGTCACAGACGTTTCCCGAAATATACAAAGAATATATACAAATTTTCAGCTATAACAGACGGGCCTAGGCCTGCGAAGAACAACATTAGCCTCGCTGGAAGATCTTACTTTGAGATGGAGGAGCATTCCATGTCGCTCCTCCACCCTATACGAGACACCCCCCTTCACTACTATTGATTTTAAATTAGTATGATGAAATTGATTACAAAGAAACTGCTATGCTGATTGATAATGTTGCAAAATTACATGCCAACTTCTACTAATTTTTAAATAAAGTTATATAGTAACAAAGTTAGGTAAACTCTAAAATCTAAATTAATAATATGGAGATAAATTTCGTACTAGACATTTAAATTTACTCATAAGCATTAATAAACAAACGCTAAGCCATGTCCTGTTCAGTGGCGGAGCCATTAATTCTGCATATGATTTATCTATTGCAACTAAATGCATGTTATTGGCAGATATTAATAAATTATAACGCATAAATAACTTACGCACACCCTTTTAGATATTGCATTTTGTATATTCAAAGTATTTGATTTATGATGAAAATTTTACTTAACGTTGTGAAAACAACTAATAGTGTGAGCTCAAATAAGTGAAACAAGAATTTTCAAGTAAACGTTTATATTTTAAATTAATCGAGTTTCGGGCTTATCCTCAGAAGAACTAATAAAAGTGAACAACAACAACGTCAACCAAAAACCTCAAATGAAGTAAGGCTTCGGCCTCACCACAAGTACCACGATTAGAGGTAGTGCCGTAAATAAGGCGGTGCCACCGGTGCCCAGGCGCAGGGCGTAGACTCTGGGGGCGCAAGAATGGCAAAGACCAGGCAGGACTATTATTTTTCGGTTTGATCCTGATAAGTTCCCGCTGCGCCCCTAGTGCTCGATTCCGACACATACGTACCTACATGCCAGTGTCATCAAAAAATGTCTGTTAAATTAGACAAAAGATCGCGCTCATTTTTTTGGCAGCGCACGAGCGTATTTATGTTCTAGTTCTTTAAAAAAATAGATTTTTCTTCCAAAATATTCGATAATTGGTCCACCAACACCAAGGTCCTTGGGCGTTATTGTATCCCCCTGAATGAAATAAAGTAGGCCTATATATAGCATTGCTCTAGCTATGCTTTTTAGCTATAATATCTAAACAAGTGGAAAAACGAATGGTAACGGACTTGACAAAATGAATCGCAACAAAATTTTAACTTGAATTTTTACGGGCAGGTTTTCAAATTGGACAAGTACATTAACAATCTGCCTGTAAAACTTCAAGTTAAAATTTTGTTGCGATTCGTTTTGTTACTTGTCCGTCGCCATTCGTTTTTCCACTTTTCCGTTGAAGTTTCACTTCTACTATGTGTCCCAGCACACATTTCGATTTTTCGCAGGTTTACTGCAAATTATGATTTGCTTAGGTTAGGAACATTTTAATGAAAGCATTTTTTATTTAAACATATTTCATTTTATCAAACAAAAAAACTGAATTCGATCCGGAACCAAAAAACGCATCCATAGTCTACTCTAAAATTATGCCGCCTCTCACCACGTCTAGTCTAAATTTATGCCGCTCCTCCACGCGGCCGTAACGCTTTATCGTGACAGAAAAATCCTAAGACCCCGTCTATATAGAAGTTTCACTTCAAAAAAACAAGGGCGCAGTTATAGAAGCTCGCATAGGGCGCATAAAAGGCTATTTACGGCACTGCTTAGAGGCCAGAGGTTAGTTGATCACTTAGATGACTTATCTTAGTAAACCAACACATTGCATGTAATGCGCTCGGCCCCACCGCATACACGCATCACAACTCATCCCCTAGCCCTAGGCGCCTCTATAGTAGCCTAGGGTTAGCCACGCGAACGGACGCCTCGGTTATTTGCTTGGATCGCTGGGATGCAATGAAGGAATTGATAATGGCCTCTGTATATTAGGGAGCCATTGTGCAATCCCTCCCTGACTTCCATATCAATATCATGGGTGAGTTTGTTGGTGAATCAAGAATCATATCACATGATATTAATATGTTATTAACAACATGTTCGATTATTTTGGTTAAGTGTAAAAATTTGAGCATAGTGTTTTCTATAAGAAGGAATTTTCTAGACATTTTACCACAACAAAATATTCGTTTACTAACACGCTTTAGATCACTAGGTATGACAATATGGCAGCTATGAATGTGGCCACTACGTATCGAAGCATTTTGACCATTCGGCTTACCTCCTAGCTAACCTTCAAGCGTGCCACTTGCGGTGAGGCCGAAGCCTAAGCATTTATTTGTTTAGACAATAAAAACAAAACTTAGGGCTTATCGAAGTTTTCAATATCGATTATTGTACAATATTACAATTTCTATTTATAAAACTCCAAAATCTAAATCCATTTAGAGTTCCATCGCAGTTTTGACAAAAATGGATTATATATAATTAATCAGCATAGTGGTCCGTGTATCTCTGTCGGTCGGTCTGTCTGTTAAAGCAAATGTAACTCGACACAGAGCTAGTATAATAATATCCCGGGACAACTTTTAAGGTACCTTTTACGCCTTTTATCGCAATAAATAACGTTGTTTTCGTTGGGATAGACTCCGATAGACGATAGCGAATTTTTTGGTTGCAATTCACTAAAAAATAATTCGTGGTTATGGAAACGCTAACGAAGTTTCGCTGGAACATGCTACTCTATCTATCTTCTATACTATAACAAATCTGTAAATGGTTCGAGTTTGTACAATGCCTTTAAAATGTGAAAAAAACTGGAAGAATAATTCGGACTAGGAGATTCCGCAAATGCAATTTTTATAATTTTTGTCTGGCTGTCTGTCTGCCTGTTAGAGCATCACGTGAAAACTACTGAACGGATTTAATTGAAACTCGACATAGAGCTAGCTTATATCCCGAAGTGTAAGTTAGGATATTTTTATCCCGATAAGTGATGTGGTTTCCGTGGGATTGACGTGAAATAGCGAAAAATATGGCGCTGCCATCGCGTCTTTTTTGGAAAATAGTTTGAACGTATATATTAGAAACTCGACATAACGCTGGCTTATAACCTGAGTTAACACATAGGATACATTGTTTCCCGCAATGGTGTCGCTTCCGTGATATAGACAGATTAGCTAAATAGATGGCGCTGCAATCACTTTTTTTCAATTCACTAACAAATACGTTGTCATAGGAACTTATTCTTTGTATTACTTCAAATTAGGTTGGCTTCAACTCATCTCTGTGTTTTGCTGGGCAGTTGTTTAGACTGCATGGAATTAGTTTCTTTGTTATTGTAGTGAATTGAACAAGAAACAGTAAGGTTTTAGGTCTAATATATATAAAAATCTAATTTAGTTTTTATGTAAGTAACATAGCGCGACTACCCAGGAATATTGTCAAGGCGGAGCCGCGGGAAGTACTCTAGTAATAGATAAAATGAACTATTTAGGGCAGGAACTTTACAGTAGACTCGAGTGTACTACACCACGATCTTTACTTATGAGATTATTCTTTATTTGTATTATATTACTAACACACATGTGTTTAGCATGTTGCCGGTACTGTATGTTTTTAAACTAAACCAAATTAGTACAGTATGGTGTTCATACACTTCCAATATTAATGGTTTGTATGTTTGTATACGTGACGTAAATTGTAGTGATGATATATACATTGTATTTATTTTTTATTAAACAAAAGATTCCAAGGAAAATTAATTTATAATCTCAAAATCATGAATTGTTTGGTTAAAAAGGAACAAAAGACGGCGACTTTTTAGTATGTCTAGCATCTTTAGTCCCACTAAAGAGGCTAGACACAAACATGTGTGTTCGGAGAAACTGTTCAGGATAAAGAGAACGCTCTTTCACGTATGCTAGGGATTTGCAATGAGCTCCCAACTTATCTAACAACACTGCAGTAGAGAGTTTAAAAGAAGTCATCGAGACCGACGGCACGCTGGTAGTGCCTCTAATGTTGCAAGTATAGGAGACGTTTTTACATAATGCCATTTTACATTCCAATCCCCTCCAAGATATGGGGTAAGTTATTTTATAAGGTTAAAAATATCGATAAAAAATTATTGAAACCGCGGAATTTTATGGTTGCTCTCCGATAGTGACAGACACCCAACTGAAAATCTTATCTGAATTTATCATAATATTTGGCTCTGACTGTCCCTACTGTTATTTAATTAATTTCCGGCCCTGTATAATTGTGTATAACTATAATTACATCAAATTGTATATAACATCAAAGTCATATAATGAATAATTTAAAACAATAAATTGATATAATTATCTTACAGCTTTAGGATGTGTTTTTCAAGTCCATGACACGTAGAAGTTAAGTTGTTTTTGTGTCATGTGATTTATTATTTTCATATTATAATATGCCTTATATGTATTTTCTAATGCACGCTTATAGTAGTGATTTCCGCATCACAGTTTTGAATGCATCGATAAAATTGAGATGTTTCACGATAAGTCTCGATGGCAATTAGCGTCATGAAGAGCGCGAAGATAAATCTACAGATAAGTTCAATAGAATAAATTCATTTTTTATACCTGACACACGAGATCAATCTAGATCATAGATAAAATTGTTTACACCTTACTTATTTGTTTTATTACATTTTTTATTTGAAATAAGAACGGTATATTAATTTAAAAGTATTCATTAGAATATTACAATATCTATTAATGGATTTATGTGGCATACATAATGTATGATACTATGTAGGTATGTAGTGGTAAATTTTTGCGAATAACTTCCTACAAATTATCCAACATCTTAAGTAGCCCCATTTTCTTATTCGGCATTCAAGCCTTATACTCACCAAAATTTTACTATTACAATATGTCTCCAATAAAATATGCGTAAATAATTAGATTAAGTAATTTAATGTGAAAAGAAAATGTTTATTTAAAAAAATTGGCTAATTAAATGTTTGGAAAAAAATATATTATTATTGTTTTGTTAGCAACAAAATAGCATGTTTTTAATGTTAAAACATTGTAATCGCATTTAGTATTTGACTGATATCTATTAGCCTCTTGAATATCTAATTCGATCATCTACCTACTTTAATGACCGAAGTATTTGTTTAAAGAAATCAATCAAACATTATTACATAACAACGAAATCATTTTTAATCCAGTCATTTCACTTTAACCACATGTTCCATCAATGTTTATCCACAGACATACGATCTGTCTAATTAAAGTTCACTGTCACTATCCATTCAGATCACTCGCGACACTTTCGAATGTTTATTAGGCATAATAAAATTTATCGACAACTCTCTAACACATCACTCAAGTTTCGATTTTTGAAAAGCGTGTTTGTTTTTTGTTTGTACATCAATTCGCTTGCGTGTAAACGGCTAGCGAGCTGATCGACTACTGACTAAATATAGTATAGTAAGTATGGTGTAGGTACGCTATACTGAGATTGGGAGTATCTTATACTACAGACGATGGAGCTTTCTTAGGACCATATTCTAAACTCAATTTTAGTTGATGTCCTGATGAAAGTAAAAGCCTATTTTAACATAACTTACCTCTTACTGATAAATAAGGATATATATATAAATTTAATCTCATGTAATATTCTAGCAGTTGAGACTAATTGTACAATAAATGTGTAATTAGTATAGTTATCAATTTAGGTGAAGAAAGCTCAGTAACTAAAGGATTTGTAAGAGGCCTGCCATGTTAACCTACAGCCTCAGTTAGGATGATAGAAGAAACGCCGCGATTACCTGTAAATTTAGAGTTCTCGAGTAGACATTTAAAACCGTTACTAGAGATCGGACTACTACATGTAAAAGTAAAGGAAAGGGGCTTACTGTGTAAAAATTTAGTACAGACTTACTTTGACATGCCAATAAATAACCTCACACGACATTTTCTTACCCTTGGCTTGTTTATCTCAAAATCAAACAAATTATAGTAGGTATAAACATACTAAGTACGTAAATCTATCAACTGCTAAAGTATACAGTTTATGGCCTTAATTAGTATGCTGCAAAAGTAGAAGGGTAATAGTTTTTGGTTACAACCTAGGCGCCGACAAAGACAAATTCTACGTACAGATCTGTAGAAGCACATTTTATTACCTGTCGGCATTTGAATTAGTTGTAATCCTTTTATGATCGTCTTCTTTTGTTCACTTATTTATAGGCATACGTTTCTAATTACTGTGGAGAATAGCCTATTATCCTACTATACTCGCTCATTAGCATCATTAGCCAGGTGTTGCGAATTGTTTTCCTTCTGTGAAGTGTAAAACGATGGCCTGATGGAGAGGGGGGGCAGTTGAGCGACGATTACGATACGGCCGTGACGTGTGTACATTCGGGAATCTAATAGTGATGAACTTTGTGCGCTTTATTGAATTACGATCTTCTGTATTACGTTTGGAATTGTTGTGTTCGGTTATATTTGTACCTGTATTATACATGTTTGTATAGTTCTAATAAACTCTATAATAATTTTAACGGCATTTTAATTCGAGTCCCACTAAACTCATAACATTATGTATTAATATTTTTCTTGCATATTTAATTTCATGAGTATTGTTGTATATAGTATAGGACACGCTACTTGCGACCGTTGTATTAATTCATGATTTAAGATAACTCTAGCGCAAACATCAGACAGACATTGATCTTTTTAGGGTACCATTACTATAAAAAATATAATTAAAACTATGCAGACCCTGTATTCTGTTTAATTCTTTTTAATAAACGTGTGATGCCTGTTGAAGTAGTCTTGCCCATATTAGGTTTCCGTGGTAACGCATCTTCAATTATACGCTACTTACGCCATGTGATAGCATCTTAGTGGCTAAAATACTGGTTTCTCATTCCGAAGACGTGGGTTCGAATCATGGCCGGGAAAATGCACCACTTAGGCAACTTAGACCACAAACCACAGAGACCGTCAGGCGTCAACTTAACATTATATAACTTTTAATAGACGTTGTTCCACAAATGATTTTGTATGAAAAGGGGTCTATAGCGCAACCATGTGCTTCTTAATAAAAACTGCCGTATAGTTTGGTGCGAACGAGTATGTACTAGTATCTACATGTCCAATCCATGGCGAATATTTGCAACAGAGATACACTCTCATTTGATACACACAATAATCCAAAACCTGTTTTAAGATTACCAACCATAAGTATTAAGGGGTATGACTCAATATAAAATACATTTTTAAATTTTGAATTAAGGTTATATTATATAAACTTTCTTTTTTAATATATATTCATAGAACCCTTATACTTTTTAGAATAAGAAAAATAAAATTCATGGAATTCGGTGTTGTTAAGCCGATGATATAAAATTAAATAGTATCTCTTCACAGACTTGTCGAATTTTTTATTAATTTTTTTGTAAAAGTTGACATTCTAATATTTCAGAGAGATGAGAAGAAAAGGAAATCGATCATACGTGGTAATTGTTTGTATAATTTTGATTACTTCTCGAAAAACAAACGACGTTGTTGCTGATATATTTAATTTCAACTTCGAATATTTTGTGCATCTTTTTGTATGAGTCTTTTTTTATTATACAACATATATACAAAATATATAGGTAATGATATGTCAATGCTTATATATATTATTATATACATTTTATATCTTTAGCATTAATAATTCCTGAGACAAACAGCTGTGACACAGGCAGACAGACACCGGAGATAGAACATATGAGTTACATTTACCTTTAGATATTGAAATCCTAAAATTCATAAATTGCTTTAAAACCCTGCACTGATTATAGAGTAAGTAATAAATACCAGATCGTCATATTGCTAATAAATTCAGAAAAAGCTATTTACTTTTTAAGCGGCTTCGCCTTAATATGATCTGATTAGACAGTTACGTGTCAGTTAATTTGGCAAGCGCGCTCAACTGCAGCCGGCTCTATCTACTTAATGCCGCATTACATGCAATATCTACGTTACAACTTGCACTTCGCCGCCGGTTTTCACTATCGGTATTACAATAGCAGTAGTTAGTATAAGTAAAAAATAGTCGTAATATTTGTTTATTCTGTTACACACTTGTACATCGTTATTTCAATGCTCATATAAAGGGATTGACGAAAATGGAATTATCAGAATCTGCACAAAAAAATATTATCACATAAATTAGTACCTTTTTATTAAATAAGTTGCCATGTATTTCACACAAAATGCTTTTAAACATGAACGCTGCATACTTTGGAGTAAAGTACATTTTAGCTAATAACTATGTACGTCATAAAATATGAGTACTTATAAAGATACGTAGCAGGTACCTATTTAAATCTATGTATTTGTTTAATTTGTGTAATTTAATAGGATATTTTCATACTTTCTTGTTATAGATTATTAATTATGTCTTGCGTTAAGTTTGACTGTACAATGAATAGTGTACTCACGTTAAAATCATAATAATTGAAACAAAGCTTTAGTCAAATAGAATACCATTATTAAAACATTTTCTCGTAATTTTACTGTTATTAAAAGTTATTATTACACTCTTTATTGCTGTTCTTACAACCCAATAAAAGTCTATTAAATTAGATGTGTTTGGCTTTTTTCGTTTTGGGTATTTTACTTATATTTGTAATTTTGTCAGTTAGTGTCAAAAGATTTTATTTAATTTGAGCACCATGTACAACCGTAAAAACCAACCATTTTACAAAACCGATAAATAAACTTATTTACCTTATAAGCCTGAGAAACTGATACATTGACAATCAATATTCGTGTCAAGCATCAAATAAATCAATCTTTGACACGTCATATATCTCGTCAAGACGATTTCACGTTTATCGACAATTCGATAGCCGGTTTATCGATCACTGACAATCACTATCGATAACTGGTTACCTGATATGAACTTAGTTTATCGTCGTCAGCCAACCGTTGTCCACTGCTGGACGAAGACCTTCCCATATACATTTACTACCTTTACCTCCTGTTTCTTCTTCTGGAGGGTTTCACTATCCTCAGACACCCTCCACTGGCAATTATTATTAATAGTACATTCTTACATCGACATGTTTATAACCTTACTATAATACCTACAACATTAATTTATAACATATTGTCAGGGCCGTCTTTACCCAGGGATGCAAGGACCCCGCGGTACATGGCATCTGGGCACAGGAACCTGAGGGGCGCAAGCCAATTGACTTCAAGACAAACCAAAATCAGACTAACGACACTTAAATATACTACGCCAATGTGTAGCGTCATATATATCTTCCTATCAAATTTCATCCATATCGACCTAGTAGTTTCTGACTAACATTACTATGATATACAAAAACAGACTGATGAACACGACGAATGCATAGGGATTTCGTTTTTACCAAATAGCTAGAGGGAGGAATCCTTAAAAATGAAACATTAGATACCATGTTTTATTGTTGGAATTTTCGCACCCCGGTGTCCGATCCGGTGTCCTGGATAGTTTTTAAGCAGCATCCTGTGTTTTTAAAGCGCCCTAATAAGGTCATGTATTTTAAAATTCGCGCGCCGCTTTTCCAATTCTTACGTTACGTTACGTTACAGGCAGCCCCACGGGTCGCGTGTGTTCGCGTTGCCGCGCGTTTTATAATTCAATAACTCATTTTCAACTCGTATAATGTTTTCAGATACTTTTATTGTTAAAAAAATATTATTATTATAAAATATTTACTATTAATTACTCGAATTTCATTTAACTTATTTTCATTACATATTAATTTAATTATTGCAACTCTATTACTGCGTCCTGTTTTTAAACTGAATTGTCCTGGTTTTTCCAACTTCAAATCTTAGTTTTTTTTAAAGTTGGGGTTGGCATTCTAGTCCTTTGGGCTAGTCAAAACGGGCTAAGTATTATTCAACAAAACGGGCGCTAAGTATTAGCCGGTTTCTATATCTTCATTCACATGCCTTATCATCGCTTGAATTTTGACAATACTTGTATGGAGCTTATGTCAAAGTTTAACTGATAGAAAGGTAAAATAACGGTCGATAATATATAAGAACTAGCCAGTAATGCATAATATACATTGCAAGCAATAGATAATTGACCGGTTCCTATCTTACTATTCGTTAACTTGCCTTACCACCGGTTGAATTTTGACATTTCTTGTATGGAGCTTATGTCATATTTTAATGGGTGGTGAACAAATAGTAAAATATAGTAGCCAGCCATAAGTCTATCTATCTACGAGATAATTATCCTCGTAGGCAATTAATGTCGACAGTAAACACGGGCGAAACTGCATATTAAGTCCTAATTTACAAATATTCAAGTAATCTCGTATCCTATTATACAAATTGCAGTTCTAACAAATTGTATATAATTGCTGTCACTTATTATGGCGCGTTTCCATATGTGAGGTTTTTTTTAATTTACCCAAAGGCAATGGTTGAAAATTGTACCGCTTTTTCTTGAATTATTCATGTTTTATTGCAAACGTTGTGGAAAGGTTTACAACTTAACTGGTTTAACTTAGAACTTATTAATATTTATTACATATTGTTTTATTCAAAATTGCGTTTTGATTTTATAGCAGTATAATATCTTAATACTTTACTTTTATTAAGATGCCGTAGTCATCTTTGCAAAAACTTGATTTTTATAACGGCCAATGGCACAAGTAGTATAAAATGATATTATTATTAAAAAAAGAATTTTATAACATCCTCTGTTTCTTACGGTATTACAGATAGAATAACAATATTGCCAATAAATATTACAAGCCCGGCCTTAAGGTTTATCTGTCTAGGAACGGAGAAAGAACACGATTTCTTGCGGCCGGGCGACCTGTCGTAAGAGGCGACAAAACCACCTACAGCGTGGCGGTAGGGTATTTGCTCGTCTAGATGGCTACCACCCCTGGTCTAGAGTATACCGCCATAACAACCTTGAGTTGTGTTCCGGCATTAGTGGCCAGATTTCAGTATCGCATTTGCGGCACCTTTGGTGTTGCAAATGACCATAGATGATGGTAACCAGTTTCCATCGGATGGGCCGTCTGCCTATCTTATAACTTTATGCAATAATAAGAGTTACAATACCAGCAATCCTCAAAACTCACTGATAGAACAGAAATTACCTCCAATAGATATCGCATACAAGACAAAAGGCGCACAACGCCTCGCAAACATATGCAAATGCACGATGTAGCAGTAGTTTCAAATCACGGCTTGTATTGAACAAGGCTCAGACTATATATAATCTGTATCATCTATGCTATAATCTCTAACTAGTCTGTGGCTCAGACCTATCCATACTGCGTATGAGTTTTTGGCGCGAACTGAAAGGAGACTTTGTGCCGGGCAGTTTTATTTTCTAAAAATGTGTAAAATTACTCTAAAATGAACAATAGTTGTAGGATATTGATAGTTTTTGAGTATTAATTATGTGTTTTTGCGATAAATGTGAACTATATAGCCAAATATGGCCTTTCGAGTTTTCACAAGAACTCCGTTGAATGACGTCGATTGTAGCCTACAATACAACGGCGCCTGGCTTAAAGCTAAAAAAAAACATACTGCGTATAAATGTAAATATATACAATATAACTCAATGCATACAAGATTGTTTATGCCAACATGTTAAATGTAATTTTGAGGCGTATTCTAATAAAATAATCCATTTAATTACTTAAAGAAAGATCCCAGCTTATAAAGGTTATTGATGGGAAAGATGAATTTGTCTCTATTCATCACAGTTTATTATAATAAATGTCTTTTTCAACAGGAAACATGTACGCGAAATTCAGAATACACGCATAATATAATAAATATTTTGAAACAAAATATTTGAACGTAAAATACATATCATTAAAATAGATAGGTGAGGAAGGATAATTTAATAATTTTGTTTTAAATCGGTTGGTAATAATTTTAACAATTATAATAATACTAGTATCATTTCCAATTAGTAAAAAAAAACAAATAGTAGCTGTTAACAAATGATATGTATGCAATGAAGTGGCCATGTTATACTTAATTCTTAAAAATATTGAACTTAATTTTAAATTTAAAATATCTAATGATAATACCCGTAACGCCATCTAGCGAAAATAGAAGTAACCCTGAGAGTAACCAATAGTGATGGCACATTTCACTGATTCACCGGTTGATTTCACCGGTTAAATAAAAGTGGTATAAAATAAATTACTTTTCACTCCAGTTACAATAATCGGAAAGGGCTATAAAATTTCACTTCTTTTGTAATTGCATGAGTTCAGCAGACAGTCAGACGGCCCACCTGTTAGAAAGAGGTTACCATCGCCTATAGACGTTTGCAACACCAAAGGTGCTATAAAAGCGCTGTTGCTCTCTTAAAGGAGACAGGAACCTGGTCACTAATGCCGGAACACAACTCAAGGTTGTTATGGCGGCATACTCTAGACCAGGGGTGGTAGCTATCCAGACGGACAAACACCCTACCTCCTAGGCTAAGGTTGTGAGTTGTTCTGTCGCCTCTTACGACAGGCTGCCCGGCCGCAGGAAATTTTATTCTTTCCCCGTTCCTGCACAGAATTCACTTCCCTTCATTTCACTAAGGCGATATTGCGATATTTCACGTAAGACAAGCGTTATTTTTTAACGACCTTTCCTCTTCAAAATGTCAACTAATTTAAAAAAAGGATAACTATCTGTTTAATTGATTATTATTTTTGAATAAATTTATCATATCCTTTGCATTTTTTTATCACGTACATGGTGTAAATAAATAATGTAATAATAGTGATACATTAAACTTAGTTATTAATAATTATGTCTCCGTTATGGAATCATTACAAAAAAATCCCAGAAAAACAAATATTATATATTATGCTCATAGGTTAAACCATATGAACATATAAAAAACTAAAATTATTAGTATAAAAAAGTAGATTAAATTGATTCTATGAACTTTTAAATATGTTAATGAATAATAAACATTCAACAACAATGTTCAAACAACGTTCATTTGAACAAACTTATCGACAGAAATTAATGCCAGTAAACCGACTCAAGTCACTATTGCACTACTTGGAACTTGTTGATTATTTTCACGACTTATGACGGACAAATATAGCTCCTATGAAAATAATCGTTACATTTAAAAATATCGAACAGTGAATTTTCACCGGTGATTTACTGGTGACACAAAAAAATAATTACTCTTTTCTATCGATATTTTTAAGTAGCAATATTTCCATCACTGGTAACCAATAAATTACTTTTTTACTATCATTGTAGTTGCCATGACGATGCATTTGTTTTTTTTATGTTTATGGCTTGGCAACTAGGCCTTTAAGCCAGGCGCAAGTGTATTGTAGGCTGCAATCGAGGACATATAAGAATTCTTGTGAAAACTCGAAAGGCCACATTTGACTATACAGTTCACATTTCTCACAAAAACACATAATTACTACTCAAAAACTATTAATATCCTACAACTATTGTTCATTTTAGAGTGATTTTACACATTTTTAGAAAATAAAACTGCACAGCACAAAGCCAAAAACTGTATTTGTTTATGAATTGCAACGGTGGTGCCAATAAAACAGGGGCGGATCGCCATCTTTTCAGCTATTTCGCAACCCACGCGTCACCTCACTATCGCATTTATTGATGAAGTGTCAAGTGATGATGTATATAAACGTACTCTGTGGTGATAATGTTAAACGATAATAGGGCAATATAAGAGCAAAGGAAAAAATAAATATACGACAATAAAGCAACATAACAGGAAATTATTAACGTCATACATAATTCAAACGAAAGAGCTAGAACTTTTTGTTCCCTAAACAGTCGTCTGATTAAGTATTAATCTCTCCTAGCGCCCACGGTCCTTAAAAAAGTACTTCAATGAAATAGTGTTTATAGCCCAGCACCAAATCCAATTTCATTAAATAAACGCCCAAGGTACTATATTGAGTATTCAAACTTCAGGCATTGCTGCTAGTTTCAATTTATCGCGTTTCTATAAAGTAGTTTATCCAAACAGATGTTCGAAGTTTTTATTTATGTGACCAAGCAATAGTAACAACAACAACAAAAGAAATTTGTCTGTTTTGACTTAACGTGGAACAAGATTCTCGAGTATGAAAATTAATCTTAATTTATTCATGAAATCTTTACGATTTGTGTTCATATGCATACTTGGATTTAAAAAAATGAGAGTATAGTACAGACCATATAGTACATTAATATTTAATATTAGGTTTCTCTGTCTACGATTAATATAATGGGAAATTATAGACTATGGTTTTTGACAGGAACTGAAGGATATTATGTTGTGCAGTTTTATTTTCTAAAAATGGGTAATATTACCTAAAATGAATACTATAGTTGTAGGATATTCTATAAGCGTCTGACAAAGAACTGAAGTTTGTATGGACTACGTTTCTTTGCCTGCCATTGTGGCGAGTCATATTTAAAAAAAAGATGTCTTTGACTACAACTCATTCATAGACTAACGGTCTTATTCTCTGTGTTGTTTGTTTGTTTGTCCTAGGTTGTATTTGTTTGGTACTGGATTTTCTGGATAATATTCGATGTTTATTTACATTTAATGAGACTCCTATTTAAAATGTCGACGTGGTCAGTTAAAGATACATTCAAATTTATTGAATTGTATAAAGAAGAGGAGGGGATTTGGAATCCTAATCATATCGATTACAGGGATAGGATAAAGGTATGGTTTTTGTACATTATTTATAGTGGACGACACCCTGTCTTAAATCAACCAACCTATCTCGTATTCTAAACATTAGCAATAGGCTTCCTCATTTAATATGCTGCTAAGCAACTACGGGATATTTAACTCTGACTTAGATCTGAAAATGAAAGGATATGTATGTCTTTCATGTATAGGCCATTGTCTAGGGCTAGGCTAAAGTAGGTACCTCAAGTCTCAAGTACCAGAGAGACAATGTTTGTTTTTTTAATATTTAAAGTTATCTATAAATTACCACCTAGAATGGAATTCAAACTTCATAAGGACTTCAAGGTAACATAGAAATTCATTGAAAATATCTGTATGACAGTTATAATATTATTCATTATATTCTAGTTACTATATGGATATACAATAAGAATCACAGGAGTATATTAAAATATCAGATGAGAAATTGAATGCAAATATGAGTCCTTAAACATTTCAGTACTGGGCTCAGGCATTCCCACATCAGGAAAAAGAATAGTATAATTATAACTCTTGTTGTCTATGTTTTACAATGTTTACCTTCTTCAGTAAATCATAATGGTAACATATGTTCAGAAAAACTGCCTAAATGGCACCTGCTTCATATTATCAAAGGCATGTAATAAGGAATCACTAGCTACTAAAGCTTCCACAATTCATTAATTATATTTTTTTTTATTAATCATAGTAATAATTGAATAATATCTAGCAAGGTGGAATGTATATCTCCCTTATTACCATCCAAAGTCTTTAAAGTTGTCTGCCCCCTCTAAATTTTAAACTGTAAAGTATCATTATCTTTTCTTATTTGATTGACAACTGTTATTAGAACTGAACAGTAGAAATTTCTGAAAATGTTCATATTTAAACAAAATTTATTGAACAGTTTCTGTTGCCTTCTCATGTCTATAGAACCTTTTATAGGGATCATATAAGTAATCAAGAGAAAGTTATGTATCAGAATTTTGTTTGAATATAATGTATGTGTGTGTACTGGCCCATCTGTGTGATCGTTCTGTAAACTCAGGGTTCACTGAGTAAAATAAATATGTATCTAAACTCAGTCTTTTATTGATGGGCTGTAGTTACTCTCTGTTGAATATGTGGGCATAGTGCATACCCACTCCTTCAATGTGTGTAAACAGGCATATGTGATCAATTGTTCAATCATTTGTTACAGATTAAAGAAGCATGGCAACGGTTAGAAGATGCCATGTCTATACCAGTGAAGGAATTAAAAAAAAGAAAAGAGACCCTTATGACCTTGTTTCGTAAACGGTTCAAGGAGAAACAACTAGCAATTAAATTAGGGAGGGGGGATAATTTCTCAACAGCATGGATCTTTTTCGATGCAATGGAGGAGTTTCTTAGTGATATATATGAATTAAGAAATATTAGTAACCCAATAGACAATGTAAGTAAAATAGTATTGAATATGAGTAATCCTAATTTAGATAACCTTACAGTGCTAGTATACTTACAGTAACCAGACAGGATGTTATTGTTAAATTTTAAATATAAGATTGAAATGAGTACTTTAATGAATACAATTTGATCCATCCAGGAACTGAGAAATAATACAATTTACTGCGGCCAGGCGACCTGTTGTAAGAGGGAACAAAACAACCCATAATCAGGTGGTTGGGCATTTGCCTGTCTGGATGGCTACTACCCCTGGTCTAGAGTATGCCACCATAACAACTTTGGGTTCGGGTGCCAGCATTAGTGGACAGGTTCTAGTCTCCCCTAAGAGAGCAGCACAGCATTTTTGCAACTGTAACCGCTTTCCATCAGGTAGGCCGTTTACCTATCTGCTGAACTCATGCAATAAAAAAAATTCAAGAGACATAGTCACTTTTTATGCAGTTTTTGTTACCATAGAAGAATAAGACATGATCCCAGGACTTTAATGTCTTGCCTTAATGATTGGTACCATAATTTAAGAACAATGTTAATTACACCACTACACAAAAAGAAGAAGGTACATTTGACCAGACCTACATGTACTTTGACATGCTAAACCTAAATCTGACATCTCTTTGACTTATATAGCCTCAAAATTTCGAGTAAATTGTGGAAAATCACTAAAAGTGGTTTCGCTTACTCCGACTAAAGATCACATTTCCTAATGAGGTATCTCATTTATAAATTGACAAGGGCGCGCGCGAAATATCTGTGGGCCCCGTTTCAGCAGCTAGTATTTAGCTATTTATTACAAAAATAAATAACCTAAGGGCTGTCACCTACAGACAAACAATATCTAGGAAATAGTGTAACTAATCATCATTGCAACACATTCAAGTACTGGGATTGTCATTCTTGCATGCTATTTATTTCTATTTTAGGTAATGTTACGTGAGGATTATGACCAAGCGGAATACTTAGAAGAGGAATGTTTAACGGAAGAAGGAAGTGTTGATGCTCCAGAAACAGAACCAATCAAACGAAAAAGAAAAAGTTCAAAGCGTAAAAAGTCACAGAACCATATTAAACAGGAAGACTGTGAAAATGAATACAGTTACATAGAAGAATCTAGTACATCTCAAAACAAAAATAATGATGATGATTGTGAATTGTATGGAAGACTTTTAGCTAAAAAACTTCGTCGTTTTTCACAGTATGATAGAGAAGAGTTGATGTATGAAATTGATGGTTTATTGCTGAAGAGGAATCGTAGTCGTAATAACCCAGATTCTTCACAGCAAGACGCATTTAGCCAAATTAAGAAATGTGAAGAAGAGTCTGACATTGAATGAAATCTTCATTCTTAGTTCAATCAAAAATTTACATAGTCTGTGGTCTGAGCTATGGTATGCAACATAAAATAAATATTGATACTTCAAGTGTAGTGGATAGTAGATATTTTGGTGTTAATAAAAGAAAAGAAATCATAATTGTAATAATGCAGAATCATCATTACAAGAAATATTTAGTCTAAGACAGCAGATTTTTGAGGCTGGTAAATTTGAAGTCAAAATTTATTTTAATGTTATTATAAGATTTCATATAACTAAATGTTACTAAGTCCACACAAACAATTGAATGTGTATGTAATATACTTCTCCGCTTAGATTATTTTTTCTTGAGCAAAAAATGATGTAATTAGCATGATAGTGAACAAATCATAGTTACAATTATTGTGAACTAGGGTAGTAAACTGTAGAGGTCAGTAGGGGAGACAAAATTTGAATAGCTGGAGGCAAATATGTAAATCTGTGACTGCCTCTGCCAAATGTTTCCTCCATATCTGAGGTAGGTAAAAATCTGTGATGTGACGCCATCTTGTCATATGACGCCATCTTGTCATGTGACGCCATCTTGTCATGTGACGCCATCTTGTCATGTGACGCCATCTTGTCATATGACGCCATCTTGTCATGTATATATCATAGTTTTAAAGCTTTCAAAGTTACATTTTTAAAAGGTGTTTATTATTTTTGGTATTCTATAGCTGTAATAAGAAAATTTTCGTTCCCAGTAATCTATTATTATGCTTTATTATAATCATGCTCATTTATATAATGTCTTTGATGTATTAAGAAAAAGAAATAGCAGATATGTTTTTGTCACAACATATCATGTATATAGAAATCCATACCAAGTACTTTTGTGCTGACTAAAATCTGGTCTTTTGTAAATGAACGTTTCAATATGTCCTTGAAACAAATTATAATCACATTTTAACCATAACAGGCATTTTAAATCCACACCAAGTACTTTGGCATAGTACACGAATTGAAATTCTGTACAGGCTCTGACTAAAATGTAGCTGTTTGTAAATAAAATTGTCAATAAACACCTCTATGGAGCTTTTAAAGAATAAGCTTGTTTAAGTATGTTTAGTATTTTTAATAGATATAAGTAATGTTTAAGATAACTATAGCAATTGGTAGAAATTTATTAATATCAATTAGCTTATGCCATACCAAACATACATGATCTTATTTAATGTAAAGTTACATTTAATATTGATGATTAAAAGTGACTTCAAAACGTGATGAATTTTATTATCTGTTTTTCTTTAAATTTGCATTTACTAGGTAGTTATATTATTTTCAAACGAACAAAGGGTTTGCAGAAATAGTATGGATACTTGAAGAGGCTATACATTCATAAAATATATATTTAAGTTCTTGAAAATATATTTTTTATAAAAATTAATTTCTATTTTTAGTTGCTTGAATAACTTTAGAAATAATATTGTAAGCGCCTGTAGAAATTGTACTACGTATCTGCGTATACAGGTTTTGCCTTTCCAAGAGTGTAAGCGCTTAGCGTTTTTCAACAAGGGCTGCTCTCGATTTCCTTGAGATCCACTCATTAGCTCCTCACTTGGTGACAATGAGACCACCTCAGAAGTATACTCTTTCGAATCAAAAAAATTGAAAATCGGCCCACAATTGACGGAGACATTGCGTAACAAACTTACAATACATAGTCGAATTAAGAACTTCCTCCTTTCATATGTCGGTTAAAAAAAAGGAATTTTTAGGAAATTGTTGAAATTATATTTTACAAATCAGAGATGAACATGTATTTTAATCCAGAATAGACGAAATATCGAGACATTACTGACATTTTATCGTAAGCGACATTTTTATCTAAATATATTTTTTGTTGTAAAAGATATTTGAAATTATTATTTTGTTTTAAGAAGTTCAATTTTATTAAGATTAGAACCTACTGAAAGAAAAATTGAATATCTTACTTAAAGCAAAACAAAAACTTAAAATACCTTTTGTGTCAAAATATGTATTTAGGTACAATTGTTGCCTACTATAAAATAGCGGTAAAGGCTCGATATGAATGCGAAATGTAGGTACATGAGCAAATATTTTAATACTTTCGTAGCAAAATGGTGATTAAGCTGAAAGGACAGATCTATCAAACTATCAGACCTGTATGGCGGTGAAGTGTGACCAGTATTTCAACAACATTAGCACAAGCTACTTTTCCCGGAGTTCAATATAATGAGATTACTGTGTGTAGTCACGCAGAAAGACCCCATCAGGAACTGCCGTATCCGTGCTTCTATGTTCTTGCCATGGTAATTAGCAGCAAAAAAGTTACCTGCGTTGACAGTACCTACCAGTCCCATGTTTTACTGTCACCGGCAAATTAAAGGGGGAAGAAATGGATCTAGCAATGCCCTTAGGTCCCTGTTAAAATGTTAAGCCTAGCAAGTGCTAGCTTGACATTGTGAGAAATATTATGTGCCAATAATTAATCTATTAATAATAAGGGATTTCGAAGATCATACGAAATGCAGAAGAGAAAGTAGGAAAGTGAACTTCGAGCTCCCAAACGAAGGCAACAGTGATTTATCGCTATTGAGGTTTGACTGTTGTAGCGTCTGTTAATTGGCACTGAAAATGTGTTAAAATTTATTAGGTAGTAAACTTTGGTAAGGCGTATTATTAACATACTTATAATTTTTAATGGGATTGAATACTCAATTATTTGTTTGTTTACTATAGTAACTATTTGTGGGTATAAGTAAGGAATAATCCAAAATAGGTTTCTTGTCTTATTCATATTGAGTTAGAGTAAGTTTGAACGCGCTTTAAGAACTATAAAGAAGCATTCAAACTTACTCTAATAGAATATGAATAAAACCGTTATACTATGGCCGAATGCGTCTTATTTACAGCGTTAAAAATAACATCGTTAACGCATAGCCACATTGGTGTGTATACGTGATCTGTCAATATTTAACGTCTTTAACAATGTCGCATCTCAAATAACACATTAAACCCATCGCCATATGTGCCTGAAACGGCCTAAATCTTTAACACTAACCCAAATGAAGGCCCACTTTAAGACAAGTGAATGAATAGTAAAATATAAATAAGTAGTCAAATTTAAATCCGAAATGACTAGAAGGCCATGGAACAAGAAATCGATCAACTAATCTAATAATCAATATTTAGAACGTTTACATTCAGGCCATGAATTTACGCACTTATTGTGCATACATAGATCACTGTCTATATTACGAATATAACACGTACACACATAACAACCATATTATGTTAATGTATTCATCGATACCACAGTTGTTACATCACAACACAGCATTGAGTTTCATAACTAATAATGACGTATGTAGCGTATTGAATTCAAGCGTAAACAATGCAATGACCTTATCGGATATTCAATAAATACTAACGTAGTTTTGAAAGCGTACCTATTCTATTAATGCTTTTTAAATATTTGTATTGAACATTTCTGGATTGTAAATTATTTGTATTGGAAATTATAACGGGCCATTTACGTAATAACCTATGAGATACAGAACTACATATCATCTATAGGTGTTGAGAATATTCAGTAACAGGTATATTACTGGATATTATTCTCTATTTGAAAAAAAAGACGTATATTAAAAAAGAGAATTATAGATGTGCAGTTAAATTGTCTTTTAGATGGCGAGTTTCATAAAAATATGTTTGATAGTTTTTGCGTCATTCTCAGTTTTTTTATCGGCGTTAGACATAACTTTAGAAATTAATTACATTATGCAATATGAACATAATGTAAAATACTTACAAAATATTAAATTATTAAGAAAATTCTCTAATTTAACTACATTTTCTTTTCAAAGCATTAATACTACTTCTTTAGACGTGATCTTCAGTTTAAAATTAATTTACTCTAACTGTCTATGAATAAGAGCTCTACACTTTATGGCATTCATTGGTTTGAAAATGACCCGTTAGTAGCTTTTGAAATAAGAAGTATTGGCGTTTGAATTGTTTTGTGTTGAGTTCAAACACAAAAAAATAAAAACCCTTTGAATGCGTGTGGATTGACGTCCACCTGGTCGTTTTTATTTTAAGGAATTTTATAAACTCGTTAAAAAATACTTTAAACTCTTTTTTAAAGAGCCTATAACCTCGTATAACTATGAATAAAAAGTATAAAGTTTAATTTTCACACTCTAGAAGATAATATTGGAATCCTGTTCGTCCTCGAGTAGACGCCTGTTTTCAGAAGATATGCTAGAACTAATCACATTTAAACTATTTTTTTACGAGAGTAGAATAGATTAAAAGAGTAAATGGTGTTATATTTGAAGAAATAAGATGAGGTTTGTAAACTTTGAGCAAATGTCCACGTACATAACTCCTTCATCACTTACTATTTCTAAAGCCAAGTTAAAATAGAATTGTTTTAAGGTCTAAGGTATTCTCAATCACATTACACCACATGGAACAAATGTCTAGCCATGTCGCCTCTGGCAGGTCTCGGTCCAAGGGGTAAAAATGACATGTGTACAAATGGTCTCAATACAAGGGATACCGAAGATCGCGTGAAGTGGAGAAGAAAAAGTAGGAAAATGGACCCTGGGTGTCGATGCGATTGCTCCGAACGCAACCGGGATTTAATGCTCGGATCATCATGATGATAAATCACATTTCACCCCAATGAACTTAAAAATACCTTTAAATGTTACTTAACCCTTTTATCCACACGTGGTTTCCTTTGTAATATTTTACTTGTAAAGGTCTGTACGTTGCAGTGTTGTAGACATTTGTTACTTAATACAAGAAATTAAGTTTATACACTTATTTATATATTTTAACGTCCTTATCGCATTAACTAGTACCATAACTATCGGCTATTAGGAGTAATTCATAGTTTGTAACCGCATTTTGTACGTCATTGAATTACACTTCGGTCTATCGCAGACTCTACATTAGCTACGCTTGAGCAGTGCGCACTTCTGAACAATCGGTCAGTGCGTTGTAGTCTTATTAACCAGTCAAGTCAACTGAGTCACTTTTTATCATCTTACAAAACGCCGAAGCCACCTCGATTTAGATTTTCACAACTTACGAGTATAATTCCGATCGGTAGTTTCGGTTGCGCAGAAAATTGCAAACAGTTTCCGAGATGTAAATAATCAGTATTGAACTGTATTTGCAAGCGGAAATAGGACGGTTTTTGTTTAGCTTTGTTCCGCTTACACGATTCGTACACTGTGTGACGTATGCCACGCTACTAAAATAGGTCTACTACACAGGTACATCTAGAGAAATTGTTAGTTGTGTAAAACTATAAGAACATAGCAATTTATGATGCCATAACTTATACGAGTCAAATAATTATTCAAAAAGGAAAATTATTTTTATCTTGATATTTTGATAGTAAGATGATAATATTGTATCTTTGCGTCCACTTTTTTGTAAGATAGGTAAAAAAAATTAGAAGTTATTGTAACGTGATTATATTATCTAAACTGTAAACATATCATTATACATATGTATATCCGGATAAAATAACTATTATCCTCCTAAAATTCTGAATGAATTGTATTTAGAATTTAACCCTTACTATGACTACGCAGATCCCTAAGAGAAACTTGAGTTTTACTATATACACATTTATATTATTTATACACAAATACATGTATTATGTAATTGTTCTTTTGTTGAACAGTAAAGTGTTATTTACTTATTTATCTGTCTATCTTTAATCTTGTGATAGTCTCTTAATTGATGCTCATAACTCGTTAGCAACTGCGGTGTAATATTCCATAATTCTGAATTAGATTAGTGAATAGGTTTCTCTGGTCTAATTCATAGTTATGAAAGTATATTTTTTTCAAAATAGTGTTTTATCTCTAAGAAAATAAGGTTGATATTGAGAATCCTGCGTTTTTCTTTGTTCACTAACCCCTTTTGCATAGTATAATGACATGAGATGTGACGCAAGCGCAGATGTCTATCGCAACCAGGTGACCTATATCAATATATATTTGACATAGCTATTTCGAAGTAGATGTAGGTAAATAGTTTGCTAAAAAGTTGCCGTTTTTCGTGTTTTCCTAGACCTGGGATTATGTTAATATTAGTGTTAGTGTCACGCAGACGTAGCAAACGGTTTAATGCGTTATTTGAGATGCGACATTGTCAAAGACGTTAAACATGGATAGGTAACTCATTATATACACTAATGTAACTAATCGTTAAAGGTGGGGCTTCATCTGGGATAGTGTTATAGTCATTGCCTTTGACCGAATGAGTCTTAGTTAAAGCGTTAAAAATAACGCTTTTATTGAATAGCCACATTACTGTATATAATATGTACCTACATGCGTTATCTGTCAATATTTAACGTCATTCACAACTAGACACGATATCGCATTACAAATAACGTATTACACCCATAGCCACATCGGCGTGAAACGGCCTAAAATTGTAACATTATCCCAGATGAGGTGGGAACCTTAACACTAGCGCAAGTGCAGGGGCATTAGAAGAGCATTAACACGTCGTAAAGTAGATAGATTGATAACGCTTGATTGCTCATTAAAATAAAAATAAAAAACAAAATGCATAATTACAATACTTCTTGGCAAAACAACAGGCGGCCTTATCGCTAAAAGCGATCTCTTCCAGGCAACCTAACTTAAAAGAAATTCTTAACTACTCTGGCGATCTAGGTGGAGCAGAAAAAAGATAGGACTGTACAATTTAAATATACATACTTACACTAATTTATAAATTTAATATATACATAAAACCAGACACATTTATTAACATTGTATATAAGAAGCATTTTATATTAACAATAGATAAATAAGTAAATGTTTAATATATTAGACATAGTATTAGTTGTTAGTGTCTACCCCTCAAGGGAACTGGCGTGAAGTTATGTATGTATATATGTGGTATTAGTCTAAGTGATTTCCAAAATGTGGGTAATGTTTTGGCCTCTGACAGTAAGAGGTAACGCATTCTAGAGTTTGAGACCCTGCATTGTAAAAGAGTTATCATAAAAGGATGAAGTGTCAGGTTCAGGTGTCAAGAGTCTACGATATGTATCTGAGCGCATATTGTGAGAAGTGGAGAGGCGAAAGAATTCAAAACTTTCCTTAAGGTAAGGAGGACTATTAGGATCAAATAGTATATTATAAAGGATAGTTAGAATTTGAGTATTCCGACGTAAAACGAATAGGAAGCCACTAAAGTAAAGCAGTGTATACGTACCTTATGACTTAGTTTAAAAAACAAATGTATTACACCAAATAAGCCCCATACTAGTGACAAAGCAAATAAATTATTTTTGCATACTCTTGAGGAACCTCCACTGTGTGAGTTTGCTAACTTGGTTCAAGCATTTACTTATCGAAACCTTCGTAAATTAGCATGATTCCTTCTCTGGTGCATGAAAAAACATCTTCCAAGTCGGGAGTTCAGGTAGGTTCTAGATAGGCGTGCTCCATCTAGATCATATCCGGGGGCTCTACATCGGACGAGATCACAGTCAGCCGCGAACTTATTACTACAAAAACATCAAAATTGCTTCAGGAATTGTACCATGAAAACGTAACAGTTGGGCAGTTACTATAGTATTTCCATATTTTTACAGGTGTAAAACTTTGATAAAAAACAGAAAAAAGCTTAGTAATTTAAAAAATAATTAAACATTATTACGTCTGTACATTTAATTAAAAAACCACAGTTTGAACAATTTCGTAAATTTTATTCAGTATACATAGAGCTATGTAACAATATCAGCATATAATCGCATTGGGCGACCTCTAGGAATGTATTTTTAGTTATTCTAACATATCTACTAACTATAAATTTATATAAATAGAGGAATATATTTAATAAAATAACTTTTGGACCTTACCATACTTATTATAATTACATTTTATCTTTTTCATAATTCTCACTTTAACACAACTCTTAATATTGTTATAAATTCCTTTCATTTTAGAATTTTATAAGTGACTACTATTTTTTTTTCTTTAATAGGTTAGCTACAGTCGCACCCAGTAAGCTAAAAATTATACTTACATAAAAAGTGATTTAATTTTAATATTTTCTTAAGTTTTCGCTTTCTTAATTTATTTGATTTTTGCATTATTCCGACGTTTCAATTAAAATAAAAATCAAATAAATTACCGCGCTTAAAACGTGAAAACCTAGTTTTATTATGACTTCATTTTGAAAGAGGAAGAATATTTTGTAACCTTCTTGGGTTACAAAATATTCTTCCTCTTCCCTTCCCTTCCTGACACACATCTTCCTTTTTCTTCGTCTTGAGTAAATCGAATATTGTAAAAATAAAATTTTAATGGTCTTTTAACTCTTATAAACGAGTAGCCTGCTCTGAGTGCAAGGTATATATAGATTTAAATGTATATATAAGCTACTCTAGTGGAAGCTGCTTTTATAACATTTAAAAGTTGACACTATAGTACGTAGTTACTGACATTACATGGTTCACTTCCATCTTTCAATTTGGATGAAGCAACCAAAAGTGATTCATGTAAACATAAAACTGAATTATTCAATGTCCGATTGAATTGAATCATTAATTGATTCGTGAAACCATGTAATCTAGCAATAATTAATCCCATGTGACATATAATACATAGGTATTATAGCTATCAGAGCTGTCGCTAGTCAGAGACACGTATGCACCCAGCCACCAGATTCTGAGTAGTGATGAGCGATTCCGAGGTATTTAAGCAATCGATATTTTTAACTAAAACGCCATAATATATCAAATAAGAAGCTAAATCCCATTTATCACTGTTCAAAACATTGAATGTTTAATTTTTGCATCACTGCTAAAAATCTCATAAAATAAATTTTAATGTAATGCCAATTTGGTTAGTAAATAAACAAATTTTTGGTATACAAAAATCTCAAATAAAGACTAAAACATACTTTAAATTAATATGTTAGTTAATTAAAAATAAAAAGTGTATAATCTAAGAAAACATTGATATGTTATTATTCTTTGTTATTCTTGATTGCTTTTTATAAAGAAAAAAAATTGGACAGAGTATCTATTCTAAAACGTAATACTTTTACGGTAAATAGAAATATTCTAACAAAATTAATTCAAAGTTACTAACAAAATATTGCTAACAGTTTTTATCACGTAAATTTTTGACGTCATAAATGTAATTATGTATGGCCGTTCTTAGCAACACATAGTGTATTGTTAATTCTTCATACAAAAGTAGTTACTGCGCAATCCTTCAGCTAATTAAAGTGCGGAATGATGTGGACAATATGGGACATTTCAACATAATTATATTCGTAGACAGTGCATAAAGTTAGAGCAAAAAATTTATTATTGAAGTATTAAGTAATAGCTTCCAGGGCTGAAAAGATATGTATATAAAAACTAAGTACCTACTGGACTTTAGAATATGGACCTAAGACACGTGATTCCCTTTTATAAAAATCGGTGCAATAGACCAGTCCTTTCTTTATCGACAACCAAAACGTACTACGTATTCAAAATACAAATCTTTTTATACAGAACATACTCATGTTAAAATATTTTCAGATAAGTATATTTTACACGTTATGCATATCAGAAAAACTTATTAACAAACGTGTGCAAACAAAAACCGGTTACACCTGAGTGTGTATACATTATTATTCTTAGCACATATATACAGCCATTAACACATTATGACGCCCGTGACAAAAGCCATTTTCAACATAACATTTATTATAACAAACGAAATATACTTAAAAATAGTTGCTTTATATTTTCTTAAAAATACATAGTGTATAAAATTATGAGAATCATAAAACATAACGTAATATTGCTATATTTCATAAGAATTAATTCATAAAAATTAAATAATGTATTATAAAAATGTTCATATAACATATTTCAAAATATTTTATAAGAATAGGACGTTATAAAATCATAGCCAAATATAACTATATCATTTATTTTACAAAGGTAAATGGGAGTAGATAACTAGACTGCCAGTCAGTTTCACTAACGCCTCGCTTTATGAAGTTCTGGAGGATTTTTTTTTCTTAGTATTCCCTCACACAGGCAAATCACGATAAGCACAAGTTCATTTAGAGCATATATTACATTTGTAGCTATACAACTTAATAAAGAGCCGAGCTATGCACAGAAAAGAAGCGTGTCGACAGAAAAACAAGTCTCACGGAAATAAAGGAGCTAAAAGTGACATTTTCACTATGTGTTTGAATTTTGTTCGTAAAATAGCCAGTAAATAAAATGGCTTTAATAATAAAATATTGTATTTAATAACTACCTACACGGATTCACGGATCAGCAGATAACTTTGGCAAAATTAAGTATAGCCATTGCAGCGCCCCTTCTGCGGGTTTATTTGTGGCGACTGACTAGTTGAGATATTACACTCGCGCTGTACATTTTACATTATCCGGCTCTATATTAAGTTGTAAAGCTATAAGTAACTACAGGAAACACACGACAAAAACATGTTAGTCGTTGCTAGTTTTTTAACCCATTGTGTACTGCTGTATTAGTTATTGTATTTATTATTGTGTGTATTAATTACTAAATCAGAATAGGCGGTAGAACTAATTAGCCTAAAGTGTAGCAAGATTATTATATAGAGTAGTTAGAGCAACAAAAAAATAATTTACATTTTTTAATACCGGAAAAATAAATGAGTATTATTTCTGACGCTCATAACCACTCCAATGTTGTCTCTAATTTTAGGCTAATAAACCCTAATGGCGACTGGCAAATGCCCGCGTTTTGTAAGCTTACCTGACAGAAGGTACGATTTTCCCTCTTCACAGCAACTTCAGCTCGGCTAATTAAGTAATTTTTGGCTATCGCGAGTAACCCATGTGTGAGAAAGTAAAGTTTAAAGCTCTGAACTAATTGAGGTGAATCCTAAGCTGAATGCAGGCCAAGAGCCGCTCATGTCGATTCTGACAACTTCTACTACACATATTCAAACTAGCGCGAATAATTAGTAATAATAATTAAATCTCAAAAATTCAGAGGCCCAGGGACTTTGGTTTTATTTCTTGTTCCATTCAATATGAAATTGTTTTTGGGAAACCTTAAAGCAAATATGATTCCTTGCGATTAACAGCAGTAACCCTTCCTTTTTAAAATCTAAGAATATGCATGTATTTATTGAGAAAACAAAGCATAATGATAGGCAGGATTCGCCTCATTAATCTGCTGATAGGGGCCTATATGGATAAATAGGCCTGTTAACACTTGAAAACACCAACGTTAGAAATTGCTTATTGTATGGTAATGTATTTATGTATAAATCTATAATTTGACATCTCTGCCAAATAAGACTGATGTACTTTTTTAAATTAAAATATCATAGCCAGCTATATAAGAAAAATATTTATCTAATATTGCCTTTTAAAATACAATAAAATATTCATTAATTAATTAAGACCATTTTCAAAATGGGATTGCATATCTAAGTTTCTTAATAAAATCACATATAAAAGACGACATGCATGAAGAGTTTAATGAAAGTTGATTATTAATAGCCGGTTCCTATATCTTATTTACTATTCATTCGCTTGCCTTCCCATCGGTTGAGTTTCGACATTACTTGTATGGAGTTTATGACCGATAATAAGGCAAATGAACGGTTGATATAATATAGGAACGGACCATAAACGATGTGTGCCTCCACTATACTTATGGTCAGTTACAATATCAGAAGGCTTATTATGAGCTGTTTTAGACATCAGTTGCATAAAATGCCGGATAATGACAATTAAAAATACTTATATAATTCCAGCTAGGCTTAAAACCAATAAATCTATAACCTATCGCTAAATTCCTATAGAACTCTTCAAACTTATTTGCGATCCCATTTGGTAAATGATCAACGAACACTGGAAGAAATGGAGTAGTATCGCAGCTCAGCTGTTCCCGGCCGCACCAGCCAGCAGGTCGCTCAGAAGTCAACCCAGCCCTCAATCAGCGTTTACCATCTGGAACAAGCAATTTACTCTTTAAACTATTAAATAAAAACAAGGGGAAAGAGAGATCTGAGCGACCTGTTTACAGAACCGAAATCAATCGACCAACATTCGTCCAACGTATTGGCCAATATTAGACCATAGCTTGATTTTAAAACGATCTTGATTCTATTTGTGCTGCGGTTGTCTTCGGTTCTTTAACTAAAAAGAAAAGTAAGTTTTCACCACCAAAATACTTTATTGTCAACACAAGTATTTTTAATATATTCGTTTTGTTATGTACATACTAGGATATGCCCGGTATAAACAAGATGGATGAATACAAATGTAAAGGTAGACCAAAAAAAGATGGATGGATTGTATGAAGGATGATATGATGATTTGTGGTGTGACAGAAGATGTATGTCAGAATAGAGGAGTGTGGAAGGAAAAGACATATTGTGCCGACCCCCAATTAATGGGGATATGGTAAAAGAAACGAGAGATATACCGCGACTTCGTCCACGCTTGACTTGATATGACCGCCAAATTCCCGGAATACAAAGTACTGCAGCATTTAAATAAAGAATGTTAGCTATCGTTTTACTGAAAACTATGTCGGATCGGAATAAGCTAATTTTTATGCACTCGAACAACTCCAAACAGTTTCCGGGAAAATTCCCGCGGGATACCCCGGGATAAAAAACATCACACCTTTTACGACATGAAAATTAATATCGATCAGAAAAAAAAAATCACATTAGATATCGATTTTTTTTAAACTGGCCATTTTATATAATTCCCATAAAACATCCCGCGAGATTCCTAGGATAAAAAGTAGCGTAGAGTTCAAGTCTAAGAATTACCTGTCGATCAACAAAAACCGCATGGAAATCGGCCCAGTAGTTTTTACCTGAATCCCGAATTAGACAGACAAAACGACAAACAAACAAGAAATCTAAAAAAAATTTCATCGTGTTCAATATAATATTAATATATCTGCTACACTCAGAATTGGATAAAGAATCACTAACCTCAAATACTGCAGACGGTATTTCTCAATTTATAGTTTTTTAAACTTTGCATTTACTTCATTGAACAATAAAGTTGAGAATAAATTAAAATTCTACTATAAATTAAATAATAAATTTTAATTTATCATTAAGTTAATTACCCTCTAACCTCTGAGTGTGGCAGTGTTATAATAACTATTATATCATGCACGTCAAAACAATATTTTTAATCAGGAATCCTGGCATCATTTTATTTTATACATCGCATTGCATTATAAATATTGCCCACTACTACCCACCAGAACATATCGTACGTAGTAAATAACGGAAACTTTGTTTACGAAATATGTCAGGAATTGAACTCGGAACCTTTACGTTACAGTGAGCTTTGCCGGAAAAGGCTGAGCCCACTTAACTATAGAGGCCATAAAAAAATGTGGTAATCCTAACGCTTACCACATAAAATACAGCTATTTCACAGGTAAAAAAATAACAGATTAAAAAAGTCCATATTCATATCCGTTATCGAAAGTAAAACTCAAGTAATCAACTTGGTAACTTTCATAATAACTCACTTAATATTGAATAACTTATTTCTTCGTTCCATGATCTTCGCCAATATTTTTATATTTATTCTTAAGCCGATTAGACGTTTCATTTCTGTCCTTGCAACCAAAGTAATCCATATAAATATAAAGTTGAATCATTCAATCTCATTGAACAACACTGTGTTCCTTACGTACTGTGCCTTTGAATCAATTTGGTTGATCCTTCTAATAACAGCATTATAGTTGTTGGTAAAAAAGTGACATTACTTAGATGGAATTTGTGTCAACTTATGACCAGTAATGCAAATGAATAATAACTGTATCAATAAGAATAACTGTATCAAAAATTTCAATAAACGCCATCTCTCGTATTAAATTCCTTAGAAAGAATAAACTAGAAAAACATCTTATTCCAATGCAAACCTGAAAAGAATTTTGACCTGAATACATTGCATTCTTTACACGTGAATAACGTTGATTTCAATACAACTGTAGTAATAAGACCAGAGGAACATTGATCACGAATGCGCATGTAAACTTACATACCTAGAATATGCGACATAAAAATGTATGCATACTGTATTTTATGCGTTTGCGATATCATGCGTATGCATGTATGTACTTGTGTTATATGTGTACCTACAATTTAGATGTACGTATGTATAAAAGCGATTTGACACTTGCTCAATAAACGTAGGGTTGGCACATTTCTTTTTTTACAAGCTTTTATTTAACTTGCAATGGATGTATCTATATATGTATGTATGTAAGTTCGGGTGGAATCTTGCAAGTTAAATTTGACCAACATTCCGGTGTCCGTCCGATTGAGCTGAAATTTTTCACGCATATGCATATCGCATGACAATGCAATAATATGGTACCATGGAGCTGATCTGATGATGGAGTCGGAAGGTGGCCATAGGAACCCCTGTACTAAACAAGATTGACCTGTCGTGTTTGGGCTCGTTTTACTTGTCTTGGCTAGCACTCTGCTGCTACATGATATCTAGGATCTCAAAAGTTTGCATTTATAAAACTTTTTTAAAAAGCTTTTATATTATATTGGTATTGGGTAATGAACACTGACGCACACATAAACTGTATCAAAGTGGGCAGCAAATATTTATAGGTCGATGTCAAATCTATGAATTTATTTAAAAAAAAAAGTTAAATTGACTCTATAATCTTTATACACGTTGTTGTACGAGTTCAGCAGACAGGCAGACTGCCCACCTGATTAAAGCGGTTACCATCTATGCTATCCTATGGACATTTATAACATCAAAGGTGCTACCAATGTGCTGCTGTTCTCTAAAAGGAGACGAACCACGCCACCAATGCCGGAACACAACTCAAGTTGTTATGGCGACGTATTCTAGACCAGGGGTGATGGCCATCCAGACGGGCAAATACCTTACCACCTGGCTGTGGGTTGTTTTGTCGCCTCTTACGACGGGCCACCCGGCCGCAATAAATTGTATTCTGTCTCTGATCCTGCATCTTTAAAAGTATAATATTTATTTATTAATTCCAATGAATCGAAAAGTTTGCTATTTCGTAAGTGATGAGATTTTGTTTAAAAACTATCTTGCATTATGTTGCAGTTTATGTGCCTGTGACAACATTTTAAAACTGTGCGACATTTTAAAATTATTGTATAGTTTAATGTTATTATAGACCAAATAAAAAGGCTTTTTATTTTATTTATTTTATTTTATGTGCCTGTGAGTATAATTACGTATATATATTTGGCTTACGTTAATTTTAATTAAGCAATAAGAAATCTCTCTCTCTCTCTCTCTCTCTAATCCCACCCATTACAACAGATACCAAAGATCTTTGCATTAGTTTAAAATTTAGATTTATTAAGTGTCAAGCGCGATAACCCTATAGACACTAAACACACACAGTCACACATGTGCCGAGCAACCGGTCGATTGACGTCAATGGTAGGTGGGGACGGTGTATTAAAAAAATAAAACTATCAGTTTACTACGGAGGGAAAACGAGATCCATAACGAGGCATTGTTTATTTAACGGCCAATTATTTAATGAAGACCGTTGCTTGCTTTACAAGGTTCGACTTTTTTTAATAGTGGGCCTAACTAACACCATGCTGCCTATCCTCCAATCGGGATGACGCTGCCAGTTGGATCAAGTAGAACTGATCGTGCGTGGGCGTGGAATGGCATGACAGTTATACTTGACAGAATAATGGAAATTCAATTATTTTGGCTTGATCATGCCGACTGGACCGTGTATGGCCGTTCGGTTGAGTGAAGATTTTCTTTATTTTTGTTTTTAATACGAGTAAAATGCCCAAGAGGGCTAAAACATCGTCATCCGTCACTGGTGATGCCATGGCTTAACTGCCGATTGGACTGTTTAAATTGATCGTGAACAGTATATATGAACGAACTGTAGATTGGATCACTCCTGCAGCTTCATGCCGAATGGACGATAGGCAGCATGGTGTATGGCCACCATAAGGCAACCAACTGTTTGCCATCGTATCGTTTTTTAAACGCTCTGCAGGCCTGCCTTCCTCCTTAACATAGTTAGGGTTTTAGTGTTTTGTACGTCTTCTTGCTTGGGCGTTCTTACCCGAAAATGATTGGAGTTCTTTTTGCGGGTGTGCTTTTCCGCCGTTCTCTTAGTATCGTTTACATTATTCATTATACCCACTTTCGTGGTTACAAACAAGGCGAGGGAAGGCAGCAAAGTGCGTATGCCATGTTTACATACTTTTCTCTCTATTTACTCTAAAAGCGTACATTTATTATTAAGTATATTTTTCGTATGGAAGCGAGAGTTGGGTATGGAAGAGAGAGCATGAAAGTAGAGTAAACGCGGTTGAGATGCGAGCACTGCGCAAAATCTGCGGAGAGACGCTCGCGGACCGCGTTCGTAATACCGAAGTAAGAAAGAGAGTTGGTCTGAAAGAGAGTATCGTGGTGAAGGTAAGGAAAGGAATGCTCCGGTGGTTCGGGCATGTGGAAAGAATGCATAATGAAAGAATGACTAAACAGATATACAATGCAAAAGTGGATGGATGCAGAAGTCGTGGAAGGCCACGACACACCTTCCATGATCAAATTGATCGTGTACTAGCGGAGGGTGATGTCAGGAGCCTTAAGAACAGACGAGTGTGCATGACAAGACTTATGAATGTCAAAGAAGCAAGTGAGGTGTGTAAGAATGGGCCTAAATGGCGCTCTGTTGTTCGTGCCTATCCCGCAAGGTAACTGGCGTGAAGTTATGTATGTATCTATGTATATTTTTAATTAAAACTATATTTTAACTGTTTTAAGCGCGCGTCTTAATTACATATTTTAATATTTTAACACTCCAAGTTCCATATATGATAATAACAAATATTTCTTCTCTAAAGCATTATGACGTAAATATTTGTATACTCGTAATTATTCAACTTTCAAATTCCATGTATAATAAAATAAATTCAGAATAAGTCCAATGAGTTCAAGCTCTACGTAGTTTTAAAAAATGAATATAAGCAGCAATATTATAAACGTATTTTTAACCTGATCTAGCGGCTCCAAATAAGTTTCTAGGCTAGGTTATAACAGCAGCAAAATCTAATCCAATGACAAATTTTTGTTGGTACAAGCAATTAAATAACACAGCCAAAGACAAAAGCAAAATAAATATCCGTGCAGGAACGGAGAAAGAATATAATTTCTTGCGGCCAAGCGGCCTGTCGTAAAAGGCGGCAAAGCAACCCACAGCCAGGTGGATTATAATACCTGTAATTTGGTCATGGTAAATACGGCGTGGTCAAACTACACACCAGCACCAAGTCTTTAAACCACTGTTACTAGTAGTAAAGTTCGGAATTCACGTAAAAGCTACTGGGCTGATTTCGATGCGGTTTTCGCTGATCGACAGCAAATTCTTAGTCTTAAAATCTGCGCTACTTTTTATCCCGGGCGGGAATCACCCGGGAATTTTTTGGGAATCATTTAAAATGGCCGGGTTTAACAAAACGAATTCCAATGCGGTTTTTTTACCTATCGATGGCAAATTTAATGTAATAAAACTTGTGATATTTTATATCCCGGGAATCCCACGGGAATTTTCCCGGGAGCGGTTTGTAGTAGTTCAGGTTCATAAAAATTTGCTTATTCCGACAGTTTTCTCTAAAACAATAGGTTCCACTCTTTTTTAAATGCTGTTTTTATTTTATTAGAATGTCCATTAAAGGATACACATAACAGATTTGTATAACCTTAATTTTTTAATAAATGTGCTCCTTCAATTACAGGAGACCACGACATGCGTAAAAACTAATCATATAAATTTAAAGTGTAATATATAATACAATAATACTTATATAAAAAGCTAAACAATATAATATTATATATTCGTTATAGAATACACAATTACATATATAGATAAATTAGTTTATTAATAAAAAATAAAAAATATATATGTCATAGGTACACAGATATCATCAGCCTTTATCAAGCAGACTCCGTAATACCTTTCTCAAGAATATAGTCTTTGTTCCGGGAAACACCCAGAAATTTCAAGTCAAGCGTAGATGAAGTTGCGGGCATATCCTAATATTATATAAAATATTGTCTATATGAATTTAGAACACTTGGATCATAGATGAGCTACAATTTTCATGATGTTATTCAGTGACTAACTGTTGCAAATATTTACAAAAAAAATATCACTAAAAATTATATCCCTTATAGGGTTAAAAAATACCATTTTATAAATAATTGACAACAAAAAAAAAAAATGTAACTTTTTGTAGTAATGTTAACCCAGATATTGGGTGGTTCACTTTTCTTTCAATTTGGATGCATCAACCAAGGTGATCCTTTTAAACAAAAACTCGAAAAATTCAATATAGCTGAATACATTTATATCCTTTTAGTTCTATGTCTTTCAATCAAATTAATTCAAATTACTTGATCCGTCTATGATCAACAATACGACGACATTCAATAACATCGAATAATTCAAGTTTATGTTTATATAGATCCCTTTGATTGCTTCATCCAATGAACCGTGTAATATCAACACGGTGATATGAATATGGCTTAAAGTAGAATCGTCTGCGGTATGTCGAAACCGTCAAACCGAGCCTCTAAACTCAATACTCGCGGTGACGTCAATTTCGTCCATGAAATGTGTACATACTGTGACACATCAGTATATTTTGTGTTTTGTAACAATAGTTAAATTACAAACATAGAAATTTATTGCGAATGTTTTGCATATTGATAAACACTGTGATGTTAATTAATAGTAATTCTTTAAACAATTATTACGCTAATATTTTGGTTTAGTGTTATTTTTATACGTAGATTTTATGCATTTTAACCAAATATATGTTTTTATCAAAAAGTAATTTATTTAATGTTTTATATAACTCTATAGCCTCTGCAGTATCACAGCTTAAAGCAAATCTCCAAAATTTGTTAATATTTTTCGCAAGCGCCTTTCGAGAGCGGTAGCACAGTGGTAGCACTTTTGGTGTTACAAATGTCAATCGGCGATGAAAACCGCTTTCCCTCAAATGGACCGTCTGCCTGTCTGCTGAACTCATGCAATAAAAAAAACTGCTGTAAATAAGTTCACGTACCGACCTGAAAAACCTAATTATTGTTATATAGAGCAGCAATATGTAGCTATATTATAGAACCACAATTGACAATGAATTGGCAAGTGAGCGAATTAGGATAGAGGCGACACAGGGACTGCACAGTGTCAAGGCAATAAATTTTTCTGTTTACATGTTACCAATTTTTCATAAAAAAATTCTAAACACGCCTCCTTTTGTCAGTGATGGCGCATAGTCTCTAATTAGTTTGTAGACTTAGTTTTAACGTTTCTATTTAAGGTTTAGTTTTATGTCTTGGTTCAGATCTTTTCGAAACATCTGCTATATATAACAATTCGCTAAATTCATTTATTGCGTACACGGGCTATTAAAAGGTCAAGCACCTCAACTTATTTTTGTGTACGAAGACAAAGTGATTTTGTTACCAGTCACGTATTAAAATTTACATACGTTTTTGAGAAAAATAAATAATATGCAAAATTATTATACTACCTTGACAAAACAATAGCTTAATATAGGGAGGTAAACATCGTGAGGAAACCAGTACATCTTAATTATTAATTTGTAGAACCCTCCTAGACTGAATGAATTTAGATAATAATAAAATTTAGATATACCTACCACAGGTGTGTAAATGTAATATAAGTTTCAAATGTCGTGGTAGCGTAATGACTAGTGTACGCGTCCGAAACTCAAACGGCGCGGGTTCGAATCCTGGCCGGAACGCATGCACCACTTGGCAGTTTTCTGACCCAATGTGCATATTGTTACAATTGTTACAATTACCACGTGCTAATAACAGTGAAGGAAAACATAGTGATGAAACCTGCACATCGAGATAACCGATGTGTCAAACCTGCCAAGCCGTCTTAGACAAGCGTGGCAGGTATACTGTCACTTCCCCAATAGTGGGAGGCTTGAGCCCAGTAGTGGGACGTTTATGGGCTATTATTAATAAAAAGTTTATGAAATTTAGAGTAGGTGCTCTTAGACCACGACGTACTCGCCATGATCAAATTGAAGATATTTGTCACGAATTTATCAGATGGAGATCCATAAGTTTTGCCTACCCCAATAGGAAACAGGGGTGTTAATACGTATGTATGTATGTAAATGTATATAAAGTAAGGAAAATAATTATATAGCTAGGGCATTTGTTACTCCATTCTTCTCCTTTATCAGTAACAAAAATTGCTTCGGAAGCGGTGCCGTGGTGGTAGATAGATGACTTTCAATAAATAATTTGTAGGATTCAAGTTTGAAATAAATACATTCATTTTTCTTTTTTCTATAACTGTGATGTGTATGTAGATGGACTGTTCAAATATTTTACTATTCATTCACTTGCCTTACCGTCGGTTGAATTTTAATATTACCTACACATTCAACGTTTTAGGGTCCATAAAGCAGTTGAACAATGTCCGCGAGTTTTTCAATACAACATAATATTATTATTAATCACACACGTCATTCGCTTTACATACGTCTAACATAACAACATAAAATTATCTCCATAAATCTAGTATAATAAAAAGCCTATGAAATCGTAAAATATACAAATAGAATTTAAAACCAAGTTTAATCTAATAGGATAAATACCAAATCAAACACATTACCAATAAAATCGCCATATCAATTCTGTGATATGTATATCTGGATAGCAGTTAATTGTTACGAATAAACACCGGTCAAATATTCAAAGATTATCGACAAAATAAACAATCTCAAAGTGTTTAACAAATGACTTAGCGTCACTTTGGAAAGCCCAATCCTTACTAACCACATCCTACTTATTTTTTTCTCTTTGATTCATATTTGACTAAACGTAAAGCTTTTATCATATTGATTTTCTATAACGATCTCTGTGCTCTCACGAATTGAGTAGACGAGACGTGCTACAATAAATTATAAAATTATTTTCATATTTAAAAGGGTGTTCGACAAAATAACACTTTACTTTCAAAATTAGCGCTTTTGCAATTAAAGAAAACTGCTAACGGACAATTTCTTAGCATGAATACTTTTAGATAATAAAGAAATAAGATAATTTAAGTTATATTTAAATTACTCATTAGTCTTTTTAGATTAGATGGTAAGATTAACGTGGTATTTTTAAATACTTCATTTATAATATCTATGGTCTTTGATTCGTTCAAGTTATGACATGATAACTTGCTATTCTCGTACAGAATCTAGGAGTTTCAGCGTTTTGTATGATGATAAAAAATGTCTGATTTTGATTAACGATCAACTATTGTCTAGGAATTCCTCAGCTTTGCCACCAGTGGTTTTAGCTTCCCACAGCACGAAAGAACATTCCTAGGAATAACAATCACGAAGGCAAGAGTAATTATGCAAATCTCCTCCTGCCTTTGATTATGTGCAAGTGCATAATCTACAATAACAACAAGTAATATCTACATATTCTAAGTGACTAGATGAGATGTGCAATTTTGATACCTACCTGACTGATATTGTGTTTTAAACGAACATTTGTGCATTCATTGCTTTTCTGAGCATTTGTGCTCCCAATAAATTTAATAAATAGATGGAAATGGCATGTAGTTAAAGTCTATGACATTTTTTGTGCTGTGTTCCAAAATTTCTTGGGAAACACTTGCTAGGTTTTAAAATTGCATAGCAGAGATAGCACCACAGCTCATACCTCTCTCTATATATTCACTTTCAAAGTCCTAAAAATTATATCCCCCACACTCTAACTCTAGAACTATTGGATGGAAATTAGTACATCAGCTGAATTTCAAAAATAACATTGTGTTACGGTGTAGTGTGAAACCATTACAACAATCATACCACGCGATTAGCCCGCATTGTATAGCTATTTCCATGAAACATTACTCAAGCTGCGACAATGTCTACGTACAAACAAGTACAATCACAACAAAGTTTCCTTAACTCATTCATTTTTCCTGTAACAAATTAGACCGTGACTCAGAAATAAATTGAGTTCGAAGCGCCTGCAAAACCCTTTATTACTTAAGCTACAAAAGATAGGACAAAAGAGATGTAAAATATGAGTCAAAGATGTTATTACGATGTGACGTTTAATAGATAAGTAAGCTAACAGATGACAATAATATACCAACCCTAAATATCCGGTAAAAGGCTATAATAAGCGCAAAAAATGGAGGTAAATACATATTGCACTTTCAACTGGTTTAAGAGGTTATATTTCGTAAAAGCAATCCCCTCTGCTTAATGTTATAAATACCTACATTCTTAAACGTGATTTAAGAAAAAGTATTCTTTTTTTAAGCTTATAATATGTTAGTTTTGTAAGTTCTTGAAATGAATTATACTTACAATTTTTATTAAAAAAACAAACAATACAATGACCTATTAATTGGAATACAAATAAAATAAACTTTCTGGCTTATTGAAAAAGCTATCTTAGAGATGAATATTTAACCAAGCTTCCCCTTGATAAGAAAGCAGTATTCAATGACATAGTTTATGTTTATACGAATGACTTAAGTTGATTTATGCAAATCGAAAGACAGAGATAAACCCTCCTATACTGGCTTAATAAGTATAAATTAAAACCTTACATTTTGCTTCCATCAACATCTATATAACGTGACGCTAATGCTTATCATGAATGGGGTCATAAAGTAGACACTGGTAACAAAGCGGCCTTTCAAAAGCTTTCGCAACGTTTCTCAACGACAAACTAGTCCAAGTAAGATTCCCGGATTAACTAATTCTCGTTATGTATAAAGATGCAAGTAGAAGCAAGAAGTAACTTAACTTACAAACTTCTATTTTTTTTTATCGCGAAGCTGACATACAGACAGACAGCCCAGCTCTAGAAAAGTGGTTACCGTCGCCTATGGACGTCTACAATACTAATAGCGAAGCGTTGCCAGCCTTTAGGATGAAATAAAGAAGATGAAATAAGGTGATGAGGTACAGGGATCAGATTGGAGGAATGGGATACAGGGGGTGGTATATCGTATTGGAATAGGGGGATGGGATAGGAAAGATTAAAAAGGGGGAGAGAGAATAAATAGGTCATCGGAACTCTCACTCATCGCACAAAACACGATTAGCTCAAGCCTTACAACCGTATGGGAGCTGCATACGTCTAGTACATCGGAGTGGATAACGAACTACGAAGAGCACGTATTAATAGTTGCTCTATCTCGCTCGCACATCATTCGTCCCGCTCACACATTGTGCTAGATATTATACAAGCTGTACGACTTCTTAATATTTGTACTTAAGGTTACCGTTCCCAAAATAAATTAGTTCACATCAGCACTCGACAGTGAATACTATTTACTCTCTGCCACCTGAAGTATCATTTAACCTCAACCTCTCGCTGCTACCACCGTTTCACGCCGATATTCTTTGAGTGCGTGTTATCACGTCGATCGAGCCGAATCTAAGAGCTATTATCATTGTAATAATTCTAGCATGGCTCTACCACGTCATTCTAAAGAGGAAACATAAGAAAGATATGTGCACGAAGTGATCGTAACTAATCTGTAAACGCTCCAGTTACCACGGACAATAACACCGGACAAGTAAATGACGGATGTTAGCATCCGTTGTGCATACAAACTAACAGACTAAACAACTGTAAACCTATCAGGATGTTTGGGTCACCGAGTTTAGATTAAAATATCGTATCATGTTTTGTGACAAGTTAAAAAAAGCCATAGAGGTTAACAAAAGGTCAAGTGACGGATGAAAGATGCAGACAATAATCATAAGTACAATAATAAAAGAAAACGTGAGTACATTATTTATTGAGTTTACTGCAAACAAGTTTAACAGAAGTACAAAGTAGGACTCCTCAAAAGTGCAACGAAGTTAAAGACTTTTGTTGACGAGGAGAAATTCGGCTTCCGAATTTGTCACCGTGTGAATAACGATGTGGGCATGTGTGACTCGCAAATCTGGTCCTAACCTGGTGGAGGTAAGTTGCTATCGCTTGAAAAACCTCCCCTTGTTCCTTCTATTCACCTATAGGCGAATGGAAGGAGTTCCTTACCCAGCTATAACCATGGGAGTTTTAGTGGATATTCGAAGGTTTTGGGAAAATGTAAATCTTTATAAATATTATGAACGAGAACGTCTGTAAGAATGTATATATGGATTTATGTTTGTTAGTCTTTCACGCAAAAACTACGGAATGGATTTTGATGAAACTTTACAATAATATAGCTTACACATCAGAATAACTCAGATTATAATTTATAAAGATATAATGTGAATTATCCAAAATAAATTGAATCAAGTTGATATGGACGCGCAGCGTGTAGGTATGTCCAGTTTCAATATTTCGCCACGGTCGAAATTTTATTACGCGCTGTTCCATCGAAGTAAATATCGGCCGTGCGGGGTTGATTTTCTGAAAAACCGATTTGAATCAGGTCTACATAGCCTCTTAAATCAAAATTGGACACGTGCTGCACAATAGCATTCCGTAGTTAAGAATTGGGTCGTTTTAACATAGTAGAATAATATTCTTCCATGGTTCTACTATACAGTTAAAAATTTAAAAGGAATTAGGGGCACAATTACGTTTTGCTTTTATGTACAATACCCACTGAGGAAGATGCAATACCAATTTTTAAACTGACTGACTAAGAAAAAAGCCTACTATTGATATATTGGAAAATTGATTCATCAGATTAAGATCAAGAAGCCATATTTAGATTTACCACGATCTCATACATACCTTTCAAAGCTTTGCATGAATTTAGTTTATTCTTTACTTATATTCGGTTTTGACGGTGATAAGTGGCTATCGTGAACGATGTCCCAAGATTTTTAGATATAAAAAATCTGGGAGATTACTTTATCAAACGCTATGGAATTTAACGTTGATGTGTCCTGGTTACCAGCTACCGTTTGGTAAAACTATTGTTTTAAAATAAAAAAAACAATAGCAGAGTTATATCAAATTTATAATTACTGTGTTTTATAATAATAGAGAACCTTAGAAAACATGCATATTTTAATAATATGTATTATAATATTTTCTTAAGTTTTCGCGACTTGTATACATAATAAAACTACGTTTTAACGGTTTTAAGCGCGGTAATTTTATTTGATTTTGGTTTTTCCGACGTTTCGGCCACTTTTCAGTGGCCGTGATCACGGAAGGCAAAGATGTCAAGTGTCAACGAGTATTGTTAATATGTATTATGTTTTTTGGTAGAGTGGTAGATATAAAGAAAATTAATTAAATCAATTTTTATAATCTCTACGGTTGTGTTTTAAAATATAGTTCATGTTAACCTTCTAATTTTTTCTGAAGCCCCTAATTTGTAGGGAAAGTTCAACAAAGCTATAATTCTCTAATGGATTACGCTAAGTTTTGTAATGTAAAATATATAGCAGTTTATTCCTTTACATAGAAACTTGACTTATCTGTAACAACAATATCTTGAGCCGACGATTTAGATCGCAATTAGTTTCAATTAACAAGTATTTTCAATTGAAAGACACGTCAGAGTTGAGTAAACTTAAAGAAATTGGATTACAATTTTTGTGTTATTATTAAAGTGTATCTACATTTTTAAAGTATAGTTTTTAGATTCATGTTCGAAAACTGCAGGGACAGTGCAGATGTTTCTATCTTCAGGTAGAATGGGTACCAAACCTGTAAATGTTATCTATACATATATATATATATATTATAATAAAACTGTAGAGGTCGAATTTCTGTACAATGAAATAAAAATGCTAAAAACCGAGTCAGGGGATGTAAGAAGTGAAATAGAACTAATTTAGATGTTTTTCAAATTTTTTGTTTCTCCGTTTGTCTGTCTGTTTGTACCGGCTAATCTCCGAAACGACTGGACCGATTTAAATGAAATTTTCTATGGTATCCCTGGTCTGGTCTGGAAAAGTCGTGGTAGCGTAGTGGCTAGCGCACGCGTCCCACACTCAAAGGGCGCGGGTTCGATCCTGGCCGAAACGCATGCACCACTTAGACAGTCTTCTGACCTAATGTGCATATTGTCACAATTACCACGTACTAATAACGATGAAGGAAAACATCGTGATGCAACCTGCACATCGAGATAACCGATGTGTCAAACCTGCCAAGCCGCCTTGGACAAGCGTGGCGGGTATACTGTCCGTTCCCTTATAGTGGGAGGCCCGAGCCCAGCAGTGGGACATTTATGTGCTGCTATTATTATTATATTATTATCCCTGGTCAACATATAGGATATAGTTAAAAAACCGCACCACGCGGACGAAGTCGCGGGCATCAGCTAGTATTTGAATATTTTCTAACACAAGTAGGTAAAGACATTAGAATCAAAGTTGTAAACCTAAACTTCTGAACTTATACACTCAGAGTCAGAGTTAAACTCCTGATTTTATACACTCAGAATCAGTGTCGAACTCCTGAACTTATATACTCAATTCCACAGAAAAACACTATTTACTTTATTTTATTATAAATTTTATTTCCCGGTTTGTTTTATAGCTAAAAACTAAATTAAAAAATCTACAGCTATGTTATTGACGTCATATCATTTATTATGTAAATAATCTTTTTTCTATGCAATAAATAAGTTAAATACTGAATTTAATGTCCTCATGAATACAAAACATAGAGTTAATTTTTATATTAGGCATTATACATTTAATTAACAAATCAACAGACAAATACACACACTGTATATACAGTGTGTGTATTTATGGTGATATACCCAAGCTAAACTAGTTACGCTTGTGTTATGGGTAATATACAACAGACCACTCTGGGACCGATCCTAAACACCTAGAACACAGTAAAAAACGGAAAGTTCGTTTACGAAATTTACCATGCCAGGTATCGAACCCGGAGCCTCTGCGTTCGAAAAGTAAAAAAAATAAAAACCTGATTAGGTATTTGAGTGTGGGTGACTTTGATGTTAAAGGCTTTGAAACGAAGGGTAAGGGATGTAACGAAACATGAAGTACGAGAAAATTTAATTTTGGTGGTGGTGCTGGTTCATATTTAGGACAACGGATCAATATACCGATCCAGCGAGGAAACGTAGCTAGCCTTCTGGGCACCTTACCCATAGAAGTAGGTGACCTAGAGTCTTGAGGGAATATAACAAAGTTAAGTTTACTTTTATTGTATTACTTTATAAAGTCATGGTAATAAATATAGTAAAAATATAAAAGAAAAAGAAAATTTAATAATAATATTATTATTAATTATCATGTAGGCCTTTGTAGACCACGAGCCATAAAAATGGCCCCGAAATTTGGAGGGCTTGCGTGGGACCATGGGAAGGCCAACACGTAGAGGCCCTTTGACAAATTTAATTGAAATGTGGCGTGACACTGACCGAATATTATCCCTGTCTACACCATATAGTATTAATTATCATTATAACAAGGCGCATAAGTGCTCTTGACAAAATTTCAATGATTACGAAAAATAACACGTGAATTATTTATCAAAACTGATAATAACGTGAAGGAATCCTTTGTAAAAGCCGAATGTAAAAGCACAACAATGCTCAAAACCAAATCACATACAGAATAGCGCTGAGATAACATAATTCCGAACCTTATTAACATAGAATGACGTATATATTTTTTATCTTCAGGTACATTTGCTTTTACAATAGTAAACAAATAGTTCAACATTGATAAAACTGAATGTCATTGACCATGACCCACTTTAATAAACCTGCACTCGTAGCGAAAATGTTAATAATCTTGCTGTTGTAAACATGTACTTAGACGGGCAAAAAATTATAACGTAAATAAACTAACCTTTTTTGGCATCGACGGTGATTCGAACTCGTCATCCTCGCGGCTGGATAGCGTAGAGCACGAGGAGCACGCGGAATCAGCTGATAAAGATCTCGATCTCAACCAATTCACTTCTTCTTCTGTAGCGCCCACAGCAACACCGTCCGAGTAATCGCTAACAACAACGCTTGGAGTCCGCACTGTTCTGCCTCTAGTCTCACAGCCTTCGCTGCCCCTCCGACCCAATTCAACCACGTGCGCCTCTATTAGAGTCCTCTCTCGCCTCGGCGACATCGTATCCGGGGGAGGCGTTATATCCCGAGGGTGCGAGTGCCTTCTCAGACGCGTCTCCAGTTCGACGGCAGAGTCGTCACTCAAGTCACGGCTTCTGCGTCTTACGGCGGCTCTGTCGTCGTCATCTGATGATGAGATATCGTCTTGTGGAGAGGACGTGCGTGGAGGCCGCAAGTACTGCATCGGGCCCGGTTCAAACTTTCGCACTAGTTCGGATACTCGCGGCTGCGTCTGTCTGGTCAAGCGGCCAGTCGGCGGCGCGCGCGCGCCCGCACTGGCACTACACTTGCGCGGCGCGTGTAACTGCGTTTGCGACTCCCGCGCATGTTCAGGGGCTACTCCTGCGCCTAGTTTCAAGTAAAACAGGCTGTGGGTAAGCGCTTTTTCGCGCAACACTCGGCGAAAATCCTCCGGAGGCGGTTGCTCTAGACGCGGCATTTCGTCTCTTATCTGTAAATTCCAGATGGAATCAATTAACATATCTTAAATAATGTAATTATTTAAATTAAGGTTAAATACCCTATTATTATCATCGACAAAGTAATTTATTCCATTGTATTACAAAAGCTATTACACCACTACGTTATCTAATTAATCATTCAGTCTTCTTATTATCTTTTGATGTTTTCAAATTAATAAAAATCCAAACATTTGGCATAGCTATGGAAAATATGGAGCTAAAGGATACGCCGGCATTTTCCAAATTTCAAGAAGATTATAAATTATAAATATTTCAATCTAATTATTTATTTCAACTATCATATTCTATGATCGGCGCTTTAACTGTGAATATCCCAATATAATTTAGGGCAGATTTTTAAATCATCAAATAAAAGTTATTCATGAAAAATGAAGTTGTATGGTTTCACTTTTGAATTCCCTCAGGTTGTAATTTATTCCACTGATAACTTTTATCTGAGATTGGTAAATCATTCCTAATAGGTTTAAAGTATCTATAAGTGCATTAATTTCTTCTCAATATAAATCACTTCTAGTTTGCTCACATCGGTGAAGTAAATGTGGAGGAAATTACAATATATACGTTCGGTTTAAGTAGTAGTAATAAGTGTAACTTATTATCTTTATAATTATAATACCTTTATTTATATGCTAGAGTATTAAAATAAATGCATGTACTTTGATTTATAATCTGCTCTGCACAAGAAGTATAAACTCAGGGAATCTGTTAGTGCCATTGGTTTACGTCAAAAATCAGCTAAGTGAGTGTCAGTCCACCCACAAGGAAGGGTTTCGTAGATATAACAACGTCTATTGTTTTTTAACTTAGAGGGGAGGACACTTATTACAACTTTGAATTATATTACATTATAAGACGTTTTCTGAAATCTAAATAAATCCCAATTTATCTCTAACATCAATTACAGTATCTTATGGTAGCTTAGAATATTTAAACTACTATAGTGGCGCCCAACGTGGGGCTTGTGTAACACTCAATGAGTTACACAAGTTAGTTCTCTTCTTATATACTAATATATAAAGCTGATGAGTTTGTTTGTTTGTTTGCTTGAACGCGCTAATTTCAGGAACTACTGGTCTGATTTGAAAAATTCTTTCAGTGTTAAATAGATGAATGCATGCCACATGCCTATCACTGAAAAAAATTTTGATCCCTAAGTAACATTTACGGTAACCACCCCTAATTCTTATTTCTTCTGCGATTTCACTACATCATAGCGTAGTGGCATATACATTATACTATCCTGCCAAATTACATTTGAATTCCATTTTGAGATGAATTACTATGATATACATAGATAGATGAACATATCTAAAGATTTTATGAGGCTTTCGCTTTTGCCAGAATACCTATGGAATTCTAAAAAGGTAAAAAAATTATAGGAAAACAAAATGTAAACTAATATATAGGTATATTCAACCATAACTGCTTTGTACGAGAATGATGTAAACCCATTGTGAACACTTGCGTAGGCGCAGGACGTTTCAGACGCATATAGCAGTTAAAACAATAGACCAAATGTAAGGTAAATTGACATGAGTATTTGTAAAGGTAAAGAACCGGTACCAGAACATTCAGAATTGCGATGTCGAGAAAAGTCATATCAATCGTTAATTAATTTGACCTCTGTTAAGAGGTCATTTTTGTTTTACAGGAATTCATTTTTTTCTTAATCTTAACTAAAATTATGAATGGGAATTTGAGGTTTTTTTACTGGTTTGTTACGTTCAGGGATTAAGCCCTGGAATGACGAACTTTTTATTCATAAAATGAGGTAAACAATAAAAAATATCTACATTATTATAAAGTTCTAAACATGCCGTGTCTGTACATTGAAGCTATATAAAAAAAACAACTGGAATAGATTATATAGACGATGAAGAACACGATGCAATTTTTTTCGATTTCTTGTCTATTTATGTTTGTTCGGGATTTACGTAAAAACTACTGAGCCCATTTCGATGCGGTTTTCGCTGATCGTCAACAAATTCTTATACTTAAAGTCTGCCCTACTTTCTGTCCCGGGAATCCCGCGGGAATTATTTTGAGAATCATTTAAAATAATATCTATTAGATATTAATATTACAAAGTGGTTGCTAGTCAATAATAAATATACATTTTATACCTATTTGGAAGAAAGAAAAATATATTAGATCATAAGACTATTATAACAATATTTGAAAGAATAAAAGCAAAAGAGAAAAGAAAATAAAAGATACAAAAAAGCACACAAGCCCCAAAAGGCACGAAGCCCGAACAACCTCGTTCGTTCGGAGGAAAGAATTAAAAAAAACATTATATACTACCTTAGTACTTTAAATCTATCATTAAAATAATCATTAACACTATAATAGCTAATACTATTTTTCACACGATTATTCGTAAAATACCCTCTTCCAGAAAATGCATATTTAAATGTAGAATATGTTTGCGGTTGCGGTTTTACCAGCAACTCGGCTTTGTTTCAAGCTTAACACGAGATGGAAATCCATAAATATATTTTCGAAAAGACGTTAAAACCCTACAAAAATGTTGTAAGGTTAAATCCTCATTTTGTCAAGTACCTGCATTAAATCAACGTAGTCTGTTACCTGTTAACATTGTGTATATAAACATATTCCATATTGGACTACTTAGAACTACGTAATCGTTAATTATATTGCGTATGCAATTTATTAACTTTAATTTATTGTAAATATTTGAAAATTCATTATAATTTTCGTTCAAAATAATTGTATTACATTCTCGTAGAAGAATATTATTGTATAATCAAACATTTTTATATATTTCTGTTTTTATACTGGTTCATAAATTGAGAAAAATTGTTCCCACTATTAAAGCTGAAACAATTTCAGTCACAACACTAATTACCGATGTCTTTGACAATCGTCTTGTTTTTATAAAATATACGTAATTTGATGACATAGGTACATTAATTACTGGCATCGATTTATTATTTCCCATAATTATTATAAGTACACTGTGTTATGGATATAAATGCTTGTTTACAATTATCTAAGTAAAACAATGCTAGTTCTTACAACATATTCAAACGTGAGAGTAGAAAAGGACTCACATCATACCGGGCCAACATCCCACGTGTTTCTATTCTCCAACGCTGACAGTGGGCAGTAATGTATATGGTTTCATATAAAAATTATATGATAGTAGTTGATTCGACTCGTTGGCTCTGGGTATTATGATTTTTTTTTCATAAATGTGAGAATGCTTACCCCCTATGTCTAGGAATAGACAGTACTGTAGAGTGGGACTAGAGGCGTGTGATCAATAACCACTAAACCAACCAGATATTTCTTCATATAAGGTTTGCCGAACAGCAGCCGTTTCCGTCCGGTGGGAGTCTACAAGCTTCTATTTGCAACGTGCAGATTTCTCGACTTGCCGGGGTTGATTTTAGTTTTTACGTAAAATGTACATGGCAAAATTAGATACATAATTACTAAATAATTTGTAAAGCGTTCTTACTTTTCGTAATATGCAAATTCAAATTCAAAAGTTTTTATTCAAAATAAGTTCCACTGGAGAACACTTTTTGAAGGTCATACATGTAAGTTAAAATTTATTTTTTTACTTCCTATTCTATGTACACCGCTTCGCAACGTGTTGATGCTGTAAAGGAGAAGAAGCGGCAAGAAACTCCCCAGCAACACGTCTAGCTAAATATTGTTTTACTTTATATTTCATATTCTATTTATATCTCAAATTCTTTTTTTTAATAAGTTTTGTACAGAAGTATCAATCAATATCAATTTTACAGAATCACTTTTTGAAGAATTAATGGAGTTGTAGCAAACAATGCATACTCAATAAGACCAAGACAATAAAAGGAAAGAAAAATAATATTATAGTTATAATAATGACATGACGTGCTAAAATGTTATGCTGCAATATGTCTCCACAAATTCCTTACAAGCATGGCAAGATTAAAAAAAAATAAAAAAATAAAAACGTTATACAAAATTTAGTATAAGAGGTTGGAGCTAGGTGCTATGTAAATGAATTTTTGTCATTTAAATATTCTTCAATAGTGTAGTATCCCTTTTTTAGCAAGATGCTTTTTAATTTAATTTTAAATTTAGTGAAAGGCAGATCTAACATTTCACTCGGAATCTTATTGAAGAAGCGTATACCAACCCCCAAGAAAGAGGACAGTACTTTTTGTAATCTAAAGGATGGCAATATTAGTCTATTACAATGCCTGGTGTTGAAATTGTGTACATCCTTATACTGCTTGTAGGCACTCAAATTATTACGAATATAAATTATATTATTAAAAATATATATAATACAAAGGCTTGTTTGTTGTTACCCAGTTATTTTATTTTATTTAAAATATATAAGTTATTGTATGGTCAGGAGATAATGGGGCTGACATGCCTATGCGGCAAAAGTCCCAAATAAATAAAAAGAAAAACACTTTCCATAACATTTATTTATCAAGAAATATTCGTTGGTTTTTTGGAAGGACATATTGTTATGATCAAATTATGAAAGTATAGTATTATAATAATATTACAGGTGTAGTGTTTGGAAACGACAACAAACGCGTGAGATGAGAATTTAATCGACAAAATTGATAACTTGTGGAACCCTGTGATATTTCGTGAAAGTATATGTACTTTTAAATTGGACGAATTACCATCCCTACTTTGCATATTAGTTCTTATTGTTCTAAACACCGAATTTGAAATGTCTAAATTTGTGGAGATTTTAAATTTCTGACACATCCGTCCCAGTTTGAAATGTCTGACACCCTTTATTACAATAGAGAACAAAGAACGTCTTTAAACGAGATCATTATGGACTTTGGTGATACTGGAATGGGTTATATCGTCTCATCTTTATCCGACTGAAATGACGCACCATGGTGACATCATTTCAGCAGCCCGCTGAATGTAACATTACAAATAAGATGAACATTTACAAGTTACAAATATTGATTTTTTTAAATATGGTAATACATGCCAATTTTATTCTCAACACGGTTTCCAAAACCTCATTGTAACATTATTCGCCAATTGTAAATACAATTTGCTTTAATTTATGACACCTTCACTACGTGCTCGAAATCGCTTATCTATGCAAATATTAGAAACAAGGACATTCGGAGGAACTGTTGAAATTTTATTTCAATACATTAAGATGTTATATTATGTTCAAAATTCAAAACATTTTTCTCAAATTAATTGTAAGATCTGTTGAAGAATATGTATCACTGAAAGTAATTAAGTTGATTCTTCTTCCTACTCTATGTACAGTTGTATGCATGTACACCGTTTCGCAACGTGCTATTAATGCCCTTTTAAAGAAAACACGCAGGAAGAAATTCCCTCCCAAGATTCCATTTTTATCTTTGTTGTGTAACTTTCTTTTTTTTATAAATCTATATATTTAAAAATCAATTGCTGTTCGTTAGTCTCGCTAAAAGTCGAGAACGGCTGGACTGATTTAGCTAATTTTGGTTTTGAATTATTTGTGGAAGTCCAGGGAAGGTTTAAAAGGTGAGTAAATATGAATAAAAGTGCTTGGAATACAGTAAAAACAACAATTTCGCTTTCCCTTAGAAACTATTCTTAGCTGTCAAACATTTGAATTTCGTCCCGACATTTAGAAATCAATTAAATTTAAAAGTCGTTCAGAAATCAAATTAAATTTAAAAGTGAAGTTTTTTTTTTCATTTTTCTGGTTTTGAATGTCAAACGTTTGATGTTCGTTCCGGTTAAGTTTTGACCACATTTTTTTACTAAAGTTGAAACATTCTACAATTAACATTCAGCTTTTTTATTTATTGATTCTGAGGCGGTACGAAGTTTGCCTGGTCAGCTAGTACGTTATAAAAATTATGTTTGAAGAATTAATAAATTGTCACTAACAGAACACTAAAGATAAGAAATTTTAGATTTATATGACAAAAATTAACTAAAAACTCTAAGCATAATATTTCCATAAATTCTTATCAATATACGGTAGTATTATTTATTATTACTACTAAGTTTTCTCCAAGCCAAAAGGCTTCATCACATACAATAAAACTGCGTCAACTTTGAAGGCCATTTTCTCAAGAAAGCAGGAAACTGGTGAATATCACCAGTAGACCTTGGCACTCCTTATCGTCCTTTTTTCACCGTGATAGGTCACTCGAGGCGCCTCCTTTCACTTTATTGTCATTTATGAAGATAACTCAACGGATAACAAAAAAAAACCTGTTGCCACAAAAGTCGATAATAGCAAGCAAACAAAATAATTGCTAATTACTGATTAATAATTTACCAAAAATGTTCTGTAGTGTACATCTTTAGTTAAGAAAAAATACACGAAATTACCTCCGAATATAAAACCATTTTATTTCAATAACTATCAAAACAGGATAAAAAAATATTTACATCTTTATGAAACAGACAGAAATCATTTTAATGTATTTTACACTACTTTATTTTATTTACAACCAATAAAAATGCATCTGCATTACGATCGCGACCATAGATAATACACTATATACCTATAGAGATCGCAACTATGGAATCAATGGCCTGGGGTACTTAGTTCTTCCCAAATTCTCAAGAGCATAAGCGTACTACAAGCCTTAAGACAATAGGGTGGTAATAATGAGATTGTATATAAAATGAGAAACAAAGTCTACAATTCATTGGAATCCAATGAGCTGTTCAGAGGCTATTTCAGACAAACTCTCGAATCGACACAGTCAAAAATTGAAACAAAATAGGCTTAACAGTCCCCGCATGTCGAAGGGTTCATTAGAGACGACGTTATTTGGTTGCGGAACCAAAATAAATATTTAACCGAAAACTCACTTACTCTACTTAACGGATATAATTCAAAACAATTTTTGATGAACTCATTTTTTAAGCTCGTTTTTTTTCAGTATTTTGACACAATTTTCACGATTTGCTTATCATTTGTCTTCATTAAAAAAGTTGTTATGTGACATTGCTATGGTTTTTCAAAATCTACTGCTACTACCACTGTAACTAAAAAATCAAACGGCTCCTGCCCCTAATATTGCCAGACTACACCTACCTATCCCAGAAAATTGACAGTGGACAAAGGCAGATGGACAGCCGAAAATGACGATTTCATATTCCGTTTTCGTCAAAATGGGTACGGAACCCAAAAGTCACTGATGGTTACTCACTTCTTAGATTCGTTCATATTACAAGTAATACCTAAAAGTGAGTATGTATTACCACAACCGAATATTTTACACGCCACTAGTCACGCAGTGTCCTCAATATAAATGACGTCAAAGGCAGCCTTGTCACAGTAAGAAGAGCTATGCCGGTAGCTCTAAAATAGCCTAATTTAAACTATTCTGAGACAAATCTACTCGATTGCCGACAACGTAATTGAAATTGATACCATACCGTTTACAATTAACTTATGTACTACTACTTTTCATCATAACGATGAAAAGTATGTTTTAACTAGTGTTCCTGACCGTACTATGATATATAGTATCGTACTATATTTTAGCCAATTGTACTATATCTTAAAATATATAAAATACGTGTCACGTTGTTTGTCCGCGATGGACTCCTAAACTACTTGACCGATTTTAATCTAATTTTCACACCGTGTGCAGTTTGATCCGACTTGAAAGATAGGATAGCTTACATTTGGATCCGGTAGGTGGCGCTGGAATCGGGTTCTAAATTTTATTTCTTCAGGGCAGAACAACGTCTGCCGGGACAGCTAGTATTATATAAAAATAATATATAGTATGAAATGTACTACATTTTCTTCGTTAATTCAATTATCACGCTGTCAATCATTGTATATTTGATGACCAATAAAGTGTTATCTATCTATTTATCACGCTTTTTACTCTGAAACAATTATTTTAGAAAAACCAAGAGCCTTGCTGGCCAAAGCAAAAAGTACTAATAAAACACATGGATAATTTAATAATGAAAGTAATAAAATATTTCCCAAGTACTATATTTTTACGGCTTAATAACAAAAAATACTATATTTTCTTCAAGTAAAGGTGGCAACCCTAGTTTTAACGGCTTAACCCCAAGAACTATTAATATTATTTTTTTATGATCCTTATTGCAAAGGTGCGAATCAATAGTAGATAAATAATAGTAAAGCATACTTGGTGTGCCGCGAGATCTAATGGGTTCGTTGAGATATAAATGCTGGTCGTAACTGGCCAAAATTATATTGAGACTAGTACCAACTCTAAGATAATTTCTAGTATTTTTTTAAATAATATAATATGCCAAGCTTAATGTAAATCCTCTAATTAATTACAACAATTAAGTACAACAATTTTCTTTATTCAAAATATTACGGAGAACCGGGTTAACCGCCTTTATAAAAAAAAGGTAATTGAAACAAAAATATTATTTTTAAAGACGTCCGTCTGGATTGGGAGTTGGATGAAGACCACAGATCACATAGTATAATGTCAATTTTTAAATAGTTGCTAATTTATTGATACATAATCTATAAATCATTATTAGTTCAAACATAGTAACAATTATATTTTTAACTCAATTCAAATTGGTATAGGTATATAATAAGAACAATAATTTAGTTAACGGAGGAGGAACCACCGCAGTGTTTATAAAAAGTGTGACGTCAGCATTGCTGACGTACTGACGAAAATAATGTAATTAAGCTTAAATATGAGATGTTTGTATAAACACTAACTATGTTATTGTTCTATGTTTTTATACAACACATTAAAATTTTAAGAAGCTACAACAATATAATGTACCAAACGTTAGATTAACCTAACAAGTGCGTTGGAGCCACAATTTTTAAAAAGTGAAGTGAATTTTGATATTACTTGTACAGATCTTATGTCAAATTTGGCAAATGGCAAATGAACGGTCAGTAAGATATAGGAATCGGCACTAAACGGAACAGGTGTGAGGGCGGCCGAATGGGTTGCAGAGTAACAGTGTGGTCTAAATTAAACGAAAATATAACTACGCGGATCACATTTCTTGTATTTCTTAATTGTCACAACTATATAAAAAATAACATATATGTACCTACTCATACACAATAAGAAATCTCAACCGAATATATATTTGTGTGTGTGTATGTTACGGGAAATATAAATAAAACTGTATGATTAGTCCCTTTTCTCGGTCAGTATGAATAATGACTACACTAGCTTGGGCAGTATGATACAATAAATGAAATTTAGTTTTTTGTCTATAAAGGCTGATTAATCTTACGTAATTCTTATTGAAAGGTAAAAATCTCGCTCGGCTGTATGCAACAAACCAGTTGCTCTATATACCGGGCGTCGTCTTAGAGACCTGACGAGGGCAGAGAACAATAACATCGGTGTCAAAAATTTGAGCACTCGTCCAGAAATTGTTACCGCCCAATCAAGTGCGTACGGTGAGTCACGTGAGAGGCCGACGTGCGCAAACTGCGACAGGGCGCAAGCAGCATATTCTAGACGTTGGCCTGCGTTTGTTAAAGAGGCAAGGAAGAAAAGGGAGAATTTGCTTCCCTACCCCCACCAATAAGACCCCGGCAACCAGCGGGCAACCGCTCGCAAAGATCGACCAGGGCCGAAAGGAGGCAGGCACAAGCCCCTCTACCTCCTGAAGCCTTTCCCAAAACTGGGCAACCAGAGCAACCGAGTGACCCTCGGTACGGCAAATAGCCCAGAGGCCACAAGAGGTACCAGGAACCACATTAGTGCCTCTTGCAAATAACCCCACAGAGAGAAGTACCGTAAAAGAGCCGCACCCGTGCCAATAAAAGTCCAAGATGTGGAACAAGTTGCACAACTACGGCCACCGCCTATGGAAGAATGGGCAACGGGTGGCCCTACCACCCGCAGCCTCGAAACTAACGCAAATAGGCACTACATCAGAAAGATGGAGAGGACACCAGCTCCTGTCGCTGGGGCTGCTCAGTCATTACTGCATCGTCAGCCGAGGAGTAGGACCAGGCGCGTGCCTGCCACTCATGTCCTGAAATCTTTATCATCCAACGTAGAGGAGACTAACGCCAGAGACCTACTTCAAATAATTCTTCAACGAGTGCTTCTTATGGAGGTATTCTGTTTGACCCTGATAGACCTGATCTCCACCATCGCAGCTGGGGCAGAACGCAAGCTGTTTGCGATACATCATCTGGTCCTCATTGACGCTATTCGTCATGGATAGGACACTAGCGGATCAGTTTAGATTATTGTAACTCACAGAGAAGCGGTCGACAAGACGCTGCCTCTGCACCTTCTCGACCAGTCGTAGAATGTACATAACTGTACAATTGTACACAACGTCCTCCTCGGCGAGACGAAATTTCGGCCGAAGATCACGTTCCGGATTCTGAACTTTGTCGCGTACAAAAGTGACAAAGTCTCTCCCCGGGCCCGCCTAATAGGGAAACGGCCGTCCTGGTGAGAAGGAACATCGTGCACGACGAGGTCCCGCTAATAGACTTTCAAGAGCTATGCACAATCGGGGCGCTAGTGAAGGCGGCCAGAAGGGAAGTGAAATGTTCGCCGGCTACCGGCCACCGAACCTCGACTTGTCCACACACCTCGCACAGCATGACCCAATTTATCACATTGTCCGGCTAGAAGTAGAGAAGTATTCATAGTGCCCGGTCGAAGTGATAAATTTAAGTTATCTCGAACCGTGATTTTTTAAATGGACCACGGGCCGCCCGGGCCTTACTAATATGGGCCGACCAAAATAATTAAGTATTAATGATCGATCCATATGAATACAGACATATAAATCGTAACCAGTATTTTCGGCACAAAGAAGAACATCGCCTCGTCCGTCCCTTAGGGTCCAGCACAGCGAACTTTCAGGATGTGATTTTCGGGATATGGTATTAAAACGGATGGCGTTTGAAATTAATATTAATATGGCTTACATATACAGTGTAACGAAACTATTAAAGAGTATTTAATTTAATTGCCAGTTTACAACGATTAACTTTCGATAGAAGCTTAAATCTCAAAAGCAAGTATATTTGGGTAAACTTAAGTTATATAAAATTTGCATGCCTAACCGGCAAAAACATGTGAAGAATATTATATGTAATCTTTTATGTACCATCTTTTAAGCAAATAAATGAATTAAATTGAAGTAGATACATGACAATGCAAGGAATAGAAAAACAAAACCCAGACTGTTATTAGTGTGAACATATTATTATAGAAAAAGCATTAAATAATAAAACCAACAAACAACATCGACAATGACGAAATAAATAATTAAGCCGCTTTTCGATGGCCTGCGATATTCACGCAAGAGCAATCGTGTGTTACTGCCTTTATCGTTAGGACTTGTCGGCCTAGATACTTGGAGATAAGGCTAAATTAACACTATGATAACGCGATCGCTGTATTACATGCTGGGCGGTGCAAAAATAAAAAGATAACATGTGACCATATATGTGAAAAGAAACGTGAATTAATTTTTCATTTCTCATATTCTGAAAGTACGCTAAAAATTGCCAAATCACAGGGATAAAAACAGCACTTTTCATTCCTGGGAATCGATTCTCCCTGCTGTCAAAACATTTAGAAAACTATGCGAACCATAGATAATACATGCGACTCATGTCCCAACTTTATTTACAGCCACTGTTAAATCGCGGCATAAATTGTAATTAAAAAATATCAACAATTTTGTATCATTTTATACTTATAAATTACTTTTCACTAAATTATTATTTAATTTACATAAATTTGAGCTAAATATTTAATATCAACAGTGACAAAAAAATACTGGCTGGTAGAATGCCACAGAAAAAGAAATTTACTTGACGTTTCATATATGACATATTCAATGAGTTCATCAGATATGGATTTAACGCCTGATTTTCATTAGAGAGGTAGTTATTTTTTTAACTAATCAGTTTTATTACTTTCCTCATATTTGAAATTAAAAGAAGTGTTAACCTCGGGTGAAAGGCCTATTTAGGCACTTGAACTAGGTATGCCAAACTATTTCGTGCCTAAATAGATAACTTTCACCTCTTGTGTAACAATCTACTATTAAAGCACCGATACAGCAACCCAAGAAATAGAACAGAAGAAGTCTAGATCAATTATCATATACTTATAGTTCAGAAAGTCTACAGGTATTTTTTCATTGTCTTAAGCAGGCAAACAGGCTAACGACCCGTCATGGAATGTGGTCACTGTCACCTTTAGACGTTCTCAACCTCAGGGGTAATATAAGGATATGAGGAAAGTGGAAGTCCTACGTCCAGCAGTGCACAATTATTAGCCGGCTTCTATATCTTATCTACCGTTCATTTGCCTTATTATGGGTTAAAGTTTGACATAAGCTTATGTCTAATTTCTACCGATGGTAAGGCAAGTAAATAAATAGAATCTAAGATATAGGAATCGGCCATAAGAGATATAACAACATCGCTAACTAGGCTACATGTACCTTACTAATATATTGACTTTTTGCCAACTGCGATTCCGGAATTTATACAAGGGGATCCGTGAGTACTAATACATACATACATAACTTCACGCCAGTTCCCTTGCGGGGTAGGCACGAACAACAGAGCGCCATTTAGGCTTATTCTTACACACCTCACTTGCGTGAGTACTAATAGTGTACATACATTACGTAATAATCGCTTTACCCATATCAAAATAGATACCTACAATTCGATTGAGGTTTCAATATTAGTTTACAATGTTACTAAAATTACAAGACAGTTACCGCAACGTGGTTAGACAATATAAAAAAAAAATATTTATTATGTAGAAACGTAATTATTTACAGGTAAAAAAACTGTCTCTAATTTTAGGTACAAATGCATTATTGTTTCTCCATATAGGTAATTAGGTATACACTACATTATGAACATCTATGTATTACCATAGATCTCCATATTGTTGTTTGTTTAATGTAAATATATTTACATAAAAATATACATAACTTACAAAATAACACAATGAAGAAAACTTGACATTATTCCTCTACTACTATTTCCTTATTTTATGTTTCAAATTAAAATATTCAAGTATTAAATAATAATGTATGTATTCAGCGAGGTAATGCTGCCAGCCTCCTAGGCACACTGCCCAGTGACAGCGGTCTTAGTCGGGCTGGACCGATTGTAGTTTATAGTGTTTTCTTTACTTTTTAGTGTACATATTTATTTGTTTATACTATAGTTTCATTTTTAATTTATTACAATTAAATAGTTGTACTTTGAATATTTATCAATAAAAGAAGTAAATTTTTCTTTCCAACGAAACTATGAGGGCCAAGAATTATTAAAATATTTAAAAAAAATCTAATTAAAATATTTCAATTTTTTTTTAACACACATTGATAAATACTACTTACTATAACTGTATTTCATTTATAAGACGAAAAAAACAAACTAGATAACGTCGCAGCGTTTTGTAATGTTAATCGGGTTATGGTGATGCCAATCCCTCAAAGCCCGAAGGTCACATCTCAATATCTCAAAACAAAAACTGTAGTATTCAAATGTATATTTTGTATGCATGAATTTGGTGAAGATATTCACAAGGACAATTTCGGCATCTCTTATACATTCAATTGTAAATTGATTGTAAAACTTAGTTTACACACACACCGAATAAAGCGACTAGTTAGGTGTGAAGTTTTACTTTGTTCCTCCAATAGCATTATCCCGATATTCAATTATTTCTTAGGAAAGTGCAAACAAAACCCATACCATGATACCATCCATAATCCACACTCCTAGCAGTAAATTAAAAAGTGTGCCAAAACGTGAGTTTTTTTTTCGATTTTGATGTTTTACGGTTCAGTAGATATGAATATAATTTTCGAGGCTCCTGCGAAGTGGCGGCCACAACAGTAACTAGTATTTAGAACAATCGGAAGGGACTGCTTATACATTATATTAACATTTAATTTTTTTCTAAGCATGGGTTTTCCTATTCTTTGGAACGGTATAAATGCCACGTTTTATTATCAGCACGTGATAGCAGAGATGGAAACACATGTTACAATAAATTTTAACATCATTTAGAAAAGAACAGGCGTTAAAATAACATCTTTACAAACCTATAACGTGATATGTTTGTACGCTCGTACAAAATCGTTTTGTGACATGATAAAAAGTAACACAAATGATTTAGCTGTCCGTTCCTCTGTTGTCACAATATGCATACATCAGAAAACTGTTTAAATGATGAATGTTTATCAACCAGGATACAAGCTCAGTTCATTTGAGACGCTGCGCGCTGGTACATTTACCACTAAGTCCACGACTTCTTAAAGAGACCAAAACAGCTACTAATTGCACAACAGTAGTATGATCTCTTCATTTACTATCCGTGCAGGAACGGAGAAAGAATACAATTTCCTGCGGCCGGGCGGCCTGTCGTAAGAGGCGACTAAACAATCCACAGCCAGGTGGTAGGACATTTGCCCGACTGGATGGCTACCACCCCTGGTCTAAAGTATGTCGCCATAACAACCTTGAGTTGTGTTCCGGCATTAGTGACCAGGTTCCAGTGACCCGTAGGAGAGCAGCAGCGCATTTGTAGCACCTATGGTGTTGCAAATGTCCATAGGCGATGGTAACCGCTTTCCATTAAGTGGGCCGTCTGCCTGTCTGCTGAACTCCTGCAATAAAAAAATTAAAAAAAAAAAATTACATTTTATCAATGTATTTACACTATTTTCTTATAGTTTCTATTTCGGCAATGTAAGGTAAATACAGAAACGTGACACTCGTGAGCCTGTTTCTGTATAATTTTAATTGTTTTGTCGCATGTACACAGAAGCTTTATAGCGCTAATTAAATTAACAATGAACTAACAATTCTATTATATGCATATTAGAGTGTGCTCGCGGCTTTGTTCTCATGATCTTTATGTAAGATTTTCTCAACGCTCAAACATTTTACTTCTTAAGAACATCATAACAAAACTTTTCCGAATGGTCCTTCCCTAAGTACTCCCCTGGCCATAAACAGCCACGATACTGATTTTAAATGCGTCAGCATGCCTGTTCCAGTGATAATATATGTATTAATATAGCAATACTCTTATTGGTATATTAAAAAATAATATCCTAATTACATAATACGCTGATATTTATTGTATAATATTAGAAACAATCGGTCATTCGTTTTAAAAAAAAAAATTAGACATATTTTATACAGGTATAATATTTAGGTATAATAAACATTTTATTTTCGCGAAGGATGATATTAACGGTTGTAATAAAATTATGTATGTACCAAGCCTAAGCTTTTATTGTAACCTTTATACGTCGGTATACGGTATTTGGGAAAAACTAGAATATATTTTACAACTTGCGACATATCATCTTCTATGATGAATTCTACCTGCGTATGTTTTATTTAGGGTTCCCAACAGTTTTTGTGATAAATAATGTGTCACATTTTTCGAGTAGGGAAAATATTGAAAATATTTGCAAGAAATAAAGTATTTTTCAAATCTAATGCACTTATCAGTGTTTTTCTCCGCAGCATAGCCGCGTATAAAACCCTAGGTGGTAGTAGTAGTTCACTTCGTTCAATAATACACAACGTGTATATGTGTAATTTTGAATTTTATTTTAATCGTACACATTGCGTTCTGTGTCAACTTGGAAGTATCAAAAATAGTTCAGTAAGTATCCATATAAGTGTTTCATTTTACGCATCACATTAAAGATTGGAAATAGAGTATTGTCACATACTTTATTTTTATACAAAAGTCATCATTATCATCCTAGCGTCACATCCCGGTTGCGTTCAGGGCGTCTGCCTCGAAGCGCGAAGTCCGTTTTCTTACTTTTTCTTTTCTACTTCACGCAGTCTTCGGCATGCCTATTTGTGAGACCATTGGTACGCATGTCATACTTTACTATGTCAAGCCAGCATTTCTTGTGTCTACCCATTCGACTGGGACCTGGCGGGGGCGTCACGGCTAGACATTTGTTTCCTACGGAAGTAGCCGATTTTCATAAAACGTGGCCGTACCGACGTAAGCGATACTCTTGCAGCCTATCCGCTATGTCACGGATATGGAAGCTGTCGCAGATGCAAGAGTTTCTAACGCGGTCCTCCCGCGTGGCTCCACACGTCCACCGCAGAATATTCATTTCCGTGACTCGCAGCTCTTGCTTGTGTCGCTCGAGTACAAGCCACGCTTCACTGCCATACAGAAGGACAGGTCTATTTTTATGCAAAAGTATATTTATCAAAGAAAAAGTAGGATACGTAATTATAAAGTATAGTTGGCAGCCCTAGTTTTATTTGAAACATTACGAGAGATGCCGATGCCCTCACTGAGGGAAAGCAAACAAACCGTGTAGGGAACGCTTTTACTTATATATTCAGTGTTCCGCTTCAAAAATAAATTTAACGATGCAAAAGAATAACAAAATCTTACGAAATGATTAAATTTCAAACTATGGAGGTTACTGGAAAAATAGTATTTTGCGATTGATGTCACTTCCGACGACCTCTACATAATATGATTGCAAAACTAAGAATAAATGTAACATATGCAAGTTTTCAGCATTGTATATTTTTTATGTTAATAATACATATATTTGTAGTAACTGTAAATATTTGTAATAACTCTTTTATGAAAAGCCAGAAATTGTCTGTAAAGGCACGCTTGGCTGTCCATCGAGGGGTGTTGGTGCCAACAGAGTATGGAAGTGAAAGTTGGTTGTGGTAGAAGAAGCATGAAATTAGAATAAATGCAGTTGAAATGAAAGCTTTGAGACGAATATTTGAGATAAACATGAATGATAATATGATTCGGAATAGTGTAAAAAGGATGGTTGTAGATTGAAACAAGATGTAATAACAAGAGTTGACAAAGGAATGCTAAGGTGGTTTGGGCATGTAGAGAGGATGGATGAAAATAGAATCACAAAACAAGTGTATGACAGCATTGTGAATGGTAGAGTTGGTACCGGTAAACCGCGACGTACACATCGTGATCAAGTAGCAGAAGTGTTAAAAAGAGCTCAGGTAAAAAGCATCTCAAATAAACGAGCTTAATAAAAGGTTAATGAGAGTAGACGAAGCCAAAGCTGTTTGTCAGGATCGTCACAAGTGGAGAACTATAGTCTGCCTACCCCCATGGGAAACAGGCGTGATAATATAATTTAAGATTGTAATAAAGTAATTTAAGATTGAAAACAAAACTAAGCATTTAATAAAACTATAATATAAATAAAACTATACTCTAAATAAATCCCTAACAAATATATACACTAAAAATGAAAACAAAAAAGAGAACTATATTCTACAATCGGTCAAGCCCGACCTGGGTGCCCTATTTTGCTATGTCAATATCTTGGCGTTGCGAAGATATTCAAAGTATGACCCCATTGCGATAGTATCAAAAATTCGTATTTTACTAAATCCACAAATTCTTCTCGTAATAAATAATTAATAAACTAGAAAAAATTGGTATTACAATTAGCAGAAATGGCGTTAACCGAAATGAAGATTAAAAAGCTACCAAAATTCTTGTGGACGTAGGGACGATGGTTATATCGATGATCGATATATTCTAGTAAAACTCCAAAATAAAATTATTAAATCACCCGAATATATTTTTCACCAATTGACATTACATTTCAATGTTTTTCTATATTAAGTCAAACGACCATAAACTTCTACAAAGAGTTTGTACATACTCCCGCCCAAGACCAAATTGAGCTTAGGTCTTTAAAATATATATATATATATATATATATATATGTATATATATATATATATATATATATATATATATATATATATATATATATATATATATCTATCTACAACACTCAAAATGTGGACGTAGGGACGATGGTTATATCGTGTGATCGATATATTCTAGTAAAACTCCAAAATAAAATTATTATATCACCCGAATATATTTTTCACCAATTGACATTGCATTTTTTTCAATGTTTTTTCTATATATTTTTTTTTATTTTTTATTGCAGAAGATCAGCAGACAGGCAGACGGCCCACTTGATGGAAAGCGGTTACCATCGCCTATGGACATTTGCAACACCAAAGGCGCTACAAATGCGCGGCTGCTCTCTTACAGGAGACTGGAACCCGGTCACCAATGCCGGAACACAACACAAGGTTGTTATGGCGGCATACTCCAGACCAGGGGTGGCCGCCATCCAGTCGAGCAAAAATACCCTACCACCTGGCTGTGGGTTGTTTAGTCGCCTCTTACGACAGGCCGCCAGGCCGCAGGAAATTGTATTCTTTCTCCGTTCCTGCACGGATAAAGTCAAACGGCCATAAAAACCTGCAAAGAGTTTGTACAATTCTAAATACTTATTTCGCGAGTTTTCGCTAATCTATAAATATTTATAGATAGTGTCTTGCCATGGGCACGCCTTTATAGTTAAAAGAATATTGAAGATTTTTATGAGATAATAGTAGCAGATTTAGTCCCCAGACCGCTGACGCTGGGTAGTGTACTTGGATAAATACATATTGTCAAGGTGGGGAAGGCCGTCAGTGGGGGAACTCCGTACATCTCTCATTATTTCCGTGTTTGAATTACTACGACGACAACAAATCGGTCAGTAAAGCTAAGACACCATTTAACTCTACGTTTGAATTGTAGTTGGCGTTAAACTCCGTTTAAAAAAGTAAAAAAATGAGAGATATACTAACTTACCCCACTGACGGACTTGCCCACCTTGGCATATATAATAATTGTATATACCGGTATATATATATTGTTACGCCTTTTTCCCATCGGGGTAGGCAGGGACGATGGATGACCAACTGATACGATCCTGACAAATACTTTCGCTTCATGAATTTTCATTAATTTCTTCTTACATACACGTTTATTTTGTGTTGTTTGTTTTTATCGAACATGTTGTCAAAATATCTTTAATTTCATCATAGCAAATAGATCTATCTACGTCGCGGTCTACAAGCACCGCGTGTAATAATTATATCCATCTTTTTTATGGAAGTATATATAGGTTTGCGTTTGACCACTGTCTCACGTTTCGCTTTTGATGACGCAGTGTAGGATGGTGAAAGCTTACCAGAAGATACCTATTCACTCGTGACTTGAAGACTTCAAGATTGTATTTGTCAAGAAAGACAGATTCCGGCAAGTTGTTCCAGAAAAGATGAAGCAATAATACTTGGTTCTGACTAGTGGTGTTTCCACCATTTAACGGTGGCGCAAACAGGTGAGTCTGGTTGTCTGATGGTAAAATGGGGATGCAGGAATCAGCTCGTGCAAATCTAAGGAATTAATTAATAAATTAATAAGTCTCTTAGCCCAATATTTTTATGGTTACAATCTTTTATCTACCTGACTACTATACCCGTAGTACCTATACAACAAAGTGAAAAATTCTACCAACTAATTCGAACCAACAGAATTCAAAAAAACATACTTTTAGAATTCTTCTCGTTCTGTCTGTTTGTCAGAATATCACATGCAAACTACTGAACGTATTTAGCTTTTAATAATATGAAATTTGAAAACTTCAAAACATTTCCAACTTTATCTGTATGCGCATAGAATTTAAATAATTAAATATAATGTATTCTATCTCATTCTCTCGCAGGCGAAGTCCTATAGATTTATGTGTTTATCTCTTTTTAGTGTTGCTTTTTCGTTTTATCGAGGTTCAAATCACAATTCTAAAGAGGTTTCACTTCAAAAACATCACCTGCTACGTACTCATATATGTAGCCCTCATAAAAATATGTTGAGTTTGTTTTAGCCTGAACAATTACAAAACTACATTTAGTTGCAAATAAATCAAAAATACGTCAGCATCTATGGGTCAACAGTCGTCGCAGTCGACGCAGTGCTATGAACACATTGTAAACACCGCCATTCTTCCTGTTATCATCACAAAACAGGGAAAAATCCTGATCAAAAATATAAATAACACCAACATTATTATCTGAAACGTTATAAATAATTTAATTTGCGTCACAGCAAAATATAAACATATGGCTTTAATTAATTTAATGGGGTTTTCCCTAACTGGTCAACTATTTCAAGAGAACGGCGATGACATTGAGTTTTTGAAAATATTAAAAAACATATTTTAGACGGAAAACCTACAGTTTTTAAAACTAACTAATTACATATGATGGTATGTAAACAATTTCATAAATAGATAACAGTCACCTAGTTATTTTGCTTTCAATGTTTTCGCATACAGTTAGCTAGACAGATTAGTTGGTTATAAACATTTATATATTAGATAACTATATCCGATTATAATTAATTATATGATTACTTCTTCTTATATAGTATAAATGTCGCTTTCCGCATCTGTCTGTCTATATATCCGCTGACTCCTAGACCACGCAACAGATTATTAATCGGGTTTCACCATCAGTTAGATGAATTTTCACTAAAGGTTTTGTATAAAAATACCAAGTTAAGTTTTTATGAAAGAAATTAGAAAAAATAATATTGTTACAACTTAGGTTCCGACAAAAACAAATTCCACCTACATATCTGTAAAAACACATTTTATTATACCTGTCAGCATTTGAACTAATTGTAATTCTTTTATGATCGTCTTCTTTTGTTTACTTATTTATTGGCATACGTTTCTAGAGAACAGCCCATTGTTTTATCGCACTCGTTTATGGCCGCTTGCGGCCGAATCATTAGCCAGGTGGTGCGGATTACATCGACTGCGATACGGGCACATTTGTATTTGTGAGGTATAAAACGACGGCCTGATGGGAAGAGGGGGCTGTCGAGCGAGGACCACGATCAAGGCGAGAAATTTTATCTCAAATTTTGGCGATGTGTTATATCGATATCTTCCAAAGTTCAGAAAATATGAATATAAAGTGCAAATACTAAGCGAATGGTGTGGGGTTAGTTTAAAGTTACACAGCTAGTTTATACAAAATTCTGGTTACTGCCATATCCTAATCTTCCTTATTGAATTAACCCTCACCATCTAAACCGGAGACATCACTTCCGAATGCGCGTACCCTCGTTATCAGTCCGAGTAATTGCATTGACGTCATATTGCGCAACCCAATACATTATTCAATCGAGTGTGTTGAATGTATATTCATTTACACGAACAACCAGATATGTTTATTGGATCTTAGAATATTTTGACTTTTGAATTATGGTTATAGGGAGAAAGAAAAAATATAAAGCAAAATAGTTCTGTTTTACGATTGAAATGATTTTTATTTCTCTTACTTGCGCCTTTTTAACAAATAAATGTTTCTTCCATTCTTCTTTCTATTTGTTTATCATATAATAGTTAAAAATGATAGGCATAGAATTAATACGCTTAGAACCCGAGCAGTTGCCAGTAAATTGAAGCACTTTTAAGTAGAACCTAAAAGTCTCAGTTCGCTTGTCGACACGTCAGTCCCGTCAGTCCGCAAGACAAAGTGTGACGAGCTCCAATAGTTCCAATTCCCTAGATTTTTAGAAATACTCTATTTACTTGCAACATTATTTGTGCCTTTGTGTGCGTGTCAGTGAAAATAATTAAATAACACTAACGCACACATTGATTGCTTTTGTGCTTCAACTCTGAATATAATTTTGTAGGAAAGTATCTCTGTAGATTTCAGTACTATAATATAGGAACCTTTAAGGAAATAAGCACCAAGCGAATGCCGGACCTTTACAGCGTTATGACATCATGGGGTTCTTTAAGAAGGGCGTTGTGAAATATTTTAGAGGTTGGCAAGTCATTGACGACGCCACTGGTGTTGCAAACGTGCATTAGTAACTGCTTTTCATCAAGTGAGCCATCCGCCTGTTTGTCTGCTTAAGGCAATAAAAAAAGCCTTCCAGCCGGACCATTACAGCCTCTGTCCAACTGTAGTTTTTTGACAAACGCCAAACAACAAAGTTCTTGTGGTAGCCCGAAAAGTGGCATTACAATTCAACAATTTAATATTATTCATACAAACACAGTTCTTGATTAAAAATCATCAATATTGTAATACTATAACTGATAAATAATAATTTTTAACAAATAAGTATTATTATATATATATTTTTATTATCCTTCACGTTCTCCAAATTATTGTACAAGTGCTGGTTTAGCAACTACCGACTTTTGTTTTCCTTCTATAATACTCCATCCAAAGGTTGTCTGGAAGAAATCGCCATGGGCGATAAGACCGCCGATTGTACTTGTATATTAATGTTCTTGATTTTATGGTGCATTTTTGTACAATAAAGTATATTCTATTCTATTCTCAAGAAACCTTCTTGGCTAGCCATATGGAATGAACCCAAGAATTTTCTGAAGAAAAAATGTTCAATTAACAATAATTAGTATTTCAAATATAGATATGAGAGTTGCTAATAGTCTGAACACATTTTAACACATAAGGCTTGCAAAATTAACAATCGAATCTAATTTTATTCCGTTGTGTTGATCTTTAAATTGCTAAACATATTTCTCTTTAGAAATAACAATACTGTCAGAAAATGTACACACATGATTAATTGCATCATAGAAGTCACGAGCTACTATCTGGAAGCATTATCGTTGATTGTACATGTTTAAGAACTGCAAATACCATGTCACAATACTTAAATGGTATTTTTTTACTTCACTTGAGTTAGCAGTCGCACACATTTTGAGTTGTTAAGCATAAACTTAGAACTTAGACCAATAGATTTAGTTCTCTGAGCTAGAGCTATAATTAAAATTAACTAACAGTAAAAATGTGAATGTAACAGAATGTTAATTTTAGTTGTAAATAACCGATAAAACACTGTAGATGGTCTCCGACAGGGCTCTCGGTGGACGCCTGTAGGAGGCGCTGGCGGGATGCCCGTGGAAATAATACACCAGTCGCTCTTACGGTTCACGTCGTTTATTGGAAAGCTACTGAGTAATAATTACAATTAAATTACCATTAGCTATATTAAAGCCGTAATCGGTATCTAATCCAACGCAGCTGTAACACGTGACTTACCACACACTGATTCTATCCATACACTAACCGACTGACTTTATAAACACTTCTCACTGATTCTCTTTAACACACACCGACTATTACATATGCACTAACTTGTCTTTGCTTACACTCTAACTTATATACCTATATTTAACACTCCGCCATACACTTGACTCTACAGACTAACTTATACTGTTTAAAGTGCACTGATTTGACTTTGGCAGATCACCGACTGCTTATACGAACAAAATATACTAAAAAACTAATATTTTGCGGAAGCTTTCCACGATTTCTCTCAACCCGACCCAACCCTTCGGGAAGATGCGACCCGTGTCTAAAAACTAATAAATTATTTCCTCACTAAATTAAAACAAAGCATGCAGATGAATTACAAAACTATTACAACAACATACAATGGCAATGGCAGATCTCAGGATCATCTTCCTTTGACTCAAATGGTCTCACAAAGGGCGTTCCCAACATTTGCATTGCCTTCGTAGGAAACAACTTTCTAATTACTATCTATAAACTATTTTGGCATCAATCAACAACAAATAAGAATCATTTGCTTAAAACATGGTACATAAATTTGAGGTGACAAAGATACTTGTTTTGTCTATGAGTCGTGCAAACTAACAGCTAAGGAATTTCAAATTGCACTGAAATATGTTTGCTAGAACTACGAAATTTGAATTCGATTAATTTAAAATAGTTGTGTACATTGTTTATCTTTGATTCCTGATTTAAAATGTCCTCTGTGGACAATAAACGAGATCTTAAAGCGATACGTAAGATAGTTTATTTTCTTATGGTGAGTTCCTATATCTTATCGACCGTTTATTTGCCTTACTTTCGGTTAAAATTCCACATAAGCTCCATACATGTCGAAATTCAACCGCTGGTAAGGCAAATGAAGTGAATTACCAAGCAGTGATGGTAAGGCCGCTTTATGATTTGTCGGTGGAGCAGCGGTGCGAAAACGGTATGCTCGGTACATGCGATACAGAAAGTTTACCGAGCGCGTATATTGCCTGATTCGAACAGTATGTGCCGCTCCCGCATTGATACCGAATCAGGGAACGCTTATAGAAATTAGGCTCTCGATAACCTTCCGGTTACAAAGTTGCTGGACTAACAAGTCAAAAAGCGACCTAACGTTTTTACCAAAAACCGATTGAAACATGAAACGGTCCTTTCTCCTAAAATGAGGAGATCCAGCTTAAGAATGCAAGGTTTATGGATTTCTTTTTTAATTATAGTGAACTATAAAATGTAAAAAAATAACTACAATAAATCACTTCGTCAATATCACATATCACGCTCAGTCGGCCACTCATCCGGGGCATGTAAACGTTGTTATCACCAATTGAGTCGGGCTGGATGACATTTAATCCAGTGTAAGCTTTGCGTGGGTGTGGACAACGCAGCCATTTGAGTTCTGATACGGCAGATTGTTGTTAGTTAACGCATCAGTAGGACATCCGCATTTTTTTTTACAGGAATATTCCTATTACATGCTACTACTAAACGATTATGTAGTCTACAAGTCTACTACAACCTACATATATTAAAACGGCAATCAGTCTGGTCATAAACATAGAATATTATAGCATGAATGGACTGTATTTGCGGTAAGACAAAGAAACGTTAAGTCACGTCCGTTTCAAAGAGAATTCCGAAAGGCTTAGCCAAAAAAGGAACACTTGTGCAAATAGAATTCGGAATTTTAGGACTTCCTAATTGTAATAAGCACCAAATAAATATATGCCAACATCACATCGCCACGCTCGTCCAAGGTGGTTTGGCGGGTTTTACACGTCGGTTTTTTCGATGTGAAAGTTTCATCACGATGTTTTCCTTCGCCGTTAGCTCCTGGTAATTGTAACAATATGCATAGTGCCCAAGTCAGAAAATTACCTAAGTAGTGTATGCTTTCCAGCCAGGCTTTGAACCCGAGCCTTTTGAGTTTGGGACGTGAGTGCGCTAAAGACCAAGCTAACACGGTTTAAAACACAGAATATAGCAAATTGGATTCATTGCAGACATGTGTATGCGTTACAATGTACATACATACATAACTTCACGCCAGTTCCCTTGCGGGGTAGGCACGAACAACAGAGCGCCATTTAGGCTTATTCGTTACAATGTGCCTTCAAAATGTTGCAACACTCGTTGTTTTTATTACATACGGATCAAAATTTGTTACGTAAACAAATAAAGTCTTTCAAAAGTCTGTTTACAAAATGCATTGAACAATTGCATGCCATTTGAAAATTGAATTTCTAAATGACCCATAAAACCATTTTTACAATCTGCATGATTAATAAACTCGATCGTTAAAAAGTAATTTAGAAATTGCCTAAACTTTTACTTTAGTATTAGGTATTATGTACGTGAAAGCATAAATACTTAAATAGGTTTATTAATTGGCTGAAAAGCAGTTCTAATTAAAACGTTTATGTTCCATTGCAACGGTTTCATAAGTCACAAATATAAATATATATCTAGCGGATATGCCTTAAATCTGCTATTACAATTGCCTCAGAATGGTATACAAAATGCTATTATGAAGTCGGGGAATACTATTCCTGCACCATTGTAATAGCAGACTTGGGGCCCGGACTTAGACATAGCTAATAATATATACATTCCTAAAAACTCTACAAAATGGGCCAACGTGCAGTTAATTTAAAATGAATTGAAATTAACGAAACTGCAATATGGAGCTCTTTAAGCACAAACAGTTGTTAAAGTCTTATGGCCGGTTCCTATATCTTACCGACCGTTCATCTGCCTCACTGTCGGTGGAAGCTAGATATAAGCTCCTTACAAGTAATGTCAAAATTCAACCGATCGTTAGGCAAGTGAATGTATATTAAGATATAGGAATCGGCGATTAATGTTGCAGATCTACATAGGCAACGGTAGTCACATGCTATCAGATATAAGGAACGGGATCCCTCGCACATAAAGGCCAGAGAGGAGGGACACGCACTGGTCCGCGCGCCCCCCTCACACCCGGTGGTGAGACCCGAAGTAGCTGGAGAGCTGGATCTTTCCAAAGACTTGGAGGGGCCAGCTCGTAAAGGGTTCGGCCGTCGCCCGTTCGTGAGGAGGTAAATACACAAGCGAGCCCACAGCCCGGACAATGGACGTTGGAGGATCGGCCTGAGGGTTTAGTGAGTATCTCCAACCTAGGCGTGGCTCTAGCATTCCTGCGGGAATGCTAGTGTCACCCTGACGAGTAATTCCGGTCGCGATTCCCCGCGCAGCTGATGGTCCTTAATCGGATTTCCCATGGTAAAAAACTCTACCCGTTTGCCTACGCAAACGTAAAAAGTGTATAAATACACGACTTTTTGAAATTTACGTTCCCGCACAAGATAAAACGGTGACTGTCCGTGTCGATGCATCCAAATGCACTTTCTTGAACGTTGCACATCTTTTACGAATAACTCTCACGTCAGAGACTACGTGTAATGGGATATTTGCACGTCAGTGGTATTTCCAATTCAATATCTTTGTTAAGTCATTCGGGGAAATCGTATAATTCAACTTATGATTTATCGTTTCAGTATTCAAACTAGTGCCATTTTTTTCCATGCTAGCACTAAGAAATAAATATAAGAAACTAGTATTTTCTTAAGTTTAATATACAACGGACTACTCGAGGGCCAATCTCAGACGCCTAGACCATAGTAAATAAGAGAGAATTTTTTTCCGGAATTTACCATGCCAGGAATCGAACCCGGAGCCTTTGAGTTGCAGTGAGATAGGCCGGCAAAGGCTTAGCCCGCTCAACCATAAAGTCAGTCAATGTCATTAAAATTTTCGTACAATTTTATTTATCTTTTCACTTTATTCTGTTTATAAGCGTTGTCTGAACTGTAACGGAAATTATTTCTCGGTTTTTACAACAATCCGTCGAACGGAACTGTCTTCATATATTAGTAGTTGTTTTTTGCTACAAATGAACGGCAATTAATAGCCGCTGTTCAATGATTGTATGGAAATTAGTAAAAAAACAATTACGCGGAATTATAACGGATACGACTGAACGCTCGATCAGAACTTGTTTATTGTATATTTTCTTCGTTCACTAGTTGACAAGAAATTACGAATCGGATATACAAATATCAAAGAAGACGAACTATTTAAAAGACTATATAAAAGCAAATCAATGCTCTAATTGTATTACTTTACAAGGATATGGCTGCGACTTCGTCTACGCTTGACTTGAAACTCCCGCGGGATTCCCGGGACACAAATTATTGTAGCAATTAAAAAATAATGTAAGCTATCGTTTTTAGTGAAAACTGTGTCGGAATAAGCCAGCTTTTATGTCTCCGAACAACTACAAACTGCTTCCGGGAAAATTCCCGCGGGATTCCCGCGATAAAAAAATATCACACATTTTATTACATACAAAAAAAATTCTATCGACGAGTGTAAAAGTCATATTGGAAATCGATTTTTTTTTAATCTCTCCATTTTAAATAATTCCCATAAAACTTCCGGCGGGATTCCCAGGCTAAAAAGTAGTATTAGTAGATTTCAAGTCTAAGAATTTGCTGTCGACCAGCGAAAATCGAAATTGGCCCAGTAATTTTGACGTGATTCCCAAATAAACAGACAAGAAATCTTAAAAAAATGTATCATGTTCTCCATCGTTCATATAATGTATTCCAGATTTTTTTAATAGCTTCAATGTACAGACACGGCATGTTTAGAATTTTATAATATTATAGATATTCAGCCAATACAAGACTGTCCTATCGTTGTCAGCTAATCATTATTTACTGCGGGGTGTAGGTCTCTTAAATCCCCTGGACTGCCGGTTAAAAAAATCACTTTTCAGTTGACATCTTTATTACATTTCACAGTAAACGCAACCAGTGGCAGAATTCGCTATTTTACACTTGGCCAGCAGTGGGCAAGCAACATGAGGGTAGCTAATTATAAGTTAAAATGAAACCTTTGCGTAGTTTCGTAGTTTATCGCAGTCAAACACTGTGGCAGGGAATTTATATATACATATTATATATATATATATATATATATATATATATATATATATATATATATATATATATATATATATATATATATATATTTACGAGCGATGTTACATCCCTATTTCTCTCTTACAACTAAACAAGTTTCCGTATTGATTTTAAAACATACATTCAACATTATATCCACGTGTGATATAAATTAAACAAGTAAGCTTTGACGCCAACTCAATTTTGTACTAGTACCAAAAACTGGCTCAGTATAAATCTGCCTTCACGCGAGATTATCTCAAGAAAGTAAATCTCTTCAACATCAATAACCCCATTAAAAATTATCTTATAACAATAAAATGATGATATTTTGACGAAAATCCCATGAAGTGTGACGACAATGCCTCTTATCACAATCCCTGTTCAAGATATTCTTAATTAACAACAAACAAAGCAAACTGTTGTGTGTTTGCTTAGTAATTAAGTTGAAAATCGTATGTTTATGCAAAGATAAAGAGATTTACAGTACTGTCAACTCTCTCCGCGTAATGAACTTTTCCGCAGATTCTCCTGTCTTGTTAAGTTTCACTAAGTACCGCGCACGCGCACAATTATCGCGAGGCAGATAAGCTGATAATTACTTCTTTACTTTCACACACGAAATCATTTAAACCTATGTGGTGGATGAGAAATTTAATTAGATACATTTTCGTTGTCTTTGTGATACATTTAACATATAATTTTATAAGAATTGATATTACATGGGTTATTTTACTGGGGAAAAAAGTTAAGATCATTTTAGGCAAAGGAAGTGAGTGTTTCGTATAATCGTAGTCCATGGACATCTGTAAGGGAAACAATGCGTAAAATAGACAATGTCGATCCCGTAGACTTTAATATCTAATTACGCTCTTTTTAAAGAGCCTCAGATTGCATTGGGGAACTAAAAATTAAAATAATCAGTGCCAAGTGCCGCCAGCGAGTGGTGCCAAGTTAGAATGACGAAATAGGCACCAAATCAACCCGTTCACTATAGAATATTCCTTTGAACAAAACTGTAGAACACTCTTTAAGCAATTGCATTTTGGTTGTGAATCAACCGAAGTTGTCCGGAAGGGCCTAGACCTAGCTGCGGACTTCGATTGGCTGCCGATAACGCCATATGTCCGTCATCATAAAGGTGGGGCTTCATCTGGGATAGTGTTACAGTAATAGGTGGTTCCACACAGGTGTGACGATGAGTGTAATGACGTTACATATTGACAGATAACATATGTATATACTCCAATATGGCTATTCGTTAACGGCGTTATTTTTAAATTTAAATAACTTTAACATTATTGCAGATGAGATAATAAAATACACAATTTAATTTTTCGTTGTCTTTAATTCGACATTTTAACCACTTTTCAGTAGCCGTGTACAAGGATTGACTCATATGCCATTAATGCGTCAATGATTAATGTTAAAATCATTTTAGGAAAAATAACTTCAACATTACTCATCCGCAAAAAAGAAAATTAATAATGCTTCTACTTCGCTTCCCTTTAAATGACATTTTAATTACAATTCAAAGAAACAATTAATATTAACAATAATTAAAATACACATTAATTTTGTTGCATGTGCTAACTAGACATTAAACCTGTTCTTTTTTATATACGTAACTTCAAAGAATTAAAGTGCAGTGACTTATTAATGCAAGTAGGTACGTATGGTTCGCATATTTATTCTTTCTTTATCAAGTTCATAAATATTAATTCTTTAAGTAATTAAGCACTAATTTTTCTTAAAAAAAACTCCATAGATAATAAAGCCAGTGTTCTAGAACGGTCAGACTTGAATATAATAATATTCGGTTAAATTGAAATGTTACAAGAAGGGCTTATGAAGCGTCCTGGATTCGGCAATGCTTTTCAATTTACATAGACTGTCATCTAAGACTTTATTCTGCGCATTATTCTTTTTCTTTTACCTTCTCTCAATTATTTGGGGTCGGCACAAAGGTCTTTTCCTTTCATATTCCTGTATTCTACAGTACTTATCACAAGTGGCGCTTAAGTAAGTTCTTCTCCCACTTTTCGACGTTTTATTATTTAAAACATAATGTTTAGACCAAATAATTTAAAAATTTAATGCCTTGATACATTTTTTTATTATGTAAATTTCGGATCCTTGTTACGTGAAGTATCACATTTTTCTAGATACATTTTATGCTACAATTGTCCCTTTTTCCAAGTCTCTTGGTACATAAAATACCAAAATTTTAATGTAAAATTATTAAATGAACAGAGTCGTGGTAGCGTAATGGCTAGTGCAAGCGTCCAAAACTCAGAGGGCGCGGGTTCGATCCTGGCCGGAACGCATGCACCACTTAGTCAGTTTTCTGATCTAATGTGCATATTGTTACAATTACCACGTGCTAAAAACGGTGAAGGAAAACATCGTGATGCAACCTGCACATCGAGATAACCGATGTGCCAAACCTGCCAAGCCGCCCTGGACAAGCGTGGCGGGTATAGGTCCGTTCCCCCCTATAATGGGAGGCCCGAGCCCAGCAGTGGGACATTTATGGGCTGATATTATTATTATATTATTATATAATGTGAAATTTGAGTCCTCACCGTGCAGAAACTATTCAACCTTTTCAGCATATAAAGTATGCTATATTCATCCCTGCTTTCGAAAGTCGGATGTAGAAGCGAATTTCATTATTGTCATTTAATTTCGAAGATTATGAAGAAAAACATCTAAATATATTCGCAAATAATTATGACAGTTGGGAAATACGCAAAATCACTGACAATCCCTGCACGTGTGTACCACTATGTTTGGTGGTGAAAGCAATTGACATCACAACGGTACGAGGTAAAATCACATATTTATCTGCAATACTTAGTAAATATTTACAATAAGTACCTATGAAGCGGAAGACACTCAATCTTACTTCATAACTTGTATCTAAATAATTACATATTTTTACACGTATTGTACTAAACAAAATATTTAAATACGTATTACTGTATTTAAATATTTTGTTATATATATTTATTATGAAGCGAATGCCTTGAATACTACCGGAATTTAATGCTAGAATGATGAACATCGTTACACTGAATGCCAATCCTTTGTCTTTATTAAGATTGTGTCCCTTCAAAGGTTGTTTTGAAAAAAATGGACGCAACTTCCTAATAGTTTTTAACGTTATATATTTTATTCTAATCAATTCATCATCAGTTATACCCGTGTTATCGTTTGCGCGGAACTTTGATTTTATATTGATATCTTCTGTACCCTGCAAATTCTTGTTTTAAGCCCTAAAATTGTTGATCTGTTCAGGAGCCTATTCGAGACATATATACAAACGAACAGACAGACAAAAGTTTTAAAAACGGTCATTTATGTATACGTAAGAAAGACATCGCAGTCTTCACTTAACTTTCTTATATAGAGAATTATAGTGATGTACACAAACTATCTTCTATTCTATTCGATATATGTATATATAAACATTAATAGTCAATAATAATGATGAAATTACTCGGAAGTCAAATTTCTGTCACTTATTAGTTGGTCACTAGTTCCACAAGTCACGCGATCCTGCCGCACGGGAAACAATAATTATTATAATCGTACCACAGTCAAAACTCGCTTCCGTAGGTACATGGATAGAGGGGATCCGTACTGATAATTGGAAAGAGATTTTTTTTATTTGTTGGACAAGTTTTGTTCTGTCAGTACATCTTTGGATCGTATAATTCAATCGTTTCCACGGAAGCTTAGGAATACTAAGTAAAGAACGTCACTCATGTGTTGTGGATTACAAGGACTAACCCTGGAAGCAATATTAGATACCCTTGTTTTATTGATGAAGAAAAATCTAATTACAGGCTTGTCACATGGGCATCAGACTGAGTGTGTGACACTCGCCAACCTGGTTCTACCCTGAAATGACAGTAATAGGTGGCCATTGGCCGCAAAATGCACTAAAATTCCCAGTGTTCCTTCCCAGTAGCCAGGGCCGCGCAAAATGGCCATCAGACCAAAAAAAAAATCACCATGCTAATACTTCGACTTGTAGACTACTAGTAGTTGAAGGTTGTCTGGAATAGATTATTATTAGCAGTAAGACCTCCGATTGCATCTAGTAACCTAGTTGAAATATTATTAATTCTGATGTACACTGCAATAAAGAATATCCTACTCTATGCTATTCTAAAGTATAGAGGCCGTCTTAATTACAATAGACTTGTAAAAAAGATCTTCAAATAAGAAAAGAATAATATACTTAGAATTTTACAAACTGAAATCAATCAGAATGTACAATACCGGCGTTTTTTTAATCGCGCACTTGCAACTCATTTGCTAATTTGAAAGTTACCGCGTGGAAAATTACAATAGTTTTTTCGTGTGCCGACCACTTAACTTTAAAGGAAGTCAAAATAGATTTGTTAGGAAACAATCTAGATGTGAGTGGTCACGCAAGCATAAAAAGCGGAATAGAATTTGTATTAATGATTCCGAATGAAAAACTGAAGACAACAATAAATAATCCCTATTTTATTAGAGTGAAATTTTATTGTGCGGAACCCTGTTTAAAAACCGACACAACGCACGGTTCCGGAATGGTAAAAACGTTTACAGCTTTTGTCATTTGGCTACAAAATCCTAAAACCACATACTTAAACTAAAATACCCAATATCCCAAAAATTACAACACGAATCTTGTCTAAATCAACTAAGTTTAGATACTTAGCCTACCTCACTGCAACGCAGAGTCTCCGGATTCGATTCCTGGTATAGTAAATTTCGGAAACGTATTTTCTCCGTTATTTACTATGGTCTGGGTGTCTGGGATCGGCCCCAGAGTAGTCCGCTGTATATTACCCATAACAAAAGCGTAACTTGCTTCATTTGGGGATATACAATATGTGTGTTTGTCTGCCAATTATTAAAAAAAATATTATTATTACTTAATACTTTTAAGTCGGGTATTTAAAATATAAAATACAAAATACAGCATTTCAACTATATGTATTTAAAATACAAAATACAAATTACAAAATACAGTCAGGTGTTAGGTTATGTAAATAAAATACTCACAAAAATCAAATAATAATAATTATTAGGTCCCTTGCCTATGAAATTGCCGTTTTTTCTGAAATAAGTTAACCTAATTTTATTATATTTTTTTATTCTAATCTCCACGGCCTTGAAGATAGGGATCTTCCATCTTGTAGGTACGCGTAGATTTTGGTGGTTCCACCCGAATCTATGCGTGCGTATATCGGTCCCATGGCAGGGAATGCACAAAGACTGAAACAGCTTGCTTTTTTGAACTCGTTCATGAGGTGATCGACAAAGTTTTTGGGCAGTATCCTTTAGCAGAGGTAGTCATACTCGAAATTTTAATGCTCATTACGTTGAGTGGTTGGGTTCCTCGAGAATTGATCTGTCAGGAACTACTGCCTACGATTTTGCTCTCGCCCATGGATTCACTCAGGTGATTACGGAGTTTACCCGAATACCGGATAGAGTGGATCATGAGTCTTCTTTGCTGGATCTTCTGCTGACCACACACCCGGAGAACTACCAGATCTCCATCAGTGCTCCACTGGGAACCTCTGATCATTGTCTGGTATCTTCGGTGGTGCCCCTTTCCTATTCCTGATCGGACTCGTTCCGCTGGACGACGGAACGTGTGGCGATACAGGTCAGCAGATTGGGATGAACTCCATGGAGGCAGTTATGTTTCTCGTCGGAAGATTCTGATCCGAGCACAGACTGGATCGCCGATGTAATACTGCAGGGAATAGAATGTTTAATTCCAAACTCAACTGTACCTATCGGTGGTACGAGTAAACCACCATGGTTCGATAAGTCCAGCAGTGAGGCTGTAAAGCTAAAGCAACAGGCTTATCGAGCCTGGACTGCAGCGCGGGTTCGTCAGGATCCAAGTTCCTCTGACCTGAAAAAGAGGTACAATTCCGCCCCCAGGTCCCTAAAAAAACAGCGCAAAATTCGATTACATCGACAGAATTGGTGAGCGCCTCTCTAGCTACTCTTCTGGGACTAGAGCTATTTGGGCCCTCACCAAAGCTGTCCAAGGAAACTTTTGTCGGGCGTCTCTTCCACCTCTGCGCACAGTGGACGACCGTCTGGTACACGCCGCCAAAGATAAAGTCAATCTTCTGGGTGAAATCTTTGCGGCCAATTCAACTCTTGAGACATAGGAGAAACTCCACCTACAATCCCTGTGTAAGTCTAGAATGTCGGAGGTGCGCTTTACTCAAAAAGCAGTCCGATGTGCTCTCTTCTCCCTCGACGTCAAAAAGTCTTCTGGCCCTGATGGCATTCCTGCCATTGTGCTGCAGACGTGTTTAGCTGAGCTGTCCCCAGCCAGTCCTTGCCCGACGTTTCACTCTCTCTTACTACAAGGGTTGTGTCCTCACTTCGTGGAAGATTGCCCACGTGCACCTTGTCCCCAAAAAAGGGTACGTAACAGACACGTCGAATAGGCCTATAGCAATAACCTTTTTGCTCTCAATAGTGATGGAGCGCATTATCAACGCGCAGCTCCTGTGTTACGTCGAAGATTACCAGCTGCTAAACGATCGGCAATACGGCTTCCGCCACAGTCGCTCAGCTCAAGATCTCTTGGTTTACCTAACCCACCGTTGGGCTGAAGCCATTGAGAGCAAAGGGGAAGCACTGGCAGTTAGTCTAGAATTCTAGATATTGCTAAGGCCTTCGACCGGATCTGGCACAGGGCTCTTCTATCGGAGCGGCCATCGTATGAAATACCCGAAGGGCCTTGCACCTGGCTATCCATCTCTTTTGATGAGCGCAGTATTCAAGTCGTTGTCGACGGTTGTTGCTCAAGTTTCAAGCCCATCAACGCTGGTGTGCCCCAGGGTTGTGTGCTATCGCCAACGTTGTTCATCTTACATATCATTGATATGTTGTCTATTCGCAACATTCATTCCAATGCGGATGACAGCACAGGCGATGCGCAGTACTCTGGTCGTGCAAACGTCCCTCGATCATTTGTGGAGGAAAGTTGGGTTAGACTTGTATCTGAAGTAGAGTATTCCTTAGAGAGAGTCTCTGAATGGGGGAGACAAAACCTTGTCTATTTTAACCCCAAGAAGACATAGGTCTACGTATTATCTGCCAAAAAAACTCCATTCGAGCAATCGCTTCAGTTCCAAGGAACTCCCCTTACCACCTCCAAGAGTATTCGGATCCTCAGTGTTGACATCGCGAACGATGTTCAGGGGCCATCTTGAAGGCAAGGCAAAACTTGCCTCTAAGAAGCTGGGAATGTTAAACCGGTCCAAGCAGTACTTCACACCGCGGCAACGCTTTGTGCTTTGTAAAACCCAGGTGAGCCCGCATATGGAGTACTGCTCACACTTTTGGGCTGGAGCACCTGGCTACCAACTCGATCCCCTAGACTGTATTCAACGTCGAGCCGTTCACGTTGTTGATGATCCCATACTCACAGATGGTCTAGATACGCTTGGCCTTATGAGAGACTTCGCTCTCTCTACGTATTCTACTGACTGTATAACGGAGTGTATTCGGAAGAACTGTATAGAATGGTGTATTCGTCCTCTTTCTACCACCGAACCGCTCACCATGTGTTGGGATTTCACCCCCACTTCCTTAAGCCGCTTCGCTCATGTACGCAACGGTTCTGTAGATCCTTTTTCCTGCATACCGTGGGGATTTGGAATGAGCTCCCAGCCGAGGTTTTTCCACAGCGCTACGATATGGAGTTTTTCAAAAAGGGTGTCATAAAATTTCTTCGAGGCTGGCAGCGGGTTGATTAAATCTCTGGTGTTGCAAATGTCCATAAGCGACAGTAACCGCTTTCCATCAGGTGGGCCGTCAGCCTGTCTGTTGTACTCCAGCTATAAAGAAAGGTCGAAATTTCCAGAATGGAAGCGGGCAAACCAATAACAAGTGGTACGTTCATTGTAGTGTTCGCTCATAAAGGTTGTTGATGTTGCTTGTCGCTCTTGCCGCGTTGCTGCCACGACGGTACTCTTATTCCATAATTACTCGAATTTTTAACTATCCATGATGATGAAAAAGATTCAAATGCGAAGAAAACATAACACTTATCAATAAACAAATGACTGATTTTAAAAAAAGAATTTCATGTTTTCAAAGTAAAATTAATTTGAAATTATATATCTTAGCGAAACAAAAATATTTCTTTTAAATGGCCAGTACTGCAGAACTTATCTAATATTTAGCGGTCACCATTTTGTTATGAAACTTATGAAAGCTATCGAGCGCTATTTTCTGAAGAACACACCCATCAATAAGGTACCAAAAGGTAGATTGCAAGGCGTTTTAATCTGATATGGGGAATTAAGATAACACTCGATTTAGTGACGTCGTAGCCGGATTCTATTAAACGTATTAGTACCAAACAAAAGATTTAAAAAATAAGGAAGAACGTTTAATACCCATCTACTAGTATACAAAAGTAACAGAATCCCAATGACATTTCTTACCAGTTAACGGTCTTTAGATTAGCATAACATTGTATTAAACTTTATATAAAACGTGACCTGTCTGCATAAACAAACATTTACCTGTACACTAAGTTTACTAATTAGTAATTTTACTATTTTACATGTTCATCCAATAGCTTCACTACCTGTTTTACATATGTTTTATAAAGAATTATAAACTTCAAAACGTATACAAACTGTTATAAAACCTTAAGCATATATTGGTTCAAAAAAGGAGATAAACATATGTAATCAAGTTAATAACAAGATTTCATTCAACAAGAATATTTTAAATAAAGAGAACTTGTTAGAACATACAAATTCATAATCTAAATATACCTTACTTTATTATAAGAAATTAATTGAAAGATCATGTTACTGTATAATCCTGTATAACCATGAATAAAATATTAAAAGAAATGAGAACTTACCACGTTACTTTAGCTCTTTGTTTTTAAACACAGACAAAACACAGACACTCGTTGGCACAAAACTTCCAAATGCAAAAAAAGAACAATAGTTTTACAAGGACGGGCGTGTGGAATGAAACGCGCGGACTGACTACAAGACTCCATTGAACCACATTCACTGTGGATACCTATGATAAGTGAATCAAGATAATGCAAGGTAAAAGTAAAGAGGCGAGTACACGAGTTAAACTATTACTAAAATAAAAAATTAATTGCAAATACATAATTGGATCTCATTAATAAAATTATTTTGCGGTTAGGTAAGGAAAAATATTTTTATAAATTGAATCCTCAGAAAACCCTCATAATTGGCTTATGTTGGGTTTATTTGTATAATTTAAGGAAAAATTGAATTTGAACTGTGGCGTATAATATAAGTATATTTGTGAACAAAGAAAATCAAAATATTTATATTTTGTTTGTCAAAATAATATTTGTACCTATAATTTCATTAAATAAAATTATTCTGTCCGTCCGTCCGTCATACACTCTTGATTCCTTTCACACAATCCACAGCCCGGGTTATCTGCAAGAGATTGCTCTAAAGCGACAAGGCCGCCCTTTGGTCCTGCCTTGACACGAAACGACTGCATTTTTTTTTCTTTATTTGTAGGTGGTGAATAATTGAAAAAGAAAATGGTATTTTCTATCTATCCATCTATTGTGTATATTTAAAACTTTAATAAATAATCGGTTAATATTCTCGACCGTGAAGAATTACAGATTTATATATTACAATTGATGTATCCGTATTATCTCATTAGTAATACTAATACTACTATTATTTTTATGTAAAATTAAGTAGATTCTTGATAACAATATCGATAGCTCTTAATTTTAAAAAATCAAGTAGCATTCGCCACAATGGCAGGCAACGGAATTTGGTCCATATAGCCTCTTTTGCTCTGTTAAGTCTTCAGCATAGTTCACTCAAATTGTAGATCTTTGACTAACGCAGTTCTTGTGACAGCTCGAAAGGCCATACTTGCCTAACCTATTCACATTTCTCACAAAAAAAACATGATAACTACTCAAACCTGTCAATATCCACCACCCACCGTTTTTTTTTTATTGCACGAGATCAGCAGACAGGCCGACGGCCCACTTGATGGAAAGCGGTTATCATCGCCTATGGACATTTGCAACACCAAAGTTGCTACAAATGCGCTGCTGCTCTCTTAAGGGAAACTGGAACCTGGTCACTAATGGCGGAACACAACTCAAGGTTGTTATGGTGACATACTTTAGACTAGGGGTGGTAGCCATCGAGTCGGGCAAATGCCCTACCACCTGGCTGTGGGTTGTTAAAAGTCATATTACATGTTTTTAGAATATAAGACTACACAGGACAACATCACTGTTCAGTTCACGCTAAAAATGCTTTACAAAAACATCTCAACGCCAACATTGTGTACAATGCACAACATTATTAGGAACATTGCAATGTTTAGTAAGGCTCCGGCGAAGTGGAAGTGCGAGCCCGGTCGATGACTCCGGCAACCAGCCGTAAAAAATATATACGGGTTTCTTACTCAGCCAACATTTGAGTTCCAAATTTAAAAATACGAACATGTTGTAAGCCCTCTTTAATATTTGACTTCGCATATGTTTTTAATTTTGCTACGTTTAGTTTATTCATGAGAATTAACAAATTCCCATAACCTATTGAAAAATATAAAAGTAAATATTGCAATAAAAAATGGAATTAAATTGATACAACGCTTAATCAGACTAACTTAATATAAAAAAAAGATTTTACACGGTTCATAGAAATATATAAATTTTGTGTCCAATACAAATTCTACAACAAAAGTGATCACGCTAATATCTGAGATGAATGATCCGTCGAAAGCAAGCGGATTTTCGTATGCACGAAACAATGGCCTGCTGAACGATTTTAAAACTAATCCTATATAATTATGAATACATACGCGAACCATTTTACGCTAATGTTAAGAAATGAATCAATTATTGAGAAATTTAATACAAAATAATATGTAGGTATACTTTCTATAATGGGGAGAAACATAAGTTATTGTTTATCCATAAAAACGTTGATAAACGCCTCCAATGATGCAATCGTCCATAGCCGACGGTAACCACTTACCATGAACCGAACGCCAATGAATGGCAAACTAAGCCGCAGAAGTAGCCAGCGTAAAGACCGCGAAGGCTATCGAACGCCATAGATCGGCCAAAGTGATTTGCTGAGAAGCCATCGCCATGCGGGGAAGGCTCCAAAACCAAGTTACCAGAGGTAAAATCTTGAGGCCCCAAACTCCTCGATTGGATACAGTGTAAGAATAGCCTGGAGATAAGATCATTTACCACCAGAGTCATCAGCTCCAAAACTAGTTAGCAGAGGTGAAATCTTGAGGCTCCCAACTCCTCAATTGGATACAATGTAAGAAGGCCCTGGAGACAAAACCATTTACCACCATAGTCATCAGCTCCAAAACAAGTTATCAGAGGTAAAATCTTGAGGCCCCCAACTCCTCAATTGGATACAGTGTAAGAAGACCCTGGAGATAAAACCATTTACCACCATAATCATCAGCTCCAAAACCAGTTATCAGAGGTAAAATCTTGAGGCCCCCAACTCCTCAATTGGATATAGTGTAAGAAGACCCTGAAGATAAAACCATTTACCACCAGAGTCATCAGCTCCAAAATCAGTTACCAGAGGTAAAATCTTGAGGCCCCCAACTCCTCAATTGGATACAGTGTAAGAAGACCCTGGAGACCATTTACTACCGGGTGGGCCGTCTGCATCTTCGCATGCTTCTAGCAAAACAAAAATATAAAATAAATAAGGCCGTAACTACATTTCGATGAAAGGCCTATGATGATAAAGGCGTAGAAATAATTTGTTATCAAAACCACCAGCGGTAGCGGCCACTCCATGATTACGTCAAATAAACTATTTTTATACAAATAGCCTACTTCAGGGCAATTAATTTATTCAATTAAGTACAAGTGATAAGATAAAACGATTTTTCCCGTTGACACAATTAGGGTAACGTTCCAAAAGAGATAAACTATAATATAAAAATTTGCTAAATCCGTGTGAGAACATACACTTAGCAGTGTTCTGTAGAGGTTATGAACGTTCAGTGAAAATCATAAATGAAAAACTATTTGTTTAAGCTCTACTATATTGAATTTTTTCCAAATTTTATAATTTATAGCTCAAAAGTTACTGGGGAGAGAAGGGTAATTTTTATAACTGGTTTTTTACGACTTTGGAAACTAATATATCAATACTTATTGTCTTATATAAAATATCACAAATAAACATTATTATGATGATAAAAATTAATACCTCACAAGCCTATATATACAATTATACACAAAAAACAATGTCAATCGATGATAGCTACCACTATTTTGTATTTTACCCCTAAATTAAATACAAAATTCATTCATTCATATAATAAGAGCCCATCAACGTCCCACTGCTGGGCTCGTACCTCCCACTATAGGGGAACACACAGTATACCCACCACGCTTGTCCAAAGAACACATCGGTTATCGCGATGTGCAGGTTTTATCACGATGTTTTCCCACACCGTTATTAGCACGTGGTAATTGTAACAATATGCATATTAGGTCAGAAAAGGTAAACAAGTTGTTGTTTTTTTATGTTTTACTTGGCACCGATTTCAAGATGTTGTAGCAAAAAGTCGGTTAAATATTTATTTTATGTTTTTTAGTTCGAAGTTGGTTTTGTTTCTGTTAAATAATTAATTTTTAAATGTTTTCTTAGAATTTCGTTACCCCTAACTTCCAATACCTCAGCTCCCGTAGAATTTATAAGATACCTTTACCTAAAATACATACATCCTTTGCCAAAAGCCTTCCTCCATATATCCATTTATAATAAAGTATGCCGAAACACACCCTCCGCCAAAGAAATGTCAGCACCAAAGTTTAAACATCAAGTTAGTAAATGGTTAAAAACATTAAATTACAGTGACACAGAATGCACAATACCAAACTAACCACAACACTAGGGGCACACACACCCACACACCCACACACCCACATACACACACGCCAACACACACACACACACAAACACACACACACAAAACCACACGCGCACACACACACCAAAACCACACGCACACACACACAAAACCACACGCACTCAGTTTTAGGTTAATTAATTAATAAATCAATTATATTTAAGTTTCTATAATAAAATTGTGTTGGGTGCCGCGATACAGTCCCTAGAGTCTAGTGCAGCAACCGCCGCCAAAAAATTTGTAGCCTTAATTTTAACTACTATATAAGTTTTAGATATAATTATATAAGACCTAGAAATAAGTTTATATAAATAAATGAATTTAAATTTGAAAAAAAAAAGTTCCAATGCCTCTACGGAACGCTTCAATTTGCGTGGTTCGTTACTTCTTGGCGACTTCTATTTTTTGTTTGTTCGTTATTTTCTTGGAAAAGTTCTGGAAAAAGTAAGGGAAAGTCAGTAAATTCGAACGAACTGCAAAAATCATGCGCTTTTGACGACGATTGATTGTAACTGACTATAAGAAGGATATACGAATCTGGTTAATTCTTTTTATGTTATGTAAAATTTCTCATTGGCATACAGCTGAATATACTCTCCCTAAAATTATATGTCCATGGCTATTATTTTTCAGCAAGACGGGTCTAATATTTTTTTACAAACTGACAAAGGGATCACAAATGAGTTATTAAATCCGAACCTTTCTTTACCATGCACGAGATGTGCGTTTGTTCCCATAAACCCCTTATCCTCTCTGCCTATTTCAACTAGACGTCAAAAATATATTATTAAATAATCAATCGTCTTAATTTTAATCGATTCGATAACTTTCTACATCAAATCCACCTTTTTATCGAATCGTTATCGATAGTTCACGTAACAACTAAAATCAGTTTGATAGATGCCAAGTGGCTTTATAGCGCGGCAGTAAGATAGCGTCACTGGGGTTTCCAGAATATTTTATAAATATAAAAACTAAGCATATTTAAATATTACTTCACTCGTCAGTACACACATACAATTCATACATCCTTTGTTTTTCCTTTTAGGTACCTATTTTTAATGTAAATCACACTAATACCTATTTAGAAACTCGTATCACAAAAACTGTAAGTACTATAAATAAACCTAACTCATAATTAAAACTACACTATGTTTTTACGTTTTTAAGCAGGGCATTTTATTTGATATTTTATTTAAATAAAAAATTAAATAAAATGCGGCGTTTAAAACGTATACGTATACGTAAACGTATATAATTATACAATATAAAAAAAACTGGGACGCTTTCCTGTCCTTATGCAACTTGTGCTGGAGGACGGGAAAGGTTCCCAAGGACTGGAGGCGCGCTGTCATCGTGGCCTTGTATAAAGGCAAGGGGTCACGTATGGAGTGCGCCAGATACAGGGCCATCAGTTTGATCAGCACAGCATCTAAAGTGTATGCGAAGATTATTGAAAGAGAATGAGCGTGGTATCCGATGGATGACTGTGGGATGCACAAGGGGGCTTCAGAAATGGAAGGGAATGTATGGATCAAGTTTTCTCGCTCCGTAATATCGTAGAGAAGCAGCTGGCTATGGGCCGGAAGGTTTTCTGCGGTTTTGTGGATCTAGAGAAAGCATTTGCCAGGGTTGTGCGGAAGGACCTCTGGGACATATTGCCCGGATATGGGATTAATGGCCGATTGATGCGTGCTGTGCATTCCACTTACGAGGACTGTATGGCATGCATGCGGGTGGATGGCAGCCTGTCGCCCTGGTTTGACCTCAATATTGGCGTCCGGCAGGGCTGCTTGCTGTCGGCTTTGCTGTTCATCCTATACCTGGACGATTGTCTCCAGAGAATGAGATTGATGGATGTTGGGGTGCGGATGAGTGATCTAGTTGTAAGCACCTTGCTTTATGCGAATGATGCCGTGCTTTTAGCCGAATCGCCATTAGAACTGCAAACACTAGTCACAATGATGAAAGATGACTGTCAGGCGAGAGGCTTACATTTGAATGCGAAGAAAACAAAGGTTATGATGTTTGAAAGAGAAGAAACCAGAACGAATGCAAGGGTCGATGATGTTATGCTGGAGCAAGTGAGTGAGTTTGTATATCTCGGATGTGCTTTTAGCAGGGATGGAAGGTACACCGCTGATATAGAAAGAAGAGTGAATTTGGGAAATAGTGTGAATGGAGCGTTAGGTAAACTTCTAGGCGCTAAGAACCTCAGCCAGAAGGCCCAGCTTGCCATACACAACGCGGTGCTGGTACCTAGGCTCACGTATGGAAGAGAAAGAATGAAAGTAGAGTAAACGCGGTCGAGATGCGAGCACTGCGCAAAATCTGCGGAGTGACGCTCGCGGACCGCGTTCGTAATACCGAAGTAAGAAAGAGAGTTGGTCTGAAAGAGAGTGTCGCGGTGAAGGTAAGGAAAGGAATGCTAAGGTAAGGAAAGGAAAGAATGACTAAACAGATATACAATGCAAAAGTGGATGGATGCAGAAGTCGTGGAAGGCCACGACACACCTTCCATGATCAAATTGATCGTGTACTAGCAGAAGGTGATGTCAGGAGCCTTAAGAACAGACGAGCATGCATGACAAGAGCTATGAATGTCAGAGAAGCAAGTGAGGTGTGTAAGAATAAGCCTGAATGGCGCTCTGTTGTTCGTGCCTACCCCGCAAGGGAACTGGCGTAACATTATGTATGTATGTATAAAAAAACCTAAACTAAAACCCGTCCAGGTCCACCAGATCACTGTCACTGTTGTACCTAGAAGGTTAGCAGCATTACCTCGCTGGATACAAAGCCTAATTATTTGAGCGACGGAAGGCCTCCTGTTGCATCGATCGATCGTTTTTTATTTATAAATTGTTTGTATTTTTTATTAGATATATTCAGAAGATAGGCAGACGGCCCACCTGATGGAAAGCGATTACCATCGCCTATAGACACTTGCAACACCAAAGGTGCTAGAAATACGCTATTGCTAAGGGATTAGGTATTTGTCGTCGTCTATCAAAAGGCGCACCTAATGATTGTGCTGATCTGGAGGCCTAAAGTGGCCGCTTTCGCAGATTAGTACTAGAAATATGACAGGCACCTATTAAAATAAAGTGGAGTGAATGACAAGTACTATGTCTTACTATCTCTACTATGTCTTGTTCTCCAAACGGGGCCTGCTTATGGTGCCCAGATTTCTTTTTACGGTTCCGTAGCCATTTCAGCAAACATGTTAAACTTATGTTTTGTCATGTCCGTCCGTCTGATCGTCTTTGATTTTATATGATAGTTATTTTACTCAGGAACTATTCGCACAAATTACAGTAACAATAAGTAGTCATAAAATAAATATGTGTGGTAGATAAATAATAATTAATTGTAAAATTCCATTGTCATGAATGTGAATATGGTTATCTTTTGTCAACAGCTTGTTATGCAGTTACAACGGAAGGTTTTATATAAAACATTACATATTTACTTTTACAATAACATACATTATAGACTAGTAATAGATATTTTATGTATATTTCAAAATATTAAATCAATTGTATGTATAAACTAGGATATGCCCGCGAGTTTGTCCACGCTTGGCTGGAAATTCCCGCGGGATTCCCGGGACAGAAATTTCCCACATTTTATTACATTAAATTTGCCATCGAACAGTATAAAATCACATTTGGATCGATTTCTTCTAAACTGGTCATTTTAAATAATTCCCAGAAAAAATCCCGCGGGATCCCCTTAGGACTTAAAGTGTGGCGCCAACTATTTGATGCTTGGGAATGAAACCTATCCTAAAATATTTTCTTAAGTTTTCGCGACTTGTATACATAATAAAACTACGTTTTAACGGTTTTAAGCGCGGTAATTTATTTGATTTTTGTTATTCCGACGTTTCGGCCACTTTTCAGTGGCTGTGATCACGGAAGACAAATTTGTCAACCGCCAACTTGTTCTAGAACAAGTTGGTGGTAGGCTAAATAAAACTTTAACAGTACTCGTTGACACTTGGTATTATGATGCCAATAGGTTAAGACCTATACTATGTTCTAAGTTGGAACAAATCCAGCCAAATGCAAAAGAAATCATCAAAATCGGTTGACTAGTTTCGGAGTTCATAGCGGTCAAATACCGCGGCAGGGTATTTTTATATACATAGAAGATAGATAGATTAATCGAAATTTTTATTGTGGTAACGGAAGATTTCTAACAGCATATCCCGTGGTAAATCATGTTTTAAAGTTTAATGGCAATAACCTACAATACGAGTAGATTACATATCGAGGGCTGCATAACAAATAGGCGTACAGACAAAGTGCAGTTTTACACAAGGGACAAAATTGTGAATAAAACAAAACTAGTTGATTGTATAAGGCTGAAATTTGGAATACCCGTCTATTTAGGTACACTTGCATACTGGTAACTTTCTAAATTGTAACATGCATAGAATTTAGTAAACAACAAAAAAATGGCCTTTTTGCATATACGCCCATTTGTTATGAAGCCCTCGATATGTGTATGTATGTGTATCTACGTACACCTCCCATACACGTGTAAAATGCGTAAGAAAATATGCGAGATTAGGAGAGATATGCTTCGTAGAAAGTAAGAGTTTGTTTTATTATTATGATGTAATAATGTACATACGTCATTATTGAACATAACTAAAAGGACAAGACGGTCTTATTTTTTATTGCGAAGTTGGTAATCAGGCAGACTCATTCTCTTAGCTCATGATAAGTGGTTACCGTCGCCTATAGACGTTTGCAATACCAATGGCGAATCCAACGCGTTGCCAGCCTTTATGATTGAATAGGGCATCAAATATAAATTCAAAAGTTTTTATTTAAAATAAGTTCCACTGGAGAACACTTTTTGAAAGTCATACATATTAGTTAAATTTTAAATTTACATCCTATTCTATGTACACCGCTTCGGAACGTGTCATTGCTGTTAAGGAGAAGAAGCGGTAAGCGTCACGACATTATTGAAACATTTTTTTTATGAAGAGAAATTCGCTGAAACACGCTGCATAGGAACTAGCAACGACCGTAGTGTGGAACTCGCCGGCCAGATGGACTGCCGGGCTACACACTAAAACTCCTCGGTGTTCTTCCTGTCGCCATATGTCTGGCCACGGGACTAAGGCCATTCCTGTCTTAATCAGGGATTGAGAGGGGCGTGCGAAATTATTGGAACAAGGTATATTTCTGTCTTGCAATATAGATGAATAAATCACAGTGATTCATAGAAATATTAACTTGAATTAATCAATGTCACTGAATACCTCTGACGTGGTAGAGCCATGCTGGAATCACTATTGTGATCACAGATCTTAGGGCCAGCTCGATCAGTGTGATGCCACGCTCTCACAGAATATCGGCATGAAACGGTTATCCTTGAGCTAATTGTGTTTCGTGCGATGAGTAAGAGTACCGATGACCTACTACTCCTACTCCCTGTCCAGTATTTCCTATTCCAATCCCATCTCTTCTATCCCATTTCTCCCGTTTGATCCACCTATTAGATTCTAAAGGCTGGCAACGCATTGACTACGCCATTTATGGAGATATGTTGCAGTATAAATTGTGAGTACGTCTTGTAATTATTATGACGATAATAATATTTTCTTTCGTTTTATTATGTCTTTGTCTTACTGAGTGTGCACTGTTTGTTACAAATCCATTAATTCTTCTAAAATTAATTGTATATAATTTACTTCTGTGTAAAATTTATTGAAAAAAAGAGCTTGAAATAGTTAAAAAAGAAGAAAAACCATTTTTATCTATACGTGTTGCTGGGGAATTCTTACCGCTTCTTCTCCTTAACAGCAATGACACGTTCCGAAGCGATGTACATAGAATAGGAAGTAAATTTAAAATTTAATTAATATCTATGGCCTTCAAAAAGTGTTCTCCAGTGGAAACTATTTATATAAAAACTTTTGAATTTGTATTTGATGCCCTATTTAATCATAAAGGGTGGCAACGCTTTGGCTTCGCCATTGGTAATGCAAACGTGTATAAGCGACGGTAACCACTTACCATGAGCTAAAAGAATGAGTCTGCCTGATTACCAACTTCGCAATAAAAAATAAGACCGTCCTGTCCTTTTAGTTACGTTCCTTTCGTATTTAATTGACTCAATTTGGTTGATCCATCTAGTATCAGCATTAGTACTGAAACTTACGAGTTTCAGTGCTAATGCTGATACTAGAGGGATTGATTGTTCTGGAATACGTTCTAGAACAATATTCAAGTTCAACTTGACGAGAAATTGATAAATAAATATATATAATTAATAAATAATATCTCCAATTTAACAATATTTTAAGATGCACAAGGCACAAGAAGTTCGCGCAACATTTTGCGATTTCTAAATTCGTAAAAACTAGAGATTTGTATCTGGGATGAGAAATTCTAAAAAACGATAGGTGGTTGAACTTGAATCCAGTTTCAACGAAAATAACTTTCGTCGAGTAGTTAAAGTTAAAATATGCATTATATTAGGGTTCCCAAGCCAAGCTGCGACCCTCCAAGTGTGCCGCAGTGCCAAGCTTGGGCAGAACAGCTTCGTGAACTCGCCGCGATTACTGGACTAGGGCGTTCCAAGACCTCCGGCCGTCGAGAACTGAGCTTATACGCAGTGAATGCAGTCCTAGAGTTGGATAACTTGTGTTTTCCCGTGTCCCTGGTATAAGGTGAAAAAATACCAGGAGTTTTAGTGGGCATCTTTGACACAAGTGGGTATAGCATTTCTTCTATACTATTACCACTTTAAGGCAGCGAATCTCACACGCCTCATTACATTTCCCCACGATGGGTAATCCTCAATCGGATACCCCTGGTCAAAAACAAAAAGAGTTCCTTACGCCACTACGGACGCCTTTTACTATAGGTAGACTTGTTTGTCATCTCTTTTTAACTGACTTCAAAAAGGAGGTGGGTTTGAATTCCATTGTATGTTTTATTAATTTTTATGTTACGCGATGTTTCCGTCAATTCTGGACGAATTTTTAAGTTTTGTTTTATTTGCAAAAGTATACTTTTGAGTAATAATTATGTGTTTTATGACAAATGTGAAGAACTTATGGTCAAAACGTGGCCTTTCGAGTTGTCAGAAGAACTCTGTTGATTGGCGTCAGTCATAAACCAATAATGTGTCTGAACTATTCCGAAGACTTAATACATAGGACTAGGCTGTATACGGACTACATTTCTAGACCAGCCATTTTGGCGAATAAAACAAATAACGAGCTAAAAAATACAGTGGTGCCATCTAGTCCTGTAGGGTTTAGGCAATTTTCGGAATTACGTTTTTTAATTACCTACACTACGTTTGAAATTCTCAGATTATTATCGTCCCACAAATTATCCTTGTAGATTTATTTGTTTTATTAATATTTGCGGGCTTTTACCTATAAGGGGAAAAACTATAGAATGGAAATATTATAGGTACTTCCTTTTAGTCTCGTGAATATTGGTTTTATAATTTGGAATTTTGTTATAACGTCGAAGTACCCTGTCGTACAAAGGGATATAAATTCAAATTTTATTTATTCTTATTTCTAAGCTTTATTTCTAGAATTGTTATATTGACTGTGTGTGATAAGTCTTTCTAGCGTCGACTACAGCAGTACCTGCTGGGTTTATGTAGTGGAAAGCAAATGATATCTTTCGAAGTATAAATATGATTATAAATTTCATATTTTTGGTTTGTACTCTGAATAAAGCCATGGTAGCTTTGTGGCTAAGGAAACTGCGTTTTATTCTAAATATGTGGGTTCGAATTTTGGTATGTAAGTACGTAAACATCGCTAACTGTCCACGTAGTTGCTATTGTTTTAATAATTATGTACTTGATATAATAATTATAAGCTCATAAACGCGCCAATGCTGGATTTCGGCCTCCCTATTGTTAGAAGGAACAGACAGTACACGCGCTACGCTTGTTAAAATTGGTTTGGTGTGTTTCTCACATCGATTATCTCGATGATAGAATTCATCGCGACATTTTCGTGCACTGACAGCACTTGGTAATAGTAACAATATGCACCTAGATCAGAAAAACTGAGTTGCGCATGTTTCGTAGCTAGGATTGAAATCACGTCATTTAAAACGCGCGTTTGAGACGCAAATCCATTAACCACTTAGCTACTACGTTCAAACTTCTCGAATAGGACAGGTTCATTTTAGAATAAAAATGTAAGCAAAACAAAAGCTATTGTTGAATTACCTTTTGTTGGTATTACAATATTTAAGTCTTCATGCTTTAACAAGCAACAATAAAATTTTACGCAGTAAGTTTTGATACAGTGAACAATGCGGTCAAGGCTTGTTGATAGTATCTATTTTGGTGAATTGTAATTGTCTGCTTTTTATTTCTCTGTCCCTTTTCTTGTTTTAATAAAATTCAATACTCAAAAGATGTTATACACCTATTTATAACTTAGTTTATCTTTTGCATTTCATTATAATATACGTAACAAAACGTATCATGAAATAAAATGCAATGAAATAATTAGGTGTTTGCGACAACGGCTCAATCTTTATTTTTAAATTGGCAGACAAACATACACATAGTATATCCCCAATATAAGCAAGTTTTGCTTGTATTAGATGTTATATACGATGGACCTTCTAGAGCCGATCCCAGACGCCCCGCCATAGTAAAATACGGAAAGCTCGTGTACGAAATTTACCATGCTAGGAATGGATCCCAGAGTCTCTGCGTTCCAATTCTAGCCGGCCGGTAAAAGCTTAGCTCAGTCAATCACAAAGGCCGTCATTAATTTTTTTTTTAAGGTGATGGCTACAATGCTATTTATGCATTGATTTTGCCAATGTCGAGTGCATAGAAAAGCCAGGTGATATAAAAAGGAATTTTGGCCGGTAAATTAAAAATAAAAAGAAAATTCTGCCAATCTAATACACTACAATAAACATAATATTTACAACAAAACATAAGAGCAAAAGACAAAACTAAATAATAACTAACTTCAAAGCAATCTAAGTATAATATACATATAGATACTATAAAATTAATATATATATACTACAATCTATTATTAGATAATTTTATTCACAGTCAAGAATTTACAAAGAATATATAATTAATTAATTTACATGATATAATATTACCCGGACAAACGCCTTCAAAATTTACAGATTGCTGTCAGTCAACTGCACAGATCAGTGTTGCCATCTACCAAATAAGAAGCATTTCCTCGCTACGTAAGTAATTAATATTGAAGACATGATATTCTATAACTTACTTAACACTTCAAATCCTTGATATATCGATGTAATCTGCGATTGAATTAAATAGGTCCATTGTTACTTTATCTTGCAAATAAAGATTTTGATACGCTTGTCAATCTGTCTCATAATGATTGTTGAATGATGTTTAAATTATGATAAATCGTATGATAAGTTGTAAATAAATGATAGTTATTATCAATGTTTTGTTAGTTACTTGTTATCAGTTTAAAATAAGATAACAGCAGGTTTTATAAAAAGTTATCTCACTTTAACACATTTAGGTCATTGAATTTTTATGAAAAATAAATATTTCATGAAGTTTACTATTCTCATGAAATATTTTATAGGATACGGACATCAAGTCAAGTGGTTCTATACGAATAGATGCCGGCATAGGTTTCTTACGTTTCATTATATAAATCAACTAGCATCTTCTCGCGACTTCGTCCGCGTGGAGTAGTGGAAAAAAACGTAAGTAAAAATACCTCCCGATTTTGAAACATTCTTCATTGGTGCTCCGCTCCTATTGGTCTTAGCATGATGATATATAACCTATAGCCTTCCTCGTTAAATGGGCTATCTAACACTGAAAGAATTTTTCAAATCAGATCAGTAGTTCTTGAGATTAGTGCGTTCAAACAAACAAACTCTTCAGCTTTATACATGTATACTAGCTGTGCCCGCGACGTCGTCCGCGTGGAATTTATTTTCAAAACCCCCCGATTTTGAAACATTCTTCATTGGTGCTCCGCTCCTATTGGTCTTAGCGTGATGATATATAGCCTATAGCATTCCTCGATAAATGGGCTATCTAACACTGAAAGAATTTTTCAAATCAGACCAGTAGTTCCTGAGATTAGCGCGTTCAAAGAAACAAACTCTTCAGCATTATATATTAGTATAAGATAAGATTAGTATAAGATTTAATCATAAATTGGAACTGGTGGTTAATTCCATTTCAAATTGTGTCAACCGACAGTTCTCTAATGTCGCTGCTCCATCTGGGATAATATTTGTGTTAGTGACCGTTTCAAGCAAACGTAGTTATGTTGTTGCAACATTTGTTAACGACGTTAAACACTGATAGATAACATAAGTATATATACTAATGTAGCCAATCATTATATCAGCTAGAAACAAGACGCATTTGAACACAATCACTAACACTAAAATTATCCCAGATGGGGCAAGAACATAAGGAAAAACTATTTGTAATCTCGCTACTGCCTCAGATAGCCGTTGAATTCTCTCTGTCTCAAAAAGTTTCTTGAATTACCTCTACCAAATTACTTAGCTCCAAGATACTAAATGTATATTTAATTTATTGTATGTGCCATATTGGTATTTTGCATGATTTATAACCTATGAATACAAATATTCGTAATTTCGCAAGCAATGTCGTGAACATAGGTATTTACAAATAAATCCAATAATTACTAATCCAAGAAATAATAAAAGGAGGTACAGATAAATTAGCTTCGAGAAGTTTTCGCATTTGCAATAGTGTACGGTCAGCACATAAATAATTAACTAAGACTGTTCATTATCTTTATAGGCAGATATTTAATATGAAAGTAACAATATTAAACGATTTTAAAATAATAAATATTAATATTAAACAATTTGGAAAACTAATATTCTTAAACTCCCAGACAATTCGTACTCATCCTCATCCTCATTTTCATCCGGTGAATCCTTTGTGTTAATTCTAATTTGTTCTAATATTATATTGTATCTAAAGCCTCATCCCCGCCCAGAATTTTCTTTTCCTCTTCAATAGCATGTAAACAAACATTTTTCTATTCCTCAACATCTACAGTTATGTTATAAATTTTTTCTAATAACCGTTCCACTTGAGTTTACCATTGTGAAAATCGTAGTCGTAAACGTGGTCGTTGTGAGTCACTAATGGAACGTAGCCAGAGTAGTCCGTGACTTCGACCCAGTTCTTGACGTATGTCGTTGTGAGCGCTGTGATCGAAAATAATGACGTCATTCATGTTTTCGCCACGACCATAACGACCGTGGCCACCATGGGGAACGACAGACGGAGCATTATGGGCGTTGTGAGATTCTAGAGGAACGCGCTCTAGATAATATAGTTAAAGAACCCACCTGAGGGGTGCTATTGTAGGCAGTGTGTAGTGATATATTTATTATTGTTGTTGGATTTCTTATGATTTTATAGTATACTAGCAACCCGGCGCGGTTTCACCCGCGCTCTGTCCTGCTTCCGTGGTATATAGCGTCCTGTTATATAGCCTATGACACTCCCTGTTAACGTAGCTTTCCAACAGTAAAATAATTTTTAAAATCAGTTTAGTAGATCCAGAGATTACCCCCTACAACGTCACAAACTCACAAACTACCTCTTTGTAATATTAGTATAGGTAGTGTTAAAACGCGTTCTTTAAAATTTACTCTTCACCTGCAGTACCAACACCAATAGAATGCTTTTTGATATACATTTCTTTACACAGAGATGCTTTTTCCTCTTCTTTTCTTTCTTTCCTTCCTCTACTATTCTTCACAGCGAAATAATCTGTCACTGATAGGCTATTGACTCCGACTACACCAGCACGACTGACAAAAATCTTACATAATAAAAATAAAACCAAATTCTGTACAAAAAAATGTTTATTTTAACTTAAACAATACAGTATTAAGGTAAACCCTTAAATATAATCCCTATACACCCCAACCCGACAAGCACACGGACGGGAAAAAGGCCAGTACACATGCAAAAGACGGCCGACATCGTGTTTCTATACCTTCCCATTCATCGTTACTTCACCATTGGAAAAAAAAAACTGACACTAGGTTATGTCAAATTTTAACCAGCAGTTGGGCAAACGATGGATAGAAAGATACAGGAACGGGCTGTGTCCGAACGGGTCGCGTCATGCTCAAAGTCCAAAATGCTCATACGGCTAGCCCACGTGGTTATACGCCAAGGGGTTCCGCCGCGATTCATATATCCATCCGACTCGTACACAATGTACTGGTTCCGTGAGAACCGAGCTATGACCAGCGAACCCAAAAAAACCGGCCGCTTCGTGTGACAGTTCAGAAATCCACATCTCCTGCGGCTTGTTCACAACCCCAAAACAAGAAAAAAAAAACAACAGCAAAAAATAACCTAACATTTGTCATTAATTTTTTTTAGTTTTCTTTATCTTTTTATTAATTACTATTTTCAATAAATATTATTATTTTTAAAATTAATTTTTATATGAGAAATTGTGCTAAGTTTTAATTTATAATAATAAAAAATTATAATATTTTTCATTACACATGGTATTTTTTTAGGATTATTTACTTTTTTATGTATGTATTTATAATACTACATTTTTTAAGATACAATAATATTATACTTTCTCAGCAATACAATTATTGTTTATGAGAAATAGTGCAACATTGGAAATTTGTAAATTTGATAAAAAAAATCTTGTACAATTTTAAACACAAACTATTTGTCATTTATATTTTCATCATTTTATTTTAGAAATCGATGTACAAGATTTTTCCTAAAAGAAAAACAATTTCTATGTCTCAACTTTCAAAATTCCTTGAAAGTTCTAATTATTAACATAATACTTTTCAAAAATATATGTTCAAGACATTTAAACATATTTAGTTAAAGGCTATGATATATACACAAGTCTTTAGGAATTTTTAAGGCTATTTTATAATTAATTTCAGTAATATTTATTGCTTACTCTTCCAAGACCTTAATATGTATACATTTCTCTATCGCCACTTCACTTTTTCGTGTTTGAATTTTAGTGAATACATATAGGTTAAAAAATTATACCATTATGGGCACCCCCGAACGATGAAGACCCAGTCACTTTATTAGAAATATTAATATTTTTTTATTTTATAGCCATATTTGTCATTGTTTGGCTACAAAACAAAAAAAAATAGATTATTTATGTTTTAAATAAATGGGAAAAATGGAATAGGGTGTCAATCATCAAGCGTGCCAACAGTGGTATAATTTGTCCTATATAAATAACAATAATACTAACTCAATCTTTTATAGTTACTACACTTTTCATCATTGGAAAGAAATTTTAAACAATATTTATAGGTATGCCAAACTTTAAAACAATTCCAGATTAGTTACAGAAGTCTGTGTAAGCTCAACCTAATAACTATAAATTTTGCTCGCGTAAGCTTCCAAAACTAAACACAAATACGATTGTCAATATCTTGAGATATTCTTTCACAGCAAAGTCCGGTATTGGCAAATCATAGTGCATGCTCAGCCTTAGAAGTGTACACAAGCAAAACTTGTAGTTTAAGGTTGAGCTATAACTAATTTTATGTGAAAATACATCTATTACACAACACTGTCATGTGTTGTTAAGAGCGGCCAAGTTTGGGCGTGAACTATGATATAATCGCCATAGAAGGACACTAGGAATAAGTCACTAAGTAAAAAATTCAACTCTGATAACACTACTAAAACCTACATTGTTAGAGGGCGCCACAATACGGCCACCGAGAATTTACAACAATGTTCATATAAAGATTTAAAATATGTTGTTATCATCATATGTTAACAATATCATATTATTAAAAATAATTTTAAACCATAATCAATATGCTATTTGTTTCCACAAATATATGACATCACAACTTGCTACACTCATACAAAATCTAGATGACGTTTAGTAAGATAACAAAAAGTATATAAGTTGATTTCTTCTTGTGTTTTAATATAGAAAGTACTGTGAAATTTTCAACTAACATTTCACCATTTATAAATTATATTTTAGACCCACACATTCAAAAATCAATCTCAGTAAAACAAATCATTTCTTTAATTGAATTCAAGTTTGGACTGATTTGTTTTTTTTTTAATAGTTTAAATAGCATAATGTTGATTGAAAGTCTTGTAGTATTTCGCTATATCAAAACACGAGAAAAGAATGACTCATAACTTCCTCTATAAACATGAGATTGCGAGGCTTTTTGAGAATTAAATTTTTACTGTGCAATTAGCATTCTTAGTGCCCTTCTTGCATGTTAATAGTAATATAATTTATGAACTAACACAGTTAACACATTTTCATATAACAATATATAGACAGTGTTCAAGAATGATCTTCGTAGAATATCTTCATCTTCTTGAAGAAAAAACAGATCTCAAATGTAATAAAAACACTTCTAGAATTTCTTTCATATTTACACTACACTGTATATTTCCAATCGTTGATCACACCAGTCTTCGCCAATCCACAATATAATTTGATGAAAATAACTTTAAGACATGGATATTTTAATTATTTGAAAAAGTTTGCATTTCATCTTTTTATACATGAATTCATCATACCAATGGTTTTTAATTCAGTAAAAATCCAAATTTAAAGAGCTTTGACTCACATTTTAGGTAAGACTGATACCAGTCTTTATAGATGATAGCGTTTTTAAATTCATTCATATTTCCATGATTACATGAATTTGTTTTTGATGTTTTACTGCACAAGGTGACAACCATGCTTGTAAAAAACTTTGGAAGCCACAACATATTACCGTTCATTGGTTTCTTTTCTGCCATCAAAGTATTATTTGTCTATAGAGTATGCTTCAGTACAGTATAACTCCTGTACTATTAGGTTTCTGATTGTAAATTAAATTTTTAATTAATAAAATGTTGAAGGTCTTTATTATATGGTCATCAACAACAGATATTCCAGCAGAATGTGATGCTTATGATAATATTATTCTTGAAAAAAAAAAACTATGCCTTCAGTAGACTACATCCTCAGACATAGAATCTCAATATAAAGTATCATTTGGATATGATTCCACACATTTCGTCCACAATCTGGATTGTCTGGGAGAGATGGCTCAAAAGGGATACGAAAGCCCATTACTCCTGCCTTCATATATGTTTTTAATAATTTCTTGTTAATAACTTCTTTATTACTAATATCTTCTTTTCTATGCAGATGGTGAACAATAGCATTTTCTCTGTACTGGTTTTTAATATTTTGCTCAGAATTTTCAAGTCACTTCTTCATAAAACAATGCCAAGACTTTGCAAAGCAACATACATAGAGTCGGAAGTGGATTAAAATTTTAATTAATGTATGGTTTCCAGAACATTTCTTCAACAGAACTTTACTTGAATAAAAACCTTGAATTAATATCTTGAGTAAATCATGATACTTCAGTGTAGTACAATATGATCCTGCATCAGTATTCCAGTTTCATTCATATCAATCATAATTAAAAACGAAAAATTAAAAAAAAATTGATACTATCACTCGTTGTCTTGAAAATTATATATTATGCTTCTTAACTAATATTTACATGAGGCACTTTTTATTAAATTTTCTTCATTTTATAAACGCCTCTGGTGGAATTTTATTTTCAGACTGTAACTGCTGAAATATGAACAGTGCCCGTTGTAGATCCCATCCAGTTTCTTGAAGGCAACTGAAACAATACAGAGTATATAGAGAATCAGAACAAAAAACTAGCAAAGACAAAGTGTAGACTAAAGCTGAACATTCACCGACTTATTTTCTATCTTTCAATTTGGAGAAAGCAATGTTATCAAATTTCGTCGTGTCCATTCATTTCTGCACCTAATGCTGATATTAGATGGATGGAGTCCTTTCAAACAAATTTACTTGAAAGGGACATCATTCAAAAGCTGTTTAACAAAGTTATTAAACTAACTTGATACTCCAATGTTCATTCATGCCGGTCTGCGCGCTGAGCATGTTCAGTAGCACCTTCTGCGTCTCTTCGGCGGCGGCGGGAGCGGGGACTGCAGCGGGAGCGGGAGCTAAGGCGGGAGCGGGCGCGGGCGCAGGCGTCGGCTCCGTTGCGCCAGCGGAAAAGGCTTTATCTTCCTGAAAATACAATGGAATTTAAAAAACACGGCCAAAACATTTGCATTCTTTCTATGCACCAATTTCTATACACTACTATGATGACAGCCAAGGCTTTGTACCGGTTTACAATCAACCAATTTTATGTAATGGTTATTTACAATAATGGTTATTTTATCAGGTTTTTGTGACTTATAAGAAACGTCAGAATAAAATCAAATAAAATACCGCGTTTAAAACCATTGAAACATAGTTTTATTATAATCATTTTATTCAACTATTTTGTTTTATGGTAAAATTTTTAAAACAAGTGTTATGAAAACCTCCATTAACCGGTTCATTCTGCGAGAACTACTTTTTCTATATGATAAGTTTCTAATAATAATATTTTATTATTAATTTATTTTATAATGTGAGTCAATACTATAAAATTAATGTTTCATTTCTCATATTCCGAAAGTACACTTGGAGTTGCCTGATCACAGGATGAAAACAGCACTTTTTATCCCTGGGAAGTGATTCTCCCTGCTATCAAAAAATTTAGAAAACTATGTGAACCATTGATAATACAGGCAGCTCATGTCCCATATTTTTTCAGTCACTGTTAAATCCCAGCATAAATTGTAATAAAAAAAATATCGACAATTTTGTAACATCATTTTATACATATAAATTACAATAAATTATTGTTTAATTTATATAAATTTGAGCTAAATATTTACTATCATCAGTGACCAAAAAATACTACACATCAGTGACTAAAAAACTTGACATTTCATATAGGACATATGTGATGATGTTTTATCAAATTAGATATGGATTGAACACCTGATCTTATTAGAGAAGTAGTTGTTTGTTTAACTAATCAGTTTTTATTTACTTTTCTCATATTAGCAATGATAAGCAGTGTCATCCTCGGTTGAAAGGCCTAGTTCGGCACTCGAATTATAAGCGCCCTCACTACGCTCGTGCGTCGTAAATATGTCACTTTCACCTCTCGTGTAACAATCTACTATTTCCCGCCTTGTTATGGCCAGAATACATTGATAATGTAACAAATACAATTTGTACATGCATTACGCAACAAAGATTCTATTCTACATGTTTGTATACAACTAAAAACTTGGTGTGCCATATGGCTGCACTTTGAAGATAAAACCGTTCAAAGCCTGTTTATTCGACAAAACCTATTTAATGAACATTCATTGATAAAAACCGTGTCATGGTTAAAAGTGAAACAAAACTGAAAGGAAAAGCTCCTATGTGCTTAGGCTATAACGGGTTCGACTTTTTCTGATTCTAAGCCCTAATACATACATACATAACTTCACGCCAGTTCCCTTGCGGGGTAGGCACGAACAACAGAGCGCCATTTAGGCTTATTCTTACATACCTCACTTGCTTCTTTGACATTCATAACTCTTGTCATGCACGCTCGTCTGTTCTTAAGGCTCCTGACATCACCTTCTGCTAGTACAATGACAACCACCAATAAACGCAGATTATTTCTGCCAATAGTAATATAGCAAAAAGAGTTGATATTACATGAAAATATAAAAGAAATAAAATTGTTACAGTCAAGTTAAGAGACCAATTATGTGATAATTTAAGTAGTGTATCTCTGCGAGTAGTTTATATATTTGTGTGTCTGTCTCTGTCAGTGCGAGCGCGTGTGATTGTGTCCGAATGTAGGTGTTTCGAATATAATCGGCATAAACATGTGTGAAATATATCTATACTAATATTATAAAGAGGAAAGATTTATATTTTTTGTATGTTTTTAAGAACAAACTTAACTACTGTACCGATTTCAAAAATTCTTTCACCATTCAAATGCTACATTATCCCTGAATAATATAGGCTATATAAAAATTAGGAATCCCTACAACACTTCAATAATGTAACTTATCAATCTAAACAAAATACTTGGCACTGGAATCGGGTTCTACAATTTCGATGAAATTTTATGTGTTTGAGTAGGTCCCGAGGTGGTTTAGATTCACAATTAGACCCGGTAGGTGGCGCTGGTAACGGATTCTAGATTTTTATTTATTCAGGGCAGGACAACGTCTGCCGAGACGGCTAGCCTTTAATATTAAATAAATCATCAACTCACTTGCTCCTTAGTGGTGTTTGTAATATAAAGCATGTCATTGATAATACAGAAACCGCCTCCGCTGTTTGGCACGATCACAAACGTACGGTGGAACGAGCGTGTTGGGTTGTTCGACGAGTTCGTCTCTTTGAAGACTCCATTCATAGTAAGTACTATCATTGAGGGCTGGAAAAAAAATAACACCGCCTAATAAATTGTTCCCATATGAATACATCGCCATAACAACCTTGAGTTGTGTTCCGGCTTTTGTGGCCATGTTCCACTCCCTTTAGAGAGCGACTGCAATTAAGCAGCACCTTTGGTATTACAAATGTCCACAGGCGATAGTAACCACTTTCCATGAGGTGGGCCGTCTGCCTGTCTGATGAAGTCGTGCAATAAAAAAAAATGGTAATAGGTGACAAAACAACCCACAGTTGTCAGGTGGTAGGTTATTTGCCCAACTGAATGGCTACCCCCCTGGTCTAGAGTATGCCGCCATAACAACCTTGAGTTGTGTTGCGGCATTAGTGACCAGGTTCCAGTCTCCCTTAAGAGAGCAGCAGCGCATTTGTAGCACCTTTGGTGTTGCAAATATACATAAGCGATGGTAACCACTTTTCATCAAGTGCGCCGTCTGCCTGTCTGCTGAACTCCTGCAATAAAAGAATATAAAAACAACAAAAGTCATAGTATTGCAATCATGATTTTGTAGTTCCAATTTAGGCCACGACGGTTCTCTTTCCGCACCGATTATCTGTTTTATTTTTATCAAAATTAGCAGATTCGATTTCCAGACTAGGGTAATTGATTTTTAGAACATCCAATGATGCCACTTTAGTTATCATCAAAATCAGCCCCAAGATCACTAAGTATTTCCTGCTATTTCTTACTTTCCGATTTAGCAATAAAGGCTAACTTGAAAATCTCACACTTGTTTAATTAATAAACATTGGTTTAATTATTACCATTCTCGATTCCTCCTCACAATTGTACTAAAGTAGACACTTACCGTAAACACTAATAAATCAACAGCGAATCCCATCAAATCGTGCGCTGTCTTGGGCAAATCTGACAGGAAGGAGACGACTTGAAGACGTCCGTTTCGCAAATAACGCCTCCTCGACTCCCTTTCAGTTATACGGAGTATGTTACGACTGTTTGTTATGTATGAATTCAGTCTGAAAATAGAGTAGATACAATTTGGTAACAAAAATGGACACCGGAATTATTCGCACTTTTTACATGGCAATACTAATACAAATGTCAAAGTCATTTTACCAAAACATTGTCGTTATTGCTATCATTTTTGACATCATAACATTTGACATAAGCTACATACAAGAAATGTCAAAATTTTACGAATGATTGAAGAAGAGTCTTCGAGCAGTCCATGCTCGTCGCCGTGACATACGACGCCGAGATATGGACACTGACGATCCATAGGCGATGGAAACCACTTTCCATCAGGTGGGCCGTCTGCCTGTCTGCTGAACTTATGCAATGAAAAAAAACTGATGGCAGGTTTGGTCCACAAGTCCAGAACACAATCATGGTCAATTTCACAATTTTTCACAATGTCGTCAATCACATTCCAGTTGTTCCAAGTTCCAAATTGCTCAATGACTATAGAACGAGTTATGTTGTATGTTTCTTTTATAGATAGAATTTGAAATGAGATATCCTTAAGATAGTCAAGGTAAGCGACATAGCTCGCAAAATTAAGGGAGACCTAAGTCCTACAGTTGGCTTACGCTTGGTTGACCACGACCTGCCTATGGTAAGTGAATGATTAGTAGGACATAGGAACCGGGCATAAACCACTAACCTGTTGGATACGGCGTTTCTATTATCATTGGTCAGGTAATTCGCCGCCATAGACATTGTCGCGTGCTCATGATATGCTTCAAGCAATGGTTGTCTCGACTCAGAGTCGTATATGGCGTAATACTGAGTCAAGAACTCCCTGACTAGGTCCTGACCCGCTTGATCAACTAGGAACGACTGCAGCCGAGGGGGTAAGGTCACATCTTCCACGACGTCAAAACCGATGGCTGGTGGCAGGTCGACGCCGTCCTGGTTAATTGTCAAGTAGGTATAGTGATGAGGGATTATTTTTAAATAATCTATACTACTATAAAATTCGTGAAAGAAGCCGTGGAAGGCCACGACACACCTTCCATTATCATATTGATCGTGTACTAGCAGAAGGTGATGTCAGGAGCCTTAAGAGCAGACAAGCGTGCATGACAAGAGATAAATGTCAAAGAAGCAAGTGAGGTGTGTAAGAATAAGCCTGAATGGCGCTTTGTTGTTCGTGCCTACCCCGCAAAGGAACTAGCGTGAAGTTATGTATGTATGTGTATGTACTATAAAATTCTAAACATGCCGTTCTGACATTACGTTGTCTGACAGTGCATTGAAGATATTGTAAAAAACAACTGGAATAGACTATATAAACGACGGAGAACACGATGCAATTTGTTTTAGATTTCTTGTTTTTTTGTTCCGGATTCACGTAAAAACTACTGGGCCGATTTCGATGCGGTTTGTGCTGATCCATAGCTAATTCATAGACTTAAGATACTATTTTTTATCTCAGCAATCCCGCGGAAATTTTTCTGGGAATAATTTGAAATGGCCAGATTGAAAAAAATAACTAATCCAATGCAGTTTTATCACTGATCTATAGCAAATTTTATATAATATAATGTGATACTTTTTATACCAGGAATCTCGCGGGAATTTTCCCGGGGGCGGTTTGAAATTTTTCGGGTGCATAAAAATCAGCTTATTCCGACACAGTTTTCACTAAAACGATAGCTTACATTCTTTTTAAAAGCTACGGTACTTTATGTCCCGGGAATCCCACGGAAATTACAGAGCGTGGGCGGAGTCGCGGGCTTATCCTACTTTTTAAATAATATCATTCAAATACTTTCGACGTGATAAGAGCCATGTTGAAATCATGATCTTGATTACACCTTTTAGGGCCCAGGGCAATAAGCTCGATCGGTGTGATACCACACTCTCACAGAACATCGGCGTGAAACGATTAGCTTTGAGCTAATCATGATTCGTACGATGAGTGAGAGTTCCAATGGCCCATTTATTCTCCCTCCCCCGATCCCTTCTATTTCATTCCTCCTGTCTGACCTCTCTATTCTATCCCATACCTCCTATCCTATCCCCTCAATAATTAAGCCTTAAATCTGAGATGAAGTAATTTCCAATGTCTCCCATAGGTCAAGTATCACTTCTCAGAGTGCCTCCTGGCAAAGGCCTCCTCCAGCTCATGCCAGTACTGCCTGTCTAAGGCAGCACGTTGCCAGTAGGGTCCAGCAGCAAGCCTGTTCGTCCTCCCAGCGCTTGCTCTGCCTTCCCCTACTCCTTTTACCAACCCTATGGATGGATGGAATAGATGGGTCTATTGCATCCCAAAGGCTGGTAACACGATGGCATTGCCCTGGTGTTGCCAACTTCCATAAGTGGTAATGTGGTAACCGCTTTCTATTAGTTGGGTCGTTAGATGCTAGCTTCGCAATAAACAATAACACAAATTGTTATTAATTAAACACATTTTTCAAACCAGTCTTATAGTAATTTCTTTTGAATTTCAGTTATTTAAGCTGGCTTATGACATCATATTTTCTTAAGATACCGCGACTAGTATACATAATAAAACTACGTTTTAAGCGCGGTAGTTTATTTGATTATAATTATTCCGACGTTTGGACCACTTTTCAATAGTCGTGACCGCGGAAGACAAAGATGTAAGTGTCAATGAATATTGTTAAAGTTCTATTTATCCTACCGCCAACTTGTTCATTTTAATTATTTACTTTTAATTTTGTTTATGGTTATTCTTTATTCTATGGGAGCCTAATCTAATTTAGCACCGCTTCGCAATTGGAATTAGCTTACGCCAATTTGTGGGTCGCCAAGAGGTAATTTATTTGGCACATTTCATCAGTCAGTAAAATTTTCAACTCGAACACGCAGTTCTTGCTTAAAAACAATCAATATCCTATGACAGTCGTTAATTTCTAACCAATATTTAACATTTTTTTTAAATAACACTACAAGCCAAAACCTTTTTCACATTTCCACCAAAAACTCGTTTATGTTATTGTTTCTTTTTTGTCAATTAACTACACAGATTAAATTGTATAGAGGTGTTTCCATATTAATTTAAAATGAACATACAACTCCAAGAAAATAGAAGTAATCCAGCAGGATCCAAAAACAATATTTTTACTTTTGTATAAGCATAATTTTTGGATCCTGCTGGATTACTATTCTTATTGTTTAATGTTATGGGTAAATTGCAGGTATAGTGGAGTATAACAATAAGATTAACTATGATATGACTTACCAAACGAACCAACTTCGGGAACTTTTTCCGCACATCGCTGGAGACAACAAACAACATGGCAACACATGTCAAAAGTAAATCACCTCTGAAACTCACATACAAACGTCAGTTTCAGTTAAAAATATAACTCTGGGCCTATAACCTGAAGACACAAATGACACTAAAATGAGTTGGATTGAATGGCGGGTTCCGTCATAGGTTGTGCCATTTTTATTCAAGTTATATACCCAGTATAGCAATTGTACTAACACGTTTCTTGCCAAAATATGAGGTTTCTCGGGTCAATATAGTTTTGACTCGCTTCATGCAAAACTTTACGAGCTCATCACGCGACGTCGCGCGCGATAATACAAACTGAAATGTAGAAATCTCGAGAAATTGACATCGAACGTGTTGTGATGATATAACTCAGAAGTAAAATCCATTTAGTTGCACTAAACTTTAGCTCTCATATAACCAAAGCATCACTTATCATCGTAAACTGTAGTTCGTAATTAGCAATATAATTATCTAGTTCTAAACATCCAAAAAGTACTGAAATGACTTTTAATATTACTATTATGTTGCATTAAATCAGTACTTCATAAAAAGCATTTTCACTGTTCTGTCCTCTTTTCATATAGTGAAAGACAAGTGTAATTCACATTAATTATGGTACTCGAACAATTAATTGTCTAACCAAAATTAAGAACATTTTTTTGTACGGCCAGTATTGTTTGTTAGAATTAATTTCTTACAAAAGACAATGAAAACACTCGACGTCGCGCAGAGTATTGAATATATATACCCATGAACTCCATGCTTTACATGGATACAAAAAAATGATGCGATGGTAAATACATAATTATATCGCTTTGTTATAGTACATTAAGCGAATATTTTGACGTAATTAGTCGCCTAACATCCTATACCATATTACTCATGTAAATAAAGACTCAAAATAGTCAATTCTCCTAGAAACGAACTAGAGTGTATTTTACTTTTGCGTTTAATAATGTTTATAATTAATCAACCACAATAAATATCCACTAAAATAAAATTATCATCAGTGACTATGAATCTTAGTATTGACAAAATTTCAGAGTTTATTAAGGTTGTGTTGTAATGTCTTTAGAAAAAATAATAAGGTGGGTTTTAGTGGACTTCGTTTTACAAAAGACACAACGTTTTGAAGTGATTTCTTCAATTTCTGGCTTTTTGCAGAATATCCTTAAAGAACAATTATGACAGTTCAACCTTTAAGGTGTAGGATATTTAAAATAAAAATAACAAAGTAGTGTAGATTGGATATTGTTTTGTATTCTTATATTCAGTTTATAATCGACTTTATTTAGTAGCTTACTAAAATAGTAGGGGATAATAAAACAATAATCATCCAGTAAAAAACATAAGTTAAAAAATCTATATTTCTAAATTTCTCCCATAGACCAGAAGGTGCTAAAACATTATTTACTAAATATTTGATGTAGAAAACCACCCTAAAACTGTGAACCAATTACTTCAAACATACTTTTTTATACCAAATTTTTGATTACTTTGAACTAATTACTTGAAGAATCATTCTTAGTAATCTTCTTTCATGATATTACCAAATATTTTACAATTGTACCTTAAACTGTCACATTGTGATTTTGTTCATTATATTTTAAGCAGTTTCTGAGAGTGAGGTTATAAAAGTAAACATTAAAGGTTAAACTCTCATAGCTATGTCATAAAAGAAACATTTCTGATAAATAAACATTTTAAACTTCTTTCTCATACTTCAACCTTCTGTCTGTCTTCAAATTTAAACCCGCAATAGAACCTTTGCAGCGGGTTCTGAAATCAGCCAAAATAATTAAAAGTATGGATCAACACCAGTCACCCATCGTAATAAATATTACCTGACATATATTTCGTGATCATTAAACCTGTTCACCAATGGATTGCCTTTGAGGTACAACTCGACCAATGGAAGAGATTTAAATGGATCCAGAGAGCCAATGAATGGAATCTGAAAAAAAATCGGAACTTACTGATACCTTAATTCGTAACCGACCCAATGCCTACATATTGCTACAGGAAATGTAAAACTGATAACAACAAGACTCTTATATGAAACTATTAATGAAAAAGTATAAAATTTCTTTGTAAGAAGATTTTTATCAAAGAGTAAATTATCACGTTTTAAGCATCTCCTATTTACTAAATGACATCAGCTGATTTGCGAATTAATCTATAATAACACAGCCATGCTTGTTCAATGTGAGTTTTAGAAACCGGTAATTTTCATGTGTAGGTTTCCTCATAATGTTTCCGTAACTGATGCAAATTCAAAAGTTTTTATACAAAATAAGTTCCACTGGAGAACACTTTTTGAAGGTCATACATACAAGTTAAAATTTAAATTTACTTTCTATTCTATGTAACCGCTTCGTAACGTGTTATTGCTGTTAAAGAGTAGAAGCGACAAGAAACTCCCCAGAAACATGTCTAGCTAAAAATTGTTTTGTGTTCTAATCCACTCTTAGACTAATTATTATAATTATTAAGAATTTAGCCTTGCGTCAATAATTTAAAATCAAGTTTGTAGCCAGCTTGTTGTGGGTTATGAAATAAAGTGAAATCTAAATCTTACAATGCTGAAATTCTTTTTAAAAATTTGAGAGCAATGGATATTTTTTCACATTTTGGGATAAAAATATATGCTACATTAATTTCATGTTGTTAAACTGTGAACTTCGGATCCATATCTTATAGTTAAAACTTTTTTCCAAAGTATCGAAAAAAATGTTGACAAAGGCAGATACATAAAGAAATAAGGAAATATACGTAATCACTTTCATATTTTGTATTATTCTGTTTTGGTAATCCATATTTATATATGGATTATCAAATATTTGAATATTAAATATTTGACATCTCACCCTATTATCACCCATATATAAAATTTTCAAGTTCTTGAGTTTGGTGGATAATATCTTCAAGTGCTCTGTGCCATGCAGCTTGTTGTCATTCAGGTTTAATGCTTCCAAGTCCGGAATGTTCTCAGCGATTATGTCAATTGCAGCTAGCATTATCACAGGACGGAATAATGCACAGAATATGTCTGTAAGATCTAGAACAAAATGTTTACTGTTTGTATAAGTTGGTTGCAATCTTTATTGTTTGTTTATATTAGTTACAAAGGCGCTGTGCAACACCAGATTTTGTAGGAAAATATGCCATTTCCGCAGCCACTTGTTGGTCAATAATAGTAGCCACAAAGTTAATACCAGCCTATGATTTTATCATCAACCCAGTTATAAAATCTTATATGATTAACTTAAGATTAATTACAATTTATTATTACATTCACAGTTGAGAAATTGGACTACTTATTTTTTTAGGGTTCTATTCTTATCTTATTCGTGAAAGCTTTTTTTCACTTTAAGGAAAATTGGTTTGTTTTTGGTACAATTGTTCTTAGCTAAATAGTCAAGTGAACTTTCATCCAACTATTAAATGTAAGCCACAGCCAACACAGGGTTGACTGACTTTACTGGCGATGGGTTAACCCAGGCAGACTGCACTGGCACAAGCTGGAAGCCTTTTCTTGAAGGTATTCTAAGAAATGAAATAATTTTATAAGTAACAAAATTAAGTTTACCTGGATCAGCATGAAATTTCGTCAGATCCAAAGCCTTGGTAGTAGCATTATATCTCTTTGCCATAGTCAGTTTCATTTTTTCCTTCATTTCTGCATCAATAACTACATTCGGTACGGCATTTCTGACAATCACAACCAAGCGAAAGCCATCGGGCATGGTTATTTTTCTATCCGCATGGAATAGTTTCTCAGCAATTTTAACGTCATCTACATAGAAATGCACTGCATTCCCATTGATTTTGTAATAGTGCGGAATGAATATTTCTGGTGATAGATGGCTTAATAATGTTCGTAATAAAGTTTCTTTTTCATGTTTAGCACCATATGGTATGATTATTTGGTACCAGGGCAACATACCAGCAATAAATTTCTTTTTAGGCATACCATGCATTCTTGGGGCTGGAGAATTAACTCGTCCACCTCCACCTCGACCTCTGAATGATTTAAAATTGTTAGGCTTTGCACCTGAACCACTCATGTCAATGTCATCATCCAGTAACAACTTTGCATCGTGCCAATTACGGAGTACATTCTTTCCTTTATTAAAAGCCCCTGATTTGAAGCGAACTCGCCTTGTATTGTTTGTCGAAGTCCGGTCATCATGTTCTGTAAAGTATGATAATGAAAGATATTCTACAGTGAAGGGTGCAAAATAAAAAAAGCTATATAATAGCAACCTTACAGGAAAGACCACAGTGAAAAATATTTCACAGTGACTATAAACCAAATTTACTGAAATTACTATCATATAATTATATTGTTGTATAGTGTTACACGATGTCCACCACAGTAGTCATGAGAACCATAGTGCATATTAATATCACATAGACAATAGTCATATATAATATTTTTAGTCGATTTATCAGATGATTCAATTTATAATTAAACTAGAGTTTAAGTTAAGTTTAACTAGGGTCAACCTCTAGTGCGTGTCTCTTGTTTAAAGAGCAAATAGTACAGGTTACATTGTATTAAATTTTTATGTATTTACCCCCGAAAGATTCACTTCATTTTATATCGCAAACTATACCACCCCCGTCTATATGTACATACATACATAACTTCACGACAGTTCCCTTGCGGGGTAGGCACGAACAACAGAGCGCCATTTAGGCTTATTCTTACACCTCACTTGCTTCTTTGACATTCATAAATGAAACTCTTATCATGCGCGCTCGTCTGTTCTTAAGGCTCCTGACATAAACTACATACATGACAAAACTCGACAAAATAGATAACATGGACCAAGTGAACCCAGTGGACGAACTGCACCCAGTGGATCCAGTGGACAAAGTGGACCCAGTGGACCCAACGGACCAAGTGGACCCAGTGGGCCCAGTGGACCCAGTAAGTCCAGTGGACCAAGTAGACCCAGTGGGTCAAGTGGACTCAGTGGACCCAGTGGGCCCAGTGGACCCAGATGACCCAGTAGGCTAACTGTTCCAAATGGACCCAGTGGACCCAGTAAACTCAGTGGACCAAGTGGACTCAGTGGACCAAGTGGACCCAGTAGACCAAATGGACCCAGTAGACCCAGTGGACCAACTGGACCCAGTGGACCCAGTGGATCAAGTGGCCCCAGTGGATCCAGTGGACCCAGTGGTTCAAGTGGACCCAGTGGTTCAAGTGGACCCAGTAGTCTAAGTGTTCCAAATGGACCCAGTGGACCCAGTAAACTCAGTGGACCAAGTGGACCCAGTGGACCAAGTGGACCCAGTGGACCAAGTGGAACAAGTGGACACAGTGGTCCAAGTGGACCCAGTGGACCAAATGGACCCAGTGGACCCAGTAGACCCAGTGGACGAAATGGACAAAATCACAAAACCAGTCCTAGTTTCCGGGATAAACTTTACATAAATCTATCCCAAAATGTATCCCATTATCCGGGATAAAAAGTATCCCTTGGCCACTCTCGGTATTCAAATTATATATGTACTGAGTTTCAGCCAAATCCATAGAAGGATAACAAACAAAGACAAATATATTTTTATCCTGGAAACTATCCCATTTTTCGGGATAAAAAATATCCTATGTTCATTCTCGGCATCGAAAAAATATATAGACTGAGTTTCAGCCAAATCGGTCGAGTAGTTTTTCTGTGAAAACGGAACAGACAGAGTTACTTTCCCATTTATAATATTAATAGGGATTACTATTTTGTACCCCTTAGTTAATTTTATAAGCCCACTATATTATCATCTAGATAATTTAGTGCATCAGTAACTAATTATTTTATAACTGTTTTTGTGATCCTGGCAAAACTATGATGTAATTACTATTTTTACCAGTGATGCAATGTTATTGTTTTGTAGGGTAGTATTTTCTTATAAAAGGCGTAGCGGCGTGTAGGCGGTGTTCATTGCTTACTGTACTGTGTGAATAGTCACATCAAAGGCTGAACAATAAAGGGAAAACCCTGCCCAAATTGTTGATGTTTGGTATATTTGGTACTTTCTTACCCTTGCAAGGCAGAAGGCTGTTACAATAGTTAGGTTTCTACATGTGTATGAACATTGGATATTTATGATAATTTTATGTGATTTTATTGCTAATTTAAAGATAACATTTTGTCACTTTGATTGTCAAGCTCTTTTTTATTAATATGACACCCAAGAGCAATGTTTGTCCAGTCTTGTTGCTGTGTTTACTTATCATGGTTTACTTTTTTCTGACCTTGATTGTCTGGTTCTATCTATACTACTAAACAAACAGTAGTCAAAACTACACTGTAAGACAGATAGAAGGATTTGTCGAAAACCTACAATACTGCATGGTCCGTCGAAAACCTACAATACTGCTTGGTCCTTGATTCTTTAGCTGCCATTACAATGAACTACATACATACATAACTTCACGCCAGTTCCCTTGCGGGGTAGGCATGAACAACAGAGCGCCATTTAGGCTTATTCTTACACACCTCACTTGCTTCTTTGACATTCATAACTCTTGTCATGCACGCTCATCTGTTCATAAGGCTCCTGACATCACCTTCTGCTAGTACACGATCAATTTGATCATGGAAGGTGTGTCATGGCATTCCACGACTTCTGCATCCATCCACTTTTGCACTGTATATCTGTTTAGTCATTCTTTCATCATCCATTCTTTCCACATGCCCGAACCACCGGAGCCTTCCTTTGCTTACCTTCACCCCGACACTCTTTTTCAGACCAACTCTCTTTCTTACTTCGGTATTATGAATGCGGTCCGCGAGCATCACTGCAGATTTTGCGCAGTGCTCGCATCTCGACCGCATTTACTCTACTTTCATGCTCTCTCTTCCATACCCAACTCTCGCTTCAATATGTGAGCATAGGTACCAGCACCGCATTGAACTAAATGACAAAAAACCTTGTAGTAGTTCTAAAACATTGGAATTAAACAAATAAACATTACAATCATATTTCTGTGTGAAATATATAATTCTATGGGGTTTCTTCATTAGATAAGCTACAATCAGGTACTGTACTCATCATAACCATTATACCTACTAAGTACCAGTTTACAGTATAAAATCTAAGGTTTTAGAAAAGGATGATAGCTATATGATCTTTATTTATGTCTTGACCTCATCCTAACACACAAATCATACTATGCTTGCTCTATTTATATTACGTATTTAATTATTTAAATTAATTTATTATTAACATTAGTACTATATAAAAAATACCTAATACTTTGACATAACCTCCTTTATTTTCTCCCTACTGTTGCACTTATAGGTCCAAAGTTGAACGAACAATCCTTTCAAAGACCAAAAGAAAGCTAGTAATCAACAGAAAAAGAACTAAAAAACAGCACAAGTTATCAACAAATGAAGAAAAAACATAACAGAGCAGATTCACATACACTATAAGAGTAACCATGAATATATTCAAAAAGGCGGCCAATAAACACGAAATTATAAATCGTGTATATGAAATAAATACTAAATGGTTATCAGTCAGTTTTGACACTCGCCGGGTGCTTCCACTGTACACTCGCTCAGCGAGTGTGCATTTGGTGCGAAGCTAACCTAACCTAAATCACTTTTCTAGTCACTTGTCGCGACCTATCACCACTATTCACAATAATATTAGTGAAGAAATAGGTGAGGTTATTTTACCAAAAATTAATGTTTCAAGAACTCCGGACCATAGGGGTCGCAAAAAGAGTATATATACCTTCCCACTACCCACTCCGCCCACCCACTACTTAAAATTCGTGTACCGGAGATGAGTTGCAGCCCTAAGCTCTACAATAAACATAAAATGGCGTATATTACGCCATATTTACACGTGATAACGAAATTATTGCTTACCAAAGTGATCATTGTCCCCTTTCCAATTCCTTACTCTTCCACCTCCACCACCACGTCTAGGCATGTTTATGATATACTTAGACCTTGTATTCAAATAAAGTTACGGGCTAATGATTTTTCTGAAACAAGAAGAAACGATGAGCTGGCTAACATAAGATTATATATAAACAAGGTTGAATAACATAAAGCAATCAATTTTCAATTAATTGAATTTTACAATACCTCTAATAGTTGATCAGATTTTACTACTAATTCTGTTTTTTATATACACAATAGATTTTCAACAAAAAACAACATCGACCTCGATGAGTGTTCAGATCTTTTTTAGCACAAGTGATGTAGAAGTAGATCCACTTCAATTTTATGATAGCATCTTTTATCGAGATAATCGACTAAAATCCATCTTATACATTAGTATTCTTTTAGAATGCTTTTTCTATGGTTGTAGATATCGGGTACCAGAATTGAATGATGTTTTAAGTTTAGATTTAGATATGCCTACATTCTTATTTATATTGAGTTAGAGGAAGTTTTTGGTATTCTTTAAGAACCTTAGAGAATACTACGAACTTACTCCAACTCAATATAAATAAGATTAAGGCTCATTTTTAACCATTAAAATATTTTTAGATCAAGGAAAGGAGTTTTGAATAATTACGACAAAATAGAATTCACTAAAAATATTGGTAAATAGAATCTGATAGAATTATCTTGAAACGGAACTAACTTTTTTTCTACTAACAACATTCTCAAAAAGAGCATTCTGCTTTGACATATAATGTAAACAAAAGTAAAGGTGCTCGTTATATTTCTTTTGTTTCATATTAACAGTGATTGAAATATATACGTTTATATATGGTTTGAATAAATTTACGAAATTATTTCTATTACTTTGAATTTTAGTCGAATTACATTCTATAAAGATTCAAATTGATTATGATTTTCTGTCATTATAGGGAGAAGCTGAGCGTGCATTTCGAGATATCATTAAAAACGTTTGGAAAAATTCGTGCCAACATACTCTTTGTGAGTGATTAGTTGTAAACTTCGAGGATGACAATAGCAGTATTTCTAAATCCGAGTCCGACGAAGATGATGTTAGCGAGATAGAACATTTAGATAAAGATTTATTGAAATAAACTATATTTATATAATACCTATCATATTTATTTTCGGGAATTTTGAATGAATAATAAAATGAATATACGCTTTAACGTCAAGTAACCTTAAAATAAAGGTCTTTGGTTAGTATTTTTGTCAACTTTATGTATAATTTTACCATAACGACGGGAAGTTGAACTATATTTTTTTGCCTTCTAGCAATATTCTAACCTATCTGTAGTCAAGGTCAGTGAATTAAAACAAAGCGAATTTATCTATGTTAATTTAATTTTAACGCCGATTCAAGTCTAAAATTCATTACAAGTAATACGGATATAAAAATGCTAAGTTTCACACGAGAAGTCATTTTATAGTTTACCAAGGATACCTAGAGGAATGAAAAAAAATTAGTTATATTTTGACGATATTTACCAACCAACAGCCGACATTGCGGGTTTGTAAGAGTTAGTTTAGCTTCTTTTAATAAAATAATTGTTCTGTTAATTATCACAAGATATTAAAGCTTATACTTACAAAATTATAGTCATTATCTATGATGTTATAAGGTTCTAAAAATGCCGTGTCTGTATATTGAAGCTATTTAAAAAAACAACTAGAATAGACATTATAAACCATGGAGAACACGATAATTTTTATAATAAAACTACGATTTAACGGTTTTAAGCGCGGTAATTTAAAACGTAGTTTATTAACCTAAGAAAATATTACGACATTTTTTTTATATTTCTTGTCGGTTTGTCTGTTTGTTCAGGATTCACGTAAAAACTACTGGACCGATTTTGATACAGTTTTCGCTGCTCGACAGAAATAAAGCAACCTGATACTTCCACGATGTTTGACGTAGTACCTCCTGTGGGATAATGTTACAGATATAGGCCGTTTCACTTAGAGATGACGAGGGGTGCAATGCGTTATTTGTGTCCTAATGGGACCACAATCAATAGCTTTGACGTTATCGCAGGTATGGCCCCAGTATAAAAAATGGAAGTGCTACAGTTTAGAGAAATTTGCAAAGTGGCACCCCTATTATTTTTACTTTATTTTGCCACACTCTAAACAGGTTTCTGTTCAGTTTCATTACCATCAAAAGGTACTGAAAAGTGGATGAAACTTCGAAATTAAATTTTAAATAAAATATCGCACTTAAAATCTTTAAAATGAAGTTTCAATAAATGATTAAATGACAAACTAAAATTCAAGATGTGTGAAATAAAACAAAAAACATTGCAAGCAAACAATTTCTAATCTAGGTTTCGTCTAGAATTTGAAGAGAGTTGTTTATCGAGATTTTTAGAAGTAATTTGAATAGAAACATTATACTGAACCGCTTTATCTATATATGTATTTGTTAATACAAATTACGTTAAATTAAAAATTCACTTAAATTTCCTTCAATAATATTTACTATGGTAATTTAGTGGCTTTTTATTCTTTAAACTCTGTGGAATTTATTTGCGAAGTGAGTAATAATTAAGTTATTAATATTTTTTGTCTACTCTTCACGTTATATGAATAAGGTATGTTTATGACATTGAAAATCATATGTCATTATTTGATATGGAATATAAATTCAATCAAAGAATTTATATGGCAATTTCTATGGCCTACGCAAAAATCTTTACAATTTATCCAGATAAGTCTGGTCATAATTCGATATCTAATTTTAGTCGATTTTGTTACTTTCGATATAAGCTATGCCTAAACTACAGAGTAAGTAATCACTACGTTATAAACCACACTACATTCAATCGTAAAAAAACAATATGGCGAATACAGCTTAGGGTTATCAGGTACAAGATTTGGTTCTTACCAAAAACAAAAAATTTGAATTACAAACCTTTGGGCAAGAATATGAACAGGGAATTATATTTTATTTTTATATTTCAATGTTATTACATTTTTAAGTATTATGTTTTAAATAACCACAACGTTGTTGAGGGAAGTTGTAACATTAGATTATAACGATTACTAGCCTCGGGTAGCGGTGTCAACACTACCTTATTCTCGTGATCCCGGTGCATGGCGGAATACCGAACACTGAAGAATTTAATAGGTATTTCGGTGACCACTTAACCGGCAAATTGCTCGCTGCCACTATTGCCAGTCCCCGAGTAGTGAGGTGCCCTTAAATGGGATGTTAATGATTAATTCTTTCACAAGCTAAAACACAATTATATCAACATATAACACAATTATATAACAATTTGTATAAGCACCATTGCTATGTGATTTTTTTAATAATCTGAGTCTTTACAGTCTTTAGCCACACTGCATATTAAAAACTTATATATATATATATATATATATATGTGTGTGTGTGTGTGTGTGTGTGTGTGTGTGTGTGTGTGCGTGTGTGTGTGTGTGTACATATACGTGGTTATAAGATTATATTTGTTGTATTTATTATCGTCAATTTGTCTTACGTCACGTACATGAAATAATTTATTGCTACACAATTAGCAAGGAGTAGTCCAGCCTCGTGCCAAAATAGAAAACCTTTGGAGATGCACCTACGAACATATTTAGGTTTTACATAGTTTCACGTAGCAGTTAAGATTTCTGTATATATAGTCTTAAGTTTAATGTTAAATTAATTACGCAATAATTACATCTAGAGTACAAGACTCGTCATCTTTTCTTGTACTCCCCTCACGAGTGGTCGAGCTTAGCTCCCGCAGTGATTGAGCCGTGGCCTCTCGCCAGTTGTGTGTCACTCCATCTAACGGGGTAACCATCATCGACGCACCACACAACATATTTAAACCCCCACAAGTGGTGATCCCGACGTAATAGGACCTCTATAAAAGTACTGACAAATTTTCTCAATGCCAAGGCAAATGGATGAATCGTAAAATATAGGAACCGGCCATGAGTTGTGAAACAAAATTGATTACGTTGGTACTTAATTTATCACGTTAAAAAAACTGTTTTGTTAAAAAACTTTTGAGCTGGCAACTTCTGCCGTTATAATTGTCTATGGAACACGCTATAAAAATTTCTTTACATGCAGAATATTTATTCCATTGTGTTTTTGTAACTTATTAAAAAAATATTTTCTCTAAAAGTTTCTTAAATTTGAGGAAAAATTGTACATCTAATTGTAACATAAGTAGTTAATAAGATTATACTATAATAATTTCTTTTATATTACAAAAAAAATTTGATGTCATTATAAGAATGAAACATGTAACGGAACTTATAATGCCATAGACAGTGGAAAAAAATCCACACAAATTTCGTGTTCTTTTTCGAGGCTGCCATGTTTTGTCCTATTTGTCGCGTTAGATCAACGCTTTCGCGTTTAAAGATCAAAACTGTTATTTTCTGAATGTATTACGGGCTGTGTTTTGTTTACAAATATTGTAATCTAGTGTTGTAATAATACTAAATAAGCGTTAGCCAGTTAATCAAGTTTGATACTTAAGTGTCTTGGAGGATCGTTCGTATTTCAGGAAATTTTACAATCGTTATGTGGTTCCCAACTCTGTGTATTCTGAGAAATACCGTCGCAAATTTTGAAACATTCTTGTCATTATTTGTGATTTAATACTAATTCGTCGATTGAGTGTGTGACGCAACCCACGTGCACATATAACGAGTATCTCATGCACATTTGTTATTATTTTGTTCGCGAGTCCGATTCGTAGCAGTCTGTATCGAATCGAGTAGGGGAAACCGCGTCTCGCGTTTCGCTTTTTCAGTCGCGTTCTGCGGAGTCGATTAAACGTTAGCTAATATCAACCTATTAGTGATTATAATCAGTGGTATTTTATTATTAAGGATAAATTGTGTTGTGTGTCTGGCTGTGGTAGTTCTCAGTAGGTGCAGCGCACACGTCGCACACGTGACACGGGACGAGTGTTTGGGTGTCAGTCGGTTGTGGCTCGCGGGCTCCGCTACAGTCCGCCTGCAGTGCGGAGCGCGCCACGGGCGTCAAAGGTGAATCACCGCGCGGTGCCGTTTTGATCGTGCTTGTTTACCCGCGTGTGCATAAGTGCGTGGAGCGGAAGTGCAAGGCATGTGCGCCGCGCTACGGCGCCGATGACATCGCCGTCCGGAGCGACGGCGTTTCGTGTGCGAGTGTGTGATACCTGTTTCTTGGGTTATGAGTGTGTGACAAAGTTGTAGTGCACTGAGGACACTGGAGCCCCTAGACGGAGTTGGGCCCGCCGGGGCGGCCCTGGTGCTTCTCGGGGCTCCTCACGAAGGCAAAATGGCTGCGTGGAACCGCCACCACCACTTCAACATGCTTATGGATGAGAATGCAAAAAACAAATGTAAGCATACTTTGTAAACATGTATATTGTTGTTATGAAATTAACACGTGTTTCAGCTTAACATTGGAGATACAAAAGACAGTGGTATGAATGACCAATTTCACAATAACACAATTTCCAGCATTACATTTTTCTTAAAAATGATTAGCAAAATTAACTAAATAAACTTTCACAACAGGATTATATACATCTTTTCTTTTCACAAAAGGTCATCACACTTTATTTTGTATAAATATTTTGAGTATGGAGCATGTATTTCAACTCAATTTCATAGTTAAGTAGGTTAAGCATTTTCCGGCATAGTTTACTGGTGACAATCATAGAGGTGACTAGTTCCATTCCTGAGATGGTAAATTTTGCAAAAAATCTTTTAGTTATTTACTATGGTCTAAGATAGGTCCCAGGTTCATTATATATTAGCTGTAACACAAGTGTAAGTTGCTCAGCTTAAAGGTATACAAATTATGTGTTTGTCTGCCAATTATTATTACAATTCTTGAAAAAAATCAAGTAAATTAACACGCTTTCAATCATAGTATTGTTAAAATTATTGTGAATAAGTAAAATATCCATTTTTTGGAGATAGAATGTATCCTTTGAATATACCTATTATTCAAAGTAAACATGTTTAAATTTCTTAATACATTTGTGCATTTGGTTTTGTTTGTGTTTATTCCATATCCTGGAGTCTTTTTTTTTTCTAGAAAATATTTTTTTTATCCTATATAAAGTATCTTATACTTGTGATCAAATATTTATACATATATATATAAAGTCATAAAAATCTGGCCATGAAAACAGAAATTAAGATATGTCCAAATTGACTTGCATTCAAAAACTAGTTGTATGGTATGTGTCCTATGGTTTCCCTGGATTTCAACTCTATCTATCAAAAGATTTACTTTCTTGCAAGGAAGATAAGCTCGCTTCTTGACTAAAACTATCACTCCTGGCTAAAGATAAGTTTATATGTTACTTATTATCAAAAATTTAAGTTTCAAAATGATTTGTATTATAAATAAAAAAGATATTTAAATAAATATATATAAAAACATAAAATATTATTAATTTATAAAAAAAATTACAACAAAAATAATGTGGTGTCCCTATAGATAAATTAGCTTAAGATGTTTTTGCCTTTATAGTAGTGTATGGTCAACACATAAATAAACTAATACTTTTATATATTTTAATAGACAGGTACTTATTATTAAACCTTAAGACAATTATTGATATACCAAAAAGCCGCAAGACTAACACTATCACTATCTCGTGATATACCAAGAAAATATACCCATTTCATACAAATCATACAACTCATTTATAAACAGAGTGAGACAACAACACAATTAACGATCACGTGCACAAACATGATCTGCACTCTCATTGCGGACACATATGTGCTAATAGTGAGCTAAATCATATTAAAATAATAAATGTCAATATTCAACATAATTTTTAATACTAAATTTCTTTAACTCCAGACATTTCCTACTCATCTTCATCCTCACTTTCATCTGATAAATCATTTGTGTTGATTCTAATTCTAAAGCCTAATACCTGTCCTGAAATTTCTTTTCCTCTTCAAGAGCATGTAAACAAACATTTTTCTATTCCTCTACATTTATGCTATTAAATTTTTCCTCAGCTAATGTAATTGTGACATTTTATTGACTTAAGTTTTCACTATCCCCCATATTTATTCAATTGAATTAAACTGATAGTGATATGGCCGTAAACGGAGGAACACACTGTAATATTTTGTTTATATTATAGTCTACAAATCTCGCCTTATGTTTCAGAATCAATTTATGAATTAATTATCAAACTAAAACCAAGTAGTCAGAGCTACAACAATTAGCAATTATACGATGTACTCTGTGTTAGCAATGTAACTAATTATTATTATTATTTTTTGTTTTTTTTATGTAAGTATAGGTTTGCGTTTGACCACTGTCTCACCTGATGTTGAGTGATGACGCAGTCTAGGATGGAGCACGCTTACCTAGAAAATACCTATTCACTCGTTTATATTTGACTTGCACCATTGACTTTTGATTGTAAATATATTTTCTTCTTCAAAATGTAAGGAACCTCTTTTTGCTGATTGTATAAGGAATTTTAAATTTCATGTTTAGAATTCCTATAATTGCACTAAGGCAAAAACTTCTCAAAGCTAATTTACCTTTAATCCACTAGTTGGCCATAATTGTTTGGTCAGTTTGACAATTCATTGGACTGTACTCCAGTGACTATTTTAGCTATTCTACTGAAGTAGGCTGCTTTTGGTCTGTTCAATAGAAGCAACTTCTTTAAACAATAAAATGCATTATTTTTGCCAAGCTATTGCTGTGATATTTTTTTAAATTGTTTTGTTGTAGTATTCTACTTTAGAAAATATAAAAACTTGAAATGCACTGTCATTAGGGGCTTGGGGTTCTAGCTATTGGTGGTTAGGGTACCCGAGACAGGTTCATCTTGCTGCCTAAAACCTATAAACCAGCTGAGCAGGAATGATTTCTCCGCTGATTTGTAGGTCCTTGATGAAAAATATTGTAATAACTGAAAAAGTCACAATCACCAAAAAGTTAATATTTTTGACATCAAATAAAACTTGCAAAAAAATCAATCATTCTCTAACATTTATGGTTTTATTCATATTAACTAACTCAATATTAATATGACCCTTACTGTTTATTTTTTTTAAAAGAAAATCTGCACAGCAAGTAATTTTTTTCATGTTCAGGCCAGAAACCAACCACCATTTATTCATATACTTATAAAACTTAACTTCAAATTATTTATTTCTTATAGTTGATGACAGATGGCTGCATGTTAGATGATTTTTATGCCAAATTAGGTATTAATCAATTAATTCTAAAAAAAGCCATAAAGTTTGTAGTATAGAGTAGTAGGGAGGGAGGTGTTCTACAAAAAATATTAGAACATAGAACTTTCAAGTGACACGAAATCCACCATTACACTCATGCTGCCACTCTCATAATTTTTTAAGGATGTGTTCATGCTCAACAGTCAATAAATTGATTTCTTAATACTGCTAAATATAAAATTCAAGAGTGTCAACTAGACAAAAATTAAGTTTATAAAAGGAACTATGTACCATTAATATATGTTCAATTTGACTATATAAATAAGATATTTTCATTTATCTTTAAGTATTATACAAATCTTTAAAATATTCCTGAGAAGTTATATAACAAATTTTTCTTTTACCTGTTGCCAATCATTTTGGGGTTGTATCTTGTTTTTTTATTCCATACTCTATTCGGACATACATCCACTCCCAAACTACAAATCGTCATTCTTTATGAAATCCATCCATCTCTTTCTTGGTCTACCTTTCCACCTGCAGCTAAGCGATATATATATATATAGTTTCATAATTAACGCATTAAAGGAATTATAATTATTCTGAATATTTCTTTGACATATTTAAGAGGTTTCAATTTGACATAAGTCGAAGTTTATATTGGGGTGAATTATGAATGGTCCGTACACCCGCGACCCCAAAACTGTTTAACACGCAGCAAGGAACTCCCCAACCTTTAACCTAATTCCATGTACAATCCTCGCAGATGGGTGCTTGCATTGACGCTTTTATTAGATAACACGACTTTTACGCCCCGAGTTTGAGAGCCCGATGATAGTAAATTGGGACACAATACGAAACACTCATATCGCCACCTCGAACGAACATTATTCATTCAATGAGTTCTTTATGTGAATTGTTTGTTTACATATACGTATACGGGCGAGGGGACACCAATGAAAATAATCTACCGGAGTTAAACAAATGTTTAACTCTTAATATTTCTTCAAATGTGTTTATTGTTTACTGTACTAACCGTTCGAATCGAATCAATATGCCATTTATTGGGTGGACGACCCTTTTAAAGTGTGCGAAATTTTATTAAATTTTCCGGTGAAGCCCGATGAATCTGCTCTCCCACGCATTTGGCAAAATGTTTGAGATCGTTGCATTCGTCGGATCTAAATAACACCAAGACACTGCTCTTAATACCCAGTTTCTGGGAAATCCAGGGCAATGCCTCTTTATTTAGACTTTACTTTAGATTTATTTAATTGAGCGCTCATTGATAAATATTTTTTTTTCCCTCCTGACAAACAAGACATGTCAGGGTGTCTTTATTGTTCTTTATCTTTTTTTATTGATTTATTTATGTATAACACTTTTATATATTACATTGCTTATCAACTTATCTAAGTACAAAGCTTTTATTACTTCTATTTTAAAAACATAGGCAAAATATAGTTTCAGGTGCTTTATTGATAACAATAACGAGCGCCAATCGGATAATTGTAGTCAGACATGAATGAGTGATTTAAAAAAAACCTGGTTGCCGCCAATGATGCGCGTTCGACAATCGCTGGCAAACAAGGAGAATGTCCTAATATGGTTGATAAATAAATTTCTATCATCATTAAATTTGTCAGTTGTCTCCTTGGAAAAAATGAACGTAAACAGTGTACCGTCGGAATCGTTTGAACTCGTTTAGTACACTAGTTTCCTTGTAAATAACCATCGGGGATTTCCCCCGTGAGCAGTATAAGCAATCAAATCTCTGGTGCTTACAAGAAGAATAAGCAAGTCGCTCTCTTACAAAATTTATTATCGAGCTCTTTGTTATTCATAAATGCAAAATAAACATGCTAATTCATCTGAGGACTCGGGGAAATATAATTTTAGTCGAATAAATTAGGAGCGAATTCATCTCCGGACAAAAATGTGCACGCACAACAATAAAATTGGACGGAGCTACGTCGCATTTAAAAAATGTCGAGGGTTCGTTCGGTGAGCCAAGCGACCGAGCGGGGGATCCGAGTGCCAAATATTTACGGCGCGGTCGTTTCGTTTGTACCGGAACAAGCGGCGAACTGGCATTTTTTTCGACGCGATCAACTTTCATTCACTGTCTGAAAGCTGTTGCTACGCGGATACTGGCCTCACGGCGCGCCGTCATTGGAGGCAAGCGCTCGTGCACCAGGCGCACCGTCATCTTGATGATATCGTGCACTTTGGAAAGTAGTTATGTATTTTAGTTTACATCTGTGCTGGCGATGCAGTTTCTTGTTTTTATTCAAATCAAATCAAACAATTTGTTGCATAAAAACTTGGTTATACATTATACTGATCACATGTTTTTTGCCGGTTGGGCGTATAATTTTTTGAAACTTACATTATATAGGTATATACAGTGTAAACTCTATATAACGACACAGAAGGGACTGCATTTTATGGGTTTATGGAGAGTTGTCGTTAAATGAAGAGAAGTCTGTTATTTACGTCTTTTGCTGCACCAGTAATTTTGTTATATTTTTTTCTTACTTTATTCATATTGTTACAAGTTGCAGGACTCAAATTAAAATGCCGTTGGAATTATTATAGAATTTATTAGAACCATACAAACATGTATAACACAGTTACAAATATAACGGAACACAACCAGTCCAAACGTAATACACGATTCAATAACACGCCCAAAGTCCGTCACTAACGTCTTGCTTCGTTTGTGGCTATCGTTAGACTGTCTCACCCCTCCGTTGGGGCATTGCTTTATACTGTACAAATACAATATGTCTGCTCGACCGCGTGGACTGAATTTCTAAGAATCACACCTGGCTAATGACTACCATAAAGATTACAATACACAATGGGCTGTTTTTCCAATCACAAATTTTAAACACAAACTAAACAAAAGAAGACGGTCATAAAATAATTTCAATGTTATTAGCTCAAACGCCAACGGGTAATAAATGTGTGTTTACAGATATGCAGGTGGCCCAAGTTGTAACAATATCTTGTGATATTGACGCATCTTTATGATAAAGGAAGTACTTAGAAATTTCGTTATTTCGGAATTTCTTAGAATTTTCGGTTTGCATAATGCCGACAGTCGAGTTTATTACGGGCTAGGATAATAAAGTGATAAAAGAACTTACACAGCTGCGCATCTTTTCTATTTTTGGCATCTTAAAGGGTTCTTTTTATTACATAATTGTTGTCGTTATTGAGAGTGGGTGTATCATTGTGTGGAAGACAAGCTAAACCAACCAAAGATTTCGACTCTCAAGGGAGTATGTCGTTAAATCGAGTGACGTTACATGGAGTTTACACTGTACTTATTTAAGCAATACATTAAAATCTTGATGTAAAGGTAACTTTACGATTGATTTATTTATCAAAATAACCCGGTATTAAATCATTTGAACATATTTTTGTGACATGACTATCACAGGCTCTATTTTCATTTTCTATTTTTTACGCGGTCGTACTTTGCCTTTAAATTTATTCAGTTAGTCGTAATTAGGCCAAATAATTGTGAGCTTACATATAACAATTATATAGCGAGAGCGATACAACGCCGCGAGTCGTATTAAAGTAACCACTTACACAACGTATCAGGTCTGTGGGAGTCGAGAGCGGAGCCGGCGAGGCTTGCAACTCACGAATCACGCCGGCCACCGGTGAATGGTCACCTTTCTCCGACACACAGTCTAGACGACTTCGTTGCCACCCGTGAATGAATTTCACATTGGAATGCGGAACAACAATTTACAGTAGGCCCTACAAAAATGTATACGTGCCTTCTAACACGGTATTAATTCGATCAATTAGAAACTGCGGTCAAGAGTAATAAACAAAACGCGTCTTTAATTAAATTTTATTTTCTATTTTTCAATAAACATTGTGTGTAAGGTTGAGGGGTGGGTACCGTCGGACACTTATTTTTCGTAAGCTTGTAGTATTTTATTTCTGCGTATTATTATAAAACGTTGTTGCTTATATATTGATTTACTATTTAAAACATATAATAAACGACCTAAATAAAATTTAATGGTCACATTACTATGTCTAAATTATTTTTTTTTTAATATGTTCCGTTTTTTTTTAATTATACAAGTAGCTGAAATGTAAAGTACAACATTTAATTTGGTTTTATATATACAAACTAACAGAAATAATATTCAATGTCGGGCAACCCTTCACTAATTTAGATTAAAGAAATGAATAATAGACGATATATAATGCTTAAAGCTAGAGACACAAGTTAGATGATTATTTTTAAATAATTTCTTCAAGATAATCTTCAGCTTAACGATAATAATTAGTTTTTCATTGTATGCATAAAGGTATTAAGACACCTTTGTGGTTTTCACTCTAGCGGCTGTCTGTCTATTTATCACAGCTAAATCGTTAACGAGGACGTATACCAGAATAGAACAGTATAGAAGGAAGAGACATTGTGCCGACCTCAAATGATTGAGACTGGGTGTAAGAAAAGCGAGTGAAGTCAACTCTGTTATTTATTTATTGCGAAGCTGGCTAACAGGCAGACAGTTCAGCTCGTGGAAAGTCATTACCGTCGCCTGTAGGTGTTTGCAACATCAATGCTGAAGTCAATACGTTGCCAGCCTTTAGGATGGGATAAAGAAGATTACATAGGGAGACGAAATAGAAGGATCAGTCAAGAACAATGGGATAGAAAGGAGAGGATATGAGATTGTAATAGGGGGGTGGGATATGGAGAGTGGAAGTGGGCCATCGGAACTCTCACGCATCTTAAAGTCTATAATCAAAAAAGTGATTCCACAAATACGCTAACATGATATTAATCTAATTCTGTCATTGCCTCTTTCTTGTTATAACAAGGAAACGAAATTAAACAGCATAATATGGTACGCAGTTGTCGAAGTGTGACGAGCCAGCCCTAAAGTGCCCCCCAGTGTCATCGACCGCTCGCTAAGGTTTTTGCGCGTCCAACGGTGCTGTTATTTTAATAATTGAATGACTATGGAAAGCATCAAGAGGTAACGGTATCTGGATGAATGTATGACGTTCGTACAAGATTACGCGTGGAGGTACTTAGCAACATCACCGCTTGCCCATTTGCTGCCGCTCTCAGATCGCCGGCTACCCTTGATTAAATCACTTTAATTATGAATATTTCGGAAATTTATGATTTTTCAACAGTCCTGAACTTCACTATTAATTACATATACAAATAATTATAATGAACAAACCGTCGGCGTGTCAGTGTAGGACCTTGTAACTACATTTTTTGGTGAAATTATTGTTTTTTCGTTAAAATTGTTACATAATAGTAATACGTAACAACTTTATCGAGCTCCGCACGATAAAGGTCCTGACGCCGACGAAATGTGATCATTTGGTAATTTTTGCACCATTTTTGGATTTTACAACTGGAGATACACGTGTTTTTACCTAGCAAGAGATAGGTACAGACAGCCGTTCCTTATGCTCTATGAGTGTTGTCATTAGTGAAGGTATTTAGGTATGCGTTGATTCTGTTAAAATCAGCTTGACATTTAACGTATCAACTTCTAAAACTCGCCTGTCCAATAACAACTTTATGAATATTTATTTATTTTTGCGACCTTCACACTCGACTGTTCATTGCCCTTAGCAGACTTCCTGTTCGAGACCTTTCGAGACCAAATTAAATTGATCGTCATTTAATGAATATCAGAAGGCGGTCAATTTAGGGGCCGATTTGGAAACAATGATGATAACGGCCGACGTAAACTATTCGTCTCTATCCGAATTCAAATCAAAAGCACCGAAGCTTGTTTTAATGACGGTGTAATCGTTCGATTGGTCCATAAATGGTTTATCGAGTCCTCTTAAAAAGTTGTAAATTGTTTGCAAAAAATCACGAATCACGTCTGTATATGGATTATATAAAAAGTGAACAATGCGTAATATGAAAAATTCAGTTTGGTGGTGTCGCACATCCCCATCGGGCCCCAGCGTCGATGACCGCAGCGGTTTTTGCACACCGGGCCACAACGGTGGCCGCGTTCGCAATCTAGAGCGACACAGCCGACACACTTACATCTTGCTTAGTAGCTGGACAATGGCACTTATGCCAATATTAGAATGACGCTGTCTCCAATTGACTCTTCTGATAAGAAACGGTCAAAATAAAAAGCCTTTTCAAATGCATGAGCCTACTGAATAGCGCGACGTTGTCACTTTACCGATTTCTCTGTTCATAGTCAGCTCCTATATCTTACTTTTCATTCACTTGCCTTACCATCTCCTGAAATTTTACATTACTTGTATAGATAGAGCTTATATGAAATTTTAACCGATAGTAAGGCAAATGAACGTTCGCTAAGATAAAGGAACCAGCTATAAGTCTCAATGATGAATGCCGTTCCGGAATACTACATTTTGAGAATGTTTTACAGTTATGGCTACAAGTCCTATGACACTAGTATATCAGTATTTTCAAATTTAGTAGTTAATTCCAGACTCCGCCAATTTGTAGGATTTTAACTGGCGCTAAACTCTAGAATTCTTACAGCAGATTGTCATATTTCAGTTAACAATTAAGATTTTTCACATATTTATGAGCCCAATACCTGTACAGCGTTATTCATAAAAAATGTTAATTATCGTTCTAAACATTAGTTAACTAAGCAACTAATTAAACCTTAAGCAGTATTTAAAAATTTCTTATTCATTAAGAAAAAAATACATTGCTGAACTAAATACTACTTAACTTTTTTACCCAAGCAACTTTTTGGGAAAATACGAGCAATCTCGTACCAAAAGTCAAAATTTAAAAAAAAAGATTCTGTCATTGTCGGCTTAATTGAAGCTAGATTGACTACCACTAATTATTCTTTAAAATGGAAAATAAAATAACTAAACAAAGCCGCTCTTCACACTGCCGTGAGTTTGAGAAGATATGCAATGATTTTGATAGAGTTATGAATAATGACAAATTTGTATTCATGTCCTTTTTCTTCATTTTTTATTTTTGAAGGCTTTAGCTACTGGCACGGCCAATTATAAAAATTCTAAAAAGTTAAAACAAAGGTATAATGTCATCTTTCACTGGATCAATTTTTAAATTGTCATCATATTTGCCTTATAAACCTGTACTTTTTTCTAAATTCTAATTCATCATACTGCGTCATAGGGTCCATCTAACATATTCTTATAAAAGCATTATTAGCATTAGGGCGCCTGGTTGATATATATCTAATACATCTTGCTTAATAATGTGTAAATTGTCACCGAAATCAACAGATTCCTTTTTGTATCCTTCTTTCCAAAATCGAACACCAGCTGTTAAATGCAACAATATTTTTGACCACCATTTTGTTAATTAAGAGAGTTAAACCAGTGGTGTGAGGTTGTTTAATCTGACAGCTACTTAAGTAACTATTCAAATAGATTACTAGCCTAAGTAGTGGTTATGAATACAAATTTCTTTAAATATGTAGGTATTTAATGTTTGCTTAAAAATTAATTCACGTTTATAAATAACTCAAAAGTGGCCAAAACGTCGGAATAATAAGGATCAAATAAATTACCGCGCTTGAAACGATTAAAACGTAGTTTTATTATGTATACTAGTCGCGAAAACTTAAGAAAATATAACACTTACTTTTTAACTAATATTAAATATTTTTTCATATTATAGTACTCCATAGCAAAGTATAAGCCTGTAAAGTTTCGCTAAAACCCTTGATATGTTGGCCTTGGAGATAGTTCTCGGATAAAGTATTTTGAATATTTGAAAAAAAAGCGAACTTAAAATTCACATTGGACAAAGATGTATGTTACGTACATAAAACATCATTAGATTTCTTTTATATATAAACCTTCAATGAAAATTTATTTAATTGATGGTAGAATCGCTTAAAAATTATAGCTAATGTATAATAACAACAGACAAAAGAACTAAGCACCTATGGTTGCTAAACTAAAAAAAACCTATGAAATATGAATAATGATTTCTGGTGGGATTTTATTACCATAAATAACATATTTGGTTAAAATACGTTATATTCTGTAATTTTTGAGACCTGCAATTTTACTGTTTCTTGTTAAATTCACTCCAATAATAAGGAAACTCAGTCTATCTAGTCTACACAACTGCTCAGCAAAACATAGTCTAGTCTAAGCCAACCTGATTTGAAGTAATAAAGTGAGTGACGTGTAGTTTATGACTACGTAACTCGAACCCTTTACAGATTTATTATAGTACAGATTAGTTCAATTTCAAATTCAAAGGATTTCAAGATTCACAAACTAAATGAGTATACTCGGATGAATTAAAAAAGCCCGCCTCCATTTATTGATTACCTGGCCAGGCTGTTCGGAACGTTTTCAATGCTCGTCCTGACTAAACCGCTTTTGATCTTAATTACACAGAATTCAAAGGGTTCATGTATTTACACAAATCCCCGTGCTTTTGGTTAAAATTAATGTAATGTAAGTTTGATATAAATAATTTTATATTAAGAAATCAAGTTTTTAATCTTATTCCTTTTTTATAAATATGACTTCACGGTTTATGTATTTATATTATATATATGTCATTCACGAATTTTTAAGATTTAATAATATAATCTTCAAGCCAATAAGTACCAGGCAAAAGCTGCACCGAAGGCAATCTTTAAAAAACATCCCAGCTTCAGCCAAATTATAGGTGTATACAACACTAAAGAGTTTTTGAGGCAAATCCAAATCATATCTCACTAGAAGGTGAGTTTTTCTCCAAGAACACGTAAAGAAATTTTGCATAAAAACAATCAATATTAAAAATGTATCTTATTTCGATCATGAATTGTAAATAAAACATCACTCGACAACTTAACGTTAAAACTCCAATGTTACAATCACATAACCACGAAAAAAAATATTCAAATTTGAAACAACCTGACTGAATAAATCGCAAACATGCCAGCACCTATTTTTATTCAGAAGCACCGGTGAAATAGAATTGAAAATAAAGCAAGGCGGTCGTATAAACATGGGAAGAGATTAATACAGTAGGTCATGATCGTGATAAATAATGCAATACTCTCTTCATAACCGTTATTCTGTTGCCTTATTTTGCATCTACATTATCGTATCTGAATTTTTCTTACTATTTCCTAATTTTACATTTCAATGACAGCATAATTTTGTGAAATGATACAAATATAAAGTTGAAGTGCCAAGGTCAGGGAGAATTATCTCCAAGTTGTTATTAAACAATGATATAATTTTTTCTCAGAACCACTTTTCTTAACTATTTAAAGTAAGCATGAACACATAGTTTAAATTAGGTTATTTTTTGAACAATTCGATTAATGGCCGTTTCCTATATTTTCCTATTCATTATTCTTTATTACTTTCTGTCGTCCTACAATCGGTTGAATTTTTGACATAAGCAGTAGGGAGCTTATTTCAAAATTTAACCGATAGTAAGACAAATGAACGATGGTTAAGATATAGGAACCGGTCCTTAGTGATTTTGAAATTTTATTTCATACATTGACTTTCGCAAGAGATTGCCTTGTATTTATTTATTATAGTGTAATATATTTTTCATTTGTTGTAGTTATTTTAAATTAATAATAACTATTAGTATCCAATATGTGTGTCAGAATATTTTATCACTAAAGTAGAAGTATGTGTCGTGTTCGAATCCGAGGCTAAATTTTATTTAAAAATTAATTAAATATTTCTTAATTTTAAACTGGCATTTTTAAATAGTAGCGCTGCAATCAGTATAAATCTTGTGAAACGTACATAACGTACAGTTGGTAAATGTTGCACTGTATTGAGAAGGTATAGTGTGGCGATAGCGGCGCGGCGCGGGCGCGGTGTTTTCGCGCGCTTTGCCCCCGCGCGGGCCCCGGGTGAACGGCCAGACAGACGGTCGGCCGGCCGTTAAACCTGCCCAGCCGGAGGACTCGCGGGCCTCGCGACCACCGACACAGCCTGCCGACAGCGCTTGCTAGCGCACCCGCACCAAGGCCTCAACCGTCTTGGCTGACGTAGATCGTGAAATTTTCCCATGCCATGACCTGCGTCTTCCGCAGATAGTTTTTGCCTTTAAATTAATTTACAACATTTCAACCGAACACAAAGATTCGCTTTTTGTTAATTATTCGATTATTGTTAAATTTTAAAACAATGTACCAGTGCTACTACTATATACATAGCAACAGCAATAACCCAAAACCTGTTTAAAAAATGTATTATAGAAGTTTTTAATGATTTTCTCAATTAACAATGCAAAATATAAGTACCTGCACTTTATGTTACTAAAGACACGATTATAAAAAGTAGCCACGGGTATCATAGGAATGTGCGGTTGAGTTCCGTGATAATGACATTTATCTGTACATAAAATAATAAGTTAATTCAGTCTTTAACCCAATTTGATCCGGTTGCGAGATGGCATCATTTGTGCAATTCAAAGTATTTAGAGGTCATCATAACATATTAGATTATTGTATATCTTAGTAATTGATTTATAGTTTGCACTGTACTATAAACGTAGTGTACATCATGTTTTAAACCTGGAATATAGGACATCATATTTCATGGGATTCAGATTCGAAATTTAAACTAGCACAGCTAAGTTAACTGAGTAATCGTGTAGTAATTCGGTATATTCTGTCATTTTAATCCTCGAAAATATGATAGTTTCCCCGGGATGCAAGCTTTGGGTTCCTCTAGTAACATGATATATTTAGAATTACTTTTTTAAGTACTTGATATTATTAAAAGGATAAAATTGATGAAAGAAAAATTATAATTTCATCATAAACCTTCCTTAATATAAAGTGACGTAACAGACTAAATAACGTATGCAAGTTTATAATGAATTATTATATACGTTTAATTAATTAACCGCACATAATTATAAAAGTTTATGCTGAGTATTTTTTTCCATTAACTAAATTTCTACTTTATTAAGTAATACGGTTTCTGCAAAAAAATCTAAAAAGTCTCTAGTCGCCGCAATGATAATACACTCCAACAGTTTATTTTATATCTATTTTGCAATGTAAGTGAATAATTTAAAGTGAAACGCATCCAAACGTAAGTTGTACGTTATCATGCACGTGCGTTTACGTATAATACATATAGACTTTCTAATGTATTTAGATTTTCAGATACCATAAGGTTAAAAGACCCCTTATGGATTCCCTGCCTCTATTTCAAAGCTGATTTCTTAAACTACCATTGTGTCATGTGTCTGTCAAATTTGGCACGTGTTTATAATAATCTTATGTTCATCTCTATGTAGCGTCAAATTTGCGAAAAAAATCTTTTTTAAATATTAAAAGAGGAACCTGAATGGGCGGTTGATATTTTAAAGATGAGTAATGCCATCTAGTAAGATTGTATGTTTTTATATATTCGGATAGTGTTTCATACTTTTAATTGAGTAATTAATTTTGAAGTAGAACCTTTTGTATGAAAAATGTACAGACAAATTAACCATTAAATGGTTCTTATTTTTTGCACCCTAACCATTTTAAACAACTCCCGGGAATATTCTCACCGGAGTCCTGGGATGTAAACTACCGAAGCATTTCAAAAAGAACGTAAGCTTATTATATTAGAAGAAATCAGATCCGGATCAGATAATCTTTATGCATAGTAATCACTACAAACCACTCCTGCAAAAATTCATACGGCATTCCCGGGGTATAAGTACCGCATTATTTGAAAAAAAAAACTTAAACTGTCATTTTAATGATATCGTATCCAAACCAGCTAATTTTTACGTCAGAAACTTTTGCGAAGTTAAAAAAAATGTTCTATAGGTAAATATTTTATTTATTAAATCTTTTCAAAGTACTCTCCACCAGCCTCTACAAAGTTTCATAGATCTGAGCTAGTTTTCGAAACACCTTTTCCAGTCCACCGCAGACACCTCGTTTACAGCTTGCTCGAACGCTGACAGCGCAATCTTCCAGCGTCGAAAATTGTATTCCTTTGAGCTGATTTTTTATTTCGGGAATAAAAAGAAGTCACTCGGTGCTTCGGTGCTAGGCTAGGGCTGTAAGGAGGGTGACCCAGGAGTTTAACCGGCGTGCTGTCCAGGTAGTCCCTCATTTTGAGCGTGCTTTTGGCGAGCGCGTTGTCTTGGTGGACCAATAGCCCGCGCAGCCCTGTGTTTGGACGCTTGTTGCTCACAACAGAGAAACCTTCTGCCAAGCATTTGGTTGTATTATACCATTCGACGTTGATGCTTCTTTGGTTCCGTAAAGGAATCGACACCAACTAGCCAGTCAAATTGAAAAAACTCGCGATCAAACTCTTCCCCCCATTTCTAGATCGCTTCACTTTGGTAGGCGTTGATTCGTTTTGAAACACCAAAACCATCGACAGGCGCTTCCTTTCTAGGTCGTATTGATAACTCCAGGAATCACCTGTAATTATGTCGTAAACACGCCGAGACGAGTCTGTTTCAAATTTATTTATCATATCACGGTACCATTCCACCCGGGCCTGTTTCTGATCATCGGTAAGGTTGTGCGGCACCCAGCGTGAATCTTCCTCACGCGAAGATGCACGTGTAGAATGTCGTGAAGGCTTCCCGATCCAATCTGCAGTACATGCTGAATCTCTTGGTATGTAACTCGCCTATTGTCTTGGATTAAATTTTTCACTGCTAGCACATTTTCTTCCGTAACAGCTGTCAAAGGGCGACCACTTCTTTCATCATCCCCGAATGTTAGTCAACCGCGCTTGAATTCGTTGTACCAATGATACACGCTTGCCTAAGAAGGGCCTTCATCCATGAATGCCATTTAAATTCTATCATACAATTCGTCCGGTTTCAGGCGACACTTGAAATCTTAAAAAATCATAGCGTGAAAATGTTCTCGGCGCAGATCCATTTTTCAATGAGACACGATAATTTAAATTAATTAGCTCGCAAGCAATGTGGAGAGAAATTTTGAAATTGAAACGTACCTATTCCTAGTTACAAATAGTCATATTTTCAAAATAGATTATAAATGGACAGTCTCTCCTACATAAAAGTTTTTTTCGCAATACTTTTTGAGTGGCCTGGTATAATAATAATCAGCAGGCAAGCTATATCCTCAAGCTAACCAAGATACGCTTGTGTTATGGGTAATATACAACTGACCACTCTGGGGCCAATCCCAGATACCCAGACCATAATTACAGAATAACCCGTTTCCGAAATTTACCATGCCAGGAATAGAACCCGGAGCCTCTGCCTTCCAACGAGTTCGGCAGGCTAAGACTTAGCCCGCTCAACCACAGAGGGTGTTATGCAACCTAACTAGTTAGTACTACCCCCGAAAAAAAAACATGTGGGATTCCCGGGATACAAAGTACCGCAGCTTTTTACAAAAAAGTAGTAAACTATCGATTTAGTAAAAATAGTGTCGGAATAAGCAAAATTTTATGCGCCCTAAGAACATTTCATTACTCCCGGGAGAATTCCCACGAGATTCTCGGGATAAAAATAATAGCACAGATTTTCTTTAAGAAATTTGCTATCCATTAATGAAAAACGCATCGGATTATATAAAAAAATCAACACGGTCACTTTAAACTATTCACAGGAAAAATTCTGCGGGATTCCCGAGGTAAAAATTACCGCATAAGTATGTAATTTCTGTGTTAAGATTTTTCAACATTCAATTTTTGGTAGAACTGTACGCAAAATGTCTGAGTTTTTTAATGCTACTTTTAAAATGAGTTGAGTTGGGAATAGATTTTGGTTGATTTGGGAATGAACAATTAAAATATTTTCGTGGGTTGAAACGGGAATAACCCATTTATTTAATTGTTCATTTTGAATTGCCATTTCGCGAGGTTAGAAATAACTAACTTTAGTTTCCTACAACTGGAATGTTAATAGATAGGTTAATTACATTCTACACGCATCCGGGTCTAGAGAAGTTTGGGTTAAGGTGATGCAAATGAGGCCCGAACTATCGCCCCAGTGTGTTATACAAAGAACCCATTGCCCTTGACTTTGCAAATATCTAAGCGATGCTTTATTCTTCTATCTTGTGTTTACTACAAAATCTATTTAATAATTCAGTTAAAAGAGTTCGTATTAAAAATTGGATTAGGTCTGCTACGTTGTAGTCACTAGTCTCTTGCCAGTAGCTCAGACAGCCAGGCCGTAGGATGTACCGTGTCGCCGAACACAGGTGAAGTACGGCGAATGTCTGGGCTCTCGTGTTTTTTCAGGATTTGCATACAATCGGAGAAATTGCGTGGCTGATATCAGTCGGGAGAGAAGCAACTAACGTAATTTGTTCATAGAGCTGTTCGTAGTGACGATTCTTATTAGGGATAAATAATAATTTAAGCAAATATAAATAAAGTATAGACCTCTTTTGATGTACTCGAATTTTTGCATGATAATGATACACAATGCATAATGTAATCCTCTGAAAACAAAAAGAATAATACGTCGCCAGTACTATATATTAGGTCCTTACATATGAAGTTGGCGTTTTGTGGTACTGGCCACTTTGATCTCAAATATCTCCTCTTTGGTTAGGAATTCCAATTTCAAATTTATACAGCTATTTACTTATGCTTTTTTGTTTTGAAAATCGTAATTCATTTGTTTTTTCCTCTTTTGGTTTTTTACATACACATACATAACTTCACGCCAGTTCCCTTGCGGGGTAGGCACGAACAACAGAGCGCCATTTAGGCCCATTCTTACACACCTCACTTGCTTCTTTGACATTCATAACTCTTGTCATGCACACTCGTCTGTTCTTAAGGCTCCTGACATCCCCCTCCGCTAGTACACGATCAATTTGATCATGGAAGGTGTGTCGTGGCCTTCCACGACTTCTGCATCCATCCACTTTTGCATTGTATATCTGTTTACTCATTCTTTCATCATGCATTCTTTCTTTTGGTTTTTTCTTTGCGTCATTCAGTTTACAAAATGAAAAATTTGAAATATCGCATTATTTACGAGTTCCATCGTGGCACCAGTGTTGCCGAATCGGCTCGAAGGATTAATGATGTGTATGACAGCGGTGTCGCAAAAAAAAACACAGTGCGTTTTTGGTTCTAACGTTTTCGTTCTGGAAATTTCGACCTGCAGAACAAGCCCCGTGGACGGCCGGAGACCAAAGTTGATAAAGCAGAATTGAAGGCTATTGTGGAAGCGGATCCATCGCAAACCACGTCCGAGATAGCTGCAGGCTGCGGTGTTAGTGTTAAAACTGGTTTAATCCACTTGAAGCAAATTGGGAAGGTGAAAAAACTTGAAAGATGGGTACGTACCTCATGAATTGGGTGCAGCAAGCCGACAAACGCGCGTCGACTGCTGCGTTACATTACTCAACCAGCACAATAATGAAGGGATTTTAAATCAAATCATTACCTGTGATGAAAAGTGGATCCTGTACGATAATCGGAAACGCTCATCACAATGGCTAAACCCTGGCGAACCAGCCAAACCAGAGCGTTTGGTGGACTAGTGCCGGTGTCGTTCACTACAGCTTTCTTAAATCTGGCCAGACGATTACGGCGGATGTCTATTGTCAGCAATTGCAAACCATGATGGAAAAGCTAGCTGCTAAACAACCGAGGCTGGTCAATCGCTCTAGGCTACTGCTGCTTCAGGACAACGCTACACCACACACTGCACAACAGACGGCTACCAAATTAGAGGAGCTTCCATTGGAATGTCTAAGACATCCAACGTACTCCCCGGACCTTGCTCCAACAGATTACCAATTTTTTTTCGAAATTTGGTTAACTTCTTGCAAGGGAAAAAATTCAACTCCGATGGACTAGTCCAAAGCGCCTTCAAAGATTTTATTGATTCCCGTCCGAATGGTTTTTTTAGTAAAGGGACCAATGAACTTACCTATGAGATGGCAGAAGTGCATAGATAGCAATGGTACAAACTTCGATTAAATAAATATATGTAAAAAAATCGGCTTTATATTCCTCCCTTACAAAACGCCAATTTCATATGTAAAGACTAATATTAATACGTGAAGCAAAAATTTTGTACCCCTTTTTACGAATATGACGGAGGAGTATGAAATTTCGCGCACTGATAGTTTATATAGAGAAGGAATGCAGAATGCTAATATTATTTTAAAATTATGCATAAAAATACATTCAACTCAATAAAAAAAAATTACACACACTACCGGGTATTTGACACACATACGCATATATACTCTTTTGTTCATTGTTAAAGTCAAATTACAGCGTAGCCTTGGCGAAATCTGTGATTACAGAAGTATTAGTATAATCTTTCACAACAGCCTTAAAACTTCACTTATATTTTTTTTTAACTTATAATTTAAATTAATTATGGTCGAATTTCGACCACTGGGTGACCACTAATACTATATAATCGACAGATAAACAGACATTTTGTATTCCCAAACTAAGTAAGTTACGCTTGTGTTGTAGGTCCCATACATGTAAACCATAGAAATAACGGAATGTTCTTTTTTTTTTAATTTTAAATGCCATGCCAGAATTGTAACCCGGAGCCCTCTGCTTTCCAGTGAGCTCGGCTGGTAAAGGCATAACCCGCCCAACCATAGAGGCCGTCAAGATAATAGGCATATAACATACACCTGATAGTACTAGAGCGGCTCTCAAAAACCAAAAGCTAACAATCTTGTGTATAGATATCACAGCAGTGGCTAAGCACTTTTTTTGGGGCCAATTTTCAGATTGTCATTTTGATATTGTTTATTCGATCGTCAAGTAAACGCCGCATTTACCTACCCATGTGTTTGTCATCTAAATTATATGGCCTTCCGCTCGATTATTACTAGCCAGCGTTGATTTCTCACGTTAGTTTATTTGTGGCTGTCGGTGTGGTTGGGCCGGTAAAGCGTTCTTATCGACGCAGACGCTAAATACGTATCGACACCACGTGTATAAACATTGTCTCACAACAATAACAACGGGGCAAGGACGAGCTGACAGCGTCGCCGGCCCAGTGACGACGAGAGATTGATTGTTCAACAAATACATTTATGGCGCATCAATGTTTTCGATATGTATCGAGGCTTATACACGAACGGACGAGGAAAAAATACTCCTAGAAAATTGTCTGAATTGCTTTCAGTAAGCATATGTATACGAATAGTATCGACTGAAAATGGCGTTGTTTGTGTTGACAAAAAAATTAGACTAAAATAATATTAGTGGCTAAATGTTGCTTAGTGTAAACGAATTATGACTACGCAGTCGGACAACCGACACGATCGAAGTAAGTTATACCATTGCAAACATCGCGCCGTTTGCGATGACATTGCTGACAATAACGCGTCAAGGAGACCGCCTTAATGGTTTCTCGAAAGTCTCGTCTCGAGAATTGCGCAGTTACAATGTACTCTGACCGTGTTCACAAACTCTACTAAAACTTATTTTTACTTAATGATCGATGATGCGTCCTCGTACTTAATATTACTAAACTATGATAAAATATGGGGGTTTTCTATAAAATGCTTTTTTAGGGTTTTGTTGCCAAATTACAACAAATAAAAAGAGCAAATGTTGGTCACCTTTACAGAACTCTTCATTGTGCGTAAACGTGACACGAAACTGGCAGTGTTTTTTAAAGGGTATGGTGATATGGAACATCTCTCTCTCTCTCTATATATATATATATATATATATATATATATGGTAATCAGGGCAATACAATATTAATTTGTTAAAGAAAATATATTTGTTCCAAACAAGAGTTTAGTTAATATTCTATTCTACAATACTATTGATTTGAAATTAGTATAAGGAAAAAGAAATAGCAATTTCGATTTGGTAATGTTGCAAAATTAAATGCCAACTTTGGTTTGTAAACAAAAAAACCTCGGCTATCTTACACCTCCCACGTTAATCTACCGCCAGCTAGTCGCATTCCTAGCATAGCAACCACAGGTTGTCGGCCGGCAATGTGGCCGGTTTCAAACGCTTTAAAGCGGTGACGTAGCGATTCGCCTCCACCTTTCGCAGGCCTAAAACCACGCATTTGCAGGTACACAATTTAATCGAAGCCTCAAAATTTTTCATTTCAAAATCATTCGTGAGGTAGCTATATATATATATATACACGGATAGGTATTATGTTGATGATGCATGGTAACAAATTGTATAACAGCCTTGTGTGATAATCCGAGAATTAAGTTTAGGCGGATTCAAACCGCAAATGTATAGACATTAGTGGTTCCTACTAGAAATATAGAATAAACACGGCTTGCTGTTCCAACCAAGCAGTAGCTTGCGGTGGTCTAAGTGTAGATAAATTAGGATCGACAGTGGTCTGTTTTCAGTATTGAAATAAGCACAAACAATTATATTAATATACTATAATGTATTAGTATTACACGAATGAAAAAAGTCAAGACCTAAGAGGACAGAAGAATATATCAAAACATGCGGTGTCAAAAAAATTCAAATGTAACATGACTTCTGAGGTGCCAGTGCCAAGTTACACGACCTCATTTTAACACTCCCCTTTAACTTTCGTACTTGCAGCCAAGTCCTTTCACACAGCACTCAAGATTCTCTCTCGAAAGACCTTTTTTTAACATGTCAGCCATCATCTCTTGGGTCGCCACATACCTTAATACTACTGCGCGGTAGTTCACTTTTTCTTTGATGAAGTGATGTTTGACATCTATATGCTTTGTCCTCTGAAGATGCACCGGATTCTCTGCAATCCTTATTGCTGATTTTTTTAAATTATATATATATATATATATATATATATATATATATTAGGTTGGGGAAAAAGTTTCTTCGCATTTTATATAAAAATTCAAAAGGTTTTTTTATAAAGTTTATTTACATTTGACTAAAGTATGTAGGTGCCATTTTGTTGGATAACTTTTTGCCATCTTATAGGTAGGGACGTGATCCCATTGCTATAAAAATTTTGGGGCTTCTGATCAAAAAACTGCGACAAGTGGTTTTGGCAGTCCTCTCGTGATGTTAACCTGACACTGTCTAAGGAATTCTGCAGAGACCGAAACAGGTGAAAATCTGAAGTTGTAAGGTCAGGCCTATACGGCGGATGCATTAACACCTACCAGCCAAACTCTCGTAATTTTTGCTGAGTGGCTAAAGATGTGTGAGGTCTAGGTGAAAAACCACACCCCTTCTGTTGATTAATTCCGGCTGCTTTCTCTCAACTTCTTGCTTTAATCTCATCAGTTGTTCGCAGTACAGTTCAGAATCGATGGTCCTGCCTGGCGGTAACAGCTCATAAAGAATAATGCCCTTCCAATCCCACCATACACCCATCATCACCTTGTTGCGAGTTAACCCGGATTTCGCCACAGTCTATGAAGCCTGACCGGCCTTTGACCACGATCTTTTTCGTACGTTTTTGTCGTTCGTGATCCACTTTTCATCACCAGTTATCAGCTTCTTCAAAAATGGTTCGGTTTAATTACGTCGTAATAAAGAATCACAAATTAATACACGGTTCATTAGGTTTCTTTCAGTGAGCTCATGAGGCATCCAAATATCGAGCTTTTTTCAAATGCGCCAAAACAGTTTTGTGGTCAAGTCCCAGTTTACCAGCTACATCGTAACTACTAATATGCCGATCTTGCTCCACTTTTTCAAAAATGGCATCAATTTTGTCCGTAACAGGGCGACCAGATCGACGTGCATCTTTGATATCAAAATTTCCGGATTGAAAACGCTTAAACCAAATTTTCGCTACTCTCACAGATACTGCATTAGGTCCGTAAACTTCACAAATTTTTTTCGCGGCTTGTGTTGCATTTTTACCTTTTTTGTAGTAAAATTTTAAAATATATCGAATTTCTTCATTAGATTCACTCATTTTGACAATAATAAAAACAAATGAAAATCACATATATTTCTAATTTGAATTTGGAAATGTCTTCTTTAAAATTAAAACTTTTCAATGATACCAAAACCAGCCAGATACAAATGGTATAGTCAAAAAGATCTTATTACAAGTTCGTACATACTATATGCGAAAAGACTTTTCCCCCAACCTATTATATATATAATTATATACTTACGGTTTTCGAGGGAGAAGCTTGAGTGCTGTGTAAAAGGACTTGGCTGCGAGTACGCAAGTTAAAGGGGGGTGTTAAAATGAGGTCGTGTAATTTGGCACTGGCACCTAATTTTAACACTAAGTGATGCTTACAATACACATTGTCCATCCACTCCTCTTCTTCCTTCATAATGTATAATCCTCTACTTTCAAAGCGACTACTAGTCTGAACGGATTATATTGAGCAGTTCCAGCTTCCAATAGTATCGTTGGCCGTCTTTATTGTGATAGGTGCAAAGAATGCGTTTACACCCACGTGCCGGTGTTATACCATGGTTTGTCACATCATTCTACGTACATTGATTATGTGAGAGGACGAAACGGTACATATTATGTTTATCTATGATACTGTAGTGGAACACAATCCAACAGATGGCGCTGTACAATAATTGAGGTCGCAAACGATTCCCGAATCGTACAAGGATGGGCCTAGGACTGCGAGGGCATAATAATAGCCTCGCTGGATGATCTTCCTTTGAGACAGAGAAGCATTCCATCTCGCTCCTCCACCCTATACGGGGCACTGTCTTCAATATAATAAATCTGTATTTATTGTACAGTGAATATAAAAAAGAGAAATAATTAGGGGAGGCTAATTCGAAACAGCAGATTCTAAAAATACAACTTATAGAATTTTGTCTGTCTGTACCACTAATCGGATTTAAATAAAACTCGATATAAGCTAGCCCTGAGCTTATATCCCGGGTTACCACTGAAGATACTTTTTTTATCCCGATAACTGCTGTCATTTCCGTGGTATATACGAAAATAGCGAAAGATACGATATAATTCACTAACCACATACGTTGTCGTCATGGGACCGCGGACGAAGTTTCGTTGGCACATGCTAGTATATAGATGTCCATTCGTAGTACTTGAAACTAAATGGAGTGCATAGTTTAGGCCCAGTCTCCTTGTCACCGGTGCGGAACTCGCAAGAATGTTTATAAATGCTAATTGGCGGATGCGGCCTGATTTTCAATCGTTGTGGCGTCGTACATTCATTCAGCTGAGCGTCCGGACTTTCCGGATGTTGATAATTTTAACGCATTTATATGTGCCACAAGAATGTTATTGTATTAATAAATTTGACGTATTTTCGACTATTGCGGAGGCTTATCTTTCTTAATTGTGATAAGAAACAAGCCGCAGCGCAAATGTTTGCCATTAACTTTCCGGAACTTAGTGTATAAATTAGTTCTTAGATAACTATTCATATATAAAAAAAACAGGCATTAAAATAACATTTTGTTATCTTACTTTTAAATTATCATGATGGAAATAATTTTATTTACTGTTTAAATAATAATGATTGTGCTATTTGACTCTTTTTACATGTACATACTTATGACATCATAAGTATGTACCGTCGTACAAAATCTATGGAGCTGCGACGTGGCATGCGGCGTGAGAAAAGGTATTTTAGTTGATCTGACTATTCGCCCTCTTATTGTCTCGTTAGTCATTCTTCTCTCCATTTTTTTTTATTTATTTTTTATTGCAAGAGTTCAGCAGACAGGCAGACGGCCCACTTGATGGAAAGCGGTTACCATCGCTTACGGATATTTGCAACACCAAAAGTGCTACAAATGCGCTGCTGCTCTTTTAAGGGAGACTGGAACCTGGTCACTAATGCCGGAACACAACTCAAGGTTATGGCGGCATACTTTAGACCAGGGGAGGCATCCAGTGGGGCAAATGCCCCACCACCTGGCAAATCCATTTTATATTCGTAGTAAAACACCATAAAAACAAAATTTTAATTTATTATTTAAAACGGTGTAAACCGGTGTAGTTTTTGACCAAATCAGTAAAAAATTGAAAAACTTAACAATTTATTTCATATTTAAGTAAAGCATCAAAACTACTTAGTGTGGCCATAAATACTGTTACAATTAAAAAGAAACAAAATACTACATTTGAATTTGGAATCTGTCATTTTTATATGATTTTTCATTGTGTTTTCTCATTTTGGCGCCAATACATTGTACAACATTTTGCGATATTAAAATGGAGTGGGACAATAATGAGAACCGAATCGCTGTGATTGCATTTCACAAAGTAGGTATGGAGCCGAATGCAATTTTTAAAACTCTCCATACGCTTGGTATTAGTCAACTGTTTGTGTACCGGGCTATTAATAGGCACAATGAAACCTCCTTTGTTTGTGACAGAAAAAGATCTGGCCGTCTGCGTAGTGTTCATACGAAAAAAGTGGTCAAAGCAGTAAGGAAAAGAATTCGAAGAAATCCTGTCCGAAAGCAAAAAAATTATGCCGGGAGATGAAGATATCACATAGAACCATGTCGTGTATTTTAAAAGATGACTTAGGACTTGCAGCCTATAAGAGACGCACTGGTCATTTCTTAACTCATAATTTAAAAATAATAGGGTGGTAAAATCAAAACAACTACTGAAGCGGTACGTAAAGGAGGTCAGAGAAAAATTTTGTTTCGGGATGAGAATTTTTTTACAATTGAGCAACATTTTAACAAACAAAATGACCGTATTTATGCTCAAAGCTCTACGGAAGCTTTTTAATTAGTCGACAGAGTGCAACGTAGGCATTATCCGTCTTCAGTGATGGTTTGTTGGGGTGTTAGCTATGAAGGAGTGACTGAGCCATATTTTTGTGAAAAATGTATCAAAACATCGGCACAAGTGTATCAAGATACCATTCTTGAGAAGGTAGTTAAGCCCCTTAACAACACCATGTTCAATAACCAAGAATGGTCCTTCCAGCAAGACTTGGCGCCCTTGACTAGGTATATCAAGTTTCTGCAGATGTTACTTCGCTAAAATTATGACGAATCGTTACTAGTTATATCTGCTGAACGAAGTGACCCATTAAAGTACTGAGATTAACGTTCATACTAGTTTATAGTAAGTAATCCTTCATATTTGTAGTGATATAAAGTTGAAAAGTACACTAGTATCCTGTTCTATCCCATAAATGTAAAACAAAGTTTATAATAATGAACTCAATCAGTATACTTCTATTGGTTTGCATTGCATGGATAGAATCTGATGAAACAGGCGATAGCAAAACAAACACGTTTGTTCATGTGTGCTCTTAATTCGTGAAATCTTTTTTACACATCATAATATAAACACGTTTCGCAATCAACTACGCAGTTGCATGTTGATCGATAAATCGCTGCATGGTATGTGTGTGGTCGTGACGATGAAACTGCATGCAACGCTCATGAGTGCTTGATAATGAGCCTGGGCGACGTACGAGAAGAAAACATCGCATATCCAAATAGACGGAAGTTTCTGAAGGCGTGTTTATCGAATATTGTGTTTTTCCTTACCTATTTTCGTAATGAAAAAACTACGACTTAATTTCCTACGATGGTCGTCACAGAATTATTGATCCGAACCCACGGGTGCAAATTGCGTCGTGAAATTTGTTACTGTGTATTTGTAATCTTCAGCCAGAACAAACAAAATAGTATTCTATCTATACGTTTCGTAAGGAAGCGTAAACAAATATTTAATCTCTAGTGTTCCTTTGCTACCCTTTAGTGGTTGGTCCTTTTCTTCGTTTATTTCCAAGAGATTTGGAACTTTGAAATTATTACAGAAGTTTTGAAATAAATTTCTATTTTGAACTATTTTTATATTGATATCTGGATGAATAATTCAAATTGTAATACATAAAAAGAAATCGATATATTTAAATAAACTTCGGAAATAGTGCGGATATTATAGAATTCGTCAGAAATAAAAATCAATTACCCTGTGTCGGTTGTGAAACGCCACTGAATGCTTGTTCAGTGTAAACATTTAATCTGTGAGTTCAATAATTTAAATGACACTTAAAAATTAGGACCAACTGAAGAATGTCCATATAATGAGAACTTGCGAGACGTTCAACAAACTTTCGCGCTTAGCAAAAGTAGCTTGCGAGCCTCGAACGTTGATGTTTTATTATGAAATATCACAACGTGCCAGACAGTACATAAATAAGACTGAATAAACTCGTCTGCGACCTCTGGATGGATGTACACGACAAAGTTCACATTGACACCTTGGATAACAGACGAAACTGAAGTTTGTTTCACCTCGTTACTTCATATATATAATGTATTATATATTATATTTACAATTCTTTGATATACGTATCTTTCGTCTGTGGGAGATGACGACTCGTTTAAAAGTTTTTTTTACTTGCCACTAAGGCTTTCGAGATGGTTTCGTTCACGTAAATTTCGCAACCTTATAGCACTGCAATTACCGTTTTCTATTTAAAAAAAGTATCATATGTCCATCCCCATTATCGGAAGTAAATACATCAATATTAATTATAATATGTTCATTCAACCTAATTCGTGTAATTTATTGTTATTACATTTTTTTTGTACATTGTTATTACTATTAAAATAATAATTGTATCTATACATATTAGCAAGTAATATTATCCGAAAATTACCAAAAGCATAAATTTATATATATATATATATATATATATATACATATTAAATAGATAAGAGCTACCAATAATATTTTCTTAAGTTTTCGCGACTTGTATACATAATAAAACGTAGTTTTATTAGCTATCAATAAACTAATATTTGTATTAACAATTTACAAAAAAAAACTAATCTAGAGAAGGTCTTAACTTTATGTAATCCCTGGAGAATGGTTCAACAGCATTGGGTTAGAAATACTTAGCGATTGGCCTTTAGTCATTTCTTGGCATAGCGTTTTAACTCCCACGTTATACCTAACTAACCCCTAAAAAAATTATCCTCATTTCCTATCAAAATTCATAAATTAAATGTTAATCTTTTCATGGGAGCTGCATATGTCTAGTCATCGCAGCGGACAACAAACTACTTACTGACTAGTGGTTTTTTTTATTGGACTTGACTTTATGTTATTGGTCCGAAGACCTTACAACTTTACCGGGCTTTATGGGGCGAGTGCCTTCGCGAAGCGAAGCCGCTCGAGCCCGGGGGGGCAACTTGCTCGAGGTAGCTCCTTAAGGAGTTTTACCTCGGCTGGACTGTTGCCATGAGAGGGGGATGAATTTAATGATGCCCATCATAGGGCGACACGAAGCACTAATTGAGAACGGGCAACGGGCAATATAAAGCCCGACGGGAAGGATCCCGGCGGTTTGCGGTGGCCTACGCTATCTTACTGCCGTTTCGCAACATGTTATGGCTGGAAGAGAAGAAACAGCAAAAGAAACTACCCAGCAAAAAGAAACTGCCCAGCGAGGTGAAACTTCCCAGCAAACTGACTAGCGCAACATGGGAGCGCACATATTAAAAGTTGCTCTATCTCGCTCGCACATCATCCGTCCCGCTCACACACTGTGCTATACATTGTACTAGCAGTACGACTTGTTAATATTTATACTTAAGGATACCGTTTCTATAATAAATCAGTTTACTTGAGTTCACATCATCACTCGGCAGTGAATACTACTCTCTGCCATCTGAAATATTATTTAACCTCTCGCTGCTACGTTTTGAATTCACATATAATAATTTGAACTTTGTGCTGAGCCAGCCTATTACATAAACGGAACTATTATTATGATATATATATAAGTGGTGCGCAAAAGGTTTGCCGATGATAACCTCTGCTGTCTACAACTGCGACCCGCGGTCGTCTAGTTCTTAGTACTACTTAGACACGCCCCGGTCCCAGTAGGAAGCCGTCCCGTCCCGTAGGAAGAGGGAGGGCTGATCACCGGCAAACCTGCGCACGACTTGTAATTATTATAATACTTGTTGGTATGAACCAATTTCATTTACATCACACACTTTGTATTATTAGTATGTAGTATTGTATTTGGAAGCCTGCTTTGACCAAGAATGTGTGATCAGTGAACACTCATATTCATGATCAAAACTCAATACTTGTTCGTTTTGATCATGGTACTTCTGTGATATCTCGAATATAGTGCAATAAACTATGTATTTATCATTACTATTATCCACTGAATCTTCTGTGACTCGGTACCTATAAAGAATAGACAGAACAGCACTATGACTAACAAGACAAATTATATAGTAAAATTATCAGAACAGGATAGTCAAATCATGGTGTTATGATGTATACAAAATAAGTCATCACATGATTCATTCACCTTAAAATACAATAAGTATTTTTAAAACCGGAACCATGTAGGCGTGTGATGAGGTGAACAAGTCACGTGCATAGAGCAATTTAAACAATTTATACCATAGAGCTGATTACTATAGGCCGTTGATATAACTTCATTACCAATTTATGTACCGAAGTGGTTTCTATTTTGTAGTTGTTAATAAATGAAATCTTTTATATTGGAAACTACGTTTTAACCGATTAAGTACTCTGCTCGGAGAGCTTTAACGGCGATTAAATAAACATTACAACTTATATTAGACATAGCTACTGCACATTTTCGTAATTATTATTGTCTCGTGTTGACACACTGGTTTCGTCACATCTTCCAATGCCCGAGTCAGGGGCTGGCATCACCACCGCTTCAGCTGAAAATATGGAGCCTTGTAAAGAGGTAACCTTTTCCAATTTACATATTTGTGCCGTTTGGTGTTGAAACATTTGGCTCGTGGGGTCCATAGGGAAAAAAATTCTTTAAAAACATCTATAAGAAACTATTTGACACTACCTTTTTTTTTATTTTTATTGCAGGAGTTCAGCAGACAGGCAGACGGCCCACTGGATGGAAAGCGGTTACCATCGCTTATGGACATTTGCAACACCAAAGGTGCTACAAATGCGCTGCTGCTCTCTTAAGTGAGTCTGGAACCTGGTCACTAATGTCGGAACACAACTCAAAGTTGTTATGGCGGCATGCTCTAGATCAGGGGTGGTAGCCATCCAGTCGGGCAAATGCCCTACTACTTGGCTGTGGGTTGTTTAGTCGCCTCTTACGACAGGCCGCCCGGCCGCAGGAAATTGTATTCTTTCTCCGTTCCTGCACGGATGAATAGTGATCAGAAGACTGGTTCGTATTTCGCCCAACAAATAAGCATTGCCATACAGCGTGGCAATGCAGCCAAGCATCTGGGCACTATCTACTTTAGATTTAATGATTTCGTTTTATATTTGGGTAATTTATATTAGTTATGTAGAGTTAAGTATATACCAACTTTTAAGACACATTGTAAGATATGTTCACATCTTATCCGTTACTTTGTTACTAAGTGAAATGATACGTTAGATATACTAGGTTTCTATTTTCTCTTAAAATTGGAATATGATTGACGACGTTAAGAATGTTTGTCTAATAGAGTATTTATTTATTGTTGCAGTGGGTGTGGTCGGCGGCGGTATGCCAGAAGCCGCTGGTGGCGAGAGGCGGCACGTGCCCCTCTATGGCAGGTTGGTTGGTGAGGAGCAGCTGGCGACAATGGGCGCGCCGTCTGACATTCAGGTGAGCGCCTCGGTGCGCAACACCAGAGCTTTCTGCCGCTACCGTACCCCCGCCCAGGTAAATGATGCACGAGGCAGTTTGCGGGATCTCGACGAAAAGAACGTTCAATTATAGGGACCATTTCGGATTATTCGATATCTGTTATTTATTCATCTTCAAAATTAACAGACATGCCTAGCTTTTACGGGGGACTACTTACTTAATTCTGTCATCAAATATCGTGCATTGACATTTTGAAGATCGTTTTAGACATTTCAAAGATTTGAATACTGCTCTGTTGTCTAGGAATACATCTACATATATAAAAAATCGTGTTAGTTACACCATTTATAACTGAAGAACGGCTGGATCAATTTTTATGATTTTTGTGTTGTTGGAATTGTCTTCGTCCAGAATAGTATAATAAGTATTAAAATATGATATTTATCAATAAAAAAATGATCATAAAAAACCATCAGTCACACCATCAGTCTAGCCATTCATTTATTATGATCTTTCCCGGCCGATTTCGGCAATGGTGAGTGCAGTTCAAGTGGGTCTCGGGATGGTTTAGATTTAAATTTGTCCCGCTGCAATCAGTTTCTAGATTTTTATTTTTTTACGGGCAAGATAACGTCTGCCGAGTACAGCTAGTCATGAATAAAATATATGTTATTAAAAGTAAATCACAGTATTTCAATGCTATTATTGAAAATAAATTAGAAAATTATTGTTTAGTGAGATTCTTAGAAATCGAGCCACCACAACACGCTAAGAAGTCACATCTCTTTGAACTCGGTTTATCGATGTAATATAAAACTTGCGAAATTGATGTTTACTGCTTTTTAGTCAATAATATAATTGGTATTTTTCCAATATTTCAATATCGGATTCATTAGAAATATTAAAATGGATTTTATCGAATTCTCCATAATTATATAGTCAGAAGCAAATCAATGGCTTTAATGTACAACTACTTAAGCAAATTATTTAATGTTAAAAGCAGAATTTTGATATCAATCTTATCTAATAAAATTAACGTATGCATAGTAATGACATGCATCAACCAAAGTTTCTTTAAACTCGTGACCGGTGAACGGCACACCTATTGTTTTATAAAAATGGAGTATTTAAGCACGCATGTCTAGACATTACGTCGAAACTAAATAAATTAGTAAAGTGCCATTAATTACCTAGGCGTCCATGAGTCCCTTTCATTAAAACAGTGATGATGTATTTAGTGCTGAATTGATTACATGGGTGTATTATAATGCTTTTATGCTTTTGTCTGGATTGGTGATATTAATAATTAATGGCAACATTAATGTTTTGTTTTACTTAAAGATAATTTTTTTTTAAACATATTTTTGAATTCTTAAAAGTTCTAAAGTTTACAAACAAGGACTATAACTTTATATAGTAAGCAAGAAATAGGCCGATCATTAAAGATTTTGCTGTACATAGAGAGGTGTAAGAATCTTAAGCGATGTACAGAAAAGTGACAAAAGATTCAGAGAAGCTAAATTATTTCAGTATCTTTGTAATATGTAGCTCGTTTAAGACGTTCATTGTCAAACTAAAAATTAAAGTTTTCAAGGGTTGGGTTAATAATATTAATATAATTTTCAAAGAACTTTATAAATTAAACGCACTTTACAAGCAGTTCATTGTATTTATTATAGTTTTCATTTCGACAAAAAAAGCTGAATACCGGGATATATAGCCAAAACTTGGGAAGGTTTATGTCCAACAGTAGATCGCGAATCATTGATTATGATAACTAAACAGATAACAGTATCGTAATTTTATTAACTCGTATTGTGAATGCACGATATCAGATGTCAGAGGGCGAGTTCCTTTATATAAACAAGAGTCGATTCGAGATTCTTCTATTCTAAAACAATTTTAAAATTGTTATATGGCTCTGGATATTGCAACACGTGTATCAATGATGGGCTGTCAACATTCTACGTATTGCTATTATTACAGAACGATAGTAATTGTTATACAAGTTCATAACTCCGATTCAGGTGCGATTTTATTGTTAGTCGTTTTACGACTCTGTTGAATAGATGTTTATACAAACAGTCTCGTGTGCTAACTCTTCACAATCATTAAATCATATATTTATTTTTTTAATGTAGTTATGACAACTTTAGTTTCTTTCATATATTATTTGTGCTTGTTTCGTTTTGCTGTGAATGTGCGAGACGCTGTTTAAAATTTTCACTCTATTGCATGCATTTCACGTTAGATCAATACACAAATAAATAATATTATTTTATTTCATTATTATTACCTGTTGAAATGTTAGTAATTACTGCACTTGGATCAACCGCTTTTCTGCTTTTTATGATGCATCTAGCTGTAGCGGATTTTTGAAGTATTAACCGGTATTTCTCGGTTGCCCAGGCCATGCAAGCCCGAATACCACACCACTTTCGGGACCCTTCAACGGCGCCTTTACGGAAGCTCAGCGTAGACCTCATCAAAACTTACAAACACATAAACGAGGTAAGTGTTTAATTTGAATATTTTCCACTGAAACTATAATAAGAAACTAAATATAGATAGATAGCTAAGATTTTATTGCTCACCAAAACAATTACAAAAAGGCACAATAGTTAATTCATAAAACAAAAGGTGGCCTTATCGCTAAAAGCGATCTCTTCCAGGCAACCTGATTTAAACATAATATGAAGAGATATTTATAAAGTTATATGCAGTATATCATGAAGTTAGCCCGCGCTCAATATTTTGGAAGAAATTCCAGCACAGCATTATACGGCTTGTGTCTGGTTAATACCAAATCGCGAAAATCGTGGTAACACTAATTTGCAGTACGAGTTACAACTAAAAACAATCGATAGTTGTATGTAGTAACATGTTATAAATGCAGTATAAATCACTGTAATTTACGTTTATTAGTTTAAATCGAAAGTTTTGATATATAGCTACAATTAACAACTATTTAATCACCAGTAAATTCGATATCACACGTAATGGGAACTTTTCTTATATGTTTATATAAAACTTGTTCGGCGGGTTAAGGTTTTCTGATAAATGTTTCATATACCCATCTTATATGAATGTACCACAATGACGTCGATACTATGGTTGTTTGTTTATTGCTTTTTCACGGCTTCATGAAATATATTATACAGCGTAAACTCCATGTAACGTTACTCTACTTAACGAAATACTCCCTTAAGCGTCGAAATCTCTTGGATTCACTCTATATAGCATTACATCCACTCTCAATAACGACAACAATTAAGTAATAAAAAGTACCTTTTAAGTTGCCAAAAATAGTAAAAGCTGCGCAGCTGTGTATGTTTTTTTATTGCTTTATTATCCTAGCCCGTAATAAACTCGACTGTCGGCATCATGCATACCGAAATTTGTAAGAAATTCCGAAATATCGTAATTTCTAAGTACTTCCTTTATCACCAAGATGCCTCAATATCGCAAGACATTAATAACATAAGTACAAAATTACTGGTGTAAGCAAAAGACGTCAGACAAAAATAGCAGACTTCTCTCCATTTAACGAAAGATAACTTTCTATAACGCTATAAAACGCACAGGGACTGTGCATTTTATGGCGTCCAGTGTCGTTATATAGCGTTTACATTGTAGTTTATATAATGGAAACCTCTCTCTCTCTTTTTTCCTTTTCAAAATTATTTCGGAATGGCGCAATATATTTTTTCCTTCCATATTCCCCTATTTTGGCATACGTCCTCTATCACGAACAGACAAATCATCATGTCATCCTTCACGCAATCCATCCGTCTTTTTTTGGTCTACCTTTACGTTTGTGTTTTAGATAAAGGGGGTGAAAATAAGATATTTTTTTTATTGAAGGTCAAAACGGGCTTCTGAATTATACCCGGTTGGAATCGTGTGGCGACTGGCAAGCCCTTGTAGTTTAAATACATTCTCACTCATAAAGGGCATCGAGAAGTTTGTGAACGTTGTAACATGTGTCGTTTGAGGTCTTTTTTGGATAAACAGTGGGCGATCGGTTACTAGAGGGCGGGGAAACGCGTGGGAGAAGATTTATTAGTAAATTGTTCACAGAGTAAACAAGAAATCTATAGATGATTAATTTATATATACTAGGTGAGTGATAGCTATCAAACGCGAACCTACACGTTGAAAAAAAGTGACCGGTTAAAATCCGTTGATTAGCTAGGACTAGTGTACTAGAGATTTCCACACGGCATAGCTCGCGATGTTGCGTGGAAATTTCTCAATACGTAAAACTCCGAATACATAACGGGCTAAGATTTCGTTTTCTCGGAGAAAACTATAAACAGTCTGTTATGTATCACCACATTATCGAACATATATATTTACCTAATTTCATGAAAATCAGGTCATTTCCAAGACCGTTCAGAGAGTACAAACGAATATCCAAGGAAAATCACTTCTACATTTATACTAATATAAATGGCGTCATACCCTTATGGTGCTAATACATGGACACTGACAGTGAGAATGGTCCACAAGTTAAGTCGCTCAGCGGGCTATAGAGTGAGCTATGTTGCGTGTGTGTTGTGAATAAAATTCGTAACGAGGATAATATCATAATAGAAATAAGTTAACTGGGCCAAACTAAAATTAATAAACTAAAGTGGTCGTCGCCTAGTCACATTTGATATACTATTGACGGCAGATGGAGGAGATGAGTCCTGGAATAGAGACCACGTCTGGGCAATATTGTAGGGCGCCTTTTGGCTGAAGACCTGCTCCAGGTCGTCTTCGTCTGTAGTGGCTGGATGGGAGAAGCGGTGGATCGAGATATATAGCGCAAATTTTGCGAAAACCTATGCCCAGCTGGGGCTAGAGTTTGACTAACAACGATGTAAGAATGATATTGTTTAGTTTCTTAGTATTAGCTTCGATAGTATTGCCAGAGCCAGATAGACATTATTTTCGATGCTGTTACTAAAAATTAAGTGACATTACCCAAAAAACGTCGTCAGCCAACCTCTCTATTTTAAAAAATAATTATTATAATAAGTAAGCATGACTAAGCTTTGAGACTGGTTTTAATAAGTACTAAAATTATTAACAAAATTTCATTTCATTCATAATACGCTTGTGTTTACCGTTTAATCATGAAATGAAACAAGTAAAAGCGAAGCAACATGACCGTCTAATTAAAAACAAGGTCTACAAAAATATTTAGATCAAGGCCTGTGAAGATTACAATTATTTTGTTCACATCTTGTAACGTGCTTCTTTCTCTATCTTTAAACCATAACAATTCTAAACTGCATAATAATTTTGCATAAAACTTTATTGCTCCTCAAAACTTTTTTTATTTCGTTCTCGTTAACGAACATTATCATCACTGTTTAGGTAATTACTAAAAAAATATTAATTTAGTATTGGCATTATTGACTATATTTATGACAAGTGACTGCGGTTCGCACTCGCGCGTGTCCTGGTTCTCTATAAATTCAATACAAATATGAAAATTTGAAAGTATAAGAATGTACCTACTCCAAATTAGTTTACTTACATCGATGTTAACATTCATATTATTCATGCAATTTTTCCCAAATAAATAATCAACAAAACTACTTTTTAACGGTTTTAAGCGCGGTATTTTATTTGATGTCTAATCCGATGGTATTAATACTAAACATATTGTTACGAATTGCAGGACTCGAATTAAAATGCCGTTGGAATTATTATAGAGTTTATTAGAACTATACAAACAATTATAACACAGGTACAAATATAACTACACACAACTAGTCCAAACGTAAAGCACGATTCAATAACATGCGCAAAGTCCGTCACTAAATAATTTACCGAATGTACACAAGTCTTGCTCCGCTTGTGGTTATTGCTCGACTGCCTCATCTCTCAATTGGGGCATTGCTTTATACTGTGCAAATGCAATATGTCGGCAGGACCGCGTGGACTGAATTTCCTAGAATCACAGCTGGCTAATGACTATCATAAAAGATTACGATACACAATGGGCTGTTTTCCTATTCACAAATTTTAAACACAAAGTAAGCAAAAGAAGTTCAAATGCCGAAAGGTAATAAAATGCAGGTTTGAATTTATCTTTGTCGATCGTAACAATATAAATCTATTGAAAAACCATTGTTTACTTTCTGTCAGAACATAGAATACTTTTCAAAAATGTCAGACTGTAATTTTCGGAGAAATTTGCTATTATAGAGCTCTTCATTTCTACATTTCTATATATTATATATTTCTATATCTGCATATTTAATACTACATTTCTCTACACACAAAAAATTTGTACCAAGGTTATATCTCTAGCCCTGTTAGTTCACGAGAACATCAGCTGTAACATACAAATAGATTCACGAGTGACATCATAAAGATTCATCTTTATAAAGGTAAAAAAGAATCCAGTATCGGAATCCTAGAAAAATAGTCGTTTACATTGAACCAGATTTTTGTCTCTGAAACTCGTATTCGTATAAGGAAATTATGCATTCTATATTAATATTTATTCGTTTTATATATTTACATACCAAATATTGTCTTTACAGAATGTAAATATAAGTCCTTGGTTTAACGAATAATGTAAGAATCGTTGTACTCATTTTTTGTATACTATTTTGGTTATTATTTATTTTGTTTTTTTCAACATTAAGTACGTCCCTTATTAGTGTGTTATTTTATTCGAATAAATTGCCAGATAAAAAAATTGGCCGCCAAGTTTGAGTTTTCCGATTGTTAGGAAAGTTTTTGCTGCTTTAAAACATCTACACAGTACCCAGCGGCTGGGTCGCGGTGATTAATCTTATATTTTGTGAGACACGTGGAGGTTCCCCCTCGCAGTTGTTTATTTTTGTACGCGATTAATAATAGACAATATTCTATATTTAAGTTTAGAAGTGGTCATTGCCCTATTTGGTGTTGTGTTTACGTGGCGCCCTGCCAGCCGTCTTGCAACTCGTGACGTGTTAGGGAAACGCACACGTTTCCAATATTTACGATTTCGCCGTACCTTGATATTTTTGAAACACATTCTGCAAGTGCGACACGTGTAAGTCGAGATGTTTTGCTCTCGTTACATCGGATATATGTTTGTATTCCTTTCCTTTGTGAATAAAATTCTATGAACGTGACGTTTAGGTTTTGGCTAAAATCATCATCGGAGATGTATCTTGCTCGTTATTGCGAAAACGCTTAGTATTGAATATCATCCATAATGGGCTTGATCAATAAATAAAATCTAGAAATATCGAGGAAATGAACTTGCTCATCGGTAATAAATGATTTTATTGTTGAACTGTTACACTTGTATAACGTAAAATGAGGTCAGGCAATATTTTAGACATCTTTTTGTAATTAGTATTTAAAACAAATGTTTTATATTTATAATAAAATCACGCTCCAATAACGGTTCCACTGAAAAGTGGCCGAAACGTCGGAATAACAAAAATCAAATAAATTATCGCGCTTGGAGCCGTTGAAGCGCGGTTTTATTATGTATACAAGACGCGAACTTAAGAAAATACAAATGTTTTGTTTTTTTATATTCCAACTAGCTGACCCGGCAAACTTCGTACCGCCTCAGAATCAATAAATTAAAAACGTTGATTTTTGAACGACGGGATGAACATCAAACGTTTGACAGGCAGAAATAGTTTCTAAGGGAAAGCGAAATTGATGTTTTTACTATATTCGAAACACTTTTTTCATTTGATTTATATATATATATATAGTTTGTATCGGTTTAATACTTGATTTAAAAAATAGGGATATATATATATATATATATATATATATATATATATATATATATATATATATATATAGTTTGTATCGGTTTAATACTTGATTTAAAAAATCAATTTTTATTTTCAAGGTTTTGATTTTACTTTATTTGATTATTTTATTAAGTTACTCGCTAATTAGCTGTCTTGTAAAGTACCAATATCTATTCTGATAACGCATACGAAAACAACATGATTTCTTCTTCAGTATAAAGATTTCGTAAAAATGTACATATATATATTCATGTTTGTGGCGATTAAATCGCCACAAACATGAATATATATAATATACTGCCTTTCCCGCAATTTATTAGTCCCAGTTAGGTTTGCGCTGTGGAAATTCCAGCTATTATGTTCACACGACATTTTCAGTTCTCAACATTTAAAACGCAATTTGTTTAATTAGATCCGTTGTCTTTTATTTCTCCTGTTACGGTCAGTTGATATAATCGCGGTATTGAATTTTAGATTTCACTTGATTTAATCATTTTGATTGCGATTAATGTTCAATCCAATCATCAACCAAATTCACCATAATGGTTTAAACGAATTTAATTTAGTTGAATTACTACTACTACTGGGATTAAAGTTATAACTCTTTGTAGGACTTATCAAAGTCTAGGCTATGATTTGTTTGGCCGGGTTTGCAGCAAAGTACATATAAATTATTTTAAGCATACCTTTGTATGAAACAGTTTTCGACAATTTTGTGAGCATAGTGCTCCATTGAAATTTGTATATATTGTATACATTGCGCCCGGTCTACTCAACAGTGGGTGGAAACGTGGCCCTTAGGAAGTCTACGCTATGCCTTACTTGATCAGCAGACGGCGCATGCTTTACAGGCAAGGTTGGTTTACGACTAGGAAGGTCTTATTGACTTGCAAATAATGTATAATGTTTATCATGTAAAATATTTCTATATGCTCATATTTATTATGTAAGCAATCTTGATGCAGCGACTATCTGTTGCCAGTTGTCTATTAATACCACACTGCGGTTGCGCCGACCAACTTATTGGTTTCAAATGACCCAATTGCGTCATGTTTTTTATACATTCCGCTGACAGACATTACATTTGTAACGTTTTGCTTTTGTTGGCTGTTATTTATTTCTTAATGATTACGTTAACAATGCACAACTCGCACTTGCCATTATATACAGATAAACAAAATCATAACTTTGCCTTACATGTTAAAATTAATTCAGCAAAAAGTTTTTTCTCTTTATATATAAAATTCTTCTGTTCCTGTGTACCTATGTCACTGCTTCTTCTAAACGATTGGACCGATGTTGATGAAATTTTTAGTGTATGTTCGTTTGGGTCCCGGGATGTTTTGGATACGTAATTAGATGTGATAGGTGGCGCTGGAATCATGTTTCAGGATTTGATGAAATGTTTTTGTGTATTTGAGTGAGTCTGGGGGGCCCATTTCTGCTATTATTATTTCATCAAAACGCCAGATAACATCGTTTTAATCGTAAGTTTGCCTGATATCGGTATTCTGTTAATTCCAAAGGCGTGCCCGCGGCAAGCCACTCTATCTATTCGAATATTAATAAGTGAAAACTCGCAAAATAGCTGTTTGAAATTTTGGTAGCGTTTCAATATTCATTTTGGCTAAAGCTATTTCTGCTAATGGTAATATCAGTTATGTTCTACTATTATTCCGCCGCGACGATATCGTAAAGATATTGTGCATTTAGTAGAATGTGAATTTTGACACAATCGCAATGCAATCATACTTTGAATACCTTCGCAACGCCAAGATTTTGAAATATCAGAAATAGACCCCTGGGAAGGTTTAGATTCACTATTGGACCCGTTAGATGACGCTGGAGCGGGGTTCTAGATTTTTATTTTTTCCGAGCAGAAGAACGTCTGCCGAGCCCGCTAGTTTATTACAATTTTCTTTTAATAATGGACCCGAGCTATGCAATTTCTAGAGTAATAAACATTATACCTGTAAGCTTCTTATACAAAGTAGATTAGAGGGACTCGCTTATTGGAAAATTTGAATCGAGCTTTTCTATTTAACTCGTTTGTATGTGGTAATTGTTACAATATGCACAGTATGCCCCAAATACTTCATAAGCGATGCTTACCCTATGTATGCCCTATACCAAGAACACACGTCATTGAATTGCGTCATAGAATAAACATTTGAATACTAATACGTATTATTAAGAAATATCAATTTCGAAATATAAGATTTTTACACGTGTAGTGAGTGTATACAGTAAATAAGACGTCAATGCAGTATCAAATGGAGCAGCCTAGCTGGGTGTGAAGCAACCGCCGCCGTCCGCATTGGATCCAATACGCAACAATGACTAACGTTTGCGGCCTGTGGGTTTATTTCGCAACTCAAACGATGCCAATACTATTGGCGTCTATAGATCGATACTTGACTACGTTTCAAAATAAGATTGCCCACTTTATCCTTATCAAAAGTCTAGACAGTATATTGCGTGCACGGATATTGTTTTTTATATCGGTATCTCTATATAATGGCTTATTTTAGATTAATTCTGGTTACACAATAAACAAAATATTAACTAAGCTGTAAATCTCAGTTTAATTAATATAAAATTAAAAACGTCTTCGATGTTTTCTTAGAAATAAATGCCAATGAATACTTCTGGCATTGTAGACCAATGGATAGGATTGTTATTTTTACTATATAATTTTAAGACTAGATTGTATCGGAATTTATAGCAAAGCGTCATACCGTCATTAAGTGAATACGCTTTCGTCCTTTGAATATTATCGCCCAGATACGACACGAAGCAGAGCGTCTGATGTTGCGAGTTGCCTAAGAGCAATCAATTAATATATACAAGAAATTAATATTTTTTTCCATATCACTGACGTGGAAGTTGTAAGCGATGATTGTTAAAGAATTCAAAGTTTTCGTCTAACATTTTTGCTGAATTTATTATAGCTCTACTTATTTGATCAACGTTTAGTGTTTTGTATTATGCTTTAGCTCCCAGTGAATTAAAGTTGTGAAATTAAATAACAATTTTAAACGACGAATGTATCAATTTTCATATGATTATTTAATTAAAGATATCAATTAGTTTTTAAGCTAATCGACCTTTAAGCATTCTGAATGCGTTTTAGTTAATCAATTGCTTTAAAATCGGTTCATGCGATTCGGTTAGCATACATGCGTCGTCTCCCATTACTCAACTAATCACGAGTACACGCCAAGCAAACTGTGTAGTGCAAACGGGTCCACAAAAGTGAGTCAAGGTGAGTGCACGACGTCATGCCGTACTGTTACCACCCGGATTATTGTTCACGGCTACTGGCGCCGCTAGGGCGCGGTGCGCTCTGCCTACTCTTGGAAAACTGCCGGAGACTTTTCCATATCTGAAATACGCGCCCTTTGCACTAAATTAAACCTAATAAGAAACTCATAGTGTTCAATGTCCCTTGACGCGGCTAACGACAGAATGAAACGTAATAAAATTCAATAAACATTATGGTCCGTACGTGGAAGCCTAAATCGTTGACGATGTAATTATTATCAGTAGGAACACCTATTCGGGGAATACGTTATGCCGGGGGTATTGTAAAATTGAATGTAAAACATGTTATGATGTTTTAATCTTTCCAACTATGATTCGTTGTCATTAACATTCCGGTTTGTGTTATTTATGTGTCATGTTTGGTTTGAAGAAAATTGAACATGATTTACAAGCCCTTGAAATCTATATATATATAAAAATGAATCCCTATTTTCCTTGGTCACGCACTCACGCGTGAACACGGCTGGACCGATTTCGCTAATTCTTTTTTTGTTGTGTTTGTTATGTTGTCAGCAGAAGGTTCTTATGAAAGAAAAAAATAAGAAAATAGCGCGGAGTATTAGAAAATTTAAGAATACTTAACCACCACATAAAATTATTTCTAATCTAACGTTAGCGCTTTGGACAATATAAACTTTTTTAATGTAACCTTTTGACGTTTGACATAGATTTGACAGAATGCGTGCTGCAAATATCTTCAAAGAGGATGTAAAAAAACTGAATGTCGTTTAAAACAGATACTTCGGTCGGAATTATTTTACTAATAAAATACATGTAAAATAATTAATTTAGCTGTAAGCAGGTTCCAATATTTAGGTGTAATTATTTTTGTGTTCAAGTGGGTCCCGGGATGGTTAAGATTATAGATCTACGGGTAGGTGGCACCGCTAAAGTCTTCCTAAACGGTGGGACCTATTTTGATGATTTTTTGTTTTTACTAAAGTAGATTCGAGAATGGTTTAAATTAAATATAGGTTCCGGTAAATGTCGCTACAATCGGGTTCTAGATTTTTATTTCTAAGGGCAGGACAACGTCTGCCGGGTACAGCTAGTAAACAATAATCTTTCAGCATACCAAGCAAGAAACATTTGCAAGGTCTTCGAACTAGAAACTGTTACAATGCGGGATTTATGAAAGATTTTGGTTTTGAATAGAATTGAGGTATCGACAAACCGATTAGTTATACCAAATGTACAGTCCGTAACTCACAGGTTGCGTGTGTAAAAACAATGATCGACATTTGTTACCGAATACCTATTATGGTAAAAAGAGCGTAAAGTACCCAACAACAAAACTATTCGCTAGTCGCAACCCGGCTTTGTCGCGTCCGAATATAAATCCTATCACTATGCGGGATGTTGTGATAATGTACTCTGTCCCTGAACCACCCGACCGATCGGTGCCAAGGTGTCCGACGGGTTACTAATTGCGTGTTAAATTTTACTTGCGGCAGGCAACCTTCGCAGATGGACACTTTACCTAGACCCGCTTCCATCATACATTTTTAAGTACAAACGATTACCGTTGAGAGGTCGTAAAAAGCTGATTATTTATTTACAAGCTGTGCACTGCGGTTTGTCTGCGTTATATTTGAATTAAACCCCGATCCTTTAGGTCGTAGCGTGATATATAACATGTAACTTTCTCAAATATACAGGCATTGTAAACAAAAAAAAGTCGAATATGTTTGTTACTATTTATGCGTTCGAAGTTGCAACTATATACCTAGTCTTGCCATAAATATTGTAACAAAGATTTTTTTTTCTATTGCGAATGACATTTATAAGTTTTACAGTGTGTTAGTTTAATACATAAATATAAAACAATTAAAAATATAAAAGGCTTATTCGAAATGGTCTCCATTAGCTGCAATACAGTCCTTCAAACGTTGAGGCCAGTTATCAATAGAAGCACGCACTCTTTCCATGGGAAAATTCTTCACTGCCAATCGTATGGATTGTTTTAGGGACTCCAAATTATCATGGCGTTTAGAGCAAGCCGTACTCTCTAAAACTGACCATAAACCATAATCCAGCGGATTAAGATCGGGACTAGACGACGGCCAGTCTTCAGCTCTGATGAAGTCAGAAACGTTCGTTTTCAACCAAGAATGCGTGGACCGAGCTTTATGAGCCGGCGCCGAGTCTTGCTGGAAGGACCATTCTTGGTCATTGAACATGGTGTTCTTAAGGGACTTAACTACCTTCTTAAGAATGGTATCTTGATACACTTGTGCCGATGTTTTGATACCTTTTTCACAAAAATATGGCTCAGTTACTCCTTCATAGCTAACATTCCACCAAACCATCACTGAAGACGGATAATGCCCACGTTGCACTCTGTCGACTATTGAGAAGCTTCCTTAGAGCTTTGAGCATAAATACGGTCATTTTGTTTGAAAATGTTGCTCAATTGTAAAAAAAATTCTGTGACCTCTCTTTGCGTACCACTTGAGTAGTTGTGTCGATTTTACCACCCTATTCTTTTTAAATTATGAGTTAAGAAATGACCAGTGCGTCTATTATAGGCTGCAAGTCCTAGGTCATTTTTAAAATACGCAACATGGTTCTAGGTAATATCTTCATCTCCCGAGATAAAATCTTTTGCTTTCGGACAGGATTTCTTCGAATTCTTTCCCTTACTGCTTTGAGCACCTTTTTCGTACGAACACTACGTGGACAGCCAGATATTTTACTGTCACAAACAGAGGCGGTCTCATTGTACCTATTAATAGCCCGGTACATAAACATTTGACTAATACCAAGCGTATGGAGAGTTTTAATAATTGCATTTGCCTTCATACCTACTTTGTGTAATGCAATCACAGCGATTCGGTTCTCTTTATCGCCCCACTCCATTTTAATATCGCAAAATGTTGTACAATGTATTGGCGCCAAAATGAGAAAACACAATTAACAATCATATAAAAATTACAGAATCCAAATTCAAGTGTAATATTTTGTTTCTTTTTAATTGTAACAGTATTTATGGCCAGACTAAGTATATAAAAATCTAAATGTGCGTATGGGACACATAGTAGAAGTGTAACTTCAACGGATAAGTGGAAAACGAATCGCAACGGACAAGTGGCAAAACGAATGACAGCAAAATTTTAACTTTTTTACGGGCAGATTGTTAATGTACTTGTCCAATTTGAAAATCTGCCCGTAAAACTTCTAGTTAATTTTTTAAAATTTTCATTTTTTTTTCCATTTGTCCATTGAAGTTTCACTTTTACTATGTGTCCCAGCACACACTTCGATTTTTTTGATTAACAGCCGAATACACGCATTTCATTTTCGCTAACTAAGTAAGCAAATAAAGCCATGTTGTTGCTTTCAACATCAGACGAACAAAATTACAAAATAGGTCGACCGAGTCCCGAACTCTCGAAAGTGAAGCCGTCTAAAGGTAGCCGATTTTTAGATAGAAAGCCGATTGATTGCGTCGGAGCGTTACGAGAACTTATTGAATAATCGAATTAGTACGGACTAAGATGGAAGATTTTCCGAATGGATGGATGGGCCGAATGTGGTTTGAACCGAATACGAACTTCGGCCGAATATTCGGTTAAAACAAAAAGTTGGGCTGAATTTCGGTTTAATTTCACCACGCTTTCTCGAAAGCGACACGTCCTTACTTGTTGATGTTGATTACTTGATAAAGCAGAATCTTTGGCGTTTTAAACCATTACCTGCCTCTGGTAAATTTTCAACACAAGAATAAAAGAAAAGACCTTTCATTGAAAGAACATCATTTTATCATTATAAATTCTTAATGTTTAGTTCGTAAATAAGTGATTCCAATCAAAATTAAAGTTGTAGTTGCTCATGCCTCTTAGAAGTGTTTTATTTTATTCAAGTTACGCATTATAATTAAGCAGCTACACTACTTATACTTACTACTTACTTATGGTTGTTAGAGGAATAATAAGTAAATTTCATTTTTTTTTATTTCATGTCTACCTAATTAGGCAGACTCTTCAATTTAAAAAAAAACTAATTTTATTTAATTTTTATCACATTGCAAGTTAAAGTTTACATATTCCTAACTAAAATAAATAACCATGAGTACATAAAGGCTCATTTATATTTTACGGTCATGATAGGATATGTTTTTTATTAATTTCAGTCAAAATAGTACAAGTAGGTATTTTACTTTTTTCTTGCATCGAATGTTCGACATTTAAACCGAATGTCGGCCAAACCGAATGTAAAACAAATTTCGGCCCATCCCTACTAATTAAGGTGTTATGTAAGTGAAATAGAGCTACTTACTAAAGTTTGACACACACAGGTTTACGCACACAAGTTTTAAAAAAAATGCATCACTTCCATTTGATACTTTTGTTCAAGTAGACTTCTTGTATACTTTTATTTGTTCGTCAGATTCCAATCTAAAAACTAAACTTCGACAGTTGTTATATTGCTTCGGAATCTTCACGCGTGTAATCCGTTTCCCAGGTGGTTGTTTACTTGCAACCTTGTCACAGATAACCCCAATAACAAAGTATTGAAAGTTCCGCGGGAATGAGGACGTGGCTTGTCACAGCTTGTTGTTACTGTTTTGTTTAATTAATTCATTGACGGTCGTCCATTTTCTTTGGTAAATGTCTGGTGAATCTTGTGATTTAATCCTGATGGTTTTCAACGAAAAACTGTTGTTTTAAAATTATTACCTTATAAGTCAATAGTAGATTTCATCTCTGTTGTTTTTTCCCTCTTGAGCAAAGGTCAGTATAAAATTACTCTCGAGTTCCTAATAATCTGTCGTAGGCGTATAAATAGATTAGACGGCCTCTATGGTTGAGCGGGCTAAGCCTTTACCGGCCTACCTCATTGCAACGCAGAGGTTCCGAGTTTGATTCCTGGTATAGTAAATTTCGGAAACGTATTTTCTCCATTATTTGCTATGGTCTGGGCGTCTGGGATCGGCTTCAGAGTAGTCCGTTGTATATTACCCATAACACAAGCGTAACTTGCTTAATTTGGGGATATATAATATGTGTGTTTGTCTGCCGATTATTTATTTATTTATTATCTATTAGATTAATGAAAATAGATACTGCGAAAAATGTATACCAGAATAGATTGAGAATTGGTTTTGGAGGATTATAAAAAATAAGATTGACTTAATTGTCAACTACCCTATTTTAGTCTCAGTCTCTGTCTTCAGCCTATTACCATCCACTGTTGAGCGTGAGTTTTTCCATGTTCGAGCCACTTTTAGAACGTCCGTTTTTTCATTCAGCCGTTTACTGTTACCGTTCCACCAGATCAGAGTACATCATGCACTATATACGTTTACCAACACGCGGTCTTCACTTTCGGACTGGCCTACTCTTTAGCCACCAATGGCTACAACACATATGACCGGGTCACTGCCACTTGAGCTAGCTAATTTTCGAACTATGACATTGGTTCTCTTTCTAATATTCTACTTTCGGATTTTATCCACAAGACAAACTACATGGGTTCGCTTTATACCCCGCTGAGCAATTTTATATTTGTACAGTCTTGTCGATTCACCTTGCGGTATTGTAAGTCATGACTGCCAGGCCGCAATGTTCGTCCCTCTCTACTACTATGTGAAACAAGCGTAATATTATGGCTATAATCATCTTCAGCATTCTAAAGTTAAATCTCGGATTCGTTCAGGATCAGTTTTCTACTTCGCACGGTGTTTGGGCATCCCTATAATTATTAATCGGAAAACAATAAGTAAATCATAATCAAAAAAAAATTTTTCAGTACTAATATTTTTTTTGTGAAACACTGGCAATCATTATTGGTAGCTGTTTTTAAATAGGACTTAATTTATATTTTTAAATTATGTACAATAATAAATCCTATGTAATGTTCAGTTAACGGTGTTTACTCGTGAAATGTGTGTCACGCCCATAACCCGTCTGATAATAAAGTGTTTCAAGGAGACGATTAAGTAACTTTATGACATATTACACACTTGCGAGTTCGTGTCATTCTCACTACACTTTTATATGTAACCGTATAGGGAGCATTTTCATATGTCTTGCGCCTTGACACGGCACGCTGTCCAGATTCCGTGCTCTGGCAATTTGCTGGTTAACATCTCGCCGATAAGAAGAAATATGTCAACGAAATTTATACTTTTTGCATTATTTTCTTTTTCTTCGCGGTTGCAATGACACGGGTATTTTACAGCACCTCTTCTAGGAGTTATAATTATGGGCTATACTGCAATAAATCTGACTATCCATATATAAAAACAAAACTACTAGACTGCTCAGTTTTATTATACAGTATAATTGATTTGTTCACCACGTTGTCGTTATACAATATACCAATGCAATAGTCCTCAATATTACCATTCGATTATACTTTCGTAAAAAAATCGCATGTTCCGGTATTTTAAACTATAATATGTTCAACATGGTTATCGAACATACATCTACACAGGTAACCAAATTTGAAGTGTTTTTTTGTAATGTCAAAATAACAGCTTTTTACTAAATGCATATGAAAGTATGTACGGTAATATATCAAAATTTCATTTATTTTGTCTGTCTGGATGTTCCGGCTAATCTCTGAAAAGGCTGTTCCAATTTTGACGGGACTTTCACTGGCCGATAGCTGATGTTTCAAGATGTAACTTAGCCTACTTTTCCTTTTAGGGCTCCGCGTAAAAAAAATCCAAGTGGAGGAAGTCGTAGGCACAGCTAGTAAGTATATAAATAAAGTCGTATTTCATAACCATTATAACATAACAAATGTATTTGTGGGTTGAGAATTGGTTCAGATTTGAGGCTGTAAAGGGGGAACAAACAAAAAAACTGAAAGTGTCCTCAACTTCAGATTTATGCAGAAATTAGTTGGATACATAACTTATTGAATGAAATTTCGATAGAATTTAAGTGATATTATTTTTAATATCAAATATTTAAGATTCTATTAAACTCCATATAAAACAGGAAACGAAAGATCAAATTAGAGATACAGGTTACATAATTAAAGATAATAAATTAAACTCCGTAATTTTCTGTGGTTCGTACACAAAGCACATTGAAATTAATTGTATGTTTCAGTTCCGCATAGTATGAGATGAACAAAAACAAGTGTTATTACAGAAAATAATAAGTAGGTACTTCGGCTAAGGCTGAAGCCTCAAGCAATAGGTCGCTCTTACTTGACCGCGTGTGTGTGTACTGTCAAAACAACTTGCAACATTCTTCTTTTTGTTGTAGAATATCAGCCTACAAATCCCTACTCCTAAAATCAATGCTTACTGTTTTAAAGGAACGGATGGTATTCCTCATACCCTTTTAAGACTGGTTTCGTCATAATATTTTCCTTCACATTAAGCACGTGGTTATTGTAACAGTGTGCAGTGGTTTATTTTGGGCTAAAATTAGAGTATAGCCAAGAAGGAAACTCAAGAAAAAATTGTATGACACTCGTCATGTCGTGAAGGGAATAACTTCAGCGGGAAGTTCTTTACAGAGTGTTGTTGTAAGAGGAATAGACGTTCTGTTATGATGCGTTACTACGTACGGACTACGCCTCTGGCTTAGCTTACCCATTTATTTATCATTTGTAATAGTTAAACGAAGATTATAGGCTCGTTAAAAAAAGTTTAATAAAAGTGTAAACTCAGAATGGGATTATGAATAACACTTTTTTACTTTCTTTTAACGAGCCTCTAAAAATCTTATAACTATTATGAATAAGGGGATAATTCATCACTGCTTTTTGATTTATTAAAATACGAGTGAATTAAAGAGCTTAATGCCGAACTTGAGAGGAAATGGCCACTTATTGCCATAAACTATATTATTGTCGTATTGATCTATTCAAAATATGATCGCACGTTCAGACGCGTCCTCATTTGCGAGCCGTAACTGTAACTGAGCGGATACAGTAACGTGCTCTATTGTGTACGCCGACATTGATCATTGCTCTGTCGGCTCGTTGCAAGCAGCACGCGGCGCGCTCTGATTTATGGTTACAGTAACTGCAACGGTTACGGTTACCGCTCGCAGGTGAGTACGTGGTTTTATAGGCCAAAATTGGTTTCATATAGCTATAGGTACGAGCCATATCTCTGTACTGCTAAATCAGAATTGCGGGACTCAATACGCAGTGGTCGATGTAACAGAAATCTGTCTAACCGGGCAGTGATATTATGCAAACATGAGTTATGGCAAAATAAAAATATCACAGGAGACGAAAAACAATAAGCTCCGATTCATGAAATTAACATTTCGAAACAAGCCGGCCGCTTTTAATATGCCTCCCTAATAATCTCTTTATTCAATTTCGTCGGAATATAATTTGTCGTTCCTTAATTAATTTCTAAGTTGGTTGAATATCATTGTGATGCCGCTCGGTGCTAATTTGCGAATTTTGCGTTATGATATGATATTTCTATTTTTACCGTAAATAAGTTGAATGGCATCATAACAGTAATTATGATTCCTTTCATCTCCTATTTATTATCGCTGTGCTTAAGAGATTTTGATTTGCACTTTTTTATATTTTATTACCGTACTCCGTACTAGGATAAATCACTCGGCTTAGCTTTAGTTGATGTGAGATCTAGATTCTGCGGAAACTATCTAATAGGGTAGAATACTGTCAAATCGTTTGAGACAGTTTTTATTGTTTTGCAAAACGCCGAGGCCTGTGAGATTTACGAACGTGGCATTTTATGACGTCATATTTTAACGAGTCCTATACATCATTAATTGTGATTGTTTAAGCAGTACTTAAAAGTATTCTTATAATCATCTTTTAAAAGTAAGATGGCGACAAGATCTTTTAAAGGCTGTTATATAATACTGTAAAATGCGTGACCTATCCGATGACTTCGATTTTTTTAAATAAACAAATGTCTGAGGTTTATCTACTCTATCTAGGATACAGATATACTGAATTTTGTTGATAAATAATATTAACCGGTTCAGAATCAAGGCCATTAAGAAGGAAAACCCAAATAAATGTCCAAGCAAAATCACTTACATTTCTTGATTAATACATACATAACTTCACGCCAGGTCCCTTGCGGGGTAGGTACGGACAATAGAACGCCATTCAGGCTTATTTTTACACACCTCACTTCTTGATTAATATTAACTAAATAAATGTTAATATTAATCATAATTAGTTAAGAATATTAATTTCATTGGTTTTTTTCTAAGATTTACGAGAACCATATAAATTCATTGTTAAATAAACCGATTTAACCACAACATATGTCTGAACTTAATTTATTGCTTAATTGCTCACTTTGAAATATACTAGTCTATATATATAAAAATCAATTGCTGTTCGTTAGTCTCGCTAAAAATCGAGAACGGCTGGACTGATTTGGTTAATTTTGGTTTTAAATTATTTGTGGAAGTCCAGGGAAGGTTTAAAATTTGAGTAGATATGAAAAAAATGCTTGGAATATAGTAAAAACAACCATTTCGCTTTCCCTAAGAAACTATTCCTACCTGTCAAACATTTGATGTTCGTCCAGTCGTTTAGAAATCAAATTAAAATTAAAAATTAAGTCTTTTTTCATTTTTTTGGTTTCGAATGTCAAACGTTTGATGTTCGTCCCGTCATTCAGAAATCAACGTTTGAAGTTTGTCGGGTCAGCTAGTGGGTTATATTAATTAGCCTACAAAATTAATCTTTTAACATTCTTGGTGCCATAAACATTTGTCAATTGCCACTTAAAGGGGGTTACTAGTGCAGGATTGCCATATGTCCAGAAATTTTCAAACATGTCCGATAATATTATAGTTCTAAGGCATGCGAGGGACATCTATCCGTGTGCAATTTCTACAGTATCACTTATTAACAGTTAAAAAAAAACTAGCCATACCTGCAACATCGTAGGCGCGGGATTGAGACTTTATATTTATATCCTTTGAACCCAGCAAAATATCTAAATGCCATATAGACGTAAATATAAAGTAATATACCTGTTACAATCCCATACATTTTCATTGAAATCCATTAATCCATTTCGCAGACAAACTTTCAGATTGGCGGACAGGAGTTTCTAAAAACAGTTTGTATTTATTATTTGGCACGTAATTAATAAGTTCTTGCTTAAACTTTGTCATTTATTTCTAAATCACAGATATATACACATCAATTTTATTGGTATAAATTAACATAAATGTAAATAAATTCACTTATATATTTATACATACTTTAATTATGATTATGCCATATTATACCTACATAACGCTCATTCATATTACCATCCATGTGAATCATTCTTTTTATTATTTCATGTGTGTCATAATTTAATTGAGTGTAATGATGAATGAATGAAAACACTATTGTTTTCTGTAAATTTAAACTAAGTTCTTGAAAATTTGGTACAATAGGTTTAGGTTGAACAAAGGACGGCCATATCGCTTATAGCAATATCTTTTAGGCAGCCCTCTCTATAGGACAACCGCCAAATGATATTTTACAATAAAGTCGGGAATTTTCTATAAATGTCCGAATTTATTGCCGGAATTTTGTTTCATGGATCTAGTAACCTTACCTACTCTAAAATATATTTGATTTTTAAAATATAGCTGATACTAGAGCACGACATATTAAATTAGGTTTAATCTCTTTAGCTCTAACTGTAAGAAAAGAGCACAACGGACTTGTAATTCAACATTTACGAATTAAAATTATTATCATTACTCTGTCTCTTTCACCTTCTCCCAATTATTTGGGGTCGGCAAAATATCTCTTTTCTTTTCACATTCCTCTATTCTGACATACGTTCTCCGTCTCACCACAAATCATCATATTGTCCTTCACGCAATCTATCTGATTTTTGGTCTACCTTTACATTTGTACCTATCAATCTTGCAGTTTAACATTCTTTTTGTCACGTGACTTTCATCCCCTCTCATTAGATGTCCATACCACTTTAATCTTCTTCCCCTCAATATTTTAGTCACCGGTGCAACTTTCAAAGAGCCCCTTATGCACACATTGCACACCTTATCCATTCTTGTAACATCACACATCCATCTCAGCTGAGTGGAGACGTTTGTCTTCACTGAAAACAGTGTTTTTTTTTAAATAAAAGATAAAATGAAATAATTTGCTTATTTGAATTTTTCACATAAATTTTGAGGTTATGTGAAAAAAGTGTAAATATAAAAGTTGTAGATCTTTTTATTACCTACAACTTTGCCATTTAACTTTTTTCCATAGGAATTGTCGTTTTGCTGAAAATCGAGATAAACCGTTTTTCACCCTTAAAACTCACCCCTTCGATTTCCTAACCTCAGATCGCCCGTAAAATATTTTTCCTTTCATTTTTTTTATATTATTATTTTTTGTCTCAAAAATTATCTACCCTGGTTTATAAACCGTACATTGTAACGTAAAATGTAATAATTGTGCTAATCTATAAACTGTCCTAACACTAACAGAGAACCACATCAACGAATACTTTTATTGGTGCTTATTTTAAGTTAATCGTTTAGTTGCTAATATAAATGTTATCTCGGCGTTTCTCTATAATAAAATAAGTCTGTTAGTGGTCTTGTTAAAAGAAATAAAACTGGGGTTGGTAAACAACCATCCTCGTTTAGTGCCACTGCAGTGAGCGTTAATCTCGTTTTTCGCAATTAGTTGGCGAATACCTCTATTGCCCACCCCTCAGTAGATAAATGTAATACGTCTAGTCTCCTTTTTTAGGATTCCGTAGCGATTTTTACGTGGTAGAGCCATGCTGGAATCATTATCATCTTGATTACAGCTCTGATGGCCAATCGGTCGGTGCGATATCACGCTCTCACAGAATATCAGCGTGAAACGATTAACCCTGAGCTAAATCGTGTTTCGTGCGATGAGTGAGAGTTCTCATGGCCCACTGCCTTATCCCGTCACTTTTATGCTATACTTCCTATCCCATACCTTTTGTCATCCTTTTCTATCCCTCTTATCCGATCCTAAAGGATGGCAATGTGTTGGAATTGCCCCTGTCATTGCAAAGGTTAATAGGCGATGATGGTAAACTGTTTTCATCAGTTGGGCTATCTACCTGTTTGCCAGCTTCGCAATTTTTTTTGCAGTATACGAATTCTTATAAAATCGTCATGTCGGTTTGTCTGATTTGTTGTGTTTGGAGGTAATTTTATTAAAAAAATCATTTTATGTGGTACATTGTCTTTACTTTCAGTGCGCCCATGGCGTAACGGCTTGGCTGAGACCTATCAGCATTGAATTAAAATTATAAATAATGGAGGTAGAATTCCAGGAATCGGGATTTTTCATCGGAAATTTCCTTCTCCCTAAGGATCTTATTTCAAAATTTCTTAAATATTAATAATTTTTAAATTATTAACGAAAAACGAATATTTTTTTTTCTTAATTTGTTAAACAATTGCAATTTTTATGTGCTAATACATCCTCGAGATACATTTTTCTAAACGTCATTCCGAATCGAATGAGCTGTCGCTGATGTTTTAGGAGCTTTAACAAGAATTAACACGTTTTTGAACTTGTTAACTAGCCTAATGTCTACATGTGGTTCATCAATTTAAAAGTTGATGAAAATAGGATGTCATTGAGAAACATGTTTCTTTTTGTACGCGAATGCCCTCAGCATACCACACCTTTATTGCAAATAAGTTGATCCTTACGTCGCAATGGCGCCGGGTGCATAAATACACAAGTGCACGAGTTATATGTACTATTGCGACATTTACAGTATATGCATGCTTTTCTATCTCTGAACACAATTATTCTAGTGGAAAAACAAATGAAAACGATTAAGTTCATCGAACCATTGTAACGCTCGAGTTCAGGTCACCTTTGGGTCGCTCGGGTCACCTTGTTTTTGAAACTTGATCGACAGCAACTATTGTATGTACAAATTGACTTTCATTCAACGTGTATTATTTTTACACTGTTGCTAATTATTTAAACATTCATTCCTCAGTTTAGTCTTAGATAATGTATAAATGAACTCGATTTACAAAGGTGTTCACATTCATCACGGTTATCTTGACATTACATTGTATAATGTTGTAAACGAATGTTTATATTTGACTTGATAAATTTATAATCTAAATAAACCTTGTGGCTTATATCTGAGGCCAGGTATTTGAGTGTCGTTTCACTACATTATCAGTTGCTACCTGTTTCAATTAATTTGTATATTTTACATTAGAATACTAAAGATGTGAAGTGAAATATAGCTTCTTATTTGCCTCAAAACATCCTCCATTCGAGTTGGTGATTAACGCTACTTAAGTATTCGTTCTCACAGCCGGTGCATGCAAGGCCGCTTGCCTGACGAATGAATCAGCTGATGCCATTCACTGATTCACTGTTTTCTGCTACACACCTTGCATTGTCTAACAGCTGACATCGCTAACGAGGGACCGTGGATACAATACCGTGCACCTTCTGTTTAATTCTTTATTATACGAACTCATTCACCGAAAATCAAATTACTTTTTGTTGCCAAATTATTAACACCTCTTTGCTTTCCGCATAGTATTTTAATTGATTTAATCGATAGCAAGTAATTAGTTAAATTAGCTGAAATTGCAGACGGCATTTAGTTGACAAGACAGACACTTGACAAGAAATATAACCAACGTTTAATTTTGTAACACGCTCGTCGTTAACGTCACGAAACAAACTGTTAAAAAAAAGCAATACTGTGGAAATGAATGATCACAAAAAATAAATATAGCAATACAGTCCAGTTCTGTTTTGTGTTTAATACAAAAATAGGTTTGACCTAGCTACCGTGTACTCGCGTGGGATTACGAGTGTGTCACACAGAGTTACCCGACCGGAAAAATATGAATACACCATCGACGGTGCCATAATCAAATAATATCTGTACATAATGGACATTTTTATTAGACGCTCGGGTACTCTCCGTGATTTATTTTTAACTTTATCCAAAGATTTTTTATATAAACTTTAGCATCTTACGGTTTCTAAATGAACGATCTGCACATGTATGTATATATCAAATTCCGTTACGACCTGGTACAGAGACTCGGAGGTTAGTTCTGAAAAGGTAGCAAACAGACTGACGTAATATTTATAGTTTATTTTAAAATTAAACGCTCAAGTACACAACGGTTCTCTAGAACGTTTGTACTGCATTGTTTGTGAATTGACCTTTGCCCTACGACATGGGTTTTAAGAAGGGAGTCTCAACATTTTTTAGATGCCAGCAATGCGTTGGCACCGCCCCCGTTGTTGCAAACGTCCATAGGCGACGGTAAGGACGTTCCAACAAAAGGGCCGTCTGCCTGGTTGCCTGCTTCAGGCAATAAAAACAAATCATGTGTGTGTGCGTGTGTGTACAGTTCACACGTAGTAGAAGTGAATCTTCACAGAATATATTCACAGATAATTCTTCTCTAACTTTTATTAATATAAATATAATTCCTTTAGCCTACATCCGTCAACATATTATAATTCAAAAATATCAATCGAAATTACACTTAAAATCATTAGTATAAAGTTCAAAATTTAATGAACTGTTGAATGAAGTATGTAGAGATAAAGCTAAAATTCATTTTAAATCTTAAGTTTTATTTAAATTGAAAATTAATAGTAACGAGTAGTAACGAGAACTGTGTTTTACTTTGAGTTAAATAATATTGAATTTTATGTGTTTATCACTTTTTAGTAGCACTTTTTTGTTTCATCGATTTTCAAATCACAACGATTCTAAAGACGTTTCACTTCAAAAAATTAATAGAATATATTTTTGAACGAATTAAGCCTTTTTTTGCCTTTGGGTGGAAAAAGAGCTTTCCATTATTTACTATGTATGATCTGGGTGACTGGGATCGGCCCCCAGAGCGGCCTGTTGTATATTACTCGTAACACAAGCCTACCTCGTTTGGCTTCGGGATATATAATGTGAGTTTGTTTGCCGAATTATTTGGTAAACATATATTTTTTTCGTATCAAATTAATTACATTTTCTCTTAAACATTACATAAAAACATATATTTGAAATTTAAAAATCAACTTTTCTAATAATTAGATTTGGAATCCTCGAATTTGTTTCCTGTTTAACGGAAGCTCCTCAAAAATGAGTACTCGTTGAGTCATTAGTTATTTTTCTGGCCGTTTCCCAATTCATTGGGATTGGCACAATAACTTTTCCCCTCATTCTTTTTTATTCTGACAAAAATAGCTTGTCAACAAATAGTCAATCATTCAACTGCTTTTGGACATGTTTTGATTAATTAGTTTTCTCCGATATCGAGATATTGGGAATTTTCTTTCAGTTTGTTTGTGAATGTTGTTCAAGTAAATGTAAAAAGTAATCAGTGATAAGTCTTAATGCAAGCGAGACTTATTATGTGAAGTATAAGTAACTTTCTATCATCTATATAAATGTATTTTTTAAATGCATTTATGAAACTACAGACACAAAGAGGACACAAGAAACTTGTCAGCCGAATTCCGAAACAGGTCTATGACGGCGATGTGATGCATACATTCGGTGCCGGTAGACCGCGGAGTATTCACCATGATCAACTTGAAGATATTTTGAAGAAAAGTCAGGTAAAATGCACTTTATATAAGCGTGTATTATATGTATGAAAGTTGATAAAGCGCAAAGTGTTTGTCGAGTTCGTAGCAGGTGAAGGTCCATCGTTTCTTCCTACCACAATAGGAATCAGCAGTGACAATTATGTATGTATATATGTCAAAAAAAATCTTGAACATGTTAAAGGACATAGAAAACAATGGATTTCCCATTCTCGTCCGCCAGTCGGACGGCTCTCAATGAGTCAGCTGATGTCGAAATGACCTCCAGTGACTCATAGCTGATCTCGTACATGCGCGAAAACACTATGGATATGGTAACAACAACGTGATTTAATTAAATATTCATATATTTGGTATTCATCTATGAGAGAGTCTTGGGCGCAGCGAAGTTTTGGCTAGGATTTTAAGGGAATATTATTCAACTCTAAGCGCGCAAATCAGCGTGTGGTTTTACTAATTTCAGTGTGAAATATTAATAATTTTGTTAATTATCAAAATCTTAATATTATTTAAATCTACAATGCTATTATTTTTACGTATGCTTAATTTTAATATAATTTCATGCTGTACTTAAAATTTAAAACAATATTGTTTGGAAATCGACTCTTATTTGTCTTTTTTTATCAAGCAAATTATAAAATATGACGCAAGCATTTGTCGTTGTCATAAAATTTTCGGGACTTTGCTATATAAATTTGCATATTAATTATTAATTTCATAAGCGACAACATTGGTACAAACCGTCATTAAAACACTGCCTATATGTCCGAGTCTATAAATAATGAAAAAATAAACATTTATTAGCTTATATCATGAAAGTAAATTAAAAGTAAAATAATTGTTTCAATTGTTGGTAAGGTAATTGTGTAAGGTAACAATTATTGCTTTCTATTAAAAAGAGATATACTTTTCTTTAAACAAAAAATTTACCCAATTGTATGCTATTTATAAACTGAAATTATGAATACAACAGCTAATATCTAAATTATATATGATCTCTTATGACTTAATTTAACTGAAAAATTCAGGGGATTTAATTAGTGACTAACTCATTAGCTATGTGTCTCGTTATCATTTGTGTTTACTTGATAAATACGAAACGGTTCCTTGAAAATAATTTAATTGAAACCTATGAATTGATTACCTCACTTCCGGGTCTTGTTAATTATATATACACACGTGTTACTAAGCAATTAGTGTTATCAAATTTGAATATTAATCGCGTGTATATGTATGTCTTTAATTAATTGACTTCGACTCTTCATATATTTAGCTATATATCGGTTTACACCTTTTATTTTAGATGTAGTGTTTATTTCTAATGATCATAGTATATTAGCACGGCTCATAAATTTAAATCATCATTTGTAAATAGAGTGCAGCAGCATAATTTATTATTACAAGTTAGTAGCTCAGCTCAAATCTTGTAAAGACGATAGCCCTTTTGATTTGTGCATGTTTGAAAGAAATGCATGATGACAAAACCGGCATGTTAAAATCATCTAGACAAGCTGTTATAAAATTTGTTGAAGACCGTTACGGATTTAACATCCATAGATTGAGCTAACCTCTTTTATTAATTGGGGCGACTGCCATTTTGTTAATGAAAAATTTATAAACCTGTCTATGACTTCTGCTAAACCATTTTAAACGAACTTGGCGGTTCAAGCATCCTCTCCCGTAAATGATGAGGTCTATAGTATGTTTTATGTAGGAATTATCGCCTCATGTGTGTTTTAAATCGTTTCAATTATAATTTGAAACTGATATTTTACCGTAAATGCATTGTAGTAATATTATATTCACTGATTGTGTACATATGCCTTAAAAGGTATGGCCCTTTAATGGTGGAAGTATAATCGGACCTTGATATTATGCTCAGCATAATTACTATATTATACGCAATTGTTTATGTCCAACTATAATTTCTTTACGCATGCTCTAGATTACTGTGTTCTGTTATGAAAGTTTAATCGTGCCTTTCTGGCGTCTACCTTTAATTTACTGCAATAAATATGTGCAATCGGAAGTCAATCAGTCCTACTGTAACAGCTGAGGAATCGCATATGTTATTAATATAAAAACATTATAAGATCAACCTCAACAGAAATTGAATTTATTATTGTGTTAATTGTAGGAAAATTATCATTTTGATTTTTATAATGATTGTAATTAGTTTGCATTCTGTTTGTACTGAAGTAGTAGGGTAAAATGAAAATTTGATCGTCAGCCTATTTATGAACTCCGAGATATATATTTTAAAGGGGTCATTTTTTTCCTAAATATGTTTTGATATTTTGCATTTGCTCGCAACTTCGTCCACGTTAGACAAGTAACATAGATTATTGGATTACAGCTATGTTACCAACATATAAAATCAAAGGTAACACAGATTTTATGATAGAAAATTTTGCTAAAGTTCAGTGAAAATATTGAATTGGGATTAAAAAGTTGGACCTGGCCAATTTAAACCTCGTCCAGCATCTGACGAGCACTGGGCCGGATTTGGCGGACAATCAATTCGGTTTCCGTCCAGGGCGCTCCACATTGGACGCCATAATGCAGCTGAGAGGCCTAGCGGGGGACGCGGTTTCCCGGGGTGAGGTCTTGTTGGCGGTGTCACTCGACATCGCCAACGCGTTCAATACCTTGCCCTGGGCTTGCGTCAGAGAGGCACTCCGGTATTTCGGGGTGCCGACCTACCTCCGCCAAATAGTCGGGGCATATTTAAATGAAAGAGCCGTCATCTACCCGGTCCACGGAGGAGGGTGGAGTCGACGGGCCATGGTATGCGGTGTTCCACAGGGATCGGTATTAGGCCCTCTGCTGTGGAACATCGCATACGATTGGACTTTACGGTGTCGTGTCCTCCCGGGCGTCAGCGTCATCTGCTATGCAGATGACACGCTGATCGCTGCTCGCGGGAGGACCCATAGGCAGGCGTGCATCCTGGGCACGGCTGGGGTGTCACAAATAGTAGGCAGGATCCGGCGACTAGGTCTGGAGGTGGCTCTGCAGAAGACCGAGGCCGTGATTTTTCACGGCCCTCGCAATCGACCACCTCCGGACACTAACATCGTCGTAGGAGGTGTCCGCATCGGCATCGGGGAAACCATGAAATACCTGGGATTGGTTCTCGATAGCCGATGGGACTTTTCGGCACATTTTCGGCAATTGGCCCCCAAACTCAAAAGGGCGACGGGAGCGCTATCGCGTCTACTGCCCAACATTGGGGGGCCTGAAGCCACGTGCCGAAAACTCTTCGAAGGCATCGTGCGGTCTATGGCCTTATACGGGGCACCCGTTTGGGCAGACCGTCAGACGGCCAGAAACGTAGCTCTGCTGCGACAAGCGCAGAGAGTGCTGGCCGTCAGGGCGATACGAGGATACCGTACAGTGTCCTTCGAAGCGGCCTCGCTACTCGCCGGATCCCCACCATGGGACCTCGAAGCCAGGGTCCTCGCGTCGCTGTACCAGTGGCGCAAGGAGGCCCTGGAGAGGGGCGCGAGACCGGCGCCTCAGGAAACAGAGGCTTGCCGGTCGGAGCTCCGCGACGTCGCCATGGTGGTTTGGGAAGAGCGCCTCAGACACCCCAGCGCGGGCCTTGCCACCATAGAGGCGGTGAGGCCCGTCCTGCAGGACTGGACAAAACGAAGACACGGCACCCTGACGTTCCGGCTGACACAGGTCCTTTCGGGGCACGGTTGCTTCGGAAGGTACCTGTGTCGCCTAGGCCGCGAGCCAACGTCAGGGTGCCATCATTGCGACACCGGCGACGAGGATACGGCGCTGCACACCCTACAGGTATGTCCTGCCTGGGCAGAGCAGCGCCAAGACCTCGTCGCCATTACCGGATTGGACCTCTCGCTCCCGGCCGTGGTCCGCACCATGGTCGGGAGCCGTACCGGATGGGACGCCGTCTCCTCCTTCTGCGAGCGCGTTATGCTTGCGAAGGAGGAGGCGGAACGGGAGCGTGAGCGCACATCACTGCTCCGCTCCCGCCAAAGGAGGACGCGTCGGCGCCGGAGGGCCAGCCAGGACCTTCGGCCACCGTAAGCGGGCGGCGCGGGTGGGGCCTCTTGGGGTATAGAGGTTCTCACTCACCTGCACATGCCGTCGAGATGGGGGCGTGACGTGTTCCGCACGCGCTCACCTCTCCTCCTGTGGGGCGAGTTACAGACCGCCCCACGCCTAGAGAGACTGAAGATGCCGGGGGTAAAGTAAGTCTCCCGGCAGTGGAAGAGGCCTCGCGGGGCCCACGCCTGCCAGGGCTGCGGAGAGGCCAGGTCATATACCCGTAGCCCTGGCATAAGGCGAAGGACGGAACACCCAGGGGTTTTAGTGGGTATCCCTAACCGGGAGTGGCAATAGCATGGCACCAGTTCTGACTGGGCATGCTAGTGCCACCCCCGATCTGGCGAATCCCACACTAGGTCGCGAATTATCCCCCCAAGGTTCTGCCCTTGTCGCGGCTTAGTCCTCAATCGGATTTCCCCTGGTTAAAAAAAAAAAAAAAAATGGCCAATTTAAACCGCTCTCAAAAAAAATCCTGTTGAATGCTTTAGATTCACAATTGGAACCGGTAGATGGCGCTGGGATCGGGTCCTAGACTATTTTTATCTTTTTTGAGCAGGATAACGTCTGCCGGAACCTCTAGTATTCTATAAACTGGACATATGAAGGTGTTATGTTTCAGTTCACGCATAAGTTCGTATTGTTCGAATATTATGATAGTGCAGTTATATATTTCTTCAACAATCTTTGCCGTATCAAAAAAAGCTCAGTTCATTTCTGACATCGTTGTTTGCTACAGGCGATTGCGTCCGCAGATTTCGCCGCGTCCTTGTCATTAACGTCGTACCTGAAGCGATTAGTTGTTTAATACAAACTATTTGCTTTGTTGGTCGTTCTCTCTTGCGTGAAAATAGACATTGCGAGAAATATTACAAAATAACCACAAAAAGAGAAGGCACTCAAATTGTTGTTTAAGGAAAATATCATAACTTGTTTTCTTAATTGTCATTATTCATATAGACATATAGAATTTTGTAAAATAAAATGTCATACTTGTTGATAAATATTACACATCTCATCAATTTATCTATCTGGTTTACCTCCCTTCGAGGCGGGCAGCAAATTTGTAGCACCTTTGGTATTGCAGATATCCCTAGACGACCGTAACTACTTCCCGTCAGGTGGGTTGTATACCTCTGCTGTACTCCAAATAAAAAATTCTACAACTTTAGCGCTAAACAATGCTATCACAGGCATTGTTAGGCATGCCAATGTAAGTAGATTTTGCCGTAATTGCAAAGTTCATGAGTTTGACGTAAATAGAGGACGCTAAGAGCGCTATGTGACGTGGCCCGACGCGGGCGCCGTTGCCGATATCGCCACCCACGCTCGTTTTCCATATGACGTTCTCCAACTGATAAGCTGATAAATCAAGTTTAATGTTAAATGGATTATTGCACCCAGATATATTGCAATCAAATCCGGCTCGAAATCAATTGTAAGAAATGGTCAATAATGCCGTTCAGTTTTTAATTTATATTTATACTAGCTGATACCCGCCCCTTTCGAGTGCCATAAAATCCATTCTTAGCTGATCTCTACTTAGCGAAAGGAAGGTCCATGCCAAATTTCAAGTGTATAGGTATTATAGTTCCTGAGATATCGTGATGGATCAATATATATATATATATATATATATATATATATATATATATATATATAAACACACACACCTAGTCCTACCATAAATATTGTAACAAAGAAATATTTTTTTTTCTATTGCAAATAACATTTATAAGTTTTACAGTGTGTTAGTTTAATACATAAATATAAAACAATTTAAAATGTAAAAAGCTTATTCGAAGTAGTCTCCATTGGCCGCAATACAGTCCTTTAAACGTTGAGGCCAGTTATTAATAGAACTACGCGCTCTTTCCAGGGGAAAATTCTTCACTGCCAATCGTATGGATTGTTTTAAGGACTCCAAATAATCATGGCGTTTAGAGCAAGCCGTACTCTCTAAAACTGACCATAAATCATAATCCAGCGGATTAAGATCGGGACTAGACGACGGCCAGTCTTCAGCTCTGATGAAGTCCGAAACGTTCGTTTCCAACCAAGACTGCGTGGACCGAGCTTTATGATCCGGCGCCGAGTCTTGCTGGAAGGACCATTCTTGGTTATTGAACATGATGTTGTTAAGGGGCTTAACTACCTTCTCAAGAATGGTATCTTGATACACTTGTGCCGATGTTTTGATACCTTTTTCACAAAAATATGGCTCAGTTACTCCTTCATAGCTAACACCCCACCAAACCATCACTGAAGACGGATAATGTCCACGTTGCACTCTATCGTCTAATTGACAAGCTTCCTTAGTGCTTTGAGCATAAATACGGTCATTTTGTTTGTTAAAATGTTGCTCAATTGTCAAAAATTTTCTCATCCGTACACAAAAATTATCTGTTAACTCCCTTTGCATACCGCTTCAGTAGTTGTTTCGATTTTACCACCCTATTCTTTTTTAAATTATGAGTTAAGAAATGACCAGTGCGTCTCGTATAGGCTGCAAGTCCTAAGTCTTCTTTTAAAATACGCGACGTGGTTCTAGGTGATATCTTCATCTCCCGAGATAAAATTACTTTCGGACAGGATTTCTTCGAATTCTTTCCCTTACTGCTTTGACCACCTTTTTCGTACGAACACTACGTAGACGGCCAGATCTTTTTCTGTCACAAACAGAGGAGGTATCATTGTGCCTATTGTTACGAGTGTGGGAATCGAATTAAAATGCCGTTGGAATTACTATAGAGTTTATTAGAACTTTACAAACACGTATAAAACAGGTACACATAAAACTAGACACTAATTTGTTACAATCTATACGATCAATAACACGCACAAAGTCCATCACTAAGATGTACACACGTCTTGCTAGTATCGTAATCGTCGCTCGACTGCCTCACCCCTCCGTTTGGTCATTGTTTTATACTAAACTGTATAATAGAACAAAGGACCGTGTTCACCGAGTTAATCCGCACACCTGGCAAGTAAGGATTAGTTCGACACTAATGACGGCCATAAAAGAAGTAGAAAAACAATAGCATGTTTTTCTGAACTACAAATTCTAAACACAAAGTAAACAAAATAATTCCTAAATCCGGTGGCAATAAAACTGCGTTTTATGACCTGCAAGTGTGCGCATTTCCGTGTCGGTATGTAACACTATTAATAGCCCGCTACACAAACATGTGACTAATACCAAGCGTATGGAGAGTTTTAAAAATTGCATTTGGCTCCATACCTACTTTGTGTAATGCAATCACAGCGATTCGCAAAATGTTGTACAATGTATTGGCGCCAAAATGAGAAAACACAATGAACAATTCTGTACGAATAAGCCTGACTGGCGCTGTGTTGTTCGTGCCTACCCCGCAATGGAACTGGCATGAAGTTATGTATGTATGTATGTACAATGAACAATCATATAAAAATGACAGATTCCAAATTCAAATGTAATATTTTGTTTCTTTTTAATTGTAACAGTATTTATGGCCAGACTAAGTATATATGATGATATGGTTCTTATGTGAACTCTTTTTTATAATACATATACGCTGTATTTTAAAGACCGAGAATAGCATGAATAATTCACTTTGAAATACGGCTTGTTGTGGTTAATTTATGAGGTATACATTAATTTTTCATTTTCAAAATATACTTAAAGGAAATAGGCGCCACACGAAACTTGGACCCATGTCACCTCTATTTTGGCCTCAATCAAAATAAAGGCCTTTGATTGTCGCCATACAATCCAGTTTTTGTAACTATTCAAAAAGTCATATTTCACTAAATAGTTGTCTACGCAAACGTAGTTCTTGCATAAAAACAATGAACGTCCTGCAATTTGTTCAGTGAAAACTGCAACTCTTAAAAGTTCCTAAACCTCACATAATTTGATAAAGCCACAGGTTATCTCTCGCTTTTTAATGTTTGGTTAATTGAAGCATATTTTTTATATAGGTATATTAATTTTTATATAGTTTATTTTAATCAGGGATAATGTAGCATTCAAATAGTGAAAGAATTTTTGAAATCGGTCTAGTAAATTTGAGTTTATTCGTTACAGAAATACTAATATTTCCTCTTTATAATACTAGTATAGATTTGTAAAAAATCTAAATGAAACTTTGTTCTTATCGATGACATAATCAGAATTTATTTTAAGTAAAATTTAAGTAATTAAAAATGTAACAACCCTTAATTAGTTAATCGTTTTATAATCTTAAAAATTTGAAGTGTTTCTAGGGTATGCGTGCTAAATAGGCGGATCCAGACTTATACTTCCTTTATTTTGCTTTCTGTTTAAATTCTTAAAATTACGGTTTGTGATTAATTATTATTTGTTAACCGTCACTAATTTTCCTTGTTTGAAATAAGATTAATATTAATCGCACGTTGATAAATAATATTTCTTACAACATTCATAATAACGCTTAAATTCCTTGAACATCTATGACATCGATTGCTTCGTGAGAAATCGCTCCGATTTGCTATGACGTAATTGGTAATTTTACCGCGATTTGGATACGTGTTAGTATATATGTGGTTGCTGACATCTCTTAACAATTAGAAAGCTATTATGAATTATGAATATAACATAACTACTTATATTGCATAGAAACAAATAGTTTCAAATCTATGTAAAAAGTGAATTTGATTTTCTTCTCTTTTTATCCCCTCGGAAATTAACAGTTTTAGATGAAATGTAAATGAAATATGTACTTTCAATGTCAGGGATAAACATAGGAAACCTATATCCTTGGCAAATGAGATTATAATATATAACGATAATCGACATACAAACACACATAATGTATATCCCGAATTTAAGTAAGTACACTTGTGTTATATAATATACAACTACTCTGGGGCCGAGTCTAGACACCCAGACAATAGCAGATAATTGAGGAAACTCGTTTCCAAAATTTACCATACCAGGAATCGAACTCGGAGCCTCTGCGTGCAGTGAGGTAAGTCGGCCAAGGCTTAGCCCACTCAACCACAGAGGCCTTCGGATTGTTTTCACGGTATAAGGATGCGGACTTTATGTGAGCGAAACCAACAGTATAAAGAAAGTCAATAAAAAGAAACCAATGATTCGCTCGCGTTATCTTCGGATTCATGTTTCATGAAAATGTCGGCGAAGTGTGTATGACAGGGATATAGATCCTATATCCCTTGTAGAAAGTACTTCTACATCAAAGTTTATGATAATCGGTTCATTTTCGTCAAAATGATATAAACACACACCCATAGAGCCATTTACACACTCACACATCAGTCTGGATGGGTTCCAATGATACTCCAAAGTCGATCGGTTCAATGAACCAGTCTGAATTTTACCAATCATTTAATGTAAACATCCGTCGCGATACCATGAGAGCACCTTCGCAATAATTAGCGGTCACAACATCGACCGATAACAGACGTCGGTTGTACGTAACTATATATTTCTAAAAAAATGGAGTCGTCATTTGTGATGTTATCATTTCATTAAATTATCAACTCTAATATGTCTTGTTTGTGAGAAATAAAATAAAATAAATAATCATTGTAGCTGCACTGACTAAAGCATCTAATTGTGTCATTTCAGTCATTCTTCATGGCCTAAATTGGTCATATTTATCTCCGACTATTCACATAAAGTTTTATATTTATGGATCCTGTGTACCAAGATCATTAAAATTATTTTTATAATATATGTACATAATTTGTTTTTTTACAAAAGTGAGTTCTTTTTCGAGTTTCTTTTTTGTATAAAATATTTTTAATTGAGTTTACATTTTCCACAAAAACGTCAAGCAATGCAAATTATTACAGCAATAATCATATAAAACAATCATAAGCTAGTTATAGGTTATTATATAGAACGGACTGAAAATTAGGAACATTCATTGCGACTAGACAAAGTGTTACATATGAAATTGACGTTTTGTAAGGGAAGAACATAAAGTCGTTTTTTTTAAATATAATATATTTATTTAATCAAAGTATCTACCATTGCTATCTGTGCACTTCTGCCATCTCATACGTAGTTAATTGATCCCTTTACTAAAAAAACCATTCGGACGGGAATCAATAAAATCTTTGAAGGCGCTTTGGACTGCCCCATCGGAGTTGAATTTTTTCCCTTGCAAGAAGTTATCCAAATTTCGAAAAAAATGGTAATCTGTTGGAGCAAGGTCCGGGGAGTACGGTGGATGTCTTAGACATCCCAATTGAAGCTCCTCTAATTCGGTAGCCGTCTGTTGTGCAGTATGTGGTCTAGCGTTGTCCTGAAGCAGCAGTGGCCTAGAGCAATTGACCAGCCTCTGTTGTTTAGCAGCTAGCTTTTCCATCATGGTTTGCAGTTGCTGACAATAGACATCCGCCGTAATCGTCTAGCCAGATTTAAGAAAGCTGTAGTGAACGACACCGGCTCTAGTCCACCAACGCTCACAAGTCACGGAGAAAGAATACAATTTCCTGCGGCCGGGCGGCCTGTCGTAAGAGGCGACGAAACAACTCACAGCCAGGTGGTAGGGTATTTGGCCGACTGGATGGCTACCACCCCTGGTTTAAAGTATGTCGCCATAACAACCTTGAGTTGTGTTCCGGCATTAGTGACCAGGTTCCAGACTCACTTAAGAGAGCAGCAGCGCATTTGTAGCACCTTCGGTGTTTCAAATGTCCATAGGCGATGGTAATAGCTTTCCATCAAGTGGGCCGTCTGCCTGTCTGCTGAACTCCTGCAATAAATAAATTAAAAAAAAGCATTTTTTTTTGTAAATTTTCGCTTGGGGCAGGATTTGGCTGGTTCGCCAGGGTTCAGCCATTGCGATGAGCGTTTCCGATTATCGTACAGGATCCACTTTTCATCACAGGTAATGATTCGATTTAAAATCCCTTCATTATTGTGCCGGTTGAGTAATGTAATGCAGATGTCGACGCGCGTTTGTCGGTTTGCTGCACTCAATTCGTGAGGTACCCACCTTTCTAATTTGCTTCAAGTGGATTAAAACAGTTTTATCACTAACACCGCAGCCTGCAGCTATCTCGGACGTGGTTTGCGATGGATCCGCTTCCACAATAGCCTTCAATTCTGCTTTATCAACTTTGGTCTCCGGCCGTCCACGGGGCTTGTTCTGCAGGTCGAAATTTCCAGAACGAAAACGTTGGATCCAAAAACGCACTGTGTTTTCTTTTGCGACACCGCTGTCATACACATCATTAATCCGTTGAGCCGTTTCGGCAGCACTGGTGCCGATGGAACTCCTACTCGTAAATAATGGCGATATTTCAAGTTTTCCATTTTGTAAACTGAGTGACGCAAAGAAAAAACCAAAAGAGGAAAAAATAAATGAATTACGATTTTCAAAACACAAAAGCAGAAGTAAATAGCTGTATAAATTTAAAATTTGAAATCCTAACCAAAGAGGAGATATTTGAGATCAAAGTGGCCAGCACGACAAAACGCCAACTTCATATGTAAGGACCTAATAATTAGCCATCAGCCATTAGTGAATTCAACTACCGTTTGAAACGTATACCTTAAGGGTGGTTGGTGTATTGTTTGCAAGCCCTACGCATTCAATAAATAAACAATGGCAGCTTCAATACTGTTTCCTTTTAGCGATAGCAATTGCCGGCACAATCTTTAGGGGTAGGTAATTAGTTTTTTGTCAATTCTTTTTAGTGTTCAATTTTTGGATGAAGATTTATTTGACTGCAATAGGGACGGGACGGTTATCTTGATGTTTTCATTGGCATTCTGCACATCTAAATTTGAACAATATACACATTAGTCCAGAAAAGTTGTTTATGCGGTGCATGTTCTTTGTATTAATTTTAACTTATGTCATTCCTATGTCGGAACGAAATATTTGAGTGTTTTTGTCGGTGAGTTGCCATTAACTTTTCAATGTAACTATGTAAAAGTAAATTAATATTACATTATTTTACTATTTAGTTGTTATGTTATCCTTGAGCCGACATTACATAGAATAATCAAATTTAATCAATTTGGTTTAAATGTGCAAACTGGCAATATACAACTATATTGAACGACTCGATTATAGTTTACATGGATCACTTTGGTTTCTTCAACTAGTTTGACAACAGAAGTGAACCGTGTATTATCAACATTATATATTTTTCATAAAATGATTGATAATGTTATTATTTCTTGTATACGATTGATTGCCTTTAACACAGTTTTTCAATAAAGCATATTTGGAGCAACCTATTGGGCGGCGCTTGTGAGGTAGATCGTTCAAAGTATTGTTACGACCGACAAAAGTGGATTTACACCTGCATACCATAAAAGCACACTTTATTACGTTTCCGCATTTGGACTTCTTTTGTTTACTTTGTGTTTAAAAATTGTAATTAGAAAATCAGCCCATTGTATATTGTAATCTTTTACGGCAGTCATTAGCCAGGTGCGATTCTAGGAAATTCAGTCCACTCGGTCCTGCCGACATATTGCATTTGCACAGTATAAAGCAATGCCCCAATTAAGAGATGAGGCAGTCGAGCAATAACCACAAGCGGAGCAAGTCTTGTGTACATTCGGTAATCTATTTAGTGACGGACTTTGCGGGTCTTATTTAATCGTACATTACGTATGGACTGATTGTGTTCAGTTATATTTGTACCGGTGTTATACGTGCTTGTATAGTTCTATTAAATTCTATAGTAATTCCAACGGCATTTTAATTCGAGTCTTGCAACTCGTAACAGTATCAAAGTAAAAATACTTAGACTGGAAGCCGATGTGTACGAGCTTTTGTAGCCTAAGATTGGTGGCAAACAGGATGGTTTTACAATATTTTCATTTGTCAAGACAAAATTTGACCTCTTACTATTTTCCTACAATAGAATCACGCTTAATATTTGCCTATTGACTGTTTATAAGTACTGACATTTATATTTTGTAATTACTAAACGAGTAGACTATTTATTGTCTTAACATGATTATTATCATCAATGGGCCACTATGAACAATGCCATATGCGACACACGACCAAACATCCGGTTAGTTATCGTGTAAAAGTTCGATACAGTGCCACCGGCTAATCTTTTATGAATGGATACGCTTACACATGTTTTTTTGCCACGCTTATCAACGCGTTTCCTTTTGCTTTTTACAACATAGTCACCGATATAACACTCATACACACTTGCCTCTATGCACGTCATATATACTACCCATTCATTAGGAACTTCGCTAAATTAGATTCCTCATTGTTTGCGCTATTGTTTTCGCCACATAAATACAATCCAACAGACAAAATTCTTGGTCGAGCGCGCACGCGTCTGTTGCTAGCTGAATTTCGACATATATTATTATAAAGCAGACAGGGCCGGGTGGCCAATAAAGAAGCCACGTCACGGAATAGATTAATGATATGGTCGGAAGCGTGTTTCTAGATGTTGTGAATCTAGCCTGTTACCAACCGGCGTGGCCGGATGAATGGTAGTCTCCGTGCGCGTGAGTGGATTGCGCAACGGCCGACGGTGACGCAACCTGTCGCGGCTGCGCGCGAGCACCGTTGTTTGTTAGTATGCAAAATAAGTGAAATATTCGTATCGGTCGCACGACGTCTATGCACTTACGGGCTTGTTCCCTATTTTTGAGCGATCATTGGTTTCGGTATGCCTCGGTTTTGTCCGATGGTCGATGATGCTTTTATAATTTTGACGCATGAAATTTTCAAACAAAGTTATGTTCGAAATATATCTATCTATGTATTACACAAAACTATACAATCGTCTTATTATTGTATAAATTAATATTCTACCTTTTGTCTAGTTAGCCTATATCGTCTTCCTTGGCAATAATCATAGTTATTACTTACCAATGTAAAACTATAAAGTAATAACTATAGTAATATTACGATTATAAATCTCAATAAACAGCAGCTATTAATTATTTATACTGTAAACTATTGGGGCTACGAATGCCATCAAAATTGTATTTGTGTGTGTCGTTTTAGATTTAAACCTTATCCGTATAACATTATGCCACCACTTGATGTTTTCTTTACAATTACATATTGCTTATAATAATTTTATCACATATCACATCACATCACAACACATTTTTTTTACAAAATTAACAATTTAACGTTTATATGTTAAATGACTTTTCATCTTTTGCTAGAAGAATATTTTGTCTAACAGGAAAAACATTGTATTTATAAATAAAGTTCAATTTAATTTAAGCCCGGCTAAAGCTCAGTTCTTGTTATTATTATTGCTTATGATTTAAGTCATTGCTATCCTGTCGTATCTACTAAATTCGTCTTAAATATGTTGCTGAAAATAGCTCTGTATTTCTGGAAATTTGTACTATTTCCTAGCAGACAGTAGTAGTAGTAAGTAGTAGCAGTCCACAATATTGTTTATTAGCTTCTTGTTTCTAAAAAATAGATATTAATCCCACATAATCCTGGAACTCAAATGCTGCAATGTTTCAGATTTATTTGTTTATTTAGTCGTTTAAAATAAACTAAATTAATGAAAAGTTGGGATTTATGAGATTCTATTAACTGTTTTTCAGGATTCTCTACTCAATTTGCCAAAAACGAAACTCTTATCATTAATTTTATTGTCATGTCATTTTGCTCAAAAATTACTGGAAGTACGCTTGAGATGGTGTAGTGAAATGTGAAACAGCTGAATATATCGCGGACGATCGCCATATTTTTTTCCAGTATATATATATATATATATATATATATATATATATATATATATATATATATATATATATATATATATGTATATATATATGTATATATATATATATGTATATATATATATATATAGATATGTATATATATATATGTGTATGTGTATATATGTATATATGTGTGTATATATGTATGTGTGTATATATGTGTATATATATATATATATATATATATATATATATATATATATATATATATATATATATATATATATATATATATATATAAGTGTGTGGGATATCATCAGACAGGTCTAGAAAAAATATACTTAAGTTTATTAATGACTTTTATATTTGCCATACAAACTGCGCCACCGCTCAATATTTCTAATATTTTTACTATAGAACCGAAAGTTCTGAAAAATTCAAGGTTGTAGATCTTTAAAAATAATTTTAACAAAACGGATAATTTCATAGTCGTAACAAGTAGTAGTAGGTTTTTGTTCCATGCAGGAACGGTTAAAGTATTTCAACATTTTCCTGCGGCCGGATGGCCTATCTTAAGGGGAGAAAAAACAACCCACAGCCAGGTGGTAGGATTTTTTCCCTTTTGGATGCCTACCACCCCTGGTCTTGACTATGCCGCCATAACAACCTTGAGTTGTGTTCCGTTATCAGTGGCCACCTTCCAGTCTTCCTTAAGAGAGTAGCAGCGCATTTGTAGCACCTTTGGTGTTGCAAATGTCCACAGGCGATGGTAACCGCTTTCAACCGTAATAAAAAAAAAACCCATTTAGTAGTCTCCGAGATAAAGACGGTATTTTCATAGCCTAGAACCAAAAACAGTATATGCGTAGCTCTTACTGTACGTGTATCTACTACACACTCCTGGCTGATTTCTTGCACCTATAATAATTATGATAATCCAATTACTATTATATTTAGACTGCCTGCCTTGAATTAATTTGTTCTTGATCTTAAATCATGATTGATTGTTATGATTATGCGTGACTTTTGTTTTCAGTCTAATTCATATCGGATTTACTTAATATTTTTTGTAAAATGTAGAATAAGAGGCGGGGTAAGTATTTGTTGACAAGATTGGCCTAAAAGCTAAAAGGTTGTAAAGCAAGTTTTCGATATACTGTCACCTTTCGTCAAGAGTTGAACAGTTGAAAAACTTTTTGCGAATGATGCGTACCAACATAGATTTTACATGCGTCATCAAAACTTCATTCAAAGAATATGACGAGGTTTGATCGTAATGTTAGATGACTTTGGAGGCACTGTGCTTTACAATAGCTTATGTTGAACTGTTTTCTAGTGACTAATATAATGATGGTGACCGATTTTAAACGTGTTGAAAGCACAATTATGATATAGACCAAAATTTATCTGCAAAACAAGATTCTTAAATATGCTTTACGCATTGAGTGATGGTCAGGTATAATGTCAATATTTCATATATCAGGTAGATTGAGAACCTTTTGTACTTGTACAAAATACGCGACGAAACTTCCAGGAAAAAATATACCCGAAACTGTCTCGCCATAATAGAAAAATATTGCAAAAGAGACCGATGCATTCTCGGAACGGCATTGACGCGGACTGTGTAAGATGCTCGGTGCAACTTTCTCAACTGCGCTACGCGGATCTAAAACCTGTGCTGTTTAGCTTTTAAGGCTACATTCCGCTAAAGAGAGAAGTCGTAGTGGGGCGTTGGCCTGCTAAGAATGTTTGCTGCTGACCTAAGTGGTCAATAATGATCTGTTATATCGTTATACTGTTCCTTTTCTTTGCTCTTTATCGATAATGCTAGAAGAAAATGTATTTTAGAAAGATCGTTATATTCAGATGTAGCGATAGAATTGCATTTTGTCTTTGTAATATAAAACGAAGCCGTTGCTGTTCTTACCGCTCAGTGTAATTAAAACGGCATCGCAAGCGAACTTCATTAAGAGACTTAATCAGTGCACATCGAGACAGTTACCTTACTGAAAAGCTAGTGCGTAAAATAATAGTTTCGCTTTTATGACTTCAATGTTAGGTTGATTTTTTTTTCTCATTCATCTGATTACGGGTTGTCTGGAAGAGATCGCCCTTTAGCAATAAGACCGCCCTTTGTACAATTAGAATAATACTACATAGTTCGAAAGTTTTTGTGCTGGTATACAATAACGTGTTATTTATCTATCTGATTTTAAAATTCATTTTGACAACGTGCGTAATAGTAAAACATGTGCTGCAGGACAATACTAAAGTATAAGTATGAAAATTCGTAGTTATTCCTTATAACATTTTAAAGTCTAATCTGTTCGTAATAATCTTATATATATAGTAATATTTTAAAGTCGATTGTACTAAGTTTTACGCAGAAAGTTCTGTATATGCTGAACTGGGTGGTCGACCGCCCACAGTACAATTGTTTTCTATTCGCCACTTTTCCCTTTGCCTATGCTTTGAATTACTACTTTCTTGGTTCAGGACAATCATTAACAGATCGATGGTCATGATGTTTTATTAGAACACTGCTTACTAGGTGAAACTATTCTTATGTTAAATATAATCTTTACTAATATCTAATGCTAGTTATGTGTGTAGATAGAGAACAGAATAAGAACAGCTAATTTAAAAAATGTGGATTGGTTTATGTAGTGTTTTAGAGATAAGTTAAATTTATTTTAAATTAATAAATGTATTATGAAATCGTTTATAATTAGAGATAGTAATTCTAATACGGGATATAGAGAGCGTATATTTTCCAATCGGTATAACTTCTGGATGAGAGGTTTGAGTCAGAGAAAACCTTAGTTCTCGTATATCATTATAAACTGGAAAAATTTTCTTAGCATTTTCTTGAAAAAGGAAAAAAACCGGTTTAACGCCATTGTTTGTGTATATTAAGCTGGAATTCACAGTACTTGTTACCCGTTCTAGTTTATTGAAACGCTGGGTGCAGTCAATCGTGATTGCTTTTAAACTTTTAAAACTGTATTATTTTTTCTTTATTTTTCTCTAGCCCGATTAACTCCGACCGTTAGTCTGTATCGGGAATTAAAATAGAGCAGTGAATAATTAATTTCGATTTTGCTAGTTGCCCTCGCTGCAGGATAACTTGTATCGTTTTTTTTTTTTGTAATTATTAATAGGTGAGATCTTAAGACTAGATCAAGATTCAAATTCAAATTCAAATTCATTTATTTTATAAACTTATTTCTAGGCCTTATATAATTACATCTAAAACTTATATAGTAGTTAAAATTAAGGCTACAAATTATTTTTGGTCTACAAAGGGCACGTGGTACTGCCAAATAACCTTCTTTCGGCCTATACAAACTTTTTTATTAATTAAAATTCTGCCTTTAATTCTGACGCCGTGTTCCCTTTTTCGCAAGCACGTTAGGCATTCATGTCATGTGACCAATAAAATAAATTAAATACGCTCCGCTTTTGTAAATATGTAACATAAAATAGCTATTATAATAATAATACCGCTAATAACATATGTTAAAATAATTAATACTACTCCGCACCCGCACCACTTAATTACCAAATACCTATACTTTAAATATCCTTAATAAATTAATATAAAATATATTATTAGCCCGCACCGCATGTAAATACATACTAAATAAACTACAACATATTTAACAAAGGTGACAGTATGAAGTATAGTGAGAAGTCGCCGATATCCACTGCTTTATCAAACAGATACGTGCGTGCTCTTTCTTTCCATTAACCTTCAAAATTTTTCCATTAGTCTTTTCTCTCAATTCGACACAGTTCGCATATCTTAAACTCAGCGACGCCGCAACAAGCACGGTTATCTTGGATTCTAATGTATATGGAACTCAGAGACATCTAGGATATAAAGAAATAGCATCAATTTGTATTTTGCGTGGTAGAAATTGACCCTCGATCGTTTGTTTGTTAAAAATGAAGAATTTAATTCAATGAGTTTGCTTCAATTATTTGACCCATATCACTGACATTCATCAGTTCTGTCGACTAATTTAGGAGTTTGTTGTACTGTCTTTTAAGCGCCGCCAGCATATTTTTATGATCTGAGATTTAATATAATTAGGATATATTTATAAGTTGACGCAATGTATTACAATCTTTCTAACATGTGTAATTATGGTGAAAAATTGGGTTTTCAATCATCGTGCCAGGTGTTCAAGCGACGATATTGTGGTGATAATGGAATTATTAGTATTATAATCACAATCATCAACTATAAACTATATGATAAACAAAAATAAACTATATACTTATTAGGGTGGTACAGAATAAAAACGCCTTTTTTTGAGTCTCTAGTGCAAAATGTTAGTTTTTAATGTTTTAAGAACTCTATAAAGGACAGCTTAATTTTTTTTTTAAGATTTCAAAAATACAGACCGGATTAAAATGACATGGATAAATCTAATAATTTCATAAGATGAAAGATATAAACCCTATAAAGTTATAAACTCCCATTCCGCTGTTTATGTCAATTGCGCCGATTTCATAAAAAAACTCGTATGGTCAGTGTTTGCGATAAAATGAAGACAAGCGCTTTTTCGTGGTCGACTTATAACTCGATAAACCCATAACCGATATGGCGTTTGACTGTTAAGCTCTCCCCTAAGCCATTGACGGTCTCCTAATCCCATTTTGCCCTCTATTCACGTGTCTGTTGGCTAGGGTGATGTCGGAGGTTGCGTGGGACGTAGTAAATGTAGCCTCAGCGTTTTCGATTCTGCAAAACGTGCGTCATACACTCGACAACCGTGACGTAGACGAATGTACAATACATACACAATTGCAATACATATACAGTTAAATCGGAATGAAAGGCAGACTGTGCTCGTGATGATGAGATCGTTCTGTTAAGAAAATATTTAGATTTTTATGGAAAATTCGAAAAATCTTTCAAAAACTTATATCACCAATAGTATACATACAGGTTGGTAGAGAAGCGTCATTTAATCCTAGTGCAGGTAATGTCAGACCACGGGCGTCTTTGTGCCGTCCTTTTTAAAAGGTAAACGAAGGCTATACCCGCCAAAGGTTGATTGATACGTTCCCCATATCGGTAGTTTCGATGCGCAGGTTTTCACACGATATTTGCCATCGCCGTCAGTGGTTGTTATTGCAATAAAATTAAAATAACAATCTGAACGGCGGGTACCGTTTAGTAAGGATTCGAACCTATGCCATTATAAGAAAAAGCGGGTGCCTTAACTATTAAGCTAGTTAACCTAGTATAAATAAAACTAGTATTTAAAAATAGTACATCTATTTTAATTATTTTTGAGTAGCTGTATTAAAAATTAATTAAAATAATACATTGATGGAACGAAGATTACTAACCTACCACTTTATTATTAGCAAATGGTTACTGCCTACATAGTGCGTGACAATTCTAAATATTTAGTAAACCATTTGCAAATTAAATAACTTAAAAATCTGATTTAACGTTCAAACGTGGTCTGATTATGTCAATCTTTGGACACAGATCTAGTGTCTGCGTCTCATAAAATGCATACCAACTTAATGCCCGGTTCATATATCTTACCGACCAGTCATTTACCTTAATATCAGTTAAAATTCGACATCAGGTCCACACTAGTAATGTCGAAATCCAACCGATAGTAAGATACAGGAACCGGCCATTAGTCGACTCGCTTTGAATATAGCTTCTTCCGCACCGGTCACAACACCAAATAATCATTTCCAAAATCTGAACGCTTTATAGAGTTACAATTGATATCTTGTTTACGACCAACGTTTATGATGGTAATAAAATTGGGGAGTTGAATATGGAGTAGATATATTAAATCGGTTTTAAATCGTAAAGTTTCACAGATTGATTAGACTTTAGACTTATTATATTTATTCATATGCGTATTATTGTTCGGTCGTTTCCCTTTGTCTTAATTTCTTGTATATTTTCCTGCTCGAGTCAACCACCAGTCGGTTTGGATTTTGTTAAATGGGCAGAAACTATGCGGATATTCTGAATAATTCTGATAATGAATAATATGCGTCTCATTTATACATTTAATTTACCGTTTTTTAATAAAATGTATACGTAAAAGATTTATTAAAAAAATTGAATGCTATTTTAATTGGATCACAAGTTACTACTTATTAGTGTTATGGAGGAATAAATATACGATTCTAATCGTCTTTTAATAACTACACCTCAATTCCCTTCGTAAAAGTCAAACTGAAAAGACGTAAGACACGATTCATATTTTGTGTTATACAACGTATGAAGAAGTTCTTTAAGTCTTTCTTGTGTATTGTGTATTTTCTCCCTATTTCGTATTAGTGTTGTGCAACGTCGCCTATCTTTAGCCAGGAAACTCTGACCTCTCTAGTAGTGAATCATATTTGTTAATTCAAAACACTAAAATGTCTAAGAAAATATTGATTACGGATAATTGAATGATGCTCCAGAACCTTCGCAGTAAAAGCCAGATATGCAAAGCCTCCATGTTCAGTATACATATTAACAAATACCTTTTTATATTGTTTTACTCTTGCTGTTTTGACTCGCTGTGGTTCGCAGTTTTATCATCAGTATATTAGTGTCCCAGGTCATTTAGATGTTTGTTGTAGTGATATATTTATTTATAAGGCTTCTTAACTTGAAATTTAGTATTATAAATTATGTTTAATATTAATTATTTTATTATCATTGAATATTATCAGTTTCATATTAAATAACTGCCTAAAAATAATATAAATAAATATAAAAAGTATTAGTTTATTTATTTATGTGCTGACAGTACATTACTACAAACGCAAAAACTAAACTAAAATTAAGATTCTTTAATAAATATTTTCATTCTATAACATTCTATTTCTCAAGCATATTGGACGTTCATACGTTTGTTCTATGCCATCGCTACATCGTAGATATACTTTCGCTCTCCATCCATCGTGTGGATTGCTGAAATTTGGATTTAAACGCCTTACCAATCTCTTCTAATCAATACAGTCTTGTCTTGACTGAATTTTGTATTTTAGGTAAGCGAGCTCCATTGTAGACAGTAATTACGTTTAAGCTTCGAAGTCAAACGTGAAGCTACATAATCTATCTATAATATTTAAATAAATGAAAATAAATCGTATCGTATATATATTTCATATACGCGCATAACTTGAGAACGACTACTGATTTCGATGAAATTTTTATGTGTGTTTGACTGGGTCCCCGGATTATTTAGATTCACAATAGGAAACGGTAGGTGGCGCTAGAATCGGTTTCTAGGATCCTCCTAATACCCTGAACTGATTTTGATGATTTTATTTCAGGGCAGGACAACGCCTGCCGAGACCTCTGGTACAATAAAAAAATGGTTTAGTGCTTGGCAGTCCGCGCACAACTAGCCATTTTCGTTATTTGGCTATGGTACTATAAAACCGCATATCTCAAAAACTACTGAACAGATTTAATGAAAAACATTTTCAGGAAAAGTATTTTTGAATTTCCACAAGCTTGACTTTTATTAGTTTTCCAATTCATAGTTTACTAGCTGATACCCGCGACTTCGTCCGCGTGGTGCAGTTTTTTCACTATCCCACGGGAACTTTTTAATTTTTCGGGATTAAAAGTATTCTATATGTTGACCAGGGATATAAGCTACCACCACACAAAATTTTATTTAAATCGATCCAGTCGTTAAGGAGATTAGCCGGTACAAACAGACAGACAAACAGAGAAACAAAAAAATTTGTTCTATTCCACTTACATCCCCCTGACTCGGTTTTAGTATTTTTTTATTGTATAGAAATTCGACCTCTACAGATTTATTATATGTATAGACATAAGTTATATGTATAGCCGCCACTTGCCTGTAGTGTACATTTTTTCGCGATTTCACTAAATATATTTATAACGCTATACAAATTACACTTTGTAAAACTTTATCCATGTAGACTAAAGTACTAATGAGAAATAATCTATCTGTGGTGACTTGTTAATAGCTCACTATCACTAATGTGTTATTATTACAATGTGAATAGCTGATAGTCATCCAAAAATTGTAAAATAAAAAAAATACAAAAATAATGACTGTGACATACACAAACAGACAGACGGATGGATATAACGATTTGATAATCCTAAAACGGTATTCGTTTATGAATTTTTTGGTTTATGTGGTGAAAATGGTAGATTATAATAAGGGCCAGAAAATGTGTGGTTATAAACAACTCGTGCGTTATTGTGGTTAGTCAGAAATGGGTTATCAGTATTATCGGGACGTATTTTCCCAAGTTTAAAATAAACAATTAAATAGGTACGGATTGTTCCTGCTGTTGCATAGGTATATTTTGTACATATATATATTATATTATTTGTTGCCAGCCAATCGCAGTTTTCTGTTGGACGAATGTACATGATACGTGTCTCGCTTCACACTCATCTGCCAAGTCTGCAGCGATTTATATGCTTTAAATCAAAAGTCGGCAAATTCTAAGTAAATAAGTTGCATCAATTTAACAGCTAGTGCAGTGCACTTAGAAAATTTCGTTTGTGTATCACATTTTTTGTCAATGATGTTTTTAGTAGAATCAAATCAACTCTACTTGTCTAACTCGCTGACTGAGAGACGGATTGACCAACGAACGCACAGGCCAAACTATTGGGGATAGGACCGTGAACTAACTAAGAAAGGATTTTTGAAAATTCAACCTCTAAGGGAGGTGAAAAAGGGGTTGAAAGTTTCTATATAAATCCGTCGTTATATGCCTACTTCTGGTTAAAAATAAATTTACAGATGTAATGGAGTGTTTTTAAATTCTACCCCTAAGGTGAAAGGTTAAAAGGTAGCCCATCTTTTAACTTTTTACCACTACCTAAACTGTGACTATTTTCAATTTACGCGAGAGAATCCGCGGGCAACAGTTAGTTACTACATATTTATATAGTGGCATATTTTCAAAATAGGCCAATTACAATACAAGTACTATCTATGGATAGCATACAATGGTCAAATGGTCGGTACCAGACCAAAATAATTAACGTCAAATTAGAATTACACTAAATATGAATAAATTTCTTCTTAATACAGAAATTAAGGGATATTAAATTAAATGGTATGATGACGTGTGACGGGTTAATAGAAAATAGGTAGGCAATAAAATAGTTTAATACACTGATTATTAAAATTAATGTTTCTACATTTTTAAGTATTAATACCTCTGTTAACCTTGGAATTATTTCTTACAATGGATAGTATTATAATAATTTTATAGTATTAAAAAAAACTTCAAGACTCCGTCTCTAAGATATGTCTTCAAGGAGACATCAAATGTCATATATTTTTATTTTCAATCGGTGATCTCTTGTATCTTTTATCCGTGCAGGAACGGAGAAAGAATTCAATTTCCTGCGGCCGGGCGGCCTGTCGTAAGAGGCGACTAAACAACCCACAGCCAGGTGGTAGGGCATTTGCCCGACTGGATGGCTACCACCCCTGGTCTAAAGTATGTCGCCAGAACAACCTTGAGTTGTGTTCCGGCATTAGTGACCAGGTTCCAGTCCCCTTTACGAGAGCAGCAGCGCATTTGTAGCACCTTTGGTGTTGCAAATGTCTATAGGCGATGGTAACCGCTTTCCATCAAGTGGGCCGTCTGCCTGTCTGCTGAACTCCTGCAATAAAAAATAAAAAAAAAAACTCGTTTCGATCCCCAAATGTTGATAGAAACTCTATTGGTAATCTAGGCTTTAAGCAAACCACGTTAAACTTTGAATTTTAATCAAATTAGTCTTGAATAGATGGTGAATTTCATTAGGCAACAACTTTAGCTGGTTTACTAAGATTAAATGAGAGATTAATTTACTAGTTGAGGTGTTTTCTTTGATTACATCGAATATTAGATATCAAAATATTTGTAGGTCCTCTTTTGACTTAGAGAAACCGTAATAATCTTTAAGTAAAGGAGCCTTTCAAAAATAGTCTCGCTTAAAATCTTATTCAACTATCGGTTATAAAGTTTCTTACTTATTTTTGTGAACACATCTGAAGATTACGACAAAATCATTTCAAATCTGAAAACTCGTCTATACTTTTACGAATATCAATTTATAAACGCATATATCTCTCATAAAAAAATGTATATTTTTGTTTGGTAAAAATATAAGTTACGCGAATAAAACATAATCAAATTAAGTTAATATTATAGTATTTTGTAAGGTTTTGTGACTAATACACAATTAAAACTACGTTTTAACGGTTTTAAGCGCGGCGTTTTATTTGATATTTATTTCGACGTTTCGGCCACTTTTCAATAACCGTGATCACGGAATATAAATAGTTTTAATTGGATAGGATTTTTAATATGAATTATATTTTCATATTTGATAACCGATACGGCAGAATTACATTTTTAAAACTACTGAAGAATATAATTATTTTTTACACATTATCACTCTTGTTTCCCTATATAATTATTAGACTATAAAATTTGCTTTAAAATGAATATAAGAACTTAATTTTTATATTAACGTATGATACTGAAAATATTTTTAGAATATCAACTATTTCAGCGCAAAATTGTAAACCTCTCTTAATGAATTTACCGCTTTCACCAAGAAATTTTCAATTAAGCATAAAAGTGGATTTTACAAATGACTGTTATCGTGACCTAACAAAGCGGTCTCGGTTGAAGCAGACTAACGTAGTGTAGGTAAAACAGTTACAACAGAGCGCTTACACTGCCCATTTGCATATCTTAACTATTGACTGGTCTAGACTTTGTTGGAATTAGTGTTCAACGAACTGGAATACTTCTGATTTACGAGACAGTCAAATGATGACCACGCTTGTTGCGCACAGAATTGCCTCTTTATTTTGACAAATATTGATTCAGAACTAGTTTCACATACAGTTTTGTAACTTTTTTTAAGTCAGCCCACATCACACTGCTGAATGCCGGCTTCTGGATTTTAACAGAACGTGTATACCTTCCACGCTTGTCCAAGTAATGTCGATGGTGTCTTTTTCCTTTAACGCCAAATACGTAGTATTTTATATACTTATAACAATACGCACAGTAAGTCTGAAAAATTAACAGCTTTCGAACTCACGTCATATGAATGAGACATGGATTCCGTAGTCACCGAGTCATCACCACTTTTTTACCCTTTAGATACCTAAAGGTAAAAAAAATAACTTTTAGGTTCGATTTACACTGTGATGTCATTCACGGTTTAATCTCGCCGTGTCTACAGTTATAGTCGCATAGAATATTCTTTTCGACGAACCGGTATCGGCACGTTCTCCTATCGGAACTAGAGCGATACAATAGTGAGAATTCTCTTCTTTCTTGGTTAAGAATATGTGTTCAGACGGAGCCTGGAGCGAGATTAAACTGTGAGCGACTTCACAGTGTGAATCGAGAATTAAGATTTCACTTCGGTTTTCGTTGTATGTATGTCGTAATAGTAACAATGGAATCATTCACGGTTAAATTTATTTATAACCAGGGATGTTATGGATATGAAAGTTCGGATCTGGATGCGGATACGGATATATGAATAATTTTATATCGGTTTCAGATATCGGTATCGGTTACGGATATGAAATTATTTCGGATTATCCGTTAGTTTCAGTTACGAAGAAGTTGTAGAAGTAAAATACAAACAAATAATAGTTGGACTTTATTTTTAGGATAGCATTTGGTAGTCCAATCAGTTATATAAGTAATTATTATAGTTACTCGTTTTAAAGCGTTACCTATGTATCGACTTAAAAAAGAAAATCATACTAAAGTTTATTATGATTTCGTTAAATTAAAATGTTCTTTATATATTATAATAAAATTATTATGGATTGAAAAATACCTTAACTTATTTCGTTAATAAAACAAAAATCTGTCATAGCGTCTGTCATTTAGACTATGACCCCATCCGAAATTATTTGAAACTTTTATATCAGATTCGGTTACGGTTACGGATCGAAATTTATTTCGGATATCCGATAGTTTTGGTTACGGAGCTCCATAACATCCCTGTTTATAACTGACAGTGCCAGTGACATTTCGTTTGCATTGCCATGACGCTGTATTTGGTGTGAATTGCAACGGCGGCATCAAAGACGCGACCGCGGCACAACCTATTTGGCTGTATACGTCCATCCCGCGGAAACATCGCCTTTTATTAAGATAAAAATGTATCGTAAGTGTTGGCTCGGGTTATAAGCTAACTCTGTGTCGAGTTTCATTTGAATCCGTTCGTACGGATTAGTCTCACAGATTTTTTTAAAAATTAATTATATAAACTCGACACCCCAACAGATTTCTTGTTATATTAGAGACTAGCTGTGCCCGCGACTTGGTCCGCGGGGATTTTTCTCGCGGAACCCTAAAAAAGAAAAGCCTGAGTTACTCCTTATGACATCAGCTATCTGTCGGTGAAAGTCCCGTCACAATCGGTCCAGCCGTTCCAGAGATTAGCCGGAACATCCAGACAGACAAAAATGTTAAAAATTGCGTTTTCGGTATCTCTTGGTCCAAACTATCTACCTTCTGATTATTTCATATTCTTTTTGTAACAGTACAAACAGACAATTTAATTTTATTTATCTGTCTGTATAGATTACACCAAAAATTTATATACATGTCTTAATTATATATGCATAACTGTTATGCATTTACCTAATATCAAACATTTCCTAAAATGTAAGTTGCTAATTTATGAAAGTCATGACAATCCTCAAGAGGATACGAGGATCAAGTTGTAATTATATGTGATGTAAACTAAATGCGTGACCTTTGGACGTTGGGCCGCTTTAATGGAGATTTGTCTCACCCAAACATGACCTTTTGGATGGTTTGCCACAGACGATACATTAATAATGGCTGGGCACAATAATACCACCCACATAGCGCAATTTTTGTTTAAATAATAATACATACTAATAGAAGCATAAGAGTTATATAAGTAAATGTATTTCTTCATGGCCTTCGGAATTAACTGATTGTCATGAAATATTTTTACCTTCTGTAACGGTTATCTGAATAGGATACTGTAGCTCTGTAAAGGAACTATAATTAAATGTAATAAATAATAATCTGTTATCTTTCTTATTATATTGAATTTGTACGCCTAAAAAACATATGAAACCTTGTATGTACATATACTATGTATGTATTACATATACTTTTTTCTTTAATGTGTACCATGTTTTAACCAAATAAATGGTATTATATTATAAATGCCGCAAAAAAAGTTTACTTGAGCAAAGCCGCATGATACAATTATCATGTTAATTTGTTGACTTGGAAGTCACATTATAATGATATTTTTTAAATAATTACATATATTTTTGTATAAATCTGATATTTAAATTATATGTTTCAGATTAATAAAGACGAAAAATATCATAAAACAACTTAGATATTCTTTTAACAGTTTATTAGTTTTACCACTAGAAATCAGATCACATCAGTCGGTGACTTGCGTTCCTTTTCCTTCATATAGTATGTTAAATTGCCCTCCCAAACACTCAGTACCTCAGTTAACCCACGGTCGCTTTAATATTTGATGACGGCTCTTATTGCTTTTGCAACTATGAAAGGAAAAATGAAACTTGGCTTTCGCCTCCACATTTGTGTACATAGGCACAAATGTTCTTATTTAATATTCCCAACACATGCTAAGGGCTGTAGATTACGTGAAGTATCCATAATCGTGCCGACTTTTTATTATTCTCACATTCTGTCATGGGTGGCGCACGCATTTTCCTGTTGTATTTGCACCATGTGAAATTCTGTAACCATTATTATAGCACGCAAATGAAAGTTGTTCGCTGGTTTTTGTGCTTTGAATTGAGAAAAGACATGATCTACATTTTAAGGATTAAAGGGGCCCTTATAAAATCGTCGTGTCCATACGACTCCCTCACGGCCATTTTTCAAAAACTACAAGTCTTAGACTAGTGTGTATAGACATTTAGCAAATGGTTAAAATAGTATAATCGCTGATTAGCCATATATAGTTTTAGCGCTTATTTTATTTTAACCATCGGTTAAATGTCTATACACACCACGCTTAGTCTTCCGACGAACGAACTTTACTATTGCCGGAGCTTACCTTATTTGACGCTTTTATGTCAAATTATGTGAAGCATTTTTTTAAAATTTACGTGCGCAAATTTTAGAGTATAAAAGCGGTTTACGCCTTTGTAGTTCTAATTAGTAGTACTAATTGGATTATTTAATACTAAGTTCTTGTAACGCACTGCGGCGCGATCGGCTTCCAATACCAAAATACTGCTACCTTTAACCGACTTGAATATCGAGAGCGGGAGATCTGTGTATATGTACGACACTACACATAGCCGTTGTTAGATCTCGAAAAAAAAAATAGAGTGGCCGCGCAAAACACAACATGTGAACACACTTTTAACCAAATTTGGTTTAAACTTTAAATGATATTAAATGGTTTTTAGAGTTGCGTAATTTATTTGATTTGATTTTTTTTGGTGGTTGCAGTGAAACTAATTTATTGTTTTTTTTTTATTACAGGTAAGCTTCTTATCTAGATCTACATTTATTGGGAAAAAAACGTAAGTTTTTAGTAATATTTGGCTATATTATTTGTTTGTCTAGTAAGCTCAAGTTTTAGTTCTTATTGACCAAACGTTAACTTTAAAGTATTATATACAAGCAAGCTATTTGAATGTTTCTTAAACGTAAATATATAGTTTAAATTAGTAATGGAAATATGAAAAGCAATTTGAAGTCCTAGCCGTATTCAATTCTTGTGGCCTGATTCGCTTAATTATATTCTACACTAGGATTTCCCCGCGACTTCGTCCACGCTTGACATGCAATGTATAATATGGTTATTTTCCAAGTATTTAAGTTCAAAGGATATTTTCAGCAGAACAACGGATTTTTTTTTGTATGAAAATACTGAATGACTTTCGAAGATTCCCGTAAAAACGCGGCATAAGTAATATTTTACAATATTTTAAGTAGTAATATTATTTGCCAGGTGGTAGGGTATTTTCCCGACTGGATGGCTACCACCCCTGGTCTAAAGTATATCGTCATAACAACCTTGAGTTGTGTTCCGGCATTAGTGACCAGGTTCCAGTCTCCCTTAAGAGAGCAGCAGCGCATTTGTAGCACCTTTGGTTTTGCAAATGTCCATAGGCGATGGTAACCGCTTTCCATCAAGTGGGCCGTCTGCCTGTCTGCTGAACTCCTGCAATAAAAAAAAAATATTACTAAAGGCATAACATACTACATCTTACAAGTAGAAGTAATTGAAATTGTAAGGGTAAACCCCCCCCCCCCCCCCCCCCCTTAATTCTTAATAACCACGCAATGATATTAATAACTTATTGTATGACTACAAAATATAAAATATTAAGATTTATTGATTGATCTTGAATAAATTCACAGGATGCCAACAATGCTTATAGTTTTCCCTAATTATATATATTTTTGAATCATCGAAAACCTGCAATTTCATATTCGGTTATATCGTCATCACGGCAATTAACAAAAAAAATATATACGTAAATAGCAATTGACGACGACCTGTTGCCATATCACCTTATCACCCGGAGGTGTTGTTATGTCTGAAATGCCTGAGTGGATTATAATGCCGATAGCAGGTATTTATCTTTAAGTTTACGCAGTAAATGTGATGCATCATGCTCTCTGAGTCACTAAATCTTATCGGGTCGACGCGACGCACCCGGCGCGCCTTGTTTCGGACCGTTATACTTTGCACTAGCGCGCCAACATTGAAGTTTAATCAACTGATTACACCATACATTATGTAGTAATCAATAAGTGCATTGTGTTGTTCTGTAGTCGCTTGAAACTTGTATGTAGGGGCAACTGTCTGCCGCCTACATACAAAATAGAAAACGCCCTTTAATTGTTGCAGTGTGTTTTATGAAATGATACAGTTTAATATATGTCTGCTTCATTGTAAATGTACACAGATTGTGCTTTAATAAACAGCTTGGGTATTCCCTCAGCTTAGCCAGTGTGACTTTTGAACTCGTATCTCGCAGGAATTCATGCTTTTTTGGAGATAAAACTCTAAAGTAAAAAAAAAAAACAGCTATAATACATTTCATTACAATTCGCTCAAATATTTAGTCTGAATAATGTAACAAACAGACAGTCATTGTTGAAGTTACAATATTAGTGTAGATACTGAAATTAAAATCAAATGTAAATGATGAAGTCGATACCTCTTATCAAATGATAAAATATTATGACTGCTCCTCATAAAGATATGAGAAGATAAGAGAAGAGAGAAAAGCTTGGAGTGCTTAACCGGCCCAAGTAGTACTACACTCCGCGGCAACGACTTAAAGCGCAAATCAAACCGCATATGGAGTACTGCTCACATCTATGGGTCGGAGCACCCGCTTGCCAGACTGTCCCCCTCGACTCCGTCCAGCGTCGCGCCGTTCATATCGTCGACGATCCCATACTAGCAGGCGGTTTAGAATCGCTCAGCCTTCGAAGAAACTTTGCGTCCCTATGCGTATTTTACCGCCTGTATAACGGACAGTTTTCCGAGGAACTGTTTGATCTGATGCCAACGTCTCACTTTTGCAACCGCACCGCTCGCCAGCGACGGAATATTCACCCCCATTTCCTTGAGCTCTCACGGTCAACTACGCAGCGGTTCTCTAGAACATTTATTCCGCGTACAACAATGATCTGGAGGGAACTTCCAGGCGCGGTTTTCCCTTTGCGCTATTACATGGGGTTCTTTAAGAACGACGTTATAAAATTTCTTAGAGGTCGGCAACGCGTTGGCGACACCCCTGGTGTTGCAAACGTCTAGCGGCGACGGTAACCACTTTCCATCAGGTGAGCCATCTGCCTCTTTGCCTGCTTCAGGCAATAAAAAAAGTAAAGAGAAAATTGTGCCGAAAGAAAAAAGAGGGTAACCAGTTAAATTACTTAAGTTTGACAAGATTCCTCTTGTTATATAGTTTGTTTTTTCATCGTGATTTTGAGAATGAATCGATTATCATAAAATTGGGTATATAAGTACTTCAATAACTTAGATGGTAATTGAGTAGGTACTTTTTAATCCGGAAAGTGGAATAATTGAAGATACGTATCGAAGAATCCTAGATTAATTAATAATAGTCACAGTTTGAGCAATCTGTCATCTACTTTTTCACCCTCTTAGGGGTTCAATTTTCAAAAATCCTTTCTTAATGCGCACTTACATGCATGCAAATTTTCAATTAACTATCGCCAATGGTTTGAACTGTGCGTTGATATGTCAGTCAGTGTAGTTAATTAATTATCACCTCACTGATACATATAGATTTAAAACTCAATCTGTGTTTATTTTTTCAAAGTGTTAAATATTAGTTTTAACTTCTCGTTCGCTCTTCTCTACAATAAAAATGAATTGTCGCAATGATCACGCGCTTACAATCTAACAGGTGAATAACTTAAAGTATTATGTGTCTTTTCACTTCTCATATTCTGAAAGTACACTTGGAGTTGCCTAATCACAGGGATGAGAATAGTACTTTTCGTCGCTGCGAAACGATGTTCCCTGCTGTAAAAAAATGTAAAAGTCATGCAAACCAAAGATAATAATATAATGCGACTTGTGTCCTGACTTTTTTACAGCCACAAATTGCGGCATAAATTGTTATAAACAAATATTGTTATTGTATCATCATTTTATACTTATAATTTACTTTTCACTAAAATATTACTTAATCTACATAACTTCAAGCTAAATATTTACTATCATCAGTGACAGTAAAATACTTGTCGGTAGAATGCCACAGAAAAAGGAATTTACTTGACGTTTCATATGTGACGTTTACATAAGTTCATTAGATTTATATATGGATTTAACGGTTTTTTACTAATCAGTTTTTATTTACTTTCCTCGTGTTCCAAATGAAAAGCATAGTCTTACCTCGGGTGAAAGGCCTATTTAGGTACTCAAATTATTAACGCCCTCGCTACGCTCGTGCACCAAACCATCCCATCCCTAAATAGATCACTTTCACCTCTCGTGTAACAATCTACTATCAATCATACACCACGTAGTGATAACGAAGATTTTCTGTTTTATTACAACACGTTGCCGATGCGTGCGCAATACAAGCGCACTTAATCTTTTTCGTTTATGAATATCGTTTTGCACGGTTTTTATATCTGGCCAGTATTAAATATTCATGAATATTCTAATTTTAGAATAATTTTCAGTTATATAAACACCAGGTGATTGCCGGACGCCACCCATTTAGCCTTAGCCCACACCGGCCTTACACAGGTTGTAGATAGATGTATGTCGAACACCCAACAACAAAGTTCCTCTGAGAATTCTAAGAATTACATCGCACTAAACGGTTGAGATTTTCACACAAGCACAATTCTTTTTTTAAAACCAAACAATATTTATTACAAGACTATTTATCAACTAGGATATGCTCGCCACTTCGTCCACGCTCGACTTGAAATTCCCGCGGAATTCCCGGGACACAAAGTACCACAGCATTTAAAAAATATTATAAGCTATCGTTTTAATGAAAACTGTGTGGGGAAAAAGCCAATTTTTACGCACCCGAACAACTACAAACCGCTCCCGGCAAAATTCCCGCAGGATTACCGATATGAAAAAATATCACACTAAGCTACACACATAAAGCTATCGATCAACAAAAAAATCACTGAAATTCGTTTTTTTTTTATATGGTAATTTTAAATAATTCCCAGAAAAACTCCCGCGAATTCCCGGGATAAAAAGTAGCGGAAAAGTTAAGTCTAAAAATTTGCTGTTGATCAGCGAAAACCGCATCATAATCGGCCCAGTAGTTTTTATATGAATCCCGAATAAACAGACGACAAATCTAAAAGAAAATGCATCGTTTTCTCCATCAGTTTTATAGTATATATAGTCTAGTATAGTCTTCCAGTTGTTTTTTTTTTAATAGTTTCGATGTATAGCCACGGCATGTTTAGAATTTTATAATATTATAGATATTAACAAAATAAATATGGTAATTAGTTTCCTTAATGTAACTGTAAGTAACACATCGCCTTTTAAAGTCCTGCCAAAAACTTGATTGGTACATGACATAATCATCACAATTTAAACAAGAATGCAACAAAATAACAAGAATACGGTATAAAAACGTATTCCAATGAATATTTTCAACTAATGGCATTATTTGATACGATACATCATATAGGTCCGGAATGAATTGGCGATATTACAACGGTTGGCGCCAAAATTAATCTTATCATACGTGGAAACTAGTTCATACCACTTATAAAAATACCTGACTGCGGACGTCAAGGCGATCGTTACTGTTGCCGGTGTGATAAACGTATGTTTAATCATTGATGATAGATAACTGCAAACAATGCGCCAATATTTTGTTTACTTGATAACGATGGCGCGAAATTTATTTTAATTTTAAAATGAGCTAATTTCTATGACCCGTGCTCATACACACTATGCGGCTAGCCGCAATCCGATCTACTGTCTGGTTGACTACATGTAAGAAAATGTGTAAAAGACTGATTTCTATACATACCACGCTTTGGTTGCCGTAGAGTGTAGACCGTTTTCATCCGTGCAGGAACGGAGAAAGAATACAATTTCCTGCGGCCAGATGGCCGAGGCGACAAAACAACCCACAGCCAGGTGGTAGGGTATTTGCTCGACTGGATGGCGACCACCCCTGGTCTATAGTATGCCGCCATAACAACCTTGTGTTGTGTTCCGGCATTAGTGACCAGGTTCCAGTCTCCTTTAAGAGAGCAGCAGCGCATTTGTAGCACCTTTGGTGTTGCAAATGTCCATAGGCGATGGTAACCGCTTTCCATCAAGTGGGCCGTCTGCCTGTCTGCTGAACTCCTGCAATAAAAAAAAAAAAGACCGGTACAGTCGGTCGAAGATTTGTCGCCCCATCGCTAATCGGCCGCATGGTTGCAAACGCATCATGCGGGGGTGTTTCCGTTTTCTACCTACTTTAATTACCCAAAAATATTTTTTCCGCTTTCAACCCAAAATGTATTCCGTTTTGAACCTACAAAAATAAATATAATATTTTTTTCCGTCTTCTACCCAAAAAGCTTTCCGTTTTCAACCCATTACTAATTTTTATCGTTTTGAAGTACGGTCAGAGCAAATAATGTTGCTTTTAAATATTTATTCATTGCAAGATAAATAGCTCACAATATTAAAATGTTTAAGTTTACTCAATATTAGTTCACGAACGACTTCTTAGCTGCATGTGTGTGTGACGTCACTGGATAATAATAAGCTACACACACAAATCAAAAAACAAGTTGTTTGGTCTATTTATTGACAGTTGCAAAGAAACCATTAAGCAAATCACACGCATTTTAATTTCTCAAAATTCCTTGGAAACAAAGTTCTACCTTCGCACCTCAACACAAGTTTTCAAAAGATGTCGCTATCTCGGTCCCTCTCATAGGGTCAAGGATAAAGTAAAAAGGATAGCTATATTTGTAAAAAATTCGGCTAATCTCGCATGCCTTTTGTTTGTTTATTTTATGTTAGTTACTACGTAACACAGAATACATGATTCTTAAATTATAGTTATCAGTGCAGTCAAAATGCAAAGTTCAAGTATTATTGGTAACGTTGAAATCGATTATTATTTAACCATGTCGAAAAAAAAAACAACCAAGTTTTAGTGTATGGTGAAAGAGAATTTTATAAGAGAAGAGTTATTAAGAACGAATCCCGAGTGTGGAGATGTGCTAAAGCACCGACGTGCTATGGTAATTTAAAAACTATCGGCAGTATTATTGTTAAAATAAGTGGTCAGAATAGTAATTGTGTACCCAATCATGCCAAAATGTTGATAAAAAATTCAATTAATAATATAAAGGAGCAGGCTCAATCTTCTCATGGTCGCCCTATTCAACAAATCTTATTATATCTGTTGATTATGTGATCTATATAATAATGTTTTATAATCTAAAAGTGATATTTAGTTATTTGTAAACTATGTATAAGAATCTTTTTGACTTTATTATTTTTCAAATAAATGTTTTTAATCGAATTTACTTTTTCTGCTGGCTGTACTTAGTTTACTGGATAGAAACCGGAATTGAATTTTGCAATGGGTCGAAAACGGAAATATTATTATTATTTTAGACTTGTGGGTAGAAAAAGTGGGTAGAAAACGGAAGCACCCTCATGCGGTACAGTTTACGGCCGGTTTCTCAACCGCGTAGTACGATTGCGGCTGACCGTCTGGCTACACATAAATTCAACCGCATATTGCGGTTAATCAGACGGCTGACAGGACTACCGCATATTGTGTATGAGATCATAATCGACGTTATCGAGTAAATTGGGCCAGTTACAAAAATAAAAATTTAACTTTATGTACCTCGACCCTGTTTGTTTTTTTGATCATCCAGTCTGCTATGAGGATTAGCAATATTCTACTGGCTTTCCCCAGAAATAATCAAATATAAAAAGGACTACGTAAAAGGCCTTCGCGTGGTTTTCCTAAAAAGCAAACATCAGTTTGGTATGCCGTTGATATTATAGTTTTTACTGGTGTGACATGAATAGAACGTACAATGTTTGATGCTTCAGTCTCTAAAAACTTATATACAAAAATCTAGCAGACCCGGCCAACATTGTATAAAAAAAATTCAAATACTAACCGAATTTGAATTTTTTTAGCCGTTTCGGAGGAGTGCATCCACAAAACCGTGACACGAGATTGTTATATATTATATTGTTACAACCTAGGCGCCGACAAAGACATAAATTCCACTTACAAATCTGTAAAAGCACATTTTATTACCTGTCGGCATTTCAATTACTTGTAATCCTTTTATGATCGTCTTCTTTTGTTCACTTATTTATTGGCATGCGTTTCTAGTTATTGTGGAGAATAACCTAATGTCCTATTGCACTCGCTCGTTAGCATCATTAGCCAGGTGTTGCGGATTGCGATTTCAAGCTAGTTCTAGGAAACTGTCGATCTTGTCGGGCGGGCACATTTTGCATTTGTGACGTGTAAAACGACGGCCTGATGGAGAGAGGAGGCCGTTGAGTGAGAACCAAGATCAAGGCGTTACGTGTGTACATTCGGGAATCTAATATTGACGGACTGCGCGATTTATTGAATTACGACCTTCTGCATTAAGTATGGATTTGTTGTGTTCGGTTATATTTGTACCTGTGTTATACGTGTTTGTATAGTTCTAATAAACTCTATTTAAATGGCATTTTAATTCGAGTCCCGCAATTCGTAACAAGATTATATATACGTAGCCTTTGAACAATTTATGTATTAGTTTGATGGAAGTATAGATTTTACAAACACTATCTTGTTTATGGGAATATGGTTTTATACACCCCCATTCCAATTTTTTACTGATGAGTGTGTACACTTTGTTACAGTGTAATTAATTAACATGCCAAGTCACTTTTTTGCCTGACGGCTATTCATTTGTTGAATAAAGCACTTTCGAAAATAGACACAGTGGGAATTTAAATGGAATTGTAAGCATGTAGCGAAATATCCCATAAACAACCCTCGATGAGAACGAAAGTGACATACAAAACGTTTCCTGCAATTAAATTCGTTTTTATTTAAACAACATACAAGACTGTAACCACGTCGACGGTATACACTTGAGGTCATCGTAATTATATCGTGACAAAAAAGACCAATAGGCCTGTGGGGGGACACCTGTCTATGAAAACAGGTTTATTATATCTGGCATTGAGTCCGAGATCGTGTGAATGGAAATGATGAATCTTCTCATATATGTATGTATGTACCAAAACTGGTTTTGGTGAGAACACAGCAAACAGTACATTTAGAGCGTTTAGACAATGATGATGTATATTTCTGCTTAACGAGGTTAACTTTTGATTTTATGCCACTTTTAATTATTGCCATTTTCACTGATCTGCCTGTAAGTCAGTATCGAATCTATTTGCTTTAATTTTTCGTTTTCTGTTACTTTTACTTTTGTTTGTGTAATACTAATCACTATAATCTTTATGTATATCTATAATATTATTAAATCCTAAAAATGCCGTTTCTATACATTGAAGCTAAATAAAAAGAACAACTGTAATAGATTATATAAACGACTAGATTCTGCCCGCGACTTCGTCCGCGTGGAATAGTTAAAAAGTTTCTATTGGTCTTAGCGTGGTGATATATACCCTATATCCTTCCTCCACTTCCACACTGAAATAATTTTTCAAATCAGACCAGTAGTACCTGAGATTAGCGCGTTCAAGCAAACAAACAACAAACTCTTCAGTTTTATATATTATTAGTATAAGATGGAGAACACGATGTATTTTTTTTATATTTCTTGTCTGTTTCTCGGTTTGTGTTTGTTCGGGATTCACATAAAAACTACTGGGCCGATTTCGATGCGGTTTTTGCTGATCGACAGCAAATTCTTAGCCTTAAAATCTGCGCTACTTTTTATCCTGGGAATGACACGAGATATTTTCCGGGAGCGGTTTGTACTTGTTCGGGTGCATAAAAATTATTCCGACACAGTTTTTACTACTAAAACGACAGCTTACATTATTTTTTAAATGCTGCGGCACTTTATGTCCCGGGATTCTCGCGGGAATTCAAGTCAAGCGTGGGCGTAATCACGGGCGTATCTTATGTTATAAAGTATGCGATAAATATTTATACGTATTAGCTACAATAGTGGCAATGATACCGCGATGTAAATAAAATACAGGAATATTGTTATTTTCGGAATAATAACCAAAGATTTCAAATAGATAATAAATATATCTTAGCCATTTTTAAATTTAATTTGCAATGTTTAATCACTATATCATTTTCACATAACACAGGACTTAAATGCATCTCTTGAGATGTTAGCCGTTATTATATATATGGTTTTTTACTCAATTTTCTATACAAATTATTATTTTAATCGCTGTAAGTTATATATGAAAGACTATATAAGATATACCGGCAACGTGTTTATTATTTCTTATTCAATTAACTAAATTGAAGAATGTTTATATTTAAGATACATTCCATATCAAAAATGCAAATTTATCTACAAAGCCGGTATTAGATGGTTCATTTCCATCTTTCAATTTCGACGAATGAACCTCATTGATCGATATAAACATAAATTTGAATCATTCAATGACATTGTATATCGTGTCCTTTCAGTTCTGTGCCTTTCAACTGAATAGATTCAATTTGGTTGATCAGGCTAATATCTGTATTAGATTGATCAAAAACTAAAGTTTGATATCAATCTAATGGACTTCACTATGTTCATGTTTCATTGTGTGCGGTAAAATAACTAATGTATAGGTGCGGTAGTAGTAATAATTTTACTGAACGTCAGTAAATTGCACGTGCACAACGTGAAAATACCTATAGGCTATAGGAGGGCGGGATTCCCCGCTGTGGCGCCGCACTATGGCGTGATCGCCCTATTCTGGCATACACGAAACTTGCGATTTCGCCTGTAAAATTTACATAAATATTAAGTACTCTTATACCATTACTGTAAATTTTGAATTATAACACAACTATATTTAATTCAAGCTTGCGGACCGCGTTCCTAATACCGAAATAAGAAAGAGAGTTGGTCTGAAAGAGAGTGTCGGGGTGAAGGTAAGGAAAGGAATGCTCCGGTGGTTCGGGCATGTGGAAAGAATGCATGATGAAAGAATGAATAAACAGATATACAATGCAAAAGTGGATGGATGCAGAAGTCGTGGAAGGCCACGACACACCTTCCATGATCAAATTGATCGTGTACTAGCAGAAGGTGATGTCAGGAGCCTTAAGAACAGACGAGCGTGCATGACAAGAGTTATGAATGTCAAAGAAGCAAGTGAGGTATGTAAGAATAAGCCTAAATGGCGCTCTGTTGTTCGTGCCTACCCCGCAAGGGAACTGGCGTAAAGTTATGTATGTATGTATGTATGTATATTTAATTCATATCGAATCATTCTCTTAATAATAAAATTGTATATCGTAAACCAACACACGGTTTGGTTGCGACGAAAAAGGCAATTCAAAATATTCATTGGCAAAAAGTAATCTTGAATGTAACCTAGAAGAACATTACGGATCGTTGTCCTTTAAATAACCCGGATACGAAGTATTCGAACGTTTCGTAAAGCAGTCTTTCGTAGTGGTTAACCTGTAACTATTCATTCCAATGGACAGTGTTCTAAAATGTGTTTTTGCGTAAGTTTTCGCCACCAGTACACATAATAAAAACTACGTTTTAACGGGTTTTCGATCACTTTCTGTCATTTCGATGTTTTAGCCACTTTTTGGAGAAGTGGCCGAAACCGTTAAAACGTAGTTTTAATATTAGTATTATATGATTTTTATTTCTTCTGGACATCAGTAGACAATCTAACGACCCACCTGATGGAAAGTGACAACCGTCACCTAAGAGTCCTTGTAACGCCAGAGGTGTCACCAACTTTACTGCTGGCCTCAAATGAATTTTATGCTACCATTATTTTAATAAAATACCCACGTCGTAGTACTGTTTAAAATCATCAGTGGGGAGCTCATTTCAAATACCTAGTGTGCAGGAGAGAAGCGGATTTTATAAAGCGGACTTTTCATAAGACTTTCATTGTGTACACTCTAGATTCCTATACAGCTGGATAACTACCAGTTTTCAGGATAAGAAGTACTTGCATACCCTAATCTCACGCCCGTTATTTAAAGAACGGGCGTAAGAAAGTACATAATTACTTTGCCCTAAATTTCATAATAATCCATTCATTCCTAAGGTCTAAAACGAATAAAAAAAGTCGCTTTCCATATATAACTATATCCTTCAGTTCTAACAATTTCTAATTCCAGTGTTCTGATAGATGTTTATGTAGCCAACAATTATACCCGTTATAGACGGCACATACTGTTTGCACTACCGGACAGTAGACACAATGTGTCACAAGCGGCTCCTAAATAAGGCTTTTTTGTAAATTGAACCAAATTTCCGAAGAGAACAACTCGCACTTGGATATTTTCACGTGTCCTTTGAAGAAATTCACACCAAGTGCCTTTAAGTGTATTTTACTCAGCTATATGTTAAAGATATACATGCTTACATTCTCGAGTTAGGTGTAGAATTGTTACGAAATTGTAAGTGAATAAAAATATAAGATTATGGATTACTACCATGAATAATGTATATTTCTTTGTTTATTTTTAGTGCAGATATATGCGTATGTCGTCCGTAAATTATATCATGGAATCTCAACAAAAATAGTGTATCGTGGTATATGGCGGTATTGCAGCTTCGTATCAAGTATGTAATTATCAGAATAATCGGCCAGTCAGTATTAGCTTTATGACAGTTATCATCGTATTGTCGTTAGGCGTAGTATGCGTTGACGGCACTAATTGTACCATAATTATGCTTCATACAAACAACGTTTATTTACACGAATGCGCAAAATGTATACTTTCATATGAATGGTTAATGCATTTCATCGTAACAAATTATTTAGGAATTAATTGTTTTAAGATTCTCAATAAACGGCTAAGTTATTCATAGAGTCAAATACAACGTGGGAAAATTAAAACTGACAGTTGCATGAATAAAACACTTAAATTGTTTCTTTTTTAATTTCAGTCAGGTTATAATTGATAACCATTGATAACTTTTATCTGACGATTGAAAAAGCGGTCCTTGATGTGTTTATTTGAAAATTACAAAGCTGGAAAGACCCACAAGTTGTTTATTAATTTGCGCAATAAGAACGTCGCTTCATTAAGTAAAATACAATTTTGTCTTACGAGTATATTCCTTTAAATGTTCATTGGAAAAAAATCTATACAAATCATATTTTTACTTCTATAATGTTCTTTTAAGGTAAGGTAATATATAAAGACGTTTGTCTACGAGACTAAATTACGTCTACTCAATTCTTTGTCAACTGAATCCAGTTCTGTTGTACTCGTTGCAACATTGTACATAAATTGCGGTCTCCAAACAGCTTCGTATTGTAGTTTTATTTAGTCCACAGCTTACTTCGCGGCCATTGTGATGCACTAATAATTTAATCAAAGGCATTGTGGCAATTTTAATACTTTCTCAGAGACCACACATAGTTATTGCTTCTTTATTTTATCTTATTATTCTATGTTATTATTAATATCTCTAAATTACTTTAATTATCCGGAAAAAGTTTCATATATTTGGACCATTATGTTCTATATAAAATTTATTTTTGGCATATACGTTATGGTAACCAAGTCCAGCATCAATATCGATGCGGAGTCGCCGGATTAGGTTTTCTGTCTTTTACACTTTAGGGAGTGTGTAAAGGAGCTTTTAAACCCCCCGTTATCCTTCCACCATAAGACAACCAGACATATCGGCATGCGACACCGGTATATGGTGGTGATACGGGATACCACATATAAAAATGTAGCGCTACCAATTGTCCGCTTTGTTTGTAATCTCCTCGAAATATTTGACGAAATATTCCCATCTTCGCATAAATCCCTATGCCGTCAACCTTGGTGTTTTAGTTTTAAGTCACATGTGAATAACTGCGTTATACGAATTGTATTCCATCCTAGACCATAATTATGTTGCTTAAAATTGTGGTTAAACTCGAAACTATACTACAATAAAAATAAGTGTCATCTAGTGCAGTGTTCCGCAAACTTTTTGTGTTGAAGGTACATCTAGGAAAACGAAAAAAAAAACATTTTTTAAGTAATATTAATCAACATGTATTTATTAATCATCAAAACAATATTTATTATTAATCAACAAACCTAAAGTTTAAATTGCAGAAAAGGTATTTATTATTATTAATCAACAAACCTAAAGTTCAAATTGCAGCATAACCTTATTTTTTCGAGGCACACCAATTATACTATTTCCATTTTTTTTATTTTCTCGATATCTGCGCCTGTGGACACTTGAACGAGCGTCTTTTTTACATTATGTATGCATTATTTAATAAAAAATATGACGCTTACGCTCGTACAAGGTCATAGCAGAGTCGGAGAAACTGATAGGGATGGAGCTATCGATAAACGTAACACGATAACAGACCCGATATTTTTTTACAAAGTGTAAGAAACTAAACTATTGCCGGATAATTTTGTACAAATTTATTAACTAATGTTACATTTCATTACAAGATGTAATTATATTATGTTGATTCTTTATTTATTTATTTTAATCAAAATCTGATGAATCGTCACTGACACTCGATGAGCTCTCCCCAACATTTATTATAAGTTCCCGTACTTCTATATTATCGAATGCCACATGAATTTTTCAATCCGACGCTATAATGTTTTGGGTTCTTCTCACAATTTTTCCCAGTGTTCGGCGGTTACTTCCGCTCATGCATTTTTTAATAAATCTAACATCTTGTTTGCCGTAAAGCGGGGTGGGTATTGTTAAGAGCGGCGTGTCCTTTGATTTGTGCCCATATTAGTTCTATAGCATTGTACTGGCAATGATACGGCGGAAGTCCAAGAACCCAATGACCACATTCGGCAGCTATTTCGTCAGTAATATATCTTTTAGGGAGGCTTTTTTTTCGATTTTAAAATATTCACTAATTGTACTTTTAATAAATTATTATCCATATTTCCGCCATGACGTTGGAGCCAGTCAATTATCTCTTGTTTTTTATTGGCCTGCGTCGGCATTTTATTAATTTGTCTGGAGTGATATGTAGCGTTGTTCATAATAATTATCGACGGTTCTTCCAGAGATTGCACCATTTCTTTAAACCATCCTTCGTAAATCTCCGCGTTCATTTCTTCGTGGTAGTCCACTGTTTTCTTGGATTTAAAGGCCAGTAAAGCATCTGACACGAATCCTTTCGTAGACCCTGCATGGCATATGATAAGGCGTTCACCTTTTCCCATTGGCACTGAACTAGTGGAAGCGGCGGTGTCGTCAGTCCTGTTCTTAGATACTGTGTGGTTTGCATTTAACCAAGTCTCGTCAGTGAAAATAACATTTGACCAATCTGATCATGTTTTTGGCTTCGATCAAAAATTCGCAGCGAGTCTTAGCAACGTCGTGACGCTCCATCAATATTTTACGTTTGTCCGATTTTTTTATAAGAAAATCCAATTTCTTTCAAAACCAAACTTAATGACGATTTTTGGCCAAACCACATTCACGTAAAGAAACAACAAGTTTTTTTAAGTGTTGGAATTTCTTTGCGCAAGTAATAGTCATATATATGACGGCGAAAGCGTTAGCGTCGAAGTTGTCAACCGATGTCACACGACGTGGTTGGCGTTTTTTTCTTCGGCGTACGAAGCTTATTTTCCTGCATGCCGCTTGTACCATAAGCTTCGGTAGTAATTTTTGAAACAGTAGGTCCACTAATTCCTAATGCGGCCGCAACACGCTCTCGCACTTGCGACAGTGGTAATAGCGGGCGGGCCACCATTTTGATACTCTGCTTCAAAGTAATTACAAACCGTGATCACCAGTTCTCTCGCCTGCCTTTTCAGAACAAATCCTTTAGGCATTTTGATATTTGACAGCTGGGCAGCAATCAACTTGGAGGAACACAAAATACACAACGTAACGTATGGATAATGTGAAAAAACTCAGCGAACAGAAATGTAGTGACTATATTATAGCACGACTGTCTTGTTGCGAGTGACAGATTAAAACAAACACAAAATGGCGGTGGGCCATTGAGTGTTCCCAGCTTGAAAAAATATATTTGAATGTTTTTGTTGTATTTGTCTTTGTTCAAAACATAATAAATGTATGCGATCGATATCATTACTTATCTTATCAAATTAGAACTGTCATCGAGAAAATAAAAAAATGGAAATAGTATAATGACCACTGTACACCAGTATGCCGCGGTACATACTTTGCGGAACACTGACCTAGTGGGTTGTGTTAACCTGTACGAATACTTCAGCAATAGTTTATAAGTAATTTATATCTTATATTGTCTAATTCGTAAAATAAATCAAATCAGCTTATTTTTTTCTTTTTAATATGAGTACATACACGTCTTATTACGCCTGTTTTCCACGAGGGTAGACAGAAACGATGGATTTAATATGAGTAAATCTCATCAAACTGAATATTGAGGTTACCTATTGATATAGGAGAACATTATCAAAACATTTTTCATTGTATATGTATATTTTATAAATAATACCGGCAAAGAACAGTCGGACGTCGAGCACCTAGAAACAACAACAATAATAAGGCCGGTCTGAAATCGCTCCGAGGGACAATTACGGTGGTAAGTGATTGCGTCGAGACAATCTGGACGACGATGGTTGCGACTCGTTGTAGGGCCAATACATGTTTTATATCCACTTTATAAGCGCGACGTTTTGTTTGACTTTGAAATGCATTCGATGATTCGATTCTTTTACAAAATATCGACAAACTATCTAATCGATTTTTAATTAATAATGTGTGTATTTCTTAAATTTACCACATTTTTTAATTTAAAAAAAAATGCAATGTAATTTTTTTTTAATTAAGAATATTACAACTGAAAGAAAACATTAATATAAAAAAAAGATAAAATCTTGATGTTCGTAGACAGTGGGGGGCCCTGCGCCTAAACCCGCGGCGGTTAGGACTCCAGAGATTGAAATTTCACAATTCGTACTGTGTCCAGGACCCTAGCGAAAGCCTTCTAGATATCCATCTAGGTATTCCGCTAGGATCCTTTGAACGATTTAATTTTGTAACCAATAAAAATTAGAAGACAAGAGTAGAATATTTTTTAATTTCTGTATATCGAAAAAGAAATTGTTAACTGCTTTAATTATATACTATATAGTCTTAACTAAAAGCAATTTAGGGTGTTAATAAATCATCTGTTATGGATCTTCAAGAATCGCAGGGTTGGCTGTAGGCTTGCTATAATTGCTAAACAGTTGTTAGTGGAGAAACACCGGGGTGTTACTGCTTATTCGAACACTCGATGCGACTCCCCACATTACTTTTACACAGTTGTCCCCGAGCTACAGGTTTATTACGAACAAATGCTTTTTCATTGAAGTACTTGCTCGACTTTAGAGCCTTAAGCACAGACGCAATGTTGCTATACTGTCGATCTTCTATCGGATACACTTCGAAGAGTGTTGTTCCATGGAACGGCACGAGCTGGCTCCTACATCTCCGTTTTACCATCGAACAACCAGACGCACCAGTCTGCGCCACAGTTACGTGGTAGAAACACTACCAGTTAGGACGAAGCGCTTCGCTTTATTTATCTTTAATATGCTGAGCAAGAGACTTTTTGTATCTTGTCCTAAATAAATATTTTTTCTTTCTTCTTTCTTTCTTTCTTTCTTCTTATTTTGTGCGCACTGGCAAAGAATGGAATAATTTTCTGGAGTCTGTTTTCCCAGACAGATACAACCTGGGAGTCTTTAAGTCAGGAGTAAATATGTATCTTCTAGGGAAGCTTGCTCCATCCTAGACCACGCCATCACTCAAAGTCACGTGTGACGAACATAAAATAGTAATTCTCCGCTATCGCTCCATGCCACCATTTATCGCTGGTTGCACCCATGAGCCTGAAAAATCTTCTGTAGCGTAAGATATAAAAAACGATCGTGTTGTCTAAACAAATAATTAAATCGTCTTTCACGCTCAACATTGAATAGTTAACACCCTTAGTAGTGAAGTCGTTTAACGGTGGCACGAGGTGTCGCTCACTCATCACACTCATGAAATAGGGTCAATGTTTTGTTCAAACTAGTTACAGTACACCTGATATCGTTATGTTTTCGTGAATCGGTATCGGGTTACTCGACCACCTCTGCACATTGTGGGCTTCCTTTCTAGTCGGTGTTTAAGCGGCAGCCATTGTAAATTAATCTATTGTTTATCTATTAGTAAAAATGTCTTGAAAATTAAAAGTATATTGTGACAGTAAGAAGTCGCGTACGCCCCGTGGCTAATATAAAGCAGCTTTAACACCTTCAAATAATTTCTATTATAAAGTAGCTGTGCCCGCAAAGTCGTCTGCGTGGAATTTGTTTTCAAAACCCCCCCGATTTTGAAACATTCTTCATTGGTGCTCCGCTCCTATTTGTCTTAGTGTGATGATATGTAGCATATAGCCTTCCTCGATAAATGGGCTATCTAACACTGAAAGAATTTTTCAAATCAGACCAGTAGTTCCTGAGATTAGCGCGTTCAGTCAAACAAACAAACTCTATTATAACACTGGTTTCACTAGACATAGAGGGAGCGTTCGACAGCGCTTGGTGGCCCATGATCAGGATCCGGCTGGCCGAAGAGGACTGCTCAGATAATATACAGAGGATACTGAGCAGTTACTTGGAAGACAGAAGAGTGAAACTCAGATACCTCGGGAAAGAGGTAGGTAGAGAGACCGCGAAAGGCTGCGTCCAAGGTTCCATAGAGGGGCCTATCCTATGGGACCTACTCCTAGACCCTCTCCTGAAAGGACTAGAACAACGCGGCGACTACTGCCAAGCGTTCGCAGATGATGTGGTGCTGTTATTTGACGGAGACTCCGATTGCAGCATTGAGCAGAGAGCGAATGCGACGCTAGCTTATGTTCAGGCTTGGGGTGTCCGTAATAAGTTGAAATTTGCTCCTAATAAAACTAAAGTGGTTACCTTTCCTAACAAATTGCGAGACGACACCCCGAGACTGAGCATGGGTGGTGTCAGCATAGAGATGACCTCAGAGGTTAAGTTGAAAGTGAGCCTGTGGTCTATGGTAAAACCTAGGATCTCTAGGTTTGACCATAGACCACAGGCTCACTTTTAACGCGCACATACGTGGAGTATGTGCTAAGGTTTTAAGCTTTTACAAGCAGCTATCGCGAGCAGCTAGGGTTACCTGAGATTATCCGGATAATATATACAGCGGTGCTGGAGCCAGTAGTCCTGTACGCAGCGAGCGTCTGGGCGCCTTCGGCTGCAAAGTTGTGCGTGCGTAAGCAACTCAGAACCATCCAGCGCGGATGTACACAGAAAATGTGTAAAGCTTACAGAACCGTCTCCCTGAACTCGGCGTTGGTGCTGACTGGTGTGTTCCCCCTTGACCTCCGTGTAAAGGAGGTTGCCTCGTTATACGAGGCCAAGCGGGGAATACAGCAGCCAGTGCTTGGGGACAGGGAGATGGAAGCGCGGGTTCCTTACGCAAGCATAATGCACCCGGCCTCGCACATCGAGTTACAGTTTAGCTGCCTGATGGACCAGGAGCAGGCGGATGCGCAACGCCGAAAGGCGGTGCGCATCTTTACGGAAGGTAGTTTGATCGATGGCCAGGTCGGAGCCGCACTATCCTATTGGGATAATGAGGCCGAGACCAAAAGCCGGAAAATCAAACTGGCGTCTCACTGCACGGTCTATCAGGCAGAGATTTTTTTTTTTTTTTTTATTGCAGGAGTTCAGCAGACAGGCAGACGACTCACTTGATGGAAAGCGGTTACCATCGCCTATGGACATTTGCAACACGAAAGGTGCTACAAATGCGCTGCTGCTCTCTTAAGGGAGAGTGGAACCTGGTCACTAATGCCAGATCACAACTCAAGGTTGTTATGGCGACATACTTTAGACCAGGGGTGGTAGCCATCCAGTCCAATCCAAGGCAAATGCCCTACCACCTGACTGTGGGTTGTTTTGTCGCCTCTTACGACAGGCCGCCCGGCCGCAGGAAATTGTATTCTGCGTTCCTTCACGGATATGATGCTGGCGATCCGTGAGGCTACGGCGTCAGTCCGAATGCACCCAGAAAGAAGCTTTGGCATCTACAGTGACTCCAGATCGGCATTGCAAGCGCTGTGCAACTGGGTCTCCGTAAATCCACTTGCAGGGGCAGCAAGAAGGAATATTGTCGCGGTCATTAACGATGGCAAAGAAGTAGAATTGTACTGGGTGAAGGCCCACGTTGACATACAGGAAAATGAACGGGCGGATGAGTTGATGAAAGCGGTCGCACTTTCTTCGAAGGAGAGGCCGCTTTATGACAAGTGTCCGGTTTCATTCGTCAAACGGCAGTTCCGAATGGGGACAGTTGACGAATGGAACCGGAGGTACTGCCGCGAGTCAACTGCATTCGTCACGAAAATCTTTTTCCTTGATGTCACGCGGGCCAGAAGCTTGATTAGGCAGACCGGCCTCACCGGTCTGCACACCCAGCTGTACACTGGACACGGGGGGTTCTCCGAGTACCTGAACCGCGTCGGGTGCAAGGAGAGCCCCTCGTACGTTTGCGACCCTGAAGAGCAGAAAGATATTCCGCACATCATTTTCCGGTGTCCTGTGCATTCCCGGGAAAGGTCGAACCTAGAAACAAAATTGAGGTTAGATATAAAGTTCAATAATATGCAAGAGTTAATGAGCAAACGAAATGTGGAGGACTTCGTCAACTTCTGCACGGAAATAGTTGAAAAAGTAGTTAAGCGCAATAAAAATACATAGATAGATAAGTATACATTTTAGATTATATTTAAGTATATAAGTAAGAAATGTATGAAGAATTAGAATAGGAAGCAAAAGTTGAGAAGTAGTATAAATAGGAATAGTTAAGAGCAATATTAACCAATTCATAGCATGAATAAGAAAGTAGAATATCTAGGTTAAGAAGAAGATGTTATATTAGAATAAGGACCCGATATAATATATTTAAGTAAAAAAAAATGAAATTAAAAAGCTCAAAAAGAAAAAGAATAAAAAAAAATAGAAGTAATAAATAGAAATTGAACATAAAAAACCCATAGACAAAGAAAGCCGGACACAACCTTGTCCGTCCGGTGGAAGGGATTTAAGAAAAAAAAACAAACACTTCAGTGTTATACCTATATATTTGTATAAGATATTTTATACTATTAAAAGAACTTAAGTTTTAACTTAAGTTCTTAAGTTCTTTTAACTCGGGCGTCCTAGTCTTCACATTGTAAAATATCGTTTTCTTATATTATAGTAGTTTTGCATTTTGGGTGTTTAACTCAGATAAATATTTGTAAACATAGGTAGCACTACAACCACTGTACTCTAAAGGCGTAAATCTTGTAGTGCCTTGACAATGCACTGTTTCCTCGAATCTTGTTCGTTTACTCAATGTGAATAGTAGGCAATAAAATTGGCATTTAATCTAACTTTGTTGTGCACGAAACCGAAGCGAAAGCAAAATGTTTAACACCTTTACGGGCCTCGTGGTATTCGCTCATCAATATATTTATGGCATATTAAAAGAAAACAGAATATGATATTACGTTGACATGGCGACACATGTGCCAGTTCAAGGAATTTTCTGCATTCGTAGCTAATGGTCGTACAATTTAAATTAATTAAATATGTTCATTACACTTATTTTAATTTAAACCGGTTATAAAGTGCGAGATTAGTAATTAGTATGCTAAGTTTAATTGGTTATCTGTCTGGCAGCTAATCCGTAGGTAATATGTCGGTAAAGTATATATATTTGAGACAAATAATGGTACATTATCATTTAAAAACGTGTTATCCTTGACTTAACCTCAAATCGTAGGTGACATAATCAAGATTAAAGTCCGTATAGATTACTTTGTATTTAAATAAATAATCAATTTTTAAAAAGGGTTTATCCGCGCAGGAACGGAGAAAGAATACAATTTCCTGCGGCCGGGCGGCCTGTCGTAAGAGGCGACTTAATAACCCACAGCCAGGTGGTGGGGCATTTGCCCGACTGGATGGCTACCACCCCTGGTCTAAAGCATGTCGCCATAACAACCTTGAGTTGTGTTCCGGCATTAGTGACCAGGTTCCAGTGATCCTTAAGAGAGCAGCAGCGCATTTGTAGCACCTTTAGTGTTGCAAATGTCTATAGACGATGGTAACCGCTTTCCATTAAGTGGGCCGTCTGCCTGTCTGCTGAACTCCTGCAATAAAAAAAAATAATAAAAAAGAGAAAGCCATTATTAATCACGAGCTTGAATTATGTATCCCAGCATTCAGACAGGGAAACCTGTCAGAATGAACTAGTCTTGTCATACGGGGAAATGTAAATAATAGGGTACCTCGTAATTTTAACAGCCTCCTTAAATTTTTACAGGTATATTGCTTTATGATATAATTCTAAGGAGTATAATGGCTTACTGATTAAACAGTAATTGAAATTATTTCTTTGATGAAATTTTGAAATATTGTTAGGTAGGTATTTGAATGCCTGTTTATGTATATTACAATTTATTGTAAAATGTTATATTTTTGTTTTTCACAGCGCGCCGAGTATATTTAGAAGCAGATCTATATCAGCCGCTCATAAAACGTTAAGTGGATATTGTATCTAATGTGACGGTCGTATAGCGGCGCGTCGTCATCGGCTTTATCGGCGTCCACGATGTCGCTAGGCGGCGCTGGGCGTCCTTGACTCTCGCGGGTCGTTGACGCCGGCGCCGCGGGGGAGGCCCCCGCCGTTCGCGGCGCTCGGCCCTTACATTGTGCCCGGGGGTTGCTAGTGAAAAATGAGAGGGGGTCGCACTGTCCACTCTTGTCTCTGCTCTGATCTGAGCTCAACATTAAATTTACAATTCACTAATTAACAAATTGTTCAATTTGTATTTACAATTACAGTTACATTTACAATAAAGTACAATTTATGTATTTGCTTAAATACATGGTACACATTACAGATGTTAGTATATACATAATTTCATATATTATTGACCTATTAGGCGTACAAATTCAAAAACAATAACTCTTTTATTGATGACATCCATTACAACAATTATTTGCATTAGTGGTCTAAGGTATTATTTACTTAATAATTACAGTTTATTTGTGTGAAATATTAGATAGATATAAGAGTAGATAATATTTATTACATTTAATTCTCACTTTACCATTTACTTGTGGTTTAAATTAGTTAATATTGTGAAAAAAAAATTGTTAGCATTCGCCGCTTCTTCTCTATATAAACTATAAGTGTGCGAAATTTCATACTCTTCCGTCCGGGCAATTTTCGTAAAAAGGGTACAAAGTACGTCACGTCACATGATATATAGATGATGTATTCAATATCATTTTTAACAATAATATATTACAAAGGTATATAGATTTTAATCTAAAGATTATCAGGATTTTGGATCTAATGGATATGTTATTTTCGTATTGTAAAGAATCATGTTTTAGCAGTATATATTTTACGCTGCAGTTTTTTTTTTCATTATTTAATCATCATGCTATAAATATATGATCGTTTTTGTACCAAGTAACCTTATAATAAGGTACTCCATTATACAACATACGGTTAGATTGGCTTCTATCTGGATCATTTATGACATCAGAACAACACTTTAAATGGGCGTAATATTAGTTCGTATAGATTGTTTCTATTGTTTGAAATTGTTTAAAAATGGTCCTTTGAATTTATGTATGATCGATACCCTCTTCAGTTTACTGACAGCGTTACTAAATTATGCAGACGTTCACAATAAATATTGATACATAAAAAAAAAGAAATTAAGACTCGCATCTATAACGTTGTGCTTATTTCTGGTATGAATTTTTGTACAAAAAGTCACATTCTCAAGAGATAAACTTTAATTAAATAGTTACTAATAAAGAAATTAAAGAAAGACCTAACTTCATCGATGGCACATTTACATAAGACGCTACAAAAGGCGGGTTGATGACACTTCAAATGACAACAATATTTCTTAACGTTCTTGTCCATTGACATCTACATCCGTCCGTAGGATTTCCCGTGGCGATCTTCATCCCAAAGGAAATTAGTTTCTTATGTTTCACGCGTCTTTCTTAGCCGGCGGCCAATTGAATATTCCCGCAGCGAAATGTTATTTTTTGCGACACTGATTGTTCGATGCAATTTCCTTATGTCTGGCCTCATCTTTGATTCGAGTTGAATAAGAAGTTGCCGTTTCATCGTTCGTAGACTTTTTTTTGTACAAACATTTGAACCTACATCTTTGTAACGGGCCACTATCCGTGAACCAACAATTCCATGCTGAATTGAAATCTATTTCTTTATTGAAACCGCTACTTTTATCCCACATTAAAACGTAAGCTTTATTCGGAGAATTTCTAGTAGCGACGCCGAGCGATAGTTTGTTTTCTTTTCCAAGCTTTTCTTAGTAATGAGGAGGAAAATCTGAGAATTATTACAAATTATAACATCCACTAGCAGAAAGAAATGCACACAAGAGTGCAATGAAAACTATTCTGTTAGATACATTGTTGATATAGTATTCGTTTGTTTGTACAAAATCCTAAAAAAGTGTTTAAGTAAAAAGATCTTTGTCAAAGCAATTTGGTCAATGTATTTTTAAAATCAAGAATATTCTTAATCTATATCGTAATTTTCTATTACATTGTTTATAAGTTCAAAGGTATCCTCTTTTAACTTTTGAATAATGGGAGAGCTCTTTTCAAACTGGGAAGAGAATATGTCCACCTATTGATGTAAATAAAAATACTACAATTAAGTATCTTTATTATATTTCAAGACCTCGCACGCCTTTATTTATTTACGCTGAATTTACAATGAAAAAATTCAGAGGTTTAAAGAATATCTACATCTTCTTCTTAAACTTTGATAAATAGATTACAAACCCATCAGTTTTTAATTTAAAAAAAAACGAACATTCGCAAACTATTTTACAAGGGTTCTGTTTTTGTCATACATATTTTACTTTAGTAATGTACTTGGTATTTTTTGTACATAAATTATAAATCTTCACTTTTATTTGTTACTAAAGCATAGTTGCAAGTTTTTGAATTAGAATATTAGTGTAACTTTAATTTTAGTATTTAAGTTATTTTGTATACCACTATGTGGTAGAATGTACTGTGCATCTACAACTGTATAACATCTGTATAAAGTAGATTCTTGCAAATACGGATATTGCTACGAAACCGTAAAAATATTAATTTTGTAAAGTATTCAAACTTATACAACGTTATTGTTTCTAAGCAAGAATAATGTCTGTATAGAAAATATCAAACGAGTTTATGAATGAAATATGACAGATCGGATTGCCACAAGAACTGTTGTTGTTTTACTTCAATTAGTGATCTATTTACAATTTAAGTGGAAGGGTCATAATATTACTTCGGTTAAGGCATGACGCCTATTATAGCTTGTAGAATATTTTAAAACTTAAATATTTATGAGTACGCGACGCTCCGTATGAACTGTGCGAAGATCTATTTAAAAGAAAAAGACGAATGATTATAAAAATTGGTTATCGAGTTGTAGTGATAAAACTGACTGGATTGTTTCCGATTTTGTTACGACTTGTTTTGTTAGTGATGGTGGTACAAATCACGACTGTGAAGTCTCGCCATTTGATGGCCTGTAGTAAAGTTATTGCTTTTCATGGCGACCCTTTTCGGTGGGGTACGACGCAGTTCTATTCTATGGTGTATTTTGAGCAATGCTTGTAAAGTCGGCACGTATCAGATTTTATCGTTCATAAATATTTTTTTGGTTCCGTGACCCGTCTGAAATATCAGAATAACCATACAGTAATCGATATAGTGCGCATGTTACGTGTTTGAGAGGCCTCATAAACTTGTGTTTCCGCACTGCGCCTATTATAACTGTTTTACGACTGTCGACTGGCCTATCCTGGTGCATGCATGTTCATTTCCCACTAAAGCACTCCAGTACAGCACCGACGTCGCGTTACCTACTTAAAATGTAACGGTATAATCGAGCCTATTTTATGGGGGTCTATATTTGGGAGTTATGCATACATAGCAATTCGTCTACTTGCTTTAGCTTATATGCCTTCTTTGCTAATCAAGCAAGTAGCCTTTGATTTAGATATTTATATATCATATAAAGATTAACTTGTTTTTAGGATTTTTGAACATCATTCCACCCTGTTCGTCTGTCTATGAATGTCATTGCCGTTTTTTTTCCAAAATTTACTATATTAACGACTCTAATAGATGGAATTTGGAATGGAGGTATCTTCCACAGAATCGTGTTCTCTATCGTATTGAACTACACGGTCGATAATTATGAAAAATTTCAGTGGCAGAATTAAAAAAAAACACATTCAAACAAAAATGGGTTTGGACCAGGTAGATTATTAGTAAGCTGTTGGGATAGGATTTTTCGGCTTACTGAAGTGATAGTCGCACCAAAGCTTAGCTAAATATTTCTTCTATCTTTAAATCACCATCTACTAAATAACTCTCGAGAAACATTTAAACTCGTAAATTATAATTATAATTACATTTACATACATCGATATCATAAAACTGTCGTGTGACAAACGACGTATGCCTGAATAGAGATGCATCTAAGAAAAATATATGCCGACTCTAAAGAAAGTGTAAGAAAAAGTTTTTGGCAAATATAATTGCAGAAGTGTGATCTCTTCTCAAGTAAAAAAATATTAAAGTTATTTGAATCTCGTGGAATACTTAAACAGATACTTTACCATCGACTGCTATATATTTTATGTTAAAGTATAAGGGAGTTGGGTCGCTATTTCTGGAATGTATATTCGGGAAGCCCTGTTACAAGCACGAAACAAACGGTAGGGATTACGCACATCACATTAGCATATAATGGCGATATTTACATTCGACCAAGGAGGCTTATTTTACGCCAGTTTATTTTTCAGAAATTCAACCCGTTTGTTGCAACGCGGTAATTTATGCAAAATACCGCACGTGATTGGACGGAGCGGTTCCCCTTTTTGCTTTCTCTGCATCCTCATTTATAGTGCGGGCTTATTATTTTCAGTTTAGAAATTATATACTAACTGGCTACATTATTCTTTATTATTCTTACTTGATACACATGCTATAGCGCTGTTCATGTCTGAATTATTTGTAATTTATGCATACTATTAACCTGTAAAAAGTATGTCAATATTATATTTAAAACGATTAAGGTCAAAATTAGTTTTTCAGGGTTCCGTGGCTATTGAGCAAAAACCGACAAGTTCCTCCGTCCGTTTTTATGTGTCACATTCATTTTTCAGAAATTACTAACTAGGTCAACCATAAACCAAAATCAAGGATATAAATTGAAATTTAGTAGAAATATGTGTTCTGTAACTAGTCTGGCCATAAATACTGTTACATAAAAACTTTTCTTTTTTCAACTTTTTAATTATTTTGAGTTTGGAACACGTTTATTATTTTAAAACCTTCTTTCGATTTTGCGCCATTTCACAGATTGTTTCGTTTTCATTATCAAATTACAATATGGAATGGGATGTTAAAGAAAATAGGATTGCAGTGATCGCCTTGCACAAAGTGGGTATGGAGCCGTCGGTCATATTCCAGACACTTCAAAAGCTTGGTATCCGCCGTATGTTCGTATATCGTACTATCAATAGATACAACAACACTTCGTCTGTCGAAGACCAGAAAAGATCGGGGCGGCCGCGTGCTGTTAGAACTACAAAGGCTGTTAATACTGTTAAAGCCAGAATTCGTCGAAACCCCATTAGGATGCAAAAAATCTTATCGTGAGAAATGAAGATTCCCGCTAGGACTCTGTCGCGTATTATATATAAAACAAGACATGAAGCTCGGTGCTTGTCCTGTATATCGGTCGATATACAGGACATGCCCTAAATCAATCATTACAATTAAAGAGAGTGGATCGATCAAAACGCCTTCTGTCGCGATACGCAGGTGAAAGGCACAGAAATATCCTCTTTACCGATGAAAAAATTTTCACGATTGAAGAACACTACAATAAGCAAAATGATAATGTGTACGCTCAGAGTTCTAAAGAAGCTGCTCAAGTGGTCGGAAAGGTACAACGTGTTCATCATGCTGCGTCAGTGATGGTTTGGTGGTGCCTGTCTTATCAAGGAGTCACAAAACTACATTTTTGTGAAAAAGGAGTGATAACTTCACCCAAAGTGTAACAAGATACAGTGTTGGCTTATGTTGTGAAACCGCTCAGCAATACGCTTTTTAATAATATACCGTGGACTTTCCAACAGGACTCTGCACCTGGTCACAAGGCTCGAACTATCCAAGCCTGGCTTGAAACCAACGTTAAGGACTTTATAAGAGCTGGAGACTGGCCCTCATCTAGCCCAGACCTCAACCTTTTAGACTTCAAATTATGGTCAGTTTTAGAGGACATGGCCTGCTCTAAACGACACGGCGACATTGAGTCTCTTAAAGAATCTTTGGAGCAAGCAGTGGCGTAATTTCCTTTGGAAACAGTGCGTAAATCCATAGATTCGTGGCCAAACAGATTAAAGGCCTGTATAAAAGCCAAAGGTGGCCATTACGAATAGAATATATTTTTTATTTTTTGCTGAGACTTTAATAAATATGTAGGTATAAATTTTAATAATATTACATTACTTTATTTAAAAAAAATGCATTTTGATTTGTAACAGAACTTATGGCTGGACTAGGTATTCCCCTACACTGTGCTAAAATGAAATAGTCATAAGTTATATTAAATATTGCCGACATATTATGTACGAGGGATGAAAACATTTAAGTTTGGAATATTGTTGGCAGATTTTGTAAACTTATAACAATGTTCCTTAATAACTTCATAATTCCATCATTTATAGTTCCTAATTCGTAAAAACTGCGTCCCTCCTCCCCTCTAAATTGTAAAGTATGAATTGAAAAATTCTGGAAAAGAAATCTAGACGTTGAAGCCTAGAAATACTTCGAGAAAAAGTATTTGAGTAAGATCCGTTAAGTAGTTTTTGAGATAAGGGAAATTTTCGATGAAGTCCACAACCGCTTGCTTTTCTTCTGCTTTTATCTATAATATTATAAAATTCTAAACAAGCCGTGTCTGCACATTATAGCTATTTAAGAAAACAACTGGAATAGACTATATAAACGATGGAGAACACGATGCATTTTTTTTCAGATTTTTTGTCTGTTTATCTGTTTGTTCGGGATTCACGTAAAAACTACTGGGCTAAATCAGCCTACGATCAACAACAAATTTTTAAACTTAAAATCTGCGCTACTTTTTGTCTTGGGAAGCCCGCGGGAATTTTCTAGGAATGACTTAAAATTGCCAGAGTAAGAAAAAGACGAATTCCAATGTAAGTTTGTTTACTGATCGGTAGCAAAATTTATGTAATAAATTGTGTGATATTTTTTATCCCGGGAATCTCCCGAGATTTTTTCCGGGAGTGGCTTGTAGTTGTTAGGATGCATAAAAATTAGCTTATTCTGACATTTCTGACACAGTTTTACATACACTAAAATGATAGCTTACATTCTTTTTTAAATATACTTTGTGTCCCGGAAATCCCGCGGGAGTTCAAATCAAGCGTGGACGAAGTCGCGGGCATATCCTAATTTAGGAAATAATAATATGTAAGTGTGAGACTTGATAATAACTTTCTATTACTTATTTATTATATTATATATTGCTATTAAAGTGCAAATGTGAATTCCGATGTCGTCTCGACCATCGCAGATGCTTTTCTGCTTCAGTGCGGTTGACACGCGCGCCGGCAAGGAATTTCAATAAGTTGTTTTCATTCGCAAATTGCGCGCCGCGGCGACACCTAATGGAATAGTAATCTAGGGGACCGCGTGCCGGCCCTTGACGCAGTTTTGCTTATTACATTACAAAGAGCTTTTTCCACGTGTTCGCCATCTATGCCCATTTTCTCCATCTATACTTTCTACCTCGATAGGACAAAATACAAGCGTAAGAGACTAGTGTAAATGTTAGTTGAAACTAGATTGTAACCCACTCAGAATGGCGTAGAAAAGACTAGGTACGGAGTACTTTAAATTGTCATGCAAGTGTGAAGAGAGTGATAAGAGATAAAACAAGAGTTATTTATATATATATATATATAAGCATTGTAACAATTGGATACATTATTTCAAACAGGTGTTATAATATAAATCTCTTTCTTACTCTCTGCTTAACAATTGTTTTATTGATGCGGTTCTTGATAGGATCTACTTTTCTACTCAATATACATTACACGCCTGTATTATCAGTCTATTGCACGTCTGTATTGTCAGTCTATTGGGTCCCATTTTGTTCCTAACAACATCCAGCCACGCAACACGGGGTCAACTATATCGAGCCATCTTCGATTTGACGAATATGTATGAATGTATGTATATTTCTAGTCACATCACTGGCCGTAGTCAATAGATAAATACTATTTCATGCATTTAAATTCGTCCAATACTGAGGTCTATTAATCATTTGTTCGCTCAACGTTTACGTGGCATAGCGACGTCGATGAAGAAGGATCTTTGTCAGTTCGGGTACGGTTGTGAAAAATGTGAGAGTCGCATTATTAGCATCCCGAGGACAAATTGGTATGCCGCGGGCTTGTTCCGTTCGACCGCCATTATTCATTTATTCATGGGGCTCATGTACTAAGCGTCAAGGAGAGTTCGAATATTGTACATAGTGTAAGTAGATGATAGGAGAATTAACTGTAACTGCAAGGGGAAAAAATTTAACTGGCTATTCAGTCTTAGGTTTAACTGTCGTTTTCAATAGCCTATGAATGTGATCTAAACTGTAATAGTTCAAATTACATTAAAATTACAGTAATAGATGGAGTGAATTCATTATAACAAGTAGTAGTACCACATACCACGTATTGACAAATAGCATAACAATTGGTTTACTCTGGGATCTGTAGCCTTCTAACAAGTTTGTAACATTTATTTGAATGTATTATTTAAAAATTATTTTATTCTATAAAAATTATTCAACAGGAAAATGTTGCCAGCCTTCTCTGAGCACCACCCATCCATGGAAACTGGGGATTAATGATCCGTATTATATTTTACATACCGACTGGTTATAGCTATATATTAATGGTTTAGTTAATAAAATTTACTTTAATGTGTTGGTTTATAATTTATGTCATTGTAACAAATAAATTATTAATTTTTGTCAGTAGTAATTTTTTTTATCTATACTAATATTATAAAGAGGTAAAGTCTGTGAGTTTGTGAAGTTGTAGGGGGTAATCTCTGGATCTACTAAACCGATTTTAAGAATTCTTTTACTGTTGGAAAGCTACGTTAACAGGGAGTGTCATAGGCTATATAACATGACGTTGTTTAACTTTTGTCTATTTCTTTGCCACCTACGGTTTCACTCGACTTGGATAGATTTTTTTTGTTCCTTTACTTGAAGATTATTCTAAAACTTAAAACTTCCTTTGACACCGGCTAGATATATAAACCGTGCTAAACTAAATTAAAATGAAAAGACAATATTTATGAACTATTATATAAATATCCCTTTTTCATTTCAGCGTTTTTTCTTTTTCTTGGCTTATATTAAAGAAACCGTTTATCGTTCTCTAACTGCATACGGTTAAACAAAAACCTATCTAAGGATGAGCAGAAGCTATAGATTAGTCGTTTGTTATGCAAATAAGTAACAGTATTCGTGGCTGCATGGAACGCGGAAGCGTGTTTTCCAATAAAGCGACCAATAAACGTTTGCTCGTGACCACGTATTACGTATCGAATCGGACGACGCGACGCCCGCGGACATTCCTTAACGCTCATTGAAAAGGGACATACAATGCTGACTTCGTTTTAAAGCAAGTTTTCCCAGGCCTGTCATTTGTCGCTTTCATCTCGTATCATTAGAGCACATAAAACGCACGCGAGGTAAAAAAATCCAGTGCCAGTCATTTTACTAATTGTAATGTTAATAAGATAATTATACTAACAATACTGTACAATACAATTATGTTAAATTACATGCAATTTTAATATACTAATATCGTGCTATAATTAGGATATAATACAGGATATGGTTTTAAAAGGTGAGGAGACCGTTGTGTATGTCCGTCCATTTTTATACGTACATGTATCACAGTTATTTTTCTTAGAAACTACTGGGTTTAAATTAAATTTGACAGAAAGGTGTACACGTTACAAAGTTTAATACTGAAATCACAAAAAAAGTTTAGAGGTGACTGCTATACAAATAGATGTAACTAAGGTTGAAAGTTTTTTTTATAGTTTGTTTAATCGTATGGCATATCGTTAATTAAATCTTAAAAATATATTAATTAGATGGTAGGGGAGATATTTGCGCTTATGTTCGTGAAAATTATGTATCCTAATTCTAACTTATACTATAAGATGGAAATATCCTAAAAAAAAATGGTTACCTTAAAAATACTTACAAAGAAAGCAATTACTTTATCCGTTAGGTAGTTTTTGACATAAGCGGCATTTTCGATTAAATTCTATTTTGTGGTTCCTTATCTAAATGAAGACAACAGCCAATGTTTGTCACGCCTGCGGAACATTTCTTAAACTACAAAACAAATTATTTCATTTTTTTATAATGCAAATTACATGTTTGCAATTTTCATTTCACTCAAATAGCATACATATATACTTAGTTTTGCCATAAATATTGTAACAAAGATTTTTTTTTCTATTGCAAATAACATTTATAAGTTTTACAGTGTGTTAGTTTAATACATAAATATAAAACAATTTAAAATATAAAAAGCTTATTCGAAGTGGTCTCTATTGGCTGCAATACAGTCTTTTAAACGTTGAGGCCAGTTATCAATAGAAGCATGCACTCTTTCCATGGGAAAATTCTTCACTGCCAATCGTATGGATTGTTTTAGGGACTCCAAATTATCATGGCGTTTAGAGCAAGCCGTACTCTCTAAAACTGACCATAAATCATAATCCAGCGGGTTAAGATCGGGACTAGACGACGGCCGGTCTTCAGCTCTGATGAAGTCCGAAACGTTCGTTTCCAACTAAGATTGCGTGGAGCGAGCTTTATGACCCGGCGCCAAGTCTTGCTGGAAGGACCATTCTTGTTTATTGAACATGGTGCTCTTAAGGGGCTTAACTACCTTCTCAAGAATGGTATCTTGTTACACTTGTGCCGATGTTTCGATACCTTTTTCACAAAAATATGGCTCAGTCACTCCTTCATAGCTAACACCCCACCAAACCATCACTGAAGACGGATAATGCCCACGTTGCACTCTGTCGACTAATTGAGAAGCTTCCTTAGATCTTTAAGCATAAATACGGTCATTTTGTTTGTTAAAATGTTGCTTAATTGTAAACATTTTCTCATCCGCAAACAAATTTTTTCTGTGACCTCCGTTTGAGTACCGCTTCAGTAGTTGTTTCGATTTTACCACCCTATTATTTTTTTAATTATGAGTTAAGAAATGACCAGTGCGTGTATTATAAGGCTGCAAGTCCTAAGTCATCTTTTAAAATATGCGACATGGTTCTAGGATTCGGACAGGATTTCTTCGAATTCATTTCCTTACTGCTTTGACCACCTTTTTCGTACGAACACTACGTGGACGGCCAGATCTTTTTCTGTCACAAACAGAGGAGGTCTCATTGTACCTATTAATAGCCCGGTACACAAACATTTGACTAATACCAAGCGTATGGGGAGTTTTAAAAATTGCATTTGGCTTCATACCTACTTTGTGTAATGCAATCACAGCGGTTCGGTTCTCTTTATCGCCCCACTCCCTTTTAATATCGCAAAATGTTGTACAATGTATTGGCGCCAAAATGAGAAAACACAATGAACAATCATATAAAAATGACAGATTGCAAATTCAAGTGTAATATTTTGTTTCTTTTTAATTGTAACAGTATTTATGGCCAGACTAAGTATATTCGTGAAGACCACGGGCTACAAAAATAACCCGGACTTTTGGAGGGCTTGCGTGGGGGGCTATGTGAAGGCCGACACGTAGAGGCCCCTTGACAAATTTAATGTAAATGTGGCGTGACTCTGACTGGCGATTATCCCTGTCTACACCATATAAAATGTACCCAAGGACAAACCCCGGCCAGTGTAGGACTTTTGCAGGAAATGAGAACAAAAGGTACTGGGCTATTGGTATGAATTGCTAGTTGAACTAGGGATCTGGGCTACTATGGCCAATAGTACAGTCCCCAACTATGGCCTCTGCCCGTCGCAATGTTCGCGGAACAGAAAATGGGCGGACGGTGACTCGCCACTTAAAAGCCACATAGGCCCTTAAAAATTGCCGTACAAGGTTGGCGAGAGGCAACATAGGTATGAGTGGTGTCCAGAGATGGGCTGCAGGTTCACCTAAATTACTTCCGACGTTAGGCCATTTATCACTTCCACCCCTGGAGCTTGACTCTTAGCTCTAGCGATCTCTACTACTCCCTGCCGTTTGGCTATGGTAAGCACGGAGGCGGCGGGAGGCCCTTACCTTGCCCCGGAGTCGGATATGAGGTTTCACTACCTCACCTAAGGCTTCGCCACAAAGCCTCCCTGCGGCTGCATTTATATAATACTAGAGTTTACCCCGCGGCTCCGCCGCGCGTCAAACTCTAGTGCGTACCTCTTGTTTTAAGAGCAGGCGTTAATACAGGATATATTGTATTGTATTTTTATGTTGGTGCTATTTGCCCTCGGAAGATTTACTTCATTTTATATCGCAAACTATTCCATCTACCGGGATGAATAGAATCTATGTCCATTTTCAGTATTCACACAGACAGATCGAGCGAAAATCGCATTTTTTTAAAGATTGTGAATTTTTGTATCTCTAAACTTGATAAATGATTGGTCCCCCATAGAAACTTTAATACCTTATTTCAACCCGTTCTAGTTTTATTTATATAAATAAATATTGTGTAAACAACACAAACGACCAAAACTACCAAACATACTAAAACTGCCGAAACTACCACAATTACCAAATCTACCAATCAAAACTACCAAAACTAACAAAACTACCAAAACTACCACAACTATCAAAACTACCACAACTACCAAAACTACCACAACTATCAAAACTACCACAACTACCAAAACTATCACAATTACCAAATCTACCAATCAAAACTACCACAACTACCAAAGTCACCACAACTAACAAAACTACCACAACTACCAAAACTACCACAACTACCGCAACTATCAAAACTACCGCAACTATCAAAACTACCACAACTATCACCAAATCGACCAACCAAAACTACCACAACTATCACCAAATCGACCAACCAAAACTACCACAACTATCAAAACTACCACAACTATCAAAACTACCACAACTACCTAAACTACCACAATTACCAAATCTACCAATCAAAACTACCACAACTACCTAAACTACCACAATTACCAAATCTACCAATCAAAACTACCAAAACTACCACAACTACCAATACTACCACTACTACCTACCAAAACTACCACAACTACCGAAACTACCAAATCTACAAACCAAAACTACCGCAACTATCAACACTACCACAACTACCAAATCTACCGAAACTACCAAATCTACAAAACAAAACTACCACAACTACCAAAACAACCGAAACTACCAAAACTACCAGCATAAACTACCGAAAATAGCAAAACTACCACAACTACCAAAACTGCCAAACAAAACTACCAAAACTACCTAAACGACCAAATGGACCAAAATAAACAAAATGACGAAAATGGCAAACCACAAATAAAAAACCTATGCTAGTTTCCGGGATAAACTTTACATAAATCTATCCCAAAATCTATCCCAGTATCCGGGATGAAAAGTATCCCTTGGCCACCCTCGGTATTCAAATTACATATGTACCGAGTATCAGCCAAATCGGTCCAATAGTCTGTCCATAAAAGGATAACAAACAGAGAGACAAATATACTTTTATCCCGAAAACTATGCCATTTTCCGGGATAAAAAGTATCCTATGTTCATTCTCGGCATCGAAAATATATATTTACTGAGTTTCAGCCAAATCGGTTCAGTAGTTTTTACGTGAAAACGGAACAGACAGACAGACAGACAGACAGACAGACAGACAGACAGACAGACAGACAGAGTTACTTTCGCATTTATAATATTAATAGGGATTATTATGGTATCCATATCACAGCAAACGATTATTTAATGATTACTTAGTTATTATTTCGCAAACGAGTACATTTGGACAACATGCCCTTAATATGACACACTCGAACTTCATATCATGGGAACAAAAGTTGAATAACAAATCGTAGTTTTAGAAGATTAAATGATTGAGGCCCGTATTCTAGCACAATACTTTTGCGGAAACCAACTCTTGAGATGATATTAATTGAAATCTCGTGCTGCCTTTTGTACCTTTATAGTCGAATAAACCTGGTTTATTGAAGTAGTTTCCATATTTAGATATTCGAAAATACGTAATATACTGCCAATTGCTGTTGCAGAATGAGCTTTATTTAGATTTCGAAAATTTGCTAATTGACAAATAATATAAAATAGATAATAAATAATTCTCTTTGTATTTTAATAAATGTGACGTTTATTAAAATGCAAAAGAAATTGTTCATTATTATATTATTTTTATTAGTTTTGACATGCTAAGCAGGGGTACAAGCACTCCCTTTATGCATATTTGAAGTCGTATTATTATCATAGCTACATATTATATAATATGTAGTTATAATAATAATACGTCTTCAATATGTATAAAGGGAGTGCTATTATTATTATAACGTAGATGTTTTAATTAATAAAATGTTTTGACACGAATCTTCATTATTGTGTTTCCGTGTAGCCTGAAATAACTAATATGTTAGGTTACTTTACATGACTAAACTGACATGTTAAATCGAAATTGGATGTTTTCGGATAAATATGCACTGAGTCCCATTTGAACAATACACTTACTTGATAAAGCACTTATTTAGCATGGAATATATGTGCCGATATCATAGGGCGCTCGTAAACATGTCTTCAATAAAGCTCCAGAGTGACCCCTGCTCGCCCCGCGGCTTCGACATTGTTCCCGGTATATAAAACTCTCCACAAAGGGAGTAAACGTTTTAAAAGGCTCTTTAAAACGCTCGCATGCTTATTTCGACTATTTTGTAAACATGAGAAAAATATCACTGAACTCATACAAGCAGGTTGAAAATTAAATATTTTTACATACATACATAACTTCACGCTAGTTCCCTTGCGGGGTAGGCACGAACAACAGAGTGCCATTTAGGCTTATTCTTACACACCTCACTTGCCTCTTTGACATTCATAACTCTTGTCATGCAAGCTCGTCTGTTCTTAAGGCTCCTGACATATTTTTAGCTACAATTAAATAAATTAATAAAAACTACTCTATAGGTTAGTTGACATTTGAGTGCGATGTTTCAATTTATTTTTCGTTTCAATCTGATTAAACGTGGTGGAAAAGTTATATTTAAATTTCTACTATTAAAATGTAGCCTCACAGCCATATAAAAGAAATCAATTAATACATAAATTAATTAAGAAGCTCCAAAACCATTATCTACATAAACATATATGTGTGTTAGATAGTACTCTGACCTTTTTAGTTCAAAAGTGTTTGCTAACATTTATCACTTTCATTTCATGATTGTTAATTAAAGAGTAAATCATTATCAATAAGCCCTCATATTATCTGATCATTTTTTAGAACACTTAAACATGAAAGAGTCGATTTATTGTAACATATGGATTATTTAAGTCATTATATAGGTAAACTGCCAAAAACTGGAGCGCTTTCAATCATTCTTGCAAATGATTTCGGAACCGCGCCGACCGCCAATATTTCCTATTCGTCTTTAGGAGCACATAGTAATAGTGTTCTTAGTGGTCGACCACAACCGCGGAGTGCTCTGGTTTGGGCAACTTTATTGTTTAATGTTTGCATTGATTCGTTTTGCTCACACTCCAAACTCGTATCATGTCTGTCAGTAAATTAGTTTTATGGAAAAAGCTTATTTTTGGTTTTAGTGATAATATTTGTCTACGTCTATTTCTCCATTCGGCCAAGATGTGAATTTTGCGATCGATGTGTGTTGTTACGGCAATGGAGATTCGAGTCTATACGGGAGGGGGGATCTTTGAAACTTGCACTCGTGACTTTTCTGCGAAGAAAAAGATGGTGTAATAATGAGGAATCAAATCTTGTTACAAAAAAATAGGTGCTGCTGTTCCGACCCCAAATCATTGGGAAAAATGTGAAAGAAAAGAGAGAGGCTCGTATGCATCGATTTCGCTTACAGTGACGGCTTATATTGTATGAGCATTAGAATTCTGGTTTTGGAACCATGCCTGTATTCTCGAATAGGATTATACAGCCTATCTTGGTTAAAATATGTGCTAACGTTCTTTGAATAGGCCAAAATCAAAACAACTGTAATAATCATAGATTATAGAAATGGGGGCGAACCTTTTTATTCTTTACGCCTGGCATCTAGATACTTTATCTTGGCATTTAGTAAATAGTAGATACTAGCTGTGTCTCGGGGCCTCACCCGCGTGGTGATGGAAAATCGTTATATTTTGGATAATTCACACTATATCTTCATAAATCATAGCCTATGTGTTATTTTGATCTGTAAGCTATATTATTGTAAAGTTTCATCAAAATCCATTAAGTAGTTTTTGCGTGAAAGAGTAACAAACATATGTATGTTTGGATATGTTTGGAATGTATGGACGTATGTACATCCATACATTCTTACAAACTTTCACGTTTATAACAGTAGTAGGAGAGTAGGATAAGATGTATTTCTGGTTTCAAAGAAACATAAAATTGCCATCATATAACTAACTGGTCTTCTTCCAATGCATGACAGCGTATTATTAAATGTTATTTATTACTTTACTCAATAGGATGATTTAAGATTTCCTGATTGTAAGCCGGCCTATTGTTAATGTAGTAGTTGATCAATGCTATACTTAGTGTTGGTTGATCTGTGGCAATTTCATCATACGCCACAAAACGCGGAATCGTTAAACGAGGTTTCTTATATTTTATGTGAAGGTTTTGTACGACATTTATTTTATTTGTGAATTGACAACCGGTACGTTTGACAAGTGTTCCAATATACGGCTCGGCATAAATTAACCAACAGGTGTGTCTCCCTGAAATCGACAAAAACAAAAAAGCAGACCAAGCTTAAAACGGAACCCTGGCAGTGAAGATTGCGTATAAAATACAAATGTTGGCAAGCTTATCGGTGTTCGACGTTTCTATGTGAAACAATAAATAAGATTTAAGTATTTAGAAGAAAATTTTAACTAATTAATAAATATTAGATCTGTATTCTCCCTATATTCCCTAAGACTATAAGTAGAATACTGACCCTAAGTCATGGTCATCTATGAGTAAACTGTCCAGAAGAGTCTGATGTTCATAGTTAGTACAGCGGTCATTGTAACCAAAATCGGTTTAGACAAGTATGTCAACATTTCTCACGGTCTATAAAAATAAGCAGATCTTTTGGAAGGATTGCGCCCCCGGGCCGACACGTGGAATGTCCCATTACAAAAATGCAAACGTAGCGAGTAATCAAACGACGCTTATCCTTGTAATGCACTATTGGAAGATTATTATTATTAACTAGAGTATGCCCGTGACTTCGTCCACGCTTGACTTGAAATTCCCGCGAGGGTCCCGGAACACAATGTGTCGCAACGTTTAAAAAAGACTGTAAACTATCGTTTTAGTGGAAACTGTGCATCCGAACAATTTAAAAGAGCTCCTGGGAAAATTCCCGCAGGATTCCCGGTATAAAAAATATCACACATTTTATTACATTAAATTTGCTATCGATCAGTAAAAAGTAATGTATAAGGAATGTAATTGCGTCGCAATTTCTTCAAATAAAGTTTTTCTTTCTTTCTTTCTAAACAAATCACATTGGTCTTGGATTTTTTAATATTGTCATTTTAAACCATTCCCAAAAAAAATATCCCGCCGGACTCCCGGGATTAAAAGTAGCGCAGATTTTATATCTAAGAACTTGCTGTCGATCAGCGAAAAGTGCATCGAAAGCGGACCAGTAGATTTTAAGTGAATCCCTACCAAACAGACAAAATGATAAACAGACAAAATTAAAAAATACTGCATCGTATTATAGTTTATTCCATTTTTTTAAGAGCTGTATAATGTACAGACACGGCATAATAAAACTACGTTTTAACGGTTTTAAGCGCGGTAATTTTATTTATTAGACACGGCATGTTTAGAATTTTATAATATTACTAGCTGATATCCGCCCGCTTCGCATGGCGTAAAATCCGTTCTTAGCTGACCTCTACTTGGCGAACGGAAGGTCCATGCGAAATTTCAAGTCTATAGGTATTATAGTTCCTGAGATATCGTGATGAGTCACTATATACGTGGATTTCAATTATATACCTAGTCTTGCCATAAATATTCTAACAAAGATTTTTTTTCTATTGCAAATAACATTTATAAGTTTTACAGTGTGTTAGTTTAATATATAAATATAAAACAATTTAAAATATAAAAAGCTTATTCGAAGTGGTCTCCATTGGCTGCAATACAGTCCTTTAAACGTTGAGGCCAGTTATCAATAGAAGCACGCACTCTTTCCATGGGAAAATTCTTCACTGCCAATCGTATGGATTGTTTTAGGGACTCCAAATTATCATGGCGTTTAGAGCAAGCCGTACTCTCTAAAACTGACCATAAATCATAATCCAGCGGATTAAGATCGGGACTAGACGACGGCCAGTCTTCAGCTCTGATGAAGTCCGAAACGTTCGTTTCCAACCAATACTGCGTGGACCGAGCTTTATGACTCGGCGCCGAGTCTTGCTGGAAGGACCATTCTTGTTCATTGAACATGGTGTTGTTAAGGGGCTTAACTACCTTCTGAAGAATGGTATCTTGATACACTTGTGCCGATGTTTCAATACCTTTTTCACAAAAATATGGCTCAGTCACTCCTTCATAGCTAACACCTCACCAAACCATCACTGAAGACGGATAATGCCCACGTTGCACTCTGTCGACTAATTGAGAAGCTTCCTTAGAGCTTTGAGCATAAATACGGTCATTTTGTTTGTTAAAATGTTGCTCAATTGTAAAAAATTTCTCATCCGCAAACAAATTTTTTCTGTGACCTCCGTTTGAGTACCGCTTCAGTAGTTGTTTCGATTTTACCACCCTATGCTTTTTTAAAATATGAGTTAAGAAATGACCAGTGCGTGTCTTATAGGCTGCAAGTCCTAAGTCATCTTTTAAAATATGCGACATGGTTCTAGGTGATATCTTCGTCTCCCGAGATAAAATCTTTTGCTTTCGGACAGGATTTCTTTGAATTCTATTCCTTACTGCTTTGACCACCTTTTTCGTACGAACAATACGTGGACGGCCAGATCTTTTTCTGTCACAAACAGAGGAGGTCTCATTGTACCTATTAATAGCCCGGTACACAAACATACGTACATACATACATACATAACTTCACGCCAGGTCCCTTGCGGGGTAGGCACGAACAACAGAGCGCCATTCAGGCTTATTCTTACACACCTCACTTGCTTCTTTGACATTCATAGCTCTTGTCATGCACGCTCGTCTGTTCTTACACAAACATTTGACTAATACCAAGCGTATGGAGAGTTTTAAAAATTGCATTTGGCTCCATACCTACTTTGTGTGTAATGAAATCACAGCGATTCGGTTCTCTTTATCGCCCCACTCTCCATTTTAATATCGCAAAATGTTGTACAATGTATTAGCGCCAAAATGAGAAAACACAATGAACAATCATATAAAAATGACAGATTCCAAATTCAAGTGTAATATTTTCTTTCCTTTTAATTGTAACAGTATTTATAGCCAGACTAAGTATATTTTGATAATCAGAAGTAAAGAAATTAAGCTCCGTAACATAATACATCAACACCTATATAATGTATGTATGTATCATACCAAGACCCTAAAATTAATGAGCCGTAGAAACACCATATCCTTCGTATCTTTATTTATATTCAGTGTCTTTTTATACCCAGTTCGATGTATATTAATGGTTCAAATGGAGATGTAAACATCTCGAAATAGCTTAATGTGAGTTAAAAGAAATTTTGGTTTAGGCATTGTTATTGTTTTCTTATACAGTATGCAGTGTTGATATTACGCTCTTGTTATCATAATTAATGCTAAACTAATTTTGGAATTAATACATAATATCACTAATCGTATGAACATTTTCAAAGTTTAGAGCAGAGTCAGGTTTGCGTACTTAAAATTAAACTTAAAGTTATCTTTAGTTGAAGTCCCCAGAAGATAGATAAACTTAATTTCATTATATACTTTTGGTAGTAATGTAAATTTAACTCGATTTATTACGCACTGAGTGGTTTTTTGATATAGTAAATAATAAATGTAATAAGTGTTTGATTTTTCCGTTTTTTTTTTATCCGTACAGGAACGGAGAAAGAATACAATTTCCTGCGGCCTGGCGGCCTGTCGTAAGAGGCGACTTAACAACCCACAGCCAGGTGGTAGGGCATTTGCCCGACTGGATGGCTACCACCCCTGGTCTAAAGTATGTCGCCAAAACAATCTTGAGTTGTGTTCCGGCATTAGTGACCAGGTTCCAGTCTCCCTTAAGAGAGCAGCAGCGCATTTGTAGCGCCTTTGGTGTTGCAAATGTGCATAGGCGATGGTACCCGCTTTCCATCAAGCGGGCCGTCTGCCTGTCTGCTGGTCTCCTGCAATAAAAAAAAACTGTAGAGGTGGAATTTCTGTACAATGAAAAAAAAATGCTAAATACCGAGTCAGGGGGATATAAGAATTGAAATAGAACTAATTTAGATTTTTTTTAAATTTCTTGTTTCTCTGTTTGTACTGGCTAATCTCCGAAACGACTGGACCGATTTAAATGAAATTTTGTATGGTGGTAGCTTATATTCCTGCTCAACATGTAGGATATTTTTGATCCCGAAAAATTGAAAGAGTTCCCGTGGGCCTAGTTAAAAAACCGCACCACGCGGACGAAGTCGCGGGCATCAGCTAGTATGTTAATAAAATTACATGAATTTTTGGTTGAAAGTTCTAGATAAGGCACGATTCGTGGCCCAGTTTCCGATAGAATATAAAAAATGCATTAGAAGAAACGTCGCCCCAAGAATATTCTTTTCGGAGTAGAAAAGTGCATTCTAGTGACGATCGACGTAGCTCGAGACACTCAATATTCGTTTATTTATTTATTGCAAGAGTTCAACAGACAGGCAGACGGCCCACTTGATGGAAAGCGGTTACCATCGCCTATGGACATTTGCAACACCAAAGGTGCTACAAATGCGCTGCTGCTCTCTTAACGGAGACTGGAACCTGGTCACTAATGCTGGAACACAACACAAGGTTGTTATGGCGGCATAGTATAGACCAGGGGTGGTAGCCATCCAGTCGAGCAAATACCCTACCACCTGGCTGTGGGTTGTTTAGTCGCCTCTTACGACAGGCCGCCAGGCCGCAGGAAATTGTATTTTTTCTCCGTTCCTGCACGGATAATATATTCTACGACGACTATTGCATGACATTTACAACAAGTGCTAATTGTCGATCGACGGTTGCGGTCGTTACGAGAACAGAGACACAGACTTGTGTATCGAGTGTACTTTTGTCGTTGATTTCTCTTGTCTGCATTTGACTTACTCGATGCAACTTTCGCTTTGGGCACGATCTCGTCTAACGACCTTACCGTACCTTCGATTCCAGTTTTAGTTCTATTTTTATCACCATTGTTCCTTTGTTTTGATTTTGGATATATATTGAGCGCGCGCGCGCGTAAACACGCATCTAATAGTACGCCAGATGTTTCATAATTCTTGGCGCGATTAAAGACGCGTGATATCACGAATCTATGAACTACTAAAAGCATGTAGAAATCTCTTCTTGATGTTTAATGTGTTTTCTGCGTATCGACTAGTCATTGATATTTTGTTAAATAGAAATTCTTTGAAGCGTATCTTTTGTTTCGTCGTTTTATCATCAGTTCGATGTGTGCACCTTGTGCTGTGTGTATTCTGCTCTGTCCAAACATTTTGTTACTAGTTGCCCAATCGGCCCAGAATGCAGCATCGTCGTATGCTCGCCAAAATGTGGCTTCGGATCTCTAATGCCAGCTATAAAATAAATCTTAGCTATATCGAGGGATGAAAATCTATTTATTCCAAATAACATTTGAAAAATGAGTCGGAATAACAGTTTAAAAGTTTTAAATAACCAAAAAAAAACGCACCATTAATCAATAATGAATTATATTTATAGCCGAAGAATATAGGAAGTATACAGAAGCTGATTTCTAATTAAAATCTATAAAAAAAATTAGATTTTAATCACAAACTAGCTTCTGTATATTTCCTTCGTTTTGAGACATAAGAATGCAAAAAGGCCATCATTTTAAGTCTGCCCAGAAATTTCGTTTAACAAAATAGTCGTTTCGTTCGTCGTCGTTTAAACAATTCTATCATCCCTCGATGTTTACTAAAAAGAAAGTCAATAATGTTACTCTCTAGAAGGAATATAAGGAACACTAAAAAAATTTATTTAACCCCGCTCATAAACTGCAATTATACTTACATAACCACAGTACAAATTATAAAAGCTGTGGTATAATTAATTGACTAAGCATTTGTTCTTTGTATAAGGAAATAATACAATATACCATATAACCTCATAAGCATATATAAATTAGTCACTGTAAAAAACTTGTACATAAATCATTCTTGCGAACATCCGATCGATATTATTTCTCTATTCATAAATCGATATCCATAGTTAAGTTCCTGTTTCTTTATTATGTAAAACAATGCAACATAGGCGTGTAAAGGCCAATCGTTACAGCCCATAAGATTCACGCAACTACATTTATTCATCTATCATAATTCATAACTTTTAATGCTTTCCTCCCCGTATGATTTGAACGGACTTTGATATAAGAGTAAATTACCTTAGTACCTGCCATTTAACTATTAACCCGGAAGTTATAGCTTTTCAGTCGGTTTATCTTATGCATCTTACTATGAAAAAAATAAACATCAGAATGTTGCCTGAAATTATACTTACTCAGTAGGCTCAGTGACCCAAAGTGAGTCTTGACTTCCGAAACGAGAACAGACCATTTTTCTGTCTTGGGCAATTTTTCGCCTTTTGATATCTAATAAAAATATACATAATGTTATAGTATAAAGGAGCAGTGTGCTCGTATCACATGAAATTAGTAGTGCAAGTTGACTATTAAAACCAAAATAAATGTTATATTTAAGAGGAAGCTGTTCTGTAGTTATAAGTTTATACATGACTAGCTGACCCGTGCCTACTCGGCTGGGCATCATTAAAAAAATTAAAAATTTTAATCACAATCAATTATAGCTCAGTCACTCGGTAATAATGTAGCTTTCTATTGGTGAAACCATTTTCAAAATCGGTTCAATAGTTCAAGAGATTACTTCCCACAAACAAACTCACAAACTCTACCTCTTCATAAATATTAATATAGATTATACTCTTAAAAACGTATCTTATTAATTTGACGTTTATCCGGTATAAAAATCTCCAACACGTCCAAGTTACTTTTTGGCCTAACTGTAGCAGAGCCTAAAGAACCTGTCGCCAAAAATCACCTCCGAAGCAATAATAGCATGAGATAATCATGGTGAGATGTGCAAGAAACTTTCAGTGCAAGGCTTACCTGACATACAATCTCTTGGGACATATGTGTATCTAGACGACTGTAGGTATACGGGAATTTTAAAGGCGATCAACTTCGAGTGGTAGCTTTAGTTTTAACACCGGTCTCATCATATTCCCTCGAAAACCTAATTGAAATATTGTAAGGCTTGCATATTTCGAAAATATAATATTTTAGTAATATAAAGAGGATATACAAAATACTAGGCCATGTTTACGTAAACTTCAGTTCATTGATAAAATGAATTTTGTAAGACTACAAGATATTCATCGCACTTGCCTACGCTTTTATTTTGGTGCCAAATTCTATGTCATCTATTTTTAGTTGTGTTATTTTTGTAAGGTGATTGATAAGAGATAACTTATATATTTATGTTATCTTTTTAATATTATATCCGTAATAGTGAACAAATATTTGTTCACCGTAAAATGCAATCAACGTGTTAAGTAACATAAGTATTAAGTATAGCATAGTAACAGTATTATAGTTAACATAAGTATGTAAAATATACTACCTGCACACGTAGGCAGAAAATTTACCTCGATGACATGCACGTAAAGCTATTTTAAGTTTTTCACTAAAAGTTTGTAAGGAATAATTGGGGAGATATAGTTATATAAATTAAAGTAAATTAGGACGGCCTCTTTGGTTGAGCGGTCTAAGTCTTAGCCGGCCGAACTCGTTGGAACGCAGAGGGTCCGGGTTTGATTCCTGGCATGGTAAACTCCGGAAACGAACTTTCTGTTATTTACTATGGTCTGGGTGTCTAGGATCGGTCCCAGTGTGGTACTTTGTATACATCACTCATAACAGAAGCGTAACTTGCTAGTATTGGGGATAAACGATTTGTGTGTTTAACTGTGTTTGTATCCCGATTATTATTATGATTATGCATGTGGTGTGAGTGCGTCATGGGTAATGGACAATTTTGGGAACTATTCCAGAAACAACAAATAAATGTCGATTTCACGCATCTCACATATCCCCATATTCAGCTTCTTTCGTGCAGTCTTTATTTACTATTTCAGCTTTCGACAGACCCTTTTCTATAGCACCAGAATTAAACAGTATACGTATTAGGAGTATCTAATCTGATCGATGAATTGGTTGCTAGGGCGCGTGCCGGCCGGCCGTTACGTTATACAGTAGAGACCGCCACTCATATAGATTTGACAAAATCTATTCAGTGGATAAATAAAATCAAATAGTTTTTTTTTAAGTTGCAGTATTTTTCTGTTTCGGTCAAGAATGCTCCCACATTTTTACATAGCATATAGCATAAATGTCAAATACATTCCTTTTTCCGTTTGTGTTATAATGAATGCAACCTAGACAGATACAAGAAATCTAACACAAATATACAACGACACTTGCGGGCCGGGCCCAACACACTTTGTAACGCTTTAACAAAATAAAATTTAGAATCCAACACCAGCCCACCTACCGGGTCCAATTTTGAATCTAGAACATCCAGGGATGCACTTGAACACACACACACAAAAATCATCAAGATCGGACCAAAAGTTTAGGAGAAGTTCAGTAATATAAGAGAAGAATTTTTGATATAAACCTGAAACAAAATTGACGAGCCTTATAACTTCCCACAAACAATAAACCTTAGTTAGTCTTATTTATATGTATTTTGTTTAGGCGAAATTGTGTTTTTATGAGGAAATCTTATTTATTGGAATTTTATTACTTTCGTAGTCGTATGTCAATCCTAGAGAGATGAAATTGAAAGCTTGGACTAATTGGTTGTGTTATTTATGTTTCTACAGATATTAATTATTAACACATGAATGAAATTTTCGAGGCAAAATCTTTTATACGCCTGCGGTAAATTTTAAGAATTCAATGTAGTTATGATTAATGTATAATTTATCTTATATTTTTTACTTTATTTTTTTATTTATTTAGTTACACTCAATTTATTCAAATTACCTATACTAATAATATCTCTATTTATATATATACAGCTTAATTTACAAAGGATAAAATCTACAAATAGTAAATAGGTTTCAAATCATCGTCAGTTGGGAACCTTCCCATTTTTATTAATTAAATTAGAGGCTTTTTATACATTTATTTTCGGATAAAATACAATAAAAATCTAAGTTACAGTTGTATGAATAAAAAGATAATTTATATTACTTTTAGAGTCTGTTTCACAATGTACAAGTAAAGTACCCAATAGTTATTTAACAAATTAATTATGTCGCACATAAAAAAGTTCTGGTTAGTCCTGATTGCGTTTCACCATCATCTTACCTATTAATTTATTTGGCACATAGCTATTTGCCACTTACTAGTTGGTAGGTTTGGCAACGTCGCATTTTGTAGTTCCGTTTTACGAAATACATGTATGTATTAAGAAATGCATTCTGTATTGTAAATACACGTGAAAATATGTTTTAATCATTTTAGTGTACATTTTATACAATTTTTAATACATTCTATATAAATATAGCTTGAAATATGTCATCCCTTAATTTATATTGATCAAAAAAACATATACATTATTTTTTGTATTACTGTGAACGGAACGTCATTCTCAAATGAACAGACATGAAAGTTGCAACGCATAAACGAATGTTTGCAGTATTGGTGTAATTTCAGACTTTGTTTTTTTACATTATATTCAATAATAATTAATAAATATAAATAATCTACAGCATCTTTAGTAAGTCAAAATCTTATCCTAAAGTCCGTATCATCCAATGCTTGCATATAATTAATGCGTTCCAGTTAAATTATACATAAAATTATCTAATTCGTCTTCAACGGTATCCAAATATTTGCATTTTACAAATAGATCTTCATAAAAACAAAAAACTTTCAACAGTAATTGTTCGAATCACAGCTGTCAACCATATGTTATGGCTGTCGACTAATTTATATGGCAGATAGACTTGCTATTGGCCACTTGATCTGACATATAGTTTACAGGGTACTTTATTTGCCAGTTAGTGCTATTTATCAATTGTGAAACGCAAACGTCCTTATTCGATAAATAAGTTGCCAGTAGCTTATTGGGAACTTTATTTGGACTTTGTGAAACAGGCCCTAAATATTCAAACAGGTCATAATTAAGCGGATTACTTTTCTCTGATGATTGAAAATCAGCATTAAAAAATAACTCATCAACACACCTAAGAGCTACAAAATGTAATTAAAATAAATATGAGAAACTATCCACATTATGCATTAATAGTATTATATAAATACTAAAGAGTTAACATTTGTTTAAATGTTGCAAGTAATATTCTTCAAGGAAATCAGTGATGCGTGTAAATATGCAAAAAATCTCTAGTTACAACGACGTGACCTCTGACAAGATTAAAGTTATGTAAACACGATAGTACTGTGGGGTCTATCGGCCTTACTATATCAGCATATCATTCATTACATTAGCATTATTAATTAGCTCGCCCGTGCCGACTATCAACGTCAACAAAGTGTACATACGGTGTATGACAATGTAATAACTTTCTCGGGCAGTAGCCGACTCGACAGCTTTGTTTAAACATACTATCTATGCGCAATTTTAATGAAACAGCTATTACATATGTAAAGTTGATTATTTTTAATTCAAATAAAAGACTGTTAGGAGGGATACGAACGTATTCTTCGCAAAAAAATTTAAAATGCAGACTACGTACCTACATTGAAAGGTTCCGTAAAGATAACCCACATACAGTTTTGTTGTTTGGCTAACCCACAAAAAGCTTATAATCAAAAATATCTGAAAAATTACGAAGTGTTTGTCAATTGAGTTGAAAGTATTTTAAAAGTTGAAAGTAATTTAAGCTCTGCCGAATATTTTTTTTCAAAATTTTCCACCCCATAGTTCAAAAGTTTGAGGGCCTTATATCACCCAATAGTTTTCGATAAAGGTCACTTTGATATAAAGAGATGTATATACACCAGGACGATTATATAAGGCTTCTGTTTTTGCTAAAATTATTACGTGATCCTAATAATATCGATAAGTCTAAACTCTTGTCTATACTAATTTAGTTGAAATTACGGGCGTAAACAGTGATATGATACGATAATGTGAAGCTCCGCACACATTGGATATGCGGGTGCGTGTCGGTACGTACATAAATCTCTAGTGATAAATTAGACAATTCACATAAGATAGGGTGTGGGTGCACGGTCCGCTCCTCACCGCCACATGCATGGGGGCAGTTTGGATAATTGACGGATCCCATACAATTTCGCATAATATTTATTGGCTCCCGTGGCAGCTTACTGGTTAAACGCTCTTTTGTCTCACGCACGCATTCCAAACGACGTGGGTCCCAATCCTAGCTGGGAAGCGTATACCACTGAAGCAGTATTCTGATGTAATGTTCAATAATCATAATACCATGTGTCGATGATGAGGGTACACGTGGTGATAAAATCTTCACGTCATGACAATCGATGTGTCAAACCGGCCAGGCCACCTTGGACAAGCATTGCAGATACATTGTTACTGTTCCTCCAAATAAATGGAGAGGCTCAAATCCAATAGTGGGACGTTATGGGCTATTTGACAATGTTCGGCTCCATGTGTGTTTACATGACTGGCGCGATACGTTACCGGAGAGCGTTCGAAACAGATACTGAAAGATTTATTTGGTGTCCAATAGTGATTTCACTGTTCTGTCGGAACGGTAAAAAAGTGTGTCGGCACTTTTCTCTACGACACTGCGCGTCATACTGCGTCATATAACAGCAGTGTGTGTCGTAAGTTATCATGACGCGAAGTGTTTACTCACCGAATTCAGTTTTATATGAATTACTGCGACCTACACCTATTGACGCCGATGTGTAGGAGGCGTCTCGAAGTCCGATTGTTACTTTAAAAAACTATCCAAGTGCGCGTCAAACGCATAATAAAGAGTTTCGGAGTGTAAAGGAAAATACATATCTCATAAACTACATTCTTATTCCAAAACCAATATATTTATTGACTTGAAAAGGATGTACACGGCACATAAAAAATACATGATTATGTTATAAAGAAAAAGGAAGTGTACCCTCTTAGTTTTTTTGAAGTGAAACTTCTTTAGAATCGTTGCGATTTGAAACTCTATGAAACGAAAAAACGACACTAAAAAGAGATAAACATAAATCTATATGACTAAGCCTGCGAGAGAATAAGATAGAATATATTATATTTAATAATTTTGTAGCAGCGAGAGGTAGAGGTTAAATTATACTTCAGATGGCAAAGGGTAGTATTCACTGACGAGTGTGAAGAGAACTGATTTATTTTGGAAACGGTAACCTTTTGTACAAATATTAACAAATCGTACAGCTAGTGCAATACATAGCACAGTGTGTGAGCGGGACGGATAACGTGCGAGCGAAATATAGCAACTATTAATTGGAGCGCTCCAGCATTGCGCTAGCTCGCGGCCAATTATAATAAGCCTCGGAGAAAGGCTCTCGTGCGTCGACCGCGTAACGTTCTAACAGACAGGATCGACATTTTAATGAAATAGCTGGCTCGGATCAGCCCGCCAGCGGTTAGGACGGCAGGCTGGCATGCACCGACAGACAGACACAGATGGCAGCGCCTCAAACGCTGCCAACCACGAGCTCCACGTCCTTGCGAGGAACGCCAGGAGACATAGCCCCCTCTCAGGATAGACTAGACGTGTTGCTGGAGTTTCTTTCGCCGTTCCTTCTCTCACAGCCATAACACGTTGCGAAACATCAGTAAGATAGTGTAGGTCGCCTCTGATCTCCGTTCCCGGTCTGCCGGGATCCTTCCCCTCGGGCTTCATATGACCTGTCGCCCGTCATTAACTAGTGCATTATTGTCGCCCCCTGGCTGGCATCATTAGATGCATTCCCTCTCATGGCAACAGTCCAGTTGAGGTAAAAAGACCCTAGGGAGTTTCTTCGAGCAGGATGGCCCCGGGCTCGAGTCCCTTCGCCTCGCGAAGGCGCTATGATCTGTGACGCCACGAAATTTAGAATCCCTCCCACCCCTTGTTACATTTTGTTTTACTTCTACTGCGTGTGAACTGCACACACACACACATGTCTTCTGTATATTAGTTATAGGGGCTAGTCTTTTTTTACAAAGAACTATTCAGGTTCATACTTCACTATCAGATTAAATGAAAATTTTATTTGAAACTTTATGGCACTACGAGTTATGTCTACCCCTTATTTTGAAATTACAATGGTTCCATATTTCCCATTAGGTTACGGAACCATAAGAATGATAAACATCCGTATCCATAACAATGAAAGTAATTTTGATGCAGTCGTGATATAGAATCCGCCACAACGCTATATTACGCTCAGATTATTCACAGAGGGATATAACTTAAAGGAGACGTCGATTTATTGTTGGGAAAAAATATTTTCTCAGCACGTCAAAACACCAAGTGTTGACGACCCCGATGACTTGCATGATATTGTTTGCGATCTTACTATCGATCCCACTCGCTAATGCCGTGCGGTCCGTTCTCTACAATGTTCGGTTGGCACTAAAGTATTAATACTTCTAATAAAAAATTTGTTTGTTCCAGGTAAGCATGATGCAATTCACTAAATGAAGACAACGTTGGATTTTTGCGTGATTATAATTTTTTTATACACTAGTGTTCCTGCCATTATTGGTAAATTAACTTTTCTAGTTCTTGTATCTTGTTTGGAAGAATTAGTAACTAAGGCATTATGGAAGAACACTAAACTATTCAAATGATATTTAACTGATTTGCAAATGAAATTTACGCGTAAGCATAGTTTTAATAACATTCGCGAACTGTTAAAAAGTTTTTATTATTATTGTCTATGAATTTGAGGACTATTCCAAACTAGGGCTTTCTTGTGTAGACGTCGAATCCGTATCGAAACGACACGGAATCGTCCTTTTGGATAGTAAAGTCATGCTGTGTTCATCTTCGTTATTAAAGGTACACAAATACATATAACATCATCATCTGATAATGGCCCCAATCCCATTACCATGAAGAAAGAGAAACAAGCATACAAAGTCAGTTTCACATTTATATCTTAATGCTCCATTAATAGTTATCTCTAACTATTATCAAACACAGTCATTATTGACACTGATTCCTATACCAAAATTAATTGTATAACCGGTGCGAACGAAACTTTTTGTCTCCATGTTCTCTCTGCGTACAAAGCTGTGGAATGCGCTACCAGAAACCGTGTTTCCCGAATAGTAGACCGCATCATAGTTTAACATTAAGCGTGATCGTGGTCAAACGTGAACTTGTTTATCAACAAAAATATGGGAGTAGGTATCTATGTTTATCCCGTGACACAGCGTGAACGTAATGTTGGTATTTCCAACAGGAAAACATACGTCCTTTGCCCTCTTGTGCTAACGCTTATCGTTGTTCCCACCCTGACAGGGCCACTCGATTTTATTGCCACCAATTATCATAAATCAGTAATGAACTTCATGAATATCGATACATCATATACTTTGGGGCTGTTATCGATTCTAAATTTTAAATTGGGTCGATGGTTGACTAACAACCATCATACAACAAAACAACCATAACGAAGCCCGGAATATGTAATGTATTTGGTGCGTTGCTTTGTTCATTGATCTGAACATTTTTAATTTGTTATCCAAACGTGTATATGTAGGACTTAATCACATTTTTGGCCTGTTGTGTTATGTTTATAATCGATATTGTAACCAAAATATCCTTCGAATATGAGGACTGCAGTTCAGACAAGAAGCAGCGAACCCTCACTTTCAGAATGCTGCACATACTTCCGGGCATGGTTGCTTCGGTAAGTATTTGTACTAGATTGCAAGGGGAGAGCCGGCCTGCCACGATTGTGGCGCGCCATACGCTGAAAGAATGTGTCATATGGGGACCCCAGCAGAATGATTTAATGTGTGTCATTGGTCGAGATTCTCGCTGTGCAGCGTAGTCTTCCATATGCTTCACAGCGAGTCTAATACTCTAGCGGTCGCTTTCTTTTTCGATGACGTTATGCCCCAGAAGGAGGCTGCCGAAAGAAAAAGGGAGGATGATCAGCCGGCGGACCCCTGTACCACACGTCGAAAAAGGGGTTGTGGGCGCCGCTTTGCCTATCTTCTCCGGATAACGTAGTGCGACGGGGTCAAGGGACCCTGCCGGCGTGCGACATCCAGTGCCGTGGGCTGCCCTGGTCCCAGGAACACCCCCTTGTCGGCATGTATTGAATCATCACGGCAGCATACTCATGATTAAGGTCCCGTGGACGCTGGAAGGTTTAGTTGTTAGTCTGCTTACGCTTGCTTGCGTGTAGCGTCGGCCGTCGGGAATCCCACACACCCCTCCGTGACCTCTCCCGGGTCCCGAGGATATGTGCAAAGGCATTCCCTCAGAGTTAACAAAAAATAAGGTCATGCCAATGCTATCAAGCGCTACTCGTTGGGCCCAGCAGATATTTTTAGCTTATTACAAATATATCCTGCAAAACATCTTGCTCTGATTAATATGTAAAAGATCTATTAAACCTAACACAATTGATGGTTTCTTAAATTTTTTTACAGTAAATTATTATAAATTGAATTAATACCTAATTTATTTGTTGATCAAGTTTATATGCTTGTATGTATATGTTATAGTCAAAGGTCGATATGCAGTCTCTTCCCGGAATGACTGGTATATACTGGCTTTTGCCTAGTCGATCCTAAAAGCGACTAAGGCAGCCTCGGTCAAACGTCAATTCGTACTGCACTTGTTACATGTTTAATGGCTGTACAAATTAGTCTCTCTCCTAGGTTAGTCAAAGGCGTCATTTATTGTGACTTTGACTAAGGGTTTATGTCAGACCTGTGGTTTGACTAGTCAAACCTAGGAGCGCCAGAGCTTCGATGTTTGAGTATAACATATAACCATGTTTTTACATGTTTACTCGTTCGCTTTGTCGTGTGAAATTATTAGGTCTGTACTTGCATGATGCTTGTGTATATTTCAATCAGCCGACCAAGGAACTATTATATCAGCACCGCGGCACCGTTATCTTGGCATGGAGATTGATAGTTTAATATTGCAATGGACTCCGACAAATATACACCTATACCACCCGCCCCGTGCCTTTTTGGAAGCAACTATTGCTAGCAGCAGGATGACATAACAGTATTTCGGATTTAGTAAACTTACAATCGAGAGTTTGTGTGTTATAAATTGATGTCTATAGGTAACAATAATTTAATTATAGTATCTTTTCTTTAACCGACTGGAATAAGAATTACTTAAAGTATTTTTTATCTTTCTGTATTTTACACTTCCTTCTGTATTTTTAGTAGAGCTTAGTGCTCTCATAATGAGGAGGGATAGGGAAAAGCGTCAGTGGGTTAGAAAAAGTAGCAAAGCGACGTATGGGTTTAAAGCAGTCTTGGTTGGTAACTAGAATGTATCCAAAAATTTTCTAACAAATCAAAGGAGAATCTAGGGAAACGTGTTAAATTGTTAATACAAAACACAGGCAAGTGTGTATTGATATGAATATAATGCCTGAAATGTAAACAGAAATTTATCACGGCAAGTCATGTATGTATTCATTTACCTATTTGGAGTAAACTATCATTCTTGGCATCCCTAGTGGTTGGCACTCTGTTAATTGTTATCTGTTAAGCTACAAAATTGAAAATAGTAAGATATCTTAATATTTTGAATGAATTGACAGGGTGCCAACAATTGTATAATTTACGCTATAGCCAAGTGTTCAAAACCCTCTTTTCATCGAACTCTATTGAAAAGCTGAGTTGCTTTTGATGTAATCTATATACTCCCGAATGTGTGTGTCTGTAGCGAAAATGTAGTAGTATCAGAAAAAATAGGATATGCATAGTATAAAATTGAAATTGGTGGTTAATGCCGTAATGCGAAACACGGGCCGACGATGGTGCCCGACGACCATTGCAAGACCGTATCGGGAACCCCGATCTATTTGATGGACTCGCTAGCGTGGCACCGTCTATAAAACTCTCCGTGCATTCGACACTAATCATTTTACGTGATCTGACTTTGGTGTTGTGAGTAATTGGGAAAAAAAACTCAAGTATTTTACAATTAATGTTTTTAAATTAAAGCTAATTCAATACAAACCTTAAAGGCTAAAAATTGTTGGCAGTATCTAGTTTCAAAATAAAAAACTGCACGTACAGTACCTAGACGAAAAGATAGATGGACATGACGATTTCTTAAGGGTTCCGTTTAGTAAGAAATCCTAAAACGTATATCTTTATAATAAGTAACATCTTAATAAGATTTACATTTTTGTAAATAATAATTAACCAAAAGTAAGTGTTGATTTGTGTTCTTGCTTTAGTTTGTCGGTTCGGTTGACATTCATGAGGACTGCCCCCACACATTTGGGTGGTAGCGTGATCATATATATAACCTTTATTCATTTTGTTTGTTATTTTTCCTATTTTTAAGTATACGATGTACACGTGCCGAAGCACCGGACATGGAGAACAAGTAAATGGTACCACACAATTCTCTATATAAAATGTACTTAAACAATTTCGCTACAAATAGATTTAATTTGAATTGAGATAAAAAAAACACAGTAGTTAAAACCATAGAAACAAACATTATAATTTTTGATTTGGATTAAATTATTCTACTCTAGCTAAAGACATCACAATTGATCGCCTCTTATGTTTTTGTTTACATTTCGAGTTGATTAAGAAACCACGTTGACAAGTAATTTAGGCATAGTGTCTAGTCACATTGGCGACTCATGTGTATTTACACCCGAAAATAAACACCTAACGGTAATTAGTTTTAAAATAGAAGAAGTGGTCTGTGGCGCACCACTCGCAAATCTAAATAAAGACTAAATAATCAGTTTAACGCCAGCAGTTCACATGTTTTGTGCGATGACGGCAAATATTTTGTTCCCAATAAAACTATATTTATTGCGGTCAAGTAAACAGTGATCGCCAGCGGAAGATGTTGACATATCTGAGAAATGTAAGAATTTTCTTTTTAGTTTATTACATATCGTATTTTTTTATTTATTACTTTATGTTGTTTATTTAGTATACTTATGAAATAACTATAAAATTATGACTATGTTTTATATTGTTACTCAAATTAATAACTGTTTTGAATATTAGTTTGTTATTGAAGTATATACGGACGCTTGTGATTAAGTCTTTAAAATTGAAACATCACGTGGCATTTTGACGCCTTGTATGTAATAATCGATTTCGGCTTCGCTCTTGTAGAATTTGTATTCTTCATAATCTCCCATATTCTGCGATAAAAAGTTGCTTATGCGCATCTCCGTTATCATAACTACGACGTTCATGATGATTAATCGATTCAATTCAAAGTCGTGAAAAAAACAATTCTAACCAAGCCATTGGTGTATTTGTTTGGGTTTGGAAAGATTGTCATGTACTGAATCTGTTTGCGTAAGAGTAATGAAAGGATGATGGACACCAATATACGGAACCTAGTACCGGCACCAATCGAAATGCATGATATATCATTGGAAATGTATTTTTGTGTAGAATCATGAAAACCATGGCTCGTCCCGTTTCACTGGCCGATCGGAGTAATCCTACCCTGAAAGTTATTTCTTTTTAATGAGTTTTTTTGTCTCTTTCTATTAAAGTATTTCAGTCTGTGACGTTTTTATCAATTTTAGAATAGTAATATTATTAATAAATAATAGTAATGTTGTTATTTATTAATAAAGCGTCTCAACATGCTTGCTACCGCGCTAGCCGTCACGCTGCATCAGGGAGGGAGCGCAGGAGGGAACTAACCGGTTCCTGCATTACTAGTTACACTCAGGGTTAAAAGTAATAATAATGAAAATTTCGCTTGAATATGATGCACCCATATCAATTAGTGTATTTTTATTTTTTCCTTTATTTATATCAAACCTAACTTTAAAACTACTGACCTGATTTTTTTAGCTTAAATTATGCGCAATTATCATGAAAATCGGTCGAATTGAACAGGAGATACAAATCTTTTTGAGCTAAAATCCAGTATTTTCTGAAAGGTATATTTCAAAACGTACAATATATACGGGTTCGTCGTTATAGTATTCGTTTGTTCACTTGAAAAAAAGGTATCTAACGATTTATGACTCTTCTCAATTGAACATGGGTACTAAAACGCCCGTCATCTTTTGCTATAGAATAAGGTCATGGAACATTAGTACGTATTTAAGTATATGCAATGCGTCATGCTTATCGTTTCCCAGAATAAAAATAGCATTAGTAAGCTGAAACCCATTGTCTCTGTCTACTCCAAAGGAAAATAGGAATCATATGTAAATATAGACTCAATATGTTTACGACTCATTTTTCGGAGCAATATATTTTTGTTTCCCCACTGACCGCATTACTGTATTAACGGTGACTGGAGACTGGATAACACTAATCCCACACAATATCACACTCGGACGCGTTTTAAAAAATACTTCGAGAATTATTTTTCGACTGTGCTTTTGTAAACTTTGAATGAAGTAAGACGTCGCTTTATTGAGTGGGTATTTAACAATTTTCTAACTCTTTTCTTTAGTATCAGGATGATGTTTAGTGAACAAGTTTCTGGCTCCTTATAAACTTTTTAGATTTTAAATGACCTCCTCTCCTGTACAGCTTACGAATACATAAAACAATATTCTACTTTGTTTACAAGTCGCAATGAGTTAACATAATTTACTATAGATTCTAAAACAATTTAAATATAAAAGAGCGGGCGTTAAAATAAAATACTTTGCTGCCATCTTACTTTTGAAATCTCAATAAAAAAATTAATGACTGTTAATTAACAATTAATGTGCTACTTAACTCGTTACAATTATGATGTCAACACGCACAACAACAAACAAACATAATAAATCAAGAGCAAACTGTAGTTTTATAAGTGTTAAAAAATATCTCAGTTGATTCAAATACCTTAATTTCTTTAGTTGAATTGCGTTTAGAATCCTTCTTCATTTTCAAAGTCGTCGTCCGCCCAGACTTAGGATTCAGTTGTAATCAATTAATATAATTGGGCAAAGTGAACTGGTTTCAAAGCCATTCCGAATGCACCAGGTCATAAAGAGGGCGCAGGTCGGCCGGCGACCTTGCGGGCCGTATTCTCAGCGCCCGCAAGTGCTATTTTAGCGCGTCGACATCGATCTCAGCGAGAAAACTAGAGCAGCCTCATTGGCACCTGCTTATGCACCGAGCGGAACGGCGATTGCAAGATCGACGTCTGCGAAATATTTGAGTTGCAGCTGACGATGCGATGTTCCATTCCAACCTCGTTGCATATATTCAACAGAGCGACGGTTGACTTTTGTTTGTAATTGCTATTTCTCATAACTAAAGTATATTGATTTTGTATTTACAATAAGGTTACATAGTGATAAAAACGTGATCTTTATAATTTTATCATGTCTTTTTGTCTGTCGGTCTGCTTATGTCACATCAATTTTACTTACAGATTATTTGTTTGTTTAAATGAAATGTAGACGGATTCTTTTTTTTCTACGATCCACTATATAATCTTGCAGTGGAATTATAAAATTAGTCTAAACAAGATATGCTGAATAGTTTTTGAGAAATACGTGAAATTGTGTTACATGCTTTTCTTAGGTACATGTCAAGAAATGTGCACGTACGTCTATACTAAATAACTCTTCGCTATTCATTATCCGGCACAAACTTGACCGATTTCCTATAAATTACATCTTCATGTTTAATGCTCGAAAATAATAAATTTTATTTGTTAATTGTAAGAAAACAGTTGCCCCTACTGCCCCCTACAATCGTATAAGTAACTCGAGCTGATTGACGTAGTAAGTTCGTTGTCTAGTGACGATTCGTATACTTATTTTTGGCCAGTAACGACGTGAACCTAGCAACAGATGATCACAACCGCATTTAATTACGCAAATATGTGAATGGCTGCCATTTCGTCCATGACCGTTCTGTCTCCACCGTGACGCGATCAGATGAATATATTTGAAATATTATCTTGACAAACATGTTAAAAATACGATGCCAACCGGATAGTAATATGCTAATTTTTATGAGGTACTTACATATGTACATGTGTAATCAAATAACATAATTGGTGTTAAACTTTTACACCCTGTTATTTGCGTAATTAGAATGGTACCATACAAATTGGCCTGTCACTCGGCATTAATGACTCGAGCGTGTGTTTTGAGTATTTGTGATTGTATATGTTTTTCACTTGAAAACTACTTCTACTATGAAAATGTACATTTACAAGGTTGTCCAATTAGTGTTATATGAAGAGGTCCAAATCTTTGCTAGATTTTTATTTATTTTTTTATTTATTTTAATAATGAAAATGAAATCTCATGTCTCGCACATGTCGAAAGAAGGTTCATATTAAAATAATATAATCAATTAAAGTAAATAGGATTACATATACAAGGGTGTCCAATTAGTGAAAAGGTCCAAATCTTATCTAGATTTATTTTTTAAGTTTTATTTTAGTTATAAATATTGTTGCAAGCCGATACTAATCCTTTGCAGGGGTCTTACTACCCTTTTGAATTTGAATGATCTATTGTTCGCGATAATAATTTTGTTCACGCCGCAGCCCGACGACATAAATCCTTTCCTCTGTCCGTATTTCATGTGAATTCTTGAAAGCCATTAAGCTGACCATTTAACGATTTCAAGAACCAATGGGTGGCAAGTTGCTAGGAGGTCATGTCTAATTTACAAATAGATGAGGGTCAGTCAGTCGGGAAATGCCGCCAGCCGTGTTCTGACTGCGAACGAGGCGTTACCCTGTGCAATTTCGGAGCTAGTATCTTATAACGACGAACTTCGCGCGATTTATGCGATAACAATTTTCTGCCCTACGGTTTGGTTTTGATGTATTCGGCTATACTTGTAAGAACTGTCAATTGCGTGTGTGTACTTCTAACAAACTTCGTGATAATTCCAACGGCATTTTCGAATTTATATCCTACAAATCCCCTTCAAATTCATAACCATATTAATTAAAAAATAAATTGTCGTGCACACACTCCCAAAAAAGGTTCTTTTTAAAATAAATGATTCAAAGAAAATAAAATTGGCATATATTGTTCAAATTAAAAAAAAAATGTAGTTAATCCTCGATCATTTTAGAAGCTGCTGCTACATTTAAATTGTGTATATATTTAGCAATAATGTATGCCCTAGTTAAAACAATTGTACATACATATTTAGTTGCATTTAGCATCGCAATTCGCAAGCGTGTTTTCCAGCCATCTCTGACCGCATTATTTTCTTAATAACAAACTCGGATTAGATAAGCACTCAATACACGTGTGACATTGACAAAAAATCCTACTATTCGCTACTATTCGGAGTCGAATGGTCTTTGCCCAGAGATGCCAGTGCTAAAATGGAAAGGTTCTAATGATTAAAGAAAAGTCCTGAGTTTCGTAACCATTTTACTGTATACTATAGAAGTATAGTATAACTAAAACAGTTTGTACGTGTTTGAGTTTTATAGTGCGATTTTTTATATGAAAGAGAAGAAATATACATCCTATGTACACGAAGTATTGAACGATATTTATATGTCATGATTGTCATATTTTTTGAAGTGAAAACTTCTTACTTTATTCTTTATTGACACTTGGGATGGAGCAAAAGCACTGAGCTCACGTGACCGTCACGCTCAGATACAAAGTTCCACTTTCTGACGGGAAGTCCTAAAATTTAGTTTTTTTATTTAACAGTTCAGCCGAACTCCAGACAAATGTTTAAAAATCTTGACGTCTGGTGGGGTAACCCTACCCGCGCCTCCAAACAAAGGTGACCGGCGGGTGCGTTGACATTCAGACGCCTTTATCAAAACTCCAGCGGGTTCATGACGCGCCTTTGCTTTTAAGCGTCCCAGTTGCCGAGGGCCTCCCATGTCTCTTTTCTATATTCATGATTACTTTGCCCTTAATCAAGTAACTGAATTCTTAGAAATTTAGTTTAAACGCTCGAAACCTCCCTCAATTTTGCCTAAAGTAAATAATTGTAAATTTTGGTAACTAGTATACGTCTCTTTCAAATTACACGAATATGTAGTAAAATGTGTTAATTTACAGTCTAATTCCATATTCTATTACCGTCGCCCTTTTAATTAGATAGTGTTTACATAATAAAGTAAGGTGTGTCATTTATTTAATTAAATTTGCAAAAATTCTTATGTCGCACCTGTTACAATTATTATGTCCATTTTTTAGTTTGGTTTTTGTTTATAGTTTTAATAGTGGTCAAATAAGCTAGTTAATTTGCGTAATGTGGACGGGGTAATAGATATTATAATATTTTAAACCAATAACAACAACATCAACAAATTTAATTCTTAACATCAATTCTTCACACCGATCTTTATTTTTAATTAGTACAGCAGACAGGCTGACAGCCTTCCTGATTGAAAGTAGTTATTTTAGCCTATGAATATTTACAATATCAGTTATGCTACCGGCCTTGAAGGTGGGACTGGTACCTGGGCCCCTAATGGTGGTGGTACACATTTAAAGGCTGCTATGACGGTATACTCTATACTAGGGTCGGTAGCCATCCACAAGGGCAATTGCCTTAACAACTGACTGTGGTTCGTTTGTCACCTCTTACGACAGATCCTTCTGCATGCAGTACGAGTTAGTATTCTTTCTCTGTTCCTGCATGGATAATACTTTCTTCTCTTCCACGGATCCCTTCATTTCGGCTTTACGTCAGTTTGATAATCTTTGCCTCGTCATATACTAAATTCTTTAAACCTAATAGAAAAGTATACATAAAAAACCTTCTTGTAAGTTAAAAAAGACAAGAATGTGAAAGCGGGAGCTACTCTGGTGCGGTGGCTCCGTACTGTGTATGATGTAAATCAAAGTTCAACGCGGGCTGAGTCGAGTGGCACGTGTAGCTCAAACATAACCCTCGAAGGCCAATCGTGGCATCCGTTTCGTTACGGAATTCACCATCATCGTCTTGCCCGGGGCTAATTCGGCAGCTAATAGCTCGAATTGTGCGCCGTTCGGCCAACCGACGGATTTATTGACCGACGCGCGACGCCGGGCCCAGCTTGATTGAACACCAAAGGGTTGTCGATCCATTTCGCCAGGACATGATCTGGATGTCCGAATCTAGTTAAGAGAACGATTTATTCGATTATCTCTTGTCCAATCTGATAATATTGCCAGCGATAGAATTCTGGAGTTGATTTATTTAACGGATTACTATTCGGTAGAGACTTACAAATACTACGATGCCTGTTACGTTTTGATGAGTGATTGAGAGTTAAGTTTTCAGCTTTTGGGTTACGTAGTTGAACGGTGAAAACGGTGTATATGCTTCCGCTACGTATTGAACAAAGCTGGTGGTAGCTTAGTATTTAGTGCACTCGCATTTCAAATTCAAAAGAAGGGCGCGGATTTGAATCCAAGCCGGAGAGCTGCCTAAGTGGTGCATACTTAGGTAGTTCTTTGACCTAATGTGCATATTTTAACGATTACCACGTGCTAACGATGAAGAAAAACATTGTGGCGAGACTATTCACATTGATATAATCGATGACAAAGCCGCCCATCTTCCTTAGACATGTGTGGCGGTTATATTGTCCGTTCCCCTATAAATAAGAGGCTCATGTCCAGCAGCGGGACCTTTATGGACTTATTATTATTATACCTACAGAACTTTTCGTTGTGCGTGGACTGATACGCCCTTAGTCGGTTTTATCAACTGTGTAATTGATTATAATATTAGCCCACAAGCGTCCCCACGTTGTCGTGGATCGGCTAATTTTCGCGGAAGGGACAGTATCCCTGCAACGCTTGTCCAAGACAAATTAGGGAGTGTCCGACATCTGTAATCTCAATATGCAAGCTTCTTATGATGTTTTCTTGTCGCCAACATGAGTTTATTGTACCCAACTTCCCTCGGTAGTTTATGCTCTCTTACAAATATACACTTTTTTTTTTTTAATTGCAGGAGTTCAGCAGACAGGCAGACGGTCCACTTAGTGGAAAGCGGTTACCATCGCCTATGGACATTTGCAACACCAAAGGTGCTACAAATGCGCTGCTGCTCTCTTAAAGGAGACTGGAACCTGGTCACTAATGCTGGAACACAACACAAGGTTGTTATGGCGGCATACTCTAGACCAGGGGTGGTCGCCATCCAGTCGAGCAAATACTCTACCACCTGGCAAACACTTAGCGGTGTATGAGAATTTGTTTGAGACACGAATGCTTTAGATACTTACTTATTGACATACTTGTTGTTATATAAAGGGGTAATTATTGCCAAATTATTTGTTATAATATTAAATGTTATCTAATAATATTTTCTACAGTAGGTAGTAGTAGAAATATTTCCTATCACTGGTTGATTTTTTTTCAATTTAGAACCACAATCGTCTATAGTGCCCCGTGCACTGCGAATGGCAATCGACGGAGGCAATGATTGGGTGCAGTGAAGAACTCCATTAAACCACGAGATGGTATCTAGTCGCTGTCACTTGATCCGATCGCCTGCGGCCTATCCGAAATGCGCCGTTATTAAGCTGTTTATTTGTTCGATTTTTAAAAATAAATGAAAATATTCTCCTGGTTTAAAAGGCATTTTATTTTCTTAAGTGTTTGCGACTAATATACATAATGAAAGTACGTTTTAACGGTTTTAAGCGCGGATTTTGATTTGATTTACAATCCGTCGTTTCGGCCGCTTTTCAGTTCCTTCCGTGATCGCGGCTACTAAAATGTGACCGAAATGTCAGAATAAAAATCAAATAAAATACCGCGCCTAAAACCGTTAAAATGTAGTTTTATTAAGTATAGTCTTTTATTGTCTTCGAATTAAGTCAGTTATAACGACCTCACTCCCCATACTTGCGCACTAGGGATGGGCCGAATGTGGTTTGAACCTAATACGAACTTCGGCCGAACATTCGGATAAAACAAAAAATTCGGCAGAAATTCGGACGAACTTTGGTTTGATTTCGCCACGCTTTCTTAAGAGCAACACATCGTGACATGTTGACAACGTCAACTTGATAACACCGAATGTTTGACTTTTTTACACCATAACCTGCCTCTAGTAAATTTTAAGTATGAGTAGGTGGATACAATAATAGATTTTTAGACCTTTGATTGAAAGAAATCATCATTTCATAATTCTAAATTCATAATGTTTAATTCCTAAAAAGTGATTACAATCAAAATTAAAGTTGTAATTGCAGATGTCCCTTAGACGTGTTTTTTTTTAAATTCAAGTTACGCATTATAATTAAGCAGTAGCACTACTTAATGATGATGAATGATGAAATTGAAAGATAAATGATCCGTCCAATATCGGTTTAACAGCCGAGTGTTCGCACTATTTTGAAATTTATTGAGTACTAGCTTTTGTCCGTGGCTTCGTTGTCATTAATATTATCCTACGGGAACCGTGCCCTATTCCGTGACAGGAAGTGTTATTCAGACTATAATCTATATCTGTAAATTTCATCCAGATCCGTTCAGCCGTTCTGGTATGATTTAGACAAACATCTATCCAAATGTTCGCATTTATAATATTAGTACAGATATATAATTAGATATTAATACAACGTCACTTCAGTTATGTTATCAAACACGAATCGGCACATGTAGCTTACGTACGTACTTAACGACTATCGATTGCCGGTTGTCTTCGTCAACGTAGCCGGGAGGCGTCTGCGGCTGAATAAAGGAAATAATGGAAATTATTGGCAGCGTCGCGACCCGCGAACGGTTATCGATGATGGCAATGGGGATTGTTCAAAAAAAATTACCCTCTGATTTTATATTTTTATTATGTAAAATAGGGTATTTTAAGATACTAATTTGAATATTTTTGTGTTTTAAGAGTTAGTTTTTTTTTATTCGATTTTTAAACAAATTATCCGATGACGTCGAGTTGGTCTGAAAGAGAGTGTCGGGGTGAAGGTAAGGAAAGGAATGCTCCGGTGGTTCGGGCATGTAGAAAGAATGCATGATGAAAGAATGATTAAACAGATATACAATGCAAAAGTGGATGGATGCAGAAGTCGTGGAAGGCCACGACACACCTTCCATGATCAAATTGATCGTGTACTAGCAGAAGGTGATGTCAGGAGCCTTAAGAACAGACGAGCTTGCATGACAAGAGTTATGAACGTCAAAGAGGCAAGTGAGGTGTGTAAGAATAAGCCTAAATGGCACTCTGTTGTTCGTGCCTACCCCGCGAGGGAACTGGCGTGAAGTTATGTATGTATGTATGTATGTAAACTGAATAATGTACAGTTAGACTGAATACCATTAATTGTTAATCAGGCATAAATTACCTATTAGACACCATTGCGATGTCATTACTTTTCTTAATTTGTAATAAAGTATTCTTTCGGCGATTGCAACAGATAAAGCTCATTGGACCACTAAAATACTTTGATTTGGTATCACATTTGGGTTATCATTTTTAATGTCTGATACCTAGACATAGTCTCATTATACAATGATGTTGTCAATCCAGTTAAAATAAAAAGGTTGTATTGTCAGTTTCAATTGAGGGGGAGGGGGGGGGAGTATTATTAGTCAGACCTTTAAAAAAAATATCAGTCGTTGAGACTGCACTTCAGAGATGAAAACTTGGTATCTGAGCGTGACGGTCGTGCGAATTCAGTGCATTTCCCCATCCTAGAAGTATCTACCGAAGTTTTCAATTTAAAAATCATGGCGATGTTCGATAAGGTCTTTTTTAAGTCAATATGTTGGGAGTTACTTTCCTACACACACGTGTGTACCTACAAAAATTACAAATTTTAGTAATTTCACTATTATCAACCTGGCAACATTGGGTATTTAGGCTTTAGATCGGCGGTTAATGCAGCATTTCTAAATTCTAATATTATTCATTACAATTAATTTCGTCCTTAGAAAAATCTTCTAAAGTCATCCGACAAAAAAGTGAACTGTTTTATTAATGAAAATGTATTAAATATTTTCTCTTACTAAACATGGCTGGATCTTCAAATAGGAGTGTTAATTTTGTAAAGGCTGATACGCTAAACCTACCTAACATGTAATGTTATTAGAGTACATAGCTATACTCGTAGTACATATTGGAGAAATAAGAGGAGCTAAAATCCTGATGTAAGTAGTTTTGTGAAGGTTTCTAAATTCAACATGTTCGTCCATAGATCTTCCTTCCTTCTTTCCTTTTATAACCTGTGTAGTATATTACTATTCCTGTCTGTAAATTTCATCCATATAAGAAATCAGTCATGTTAATTATTAGTTAATATATGATTGCTGTAAGTATACTTTGTGTTGAAGTCAAAATTCATCTAAAATGTGCACCTATTTATAGAAAAATAGCTACATGTCTCACTCATTCATTAGAAACTGATTAAAATAATATTAATTACTTATTTGATAATTTGGTACAATCAATAAATCAGCAACCTATATTACTTTCTTAATAATCTATAATACAAGTAAAGTATCTCATATAAATACATACAAATAAAGGAACAGACATTGCACCACTGCCCTGGCGGTTAGATAGTGTGTTTGATTGCTAATATATATTATGGATCTGATCTTATACAACAAATTACCGGAAAATATGAAACTCCAGTAGTTTTAAATATATTCACTTGCCGGCTTAAAAGTGATTAATTAAGCACATCTATGGCTTGAAGGATTTCAAGGAATATGAAGATTTGTGACAAATACCTTAATGATTGTAAATCTCTTAATAATATGATTTTGATGTGTAACATAGTTACTAATATGAAAAATTATGAGTTAAATAAGGACTATGCGAGTAATTAAATAGACACTTTATATCTTTTTTTTCAGGTTCAGAAAAAATTAGCAACAACTTTTCTGCATAAGCAAGGGTTATGCTTGATCATAGAATTTTATGACTTATCCACTGCAGTTTACATGAAAACTTTATGTATAGAAAAAACCAAATGCTAGCCTGCAGAAAAAAGAAAAAGATAAAACTGAACATTTCTGAAAAGATTATATAATATGTCCTAAATTATTATTAATAAGTGTTTAAGTAAATAAACAAGTTTAACTGCTAAAAGTTATTTATTATTTCATCTTGCAAAATAATAAGTCAAAAGATATATTTTATTAATCAATTCATATAAATATATGGCACATACAAATTTATAACTCACAATAGTTTGCTTTCAGTATAGAAACCATCTTATTCTTATAACTCGTAATGTGAACTCTTAAGACATCAGTCAAAGTAAAGCTAAAATATTTTTGGAGGAATGTTAAATATTCATATATTGTTTACATGAATTATAACTAATAACATCTAGATTTATGTATATATAAAAATAAGTTATTCAAAATAGCCATCCTTGTTTTCAATTAATTAAGCTTTAAAGATATAGGCCATTCTTCTATGGTGGTACTATCTTTTCAATCAGTTTCCATTTATTGATTTGGGCTCGCTTGAGATAAATTCAGGTTCTGGTGAACTTTTTGTATGCCATTAGCTCCAATACAGTTCATAAAGAATATTCCAAAGAATTCAATTCAGAACTCGACGAAGGCCAACCTATGCTCTGAATAAAGTCTGACAAATTGGCTTGTAACCAATGTTGGATTGAATTAGCTTCATGGGAGGGTACAGAGTCCTGTTGGAAAATCCACTGCTATCCAGCGAATAAAGTATCACTTAATGCTTAAATTATTGTTTCCAATATGTGATTTTGGACGTCCTTCTAACTTCTGGCGCAAGGTGTATTGTTTTGTCAGTTAAATTTTCTTCCACCGTGATGATCTTCTCATCAGTAAACAGGTTATTTTTGGGATCGTATCTCTTGAAAAGATTCCGACATCGTTCCAATCGCCATTTACGAAGACGCTCGTTTATATAATGCACTTTTCTTTGACTTTTAGTTAGAGACCATATGTAAGTATTCTCTTTACAGATATTTAAGAAATATTGGTCTGAAGAGATAATATATATATAATTTTATTCTGGAGTACGTCGAATAAAATGTTTGTTTATGTTGATGTTGAATGACATAACAATGACATAAAAAGGAAAATGTCGGTCCTTTTGTATTTTGAAACTGAATGGCTACGGTATTCATATGCATTTCACCAGACGTAAATGACGTCATAGGATTTAGTAAGGTCAAATAAAGGTCAAACGTATTTCTTTCAAAATACAAGGGGATTGTACGTTTTTTGGAATTTTAACTAGACAGAAATGATTAGGAACACTATTCCTCGAAATGGTTTTTCAAAAAGCTAAATTGAAAAAAAGTGAACAATCCCCATTTGCCGAATAAATGGCCCGGTAATGATTGGCCCCCTCACGCCGCCACCGGCTTCGGCAACCACTCAATGTGAGGTCTGTTTGCGTATCTACTCGTCGGCTCCTTCTAATGTTCAACAGTCGATAGTCGAATACCTGTGGAATTTCTTTGTAAGGTTACTTTAAACGCGACGTCAAACCTTTGTGAAGTGCACTCGAGTACGTTTGCTGGAAAATTAAGACGTTTCAAAAGATGCTGTATATTTGAAAGATTTTGTTCGCGCAAATTTCGGATACGTTTTATATGTTAGCTATTTGAATTTTCATGTTTAAAAAATATCGTCCTCAACTGCATATTTCTTGCTAAGATATGTAAATAACCAAAAGATTGTGAATCCTTCTTCAACTTTCAACGTAAGTTTCAGATTTATTTGTTGACACTAGTGTTTAACTATTTATGATTCATATATACTTAAGATCTATCCAAAACTGACGTCAAATACCTCCAAAGCATCTTCATTCTTGAAAATTAAAACACATTTTGTATTATACTAGCGGTCCAGGCAGACGTTGGCCTGCTCTGAACAAAAAAAATCAAGAACCCGATCCTAGCGCCCAAATACCGGGTGTCAATCTGAACCTAAACCATCCCGGGATCCACTCAAACACTCAAAAATAAGCGGGCAGAGTTTGAAACCTAATTTTTTGGTTAAAAATCTGCAAATTTATGCGATATCTGAATTCAATTAATATAATAGCTATTCTGCTATTCGCAGTGGAGACAAATCCAACAAATCAAAGATTATAATATAAAAATCCTTCCAGTCATTTTTAAGTTATAAATAGTGGTATATAAGTATATATTTGAAACCTCGTTCAACATAATCGGTCTAGTCGAAATAAAACATTTGCTATAATTTTACTCAGTCACGAAAGTAATTCTAAGCAAAAGTTATATTCACAGGCCACAGTCGGTGTTTACAGCGTTACTTTTATTATAGGAGGCTTAATAATAATAAACAAGTAATAAATAATTTTGGTCTTTGATCAAAAACTGTAAATTGATTGGGTGGGCTTAACTCCTATCGCTTTGTAGGATGCCACATACACCGTTGCGTAATCAAACGAACGATAACAAAAATACGGAAATAATAGTACATTATTAACTTTTATAATCTGTGTTGCTGCAAATGATAAAACGTCATTACTTAATTGAAATCATTGAATACAATTATGTAATAAACTACGTACTAATAGTTTGGACTTGGAGATTAACTCGTTATCACGAGCATGCGTCGTATTAGATTGAAAGCACGCGTATACTATAAAATTTGTGCCACATTCAATTACATTTTTATCAAGTTGCTTTAATGAGCTTTTGCTCTGGCTGTCAGCCTAGATATTGCTAAGGCCTTCGATCGGGTCTGACACAGGGCCGAAGCTACCATCTTACGGGATACCCGAGGGACTTTGCACCTGGCTATCCAGCTTTCGCTATCGCTGGAAACCACTGGCGATGTTGACGAGATAACCGACAACGTGGTGAAAACAATGCGAGAGCTGGGCCGAAGCCACTTTCCACCTATGCGAAGAAGCAAACGCTCTGAACTCTCCACCGAAACCTTGGATCTCATGAGGATGAGACGTGAGATGCCATCTACTCTTTTTGCCTCACCGGAACATAGGGCTCTCTCTAAACGGATAAGAAAACTTGTAAGACGGGACCTCCGCTGCTCAAACACGCGAGCCATTCAGGCTGCTATAGAGCAGAATAGGGGGTCCAAAGTTTTCTTAAAACCATTGGGGAGAAGCCATCTTGCAAAAGTGAGGACAGCAGATGGCAGGGAGCTTACGTCTCACTCTGAGATCCTAGCGGAGGTGGAACGGTTCTACGGGCGATTGTATTCTTCGCGGGCGGAAAGACCTTCGGTTCAAGGCGCTAATGATCCACGTGCACCACTCACGCGCCACTATACGGAAGATATCCCGGAGGTCGACATTGGCGAGATTAGGACGGCACTCGGGCAACTTAAAAATGGCAGGGCTCCGGGGGACGACGGTATTACAACTGAGCTCCTTAAAGCGGGAGGGATCCCAATCCTGAAGGCTTTAGCGGAGCTCTTTAATTCCGTTATCCTCCGGGGCACTGTGCCAAGGGCGTGGACCAAGAGTGCGGTGGTCTTGTTCTTCAAGAAGGGTGATAAGACCCTCTTGAAGAACTATAGACCCATCTCACTCTTGAGCCACGTCTACAAGTTGTTTTCGAGGGTCATCACGAATCGTCTCGCCAGAAGACTTGACGAGTTCCAACCACCGGAACAGGCTGGGTTTCGAAAAGGCTACAGCACCGTAGACCACATCCATACTGTTCGGCAGATTATACAGAAGACCGAGGAGTATAATCAGCCGCTGTGTATGGCATTTGTGGACTACGAAAAAGCCTTCGACTCTATCGAAACTTGGGCTGTTCTAGAGTCTCTGCAGAGATGCCGTATCGATTGGCGATACATCGAGGTGTTGAGATGTCTGTATGATGCCGCAACGATGACCGTTCAGATCCAGGACCGGAGGGCGAAGCCTATACCTCTACGTCGCGGGGTGAGACAGGGGGATGTCATATCCCCGAAACTGTTCACCAACGCGATGGAGGATGTCTTCAAAACTCTGGAATGGAATGAACGGGGCATCAACATCAACGGCGAGCGCATCTCCCACCTACGTTTCGCTGATGATATTGTCGTCTTTGCAGAGACGTTGGAGGGACTTACCGACATGCTGAACAGCCTGAATGAATCCTCCCGACGGGTCGGTCTCGGCATGAATTTGGACAAGACGAAAGTCATGTTCAACGAACATGTCATGCCGAGACCGGTAAACGTCGATGGTTCCCCTCTTGAGGTTGTACAGGAATATGTATACCTTGGACAAAAGATCCAGGTAGGCAAACACGGTCTCGAGAGGGAAGCCAATAGGAGGATCCAGTTAGGTTGGGCAGCGTTCGGTAATCTTCGACATGTCTTCTCGTCGACCATTCCGCAATGCTTGAAGACGAAAGTCTTCGAGCAGTGCGTCCTACCCATCATGACATATGGTGCCGAGACATGGACACTGACAGCGGGACTGGTCTACAAATTCAAAGTCGCTCAACGGGCTATGGAGCGAGCTATGTTAGGTATTTCTCTTATGGATAAAATCAGAAATGAGGACATCCGTAAGAGAACGAAGGTAACTGACATAGCTCGCAAAATTAGCAAGTTGAAGTGGCAGTGGGCCGGTCACGTCTGTCGCAGGACCGACGGCCGATGGAGCAAACGAGTCCTGGAGTGGAGACCACGTCTCGGCAAACGTAGCGTAGGACGCCCTCCAGCCCGGTGGTCTGACGACCTGCGCAAGATCGCCGGCAGGGGCTGGATGAGGAAGACGGGAGACCGGGATATGTGGCGCGTACTTGGGGAGGCCTACGTCCAGCAGTGGACTGAGAGTGGCTGAAGAAGAAGAAGAAGATCCAGCTTTCTTGATGGGCGCAGCATACAAGTCGTTGTCGACGGTTGCTGCTCAAGCAACAAGCCTATCAATGCTGGTGTGCCCAAGGGTTGTGTGCTGTCGCCGACGCTGTTCATTTTGCATATCAATGATATGTTGTCCATCGACAACACTCATTGTCATGCGGATGACAGTACTGGCGACGCGCATTACTCTGGATGTGCAAATGTCCCTCGATCATTTGTGGTGGAAAGTCGGGTTAGACTTGTGTCTGAGGTAGCGAACTACCTTAGAGAGAGTCTCTGAATGGGGGAGACAAAACCTTGTCCATTTCAACCCCACAAAGACACAGGTTTACGTATTCTCCGCCAAAAAAACTCCATTCGAAAAAGCGCTTCAGTTCCAACGAACTCCCTTTACCACCTCCAAGAGTATTCGGATCCCTGGAGTCGACATCGCGAACGATGTGCAGTTTAGGAGCCATCTTGAAGGCAAGGCAAAACTTACCTCCAAGAAGCTGGGAGAGTTAAACCCGTCCAAGCAGTATTTCACTCCGCGGCAACCCCTTGTGCTTTATAAAGCCCAGGTGAAGCCGCATATGGAGTACTGCTCACATTTGTGGGCTGAGGCACCCCCCTACCAGCTAAATCCCGTGGACAGTATTCAACGTCGAACCGTTCGCATTGTCGACGATCTCATACTCACAGACGGTTTGGATACGCTTGGCCTTCGGAGAGGCTTCGCGTCTCTCTGCGTATTCTACCGACTGTACAATGGGGAGTGTTCCAAGGGACTGTTTAGACTGGTGCCTTCTTCTTCTTTTTACCACCGCACCGCACACCATCGGCTGGGCGTTCATCCCCACTTCCTAGAGCCGCTTCGCTCTTGCAGGCAACGGTTCTGTCGAATGTTTTTCTTGCGCACCGTGGGGATTTGGAATGAGCTCCCAGACGTGCTTCCCATCAGGTGGGCCGTCTGTCTGTCTGCTGTACTCCAGCTATAAAAAAAAAAGTGAGTTTCTGCCTAGCTTATTGAAATTGAAACAGTGATAAAAAAAATAATTAAATATTGGTTTATGGGCTTTATTGTCTTTTAATATGTTTTACGAAAATGATAATTTTACCATTAACGTGAGTGATCTTTAATTTTAAGCACTCCGCACGAGTAGAGCGGTTAGCAATTTTAGCACATTTATGTAAATTAAATTCAGATATTTGTACACCCAATGAATAGGTACTGACATATATATGTTCTCTAATATAAGATTAAAATAAATTGTACCGTGTCATTTACAAATAAAGGTATTATTATTCGCTAAAATAACATTATTTCGTCCAATATCTTTTGTAAAATATTTTAACGCTAATTACGCACCGCGTCTCACACCGCTCAACCGCCCTACGCAGGCCGCCAGCCACCGTTTAATTTACTTCCTTATTTTTCACACGCCAATATTACACGCGATCCGTGTTAAGCGTAAGAAAATTAATCGGCGTATGAAATAGTAGATCGTTACCAACACGTCGTGCTTATTTAAATCATTAAATTATTTTCTTTAAATTAACTTGATCTGTGTAATAGATGCCAGCTTTTATTTAACTTAATTTAACTGAATGTGTTTTATCTGTCCGTCTGTCTAGCCGGCGTGACGGCACATGTTAAGAAGCAATTTATTGATTTCGCGTTTATTCTTCTTCATTGATATTAATAGTTTGTTTATTCAAGTGTTATTATAGTTGTTCAATGAAATTTGTTTAAATACTATTTATTTTTAAGCCAATCAGTTTCTAATAAACACCTTGTATATTTCTTTTGTTTTTGTGGGCTCTATTATACCTTACTTATAATAAATAATAAAATTATTTCATGCAAATATACATGTTGGCGGTTCAGTGGCAAATGCGCCCTAGTCCCAATTGACGTGGGGACTTAAGCCTGGCAACAAGCGTGCACTATTTTTCTGGCCCATTGTGTTTATTGTTGCAGTTGACACTTGATAAGTGAAACTCGCTTAGATGTAATTAGAAAAAGCGACAGAAGGTCTTTCTAATTTATTATAGAATAACACTTATATAAAATCGATATTTACATATAAAATAATATTCTTATATAAAATAAAATTCTGAAGTGTATACAATTATTTTTGTAAATTTTCAATTACATTAGTTGCCTGCATGTTGGATAAATTGCCCAATGGTTATTATATTAATATTTTATAATTATTATATTAATTAATTAATTATTATACGGTTTTAAATGAAACTCGACACAGAGCAAGCTCATATCCGCGGACGTAACTTAGAATACTTTTTATCCAGATAAATGACGTCGTTTCCGCGGGAGAGACAAAATCATCGAAAACCATGACGACGCGATCACGTACTTTTTGAAAGCTTACTGAACGTATGTGAATGAAGCAGCACACAGAGCTGGGTTTTGTATTACTTCAAATCAGGTTGGTTTCGACACGCCTGCATGTTTTCCTGAGCAGTTATGTAGACTATATGGATTTAATTTCTTTTTTTATTATTATATACAATTATATTGTGTAAAAAATCGAATAAAGTTTTTGTATAAGTAAAATAAAGCTACTGCCACTGCCCAGGGTTTGTCATGGGGCGTAGCCGCAGTTCTAGTAACTTTCACTGAAAACAGGTCGATAAAAATGCAAATTTTTATTAATAAAAAAAGTACAGTGTGTACATTACAGGCGTCTCAGTGTGAAAATTGAATTCCGTTTAATCTGAATCGAACGAAATTAAATTCTCTGAACTGCGTGCTTTATCTAGAAATGGCTGGGATGGCTCGCAACGCGACACCCCACGTCGCCCTTCGCCTCTCTTATGTGCGTTTATTTATTACTAAGTCTAACGTCACTTCCCTCGTGCTAAGTTTATCTATACATATAGAAAATATGTATACTCAGCACTCATTGTCCTGACCTGAAAAAATATAAATTAGAACCCACCTACCGGGTTCAATTGTGAATCTAAACCATCCCGAGACCCACTTTAACATTCATAAAAAAATCATCAAAATCGGTCCAACCGTTTAGGACGAGTTCAGTGACATACACACGAACAGAATAATTTTAAATAATTATAAATAAACATTAGGTACCTACTAATTGCCCTTGAAGGTACAATCCTTTGAAGGTTTTAAATATGTATAGATAGATATAAGATAACAAAACGAGGTAACTGAGTGATTAAATATATTTATAATAAGTGCACCAGAATTTTCAATCTCAGATAACGATTAAAAGCAATATTATTAACTCACTATGGTCACATGTTATTTATCATCAACAAAATATGTCATAGCGTTATAACAATAATAATATAACAATAATGCGTATTATATACAGTTAAATATGTGCCCAGAAATACTGATCATAGTTATGGGGACAGGACAGGGACAGAACAATTGTTAGAAATATATATATAACATAATGTATATCCCGAAATCTTATTGATTTCATTCAAAGTCACATACACACACACGCACACAGACACAGACACAGACACACACAGACACAGACAGACACACAGAGACAGACACACAGAGACAGAGACAGAGACACAGACACAGACACAGACACACACGCACACGCACGCACACGCACGCACGCGCATACATAATTTAAAAAAGGTATATAACTGTAATCAATAATTTCTCAATCAGAAGTGTACCAATTAGAAAGGAGGTAGGCACCCAAGATACAGGTCGGCCTAATTTGGGGGCCAATGAGTTTCAAAAATTGTGAATTATGTTTTACTCAATAAATGACTTTTTATTACGAAAAAAAATGTATCTTTACGTAAACCCCTGACATATGAGTGGCTCAAAATTCAATATTCCAACTATAGTACGAAAATATATTACATACATATCGCTAATAATTTACTCATGACATTAAACTTTAAAGTTTCAAATGCTTACATCTAATTTGTTATATAGTTGTTTGATAATAATTTGATTTAAACGATATTATTTTTTAATCTAATAAGTAGCTTTTGATTTAATTAAAAAAATAACACTGTGTTCATTAACAAATGTTGTCATTTTTTCCAGGTTTCCTTTAAGCAAACTTCATACTTCGATAATCGATGATAATAATGTAGATAAATAGATAGATAGATAACACTTTATTGTACACCATTACAGAAAAACTTACGAATATAAAACGTCTTAAAAAAATAACCTATACACAGTTAAAAGATTTCAAAGATTATTATTGACATAAGATATAATGTAGGCGCCCAAGCATCAAACGGCGCGGAACATTCCAGGAATTTGTTCCTATATCAATTCTGCGAAGTAGGTACGGGTTATTATGGATGATAAACAAACTTAACAAGAACTGAATCTCTGAAGTATGTTTTTGAGAGACGAGGTTACGTAGATGACTATAATTTTGAATTACATACATACATAACTTCACGCCAGTTCCCTTGCGGGGTAGGCACGAACAACAGAGCGCCATTTAGGCTTATTCTTACACACCTCACTTGCTTCTTTGACATTCATAACTCTTGTCATGCACACTCGTCTGTTCTTTATTTTGAATTCTTCGTTTTTATTGTACTAATCCAGTAGTTAATGCTGTCTATTGGTTCATAGAATATTTAATTTCGTACTAATATAATGATATTTATAATAAATAAATTTCCTTTGCAGTGACCGCTATGTATCGTAACTATTGGAACTTTTATTTATATCGCTAGAAATTTAATGTTAGCAAAATAAAAGCGTGAGAAATGTTTTGTATTTGTGGGTTTTAAACAATTTGTCTTGTCATTTGTCGGCTGAAGTATGCGGCTTGTCCGCAATTCCGGAAATATGCCCCCTGTCAACGACCGGCCACCCGATATAGTGCGGACCCCGTTATATTATCCGAGTGATCGACCTGGACTCCTGCCACGATCCCAGCGCCTGTCTAATTATAAACACTTGCTCATAGAATATACAATTCCACGCTAATCGCACCAAGGAATAAAATTGCCTGCATCGTTCTCCGTTTTATCCGACTAATGAGTTGTTGCAAGCTATTTTATATCGCATATGATGAGCTAATTGCTCCGATTCAATGACTTCGTAAGGCCTTTGAGGTCAAATACTCGGCACATACTTTTGTTACTATTATAAATCTTTGTTTATTTTTGTTTGCGAGACGAGTATCTATGCCGAAATTACGCCAGTAACATCTGTTCGGAATCCGATGGTGTTCGGGCGTAAGCTTTTATTAGAAATAACGTAAATGGAATGCAGGTTGGCATTGTACGTACCAAAAGTTCTGTTTCTCAATACACCGACATGATCATTGCCTAGTTTAAGTGTGTTGACATGAAAAATGTGTCCGTATTCCAAAGCGGCATATTTGGGACGCGCGTCAGCTGACCAAAACAACATGGTCGATCCAGTTTTCAAGTTTGCGGAATCGTCTCGTGCTGGAGAATAGGTATAGTTGCGATAACGAGCCAGTCGTGTCCTCGCTGCCGATTATTGCGGGTGCTACAACAATTTATTTACTCTCGATAATTTTTATTTGTACCACCGATAGTAATATTTCAAGCGTTTGGCCAAAATCGTAACCGCGGCCGGAGTGCTAGGGATTCAGGTTGTGGCTAACCTTGCATTTAAAACTATCGAGGTTAACGTTGACGGAGTGCATCGTATTGCTGAATAGTTTAACAGTATATATAACGAGTGAACAGCGGTGCAGTGACCCATCAGCCGTGCGTGAAGACGGGACGATGGTGCGCAAAGGGGAGAGATCCACACGCGCCCTCCTCAGGACTCTGGCTGACACGCTCTGGTGGCAATCTCTCCGAGCCGTCACAATGGTACGTTCGCTAGGCAATGGCCGATCGGCTCGGGTGCCCTGTCGATATTTATGTTTTGAATATATATTTAGTTAACTCTTGATGTTGGGTTTTAAAAGTTTTAATGGTGATGTAGGTACAGTAATAATAATATGTAACTTATTTTAATCTATCTAGTTAGCCAATATTTCTGAGAAAGTGGACTTGTTCAGAATTAAACACACACTTACCGAGACAGTTAATACAATAAGGTATATAGTTATTTACATTATTAAATTGAACAACTGCCGTCGTCGCGCACTGTCGTCATGATGTTTATTTACGGCGTTTACCCACTGACGTCAGTATATTGTGTAAAATGCAAACAACTTTATCTGATAGTAATCGATAGACGTTTTGGTTGCTACCTCGATCGACGTGAGAGCACGGCGAATGTTTTGACATGTGCTCAAGGGGCGGCGACGCGTACGTGTGACCGTCTCCAGCGATTCACGTGCCACCATCGCAGTCTATTGCAATCTCTGACCTCAAGGGCGGAGATCACGTTGTTTACACGGCCGCGTTTGACATTGTACCACTCATTTCATCTCTCTATCTAAAGCCGATTTCACATTCAGTTGCGACTACGAATAAGAAACAATCAGTTCTTTTGATTAACTTTTACACCTATTCAGAGAGATACAGATACAGTTCAATGATTTCTTCTTCTACTGTACTATTCAATTCTGTTGTATTTCATTTATCTCTCTGATTCCTTTCACCTTCTCCAAATTATTTCGGGTAAGCACAATATGTCATTTCCTTCGATACTCCTCTATTCTGACATGCATCCTGTCACACAAGTCATTATATCATCCTTCACATAATGCTTCATTTGTCGCCCGCATATATTCTCATATCGTCTTCTACTTCTCTTCGTCGTGCCTACCCCGCAAGGGAACTGGCGTGAAGTTATGTATGTATGTATGTATGTCTTCTACTTTACCCATATCTCTCTTTGTTTATTTACCAAACCGTATTTGTTGTAGAACTTAACAATTAAACGGCCGAATGCATTTAGAAATGTGCAAAGAAAGAGTTCGGTGTTTCGGAAGAAGCGTCGATTTTGAAGTTTGACTATGTAACCCAACAACTGGGTCGTAATCACTTTTGTCATTAAACATTTGACATGTGTTTATTAGTAATACAGTCGTCCAGGGTCTTCTTCCTCGTTATTTTTTAATGAGGAGGTTAGGGCCTCGAGGTTTTACCTCTTTACCCCGGCTGCAACTCAGTGGGCAACTACCCACCGGTAATTGGGTTTGGAGCTGCTGGAGTCTTCTCCGCATGAGTAATACAGTCTTACTATTCATTATTTTACTATAACATTGTTATGACAGTAAAATCATATTACTTTTATTCAGTTTATGACAAATTTAAACCAGTAGCAGAACTAATTTATGGATAGTATAGTAAGATAAAAGAACCGGCTGTAAATGTTAACTTGGATTTCTTAGTTGTATCTACGCACCGGTGTGAACTAGACTATATTTGTGTGCCATATTATTACCGCTTAATACGTAACAGTAGATATGTAAAAGCAAATGTTTATGTCATAGATATATTTAAACTACTTATATTAATTCACACTGCGTGAAGTTTTGTTAAGAAGTCTAAAGGATAACAAAATGTTATTATCTGAACTACCTTGTAAATTCATTGTACTACTGAATTATATGTATTAGAAAAAAAATGTTAAAATTCTTTATCAGAATATCTTTTGTATTCTTTTCCTGTTCTTGAAAAAAACAATCACCATTATTACGCAAATAGATTACAGAGGAAACTTTTCACATTTCCTTATCAAGCAAGATAAATACCGCTTCTGAAGAAACGGCATTCAACAAGTTGCACGCTAATTTTCTATTGACAATCCATTATAACTATGCGCGGTAAATTAGGTCAATTAAATAATATGTTCGATAAGATGCTTATACAATCAAGTATTTTAAAATTTTATGCGAATTGTCGCTTTATTTTTACACGCTAATGTACATATTATCGCGTATAATATGTATACAAGTGTAACACAGAAAATCGGGCCTTGGTTTTAGATTGACCTAGTTTAATGTCCTTTGCTTCTTATCTACTCTACAGTCTAGTTTTAAGTCATATATGCATTTAAAAATGTCCATAACATTTCAAGAACTTTTTCTCTTCCAAGAAAACTTACTAATATGTACTATGACGTGATCTCATCTCTTGGCAAGTTAGATAAGTTTCTAGAGAATACGATGTTTTTGTTAGTTCACTGCTTTTGCTTTGTCTAACAATAGGTTAGGTCCTGATAGAGGATCACGCTCGATAAGCTTTAGTTTATGTAAAACGAAAACACTGGGGTCTGTGTTACCAAGATATAGCTATGATGTAGTAGTACTCATATTTTATCAAGGAGAATCTTTGTTCTTGTATAAATGTAGGTGGAACTGACATTCGGGGATTTCACATATATATGACAATAAGATTATGCTCTACAAAAAATTCAATAGGAAAACAGTATTTTTCGAACATGATCATCTTTAGAGATGATAATGTTTGAATAGAAAGAATCCTTGGGATGTGAAGGCACGTTTGTAAACACTAATCTTATAATAATATATAAAGCTGAAGAGTTTGTTTGTTTGCTTGGACGCGCTAATCTCAGAAACTACTGGTCTGATTTGAAAATTTCTTTCAGTGTTAGATAGCTCATTTATCGAGGAAGGCTATAGGCTATATATCATCACGCTAAGACCAATAGGAGCGGAGCACCAGTGAAGAAGGATTCAAAATCGGGGCTTTTTCTTAAACTATTCCGCGCGGACGAAGTCGCGGGCCGAAGCTAGTATTTTATAAAATCTATCTGGCCTATGTACCAGAGTCGTAGACTTCAAACAACTCGCCTATCTTACATAGCCTACCTTTAAGAAACTAGCGACCAAAAGGTCGAAAGAGCCATGCGGTTCTTGGCGGTTTCGGTTTCTGTTTAAGTATATTATTACTAGTGTCTTTATAAATTGATTAGCGACCAAAAGGTCCAAAGTGCCATGAATTTATTGGCGTTTACGTTTTTTATTCGTGCATATCTTAACCCGATCGGGCACCGGCTAGTTTCAAATTATGCGGTAAAATTACAAAATTTAAAAATACAAATTGTAATAAGAAAATAAAAAAATGCACTGCTGCTCTCTAAAGGGTGACTGAAATCTGGCCCCTATTGCCGGAACACAATTCAAGGTTGTTATGGCGAAATACTCTAGACTAGGGGTGGTAGCCATCCCGACGGGGAAATACCTTACCACCTGGATGTGGGTTATTTTGTCGCCTCTTAATACTTGTTAAAACCCTTCTCTGGGCTCACTGAAATATACTTGACCTATTTATTCTAATTGAATAATTAATTTTGTTACAGAGCGAGAAATTTACCAAAACCACCTTGACCAAATGTATTATATAAAGTGTTCGTACCTTTCGAATTGGGTTAGTCCTTACCCTAGAATAGAACTTTATAGGGCTGATTATTATTATTATTTTACACAACTACCATCACACAACCTTTCTCCCCTTGTAAAGTAAACAATGGTTTACTTGTGTAAACTATATAACAGACGTAAAGACCATCACCATTAGTTGCCATCGATAGGTACTGGCGACGGGGCTCAGCTGTTGTGACGCCGCCGTCTGGTCGCTATTAATAAAACTGTTAGTACCGCCGCATGCCGACACACAGACAACAGTATTTAACTGAAGATGTCTATACACGATACATAAACAACGGCTGTGTTTTTCATCTATTATAAGTTGGTAAAGGGCATGGTTTCATATGCTTAACTAAGGGCAGCGTTTGGAACAATAAAATGAAAGCCTATACGATTATATATATATATGCAGACTTGAATGCAGATTAGAATCAATATCAATGAATACCAAACCATCGCCGTACTTTTCTCAAACTAGTATCAAAGTCACTTTTTTGGGGAACGACATACTGTTGTACTGTAAAGTTATTATTAAGTTTAAGACTAAGGTGTGTATTTAGCTGAGAAATGTGAGATATTGTTAACACGTGGAAAAGCTATGTGCCCGGTTTTTCAATATAGATGTTTGCGAAAATAATGTGTCGAAATATAATCTACTATTTTTTATAATAAACGTCTAAAACCGTAAAACGTTTAGTTTTTCATTCCGTTCTTACGCATAAAAACTGATTTGCCATAAAATCTTTGAATAATTATTTTTAAAGTATTACTAAACAAGTAATTTCTTTATTTCAAATCTCATACTAGTTATTTACCAGTAAATTGCGTAGAGCCTTCTCGCAAAAAACCGCGTAGGCGGCAATGGCGCAGCATGACGAATAATGCGCGTGGTTTATATCTGACACCCACACAGTAACATAATATAAGATTGTGAGAGTTAATTGTTAAAGTAACCAGAAATACATACTTATCGATTCTCCGTAAACCCCAAATTCAAATATTTACCATTTCATTCCTTAGCGGTATACCTCGAATAATTTTGCACCAAAGAATTTGAAATCGTCCGCCGCTTCATAATAAACTTAAGGAATTCAGTACAGTCGACTAACGCAAATATTCATCCGATTCATATTCATGAAGTGTCACGTGATTACTTAACAAACGTGACAGAAGTAAATCTTAAGTTTTTATTATAAAATTTGGGAAACAAATGGATTTGCCAAAAATATTTTCTACAAAACATGAAAAAATTGAGAGTCCTGTTTGTGTATTGTATGTGAGAGTGTTAGCGCTTTGATTTGTGTTCTTTTGGTTGCCGTGGCGAGCAGTATTGGACAGGTGGCAGGTTATGACGAAGTCCTCCCGGCATTGGTAGCAGCGTTGGCGTGCCGTATCGCTACAGCCGCCATCCGCAGAGATGGTTATGTTCGCTCTCATTCATTAGAGGGGTGCGGGCGGGTCGGGGCGCAAGACGTCGCGCACCGCCCGACGATATCGATTTTGTCCCACTCCTCCCCCTACGTCCCCGCACTCAGCATCCGACCTCGAGTGCTCTCCTCTCGCGCCTACCGAACACCTCCGACAGAAAGTACGCCTTAACGACACGACACCATAGCTCAAAATCACACTGCCGGCACCGCGACCGGCGTCCTCCCGGTGATCCCTAATGGACCCTCGGACTGAAAGTCACTCGGTTGAGATTACAACGGCGCCGGCGACGTCCACGCCGTACGAAAAAATAAGCTTTTTGTTACAATTAAAATGGTAAATCAAACCAATTTTAGTAATTGCGAGGTCAAACTTTGAAGTGGCGACGCGCGCTGACGGCGCGGGCTTTTCAAACACGTATAATTTTTAATGGGACGCTCTTGTACTCGGTTTATTACGTATGATAGACTAAAAATGCTGATTTGCTGACATTATAATAAACCTAAACATATCCGATTTATTGAAAGGTTTATTTTATTTTATAAAAAATTACGACCTGTGTTAATAAAATCCCTCATAAATACGTCTAATAAGGTTTTATTCACTTGTAGGTCGAAGGCATAATTAGGTAATATCGTTTTGCGTAATGATTGAATTGGATTTGTTTAAGTGAAACTCTTTTAGTATCGTTGCGATTTGAAGCGAAAAAGCGATACTAAAAAGAGATAAACAAATAAATCTATAGGATTAAGCCTCCGAGAGAATGACCTACGAGTTTTACATTGTGCAGCACAGATTACGAGTCAATAAGACCGATCATTAAACATAGTTCCAATTTGGAACGAAATAAATCTTATAATATTTTTTAGACTAAATAGTGAAAAATTGAAAGTGATACTTAAGACGTTTATATTCAATTATAATATGTTGACGGATGTTGGCTAAAGAATTTATATTTATATTAAATAAGTTAGAGAAGGATTATCTGTGAGTATATTCTCTGAAGTTTCATTTCTACTGCGTGTGAACTGCACACACAATTTATTTAACAAAAGCTGTATGCGACTATATTCGTGTAAGAGAAAGGCAACGAAATTATTGAAGTTGTTTTCTAATCTTTAAATTTACGCAAAATGCGCATAAGTCGCACGACTTTTCCATTCTGTTTTTGAGACGTACGTTCTACTTCATATCTGATTACTATTTTGGAATATGGCCCTAAGTCGTTCATATCTACATATTTAATATTTCAGCATTCTATACAAACACTATCGTCTAAAGTCTCGTGTAGACGGCACCGCTAACGCATTGCCGCCACGCCGCAATTCTCTGTATATGAGAACGTTACAAGCTCGCCGTACCGCCGCTGCCGCATCCAATTTTATTACTTTTAATAAATCCATATAATCAATTACATTGCCTAATCGCTTAGTATAGTTTTGATTAATCGTAATGAGCAATTTTGATTATGAAGCGTTTGTAGATTTGATGGAACAAAAGGATGTATTGTAGTAGATAATTTTGATTTTTTTGTATTCAAATGGGATAATCTCATAACTGTTTGTATTATTTTTGTAATTTTCTGTGATATTAAAAAAAAATACCTAAGCTAGCTTTTTTTCTTTGTTAATGTATGCATATTTGTCTTGAGATACGAACGATATTCGTGGTTAGCAATGTAACAGCAAAATCTAAAAATAATGCAACGGTGTTAATGCGGTATTGGCGCCATGGCGTCGCGGTCGCGTCTTGTAACATCCAGGCGACACGGCAACGGAGCGGCGGCCGGCAGTGTGCCGTCTACACGCGCCCTAAAACCCTTATTCTATAACAATAGTCACGTGCTTATGGACCGCGACAATTAAGATATGTGTAATTGAAATGCCGCGTGGTCCTGTTTAAGATTTTCAGTGTGAACTTGCGCGCGAGTCTTAAGTTTGAGAACACGAGCCCAAGATGTGTTAAAATACAACAAACGAAGAGAAAATTCTTCGCTTGTTATTAAACTAGTACTATTGAAAAAGAATAAGAATTTTGTATATCTCCAGAGGCCCCTGCTATTTCAATATCTTGGCGTTGCGAAGATATTTAAAGTACGATTCCATTGTGTTAGTGTCAAAAATTTGTATTTTACCAAATCCACAATATCATCCCGATATTGTCACGGCAATATAAATGTAGAAAAAATTTGTACCGGTGCTAAAAATGGTAATGCCCAGCAGAAATGGCGTTAGCCGAAATAAGTATATCCGCTGTTTTTGTCTTTGGTTATGTTATGGTCCACTGAAAAGTATTTAATTAAAACGTTATGAGGTATTGTATCCCAAAAATTACTCAAAAGTATTTTAAACTCTCATGGGCCAGCAAAACTACGTTCGCGTAATCTGTTAGTGAATTCGTCTATCCCACGAAAATACGTCATTTATTGGGATACCCAGTATTCTAAGGATTGACCCGGGATATACATAGGCAATGAAAGTATTTTTAACCTTTACAACCTTGAATTTATTTGAACTTTAAACCCCATAGCTTAAAAGTCAGCGTAAGGGTTGACTGAAATACCCTGACGGCTGAGTAGCTACTAAAAGGAAACGGAATTTTATAAAAGACCAGAGGCGCACATCCTTTTAACGGCTTTGAAAGTGAATATCACATCACCTATTAACATAAGACTTGAAACATTGCTAAATTTTGAAGACTCCATCTAACGATAGCGCGTGCGCCGATGTTTATACACCGTTTGTTATTCAACCCTCAATTATAAATACATACATTGCTATTACCTAGAACAGTGGTCAGCAAGCTCGTTATCCAAAAGACCCAAATATAAAAAAATACAAAATTGAAGTTATTAAATGAGCAGTTACGTTAAATTTAAGCTTTGCTTTAAATAAATTTCTGCGGGCAGCAATTTGACGGAGATAATAATGATACATATGTTTACGAGCGACTATCCAGGTTATTGTTGCTTTCTAAAAATGTGCCTCTTTCCTGAAGGCTTGTGTTTCAACAATGTTTACTTGTCTCTCACAAGCCAAGTGAATAAGTAACGTGAAAGAGCCGCAGCCATAGAGTCAGCTCCGCAGTTTGCCAACCACTGCCCTCGAAGATCATTTTGATACAATAAACAAACGTTTTTTGCAATCAATTATATTTAAATGGTCGACATAAACCGACGTAAAGAACATCTAAGTATATATATAAAATTACAAAATGTTTTAAATTAACCATCTAAACAGGTTTTAACTAGAATAAAAAAAATATGTTAAGAAGAAACAAGTGTAACAAAGAAAACTTAGATGTCTCAGAGCCAAACCTAGTATTTTATGTTTGTCATTTGGCTACCAAATTCTAAGAAAAGGCAAAAGTATCAACAACGCTACAAGAAAACATGAATAGGTTTTACTGTTTTCATTAAGACGAGATGTTGATTTTGTATTATTCAATCAAGAAATCTTTGTACATCGAACTGTAACAAGATATTATTTCGTTGTAGTAAATGTATTTTTATTTCTTTGTGACGAATATAACAAGAATCTATTTTAGCTTTCAGGAAATTTGTGTACAGTAAGATGAAAATAATGGTATTAATTTCAGTAGTAATCACAGTAGTAAGTCAAAGTAGTGTTCAGTAGTAAGTCAAAGAACGTGTCAGGCTAGCTACAGTGAAGAGTTCTGTAGTGTAACTGAAAACATTTCATGTAAAAAATACTGCTGAGAATCAATGCACATGAAAATAAAATAAATAAGTTATACTAATAGTAATTACACGTAAAACATATATGTATCCAGGACCCGATTCCAGCACCACTTACCAAGTCTAATTGTGAATCTAAACCATCCAGAGACCCACTCAAACACAAATAAAAATTTCATTAGAATCCTGGAACCTGATTCCAGCGCCGGCTACCGGTTCCTGGGGCTTAGGAGGAGTTCAGTAACAATGAAATAGTTACTAGATTATTTAGAAAAAAAATGTACATAGCACTCATGTCAAGATCTAACACAGTGCTGATTTTCAGTGCCAGCCTCCTTGCCTACGTCAACTATTTATTACCCGAAATTCAACTACATGTTGTGTCTTTCATGCTATGTATGCTGTATTTACGTTATTTCACCATACTATTATCTTAATATCTTTATTTCCAAATTTCATTATATTGTTACAACCTAGGCGCCGACAAAGACATAAATTCCACGTACAAATCTGTAAAAGCACATTTTATTACCTGTCGGCATTTCAACTACATGTAATCCTTTTATGATCGTCTTCTTTTGTTCACTTATTTATTGGCATACGCGTCTAATTATTGTGGAGAATAGCCTATTGTACTCGCTCGTTAGCATCATTAGCCAGGTGTTGCGGATTATTTTGTATTTGTGAAGTATAAAACGACGGCCTGATGGAGAGAGGACTGAGGAGAACATACATTCGGGAATCTAAAAGTGCCGGACTTTGCGCGTTTTATTGAGTTGCGTTTGGCTTTGTTGTGTTCGGTTATATTTGTACCTGTGTTATACGTGTTTGTATAGTTCTAATAAACTCTATAGTAATTCTAACTGCATTTTAATTCAAGTCCCGCTAAACGCGTAACAATATCTATATATAATATTATAAAATTCTAAACATGCCGTGTCTGTACATTGAAGCTATCTAAAAATACAACTGGAATAGACTATAATATAAACGATGGAGAACAGGATGCATTTTTTTTTAGATTTCTTGTCTGTTTGTGCAGGATTCACGTAAAAACTACTAGGCCTATTTTCCTGCGGTTTTTGTTAATCGACAGCAAATTTTTAGGCTTTGATTCTGGCTACTTTTTTATGGGTATCCCGCGGGAATTTTTCTTGGAATGATTTAAAATGGCCAGATTAAAAAAAAATTGAAATGTTTTTTTTCACTGATGGATAGCAAATTTTACGTAATAAAATGTGTTATATTTTTTATCCCGGGAATCTCACGGGAATTTTTTTGGGAACGGTTGGAAGTTATTCGGGTGCATAAAAATTAGCTTATTCCGACAGTTTTCAATAAAATTATACTTGCGATACTTTGTGTCCCGCGAATCCCGCGGGAATTTCAAGTCAAGCGTGGACGAAGTCGCGGGCATATCCTAGTAAATTAATATAATACCAAAAGTCTCAATGTACAGTAGATGTAACGTGCAAACAAACGGACAGGACTAACATAACACTGGGTCGAGGCATGTATCACACAAAAACATAGTGCGTTTTTGGTTCCAACGTTTTCGTTCTGGAAATTTCGACCTGCAGAACAAGCCGGCCGGAGACCAAAGTTGATAATGCAGAATTGAAGGCTATTGTGGAAGCGGATCCATCGCAAACCACGTCCAAGATAGCTGAAGGCTGCGGTGTTAGTGATAAAACTGTTTTAATCCACTTGAAGCAAATTGTGAAGGTGAAAAACCTTGAAAGGTGGGTACCTCATGAGTTGAGTGCAGCAAACCGACAAACGCGCGTCGACTGCTGCGTTACATTACTCAACCAGCACAATAATGAAGGGGTTTTAAATCGAATCATTACCTGTGATGAAAAGTGGGTCCTGTACGATAATCGGAAACGCTCATCGCAATGGCTGAACCCTGTCGAACCAGACAAATCCTGCCCCAAGCGAAAATTGACTAAAAAAAATTACTTGTGAGTGTTTGGTGGACTAGAGCCGGTGTCGTTCACTACAGCTTTCTTAAATCTGGCCAGACGATTACGGCGGATGTCTATTGTCAGCAACTGCAAACCATGATGGAAAAGCTAGCTGCTAAACAACCGAGGCTGGTCAATCGTTCTAGGCCACTGCTGCTTCAGGACAACGCTAGACCACACACTGCACAACAGACGGCTACCAAATTGGAGGAGCTTCAACTGGGATGTCTAAGACATCCACCGTGCTCCCCGGACCTTGCTCCAACAGATTACCATTTTATTCCAAATTTGGATAACTTCTTGCAAGGGAAAAAATTCAACTCCAAAGCGCCTTAATTTTTTTTATTGATTCCCGTCCGAATGGTTTTTTTTATTAAAGGGATCAATTAACTACCTATGAGATGGCAGAAGTGCACAGATAGCAATGGTACATACTTTGATTAAATAAATATATTATATTTAAAAAAATCGGCTTTATGTTCCTTCTTTACAAAACGCCAATTTCATATGTAAAGACCTAATATATAGATTATGGATTTTGTGGTTATGTTTTTATTTTTTATACAATATTTATGGAAGTGACACTATAAACGGTTATAAAAGGGACTTCCCTTTCATAACAGTAATTGTTCCTTTCGTAGCCTTGTATTCTATGTTGCTATTATAACCATCATGTATATTTTTTACAGTATGTAACAAGAACAGCAGCTTAGAACTAATTATGTGTTGCTTAGACATGTTTTAAATGAACCAGTGTTATATATTTTAAATGAAACTCGACCTAAGTCCATCTACACTGAATGGACTTCCACCTAACTTTCTACTTTGAGTGAGCCACAAGCTGTAGTGTATTTCAGTAATCCTCATTAAAAAAATATGTTTTCATTGTTACTTTTGAGAAAAGAATATAACAGTTTGATTTTTATTATAATTTGTAGTTTTTTTTTTGTAATGACTTTGGCCACCTAGTAACCTAGTATGATATTGTTACACGCCGACAAAGTAAATGCGCACCTGGTTTATTACCTTCCCGCGTTCGGACTTCTTTGTTTACTTTGTGTTTAAAATTTGTAATTAAGAAAGACATTCTATTGTTATTATTGTACTTGTTTATGGCCCGCAAGTGCGCAGATTACAGGTTTAGTATAAAACGATGCCCGGGGTGAGGCAGTCAAGCGACGATTACGATACCAGCAAGACGTGTGTACATTCGATAAGATATATAGTGACGGACTTTGCGCGTGTTAATGAATTGTACAGTTTGTACTGGTTGTGTCTAGTTATATTTGTACCTGTGTTACACGTGTTTGTATAGTTCTAATAAATTCTATAGTAATTCCAACGGCATTTTTAATTCGAGTCCCGCACTCGTAACAATATATTGAAACAGGTGTACTCAATTTTATGAATATTATTTTTATATTTTTTTGTGTGTAGTTGTAATATATGCGGTGATATTCCTTGATATGCAGTACTGACCTTTTCCTAAATTGAGACGTCCCTTTCAACACAGCCAATTTATGAAAGGGACAATTTTTACATTTTTTAAGACTGCGAAAATATAGAACTAAGAATGAAGAAATGTTTATTATTGCAGTTTATTTCAGTAGTCTATGAATGAAGGTTTTCATACTTAGCTACAAACTAGTTGAATTTTTTCTCATTTAATTACTAGAGCCTCCATAAAAAAATCATGCCACCTCTCCCCCCTATTTGTACTATATCACAATACAAGAACGAGATGAGATAATAAGACAGGTGTGCTTTTTTGCGAACGTTTTACGTTTCTGACTACAAGGCCTTTTGAACTAGGCTTATCCATATTTCTTTTAAATCAAAGTTGTTAAGCCCTGCCATATGCAGATAGATGCCTCTCTCGCATCTGCGGTAGCCGTAATTAATATCCGTGATATAGCGGACAAATTCCAAGACGTCGCCTCCAGTGGTTCGATGAAATTTCTAGGTATGCCACCTCCTCCAGGTCTCGGTAGAACGGGTAGAAATGCTGGTTTGAAGTCGTAAAGGATATGTGTACTTATGGTCGCACAATTAGGGATGCCAAAGACCGCGGTGAGTGGTGAAGAAAAGTAGGAAAGTGGCCCTCGGGCTTTGAAGCACACTTCGAACGCATTTTAACGGGTTTTAACTCTAGAATAATGATGATACACCCAGCCAGCCTAAGTCTAGGTATTTACTCAATCATAGATAATTGATTGATGCCAAATAACAGAGTTCTTGTGGCTGCTATAAATGTTCAATATCCTACATGAATTGTTTATTTTTAACCAATATTAGAAATGTTTTAGAAATAAAAATACATAGCACAAATAGCACAGTAAATTAGATTAGGCTCCCATAGAGTAAATAATAAACGAAATTTAAACTAAATCATTAAAATGAACAAGTTGGCGGTAGACAAATAAAACTTTACAATACTCGTTGACAATTGACATCTTTGTCTTTCGTGATCACGTGAAATGTCGGAATAACCAAAATCAAATAAATCACCGCGCTTAAAACCGTTAAAACGTAGTTTTATTATGCATAGCACAACTTCACCCGCCCAATTCTCCTATATAAAACAGAAAGTCAACTGGATTCTTTTATGCGCGACAGCTTTGGTATTATTTCTTCGTAGAAGAAATTCGAAGATCCTTTTTTTAAATTTTTTTATAACAATGAGACTTTTATGCTGTGTAATTCTTCTTTATATTAGATATCCAGAGTGCCCAAAAGCATGTGTATACCTGACCGATAAGGTAACTAAGAATTGTTCATAAAAAACATTGCTCAATAACAAACGCTTACGTTGTATGACTTGTTATTAGCACATTACTTAGCTCTCCGATCCTCGACCTATGAGATAATGTGGATCGTGTTGCGGTAGGTCATGGAATAATGCACACTTTTTCATCATTTATATAATTGTCACACATAAACGATGATATCGGTATATACCCATAGTAATTACATTCGTATTAGTGTAATTACTATGTAACATATACATAAAAATATAAGGTTCCGTTTTTGCCATTAATAATAACAGCCCATGAACGTTCACTATAGGGGAACGGACAGTATACCCGCTGTCATCTGTAGTTCATAGAGCAGTAACTGAACAAACAAATAACAAACAAATATTTTTCCACAAATAACGAACTCAATATTTGGCTGGATTGTCTCAGATACTTTAGCTCTTGATAATAATCTAGTAGCAACGACATCCTTTTCGTGGTGGAGGAAGGATTAAACATTTTATGTTCAATACACTCATCCTAATCCTTCTATCTTCTAACCTATCCTTCCTTTTTCAGACAATTTACCAAGTCGGACACACAAACACACATCGTCATTATTGTCATTACATACATCCTCCGTATTCTCACTTATCACGTAATATCACATCACCACCTACTCAGACTCATTTAGGCATATGTTAAACACGTATTTGCCAGTTATATTAATGTAATGTAAATCTATCGAATTATCAATCTCTATTATATACCTACGTAACTAAACTTTTCTACCTGTACAAATATCCGCATTCAATCTACATTAATTTATATTATCTAAATGGTCCTTTGAGTTGTTTTTATTTTAATTTTCGCTACTAAGTGCATTTCTAATTATCTTTTCTTTTCCTTATTTATTGCTTTGTCACTACATAATATGTGGATGTACTCGTACCTACTAACTACTTTAATCCCTTACTAGTCTAAAGTTATTTTTGTACACATTTCCTTGTGTCTGGGAATATGTCTGCGATAAACAGAACTTTTTCAATCATTACAGCCTCATTTCATTACTTCATAATATTATTATAAATCACACATGTCACTCGCCTTACATACGTCTATCATAAATATTACTGTTACTAATAAATAATATATATTAATTATAAACATAAAAAGCTGTAAAACACAAAATATACAAGTGGAAACAACACAGACTTTTAAATTTAATATATCAACAAAACACCCGCCACACTTGTTCAAGGCGGCTTGGCAGGTTTGACACATCGGTTATCTCGATGTGCATGTTGCATCATGATGTTTTCCTCACCGTTATTAGCACGTGGTAATTGCAACAATATGCACATTAGGTCAGAAAACTGCCTAAGTGGTGCATGCGTTCCGGCCAGGATCGAACCCGCGCCCTTTGAGTATGGGACGCGTGCATTTTTTAATATTTATTACTAGAATGTAAGAAATTGTACTATCTATTATGTATACCGTCATCGTCATTATAATCTCATTTTGTTCCCGGGGTTGTCTGGAACAGATCGCTTTTTAGCGATAAGACCCCTGTTTGTGCATAATGAGACATAGTTTTAGTCTATAAGTTCTTTTTTGTATTGGTGTACAATAAAGAGTTACTGATTGATTGATTGATTACATGATAAAGTCGCCTCTGAGCTGTCCAAATTCTTATTTACTATGCATATAATACATAATTATATCATATGCATCATCTAAATTCTATATGACAAAGGTGTCAAATTTATTATCTTGGCTATTATCTTATCTGCAATGACACCATGAATTCTGTTGGGGACGGTCAGTTATTAGTTTTACGTCTTATATATTCTGAGACTAATTAATATTGCAAGGTGCCGCCATTGATACAATTTAATGTCGGTGATATTTACGTTCTCAATTAAAAGAATTGACATTAAAATTGAACCACCTTTAAAAATAGCCTTAATTGTCTTATTATAAAATAAAAATAAAAATCTACAAATTGTAGACATGGTAAGACTAGTTGCTATTATTAGGAACATTAACCGTTTTTTTAAAACCTGGTTGCCATGGTAGATCCATGCTGGAGAAGCCCTATCTTGATTACAGCTTATTAAAGCCGCTTCGAGCGGTGTGATACCACGTTCTTACAGAATATCGGCTTGAAACGGTTATCCTTGAGCTAATCGTATTTCGAGTGGTAAGTAAGTATTTCGAGGGCCCACTTCCCCCTCTCCCTATCCTTTTTTCCTAATCTATCCCTCAATTCCAATCCTATATCCCGGTATAAACAAGTAGTTAATAAAGAAAATTAAGTTAGTTTTTGAATAGAGAGATAAAAAATAGAAAAGAAAAGTTAAACCCTGTCTTAAACCATGACGGGGAGCCCGGCAAAAAAAAAAATCCTATATCCCATCCCTTCTGTTTGATCTCCCTATCTTTCCTATTCTATCCTAAAGGCTAGCAACGCGTTGGCTTACCCATTGGTGTTGCAAACGCCTATAAGCGACGTTAACCACTTTCCTTGAGTTAGGCCGTCTGCCTACTTGCCAGCTTCTCAATAACAAAAACCCGTTTTAATAACTTTTACTTAAAGTAACCACCTACGTTTGTAGCTTCTCAAAATTTAAGTGACCTATTTGTTATTGGCGTCCGAACAGCATGATATCGTTTCGATTAAACACCACGTTATGTTATTTATTAACACGATAATCTCGTTTTTAATTTGTTTATCATTAAATGCGTAAACATGTTCTATCCGTATCATTTATTGGTGTATTCTAACATTAAGTTTAGTTATGGCCATCAAAGGCGTCTGTCCGGACCTACCTCAATGAGGGGAACGCTTGGGGTTGGTTATGGTATTGCATTTGATGATCTGCAAACTGCAAGGGTGGGTGGTTTTGCATAAGTATATCGTGCTTTATAGTTTACAAGCCTGAATGTGTCTGTCTGTCTAACCATTACATCTATGAATGCTGTGGTGCGATTATTATGTTTCGTGTGGGCATGTGTTTGCATAATGTTTCTGTTCAGAAGAACATTATGCTCCACTTGAGATATGTCTATTTGTTAACACTTCTTTCAGCGTGTTCACAAGTTTTACTACGTTACAAACAACTACGAACGGTTCTAGTTTTGTACTACGTTGTATTCAATCATCGATTCATCGGTCAAATTTAGTTTGCTATAAATTTTAAATCAGTTATCTAGTAGACCTGGCTGAAAATAAACGTGAGATCGATATGGCCCCGCCAGCCGAAAACTTTTGCAACCGCAATTCGCGTTTCTAGGAATCCATATGCCACAATAGCCTAGCAAAGCTGACTCAGGGAAAAATTACGTTAAGTACCTGTTGGAATTTAAGCGCGACGCCGGACCGGGTAGAGCAGATGATTAAAAAAGCGTGCGTGCCCACTCGAAGCGGTGCATGGCGCGGCCGCGGCGTTGGCGTTTTTGCATGTGAGCGTGCGGTTTGCTATGTCGGCGATGTGCGGTGTGCGGTGGTACTAATGAAACGGGCCCGGCGGCGTGTGCGTTGCGGCGGCCTACGTACGCGGGCCTTGCATTGGGTCGGGTCAGTGAACCCACCCGCCCACTATCGGGGTAAATATGCCGAATGCACACAGATGCGCGCGCCAACCCCCCGTCGCACCCCGCGCGGACCCCGCGTCGCCCCGTCACCGGCGCTGCACTTCGCGATGCACGCATACACCCTAACAACCCCCCTCTTAAAACTCCTAATTGATTGCACAAATTTTCTCGCAATAACTGTCTTTTTATGGTGCTAATGATGTAAACTTGCGCAGTTCCACCGCTTTAATTGATATTTCGCGACGTGATAACTTGTAAACCGGAGCACCTAATGCCCGTCATACCTACGTTCATTTGCATATTATGCAGCGCGTTCTCGGCTAGACTATGAAAAATTAATTAGCACGTGGTAGAATTGGCCTTTTGGGCATTTTAAGGCTGCTACCCCGCTTGCTTGTGCTTCCAACGTCATTCGCTTGTCTGTTATTACGATCAAAATTATAGCAATGTTACGTTTTTAGAACCGCATCTGAATGAAATACATACAGAGAAAGGTTTCGAAAGTATGAGCCGCATTAATTGCAAAAAATTCCTCAATGCCGTTTACTTTTACCGCAGCCTTCAAACATTTCCGGATTCCGTGCATATGGTCAGTGATTGTGTGACTTTTACTCGTCTGCATAACTTGTTGCCAAGATAAACATATCGATAATGCATATACATATATACTTACGTACCCACAATAGCATACGGTACAAGTGGCCAAGTGGCCATCGTTACACAACAAGGCCGTTGAGATATGAACCAGACGGTTAAGCAAAATGTTCAGAGATAGCGATACGATTTGTAATATTATCTTTGCGAGTCTAAGATGAACAAAATAAATAGACCGAGCCCCGAGCTCTCAGAGGGAAGCCGGCCAAAGGAAGCCGATCACGCCGCGGTGCGTTATGAGAACAAAGTGACGTAATCGAATTAGTACGGACAAAGGTGGAATAATTTCTCGTGGATAAATTATTATTAACCACACAGACGCAAACCACGTATTATATACTACACAAGTTTTAAAGGAATGTTTCACTTTATTCGACGTTTTTGTTCACGTATCTATACTTTTATTTGTTCGTCTGAATTGCGAATAAACAACAACTATACATATATTTATACATATTATAGCAGACAACGTAATAACGCCTGCAGTTGCAATCGCGTTTAATACTAGGATGATGATCGAATAGTTGCATCACCGAATGCATTCCGATGATATCAACGGTGACGGCACTACGCAACGTCTATACATAAGTGAGGCTTTAATAGTTTTTGATGCTGGAATAGATAAAGAACCTGCTTAGTAAATATTAAAACTATTTCTAAATACTGTGACATGTTTGCGGCATAGGAATTTAACATGCTGTTGGAATTATCACAAATTTTATCAAAAGTAGGTACATATATAATTCACAGTTGTTACAATCGCAATGAAATAATTCAAAAATGTAAAAGAGAAGATTGTAATAACATAAAACGTGTAAAGTCTGGCGATGAGAAATTCCCGTTCCTAATATACACTTAGTAACGCCTCGATCGCAGTTGAAACTTAACTAACTCTGTCTCAACGGGATGGCCTTATATATTCACAAAATAACGACGAATCCCAAATAAATATGCAGTTATTGGAATTCTAAAACTTGTAAGCTTGATTTTAACAATTTATGATGATTATGATGCTTTATGGAGATGAACATGAACAGTTCAGTTGTAGCAATACTTATTCAACGGTAGGTATCTTATACGTAGGCTGGCCGTAATACAAAGGAATTAACGATTGACAAAATACGGTTACTTTTCAATATTTAAAAAATTTACGCGAACCAACTATAGTGAATATATCTATATAGATCATTTAATGAATATATATATATAGATCATTTAAATAGCAAAGGTAATAAAACATCTGGTTGTTTAAGGGTTATAGGAATTTTGACTTCTCAGAACACTACAGTTGTAGCAGTACTGTATCAGTAGGTGTCGAAGTGTCGAAATCGGTTGTTATCGTCATTAGCATCGCTTCAGATTTACGGCTCTTAACGATCTCGATATAAAATGTCCCTCTTTTTCAACAATTGAAAGGTTGAGGGAGTCGTAAAAAAATCAAAAAGAGTTTTTATACAAGAAATTGAACGCAGTAATTACAAAACAGAAAATTTAGCAAGTATGCAGCAAGTTGCATCGACTAAATGGCTTCATATATTAGTTAATGCTGGATATTTGATATTGATACAAAATTAGTGCTTTTTAAAACTTAATAACAACTTTATGTTATGTATGTATGTATGTATGTAATAACAACTTATAATCGTTCTACTGCTGGGCTCGAGTCCAAAGCGGCTTGGCAGGTTTGACACATCGGTGAATCTTGATGTGCAGGTTGCATCACGTTTTCCTCTATACCGTTGTTAGCACGTAGTAATTGTAACAATATGCACATTATGTCGGAAAACTGCCCGAGTGCGGCATGCGTTCCGGCCAGGATTCGTATTACGCTACCATGACTTCTATTTTGAACTAAAGTTTGCCCCGCGTGTCAAACCTTAGGCAGTAGCTTTACTTTAGATAAAAACTTAATTCGGTTTTTTACATTTTGCATGGTGGTTTGGTTTAATATATTGTACATTTTTAGACATTACTTCCACTGATTTTTATGTGTGATTATTTAACACATAATTATTGTCAAAGAGGCAAGTGAGGTGTCTAAGAATAAGCCTAAATGGCACTCTGTTGTTCGTGCCTACCCCGCAAGGGAACTGGCGTGAAGTTATGTATGTATGTATGTATGTATTATTTATAATTCAATAATACGATTTAATTACCAGAGATGAGAGCATGCTTTCAATACGATGAGGCACCTTTCTGTTGCATATATTTATAGGCAACGGTCACCATTTAATGGCCGGTTCCTTATCTTACTATTTATTCACCTGCCTTACCATCGATAGAATTTTGACCTTACTTTTATGGTGTTTATGTCAAATTTATACCGATAAGAACGGTACATAATTTAAGAACCGGCCCTAAGTCACTTTCACGTGGTAGACGCTGGAATGAATCTTGATTACAGCTCTTAGAGCTGGTTCGATCCTATTTATCCTATCTGATCCCTTTATATCATACATACCCTGTCCCATCCTAAAGGCTAGCAAAGCGTTGGCATCGCTCTTGGTGTTACATACATCTATAGGCGACGGAAGTCACTTTCCGTTAGGTGAGTCGTTTGCCTGTTTGTCAGCTTCGCAATACCATAATTTTATTAAAAAAATATTGCATGAGTTCAGCAAATGCGCAGATGACTCACCTGATGCAAAGCTGTTACCATCGCCTGTGTACATTTGTAACACCAAAGATGCTACTAATTTGCTGCCGCTATCTAAAGGGAGACTGTAGGCCTGGCAACTAATGCCGAAACACAGTTCAAGGTTGTTATAGAAGCATACTCTACACTGATGCAGAGGTGATAGCCATCCAGACGGGCAAATACCTGGCCGTGGATTGTTTTGTCGCCTTTTACGACAGGCCGCTCGGCCGCAGGAAGATGTATCCTTTCTCCGTTCAGCAATAAAAATAGGCTGATAATCCATTTATAATCCAAAACAGTGTATAACACGATAACTTCTATCCGTGCAGGAACGGAGAAAGAATACAATTTCCTGCGGCCGGGCGGCCTGTCGTAAGAGGCGACAAAACAACCCACAGCAAGGTGATAGGGCATTTGCCCGACTGGATGGCTACCACCCCCGGTCTAAAGTATGTCGCCATAACAACCTTGAGTTGTGTTCCGGTGTTAGTGACCAGGTTCCAGTCTCCCTTAAGAGAGCAGCAGCGCATTTATAGCACCTTTGGTGTTGCAAATGTCTATAGGCGATGGTAACCGCTTTCCATCAAGTGGGCCGTCTGCCTGTCTGCTGAACTCCTGCAATAAAAAAAAAACTTGCCGACAATGCTCCCATATACACATACACGCAATAAAAATCGCATAGCAATGCCGTATAGTCATAAATGTACGCATATTTGGCTTAATCGCCCTACTATTGTCCAAACGCCGAGTTAGCTTCATGATACGTGTGTACTGCACTGCTTTACAATTGCCAATAAATTTCATTCCACGGATATAAGAAAGCTTTATTTTTGTTGTTGGCGTGTTTTGTCTATCCGTTTAAGAATCGCGTGACGATACTACTGCATTTAAATTGTGCTTTATGTGGTACCCGCGTTTCTTATTTTTCTTAAATATTGTTCTAATTTTTATATTTACGAAATTTTACCACACCATTTTGTATATAAAACACGCGTTCTTTTTTAATTTAAGACATACGCAACCAATAGCTTCTTAGACAAATGGCTCTGTCTGTGACATGCATAGACAGACGGACGGATATTTAAATTACGAAACGAAAGGTCCGTTTTGACATTGGCTTGCGGATTCCTAAAAACATAAATCTTCTTCTAACAAGCCTGATATACAGAAAACCAATTACATGAAATTATTATGTGACACCGTAGCAGTTCCTTTTTATCGTTATGGAGTATCTTTTTAGCTCTCCACGTTGACATTACCGTATTATTATGTCTTAAAAGATTAATTGGTTCAAAAGTTCAAGTTCAATTTGTAAGAGTTTTAAAACTCGGTGAACAAAGTTGTGTTAGTATGTGTGACTTGTTAAACATTCCCAGTGGTAAAATATTCTTTAATATACTCGTATGTATGTATATGTTGTTAGTGATATTTCAATTTAAGAGGAAAGACATGAGCCCATAAATTTCTTACGGATGGGTTCGGGTCTCATCATTTCAAGAGTGCTGTTGTTACAAGTTGTTAGACAGATTAATATAAAACAAAAATCACGTCTTTATTTATATAATCGTCATAGGAGAAGCTGATAATAGTAATTGGTAATGTTGATTATATTGTTTTAAAATCATGCATTACAAAGTAATGCCCTGCATTTAAGAAGATTAATCAAGTCACTTGATTGAGGAAGAAGGTTTACGACACTTAAGTTTAATCATTATAACACGCAACAATTGAATTCGGAATGCATTTAACAAATTTATTAACAGTATGATGTCTCATGCTTTTATAACTTAGGGCAAAGCATATAAGCATATTTGAATCTGCCTATGCTTGCGATGGGAAATTCGTCGAGTTATAACTGTTAAGGGGAGTGTAAAGTTTAGTTGCTCTTTGCGCTGTCGCCGTTCCCGTCTCTGACTTCGTTCATTAGGTAGTTGCCCGTCGACCGAATGTTGGGATCACGCCTCACTATCAGGTGCGCAGCAAACAAAACGTTGAATAGAGGCCGGGTTAAACATGCACGACGGGTGTACGGGTATAATTAAAGTTTAGGAGACGCTCACGTCGCCCGTTAACCTCGTTATCGGGCGCTGGAAGTGGGTGAGACGAGGCGGGGAGGGTGCCAGCCTCGGGTGAGGGGGGGCGGGGAAACGGGGAAAATCAATGACAGCCGCCGCGCGCCGTCTCTCCCCGGCCCGACGCGCTCATCTCGCGACCACGTGCCGCGGTCACTGGCCGAGAACACCATGAAACACCACGGATCCAACAATCACCACCGTTGACATCATCATCATCCCGCGACACCGCCATTATCCAAAATTAAACTCCCATTAGACAAAACATAAAAATAATACCCATTCGTTATTCTCTAATCGATGTCACTTAGTAGCTCATGTAATATTTTCTAATCTAATGACTGAACATCCGTCAACAAACTGTAATGTAAGATCGGTGGGTAAAGTGGTTGCACGAAACCTCCGGTCGGCAACGCGCGCTTGTTTTACTGTAAAGTATTTTATATATGTATAGCGTTATATGTAGGTCGCCGTCAGAAATTTGGGTTATCGGTGTCCGCGTCGATATGCGACACTTCCGCACCGCCACGATGCGAAAGCTATGCACTCCAATATTATTGCTATGTCACGTTTGCTCGGTTACGTAATATGTACATTCTGAATGCCGAATATTGTAGGTCATCACGCACCACGAACGCATCGATCACCGGCTTTCGGTGGCACATACTGGACCGCGTACATTTTCGAAGAAACAATGCGTATTTCGTACACTTCATAAATATTAAAAGGTTCGGTTTGATACAGGACATTCACCCAGACTTCCTTAAGGTACTGCGTACCTACAGTCGCAAAACAATGAGTCATAAAGTTGGGCGAGTCCGGCGTTGTCCAGAACATGAAAAATACGTAGCAATGAACTTCCTAGTCCCAAATCCATGCGTCGCGTCGGTCGGTACATGGGTCGTCAGGCGGCATTTGGTACGGATGTTTTATATAAGCACATATCGCGACCCGTCGTCGATCAATGTCAACCGCATATTTAGGTCAACGTCCGCCACCCGAATTCCCGCGCTCGTCGTCTGCTCTTCATTTCCTATAACGCATACGATCACTTTATTTCACCTAGTTTTGGACCCTTCGATTTGCGGGACCTGTGAAGGGTCTAAAGTTTCGTATGTACTGACTTATATATTGATTTAAGCACCAGGACAACTCTGTGCAAGAGATATAGAAAATAAAGAAAAATCGTATGGAATGTTTCATATTAAATTTCATTTGTTTTTAATTTAATTAAAGGGTGCTAGGCTCGTAGTATATACCAACTTTCCACCAGATCAACCGTCTACCTGTGTGTGGTACTCCAAAAAGCTAACGATTTTAGTAATGCTGATATTAAACAATCCAACCAAATTGAATCAGTTTGATTGCAAGGCATAGAAGACAGTATTCAATGACATTCAAGTTTATATTTATATACATCACTGATTGATCCGTAGAAAAAGACAGAAATGAACCCTGTAATATCGACTTTAGCAATATTATATAAGAACCTTTTTATATTTATAACATGTGAACCTGCTTGAAATAGTAAATAGAAAAAAATCGACTATAACCTCAAAGCTGTTTTTGACAAGATGGAAATGTCAATTAATGAGACTGTCGAAGTTTGTAATATAATTAATATCCATTGCAGTAAATTATCTAATAAATTTTTCGAATGCCGTCGATTTCTGTTTACAACAAAACACTGGGAAATAAAAACTCCATATTTCATAAGAAAAAGGTGATTTTTAATACTTAAAAAAAATATATTCTGAATCTTTCTTCTAAGATTATTTTAGACAATCTAAATACATATATTTATAATTTACATCACGCATCACAATGATGTGGATAATACTAAGCACATGAAACGAAATGAAAATGTTTTATTCCAAAAGATTACCTACCTTTCTCTTAGACAAGTTTTAGTTTTAGCCAAAAGACGCCTATAAGCCACATGAGAGCACACGGTTGGTTCGGAAATTAGAGTACTAATGCTCAAAATACAAGCGGCCGTTTTAACGGAAATCAATTTATTCAGTATTAGACTTTCTATTCATAAACGAGTAGATACGTAAAAATTAGAAGACATTTTGATAGTCCTCTCTCCTGAAATACAATACTCCTTAATCTTCTTTTTAAATACGGCTCCGCACAAATCGGGTTTCTAGTCAGTTTCAAGTATCCATGAGTAATTAAGTTCAAGAATAAATATCAAGCAAATACCTCAAGACTCATTGTAGGTCTTTGACTGACGTCAAACGGGATAGATCTTTATCTTCTTTTTAAATACGGCTCCGCTCAAATTGGGTATCTAGTCAGTTTCAAGTATCCACGAACATTCGAGTGTTAGAATAAATTTCAAGTAAATAGGTATTTACTTGAAATGGAAGGCTTAGGAGAACTACATTAACTGGCGTTAAAGGATTTAATTCTTGTGGCAACTCGAAAAGCCAGATTTCACTAAACTGTTGAGAATTTCAACGTAAATGCACCTTTCTCCATAACCAATCATCAACAGACTACAAGTGTTGTTCACATTTAGCTGTTATAAAGTATATTAAAAAGGAGCACAGCAAGACATTTACCCTCAAGTTCCCACCGAAATTCTAAATTCTCCTTCAATCTTATTTTGTGTATATCGCTATCCAGATATGTAAAAAGAAGCTTGATGAAAGTAACATTGATTTGATATTTGTTTTGTTTTTGTACCCAGGTATATTACGCAAAGAAGAAACGGAGAGCGCAACAGTACCTGGGCGAGGACGGCTCGCATAAAAAGGAGCGGAAGGTCTACAACGATGGTTATGATGATGATAATCATGACTACATTATCAAGCAGGGCGAGAAATTCCTTGACCGCTATGAGATCTCATCACCTATTGGCAAGGGATCTTTTGGACAGGTGCGTGTTTATAATACAGTAGTTATTTACTAAACAGCTAGTGCTAAACAAACTGTAGAGAATAAAAAATAGTGTAGTTGACAGTTTTACAAACTTTCGAAGCAGCCTGTTTTTAAATGTTGCAAGTTATGACGTCATATCCTTAAGGAGTCGAATAGTATATCAATTGTTATTTATTTTAAATTATATCCTGTTGATGTTTTTGAAGTATGCTGAGAACATGGTGTATTAAAACCCGTTCCTATGTATAAACTGTGTTTACACCCTATTGTGAATGTGTAAACTACCCAATTGTGATTTAATATAATGAACTTAACTTATTATCGGCCTGACTTAGATTATTCCTAGACCTTATGGTTCTATATCATCAATAATAACATAAGTGTAAATTATTTTAGAGATTTTTGTATGTCCATTAATTTAAAAACTCTTACTATGTCGGTCACAGATACTAACCAATGCTCTTGGAAGATCCTAACCAGTCTGTGTATATTTGAGTGGCAAATCTTACATTCTACAGATCCCAAAAACATCATTAGTTAGTTACATTTTAATCGACTTCATTTGAGCAATTATATTGTAATTCAACCATAATTGCTTGTAATACTAGGTTTAGGTAGGTAGGTTACTTTACTACATAACTTCCGAGATTTGAAATACCTCAAAATTACTTTAAATTTATAGTAATGGAAAATTTGATTGTCTCATATTTGAAATTACAGGTTGTGAAAGCGTATGACCACGAGGAACAGTGTCAAGTAGCGATTAAAATAATTAAGAATAAAAAACCCTTCCTAAACCAGGCACAAATAGAAGTCAAGTTACTAGAAATGATGAATAGAGCAGATGCTGAAAATAAGTATTATATAGGTAAGTTGTTTTTAAATTGATACGCTTTATAGATTGCCACACAAGATAACTTAGAATAAGAAAGACTTGTTTTACACACATATTATGACACCTGTTTCCCATGGGGGTAGGCAGAGACCATGGATCTCCATTCCATTTACGACGATCCTGACAAACAACATTCGCTTCATCTATTCATATTTGAGATGCTTTTTACCTGACCTCTTATTAACACTTCTGCTATCTGATGACGATGTGCACGACGCAGTCTGCCGGCACCAACTCACCATTCATGTTGAAAATAAGAAATGGTCTTCTTCATGTACGTTTTATTGAAGAGTTATTTTATAGAGACAGGTAACAAAGGGTGCTATGATACTATGAAAAATATTTAAATATAAAAGAACAAATATTACAAGCCAGTATTTACCACAATTCACAATACTGGCATACACTTTATTTTGTAATTCTACTTTCATCCGTTCTATCTACATGCCCAAACCATCTTAGCATTTCTTTTTCGACTCTTAAAACCTACTTTTTAATCAGCGGTACTCACTATTAATTAAATGTTACATACATACATACATACATAACTTCACGCCAGTTCCCTTGCGGGGTAGGCACGAACAACAGAGCGCCATTTAGGCCCATTCTTACACACCTCACTTGCTTCTTTGACATTAATTAAATGTTGTTGTATGCATTGTACTGCTTATAAGGTCTAGTGGTCTAGGAATTGGTCCCACTTAATTCACTGAAACGCAAAGCTCACGAGTTCCATTCCCGACAGTTTAAAATTTCGTAAACAGGCTACAAAAATTAAATCAAAAATATTCCCCAGAGTTATTAACTTTACGTGTTACCCATATCAGAGACGTAACTTTCTCAGCTTGACAACATACAATTTGTGTGTTTGTCTTCGGATCTATGTATTTCCTAAATAAATTCTTTCTTCTTCCTATTATATATATAAAGCAAATTTTGACTACTTGCTTTTCTAATGCTTTCAACTATTTTCGTTGGATGACTCACTACAATGTATGGTATTTCCGTTTTGACTATCTAGCTCTGGTTTTTTTTAAAAGCCGCCTTATCCTTTTGAAACTAGTCAAACCAGTTTCCCTTCGAATGATAGCTTTTGTTACTCGCATTTACAGTGTCTGTCGGGCTCTATCTAAATTGCAACACTAGAGAGCTTTGTTGAGTCAACTTTATCGAGTCTAAATAAAATTACAATACTAAATCGTCTCCTAATCAGTAATAATACATGAGAATATTATTTTTATTATGTACCTGTACTGAAGTTACGTTACCAAGTTACGATACACGTTACAAGAACGTTACCAGTTTCTTATATTACCAATATAAGAAACTGTCTGCCTTGATCAAGCTTGAGGTGTATACATTTTTATTTTATTTTATAGCTTGGTTACAAGACCTTTGAGCCATCTCTATTTCGAATTTTTTCACAAATTATTTCATAGTCAAATGGGTCCAAGCCCTAGCAATCGATGGGACATTTATGTTCTGCTATAATTTCCCGTATTTGATCAATGCGTCATATTTTAATTATTGTGTTACAGTGAAACTGAAACGTCACTTTATGTGGCGGAACCACCTGTGCCTAGTTTTCGAGCTGCTCTCGTACAATCTATACGACTTGCTGCGCAACACGAACTTTCGCGGGGTGTCACTAAACCTCACGCGCAAGTTTGCGCAACAACTATGTACCGCGTTACTGTTCCTTAGTCAACCTGGTGAGTCACACACAATAACATTTCAATGTGTATATTTGTAGTTGTAAAGTTTGTGCAGTAAGTAATAACTGTTGCCTTCGAAATTCGTGCCTGGAGACTTGTGAGCGAATTATTCAGGAGTATTCATGCAAAACGCAAGGTGTAGGATATTGCTTACAGCATTGAGATAAGCACACCTTGTATATTTTGGCGAATTCGTAACATCTGTTGTATTGTGTGCATTTGGTATATTAGCCTTTCGAAATACATTTTCTTTTCATTTATAAAATAAAAGAAAAACAATATATACAATTGATCGAATATACAGAGTATTTGAGACACACACACATACGTATATATGTCGTCAATTTGCGGTAGAGTGGCTAAAGCACCCTCGTCTCAGTCCTTCCAATGACGGCGTGGGTTAGAATCTTGACTGGGAGGCACACTGCACTGCTTAGTTTTTCTGACTTAATGTTCGTATTGTTACAATTACCACGTGCTGACCGGTTTTGGCAAACATCGTGACAAAATCTGCACATAACCGGTGTATGTGAAACCTGCCAATCCGTCTAGGACAAGCGTGGCGGGTATCCGCCCGTTTCCCATTGAAATGGTAAAGCACGGGTCCAACAGAGGGACGTTAAACCAGGACTACATACGCAGTTTTGCTTTAATAAAGTTCAGATAACAAACTATTGAATTTATAAGAATCAAATGATCTTATTTTCAACTGCGTTTTCGTAAGTACATATTATCCTTAGTTTCATGATAATCGGTTAATTCTCAAGATCGTGAATATAAAACATCCAAATAAGCTCACTTTCACGTTTACGTATTAGGATGTGCATATGATTCATAAATTGCGGTAATAGATTAGCATATTGACATTACATTTGCATTGTTTGGGCCCACACGCGCGGCAGATTTTTGCATTCATGCATTCGGCTTAGTGTAGTGTATATTATGTAGTATAATAAAACCCACGTCTGTCAGAACAAGTTTCGTTCTCTTTATGTTTTAAGTAACTCGCTTCCTTCCATATATAATTCCATTGTATTCGAAATAATTCGTTTTGCAATATTTTGTTTGCGCAATATAATAGGGTGATACGAACCTCAATATTGCTTTATCTACTACTCAAGATTTCCATGAGTTTTCGAATGAGTATTTTTGATTAATGTAACTATTCATGTCAGAAATCTCATGACATTCAAATTAAATGACTGTTGTATACTATGGCATATGGCTGTATGAAGTCGAGTTAGTTACGATGTTCTTGATTAGATTCTTGCATCTAAAGCATACAACGCTTAGATAGATTTTTTGAGTCATTGTTGACAGTGAAGAAAGCCATCGTGAGAATACCTGCACATTGAAATTATCGATGTCTGAAATGCGCTAATCTGATAACCATAGTCCATTCCCCTAAAATAGGGGTGTGTGTGAAAGAAACTCTGACTCAAACTAATATTACTAAGGCTGTATGAATAAATATTAACTTTCTAAATTATAATAAATAAGGACTATATAAAAAAATCTACATTTTTTATATAATTAATGTTATGCATACTAATATTGAATCCTATATTTATTTCAGAACTAAATATAATTCACTGTGATCTTAAACCCGAGAATATACTATTATGCAACCCAAAAAGGTCGGCCATTAAAATTGTGGACTTCGGTAGTTCGTGTCAACTAGGTCAAAGGGTGAGTGTGATCAAATTTATCTTATGAAAAATGTGAGGTGTTTGTAATTAGTAGTATGAAATTCCATTTTATGTCTTGTGAAAATTCGTACTGTATATCACCGACATTACTAAGCTGATTTATTCCTGCCAGCTTGTTCTATAGCGATAAGACAGCCCTTTATGCTTAATTATAATATTACTACTTTATAAGATTATCTGTAAGACCGCGTGTACACGACACAGCCACCGCGCCGCTAAAACGCGCATGTTCCGGGCACATGTGTGACTATGTCCAAATACGAAAATTTATGTGTGGGGTGCCATCGAAATATAATTATGATTAAGTAGATAAGCTTCTTAATTATTATTCTAGAGTCAAATGGCGGTTGCATCTGGAGTATAGGCTTCCGAGTCGATTTTCTATTACATTCTATTTCTATTCTACTCTGTTCGATTTTCCATTGGTACTCATATCACCCCTGAATATATTAAGCCAGCATTTCTCGGGCCTACGGCATTGTTATTGCGATGTGCGGCTGGAGATTGCAATAAGCATCAAGGTATCTTTAAACCATAACGGACTAAGCCTGCGTTCTGTGACAGTGGCCAACCAACAATTACCAGTATTTACTGTAGCCAGAACATCATAATAAGTCTCATTTTAGTTCTAGGATTCGCCTGCGACTTCATCCACGTTAAAGTGGAAGCAAATCGTATTTGAATAAGCCAATTTTGATACACCCTGACTAGTTTATACCGCCTTCGGGAAACATCCCGCGGGATTTCCAGTACGTAAAGTACCGCATTATTTAAAAAAGTTTGAACGCATGCACACTGTAAATGAGCTACAAGAATCAAGTATGTCCAGGTGTCATGATTCTGCGATATGTAGTAAGCTACCCGTGCAGGAACGTAGAAAGAATACAATTTCCTGTGGCAGGGCGGCCTGTTGTAAGAGGCGACAAAACAACCCACAGCCAAGTGGTAGGATATTTGCTCGACTGGATGGTGACCACTTCTGGTCTAGAGTATGCCGCCATAACAACCTTGTGGTGTGTTCCGGCATTACTGACCAGGTTCCAGTCCCCCTTAAGAGAGCAGCAGCGCATTTGTCGCACGTTTGGTGTTGCAAATGTCTATAGGCGATGCTAACCGCTTTCCATTAAGTGGGCCGTCCGCCTGTCTGCTGAACTCATCCAAAAAAAAAAAAAAAAATTCCTGCGGCCGCGCGGTCTGACTTAAGAGGCGACAAAATAGCCCACAGCCAGGTTGTAGGGCATGTGCGCCCATCTAGGCGGCTGCCACCCCTGGTCTATACTGCTATGAAAAACTTCACTTGTGTCTCGACATTAATGCCTAGGTTCCCGTCCCACTCTTCAAGGTTGGTAGCGCAAAAGAATGGGAGAGGATCGTGGAGTAAAGAGAGCCTTGGTCAACCGACTGAACACCAGATTTGCGAATAAGCTTGCAAATACGTATAAAGCTAATAATTTCTGATCTTCCAGATATACCAATACATCCAATCGAGGTTCTACCGGTCGCCGGAGGTGTTATTGGGCGTGCCTTACGACCTCGCGATAGACATGTGGTCGCTCGGGTGCATCCTTGTCGAGATGCACACGGGCGAGCCGCTGTTCAGCGGCGCCAACGAGATCGACCAGATGAACAAGATCGTCGAGGTGTTGGGCATGCCGCCGGATCATTTACTCGATCAGGTACCTAATTATAATAATTGGGACAGTGTCATTATTGGGGTAAACTATACCCCAAGGGATCGGCACTCAGTGAAATTATACAACTTACTTATAAATTTTAATCGTTTTTATTTTCTAGTCATACAATATTATGATTATTATCATAAGTCAGCCAAGCAATGCTTAATCATTGAGGAGAGCTAAGTAATTTAATTAATTAAAAACTCATTTAAAAATCAGATGTGTTATAAATTTATATATTAGTTTGGGGAAAAAGTTTCTTCGCATTTTATATAAAAATTTAAAAAGTTTTTTATAAAGTTTATTTACATTTGACTAAAGTATGTAGGTGCCATTTTGTTGGATAACTTTTTGCCATCTTGTAAGGTAGGGACGTGATCCCATTGCTATAAAAATTTGTGGCTTCTGATCAAAAAACTGCGACAAGTGGTTTTGGCAGTCCTCTCGTGATGTTAACCTGACACTGCCTAAGGAATTCTGCAGAGACCGAAACAGGTGAAAATCTGAAGGTGCAAGGTCAGGACTATACGGCGGATGCATTAACACCTCCCAGCCAAACTATCGTAATTTTTGCTGAGTGGCTAAAGATGTGTGAGGTCTAGCGTTATCATGGTGAAAAACCACACCCCCTTCTGTTGATTAATTCCGGCCGCTTTCTCTCAACTTTTTGCTTTAATCTCATCAGTTGTTCGCAGTACAGTTCAGAATCGATGGTCCTGCCTGGCGGTAACAGCTCATAATGAATAATGCCCTTCCAATCCCACCATACACACAGCATCACCTTGCGAGTTAACCCGGGTTTAGCCACAGTCTGTGAAGCCTGATCGGCCTTTGACCACGATCTTTTTCGCACGTTCTTGTCGTACGTGATCTACTTTTCATCACCAGTTAGCAGCTTCTTCAAAAATGGTTCGGTTTCATTACGTCGTAATAAAGAATCACAAATGAGTACACGGTTCATTAGGTTTCTTTCAGTGAGCTCATGACGCACCCAAATATCGTGCTTTTTTGTGTAGGTACCCAGCTTTTTTCAAATGCGCCAAAACAGTTTTGTGGTCAATTCCCAGTTCTCCAGCTAAATGTTAACTACTAATATGCCGATCTTGCTCCACTTTTTCAAAAATGGCATCAATTTTGTCCGTAACAGGGCGACCAGAGCGACGTGCATCTTTGATATCAAAATTTCCGGATTGAAAACGCTTAAACTAAATTTGCGCTACTCTCACAGATACTGCATTAGGTCCACAAACATCACAAATTTTTTTCGCGGCTTGTGTATGCATTTTTACCTTTTTTGCAGTAAAATTTTAAAATGTATCGAATTTCTTCATTAGATTCACTCATTTTAACAATAAGAAAAACAAATGAAAAACACACATTTTGCTAATTTGAATTTGGAATTGTCTTCTTTAAAATTAAAACGTTTTAATGATACCAAAACCAGCCAGATACAAATGGTATATAGCCAAAGAGATCTTATTACAAGTTCATACATACTATATGCGAAAAGACTTTTTCCCCAACCCATTATATACCTATCCATATTAATTTGAAACTATAAAAGGAACTTTATTTTATTCTGTTATCTTGTTAACAGATTTTGGATCAAAAACTTCGGCTTTTGGTATAGTTGTTTTAATCAAAAATTTAGATTATCTAGTTTTATGATAAAGCTGAATATCGTAAGAACGGCGAGTTTATAATCTAACTAGTGTCATTATAAACCGTCTATAAATCGTGAACTTTCCAGCCGCCGTCGAGTTCCGGAATCGAATTACATAGATAGATAGACAAGTCTTAGCTGCACACTGTAGCATGTACAAACTGAATTAGTGAATAAACGGATACAATCGGTTCTGAAACGCGCCGACCGCTACCATGGCACGACTCGTAGACTTTGGTTTAATCCAAAGTTTTGTTTTATATGAAATCGTTTTCGTATTCTTTTTCAGGCTCACAAAACCAGAAAGTTTTTCGACAAATTACCTGCGTCAGAAGGCGGCGGATATGTATTAAAGAAAGTTAACGGAAAAGACGGAAGGTATATATCTAAACCATTCCTTTCTTTACCTTGTTACAATTTGAATTACACACATTTACAAGCCTTAAAAGTTAGTTTATGTTTTTGAACCTAAAATAATAAATTTTACTTAAAAATATGTACAAAAAAATTTAAATACTTTGCATTTAATTACTTTTTTTTTGTTGGTGGTTTCCTTAATATTGAATAAACATTTCGAAATATTTTTTTGAAGTACGCATCCAAAACGTAGATACTTGGAGCTACGTAGTTTTTATATTTGCTGTACGACCATTTTTCTTTAAGTTACAACCTGTTGAAAATTAAATGAGCCTGTTGATAATACCCAAAAATTTAGATTTTTCTGCGAAGTTTATGCATTAATATACATTAATTTTGGCAGCGGTTATAGGAAGTATCGGCTTCCGGGAACGCGGCGGTTACACGACATATTAGGTGTCGAAGGTGGGGGGCCCGCCGCGAGGAGGAGGGGGGAACCTGGTCACTCTGTCTCAGATTATCTCAAGTTTAAGGTATGGAACGCACTGATCTTTTATTTATCGTCTATTTACTCGTATAATGCTCGCCAAACTGGATAGATCTGTTCACTATATTAGATTCAAGAAAAGTGTGTATTATTTGATTTTCTATGATGTTCGTTCTTAGTAGGTCCCCATAGGACTGATATAAACAGTTACTCTTATGGTATGAGCATGACTTGTTTAAGAAGGGTGTTATAATATTTCTTAGTGACTGGCAAAGCATAGGCAACATCCCTGATGTTACAAATGTCAACAGGTGAAGAAAACCACTTTCCATTAGGTGGGCCGTCTACCTGTTGGCGTACTTCAGGCAAAAAAACATAGCCTTAACATATTTAAGCAAATTAAAAAAATATATATCCATGTACAGAATACGAACACTAGGAATGAGACTCACGATACTTTAATGTGTTATAATTTTGTTATTGCAAAAAAACATTAAGAGTTTAAATTTATACGTGGTTTGGCCTAATAGAATTTGCTAAAAATTATTTTCTATATATTAAAAAATAAGAAAAGAATGTTTGGTGCTGCCCTCCGTTTAACCATATAAATGTATCTTATGTATGTTATCGTAACATTCTTTCATCTTATAATTCAAGGTTCGTGAAAGTGTGTAGAACGCTCCACTCGGTATTTTAATATCGGCGTCATAAATATAATGAAAACGCATAACTCTTCCAGGACCTGATACTGCGCATGTTGGAGTACGATCCTAAGCAGCGCGTGACGCCTTACTACGCGTTACAGCACAACTTCTTCAAGCGTACCGCCGACGAGAGTACCAACACGCAACAGGCGCAGGCGCAGGCCCACGCGCAGCCCCAGTCGCACCACCAACACGGTCAGTATTATAGTGTTAAAGGAACAGATTCAGTCTTATGTCCTGAGATATACATCCAAACTCCTGCTACTGGAATCAAATCTTGCAGCGCACTAATACAGATGGGAGATTAAATGTATAAGACTCTCAGGCTCACAACTCAATCACCATCAATGTGGTCAGTACTATAGTGTTAAATGAACAGATTGATTCTTATGTCCGAAGTATGAATCTAAATGTCTCACACTGGAATCAAATGTCTGGCACTGAAACCAAATGTTTGGCACTGTACCCAAATCTCGGAAGACGAGATTAATGTATAAGAATATCAGGCTCACAACTCGGTTACCATCAATGTGGTCACTACTATAGCGTTACATGAACAGATTGAATATATGTCCTGAATTATGGAATCAAATGTCTAACACTGGACTCAAATGTCTGACACTGGAACCGAATGTTTGGCACTGGAAGCAAATTTTATAGCCTGACTAATACAGATGAGAGATCAATGTATAACAACCTCAGACCCACAACTCGGTCACCATCTATATGGGGTCAGTACTCTTGCGTTATATGAACATATTGAATCTTATGTCCTGAAGTATGGATCCAAATGTCTGGCACTGGAACCTAATTTTATAGCACACTAATACATATCATAAGATATATCAAGTCGATATCTTAGATATGGTCAGTATTATAATATTACATGAGTTAATTAATTGTAATGTTCTGAAGTAAAGTCCTAGACGACTGACAGCCAGATCCAGAACCAGATCTCATAGTACACAAATATAGTCGGGAAATCAGTAGTACTATACAGTGTGGGCAGGCCTTGTTTGGTGTGGAATTGGTCTATGAATCCAATTACTTCTTCTACTTCCAAGTGCTATATTTTCAAGTACAATGTTATCATACTACTAATATAGTGCAGGCAATACATTCTGCTGTAGTTGCACTACTCACACCGTCAGTATTATAACCGTACGGTAAATGGTTGAGCCATATTTTAGAAAGCTGGAAGGTATATATGTACCGTGCACTGGTACAAAATCTTCAAGCCCACTTAAATGGATTAAGCAGCAAGATGCAGTAGTTGTTAAAAGTCTGCGGCTGTTGGCAACCACTACTACTGTCCTAGTAAATGGTGTTCACAACAGTTACAAATGTGATTATATTTCTCAAAAATATCTCTTATGTTTTTGGCCCTTTCTTTCTTGTGTGATACTCACGTCTGTAACTACCAGATAAAAAGTTACACCGTTTTTGAATTTTTGGATAATTTACAAAGCGTCAATGTAATAATTGTAAACAATAAACATAAGTGAGAGATGATATTGCCAATGGCTTCATAGCATGGATGCCAGAGGAGATGCAAAAACAAGAAAATGTAACATTCGACGCTAGGGTGTTAATGTTTACCTGATAATGTGTAATTAGTTTGAACGAAGTAACTTTCGTTACAAAATTACATACACAAGGCAAGAGAACTGCGGTAATAGCCGCCAATTTGTTTAAAGTCGCTTGCTTCCGAATATACTTGCCTAATGTTTTCATTGTAATTTTGTAAATGAAACTTGAATCACTGTTGTTTCTAAATTTTTCATTTTGAAAAGGACTGGACGAGAATACTAATTTATAATTTACAAATAAAAGTTAGGATCATTTGACGATTATAGATAATTAGTATTTAAGACTAACATGATGTCATCTCAAGCTTCATGTCGTGTTCTTTGCTTATAACATATATACATACATTTCGCTTTTATCATTTCATTTTCAGTTCAAAAGTCCTTAAGTGTGAGAACTGCCGCCTCAGTACCCAAATCTTTAAACCCCTTTTTAAATAAATAAATTTGCAATGTTGTACAACAATTATGTAATTCCAAAAAATTAATCAGCGGATAATGCCTTCAAGATTTTTTGGATAAACCGTATTAAGGGCCTGTCTAAATAAGAGTCCGTTATTTCGTTTCCACAATTTTGAAAATATAAATTGACAATTTCCTTACGAGAAATCTGTATTATACACAGATTTTGAAAAAAAGATTGTTTCATATAAATTTGATTTTGGTATAATTTACACTAAAACTACATTTTAACACTAAGCGCGGCTTTTATATGAGTTTTATTTCGACGTTTCTGCAACCTTTCAGTAGCCATGATCACGGAAGGATCAAGTGTCAATGATTAGATCTTGTTAAGTTATTAATTTTAGTTATAGTTAACCCTCAATTTGTTCATTTCAATCGTTTAATTTTTTAGTGTTTGTCTGCCGATAATTATTTATTTACATTTCTATATTCTACAAATTCTCTTTTTGTGAATATTGTATCTATGGAACCTTTTCTGAATCAAAATGTTTTGTTTATGAAACATTCATAGTTTTATTATTAAGATTCGTGTAATACATATTTGTCGTAAGGTAATTTTGCCAATTTATATCTTCAAAAATGTAGCAATACGATCTCTGTTCAGGTAGCTCGTGAACGTATTTAAGGTAAATCCCTTATTTCCGAGTGGTTCCAAAATTGAACATTAGCCGCTGCTGCTTCGTATGACGTTGATAGTTAACATGTTGTCTGTTGTGTGGGATCCGATGCCGCGACAGACGGCCCGTCGGACCCGCGATGACTAGAGCGGTCCGGCGGCCCCGCGCCGCGACACTAACACAGCCGACGGCCAAACACAGTGCCTAACGAATGCCCCAAAGGTCTGCCCAATTATCGATCTCAGAATGTTTAATTAAAACCCACCAGACATCCCTCAAGAGCCTAGATACCACTACCAAGCCCCCCCCCCCCCCCTGTGCAATTACCACCCCTTGTCCGAGGCATGATCAGTGTTGTTCACAGGCATGGCTTTCCATTGAAATGCGTAGCTATCCTAACAACTTATTCTCTACTGCATCGTTTCTCAATCTTCGTCGGGTCGCGTTTGTTTTTACATGGATAGCACTCTGTTAAAAAAGTAATACCTATATACAAAAGATTTAATTCAATTATTATTATAATTTTGTAGTGAAGGAGTTGCAAGATTTTTTACTTAACTTTTTGGTTTTTTTTCGTGCTGCGCGCCATACAAATCGTTGAGAAACAATGCCCTATGCCAATTTTCTAGACCGGCTATGCTAAATTGTGGCCGCTCATATTTGTTAGCAACGAATGGTTGCATAATAGACGGTTTTCACGCAAACTCTGAACGTGTGCAGCCTCTTGTAGGTTATATTTAGAGGTCAATATTTTGGCATTTACCGTGCAATTATCAAATTATTATGAAAAATATATTTTATAGCGAAATAAGTCTTTTATTAGTGGGATATCTGCGCATTTCTGTTTTCTCAGTAGAAATAAAGACGTGTAATGGTTGAATTTTAGCACTCGTGGTACATAAAAAGAGAGCTATATTAATATTGTACCTTTATATTTTAAAGAATTGTTGAGAACTATGAATAAAGGTGTAATATATTAATAAAGCTCATTATTATGAGTTCCACATGTGAATTTCAGTAGTACTGAATTTCGCAACATCGGTTACTGATTCGTTTTCATAGTAGTGTGTCATATTTTGTTACTATGCTTTTTGCACATGAGAGTACTATTGACACATATATGGTAATTATATATATAGGCCATGAGAAAATACTTCTATCACCCCAATACTATTAAATTTTGATATAATTTCCATATATGAAATTATAGTACAAGTATTTAGTGAGACTAGTATTTGAATTAGTATCTAATGGACTCACCCTATATTTAAAATGTTTTATGAAATTCAAATGTAGGAGTTTGATTTACATAGTATTACAGTTGGGTTGAGGATTGGTAGAAATGGAACATATGAGTAATAGTTGCCGTATATTGGTTATGTTTAGGTTCAGGTGCGTCTGTTGGTTAATATGGTTGGTTGTGTTGTACGCAGTGGGCGTGGGCGTGGGCGTGGGGCGGCTGTGGGGCGGCGCCGAGCGTATGGAGGTGGAGGGCGTGCGCCAGGGGGACGACATGCTGCCCGTGTGCCAGCTCACGCACAGCCCCGTCGCCATACACTAGCGCCGCGAGGCCCGCGCAGCGCGCGCGCCCCCACCCCGTGCGACAGTGCGCAGAGACGCTCCCCGAGTGCGCAAGTGAGGGCGGCGCGTGCGCGTGCGCGCGAGTGCGCGCCACTCGGACGCTGTGTGAGAGTGAGTGCGCGCGAGTGCCCAACGGTCGGGAACTGTGCGCCGGCGCCGGGCCGGACGAACCAGTGCGATCAGCGGCAACACGCCCGGACTGAACACAATATTTATAATTCTATATTTTTATTTAATACTTATAAGTCTGATAGTAAAGAAGATACGAAAGGTGACAATTTTGTTACTACATTGTAACATGTATTTGTATTATTTTTGTTCATAATTGCTTCAGTCGAAAGTACTTAGAGAACATTCTGAATGGTCGATCGCGGCCGACTCCCCAGCATCCAGATTAATTAATCGAGGGCATGAAAGCTAGGTTTTTTTATTGTTACGCAATGCATATCAAGGACGCAATATGGTAGAAAATAAATATTGTATATAAAAATTAGGAAACCGAATAAAAAACAGACTGCAACATAAAACTGAAATAATAGTTTAGTTACTATCTATGCTAGTTAGGCTTTTGTTCAGTTTTTATTATCGCAAGCTTTATATCTTTAAAGTGTCGGCAACTGATGACTGAAACTCAAAGGGCCAATGACATTTTGTTTATACACAATGGAAACATAGTCATAAATTACATTTAAGTGAAATATTTGATTGAATCGCCATGATCTTATCGACCTGACGACACAGATGTACATATATTCATTGTGTCGTTGAAATTGTTTATTTAAAACTATGCCCTCGCATTTCAGACTTTGTGTACCATTTTATTATATAGGTACAAATAGGGACATTTTTAATTTCCCGGCTCCTGTAAGCCGGAGATCGCCTGAAACTTATATATATTATTTTTGACCCCATGAAATATTCAGACAGTGTTTAAAACGGAATAGTGTATAGATAATCCTGTAAAAACACAAAATGTACTTGTAGGTTATGAGAATGTTGAATCATATATTTTAAAAAAATTGGGTATTTCAGATAGGGGTTAATAAATTGAACTATAATGACTTGTTCAACCTTTTTGGATTTGAATCTACAATAGACTAAACCTCATCACAGACTGTTTTTAAATGAGAAGCAGAAATTTGTAAGAAAGATATTTTGTATAGCAAACACTAAATCACTGCCTTATTGTGCCGGAACATTTTATGAATATAGCCCGCCGCTAATTATACGTTTTTGTCAACATTTATTAATAAAAATAAAATTACTTTTTCTATTTAATCTTTTACAATGATTTGATATGATGGAAATAATGCACTTGTTTCGTGTCACGACTAACACAATACTTGTTTCAATTATTAGATCTTTCCAGTTTTCGATGCAATTTTGACTCGATAAGGTAACCATGCCTGTAATTGACGTCAGTTTTGAACAGACCAAAGTAAAGTACGCAAACGGTACAAAATCTATATGGACAGGTTGTAAACAGGGACTGCCTGCGTCACACATCAAACCCATCAGGGTTCTGACCTACAGTCGAATATGTTTTGATATAATATTAATGTAAGCATATTGGAAAATAAATTTAAAAAGACTATATGTACTATTTAATTATAAGCTTTATATTATTTTGTGCATATCTGGAGATAATATAATATAACTGGCGTCTTTACATAAACGGTCCAGAGATGAAAGCAAGTATCTTTAGCGGCAGGCCTGTTGTTGGGCGTTTTATTCCTATCACGATTACCTTAGCAAAATTTACTTTTATAACATAATTTTAGTTAAAGCGGCCTGACGTGCTCTGTGCTCGGAATAAAGCGCCCAACTGCATCTGATAGCAGATTATTTCTAATTGCAAAGAAAAAACATTGTGAATTTTTATAACGATTATTTAAAAAAAAAAATTATAAACTAAAACACCCTAAAATGATTATAATAAAAAAATACCAAGGTGTTTATGGTACAAGCTTTTTTTCTCGCATGAAGCATTAAAGTATTTTTTTCTCAACTATGTTTTATCTAGACCGAACCGTGCTATCCAACTTTCCTTTGAATGTAAATTTGAATATATTTCTAATCTCGATGTTTGTACTATAAAATTTTCATATATCTGTATAATATTGACTCTGTAATACTTTTCTGCTTCATGAAGTTATAGGGTGGTTAGAAAGAGTATAAATGATAGGTATGGGAATACGTGTTTAATTTGTTGTAATATGAATAATAGAGCAATAATAACGAAGTAATGGACTGGCAGGTTTTCCAATAATGTTTGTGTAAAAATTTACAGTTATTATTATTATGCAAAATTGTGTTCATTTCATGTACCTAATTGTAATATATCATGTCACTATTGTATTGCTTAGTTCCTCATTTTATCCTTTATCGGATACAATATTGTATAGCAAATTATATATATTTTTTAACACAGTATGTACTTATGTGACACTCGAGTTTTTCTTTTAGTTTGACTTTGGTTAATGTCGTAATTATTATTTATTAGTTGTGGTGGTTGGCAAAGGGAAATCTGCCGACGCGACATATCGACCCTTTATCGCCATTTTATCGTAAGCGATGTTTGGACCTGAGTTTATTTTTTGTTGTAAAAGGTGTTTTAAACTATTATTTTGTTTTAAGACTTTCAGTTAGATTAGACCCTACTGAATCAAAAACTGAAAGTTTTAGAACAAAACAATAGTTTAAAATAACTTTTGCAACAAAAAATATATTTGGGTGCAAATGTCGTTTAGAATACAATCGCGGTAAAGGCTCCATATTATTCTTTAAAAAGAACTAGTCGCCGAGTTAAGTGATATAAAACACATAAACACCAACCTGTTTTCAATATAGTACTAAATCCATTACTCAAGGATGGCCCTAGATGTTTGCGCTTGAGTATGTAATATAAACTATTTATTTGTACTGTGACAGTAATGAGTGTGTGGTGTGAGTGAGACGGAGTGACGGTGCGCATGCGCAGTGAGCTAAAAAATGTTTATTTCCTATCGGATTGTCAGTTCGCAGGCACTGTAACAATAAAAGGATAGAGCTTTATGTCACTAAGTTTTGTATTTTAAATCAATAAACGATAGCAATGATGTGTTGTGGTTTTAATCCCCTGTCGAGGGCTTCCGTAGCCATTTTGCTAGAAACGGAGCCCTTATGAGTCATAATATCCATATGTCCGTTTTTGGTTCACAGTAAATTGTCTCTGAAAGTACTGTGGGTCTTTAAGGATTTTAACAGTATGATGTAGTCTATACCGCGACAAAGTTGTACAGTGAAGTTGCGAAAAAATTAAGACTAGATACGCATACATGTAATGACATGTATTAGCTTCCAATCGTAAAATAAGTCGTGTCCGCCCTTAAACTCTGAACTGGAATATTTTGAAAAAATCAGCTCAAAAATACCTTCAGAACTGTTGTGTATAATCTGGGCTGCTGAAACCAATCTATCTTGCATATAGCGTAAACTACCTCTGCTTTCCTCCAGCCCAGATTATACACAACAAGAATACTATGTATTACTAAGATATGTCCGCAACTTCGTACACGCGTGACTGAAATTCCTGGGACACAGTGTATGGAGAAGAGTATCCCTGTCTAGCAGACACTGATAAGGTGGTTAAATTATTGTGGATATAAAACATAATGCTTGTGTATTCATATTTATGGTATATACAATCTATTGTGGTCCGTTGCACTAGCCGTCGTGTGGGCGAGTGTTCGGCGATCTCGCGGCCCGCGCCCTAGCTGTGGTCATGGGGCGGCCCCTCGTCCTCCGCGCATCTCCCCCGTGCGTGCTCCAACAATGTAAGCTATCGTTTTAGTGAAAACTGTCGGAATAAGCCAATTTTTATATACCCGAACGACTTCAAACCGCTCCTGGGATAAAAATATCATACATTTTATTATATAAAGTTTGCTATCGATCAGTGAAAAATTGCATTAGAATGCAATTTTTTAATAGCACCATTTTAAATCATTCCCAGAAAAAAATCCAGGGATAAGGAGTGCACATTTCAGAAGTCTAAGAATTAACTATCGATCAGTGAAAACCGCATCAAAATCGGCCAAGTCGTTTTTACGTGAATCCCGAACAATCAAGGTCTGTAAAAAAATAATTTTTTACAGACCTTGTTTGTTTTGATTTCTCCGTCGCTTGTACAGTCAGCGTCTTATAGAAAGAAGCAGCCAAGATGATCAAATAGATAAGAACATCGAAAGTAATCATTAGTATCGGTACAACCATTGTCGTCTAATAGATCGAATCACACGTCTTGACCAAATACATCAGTACACCGACAACGCCAAATACATGAGTACAACCATCTCGCCAAAACAAAGAGACACACTAGAAAAATGAACTCTATTCTAAATGTGATTAGTGTCAAATCGAGATGATTTCATACTAAACCAAAATTGTATTTCGAATTATGTATTTCAAATTGAATTACTTATTGCTAAATTTGCATTGAATGAAAAGCACCTTTCTTTCCTAATGTGAAATTAATGAAATCAATTCTGAAGACGTTTGAAACTTAAAAAAAACTCCTGATCACAGCAGTGTGATTGACGAAGAGGATGATATGTGCATAATAATATTTATTACGTTTAATCGAGGGTAAACACTGGGATTGGAAGTATCACTTATTGACTACTTACAAACATTGTAAAACTTCTAACCCATAAGGGCAGAGATCGAATCTTTAGTATTTTTGACTGACCCACCTATGTTTTATTACTAACTCTATGGACACAGAACGATTTCACGTCGATAGATTATAATCTATCGGGAAATAATGCGTTAAATTGTAAGCAGTTTGTTCCGGTTCACAATATTTCAATAGCTCTCGAGATAGATTATAATCTAACGGTCTGTACAATTTAACCATGACATATATACTCTAATATAGCCAATTAATAACGGCGTTCATTTTAACTTTATAACTAAGTTGCATTTGGCTACAGTACCTAACTATAATATTATTTCAGATGGAACAGAGATATTAGCCGAGCCCAGCTAACTAAAGATATATTATTAACCTACAAATTTTATAAATAGTCTCAAGTTCCTGTTTCTAACCAGATATTTCAGTTCTCTTAATTAAATCAGGTTTTTCATACTTTTGTTTACATTCTTTAATACTTGATGACACTGCTTTTCAGCTTTGAGTTTTCGTTTTTACTAAATACTAACTGTCTTATTCATAGAGAGTTAGAGTAAGTTTGAACGCTTCTTTAACCACCATAAAGAACTGTTCAAACATACTTGACTATCAAATGTATCATCATCATGGAAACGCGAAGGAAGTTTCGCGGGCAGACGATAGTCTATAATATTATAATATGCTAAATATGTCGTCTCTCTACATTGAAGTTATTAAAAAAAAACACAATTGGAATAGACTATATAAACGATGGAGACACGATGATTTTTTTTAGATTTCTTGTCTGTTAGTCGGTTTTTCTGTTTGTTCGGGATTTACGTAAAAACTACTAGGCCGATTGCGATTCGATTTTCGCTGATCGTGAGCAAATTCTCACACTTAAATTCTGCGCTACCTTTTATTCCGGAATCGCACGGGAAATTTTCCGGGAACGGTTTAAAGAGGCCAGAATAAAAAAAAGCTTTCTTATTTCGATGCGATGTTTTTACTCATTGATAGCAAATTTTCTGAAATTAAATCTGTGCTACTTTTTATCCTGGGGATCCCGCGAATTTTCTCAGGAGCTGGTTAAAGTTGTTAGGACGCTTACAAATTAGTTTATTTATTCTTACACGATTTTAGACACGATACATTATTTTTTAAATACAGCAATACTTTGTGTCCTGGGCATCTCACGGAAATTTTCCCGAGGGTGGTTTCTAGTGGTTAGTATGCATATAAATTAGCTTATACTAAAACACAATGCACTTTCTTTTTCAAATAAGTAAAAATAGAAAAAGTATAAATTATTTATTTGCATAACAATTAGTTGATTCAGATTCAATTGATACTAAAACGATGGTTTACGTTCTTTTCCGAATGCTTTGTTAGTTTATATTCCGGGAACCCCGCGAAAACTTCCTTGGAGTGGTTTAAAGTCGTTATACTGCATAAAAATTGGCTGATTCCGATACGATTTCACCAGAACGTTAGATTAAGCTTTTTTCAATGACTGGGGTATATTATATATATGTATAGTATGATCTCAGTATAGATCATGAGAATTCATATACGTATTAGACATTAAAATAGTATCCAAGAAACATCAATTATTCATTGCTGATAAAAAAAGGTTTATCTCGAATTCTAAATTTCTTATGTATTGAAACTCTTTAGTAGATATTTCAACAAACTCACATATACATAGAAAATATACTCACATATACATAGTGTATTATGTCAAATGAAATGTTAAAATTAAGTTAATATTGTAAAATAGCTTTGTCTGTACATTGAAGCTATTAAAAAAACCAATTGGGATCCAATTGTTTGATTGATGGAAAATTGAAACAATTAATGTTTTTTTTTTCATAAATATGTTAATTTCTATGAGGTTTTCACTATTATACAGACATTTTTTACTTAAATGCTGAAAAAGCTAATATCATGGGAATTCTAGTGTAATTTTTCAGGAAACCGGATTCACTTTTTCATGTTTTTACTCCTATACTTTAGTGACGGAAAGTTCCAAAATTTTCTTGGGAATAATGCGCCTAGATATAGCATGAAAACTATTCGTGTTACTCTTATTACAGCATAGTTTAATACTTTATGACATTTTTATACATGACCATATTGGGACTCTTGAGATTTCCCGGGATTTCCTTCCACTTCCAAACCACTAGATCAACTTTGACGCAATGTTCGCAAATCACAAGACACTGTCTGTAATTATTAGAAATCCTTAGTGAAGAAACATCTGTAGTTGAATAAGTCTTTAGTAAATTACAAATATCGGGAGTTTATGAATATATCCAGGATTCATGTATTGTTATATTAAATATTTATTCAATTTTACATATTGATAAAATAACTTTAATCTTTGCTATCTAAGTAATGAAAATGAAGTCGAAGGCAAATACTAGTTACGTTATAAAAATGAAAAAGATTTTTATAACAGTAATAATACTATTGGAATTTTGATTTAGTATGAAATCATCTCGATTTGACACTAATCACATTTAGAATAGAGTTCATTTTTCTAGTGTGTCTCTTTGTTTTGGCGAGATGGTTGTGAACAGGGTGACCAGATTTAGCGGTTTTTTATGCAGAATTTTATAAAATTTCAATAGAAAATTAGCAGAATTCTGCGTTTACAACTTCTTACTATATTCTTGCTACAAGTTTAATCTTTCTTTATTTGTTTTATAAGTTTGACAACAACGGTTCCTAGGTAAAGTTTCTCTTTTGGTTATTGAATACAATTTTTTATATTCCCTGACGGCCCGCCTGGACTCGACAGGCCACAACTAAAGCGATTAGCTTCGCCTGTTTTTTTAATGCCATGCTTGTAAGGAATTTGTGCAGACATATTGCAGCATAACATTTTAGCATGTCATGTCATTATTATAACTATAAAATTATTTTTCTTTCCTTTTATTGTCTTGGTCTTATTGAGTATGCATTGTTTGCTACAACTCCATTAATTCTTCAAAAAGTAATTCTGTAACATACTTCTGTACAAAACTTATAAAAAAAAGAATTTGAGATATAAATAGAATATGAAATATAAAGAAAAACAATATTTAGCTAGACGTGTTGCTGGGGAGTTTCTTGCCGCTTCTTCTCCTTTACAGCATCAACACGTGGCGGTGTACATAGAATAGGAAGTAAAAATTAAATTTTAACTTACATGTATGACCTTCAAAAAGTGTTCTCCAGTGGAACTTATTTTGAATAAAAACTTTTGAATTTGAATTTTGAATTTGTGGACGTTTGCAACAACATGACTGTTGCCGGCCTCTAAGAAATTTTTAAGGTCTTTATTAAACAATCGAAGCAAGAAGTAACATCTAATTTCACTTTTACATTTATACTACAGTATATGCGAAGGTAATTCTAAATATTCTTTAAAGGACAGTTAAACCGACACATTTTAATAATGACATGGCGTATCCAATGTACAAAACGGTGTATGGAATTCCTGAGACTGGAGCGTGGAACAGTGAAAGTGTAAAACCTGCTTCAGGCAATACAAAAGTGTTAGAAAGAAGCGAAATTCATAAAATTTGGCAGTAAATTAAGTACTTTCAATGACGGGAAAGTTGTAGTTCCTACACGGAAGAAGGATATTAGTAATTATAATCGTTGTTTAAAAATATAGCTCCTAAATCCTTCATATGTAGATGACGCCACAGAATAGTGATCTCGCATTTTGACCTTTTATTATTTAAAACATATAGACAGATAAAAATACCCTTTATTGTACACCATTACAGAAAAAATACAAACTACTACTATTCTAATTGTGTACCTACAAAGAGTGGTCTTATCGCTAAAAAGCGATCTCTTCCAGACAATATATTTCAAATAAATACCGACTTTTCAATCCATAGATATACAAGCAGAGCCGTCTTTACTCGGGGATGCAAAGGGTGCATGGCACCTGGACGCAGAGCCCTCAGGAGTGCAAGCCGACTGCCTTTTACCGACGTAGCATGCGCATTCACAAAACTGATCCACTTGCCTTATGATCGTGCATCGGTAGAAATTTGACATTAGATGTATGGAGCTTAAGTCAAATTTTAACCGAAAGTAAGGCCAATGAAGGATTGGTAAGATATAGAAACCGACCATAAGACGGTACTGTTTAAACATATAGAAGAGTTATATGTATAAAGATACACGCTTATAAGCCTAAATGGCGCTCTGTTGTTCGTGCCTACCCCACAAGGGAACTGGCGTGAAGTTATGTATCAATGTATGTATGTAAGATACACGCTTGTTTCTTATAAGGGTAGGCAGACGAGAGTATCTGCTTGTTACGATTTTGGCGTATTTATTCCCTACTCATTATTTTTATTACATTACGTACATAGATACATAACTTCATGCCAGTTCCCTTGCGCGGTAGGCACGAACAACAGAGCGCCATTTAGGCCCATTCTTACACACCTCACTTGCTTCTTTGACATTCATAACTCTTGTTATACATACTCGTCTGTTCTTAAGGCTCCTGACATCACCCTCCGCTAGTACACGATCAATTTGATCATGGAAGGTGTGTCGTGGCCTTCCACGACTTCTGCATCCATCCACTTTACGTGGATGGATGCAGAAGTCGATTACATTACGTGTACGACTATATTAATAAAATCCACATTAATAAATTCGATGTTCGACTATTCTGAAACAATTGTACTAAGACTTGGGACCGTAGAGCTACACGTCATAAACTACTATCCAGATCTTTCTGGGATCTGTCGATGGTGGTAGTGAAAACGGGGGTGGGGAGCTGGCAAATACCCTCGCTTACTTTCTGTTCTCTATACACGGGATGTTCGATTTAATCGTACAGTCCGAAAATGTTTTAATGATTAGTGAATCGCATTTAAAGATACGTTACATTTTAAAAATAAACATAACGTCAGTGTGTAAAATACGATATATAAGAAGCAAAATTTCAGACGTAATGACACAACTCCGTTAGCCGTGATCGTCTAGTGGTTAGGACCCTACGTTGTGGCCGTAGTAACCCAGGTTCGAATCCTGGTCACGGCAGTGAAAGTCACTGTCACGGTGGAGTTTACTTTTTATATTTTTAATTCACATAAAATTACTCAAAATATTGCTAGTACCTAAAATAACTAAAAAAACCTAACTATTGACTTAAAAAGTTCGAATTAAGAATCGGCATGAAGATGGTATGTACAGAATAAAAAAAATGCGTAAATAATGTAATTATTAATTAAAAAACGAATTATATAAGTACAAATTAAATTATCCGTCATTAAATTAGAAGTGATATTAAAGTATAATAAATAATATTAACGGTTAAAAATACATCTATAAAAAGCGCCATCTATGTTTTTACACGTTATTCTTTTAGCTACTTTCGTCCCTTAGAATGCCTGTTATTGTTGAGATTCATTTTGTTCCATCTCGTACGCCTCGCATGCTCACAGATAACGCTACGAGTATTTGTTTTGGTACAACACGCCGCGCGCCGCAGCTGTTCGCTATCAGAGAAATACGTGAGAGAAAAGGAGTGGTGATTATGTCTGTCTTTACCTAAAAATTACGTTTTTCAATGGTTCACGGACAGCTAGGCATTCGGGCTCGTTATATGTTTGAGATAAAGTTATGTCACGTGCTATGTATTGTTGGTGGCGGTCAAAAACATCGCTAAGTAATGTAATTAGCGATGTAAACGTTGTGAATGACGTTTACTAAGGTGTTGTTGTGAGTGTGTGCGTAAGTGACAGCATTGCCGACAGCCGTTCAAGCGAATCTTAACGGAATAGTTGCTTCATATATATGTGAATGGTGTTTTCGGTGAGTTTATTGTTTCGACGATGAAACTAACCTATGTACTCCACGCTTTGAGTTCGTTGTTCCCTGTACTATGTTTTATGTTTGACCTCAATACCCTGTCCATCCGCTCTTTCCCTTTTTTCATTGAGAGGTAATAATATCTTACGTTAGCAAATGTTTTGCTACGACGATTGTTCCCGCACCTGTTTTCTGTTGGATTTGTCGATTTGTTCTTATGATCCTTTTATGATCGTATCATTGATTGGTTTCTGCCATTATTAAAAATATATAACTTAAATTTCAGCTAGATCCTGTTTCTTTAAATATAGGGCATGTCATAATTAAACTGAATTTCTGTCCATGAATTAAATCGAGTGTATTATTAAAGAATGTTCTTTGAATTTCTCCTAATTTTATATGGTTTGCGTATTTGTCGAAGTTACTAAGTTAGAATTTATTACATTACGTATATATATATTATACTCATGTGATTAACTTGTATGGTATACTGGTTTATTTATCACAAAGGATTCATTGATGCATAATCCATCATGCACCTATAGTAATAATTAATTGCAATTACAGATGTATTGTAACGTTATATAGGTAGCTCGTAAATAGCAAACAATGAAAAATATATATGACTGATATAATTATTAGATTTGATACCTACGTGGTCGGAACTTCATTCTTGACGGTCTGCTGCGCTCATTTCGTAAATGAGAGCTCCAATTTCTACTTTTTAATTAATATTTATCAAATAAAGTTTATCTAAATAAGAAGAAGGTAATACGTAAATTGTTATTAATCTATTTTATCTATAGTGTACTTTGGGGGAGTTGTATAAATAAAAGTAGGTAACTTTGTTGGTAGGTAACAAAAAAATGTTGCCTAGTGCCTAGGCCTTAAATTGATTTCTACCACCAAATCCCGATAGTCTAGAATATAATAAACATGAGGAAGGAAACGAAGTCTCAAAACCAAACAGCCAAATAGCTTGATACTGCACTCTTTGTTGTAAGTATATAGACTATAGAGCAATTAGGCTAAACTCAAATTCTACGTTCAACTTTTCAGGATTAGTCATATTTAGAGAAATATCATAAGCCCGAAATGGTGTCGCGAGTATCCTGAAGAAATTAAGAATAGTTTAGGTGTTTAGGCTGACGGAAAGTACGATAAAGATAGGACGGAGAGCAAGACATACGATTTATCAACTTAAAAAGAAAATTGTTATATCGATGACGATCTTTTTTTTTTATATATTTTTTATTGCAGGAGATCAGCAGACAGGCAGACGGCCCACTTGATGGAAAGCGGTTACCATCGCCTATGGACATTTGCAACACCAAAGTTGCTACAAATGCGCTGCTGCTCTCTTAAGGGAGACTGGAACCTGGTTACTACTGCCGGAACACAACTCAAGGTTGTTATGGCGACATACTTTAGACCAGGGGTGGTAGCCATCCAGTCGGGCAAATGCCCTACCACCTGGCTGTGGGTTGTTAAGTCGCCTCTTACGACAGGCCGCCCGGCCGCAGGAAATTGTATTCTTTCTCCGTTCCTGCACGGATTAAACTATGAAAAATTAATAGTAAATTTATCTCGAATCATTCATGATTTAGTGACACTTAGATTAAATATTGTCTTTGTTGTATATTCTTCTATTGGTAGAAGATAAAGTATTCGTAGGCTATATCAAAACCTTAGAGTGTGGCTATTAAAAATGGGACACATGTAGTTAAATGGTTGCTTGCGAAGGTCTGAAATTAGTTTAACACATTAGATAATGAACTCAATAGGACTTGGTCAATTGTCTAACATATAGACTTACAAACCGTAACATGAGTGACACGAGTACTACAATGTCTAGGATTTACTACATAAAAATTAAGTCTTAATATTAAGAATATTTAACGTATATAGTTGAATCTTTGTAATACCTACGCTTTTAGTAAACGCTGGTACCAGAACAGCATACTAACAATCTCATCGATACCTGCAGATCGAAGATCGCGTAAGAGTTATTTTGAATTATGTCGTATTCACACATATTCTTGATATGTCATATGATATTAATAACTTGTTCGTTCTATAGATTACGTTATTGGTAAAAATATAAACAGGTTTTAAAACACGAACTAATGTCAGCACCAGTTTGCTCAGAACACCAAATTGTTTTCGCTACTTAATTCGGGCGTTAATATTTCGTAATTCTGGTAATACTAGTTTGGAATTGTTTAAGAAAGTAGAATGTCCATATCGTTGAAAGTCGAAAAACTAAGGCAGATGGAAAAGGAGGCTTAGAATGGAGCTTATTTGTCAATTAATTATTTTAACTAGATATTAAATACATAGACGTCCTAGTTCTGGACCCAGACCGCACCGTTTCAGCAAATCGAACGGAATGCCTGCCACATACGTCCATCACGGATGCGAGATACTCACGAATGGGGGTAAAAATGTCGAAATATAGTTTTCTTTGCCAAGTTTTTCTTCAGTGACCCTACCCGTTTTTAGAATATGAAAGTACGTCAATAAAAAATTCACAGACAAATTTATACATAGGTATGTATACATTTATTATCTGTGAAATTTTTAATCTATTTTTTTATTTTATTTTTATTGTAGGAGTCCAGCAGACAGGCAGACGGCCCACTTGGGAAAGCGGTTACCATCGCCTATGGACATTTGCAACGCCAAAGCTGCTACAAATGCGCTGCTGCTCTCTTAAGGGAGACTGGAACCTGGAGACTAATGCCGGAACACAACATAAGGTTGTTATGGCGGCATACTCTAGACCAGGGGTGGTCGCCATACAGTCGAGTAAATACTCTACCACCTGGCTGTGAGTTGTTTTGTCGCCTCTTACGACAGGCCGCCCGGGCCGCAGGAAATTGTATTCTTTCTCCGTTCCTGCACGGATAAAATATTAATAATTACATATATGTTCTAATGAACTAAATGCTAGTATGTATTACAGTGTGGTAGTACGGTCTTTGAGCACGCGTCTTACAGTTGTTAAAATAAAGTTTAGAAATTTGTAAATTTTAGAATGTTACCAAACTTTTATAGATCCTTTGTTTTCTACGATTGTTACGATATCGCCAGAATAATAAAACTTATATTAACGAGAAACCAAATATTAGTGGAATATGACACAAAATCAATGATATTGTTTCTTTTCCGTCTGTTTTATCTATAACATCAGAAATTTGTTTTCTCGACAATCCGTAAATTAGGCTAAAAATAACCAAGGGAATACTCTTAAAATGGTAAATAGTGTATTGTATTAATGCCCACGAATCTTCAAACGTCTAATTTGCGACCTACGCAGATTTGAGTGAAAGTAATTTGACAGGTCGTCAGTGGGCGATTGTGTAGGCGACGAGATTGGTTTGTATTTGCTAAATTATTTACTCAGTAGTTTAAAAGTTACATAGTAATTACAGTACTAGGCGCGTACGAAGTAGCTCATAAAAGATTTTATTACAAAAAAGCAGGCCAAAGTAAAAACACGAACATTAAGAAAGTTTTATTCATTAAGTTCGGTAGTTTTATTTAGTTCATTTCGTGTAATTCTACTGGTCCTGAAATATATTGTAAAAACTTTTTGTTTATTTGACTTTTCAAAATATAAACCGGCTGTTTGTAAAAATGACAACGAAATAAAAAGCTACAACCAAAAAGTAGACAGTGAAACTAAAAAAAATAGAACCATAATTTTCTGGTAATATTCTTGTATACAACAGCAAAATTCTTCGTCACAGGAACAAACGTTTTGAGAGTGTAGTGGGTAACATTTTTCACTTGTTGAAGCTGCCAATAAAGATGGCTGCGAGAAAAGGGCCAATCAAAAGAAATCGGGACTCTACTGACAAAAGCTTGGAGATGCCTGAAGTGGCTCTAGCTGCAATAGTGTCTTACAAGAGCGAAAAAGATGTTGGCGACTTCATAAATTTCCTTCTTGGAGCTTTTGAACGTAACTGCGATTGGCTCAACAACATTGCTGGCAGACAGACGAGTTTTCGTTGCGCACTTATGGTTGGTGCCGGCCCTAATCGCTTTCAAGTCGAAGAAATAATTTATCCAAGTAACGACAACGGTATAAAGTTGGAAGTGGAAATAAAGGATTCCGAAGACTATGATAAAGTAGCAATCGCTGCATTGGTGCGGTTGACTAATCTTGACATGGAGCACTTAATGAAATACGTTAAGACACGACTGTTTGAAAATCCAAGACTTAAAGAGGACCTGTTGAAAGGCAAAGGCTTAGGTATCAGTTTTGCTGTATTGCGACCATTCACTGATAAGCAATATCGCGTAATGGAACGTATTGTGGTTGGTAGCTCTGTGAAGTGTGTGGTACCATTGAAAAATAGACGAAAGGCCGATGACAGATTGGTCACAGCGCCTCCTATAAAGAGGTTAAAAAGAAACATCCTACGTCAATAGTTACCGATGACAGACGATTAACAGCCCACGGAGCGCCCTGTAATGAAGCATCTCTATCCTAACTAATGCATAAAATGCTACAAGGGAGCTCCACACGGTATTTCTTCTAACAAAAATCTAACAAGTGGTACCTACTGAGTACTATATGCAAATGTACTGGAAGCTCATTTAAATATTTGTGGTGCTCTTGAAAAATACGTAACGGTGGAGAAAATAAACTCAAGGAGCTCCGAAAAAGTAGTTTGCTGATTATTAAGTAGCACAAGCATTACGCAAAATGGACATTGGTTGTGGTAGACCATAGTCTCATGTAGCATGTAATGGAGGGTGATTTGGGTCGACTGTAAAATGCGCTCGGAGTGAATTATAGTCGTTTTTGCAATGATCGTTTCCGATTACCTATGATGGATGGGGACGCATTTGTGGTGAAATGACTGCTACGTTCCGGCGGATATCATTAATGTTACCGTTAAAATTCACTGTTGTTATATTCAGTTGTTTTCTAATAACCAGCAGCGTTGTACATCCCATGGAGTTTCATTTCTTAATTTTATTTCAAGCTCAAAAAAATACCTTGTTCTGTAAACAAGTGGCATAAGCGCTAAACTAATAGAATAGAATATGTATGGAAATGATATATCGTGACGCTAAATATTATGTCATTCGCGTACATTTTCTGTTCTATTTGTTTAGCGCTAATGCCACTTGTCTATAGTAGCTTAAAAACTAACATATACACCATTATTATTGTTTTAGACACGTTTGATAATTTTCCGTTCTTATGTTGTAAAATAACTAAACCAAGAAAGTGTGTCACGTTTACCTTGACTTAAAAAGGCTAAAAGATTCTCTTTTTTGTTAAAATTTGTGATAACTGCCAATCCCATGTAAAATTTAAGGTCTTGATATTTATCTCCCTTAACCACGACTTCATTAAACTTTGGACCTTTTAACTACGGATTTCTGTGGTCTCACAAACCCAAAAAATCCCCGAGAGAACCTGAAAGTTTCGATCTGCTTATATATGGGAATAAATCAACTTGTATCATGGCTATGTAAGGCATATGTTACACTATACTATGCCATCCATGATAGTACATGTAAAATCAGATTTACCTGAACTTTTTAGGTAACAAATAAAAATATGGTACGCAGTTATTTTATATGGATGTTTGTTTATTCCGTTGCCATAGTATGTACAATAAACTCAATTTGTTGTTTAGTAAGGTAGGTAAAGGATATTCGAGCAAGTACGCGTACTTATGGCTAAAATCTTCGATTCTGAAAGTTCGCGTACTTAAAGTAAGTACGTTTACCTGGTCGCATGTCTATGACCCGGTGTAGTTTTAGCTCAGCAAAATATAATACTTTACACTCAATAAGGATTTGCATTTTGTTGTATTATACCCTTGAATTGTCGAAGACCGAACCGCATGACACCGGGTGAGATCGCGTATCAAAGTAGTCTATGACAAACACACACAGATGTGGGTACATAAAATAAGTTGCACAATCTACTTATTATTATGAGGTTGATAGTAAATACACCGGCAAACATTTACCCTCTTATTCACAAAAGTTATACGAGGTTTATCAGTTCGTTTAACTTGAAAAGTGTTTTTCATAATCGCATTACTATTAATACGAAAACAAATTTTTTTATGAGTTGGTAAACTCGTGTAACTATTATGAATAAGAGGGTTAGTGTATACCTTTACATGTTTAGTATTTAAATGATGTTTGGACAGGGATGGTGTACTCGTATGTTCCATGCCTAACTGCGTAGCCGGTGAGCCGCTGATCCCATTCTTCCAACTGGGCCGGACCACGCGGATTAGGAGGGGAATTCTGGCCGTTGCGTAATTGGCGTAATGGCTGCCTGATTTATTGGTTCTTAAGATATTATAGCTCTAAGTAGGTATTTGTGTATGTTCATAACTGAATATTGTACATTTTGAGGGTTACTGGTTTACAAAGATAGAACGAGAATTGTTATCTTATTGAATTTTACGATAACTATTATGTTAAAGAAGAATTTAAAAGGTAAATATTGTAATTTGCCGAAGTGTATCTAAGGGCCGTACTCAATCTTACAGCTTAGTATTATATTAACGTTATTGTTGATTTTTTGGTAACTTTCGCTGTTTACCTGACTTACCTGAAATAATCATCATCGCAACATTGGTTACTTCCACTTCAGGCGTACCATATTACTGACGTGGGATTAATATTCGCAAATTAAATCTGCTTAGACAATATTTCTGATATAATAATATAATGCATATATACCACGCAACGTCGAAGGACAACATTACGAGGGACTTGCAACAACGAGTTTTCGATATGTGATACCCGCTTATTCGTTCTATGTCCGGTTTTATATGTTGATATACTCGTACAACCCGCAAGAGTTAACTTGAGACTTCGCTCGGATGACGTAAGCGTGAGATACTGACGCGTCGTTGGCGAGAGCGGTAAGAAGGCGGGGGTCGGGAGGGGAGCGCGCATTCCGCTCAGGTCTCAAGTTACTCTTGGGGACAATATATTCCTTGTTTTCAAAATTTGATAACTATATATAATTGCAGTATAATGTGTGCCATATTATAATTTCTAATCGAACCCGTGAATATTTCAAAATATAACTACAGTACATAAAAGGGAACAACTATACCCGTTTAATCATGGTTAAGTACAGTCGTAAACAAAGATTTCTATCAACAGTTACCTTGTTATTGTTGGTTATTTACCCAGTAACAACTTAACTTATTAAGACGGCTACGCTGAAGGGCAAACACTAACCTTTTGTGGGTATTTCGCGAAATAAAACAGGTTTATTGTTCGCCCAAGAGTTCTGAAAGTTCGCGTGGGTTTAGCAGAATATTCCCGAACTATTGTATAAGTATTTATACTTGTTACATTCGTATGGAATGTGGAGATATGGGTAAATGGAGGAATGCTAATGTTAAGGTTATGCCCCTATGTAAAATGTTTGGATTTTGGATGCGAAGTGCTAAACTTATGATCTGTTTGTAAATTTTAATTAACTTATTTTTCATAGTATCTTCAGTATCAGATTTTATTATTTATGGAATCAGACCATAAAAAAATTAAAAAATAAGCGCTCTGATGACGGAATACATTTTGTGCTAAACTCGGCAATTCGCTTTGGCCGACGTGGCAGGTATACCGTTCTTTCGGCGTAAAATTGGTAAACCAAGCCCCTAGAGCTTGTTGTTCCAGCCAGGAGCCAGGTGGTAGGGAATTTGCCCGACTGGATGGCTACCACCCCTGGTCTAAAGTATGTCGGCATAACAACCCTGTGTCATGTTCCGGCATTAGTGACCAGGTCCCAGTCTCCCTTAAGAGAACAACAGCGCATTTGTAGCACTTTTGGTGTTGCAAATGTCCATAGGCGATGGTAACCGCTCTCCGTCTGTCTGTCTGCTGAATTCCAGCAATTAAAAAAAAAAAAATTGCTATTATGAATTGTGTATATTTTTTTTTTTAAGAAAAGCAGACAAATACAATATGTATTTTATAAATAATGTTAACTACTCGTATCTGTGATTAATATGGTGTCCAAGAGCACTTTTCACATTTTATTTTAGGACATGCTATAATAATAATTTATTTTATTTTACCGCTAACGTTGCAATTTACATGTAGTAAAAGAAATAATCTATAAGATTGTTAGTACCGACAAAGACAAATTCACACCTGTCTACCTGTAGAAACACACTTTATTACCTTTCGGCATTTGGACTTGTTTTGATTATTTTGTGTTTAAAATTTGTGATTAGAAAACAGTCCATTGTGTATTGTAATCTTTTATGGCAATCATTAGCCAGGTGTGATTCTAGGAAATTCGGCCCACGCGGCCGGGCAGACATATTGCATTTGTGCAGTATAAAGCAATGCCTCGATAGATGGACGAGGCAGTCGAGCGATAACCATAAGCGAAACAAGACGTGTGTACTACAATCGGGAATCTTTTAGTGACGTACTTTGCGCGTTTTATGGAATAACGACCTTCTGCATTACGTCTGGACTTATTGAGTTCGGTTATATTTGTACCTGTGTTATACGTGTTTGTATAGTTCTAATAAACTCTATAGTAATTCTAACGGCATTTTAATTCGAGTCCTGCAACTCGTAACAACTGGTGTCAGGAGTGGGATTGCCGAAAGGTAATAAAGTGTGTTTGTACAAGTATGCAGGTGTGAATTTGTCTTTGTCGGTCGTAAAAATATTATAAAATTCTAAACTTGATGCATTTTTTATAAAACAAATATAGAATTACAGTGGAAACGACGTACTTAAAAGTATGTTTAGTACATTATATTTGAATTTGCCAATGGCCATAGTAAATAAGTCAATTTCATTTGAAGTGTTTATTATACGAATCTACCAATCGACAAAGAGGTGCGTGTAATCCAGTATTTATAAGTACAACAATTACCCAAAAGTATAATTAGTTTATTTACTATTTAGCATGGTAGAAGTCATTATTAACTAGAATAAGATCATATTTTTATTTTCGCAAAGATATTGTAGGCCGCTTCCTAATTTGTCGGTGGAGCAGCGGCACTGAATCGGTATCTCGGTATATGCGGTACTGAAACCTTACTGGTACCGAAGGGCAGAAAATCCTTATCACATAAATCGCGCAAGGTTCATCGTTATAAGATACTCGCTTCGAAAGTGCACTAGGAAACGCCTCGTTCGCAGTCAGAACACGACTGGCGCTATTCCCGACTGACCGACCCTTATCCATTTGTAAATTAGACATGGCCTCTTAGCAACATGCCGCCCACTGGTTCTTGGAATCGTAAGTGGTCAGCTTAATGGCTTCCAAGAATTCGCATAAAATACCAACAAAGGAAAGAAGGTTTTATGACGTCTTACAGCGGCGTGAACAAAGAGATTAGCGCGAACAATAGATCACTCAAATTCAAAGGAGTAATAAGACATCTGCAAAGGATTAGTATCGGCCTGTAACAGGACAATATATAGTGTTTATAAGACAGTGGTAGGTGGTAGGGCATTTGCCCGACTGGATGGCTACCACCCCTGGTCTAAAGTATGTCGCCATAACAACCTTGAGTTGTGTTCCGGCATTAGTGACCAGCTTCCAGTCTCCCTTAAGAGAGCAGCAGCGCATTTGTAGCAACTTTGGTGTTACAAATGTCCATAGGCGATGGTAACCGCTTTCCATCAAGTGGGCCGTCTGCCTGTCTGCTGATCTCCTGCAATAAAAAAAATTAAAAAAAAACAGTAAATTTTATTATAAATTTTTATGTAATTTTAGTCTTGTTACCTAAGAAAAGATGACGCTATTTTTAAAAAAAAATCATGACTTCATTGGTATCAACAAAAAATAGAATCTGGAAACAATAAAATCGCATTTAATATTCAACATGCCGATGTTTGCCGCGTGTCAGTCAATGACCTGATTTAAAAAATCTCATTCAACACATATTGCGAATGTGTCAATCAATGCTCCTTTTTGTAGCCAATAAATCTTCTAAAATATTTTGGTAAAATTGTATTACTTTAGCAGTTTCTTCACCTATACCTTGGATGCTTTTAAGAATCAAAATATTTGATATAAGCATTAGCGACTCCGGATTAATGTTATTTTAATTTAAATCTAAATCTGTGAACCAAGACTTAATGCAGAATCGCTAAATTAAGTTACATAAGTATGAATTTATATTCAGTAGGTTGCATTTATTGAAGTGAAACTTCTATATAGACGGGGGGTATTAAGATTTTTTCTGTCACGAAAAAGAGCTACGGCCGCGTGGTAGGGATAGGAGGTGTATATTGCGTGGTGAGAGGCGGTATAATGTTAGAGCAGATTGGTTTTTTTTGGTTCCGTATCGAATTAAGTTTTTTTGTTTGATAAAATAAAATATGTTTAAATAAAAAATGCATTCATTAAAATGTACCTAACCTAACCAAATCATAATTTGCAGTAAACTTACGAAAAATCGAAATGTGTGGCAACGGATAAGTGGAAAAACGAATCGCAAAAAAATTTTAACTTGGAGTTTTACGGACATGTTTTCAAATTGGACAAATTTTTTATAGCGCTTCGTTTTTCCACTTGTCCGTTGAAGTTTCACTTCTATTTTAATTCCAGGAATCGTAAAAAAAAACAATAGAAAATTTTCTAAATAAAAAACCGGTTAAGTGCATTTTAGGCTGAGCACAAATAGTGAACGACTTCGTTACTTAAAGTCTAGGAACTCTAATATAGACGGTAAGCGAAAATACAGCAAGATACGTTGGGTAATCTTTGATAATTGAAATTATGTCTCAGTTTAAATATTTCGTTCAAAACAAATTTTCACCTTAGTGTGAATAAATGAACTATATACAATTTGCATTGTAATGTTAATATTTTAGGGAATACACTTTTTATGACTTGAAACACACGTGTCATTCAAATTCAATAGTGTCATTATGAAACATCGTTATTATTTTTCAAAATTAACACGTATTATGTATTGTGGCACTTGTAGTTTTGTTGGTCATTTTGTTATACCACTTTACAGCGATTTATGGAATACATTTTTCCGAATTTCATCAATGTATAATTATATATAATGTTTCTGACATGCGGACTGACAGATGTATATTGCCGTAAATAATCCTTTATGAGCCCTATGCGGGCTTCTATGACTGCGCCCTTGTTTTTTTTTTTAGATATTATAGGTACAATGCTATAGGCCTAATTTATTTCATTCAGGGTGATAAAATAACGCACAAAAGGACCTTGGTGTTGGTGGACCAACTATGTAATATTTTGGAAATAAACATTTTTTTTAAAGAACTAGAACACAAATGCGCTCGTGCGCTGCCAAAAAAATGAGCGCGATGTTTTGTCTAATTTAACAGACGTTTTTGATGATACTACCATGTAGGTACGTATGTGTTGGAATCGAGCACTAGGGGCGCAGCGGGAACTTGTCAGGTGCAAACCGAAAAAATAATAGTCCTGCCTGGTCTGGCCATTCTTGCGCCCCCCAGAGTCTATGTCCTGCGCCTGGGCACCGGTGGCACCGCCTTATTTACGGCACTAATGGCAGGGTCTCCAGATTACGTTTTGATCATCTCCCCAATTTGATATCAGAAATAACATGACACCCAGTCCGTCATCATTATTATTATTTTTTTGCATTCCGGGGACAAAATATTATACCTACGTCAAATTTTTTCTACTAACGGATTTTTTTTGTTGTTGAATAACTTCCCCTATCTGGAAACCCTGGCCGTAGTAAGCTTAGATGATACGAAAGTATTTCTTAAAATATTATCTTACATCTTAACACAACTAAACTTGGAGCTACACAATAATTTAGCACTATTATTTGAGTTTGCGACTTTCGCGTTACTGTTTGCAACAAGAAGACAAATTTTTACTAAGCACACATGACGGGATGTTTAACAACACTAAAATTATACTTTCCACTGCCCTACGCAGTTACTGGAATAAGAAAAATGTGAATAAATTTTGTACAAAACTGGGAATTTCATTTGTCGCTGGTTGCAACTGCAAAAAGTTAACTGAAATTCCCAGTCCGTTGGGAACAGACTGCGATTCTGACCACGAAGCAGATTTAATTTACATCCACCATTGCATTCTTTTGTAGCTTTTGAAATTAAAAATATGAATTTTTCCCTACAATAAACGTTTAGAAATTCACCCTAAGCCTAAGATGGAGTCGCCGACATTTTGTGAAATTAAGAAACAATTTATAAGAGCGAAAAGGGCCAAGTGCACGTTTGTCTATGTACAGTAAAACGTTATTTCGTGCTAATGAATATCTCTTTTTTTCCATTTGGATGTCGGGACCCAAATAAAGTTTATACCAAAAATTACTCATCGGATTTGGTTCAGTCTTATTTCCGCTTAAAGTTGTACCTTAACTTTCTCCGGTTTTTTCCATATAGCTTAAAAAAATGTATATGCTCACTTTTTATGGCTATAGAAACGCATATATCACCATTTAAGGTATTTTAATTATTGTACTTTCTGACATAATTACAATTTTTAATGACCTGTCTAACGACACACCACATGCCTGTGTGCTCATTTTTTTTTTTGGAATCTAACCTTGCCTCTACCACCCTTATTGTTTATTTATTTTGTAACTTCGATTCATTTAAGATACCTTCCTAATGTTATACAGAGGGACAATTTTCCGTTTTCGTTATTTTCGTACGAAACCCCAAACGCTAACCAACGATAAAGCATCGCAAATTCACTTCAAATTTAAAATTTAAGACTTCGTACAGTATTAAAGAAACCTGGGAAAGTTTAATAAGGAACGTCCCAGCAACTTTATAAAGAGGGAGTGGGTAAAAAATGTAGGAAATTGTGAAACGAGGCAATAACAATTTTGTAAGAACAAATAAATGCATTCGCGATGCCGCGGTCCATAAAGCACCTTCATAAAATGGAACTGGGAACTGCTTTTAGGGTTAAATTTTTATTTTAAACATAGCAAGGGATTTTGATGGCTCTCCCACGTCGCTGGCACACGTTATCTTTAGATTTAGGGCTCGTGGCAATAATAACGCCGGGTGGAAACGGTGATTCAGACTGTCATCTCGCGTTAGAGGTGTGGATGGCCCTGATTTACTGTTGACATTTGCATAAATTACTGCAGATATTATTGAAATGTATTTCGAACAAATGAGCCCACATCCCACTTTGTGTTTTGATACATTACTCACCGTGCAATGCATACGGATTGAAATATTTTCGTAAACATTCAAGGTTTGGTCTTGTATTTTTAGAATTAAGGTTTCTGATGGAATGCAGAATTTGAGTTAAATTTTAGTACAGGTATCTATGGACTGTAGACAATCGTCATGTTTTTTTTTTTATTTTTATTGCAGGAGTTCAGCAGACAGGCAGACGGCCCACTTGATGGAAAGCGGTTACCATCGCCTATGGACATTTGCAACACCAAAGGTGCTACAAATGCGCTGCTGCTCTCTTAAAGGAGACTGGAACCTGGTCACTAATGCCGGAACACAACACAAGGTTGTTATGGCGACATACTCTAGACCAGGAGTGGTCGCCATCCAGTCGAGCAAATACCCTACCACCTGGCTGTGGGTTGTTTAGTCTCCTCTTACGACAGGCCGCCAGGCCGCAGGAAATTGTATTCTTTCTCCGTTCCTACACGGATACGTGTGGCGTCGTTGTCCCACGAAAATATTTAACATTTATTAGAAAAGATGCTGAAACATGAAAATATATTTAGGAGTTTTACATATTCCTATTTTATCGAATAAAATTATTTAGTGTAGACTGAGAGTTGTTTTTATACGATTTCTATAATATGTATGTATAACCTTCAAAAAATGTTCTCCAGTAAAAGGTTTTCAATATGAAAATTTGAATTTATGTATGAATATAGTTTTACAATACGGGTCGTTTAGTTTCCTTCACCTTTCCTGTGCCCTCAAATGACGCTTTCTTAAACAGGCAATCAGGAATAGATCGAGATAATGTCCCTAAAGTGACATGCCTCCACTTAATGTTGATATTAATTCAGGAGTAATGGTTATTGGACCTGGGCCGGCCCGCCACTCGCCATGTTTAAATAATATTTAATGGTCGCCGATTTGTAGTTGTTATAGCCTATTGGAGCAATTTAGTTTTATTGTCACCGATTTGAACTACCGTTGTGGTCTAGTGTTAGACTTTGGACGGTGTTATGTCCGACGAATTGTTGCTATGCTATTCTTATCTATTTCTATGTGTGATTGTGCATGTAGCCCAGATGATTTAATTCAGAGGTTAGTCAAAATTGGTCAATTGCGTATCAGTCTACCCGCAATGGAGAGTTAAAATTAAATGTATACAAAAAATATAAATTTATTTATTCAAACAAATAGATTATATAAAACTAACTTGAAAATATATTTAAATACTAAAAATAAACTATCTTATAAATAGTACCTATAACTTAGAAATATAGATTAATGACTATGAATAAGTCGTGCGTAGAAGGTTTGCCGATGGTCGTCCCTTCCGCTTCCTACGACTGGGACGTTCTTAGTAGGCTGGTTGCAATGCCGCCCTGTATGGCGAAACTTATTCGTGGGGCGAAATATTATTATGCGCCGTATCATAAATTATATATAAACATGTTTTATAAATAATGTTTAGTTTTAGTCATTAGTTATTGAGATTCTTTTTAATACTACATATATTCACTGAATATTAGAAAAAGAAATAGTTTGAGTGTACAATCAGTTTTTTTAGCGTTGATTTTCTTGTAACTCTGCCACCCCTAATCTATAATTTTATTATAGTTTATGTGATGGTCCCGAACGAGGCAAAATTATATAATTATATTTCAATTAAAATGGAACTAGAGAAAATAAAACGCCATTTTTTTTCCTTACATTCGAATAGCAACCAACTAGATTTTCTTTTATAAATATTATATCGATCGATTCGATATCGATTTTTTTATAATTATAATAACGCCGAAAATCGAGCTGCCAGTATTATAATATTGTAACAAAAAGTATTTATTCCACAGTAGTTTAATTACAGAATTGTGTACTTGCATATTTGATATACTATTCTGTCAAATTTCGATCATATAAATACAATAGTTTTTGAGGAAAATGACTGATATACAAAGACAGAGTTGAATGGAGGGAACGACGATTACTAGAAGTTCCGTTTTTGTCGAAATGGTTTCGGAACCCGTCCAACACTGAACTTTTAACGATGATTGTAATAGATAGATATATTTAAAAGGTAAAAGGATCGTATTATACTCAAATACACCAGACATGACATGCCTCAGCTGTTGGAGTACGTCGCAAAGTACCCTATTTGGCACCTACATCCCAATTTTACAAAGGCCGTCAGCTCAACAATATTGCTTTAACGAGCCGGGTGTAAAAGTCGGCAGTGCCATTAAAAGACGCACGTGTTTTCACATAATATCATGCTGGACTATTCAGACTTCTTGTGACCACCTGATTCATGTAAATTTTTGTTACAACAAAGATATTGGATTATTTATTCATATTCTAGATTTGTTAGAGACAAATAGATTAATGAATATTACAGGATATCATTTGTTCTATTATTATTGTTTATCCTCGTTTCCATGAGAGAAAATTTTGGAATGTCCAACAATCAGGCTCGCTCAACATCGGGCGAGATCAAAGGCCAACCTATACGAAAGCATTGTTTTTTGCTGGCCGCAAATAATATTTGAAAAACGAATGTCGATATGTTTTTGTTTTTTATCTGTAAATTACAATATATCCGCACGCATATATAGCATTTTTATTTAATTCCATTTAGATATTGTTGTTCACTAAGAATTTGGTCAAAATCAAAAACGATGTAGTAGTAGTTTTCCAGAGATTCGTGAAGAAACGGATTAAAAATTTACAAGTTGTTCGAGTTTTTTTTTGGTGAGTTTTTAACTAATTCTTGCATTTTTTTACTTAAGTATAAATTTGTCCATACAGCATTAATAAGTACCGTAAGATGTTTAATAGTGTCGAATATTTACACAAATGCAATGACTGTGACTCCTTAAAAAAGTGAGCATTGAAAGCCTTCTGACCGCCGTTTTGCTTTTTCGTTTAAAATTTCAGACATGCATAAAGCACACAGAAATCAATAGCATCAATATAAAGAAGTATAAATGAAATTCTTGTAAAACTATGAATTGTCAAAATGATATTGGTAGCCACAAATTGTATTAGTGTAAGCTACTGATTTATATAGGTTTTTTGCGTGGTTGCCATTAATAAAAAGTCAGTCGACACTTTCGAAACCCTTTTTATTAAAAAAGGTAAAACGCTAAAAGCGCTTAAAACTTATTTCGTCCGGAAATTAGATTATCCACAAAATGAGTCATCAATTTGTCTTCAGTGTGTTTAGGTAAAGCTGGGATGACACTTTTTGGAAACACAATAAAATCCACCGAAGGGCTTGCTTTTAAAGGCCTCGCCAATTTTCCCGGAGCACCCTTTCCCATTTTTTGATAAACGAGCAGCTCGATCGAACCGCCCGCTAAAGCCTTCTTTACATTCGAGGACTACAATTTTCATGTCTTGCCCTTAATATTTACAAGGGTGTCTTGTGAAGAGTATTACTGATAATACCTATATGTTGTATATTGGTACAATTTGAAAAGCGAAGCATTATCCATGATTCTGGTCATAGGCGCTTGAGTGCCCGTAGATGACTTTAAAAGCACTAACCAAAAGTAGGAAATTTAATTTTGTATCTTTGCAACCCTTTTGATGAGCTTGCTGATTGTATGGCACAATTTTAGATTAATATCCCTTGTCATTTTAAATGAATTGTATTTACTATATATTATCATAACATACATTAACTTAGGGCATATTTTATTTTTAAGTAATTTTATTTTTTATTCCAAGAAATACAACAATTCTACAAAAAGTACCAAAATGTACTAATAAAAAAAATGCTGCTGGTATGCCTTTATAGAAGCAGTATTGTATTTGCTTGTTCGTTGAAGCTATTTACATGAAAATCTGGTAATATTTTATCCTATGTAAATGCAACTTAAGATTCCAGTATCGATAGTATCCCGTCACAGGACAAATTTGGATGTGACGTGGCTCTAACCGGGTTGAGATAAACCCTTGCCGGTTGAAAGACGTATGGTCGCCGAAAGATAAAATGTTCTCAAACGCCAACTTTTACTTTTGTAGGTTAGAAATAGATAAGCCTGTTTGAGGAAGACATGTCAAAAAAGTTATCTTTTTGTATTTGAGATATGATTGTGTTTACTTTTTTGGACGTTAGTAAGATTAATTTAGTTTTTTTGTGATCCTTATGAAGAAATACAAGTTCATAAAATCCAGATACAAACGCTTTTATTGAATTTGTCATGATTTATTTGTAATGTCAAATGAATGTCAAAGAAGCAAGTGAGGTGTGTAAGAATAAGCCTAAATGGCGCTCTGTTGTTCGTGCCTACCCCGCAAGGGAACTGGCGTGAAGTTATGTATGTATGTTATTTGTAATGTTACTGATAGATTTAGATCATAGAATGTACACGTGTAAAGGTTAAGGCAGTTTTTGCAGTGAAAATTTATATTTAGTCTATATGTGGGGAGATATTACCTTCTAGATTCGTCCAAATTAGGCCTCCCCTTTCTAACTTTTAAAATAGACGATTCTGGAAAAATCATAGTGGTAATATTTAAAAAATAGTTACAACGGCTTTGAACAAGATATGTTGATTAGTTTTTGAGATTAAATGTTTTTTCTAAGATTTTGTAATTTAATGGAAATTTAATGACGTCAGTCGATTCGTTTAATTTAAAATAAAATATATATGTTCAGGGATAATTAATTTGTTTGCTATATTTTATGGTCGTAAAAAATATCCAAACCGGAACTAAACCATAAACTATTCTGGTAGAGGATTGAAAATTAAAATAAGAGCTATTTAATTCATCAAAACGGTTTCGCACCAAATTTATGTAATCCCAAAAAATCCCAGTCTAAACTTTACAATAGTTTTTATTCATGAAAATGGTAAGTAGCTTATTCAGGGTACGTTCAAGAGTCCCCAACAAAACATAAAAAAACTTTAAATATGAATAGAGACGAGAAAATCGTGGTGTTTTTTCCAGACCATAAATAATGTTAGATAAATATGTATCATTGTCCTGTGTCACGCTCGTATAAGTTCGATTATTTTTTTTCTAGGGCTGCCACAGTACATGCAATGTTAATGATATAGACAATGCTTCCGATATTTTTGAAGTGAAACTTCTATATAAACGGGGGGTCTTAGGATTTTTCTGTCACGAAAAAGCGTTACGGCCGCGTGGAGGAGCGGCTTAAATTTAGACTAGACGTGGTGAGAGGCGGCATAATTTTAGAGTATACTATGGATGCGTGTTTTGGTTCCGGATCCAATTCAGTTTTTTTGTTTGATTAAATAAATTATGTTTAAATAAAAAATGCATTCATTGAAATGTACCTAACCTAACCAAATCATAATTTGCATTAATCCTGCGAAAAATCGAAATGTGTACTGGGACAAATAGTAGAAGTAAAACTTCAACGGACAAGTGGAAAAACGAATGGCAACGGATAAGTGGCAAAACGAATCGCAACAAAATTTTAACTTGAAGTTTTACGGGCAGGTTTTCAAATTGGACAAGTACATTAACAATCTTTTTTTGTTTTTCCACATGTCCGTTGAAGTTTCACTTCTACTATGTGTCCCAGCAAACATTTAGATTTTTCGAATGTTTACTGCAAATTATAATTTGGTTAGGTTAGGTACATTTTAATGAATGTATTTTTTTTAAACATATTTTATTTTATCAAACAAAAAAGTGAATTCGATGCGGAACCAAAAAGCGCATCCATAGTCTACTTTAAAATTATGCCGCCACTCACCACGTCTAGTCTAAATTTATGCCGTCAGTCCACGCGGCCGTAACGCTTTTTCGTGACAGAAAAATCCTAAGACCCCCTCGTCTATATAGAAGTTTCACTTCAAAATGCAATTGATTATGTTGGAGGTACAAGCTTAGATGAATCTCTTTAAAATTATTTAGTCTTTTATTTTGATCGATTTTCGCATTTTTAGTTTATGTAGCAAAACAAACTGTATCTGTGGGTCCCTGAAAGCCAACCACAGTAACACTAAAAAGGAGGCAAGGCTAAATCCAAAACGAGTTTAGAAATCGGATTAGGAGTTTATAGATTAACGCTTTTAAAGATAAATTTAAACTCTATAATAGGTTAATTTTATTAACTAAGCAACTAACAACCCTACTCTTTGGGGGTGAGCATTCAAATAGTTCGTGCAGTTCGATACAAAGGGGGTTTTGAGCCTTCGAAGAAACCATCGCCTTTTTATGTGCCGATTTGACATAGCTGTAACACATTGTTTTCGCAATGGGACTGAAAAAAATTGAACGAATTTTGTGAAAAACTTGTGGTATTTTCAGGAAAACTACCCATTTTTGGGGGTGATCAGTATTCATGTCATTCCTGTTAGCGAAAGTTTACATTGAATTTAATATTCATCGGTTTATTCACAAAGCCGCAAATAAATAACAACGACTTTTCTTTGGCGTTGCCATGACGAAGAATTTGTTAGTAAATTTTAAAGGCGACAAAAAAACGCGACTGCAGCGCCATCTTTTTGGCTATATTTGTCTTTATCACGGAATCGATTTCAATTATCAGCATAAAAAGTATCCCAAGTTTTGACTCGTATAAGCTAGATCTGTGTTGAGTTTCATTTAAATCGGTTTAGTAATTTTCACGTGATGCTTCTTCAACAGACGGACTAAAAGCCTAAAAGTTGCATTTTCGAAATCTTTTGGTCATAATTTCTATATCTATAATATATGTATCTGTATTCTGAGATTATATGCTGTGTGTGTGTAAACACATAACTTTATTTAAATAATTGCATATACAATTATAGATATACCTATGTATATCAAAACACTATGCATACTATATCACTTTATTATCTATTTTTCATTCTTATTAATATGAATATTTTTTTTAGGTTGAAATTTGTTCCAGTATACTTATGGCTGTGATTATATTAAATAATTATTTTTATACGGGTTTCTAAATAATATGCGTAGACTCAGGGGTGGGCACTGAAAATCAGCTGTGGCGGAGTATCTCCCGACACAGCAATATAACTGAGTGCCAACCTTATTTGCCGAATTGCGGCATATATCTATAAAAAAAAATTTGTCTGTGTCGCATTTGGCAAATAAACTTTTTCTTTCTTTCTTTCTTTAATTTACCTCCCTGTATATTTCTAATTTTTAATTTCATTACACAAACTCCGAACCCCCAACAGATTTATTCAGATCTAAAATTTCGCAACTAAAGGGGCACACAAACAAATTTAAAAAATCAAATTAGTATTATATTTCAAAAAGCACACAATCAAGGAGTGCAGAGGTGGCTACCTAAATATATTTATCGTTTGTCTAATTACCCATTAGTAGTCCCTTTTTCCTGAGAACGCAATTAATTTACAATTATGTACGAAGGGCTACAAAGCCTTATTAAATAAAATGTTCGAAAGACTGCCCCCATTTATTTTAAGGGAATTTCTTTCTAAGACGAATCTTTAATTACTTGAGATTTATTACAAATGTGCCGTTTGTTTATTACAAAATGATAATTCTTTATTAAAACCTTTGCTTTGTTATTTAAATGGTTTACTAATTATACTTATCCGCTTACGCTTTAATATGGTGAAGTTGGTAATCAAAAAGTATTATTAATTTTAAAAGCAAATAATTCTTGAGACATGAGACCAGCGTTTTCTGGTCTTGTCATTTTTACCTGAATCGGACAGAGTCGGCATTTCAGGACGTTGACTACCAGCGTAACATTATGATTTACGATCTAACATTTATATCTATAGAAAGTTAATTACTATTTTTAGCATAAATTTATTGATTTATCAATATGGATAATTAAGGGTTCCGCAGAAGTGATGAAAGCCCCCACCGTCTTTATTATTCTACTACGAAAACCAACAGGCAAGATTGAACAAGCACTCACGCAATGATTTTCACTAATCGATTTCGGGTATTTGCCCGACTAGATGGCTAGAATATGCCGCCATAACAACCTTGAATTGTGTTTCGGCATTAGTGACCAGATTCCAGTCTCCCTTAAGAGAGCAGCAACGCATTTGTAGCCCCTTCGGTGTTGCAAATGTCCATAGGCGATAGTAACCGCTTTCCATCAAATGGGCCGTCTACCTGTCTGCTGAACTCATGCAATAAAAAATGTCAAACAGGTTTAATGAAATGTCATTGAAAATACCCCATATCCCAAAAATTATAGGTGTTCTGTTTCTAAAACTGCAACGGAATCCTAAAATCAATGTATACATCACCCGCGTATAAGACGTAAACAAATTTGCAAGTCCCAACGAAAAGCCTTATGAAATATAAGTTATTTCGTCTGGCAAGATGAAGACTGGCCGTCGTAAAGAATATAAAATGTTCAATCATGATCTTAGAGACGTTCCCATCCCATCCCTCAGACGCTTTATCCAAAGTATTTGAATTTTTAATAAACCCCTATACGTGCGTCTCCAACGATTTTCTTCAACAAAATATTCACAAGATATGCATTTAACGAGCTCCGCGCTATGGCAAGGTGAACCCAACGGTGTGTTAATGAAGTTACTTTAAAACATTTTATGCAATATTAAAATTGAATATTGTGAATACCTATATACTCGTACGTAAGTCATTAAAAAAGTTTATGAGTGCAGATAGATTATTATACCGCATCTGATTATGTTCAACTCTAATGTTTTGTATAATATTATTGGATAGTAGTAAATAATAAAAAAACTGTTTTATGTTAAAGTAAATTTAATGACGTATTATTAAAATCACTTCTAATGACGTTTCATTAAAAGCATTTTCATGACGTTATATTAAAATCATTTCTAATGAAGTCTTGTTATAATCATGTCTAATGACTTTTTATTAAAATCAGTAAATGGTGACATTTTCACTTCCAAAGTCGTAGTAAATATTGTGTCTCTTAAAGTACAAACTACCGTAGGTACAAGATGCGTCGAGGTCTGAAAAATTCCAGGTGAACAGAGCTTAATAATAATTCTATGCACATTTGTTTAAACAAGAATCTTTAAGTAGCTTTTGAGATTGCAGTTATTTCAAATTTTAGGTTTCTGCAATAAAATGCAACCTTCTGAACTTCTGGATGTTGATCACTTCTACGGAATCCCTTATTGTTCATAGTCTAATACTCACTTGGCCGAGTTTTAAATTATTTATAAATACATAAATATCACAAAATTACCAATAGCATCAGAAACTTGTGAGGTTTATATAAATGCTATGACTCTCTGTACTCATAGCGTACCTACTAATTTTTTTTCGTATGGTCCATTAAACCGATTAAATGTTTACTTCACAAGTTAAAAACTTCAAGGCACGTCGGCCATTGTTGTCTTTTTCTTTTTGTCTGGTTGTAAGTTTGTGCGACACTATCTGAAGCATGTGGGTGCTGCGGTCACGTAGGGGCTACTCGAGTTTAATTAAGTGGTAATTAATTTTGTACATTGCATTTAACTTCAGGACATTTTATAGCAAACGTTATTTATGCTGTTCGTTCAACTTTTTACTTTTTCACTATTTAAGCTTTAGCATTCACTTTGTTAGCTTTCGAAATCAGGATTTGCTTAACTACTTTTCCTTTACACTTTAGCATCCCTATTTATAAGACTTAATATATAGAAGAAAGAAAAATACTTTATTTCAAGAAATAGCAACGCATTTACATTGCTACACTTAGACTTGCTTACATTACATCTCTCAAGACGTCAAGCCGACATTCCTTGGGCCTCCCTTATCTACCGGAGTCTGGTATGTGCATCTCAGAAAAAACAGCCGGTTTTCGTAAAACGCACCTGGTGTAATATAAGTTCAAATTCAAATTCAAATTTTTTATCCAAAATTAGTTCCATGTAAGTCTAAATTTATGTACACCGCTTCGCAATGTGTTATCGCTGTTCAAAGGAGAAGAAGCGGCAAGAAACTCCCTAGCAACACGTCTAACTAAAAAAAATGTTTTCATCATAATTATTTATATATTATCTCAGGCTCTTTTTTAAAATATGTATATACAAGTTACACATTACAATTAATTTTCAGAGAAATAATGGTGTTGTAACAAACAAAAAAAAAATTGTCACCGTCGCAATAATGACATACTAAGAATTCATACTGCGACAAATCTCCATAGATTCCTTACATGTTATGCAAAATATAAAATAAACGTTACATAGAGCATAGTATAAATGAAAGCCTAGACGATTCACTTGTAGGTACTTTGTCTACTGTGTCATGGACATGAAGGTTGTCGTGGATGCGGGAATTCCTGACGCGGTTCTTTTGCGTGATTCGACACATTTACTACAGCATATTCATTTCCGTGACTCTATGTTAACACGTCTGGTATACTCCACCAATAAAAATACATGTTGCACGGACAATGACTTGACGTCGTAACAGGTCGTATTTTACAACACAGCCGGGGGTGTGGCACACAAAACATATGAAGATAGTTGGAGGTAGTAATTTTACGCATTATATAACCCGTCCCTGGGCCGAAATGCGGGCATTCGTCATCCGACTTCCGCAAGGGCCAAAATCGCCCTTATTTTGAGAGGACAGGATAAACTTGTATCCGGTTACAGATTTATTTTCCACTCGTAAATTATATGAAGACCCCCGATTTATCTGTTTTTGTCATGCTGTAAATTTTGTGCTTTGTCTGATTTCCTTTTAATAAAACATATACTACTACTTGAGAGTCCTAATAGCTCTATTAATCCTCGTTTTTATAGATTATCGCTAAGTAGTGACTTACTACATAAAATAGGACCTACTCTACCAAATTTGCATAATACGGTATGTGAGGACTTTATATTGGAGTAATATTTAAATTTCACTATTTTAGAGTCCTGTAGACATTTTGGAGATAACGCAAAACCTTTATGAAAACGTCATATCCTGCCGTCGTAACTTAAAATTATTTTTAATTTCTCCTATTCCGAAAGTACGCTTGGAGTTGTCTAATCACAGGGATGAAAACAGTGCTTTTCGTCCCTGTGATTTAGAAAACTATGCGAACCATAGATAATACATGCGACTCATGTCCCAACTTTTTTTACAGTCACTGTTAAATCGCGGCATAAATTGTAATAAAAAAATATCAACAATTTTGTAACATCATTTTATATTTATAAATTACTTTCACGAAATTATTATATAATTTACATAATTTTGAGCGAAATACATTAGTCACAAATAAAAATACTGGCTGGTAGAATGCCACTGTCTACGCTTTGAATTCCCGCCACGAATACAATAAGAAAACTGTTTTATTATTGTCTCTGGCAACTTTTACTTTTTTTCTCCTAATACTATAATTTGAAAAGAATGCAATAAACGTTGTTAAACATTCTAATTTTCTTCATTTTAATTAAAACCAATAATATAAAATCCAAAAGGGAGTATTGCCTAAAGAGAGACTCTGTAACAGCCACAGAAAAAAAATACTTGACGTTTCATATGTGACGTACGTGATGACGTTTTATCATATTTAGATATGGATTTAACGCCTGATTGTATTAGAGTAGTTGTTTGTTTAGAGTAGTTTGTCGGTGCCAAGTAAAACATAAAAATTACTATATTTTGCACATTTCTTGTTATTTTTTGTTTTTCTTAAAAAAAAAGAAAGACGAAAGAAAGCGGTAAAATATAATTTTTTATTTTCAAGTCGGTTTGGTGTTAGTTAAAACAATAAATATTTTTTACTGTTTAGTTGCGCAAGCACTTCTATAGCTTTAGAAATAATATATTAAACGCCTGTAGAAATTGTACTACTGGCAGGCGTATATAAGGTTACTATGTCACTCTTTGGTGTTGACGCTCATCAACAAGGGTTGTTCTCGATTTCCCTACGATCCACTTATCAGATTCTTACTCGGTAATCATGGGAACACCATGGATGTATACTCTTACGAATAAAGAAAAAAATCTGTTCACAATAGACAGAGAAATCGCATTACATGAAATTAAAAAAATTAAGCGCCTGTAGAAAATGTAATACCTACACGCGTATACAAGCTTTTTTTCCAAGAATTTAGGCACACGGCGCTCTTTAATAAGTAATGGTTACTCTCGATTTCCCTGGAATGCACTCACCAAATCCTGACTTGGTGACCACGGCACCACGTCGGGAGTACAGATTTAAAGTAAAAAAAATCAAAATTGAAAATTGGTTTAGAATTGACGAAGATATCGTCTTACGGAGAAGTCTGTCATCAATTTTCGTGGGTTTCTCTAATTCCTTGGAATCCACTCATCAGATATTGACATGGTGACGAAAACGGGACCAATTCGGGAGTATAATATTTCGATTTTTTTTTTAAAGAATCGGTTTACAATTGACGGAGAAATCGAGTTACGTTTTAACGATATTAAGCACGGTATTTTATTTGTTTTTTTTCCGACGGTTCGGCCACTTTTCAGTAGCCATGATCACGGAAGACAAAGATGTCAAGTGTTAATGAGTAATGTTAAAGTTTTTATTTTGCCTACCACCAACTTGTTCATTTTAATTATTTAATTTAAATTTTTTGTTAATTTTTACTGAATCGAAGCCTAAGGTAAATTACCCCCGCTTCGTAATATGTTGTGGCTTGAAGAGAATAAATAAAATAGCGCGCTTAATACCCGAAAATATAGTTTTATTATGAGTCAAATATTTTTGTTGTTTTGTAAGCGAACGGGTTATATTTTTTACCCGAACCAACATTTCTAATCACCCATTCTGCCCACGGAACATCCTCTGAGTGCAAATAAGTAAAAAACCTCGATGAAATATTATATTTTCCACGGCGAGAGGTTTCAATCGTGGCCTTATTTAATTAAACTCAATCTCGTGGGATTCTTTTGCCAGTTATGCTGTGATTTTTAGATGTACATTGTGTCTAGTCGGTAGTCTTGCTAACAGACTATAGTTGAAATAAAAAGAAAACTGTTTAAATCTATAATTAGGCGAAAGTTGTGCTTTATGTATGGTCTTACGTCACTCTGTATGTTGAGGATATTTTGTCGGTCACTTGAAAACCGTCAAAATAATTTATTAAAAATAATTTATCACAGCAAAATATTTCCCATATTTTACTGTGATAAATTATTTTCAAAAATCTATTAATATTGTTACATACCGACAAAGAAATGCGCACACCTGCCGGTCGTAAAGCGCAGTTTATCGCCTTCCCGGATTTAGGAATTCTTTTGTTTACTTTGTGTTTAGAAGTAAAACATGCTATTGTTTTTCTACTTGTTTTATGGCCGTCATTAGTGTCGAACTAATCCTTATTGTTATTGTTTTCAACTTTGTTGGCCGTTCGCAGGTGTACAAATTACATTTTCTTGGAAGAACCCAGCCCACGAGCTTCCATTGTGTATTGTACAGTTTACTATAAAACAATGCCCGAACGGAGGGGTGGGGCAGTCGAGTGAGGGTTACGATACGAGCAAGACGTACATTCGACAAGTGATATAGTGACGGACTTTGCATGTGTTATTGAATCGTGCAGTTTGTACTAGTAGTGTCTAGTTATATTTGTACCTATGTTATACGTGTTTGTATAGTTCTAATAAATTCTATAGTGATTCCAACGGCATTTTAATTCGAGTTTAACGGGTAGATTGTTAATGTACTTGTCCAATTTGAAAACCTGCTTGTAAAAGTTAAAACTTTGTTGCGATTCGTTTTTCCACTTGTCCGTTGAAGTTTCACTTCTACTATGTGTCCCAGCACATATTTCGATTTTTCGCAGGTTTACTGCAAATTATCATTTGGTTAGGTTAGGTACATTTTAATTAATGCATTTTTTATTTAAACATATTTTATTTTATCAAACATAAAAACTGAATTCGATCCGGTACCAATAAAAACATCGACGGTCTACTCTAACATTATGCTACTTCTCGCCACGTCTAGTCTAAATTTATGCCGCTCGTCCACGTGGCCGCAACGCTTTTTCGCGACAGAAAAATCCTAAGACCCAGTCAATATAGAAGTTTCACTTCAAAAAACATAACTGGAATTGACTATGAAATTGAATGGAAACTACGAAACATTTTTTCATAGATTTCTTGTTTTTCGATATACTTTTGAAAAGCATAATAATTGTTAGACATAGATAGTTTTTAATCGCAATTTATGTGTCATTGTAGAAAAGTCTCAATTTAAAGCCAATCAATACGTACTGTATTGTAACAATTCAGTTGATATTCAAAGTAAAGCTACATTTTACCATTTCACAAGGACGGGCACGATGATTTTGCAATGGTTCCGGTTTAGGCAAAATGGGTACAAAACCATAAATATGAATTTTAGACAACCTGTTCAGGAAAATTTTATGTTCCTTTATTTATTATAATTTTGTTATGAGAGCTATTATAGAATATTTACAGTATATTTACGGTAGGCATTTCGTAGTAGCTCTTAAAATAAAGTGGAATTTGAATTTGGCTAGCGTGACAGTAATAGGCATTATCCATTTGGCAAATTTACCAATTTGGGCTCTCAAAAAGATAGTGAATTATTATCTAAATTGGAATCGCCACCAGTAACGCAATTTTGATAAATGAGCTATTTAATTGAAACAATAAAATTAGTGAATCTAAACTAGTATGGATATATAATTTATAATATATATAACTAATACCTCAACAATAGTCTTTATAAACTCAGCTGGGGGTTCTGTATTTTACTGTTGATTTACTTTCCTTACTATTGATTAAATTTTGATATAACTTATGTCAAATTTTAACCAATGGTAGGGTAAATGATAGGTCGGTAAGATAAGGGAACCGGCCATAAGTGATAACACAGCGGGTAAGTTTGGTAGCATAATAATCTATCTATAACATTATAAAATTCTAACATGCCGTATTTGTACACTAAACCTAATTAAAAAAGAAACAACTGGAATATTAAGTATATTCCTAAAGTCTAAACGACACAGAACACCATCCATTTTTTTAGATTTCTTGCTTGTTTGTCGATTAGTTCGGGATTCACGTAAAAACTACTGGGTCGATTTCTATGTGTTTTTCTGTGAGCGACAGCAAATTCTTACACTTAAAATTTACGCTACTTTTATCCTGGAATTATTTAAAATGGCCAGATTAATAAAAAAAATGAATTTCAATGAATTTTTTTCACTGATCGATAGCAAATTTTATTTAATAAAATGTGTGATATTTTTTATCCCGGGAATTCTGTGGGAATTTCAAGTCAAGCGTGGACGAAGTCGCGGGCATATCCTAATAAATAATAAACCTAACATAAAGGTATGGACCTCGAGAGTCCGTAGACCGTAATAAAAACAAATTAGTAATTGTAAAATTTATATATATTTGTATCTTGTGTGTACACATAAGTATTGTAGCGATCGGAGATGTATATACTGCCTGATGTGCTTTTTTATAGAAATTCAGATCGAAGAATGCCGATCCAATGAACAACTAATTATAAACTATGATTTTCGTACAATAATTAGCCACCGTAGAGAGGTACTTTAGCGCGTGCATTCGATCAAAGTCGAAGTCAGAATGATCTATCGTCATTATGCCCGTTTACTTTTATATTCGATTAGTAATCACAACTACTCGCAAAAATTATAAAGTACAATAATAGGTGGCATTACTCGGAACAAATGTTATTACCAATACATATATTATAGTAATTTTTGTCCCCAAAAATGCGATAGTTTCCATGAGATACGGAAGTGAAGACCACGCAGCCCAAGTTGCTAGGAATGCCTTACTGTTATATTTAATAATATGATATATGCTTTGGATTTAAAAGACAATTTTTATTAAATAATAGTAACCCAAAATGGAGCCCACGTGAACATTGCAATATCGTTTCCCTGGTATTGTGCTAGCATAGGATCTAAACTGCCTAAGTTTCTCTATAAAAATGTCGTCTGTAAACTTTAAGCTGTATTGTGACCTGGGATTACCTTTTTTTTAATAACCACCTATTTTGCCGTACATATACTATTAATATTTAGGCATAGTAATCAAAAACAATGTTGCAAGGTTGCAATTTTATTGTTATCGCATGACTTTAAAGATCTTGTTGTAAATATATAATGTTAGACCAGTTTGTTTATTGGAATTTGATTGTTTTACGGGTTTTTAATGGAAATAATATTTTCTTAAGTTTTCGCGACTTGTATACATAATAAAACTACGTTTTAACGGTTTTAAGCGCGGTAATTCTATTTGATTTCGGTTTTTTCGACGTTTTGGCCACTTTTCACCGCCAACTTGTTAATTTTATTTGTTATTTTAAAATTATCAAGTTGGCGGTAGGCTAAATAAAACTTCAACAATACTCGTTGTCACTTGACATCTTTCTCTTCCGTGATCCCGGCCACTGAAAAGTGGCCGAAACGTCGGAAAAACCAAAATCAAATAAAATTACCGCGCTTAAAACCGTTAAAACGTAGTTTTATTTTTAATGGAAATGTTAGGATCGGGTGTAAATAAAGTCTATATTGTATATTAACAACTCTTGCGCAAGTTGAAGCGTGGAATGTTAATACGAGTATTATGGAAACAGAAAAATCTATTTCTATATTTTTTGCTTTATACGTTTAGAATGTAAACTTACTATGTTAGAATCTGTTAAACACAGATACGATTAAAATTTGTGTTTGTTTCACTCCAAAGATATAGAAAAACTAAATGTAGCTTTTTTAAATATACTGCTATCTAGTCTAATATATGCTCCGGATCCATTTAGGTTGCTTTCCAGAATTTTACACCGTACACGTTTCGCCTTAATTTTCTACTTATACCAACAGGGTATGGGTAACTGCAATGCACGTACTCCTTTCTCGAAAGCATCGTGTTGTGGTATTATGAGGAAATTTAATGCATAGTTGGTGCCTCGTTTGTTATATTTATTACAACATTTGTGTGTGCGAACGCCGTAAAGATATTTTGAGAATCGTTGTGTTATCATTTTGTTTGTATTTTGGTATACCACTCTATGCAAGATGTAATAGCTCAGTGCACTGGGTCTCATTCCAATGTGAGTTGTGCCCGAACGAATAATATGTAATACATGGTGCTAGCACTGACCTTCATTATTACCACTGGACTGGCTACTATGTAAAAATGACAAATATATTTTTATGTCAGTTTGACGCGGTACTTGATGCAGTCTTTGGAACTAATGATAGTACTAACACTAGTATTTTTTTTATTTTATTTTTATTGCAGGAGTTCAGCAGACAGGCAGACGGCCCACTTGATGGAAAACGGTTACCATCGCCTATGGACATTTGGAACACCAAAGGTGCTACAAATGCGCTGCTGCTCTCTTAAAGGAGACTGGAACCTGGTCACTAATGCCGGAACACAACACAAGGTTGTTATGGCGACATACTTTAGACTAGTATAATAACTTTTTACTTTCCTCATAGAAAGTGGGCATCCTTTAGCCATGAATAAGCTAAACTTTTGCACAGTGTCATCAGATTAAAGGAAATTAAGTTTTGGGGTATACATACGCCTTGTATATAGTCACTAGACCTGTTGTTTGGGCTAGGAAACATGTTTTTAGGGTCCACCAATAGGTTTTGAATGAATAATGGGAAAAACAAAAATACATTCGATAAACAAGGTTATGTCACTTTTGTTGAAAAAAAGTTTGATTTGTGTTTAGGAATACAATTACACCTGATATATAAACATTAAAACTGTTTTTATATTTAATAAACAAGTTTTTAATTAGTTATTATAATTTTAAAGTTCATAATAATAAATCACAGTACTGACACTTTTTTTTACTTTACGACTATAATAAGCATAAGAAAAAAAATTCGATATGTCAATAATATCGATTTTTAAATATGAAAATTGTTTTTTTTTGCTTAGGTATATATTGCGAGTTTGAATTAGTAGTATGTTTTTAAACGATTTATTTTTATTACAAAAATCCATGTATTATAATTTGCAGTTTTATTTTCTAAAAATGTGTAAATTTACTCTATGAACAACAGTAGGATATTGATAGTTTTTGAGTAGTAATTATGTGTTTTTGTGAGAAATGTGAACTGTATAGTCAAATGTGGCCTTTCGAGTTTTATTCCGTTGAATGGTCAGGATTGTAGCCTACAATACAACTGCGCCTTTTTTATTCCATTTCTCTTTTAGTTATATGAATGTACTTTGTGTTTTATTATGGATTTTTCGACTACCTGCGCTGTTTCGGTTATATTGATTATTTTTACGTTGACTGGCTTTCTCACTGGACGTCGATTGCATTGCTTAATTTTGAATTTTGGCCAAATCCTCTATCTGAATTTTTGGGTGTGATATAGATAGACGGGAGGTAAATTAATGGTTAGGGATATCCTTACAGTTTATTTATAGCCACTAAGGTTGTGAGGGATGATCGAAAGTCGACCGACTGTCACCATTTATTAATTGATAGCTATTTAAATGATGGTTACAAATCGGTTGTGACATTTGCTGACCGCTATCATGGCACACTCGCTTGGCTTGTGGGCTTTAGTCTGCGTTTTTAGACTGTTTTAAATGTCTTTTACATTGACCATTACCTTTCTTCTGCATTTCTCGTCTTCAGACATAAGAAATAAATACACCATTTTGAAATAAATTAGTTAAGCTATGTTTACACAAAAATCATATCTCAAAAACTACATGTTTACATGTCTCCTAGACATGGGGGTTGCAGAAGGGAGAAGTACTCCTCCCCCGAATCCCCCTCCGCTCCCCCACTACTTAAAATTCAGTGACCACTATTGTAAAGTTTAACCTATCTTTCTAGAATATATTCTAGGAAATACGGTACGGAGTTCTTTCCACGGCATATATTGTACATACATGTAACGTAAACGCTACGAATACAGAACGAAGAAGATTTCTAAAGGTAACGCAAATATCATTTAGAAAAAGTTAGTTTAAGCAATACGTAATACAGACTTTGTCTTCATTCAAATTAAACCAGCACGTCTGTATCCCAAGGGATTGTTGGAAGATTAATTTTGTCCGGTGGCCGGCTATGAGTTATTGTTACATTTGAGTGAGACCTTCACTGTTTCTAACTAATGCCAATATAGCATTGTTTACTTATTGCTATTTGCATATTATTTTATTTTATAGTAACTGTTGTGGGTTAATTTTTGTGCAATATTTAATTTTGTTTTTGTGTGAAAAACTGTCCTTTGCGCAATCATCTGTTGCTGGGAAAAAGTTACAGTTACATTTGACGCTGATTGTACCATGGTTTTGGTTTTGACTTTCAACCTCTTTTCATAACATTGAAATGAACCTGGCAAATGTGTGGTCCATAAACTATGGCGGGTTCCATGGCGGTGACAAATGTCTACTGTTTTGTTGTTATCAATGGAACCATAATAAAATTCATAGAAAATACTCTATATTTTAAAAGTTACTTAACGGATATTACTCGAATCAATTTTTTGGAGCTGCATAACCTCAAATTTTGTGAAAGTTTCCCATTACATTTTTGTAAAGTTAGACGAGTTAATTTTATGAGTTTATTATCTTCCTTTATTGCTACTAGTGGTCGCCTATTGGTCGAAATTCGACCATAACTAATTTAAATTATAAGTTTGAACATTATCAAGGTTCTGTTGTCAAAGACTATACTTCTATAATCACAGATTTCGCCAAGGCTACAGCACTGTTAATTTGACTTTAACAATAAACAAAAGAGTATACATGCGTGTGTGTTTCAAATGCATGGTAGTGTGCGTAATGTTTTTTTATTGATTTAATGTATGTTTATGCATAATTAAAAACAAATAGTATTCTGCACTTTTTCTCTATATAAACTATAAGTGTGGGAAATTTCATACTCCTCCTCAATTTTCGTAAAAAGTTTTTGCTGTGTTTTGCTGTGATTATATTTTTTTTTTAAATGGGAAAATATATTCATTCTTCTCTGATAGATCCATGTCAATTGCCTATACCCAGCTACTCGTTATTTCTTTGTAAAATGAAACAATATACTCTACTCTGTTATCGCATAACACTGAGCAATAACCGTTATTGTATTAACGCTGTCCCTTTTGCTCTGAGTTCAGATAGACCTTCCGTGAGGGCCGCAGGTGGCCCTTAGATTGGCTAACTTGGAAATCATTTAGTTGACCCGCTTTGGTCACTCCCTTAAGACTTAGTTAAGTACCTTCCCATTGTTTATTTATTGAACCATTTTGGATAAAGCATTTGTATTGAAATAAATGACTCGTTTGTTTTGTCTATATTTATAGTTAGTCAGGTGCTCTATAAAGTCTTGTGCTTTCTGTAAAATATGGCTTCGCATGGTTAGTAAATCTAGCTAGTGTCAAGTATTTATAAATATTAAATATTATAGATTAATAATTAGAGATAATTTAATAATTTGCTTTGAGGAGATCGCTTTTAGCGATAAGGCCGCCTTTTGTTTTACCAAGTAACTATTGTCTTGTTGTGCATTTTTGTAATTTTTGTTTTGGTGAACAATAAAGTGTTGTCTATGTCTATGTCTATATCTACTATTCATCTATGCATCACGTGACAGCCCGGCCCATATAATCCCAATTCAATCTTAAGCCAAATTCTAGTCCTTTAACAGACACTAAACAACTGACTTCTTCTTAATATTAGATTCCGAGAATAATATTATTGTTTTTTTTTATTGCAGGAGATCAGCAGACAAACAGACAGCCCACTTGATGGAAAGCGGTTACCATCGCCTATGGACATTTGCACCACCAAAGTCGCTACAAATGCGCTGCTGCTCTCTTAAGGGGAGACTGTTTAAAAACCATCATCATTTACACAACGATTGTTTATTATTATTCAAGAAATATTTGGGTATTAAAAACAAACCTGCACTGTGTAATAACACTATTTAAGTTCCCACCATAAACGTATTTCTTCATGAGTTAGCCTTAGGTCAATAATCTTCTATTATATTTTTAACAATAAATCGGCTTCTTAGATGAACTCTTCAGTTAAAAGACCACCCTATTTCTTTTAAGGATTCTTAAATATTTAAATCTTATTCTAGAGGTTATAATAAATATGAAATCTGGAGCTGTACGATCCAATTTTTCAGCATTATATAAGAACCCTTAACTCTCCTCAATAAGTGCTAAAGATAGAAGTTGCCAGTTACTATGTAGTATTAAATTGGATTATTTCTTTTAAGATAAAATACGGGAAGATTATTTATATTCATTTTAATTTTCTGAATCTTGCAAGATATCGAAAATTTTCATTGAAATTTCTTGAGATCTCTTTAGAAAAAAAAACTTGTAGACAAATTGATAGGCAACAACTTTAAAAGCGGTTATTTATGATTATACATCTTATGAAAGGCACTTTTTGATTAAGCCGATGTTCGACGACGAATCATTTTTCTCTTTCAATTTGGATGAGTCAACCAAACCGATCCATATAAAGCATAAACTTGATTCATACAATGTCATTGTATAACATCTTGTTCATTCAGTTCTGTGCCTTTCAACCAAGTTATTAAATTTGGTTGATCGGTCTAATATCAGTATTACTAAAAATTTAGTTTATTTTGAAATCTCAGACACTGCACTTTATGAGCATAGGAGACTTATTGCAAGTGAACTTGAATTGAAGTTATACTCTTCTATTCTGACGTACGTCTTCTGTAATGCCACAGATCATTTTATCATCCTCCATACTGTTACGAACACGTAATTCACAGTTCTTACAAGTATAGCTGAATACAACAAAACCAAACCGTAGGGCAGAAAATATTTATCACATAAAACACGCGAAGTTCGTCGTTATAAGATATTCGCTCCGAAAGTGCACTAGGTAACGCCTCGTTCGCAGTCAGAACACGACTGCTGCATTTCCCAACTGACCGACCCTTATCCATTTTAAATAAGATATAGCCTCCTAGCAACATGCCGCCCACTGGTTCTTGAAATCGTTAAATGGCCAGTTTAATGGCTTCCAAGAATTTGCATGAAATGCCAACAGAGGAAACAAGATTTTATGACGTCTTACGGCGGCGTGAACAAAGAGATTAGTGCGAACAATACATTACTCAAATTCAAAGGGCTAATAAGAAGCTTGCAAAGGATTAGTATCGGCTTGCAACAATACTATCCTTCCATCTCTATATAAGTCTATATTTACACTTGTGTCCATTGTTTACCAGCTTAACGTACTCTTTGTCAAATCACTCATCCCTCCTCATTACGTGCCCATATCGCCTTATTCCTATTCCTCTCAATTCTTCTGTCACAGGTGCAACTTTCAAATATATAAATACCAGCTTATTTACTTATTTCTTACCTTATCCATTCTTGTAACATCACACATTCATCACAATATTAGGATAAAGAGACTATACATTGTAAAGCACCTCAGTTAATTCTACCATATAGTTTAGTTTAGTTTGAATAATTTTCTCTTGGCTTATAAATTTTACGAATTTGGATTGAAATATGTAGTCCTGCTTTTTTCAATTCTTAACTGGCAAGCTTTTCCGTTGTACCGCACTGGGATGAATACATCATCCGCAACAACACTCAAACTTTATTCACCTGACCTCACCTCAATGCATGCCCCAATACACGCTGATTTATCGATTCAATACATAATATCCTTTGAATTATTTATGAATATTTTTCGCTTGTTTTTCTTTGTCGCTTTTTCGTTGGTCTCTGTAATACGACATTCGGGATGGAGACTATGCAAATATGAGTGGATTTATATTCATTTTTTTATACAGATAAATTCTTCTAATGAGACTGTTTAATTGGATATTTGTGTGCGCTTTGGTAAGCTGTATCATGACTAAAGCGCAAAAATATTTTTGCTTTATTGTCTCCCCACACACACACTCTCACACAGGCCACAGTCATTTCTTGCCTTCCTTCTTACTTTTTCTTTTTTGACCTATGAGTTACAGATTTTTTTATTTATGAATACAACTTTTACTATGTCCTGATTCTCTTCAAATATTTCTTAATGTTTATTTTTAATTATACGTTTTTCTACTTTTCAGATATAATATAATAAAATATAAAGACAGTTGATAACACATTCACGGTCCTCTTCAAACCCTTCAAGCAGTCCTCAATAGATTTCTCTTAGCTTTTCAACACGTGAGTATGAATAAATGCACATAGCATTGAAATCTTTTAATGCAATGCTGCGAGTCTTTTGTGCGATATGATTTAAAAGACTCCTAACAAACGGAGAGGGCGTGTATTGTGGATAGGTAATATCTTGCGGTATTCAAATCGTGTATTGAGTGAAAACGTTTGGAAAATATTTGTGCTGGGGTTGTTGTACTACTTCATTTTTCTACAAAAGTAAGAAATTTAACAATAAAATTGGAAAATTGAGACTGATAAATAGAGTGTAAAAAGATTGTTAAATTGAGAGACTGGCGGATATAAGAGTAAAGATACACCAAGAAAAAGTGATCGGTGGTGTGACAGAGGATGTATGATTTAGGATAGAGGAGTATGGAAGGAATAGATAGAATATTGTGATGTTTGAAAGAAAATGAAAAAGAAGCCAGAACAAATATAAAAATAATTATAGGTAACAGAAATTGATAATATGGATGTTTTCGTTATAGCTTGTGCTAGACGTACCTTTGTTTTACTGAAATCGCTTTCTGCTTTTAGCTATAGGGCCGTCAGTTTTCGAATAATCGTTCCTTAATGAAATTTGTATTAAATCAATAGTTGAGGAGATATTATTATCTTCCAGAGTTGTAATAATGATATGTAATTTTATATAATTAGTAGATATTATATTGTATATATGTAAATACTTGCATTTTATCACCATATCTTGTATATGTATATAACTTATGTGTGTGTTGTATGTTTGTATATATAGTATAGTTATATACTTATTATTAAAATGTAAGTAATTGTACAATAATTATATGTATACCACCATCGCCACTGCTAATCAGCAATATTCTTGCCACGGGTTGTCTCGAAGAAATCGCTTTTTAGCGATAAAACCGCCCTTTGTACACAATTAGTATAATACTAGTTCGTAAGTTTTCTGTAATGGTGTACAATAAAGTGTTATCTATATATCTAAAATGTTTGTCCCTCCATGTATTTAAACTTATAAAGGGGATTTTAAATTTAATTGAGATGGCAGAGCTTAATTTTTTTTTTGTGTTTTTTTATACATTATTTATAAATAAAAAATAAAAAGCTTCAAAATGCTTTAATTGGTTTGAATTAGTTTTTGAGGCAGTTTCGGTTTTAATTCATCATTTATTTATTTTTCAGTGCATATGGTGCCTTGGTGTTTAGTACAGTTAACTAATATCATAATATCAGTGCAGGAAATCTGTGCAGATTTCAATAAAAAAAACCGAAATGTGTGCTGGGACACATAGTAGAAGTGAAACTTCAACGAACAAATGGAATATAGTGTAACATAAATAAAACTAATTATAAATTAATATAAACTAAAATTAAACTACAATATAAATATAACTAGACTTACAAAATAACAAACTATAAGTAAAAAATAGACTCCAGGTCGCTGTCGGCGGGGAGAGTGCCCAAAATACTGGCCGCATTTCCACGTTGGATGGCTACGCTGATGCGTTGCCCTAGGTGCAGGCCAGCCTTTTGGTCACGCGAGACCTCAATTAGACGCGTTGTGAGGTCTCGATAGAGGTGATGAGCGCCAGGCCCCCACGGCCCCAGAGTTTCAACCCCGAAAGCCACAAATATGTACCCATTACTGATGGACCCATATTTGCGGCGTTTCAGGGCCTCCTGGTTTGCGGCAGCGGCCCCGGCTGTCACGGTTGTAACTGGGAGATGGGAAGCCGCCAAAGTATCAACACAAGTTGCGTCCCATACTAAGGGGCGTCCCATCTTCCATGGCACCAACGACATTCCATCTGGTCTCTTGCCATCGTCGCGGCACAGCCCATTTGGTTCGAGAACAGCAGGTGCCCCGGCGGTGACAAGAGACCGACGGATAATGTCATTAAGTGTCGCGTGCCGTGATATTCTGCCGGCGCTCCTCACGCATGACAAGCCATGGTGGCCTAACTTATCAACTCTATCTCCACACCGACAGCGATGTGGTACTACCACACTTGCCCCCAGACGAATGCAGACAGCTATCCTGAATGTTGTGTCATCCAAGAGAGTTCCTAGATTCGCCGAGGGCAAGGCCTGGAGCCACAAACCCGACTCCCATTTAGAGACAGCTAAGAGGCGGGCGCGCTCAGTTTCGCCAATGCACGAGGTCAACAGGTTTTCATGTACTAGCTTACTGAGCGGCCCGTCCCATAACTTTTGTGACTTCGGTTCCGCTGGTAAATTTTGCATTGGGCAAGCCAAGGACCAAGCGTTTCTGGCCTCAGTCAGGTATGGGACCTCAAAGCCACTAAGTGACGGAATTAATATTTTTCCAATGAGGTCCACAGTACTATAAACTGAGGACAGAAAGGCAGGTAGTGCTGTGTCGGAAATTTTGCGTATACCCAAGCCTCCTAACCGTATTGGTAAGGATGCTTGGGTCCATGATCGATCCTCCAAAGGTATGTTTATAATGGATGTTAAAGTTTGTCGAATAATGTTGTCAAGATTGTATAAAATAGTTGGGTGTCTCCAAAGAGGAGAGCACCGCAAAACGTACGTGAAATTTGGTGTAAACAGGCAATACCGAATAAGAAAGTAGGCACTATGTGCACTTATTTCTTTTAAATTTACTATTTTTGAATGGAAATTTTGGATTTTGTCGTCAACGAAAGAAGGAAAAGATTCATCGAAGATAGGGGACCCAAGGAGGGTTAAGGTATCTTTCTTTACTAATTTCAAATTTGATGCCAAATCTTGAAAGTCGGAAATAGTATTGCTGTCATTTACGGTACTATTGGCTATAAAAAGTTCGCATTTTGAATAATTTAGAACAAGACCTATTTTGCTAAACTCACTTATTAAATATTTTAGATCATTTTTTAATGTGTCTATATCACCTCCTAAAGTCCCATCATCAAGATACCATACGTTAAATTTTGAATTTAGCTTCTGTATGATTGGATGAATAGCAAGTGAAAAGATGGCTGGCCCAAGAGGGTCACCCTGCTGGCAGCCAGTTGCCGAATGTATAAGGTTTTCTTGATAAACCAGAAAAGAATTTTCACCATAACATTGCCTAATATAATTGTAAATTTTGGGAAAATGGTTTTTGATTTCGGCCAGCAGAGTGCACCTATTAACCGAATTAAATGCATTTTTCACGTCCACCTTGAGGATTGCTTCGCAAGCGTTACTGGTGACGAATGTTCTTAGTGCGTGTACCGCCGCCTCGCAGCCACCTTTAATTCCAAATCCCAATTGATTGGGAGCAAAGTATCTGGAGCTAAGATCTCTAATGTCTCGACAGCATACTTTGGCTGCGAGACGCCGGTAAGTGGTGCCAACTGCTATCGGACGGATACCGCCATCTTTTTTTTTTAAAGCGAAGAGGTTGGCACCGTACAATATGGGTAATGTATTTTTATTTACATTACCAGAGAGCATGAGATTAATCAAATCTGTTATATCTCTCAGAAGTGTCCCGCCTGCGTTACCAGTGGGTCAACATCTTTCAATGGACTGAGGTAACCCTCCAGCCGAGCCGCTTCTAAAGGACATAACTGCTCTGAGTATTTCCTCCGGGGTAGCGTGATACTACCCACATTGCCGTCAATCCAGAACTGTGCGTTTTCAGAAGGTGGAATCCTGTAAAGCACGCAGAGTAGTCTCGTCATTGGGAGCTACATCGTCGTTTGAGAAAAGTATCCGTGCTGCTCCCTTTATATCGCCATCTGATAATTTTGATTCCACAAAGTGTCTCCGACGAGTTTTAGAATTTTGGTATTTTTTTGGTTTATTAATATCTAATCTGTTTCCAATAGTTTGTATTATTTTGCAATCTTTCTTAATTTTAGAAGTGATATTACCATGATCTTCTTTATTTATGTTGAAGATTTGATAAGGCAGTAATAACAAATCCTCCCAGGTACGTAGATTATTTTCTATTAATACCAATTTCACATACATTTTCGAGGGATTCTTTTTAGAATTGGTGTTCGTTTTAACTTCGAAAGTTTTTGCAGTTATCCGAGGGTAGAGTCATCAACAACAGTTTGGGTGCTAGGTACTGAGTGTTCCTCTCGAATTATGGATCCTCAAACCTCTTTGCCCTTTGAAATATCGTTGAGAGCATTCATGACACTGAATTAGGTTCTCAAACGACGTCAGGTTGTGGCTGTTGCATCCATTACCTAAAACTTACACAATAATACTATAAAAACTTAAAATGAGTCTTAAATATAATATTAATAAAAACTCTTACAAAATATATACAAAAAGTGTTCGCAGAATTATTAAAAACACAAGTAGTCGCCTTTCTTCTTATCATTCTTCTTTTCATTTAACATCTCACGGGGATAACTGTTTTTTTTGTTTACCTTAATCGCCATAGTATGTATGTACATGACAAAAGCACCTCCCTTTCATTAATTTATTCCTTTTTTATAGCTTACAAAACTGTTGCACGTCATCGGCGTTATAAATTTTGGAAATTTACTGTATCCAAGGTTTAAAAATGAATGTTACATTTCTGAGGAAGTCTTGATTGAACCGATGAACTGTACTGTAAATAACTGTAAATTTATTTTGTATTGTATGATACTATACTCCATCAACGATTATAATAATTTAAAATTAGTTCAAGGAGCAATTGAAAATTAAATATTTTAATTTTGATTTTCAGAATTTTCTCTTTTCGTGTTGACGGGCAGATTGTTAATGTACTTGTCCAATTTGAAAACCTGCCCGTAGCCTGCCCGTTTTGCCACTTGTCCGTTGCCATTCGTTTTTCCAGTTGTCCGTTGAAGTTTCACTTCTACTATGTGTCCCAGCATACATTTTGATTTTTCGCAGGTTTACTGCAAATTATAATTTGGTTAGGTTAGGTACATTTTAATGAATGCATTTTTTATTTAAACATATTTTAGTTTATCAAACAAAAAAACTTAATTCGATCCGGAACCAATAAAACGCATCCATAGTATACTCTAAAATTATGCTGCCTCTCACCACGTCTAGTTTAAATTTATGCCGCTTCTCCACGCGGCCGTAACGCTTTTTCGTGACAAAAATCCTAAGACCCCCCGTTTATATAGAAGTTTCACTTCAAAAGATGAGTCTAAAGAGTTGTTTTATAATACGACCTAGTAACAAAAGTTTGTTCAAATATAATAACGAACCTATTGAGAACACTTCAAGGAATCGTTAAGCAATCAAAGACAATAAAGCTATTGAAACATGGAAATTGTAATAAAACGTTTATTGATATTGATAACTTGTATTAAATGACCAATAACAGGAGAGTACGACGCTTCTTTGATTGCGTTATGATTTGTTGTTAATTGAAGCTGGTTCAGTTATTGTTTCATTTGTAAATTAGATTGTTTAACTTTTCATTTAAAGCTAAATTTGATCCAATATAGTGTTTTGTACGTTTTTCTACTGTTGATATTGTTACGAGTCGCGAGACTCGAATTAAAATGCTGTTAGAATTACTATAGAGTTTATTAGAACTACACAAACACCTATAACGCAGGTACAAATATAACCGAACACAATAAGTCCAAACGTAATGCAGAAGGTCGTAATTCCATAAAACGCGCAAAGTTCGAACTAAAAGTTTCCCGATTGTAGTACACACGTCTTGTTTCGCTCGTGGTTATCACTCGACTGCCTCGTCCCTTCATCGGGCCATTGCTTTGGACTGCACAGATGCAATATGTCCGTCCGACTGCGTGGACTGAATTTCCTAGAATCAGTTTGTACTTTAAATCCGACACACCGGGCTAATGAGTCAACCGCAACGGCCATAAACGAGTACAATAAAACAATGGACTGTTCTCTAGAATAATTAGTAAACACATGTCAATAAATAAGTAAAGAAAAGAAGTCCAAATGCCGAAAGGTAATAAAATGCATTTTTACAGGTATGCAGGTGTGGAACTGTTTTTTTTTTGTCGGCGTCTAGGTTGTAACAATACAAAACATTTGGTTTCATTTTACCTCGGTACAAGTGTGAATAGAATACAATATTCTAAATTAAACCGTTATCTATACATGTTATTACTTATGCATAATACATCTTATTGTCTACTAGCTGATGCCCGCGACTTCGTCCGCGTTGTGCGGTTTTTTTAACTCCCACGGGAACTCTTTAATTTTTCGGGATCAAAAGTATTCTATATGATGACCAGGGATACAAGCTACCACCACACAAAATTCCATTTAAATCGGTCTAGTCGTTTCGAAGATTAGCCGGTACAAACAGACAAACAGAGAAACAAAAAAATATGAAAAAATCTAAATTAGTTCTATTTCACATTGTACAGAAATTCGACCTCTACAATTTTATTATATGTATAGATTAACACATTGGTGGTCTTTCTTAAATAAACTTGTTAGTAGTGAGTATTTTTATAATTTGTATATAGCCTTCCATTTTAATAAACAATTAAGCTTTGTGTAATGTCAACTTCTATTTTAATTTTGTTGACTCAAATGATGGCTTTGTGCGAGAGAAATTAAAACACCTTAAGATTGCAATATCAAGTCGCATAGAACAATAAATATTTTAGTTTATTCAGTACGTCGTGTGTGTTTTTAATTCGTGTGAAGTATTCAATATTATCAATTCCTTTTAAGAAAGAAAGAAAACATTTATTTGAAGATTTTCAGTGCAAACCATCCTTTTGGCGTAACAAATTAATAAGTAATTTAGTTTAGTAACAAGTTTTCTTATGAAATATACCAAAATTTCTTCTAAGCACTTTCTTTTTAAAAACTGCCTTTATTTCTTACACTGCAAAGTTCATTTTAATGTATGTCTTCTATCAAATTTCTAAAAAATATATGAGTAAATGGAGCACCATTTTATGAGTTTGCTTAAGCGACAGTAGGATAAAAGTATTTTACTGAAAGGATAATGGTTATTTGAACAGCACAAAAGACACTAGCTGGAGGAGATATTGCACTGCGGGAACTGAACAAAATTTAGATAGGTTTAGGATCACCAAAAGAAATAATTACAAAAATGCATAGTCAATTTATTTTCTTGGTAAAATACAAAAGGTATCGCTTAAAATGATATCTTTCAGGCAATCTAAATTAAAATCATAATGATCATACTATTCAATTTGTTTTGTAATAGTGTTTTCCCCGCGGCTAAGTCGCGAGTCAAACTCTGGGAAGTAGATTACATACATAAAAATTTAATTATGTTTTTGTATATATTGTTACATGCCGACAAAGGTGAATGCACACCTGCCTGCCATAAAGCGCAGTGTATTACCTTCCCGCATTTGGGCTTCTTTCGTTTACATTGTGTTTGTAAAATTCGTAATTAGAAAAACAGTTCATTGTGTATTGTCATCTTTTATGGCAGTCATTAGGCAGGTGTGTCGAAATGATTCTAAGAAATCCTATCTATGCGAGCTGGCAGCCATATTGTATCAGTGCAGCAATGGCCCAATGGAGAGATCGGCAGTCTAGCGAGCGTCACGATCAAAGCAAGACGTGTACACTCGGTAAGCTATATAGTGATGGACTTTGTGCGTGTTATAGAATCGTGCAGTTTGTATTGGTTGCGTCCAGTTATATTTGTACCTGTGTTATCCACCATCGAGGTGGTGAGGCCCGTCCTGCGAAATTGGATTGGACGAGACTACGGCACCCTGACGTTCCGGCTGACGCAGGTCCTCTCGGGGCACGGCTGCTTCAGGAGGTACCTGTGTCGCCTCGGCCGCGAGCCAACGTCAGGGTGTCATCATTGCGACACAGGCGACGAGGATACGGCGCTGCATACACTCCAGGAATGTCCTGCATGGACGGAGCAGCGCCGAGACCTCGTCGCCTTTACCGGATTGGACCTTTCGCTCCCGGCCGTGGTTCGCACCATGGTCGGGAGCCGCACCGGATGGGACGCCGTCTCCTCCTTCTGCGAGCACGTCATGTTTGCGAAGGAGGAGGCGGAGAGGGAGCGTGAGCGTACGTCCTGGCTCCGCTCCCACCAAAGGATGACGCGCCGACGCCGGAGGTCGGAACTCGACCTTCGGCCACCGTAAGCGGGCGGCGCGGGTGGGGCCCCTTGGGGTATAGGGGTTCTCACTCACCCGCACATGCCTTCGAGACGAGAGCGCGAGTGTTTCGCGCGCGCTCATCTCTCTTCCCGTGGGGCGCGTTACAGACCGCCCCACGCAAGAATGAGACCGAGCAGTAGCCGGGGGATACGTCCCCTGGCATAGGAAGAGGCCCAGTGAGGGGGGCCCACGCCTGCCAGGGCACTGCGGAGTCGGGCAGCCCATTTCCCGTAGGCCCGAACACCCAGGGGTTTTAGTGGGTATCCCTAACTGGGGAGTGGCAATAGCGTGGCACCGGTTCTGACCGGGCACGCTATTGCCACCCCCGATCTGGCGAATCCCACACACTCACACGGGTCGCGAACATCCCCCCAGGCTTCTGTGCCTGTCGCGGCTTAGTCCTCAAACGGATTTCCCCTGGCCAAAAAAAAAAACAAAAAAAATGTACCTGTGTTATACGTGTTTGTATAGTTCTAATAAATTCTATAGTAATTCCAACGGCATTTTAATTCGAGTACCACATTCGCAACAATATAGATATAAGCCTTCAATTAAAAATTATTTAACTCATGGAGAAAACCGCTTCAAAAGTCCGTTGCGTGCTTTAGGAGGAGTTAGTGAATATATAGACAGATAGATGACTTTGTTTTTTAATGTGTAAAGAAGATAAAGATGAACAAAAAATATTCTCTTCTATTCTTTTATTTATAGATCAGGATATTTCCTAAGTATTGGACCCCTTAAACTTAATAATCTTTCGTTGGTAATCATAGGGAAATATGATACCGAAAAGTTTATGTCATTACAGCAGCATAATGATCACCGAAAAATTTAACGACAACCAAAATGGATAAACATTACCTCACCTTGTTTCTGGTGTAAAAAGAGAAGTTTAATGACCTCAATGGGGGTAGCCTAAATGACTTTTGTAGGTGTTTCATTAACTTAATGTATCGCATTATGATTATTAGACGTCTGTCTGTATTGTAATGTGGCGTTGAATGGTTTTCCTTGAGAGGTTTCGGTTGGATCTGTTTTTTCAAATTTCCTTTCAGTTGTCTGTTTAGATTATTCGGCATCTTTTGTATCTTTGGATTTTTAGGTCGATATTCTCATCTTTTTAATGCTACGTCTATCTATTATTTGGGCGAAGCATGATAATATATTAGAATAGTTTAAATAAAATAAAGTAATTAGTAGTTCATTGGTACTGCCAAAATATAATATTTAGGTGCAGTCATTTTTGGACTATCGTGTAGTGATATTGACACGTGTCTAGATATGGTGGTAGGTGTGGTATAAATTCCACTTTATTTTTATACTTGTCATATTCGTAATACGAATTTGTGAAAGCGGTCGCTTTAAGCCCTCTAAGTAATAGTAATTGAAAGACAAATAATTCGCATGAATTGTATTGAAAAGTTAGCACAAAATTATTTGTACCGCCGAAGCACGTATGGCTCCAACTAATATTCGTAATCGTTTGACATTTACTACTTAACATCTTTTTGGATATCTATTTTGATATCTATAAATGTGTCGAAAATTAGTGTTTTTGTTAATCTGTGCTCTGAATAACCGTAAAGGAACGGAGAAAGAATGCAATTTTTTTGTGGCCGGGCGGCCTGTCGTAAGTGGCGACAAAACTATCCACACAGCCAGGCAAGGTATTTGCCGGTTGACCTTGAGTTGTGTTCTGGCATTAGTGGCCAGGCACCTTTGATGTTGCAAATATTCATAGATGGTAACCACTTTCCATCAGGTGGGCCGTCTGCCTCTGCTGAATCCATGCAATAAAAAATAAATGAAATTTGCTGTACATTCCTTATAGACTTGAAAGTCTTCAAATGGATATGAGATACTTTTAAAATAGGTACAAAAACAAAGTTTACCTACTGAGATGAAACTACATATGAGGTGTCTAGAATATATATGAACAGATTATGAGCATTTTTCCTAACAAAGTTAATATGTAGTTATATAAACTACACACTACAGAGAGCCCACACACTTTAATACAGTCGTTCTGTGTTCTCTATAAATCTGTTCGGAGTCCAACTCAATTTAATGCAACATCTGAGCCCATTTATGCAGCAGCTTGTCTTGTTTCCTTTTTTATGTACCGTTTTAACAATCTGTTCACTTTTATATTAAGGAAGGCACTAGAAAATCTTTACATTACACTCTGATGTCTTCCTGGTATCGTAAATATAAAAAAATGAAAAAATAAATATGTTTATGTCGATATGTAAACATCGTACTGTAAGGCCCGAACTAGCGTGTATTGGGGGATTTTGTATACTTCGACCTTGCCAAAGAACTATTGTCATGTTCCACAGTTCCTATGTCAGGCCTACCCCTAAGTCACTATTGGTGCCCACGTCATTAGAATGAGATGCGTGTGTTGTTATTGGATGTATATTTGTTGTTTCGTGGTACTTTAAGAATTTTTTTGTTGGAAGCTGATTCAAAATCGATAAGGTACGTAAGAAACGCCCTTAACAACCAAGGAAGTGGGTATGAACAGCTAATCGATGGCGAGAAGGGGTGGGTACAGAGACGATGAAGGACCATTCTATAAAATTCCTTGAAACACTCCTCCATAAGTATTGTTACGATTTGTAAGACTCAGATTAAAATGCCGTTGGAATTATTATAGAGTTTATTAGAACTATACACACTCGTATAACACAGGTACAAATATAACCGAACACAATAAATCCAAATGTAATGCAGAAGGTCGTAATTCAATAAAACGCGCAAAGTCCGTCACTAATAGATTCCCGAATGTACACACGTCTCGCCTTGATCGTGGTTCTCGCTCGACTGCCCCTACCTCAATCCGGCCATCGTTTTATACTGCACAAATGCAATGTGCCCGCCCGGCAACGTGGACTGAACTTCCTAGAATCAGCTTGTACTGTAAAATCTGTAACACCTAGCTAATGACCACAGCCGCAAGGGGCTGTAAACGATTACAATAGAACAACAGACCGCTCTCTAGAAACGTATGCCAATAAATAAGTAAACAAAAGAAGATCATAAAAGAATTACAATAGTTGCAATGTTATTAGTCATTAGGTCAAATGCCGACGGATAATAAATGTGCTTCTACAAATTTGTACGTGGAATCTGTCTTTGTCGGCGCCTAGGTTGTAACAGTATAAATAAAATATAACTATAATCACTTTACTTACCTACTTATTTTTTCTAATCATTCAGGGCGTCTATCAATATCTAAAATACATAAATAATTACATTACAGTTCTTTAGAATATACCGAAAAGATCACCAGCGCTGAGTAATTTACTTCCACAATCTCACCTCATAGAAGTCGATACTGCGAATCAGACCAATACATCAGCTCGATTTATGTGTCGCCTCACTTACGAAGTGCTCTCGATAATTTACTGTCTCACACTTTTACGTGACTAGTAACGCTCTTACTGTTTTTTAAGTTTCCCCGAGATCCGGGATACAAAGTTCTGTCGACAGCTTCTTTGTAAACAGTGGATTTTTGGAGTACGTACTACTTGATCAGTGTCTATGATATTTGTAATATTGCCAATAACAATATGATATGTATAATAATGTTTACCTTCTTTTTCTTGGTACTATCGCGCTTATTTACCATGCTTGTCTATAAAGTTCAGAAGACAAATAACATTTCTTCGAGGTCAACAATCCATCAGCAAAACCCTTAATGCTACAAACGGTCATAAACCGCAGTGACCATTCTCCAACAGTTTGGCCTTCGCTTTGTTTGGTTGTTGTGGTATTATAGATCATCGGCCTCGTGATGGAAATACATAATGCATCGGCTTTTCATTGCAATGACTTGAGTTCTGAGAAAATCCTCGTTGAGGAAGATCCACCACTTAGAATTTTTTCAGTTGATGGCGAAAGAAATCATCTTAAGGAAGCCTAATTACGGTTACCGATGAAACCGGCTAACCAGCTTTGAACAAGAATGGTAGTATGGTATGGTGGCCTTTTCCTGAAAGAAGGAAGATCGAAAACTACATATAAATTCCGATATTCTGCTGCAACGCATTGTGCCCAGTCGTCCACTACATAATTTGCATAAACGCATTCAATTTCAAAAAATAAATATGACATCAGAAAGAAAGTAATCAATCAAAGCATCCCTTCTTCCATTTATTTACAAAGTCAAGAAATTCATATTATTTGCAAAGGAACGTTCATGACGGCATAGTATCATAAAGGTTTGTTTCACTTGGTACCCTTAACAACATTTAATAAATTAAAATAGGATTGTATTTAGACCAACTCTAGAGATGCCTTCCTGAATATATCTCATCCGATCCTTAAAATATCTTTTCGAGTTAGACTGCCTAGAAGAAATTGTTTAAAGTTATAGCCAATTGTTTTATCTTTAAAATATTTATTTTGGTGATGGTTAATTTTTGTAAGCATTAAAGTTTTTGTTTGTTTATTTATAGGTACTTGTGAATATTCTAATCCCATCTCGTCCATAACTGAATGATGTAAATTAAAGTGATTTATTTAGAGTAAAGCGTATTGTTACTGAATCCTACCACATCTGAAATATACAAACATTTGAGTTTAAAATTAAAAAAAAAATAACACTAGGTAGTATGAGTAGTATGACGAAGTGCTGTTATATCCTAGATAATTTAATTACAATTTAGCATCTGAATATATAGTTAAACTGTATGAGAAATTGTTATTAAGCTATTATTAAAAATTATTTAAGAAAACTTATCAGTCGCAGGCCTGCATGTCAGCTTTGTATCTGAGCTTACGGTCACGCGAGTTCAGTGCTTTATCTCCATCCCAGAAGTGCCCGTCGCACCTAACGAAATTTTCACTTCAAAATGCTTAGAAATCGAAAATAGACATGAGTATTCGCGTAGCAATTCAATGGTTCGTAGCGGAACAAATCGCCGAGAGAGCATTTCATTGCGGGTCTGCAACGATACACCGGGGAACAATGGCTAATAAGCTTTATAATTTAACGCAAATTCGCCTTGGGCAAAGCAGCGAAGACTTATTAGTGCCGGAATTGTTGCAGTGCGGAATTAACTGAAGGTTTACGACATTGCCACAAGACATAGTGCCTTGGTGGATTTCTTCGTGAAATTTAGTTGTGTTTTGAGATCCACAATGTTATTTTGTATAAGTCGCGGTGACTTTTTACGATACTAAGTAGGTATAATATGATGTCAGCCTATAAAGGTTCCGCTATGAGCTTTCTCATTTTTAGGGGAATGGACAGTATAGTCAGTCGCCACGCTTGTCCGTAGCGGGTCGGTAGGTTTAGACATCGGGTATATCGATCTATGTTTTTTTTTTCGTTTTAGCAATGTTTATTTTAAATTGCACCAACTACAAGATAATATATTTATTTTATGCTTTTTCTTTGTATCGATGTATTTTTGAAGTCAGGATCTCTTTCTTATCTAAAGGTTTTCTTTAATATAATATGTTTAAGTTCAAATTCTCCTGTTATATTAATTTACTCTGTGGTTCAAATATTTTATTCTGCTATAAGAACTTTATGCAAAAACGTCATTTTTTTTATTTGAGATCTAATGCCTTAATTACATGTAACTAGTACAGTGGTGAGACAGTAAAATGATACCAGGCTGAGAGAGTTGGGCGGACAAGCAGGAGTTCATATGTATTTTGTTTGTATGGCGAGTCAGTTCAGTTTTGATTCACCGCATCAACAAGATCGATTGTAGAACAAAATTATATAAACATATTTCAACCTGATTCTACGACAAATGATTGAGGAATTGTGGAATTCAATCGACGAAAGTAGAAGTGTTTAGACTAGAAATGGATTGTAAGGAAACCTGCTCTTTATGCAATAAATAGTATTTTTCATGATTTCTAGACTTGACTGAGATCCCAAGGAATTTAGGCTGCTTTTAAAAATATTTATAACATTGAATTAATTTTTAATGTTTTATCTAAATTATATTTATTATTATTGGCCATTTTGAAAATAAATTTAATGTAGTAGTAAAAATAAATCCGTTAGAAAATAAAATGGAAAATACGGCTAGCGTGGCGAACAAGTGGCAAGCGAGTGTCAGCCGAGCGTGTATCATACATGCCGAGCGGGATACAGAGTCAATGCGGGGACTTAACAATGAGGCGGGGAGCAGGGTACTCGGTCTAGCAAATAAATCGTGGATCTAGTGACTCTCTTGCCACATTGCTGGGCCGAGTACTCGTCAAAGTGTTTATATGCATCGAGTATTTGACCGAGGAAACTGTCTCGCCACTGTACTCGTTACGTGTAATCAAGTCTTTAGCACTTTCCACGGAGTACATTATGCACGTTCTCAACATCTGCCTCTTGACATGTTCTGTCATTATAACATTTTCATTGATTAATTTAACAATAACTGACTTTTCTAAAACAGTATTTTTACCTACATTTATTAAAAAATTATGGAAAGTATTGAAAAACCAAGTGATAATCATGAATTGAAATCAGGTACTGACGAAGGCGATAAAATTGAAACAGTAGAAGAATCTGCAACATGTAGCAAGTACGTTATGAGGCATGCTCGAATTACTATAGAACAGCAGGTTGCTTTGGTGATAAATTCAGCTGACGCAGTGAGGCAAAGGTCCTGAATTTTGGCGAAAGTAGTGTCCTAAAGTCTTGGATAAAATTACCCTGAAATGAGTATTATTAAGCCTAGTTTCTAGGCTATCTTAATTACTCCTATGTCATATATGAAATTTGAATGTGAATTAACGTAATTATTTTTAACCCTGCAGACAAAGTATGAGAAACCATATAGATTATATAAAATCGACTTTGGATAGCAACATAAAAGTTGAGAAGAAAGAAGAAGATGATATCAAACACATTTTAAAGCCTGGTGTAAAACAAACGCAGAACGGGAACGAAATGCAATTAAAAGATGCTGGTGAAGTGGGGTAAAGTTTTAAATTATTTTCCACAGAAATTAACTGGTCTTAGATATAAAACCTCAAGGACCTATCAAGGCGTAGGCAGAAATTATGAATTTCCACTTACTGCAATCCTGACAAACACTTTTTGCTTTATCTACTTTCATTAATTTCTTTATACATGCACGTTTGGCTGAGGTGCTTTTTACCTTTCTTCGAAATATTTTAATTTGATCATGGTGACCTCTATAAGTCGTATTACCATCGTATACTTGTTTTATGATGCTGCTCTCATCCATTCTCTCCAGATACCCAAACCAATTCAACATTCCTTTTTCAACTCTTGTCACTACATCTCTTTCAAAATTATTATTTAATATCAGATTAAATATACTAGTGATTTTATTAATAGCGGTTTCTGTTTTCATAGCAAAATTGTGACAAGGAAGAAGCGTAAACCGCAAAAGAGAAAATTGAAACGGAGACCGAACACTGCAAAGGCGAAAAAAAGTAGAAGAGACAGTTTGATTGCTATGTATGTAGGAAAGCTGTCTAATGTGGTCCCATTTCAAAGGAGAAGAATCTTACCAGAGAGTGAAGATTCACTCAGTGATTCGGATTCAGATCTGTCTTATTGAATTATTTGTTACGAAATTATACGTTATGGATTATAAACATTTTCTATTTCAATTACAAGTTTCTTTGGTGCTACACGTACTCATAATTAATGTTCACACATTCCGTCTATACCAGTACATAAGTGTGCCGAATTTTATAGCCTCTCCAAATTAGCTATAAGAAGCTGCGCAGTACCCGATTGTGTATGAAAATCCATCTACGTAAAATCCATTCATTGGAAGCCATGTATATTGTTAACTAAGAGCGGTTACAAAAAGCCCAGTTTCAGAATAATAAGTTAATTTAAATTTTAAATTGATAGACAAACATACAAAGTCATTTTGACATATATATTACTTTGGTATAAATATGATCTATAAATGGTGTATTTTCTGGATATGGCCTAGAACATTTCATTTTACTATCATTTGTTGAAATAAAAGGTCGATACCGTTGAAAACGCTTTTAAGTTTTAAAATATTTAGTTCAGATACAATAAAACAGATAAAGCGGTACATTTATGTCTTGACAATGTAGAAGCGATGATAACATATCATCAAGATGGGTTGAACAGCGAAACTAACAGTCGTAAACTTGCCCTACATAGAATGCAGTGGGGTTTATATGGCAGTCGCAGACGAGAGACCTGTAGATATTTAATAACGTATTCTAAGAAAATACCCAATGCCAAAATCGATGGTTAGATTAGAATACGAAAAAACAAAAGTATCTTTGAATGTTTTTCAAGATTTCAAACGATATCTTTTAATTTTTACAAATTACCCTCCCAATATATGCATACGTCGGTTTGCGTTTAAATGTTGTTATAGAAAGACGTCTTATATGTATATTATGGTTTTTCGAGATAAAAAGTGTTTTAAGTTCCGTTTTAATATAAAAAATTGGTCAAGGCAAGCCGAACTCACGTGGATAAAGCAGTATTACCAATTGTTATTTTGTAAGCAATATAATTGTTCTTTATGATAATATTGTTACAACCTAGGTGCCGATGTTGTAATCGGTAATGTCTACGGTTATATACATCTGTCTAGACTCCAATTGTGGCGTGTCGAACACCGGGAAATAAATGAAAGTCTGTATGCACTAATTGTCTTTACTTATTATTTGAAATGAATCCCACACAATACAAACGTAATACACGACTCACACGACGGCTGACGGGGGGCGACTGGCGACAGCGCTTCAATATTCGAACCTTACAATTTTTGCTGAATTGCAACTTTCGCCGGCCTCCACAGCCGACAAAGACAAATTCTACGTACAGATTTGTAGAAGCACATTTATTACCCGTCGGCATTTGAATTAGGTAATAACTAATAACATTGAAACTATTGTAATTCTTTTATGATCGTCTTCTTTTGTTTACTTATTTATTGGCATACGTTTCTAGAGAACAGCCTATTGTTGTATTGTAATCATTATCCAGGTGTTACTGATTTTAAAGTACAAGCTGATTCTAGGAAATTCGATCCACGTTGCCGGGCGAGCACATTGCACTTGTGCAGTATAAAACGATGGCCTGATTGAAGGAGGGGAGCAGTCAAGCGACGATTACGATACGAGCGTGACGTGTGTACAATCGGGGATCTAATAGTGACGGATTTTGCGCGTTTTATTGACTTACGACCTTTTGCATTACGTTTGGATTTGTTGTGTTCTGTTATTATTATTTTTTTATTGCAGGAGATCAGCAGACAGGCAGACGGCCCACTTGATGGAAAGCGGTTACCATCGCCTATGGACATTTGCAACACCAAAGTTGCTACAAATGCGCTGCTGCTCTCTAAAGGGAAACTGGAACCTGGTCACCAGAACACAAGTCAAGGTTATCATGGCGACATACTTTAGACCAGGGGTGGTAGCCATCCAGTCGGGCAAATGCCCTACCACCTGGCTGTGGGTTGTTAAGTCGCCTCTTACGACAGGCCGCCCGGCCGCAGGAAATTGTATTCTTTCTCCGTTCCTGCACGGATAAAGATATATTATTAGATAGATGTTATATTTATACCTGTGTTATACGTGTTTGTATAGTTCTAATAAACTATAATAATTCCAACGGCATATTAATTCGAGTCCCGCTAAACACGTAACAATATTAAAGAATGGGTGGTCATATCCCTCGTTACATACAATAATACAAATTAATTAAATTTGATATTAGCCAGTCGCGAAGCGAGCGCATCATTCTTAAAATTTGCGCTTAAATTTTGTCATCACGTAATTAGTCAAATCGCACTGTTTTATTGTCTAAGATCTAAATAGAAGCCCAATGAAAGCTAATGAACGGATTTCATCTGCTTTCGATGACCTTATGTAGAAACTTCGTCGTCTCGTAGAACGCCGATACACGATGGGTTGCCGCGGAACGAAAGCATAAAATCATCGGCATTTGTTGGTCCTGTATGTACGCGGCCTAACACACCTGTGTCTTATTCTAGCACCGCTTTACCGCTTACTGACAATGCGCGTTGTTCTTAGTCACCACCTGCTAACAATTAGGTGAACAGAAGAGATAAATCAATTAATAACTCTTTATTGTACACTAATACAAAAAAATAATTTACAGACTAAAACTATGTCTTATCATGCACATAAGATAAGGGCGGTCGTATCGCTAAAAAGTGATCTTTTCCAGACAACTCCAGGAATGAATTGAGATTATAATGACGATGAATGATGTAACAAATCTACAAATTCGTCTTAGATAACCCCTGAGATAGGGAAATCAGAGATTAATAGTGTCAATTTTATGGGTTATTTATTGTAATTATTATTAAGAGTTAATAAATTGTCTTGAAGTTAGGACGAAAATAAACGTTGCAAACGCAAGTCTGCGCGCTTTTTTTACAGCCTTTATCATTACGCATTCTGACGCCCACCCATCAAATACCCCGGGACCCCTATAAATAAGCAACGGGGTCCAGATTGCCGGGATATAAATGAAAGGGTGCAGGAAATTAGGGTTTTTTACAACGGAAGCCTAAGTCGCGAGCGTGTCGCAGTCGCCATCCGAGTAAACAATTTTTCATGCCATGAAAGCGGCTACGGCATCGTATAATGCAAAACGGCCCTTATTTGGGATGATGGAATATTTTTACGTGCCCCATAATAACTGATTACGTCGTTGATGTGAAACATTTTTGGGTATAAGACATTTAAAGCAGCCGAAAAACACGAGGTTTACAGTTATTGTTCTTTAGATTTAATTAAAAAATTTGTTAAGATTTTAAATACATAACAAAAGTTTATAGTTAAATATAAATATATATAAAAAGATATTTAATAGAAATTTGCACGCCAAACACGCAAAAACATGATAAACTAATTAATATGTTATTATACTAAATGTACTATATTTTAGCAAATAATATAAATCGATATTTATAATATAAAAAGAAATAAGTATATAGATGGTTCTTGATTAAATAAATAACATATGAAGTAGTATATATAACCTGTTCTGATTAGTAATTGAAGTTGGTTTACATTATGTTTACTGTCCGGTCCGTAGCCTGTAACCATAGATCATATATAACAATAGACGCTAACTAACGCCAATTTTCTTTTGTTAATTGGGCTTGTAGTTCTTGAGATAGGTGTGACTAAAATACATGTAAGCTTGTCAAGTTATGAACTTCATTTCCTATAAAATATTTTTTATAATTCAATTAAACTATGAGAAACATTAATAAATAAGTAAAATAATATATTACAACGAGATAGAAAGCATAGCTCTTCACATTTATATATAAGTATATATATGTTACAATAGAATACATATATATATATATATATATATAGATATATATTTATTTATTTATTTATGTACTGCTTTATTTATATCAACATACATGTTATACATTCTGCATCGAAAAGTTTATTTGCTTTAAGATGCAGCATACACATATACGACCTTTATAAGGTATGTGTTGTAATTCAGCACATCACATATTATATTGTAATGAAACTCCTGATCTTTCTTGTTAATAATTTTGATACCCTATAAGCATCTTAATATTCGTAAGGCAATGTATATTATTGTTACATACCGACAAAGAAATACGCACACCTGCCGGTCGTAAAAGCGCAGTTTATTGCCTTCCCAGATTCTTTTGTTTACTTTGTATTTAGAATTTGTAATTAAGAAAAACATGCTATTGTTTTCTACTTGTTTTATGGCTGTCATTAGTGTTGAACTAATCCTTATTGTTATTGTTTTTAACTTTGTTGGCCGTTCGCAGGTGTGCAAATTACATTTTATTGGAAGAACCTAGCCCACGAGCTTCTATTGTGTATTGTACAGTTTATTATAAAAAAATGCCCGAATGGAGGAGTGAGGCAATCGAGCGAGGATTACGATACGAGTTAGACGTAGATTCAACAAGCGATATAGTGACGGACTTTGCGCGTGTTATTGAATCGTGCAGTTGTACTAGTAGTGTCTATCTATATTTGTACCTATGTTATACGTGTTTGTATAGTTCTAATAAATTCTATAGTAATTCCAACGGCATTTTAATTTCGAGTCCCACACTCGTAACATTATGTATTTAATATTGCATTAAATTCTGGAAAACAACTGGCGGAAGTTGTATGTATGGTATAAGATTAACCATAATAAAATACAAGATACAATGAAAATAAAATTTATAGTTGTATGAATAAAATATTTTAATCGGTTCACTTTTATGTTTGAGAATGAATTATGTATTTATAAATAAAGCTGCTGGTGATCTCTAAATAAATAAACAAAATGTGAATGTCAAAGTTTCTAAAACTTTTTGAAAATACTTTCCACATATCACAGCCGAAGTTTCCTTGCCACCAGTCCCTACTGTCTCCCAAGTTGTGAGCGATGCATTAATTAATTCATTATTAATAGAACCAACTTCCAAGCACGACCCCTTTGGTAAATACTAGGGATATACTCCATTTTGCTTTTACCTACGTAACCATATCTGAGACGAGAAGTTATGTTTGTATAAGATTCTCTCGAGTCGTGAAAGCTAGTTTCGCGTTGAGTAAAGGTTTCATTTAAAATTTAAGCAGCTGTCTTATTTGGTCTAGTCGCTAATGAAATGTAGTATCATCCACAGTAATAAGGCTGTCTTGAGAAATTAAATCAACTAAATTGAATATGACATGGTTTTTGGTTCTTCTAACGAAGCTTAAAGTTTTCTGTAATACACAGTTTTAGTAAACCATATTTTATATAATGATATTGTTACGAGTGCGGGACTCGAGTTAAAAATGCCGTTGGAATTACTATAGAATTTATTAGAACTATACAAACACGTATAACACAGGTATAAATATAACTGGACACAACCAGTACAAACTGCACGATTCAATAACACGCGCAAAGTCCGTCACTATATAGCTTATCGAATGTACACACGTCTGGCCCGTATTGTAATCGTCGCTTGACTGCCTCACCCCCCCGTTCGGGCATTGTTTTATACTAAACTATACAATACAACACTCAACCGCGTGGACTGAATTTTCGAAGAATTACACCTATCTAACGACCATGATAAAGGATTACAATACACAATAGACTTCTTTTCTAATTACAAATTTTAAACACAAAGTAAACAAAAGAAGTCCAAATGCGGGCAGGTAATAAACTGTGCTTTATGGTAGGTAGGTGTGCATTCACTTTTGTCGGCATGTAACAATATGAATAAGGAACGTCACGCAGTAGTGCTTGGCCGTCTCTATTTTAAGGGAACCAGGCACACCCACCACACTTGTTGAAGGTCATAAGTGTGTTTCACAAATCGCTAATCACAAAGTGTAAGTTTTAGGTCAACACGTGGTAATTGTAACCATAGTTTATCTATATTACATAACAAAGCATAATAGGAGTGGATGCCAAGATTTAAAATCGCGTTATTGGATTATAATTCTTATTTTCTTCAATATTGGAACAATCATTTGGGGACGGCACAGTATGTCTTTTCTTTCCTTACTTCTCTCATGTGGCCTACGTCCGCTGTTACACCACACATGATTATTTTATCCTTCACACAATCCATCTCTTTTTGGTCTACCTTTACACTTGCATCCATCGATCTTCTAGTGTAACATATTTTTATCACACGACTTTCGTCCTTTCTCATTACATGCCCACACCATCGACTATAACTATTGAAACATTAAGCCATATGAATTTAGCCAAAGGGTGACTGTTCTATCAGTTAATAATCTATTTGTATGTATTAAATTTCACCTCCATTACGTTATGTCTTTCGAAGGGCGAAGGAAGCCTATAATTTCCTAAAATACGTTACTTCAGGTTCCCAAGTGCCCGCCCTCAAGAGAACACCTGTCATGGTTTGCATTAAACAAGCGATTAACATGCCTTGTCCATCTGTTGCCGTAGTCAAATTAGCTGGAATGATGCTATTTGAACTTAAAGTTAGGGTACCGGAGATAAGGGCACATTCGAGGGCCATAGTTCATTATTAGGGAACGACAATACTTGTTCGTGAGTTAATTTGTTGGGCACAGATTTACCTGTTGTTCGCATGGAGGTTATACTTTGGGGTGTGCTGTTGACCAAACTGATCTTTTGAAACTTGTGAATTCGACACAAATAGGTTAAAAATATTTCTGTTATATTTAATGGCTAGAAATATTTATGATATCACTATCCAGAAATGTATATATTTGAAAATATCTCTTATTGATTTGTCTTCTTTTCAGGATTTTTTTAATTTCAAAGTTATCAAACAGGCAAATGACCTAACTAATAGAAAGTGGGTACCGTCGCCTATAGGCGTTTGCAACGTGTTACCAACCTTTAGGATGGGATGGGATAGAAAAGATCAGATTGGAGGAATGGGATATGGAAAATCCTCTGTGGTTGAGCGGGCTAAGTCTTAGCCTGCCGGACTCGCTAGACGTAGAAGCTCCGGGTTCGATTTCTGACATGGTGAATTTCTGAAATGGACTTTCTGCTATTTACTATGGACTGGGTGTCTGCGATGGGCCCCAGAGTGGTCCATTGTATATCACCCATAACACAAGCGTAACTTGCTTGAGGAGAAGGAGCTTGGGGATATACAATGTGTGTGTTTATCTGTCGATTATTATTATTATCTGTATGTCTTTCAAGACGGGCCATAAATTGGACCCGGACTTTTGGAGGGCTTGCGTGGGGACACGAGAAGGCCAACACCTAGAGACCTCTTGACAAATTTAATCTAATTGTGGCGTGACACTGACTGGAGATTATTCCTGTCTACACCATATAAAAATGCGCCGAAGGACAAGTCCCGGTCTGTGTAGGACTATTGTAGGGAATGAGAACACAAGCTACCGGGCTATTGGGATGAACTGCTAGTGGAACTAGGGATCTGGGTTATGGGGACTATGGCGTCTGCCCGTCGCAATGTTCGGGGAACATTACTGTAATTACTATAAAATATGATGGGGAGGGGGAAGTGGCTCATCGGAACTCTCAATCATCGCACGAAACACGATTAGCTCAAGGCTAACAGTTTTACGCCGATATTCTGCGAGAACGTGGTATCACACCGATCAAGCCGTCCCTGAGAGCCGTAATTAAGATAATGATTCCAGCATGGCCCTACCACGTCAACTAGATTACACCGTGAATGGATTTTAATTACATTTGGCAATTGTATTTTTCGGAAGAACATAGGCTACCTTTCACTTCAAAGACGCGGTTGACAGTTGGTTAATTAGGATATTGACTATTTGCTACAATCAAATAAAGCGTTTAACTGAAAAGCAATCAACTTTTATCTTAACAGTTCCAACTAGTTACAGTTTTAAAACAAATATCAATACATAAAAATACATGCTTTTCACATGGTATTATTTGAGTAAACAACGAATGCGACCATTAGTACCAGCCTACATGCCTATTAGATAATTCTCAAGGTGGTGAAGAAACAAGAAACACGTATAGAAACAACACCACTTTGACATTTATTTAGGTGTATTGTAAAAATGTATATTTTTTTTAATTGCAGGAGATCAACAGACAGGCAGACGGCCCACTTGATGGAAAGCGGTTACCATCGCCTATGGACATTTGCAACACCAAAGGTGCTACAAATGCGCTGCTGCTCTCTTAAGCGAAACTGGAACCTGGTCACTAATTACCGGAACACAACTCAAGATTGTTATGGCGACATACTTTAGACCAGGGGTGGTAGCCATCCAGTCGGTCAAATGCCCTACCACCTGGCAGAAGCAGAAGTAATACTATTCTAGGCCATTTAATTACTTTGTTGATTACAAATAATATTTAATACGTAAAATATTTTTGTATATTAAAATATAAATAAATTAAAATAACAATTAATATCAAACTAAAACTAACTTAAAACATATAATTAAATACTAAAAATAAATTAACTTATAAATTAAACTATACAATAAATTAAACTAAAAATAAACTATATATACAAACTAAAATTAAAGTTACTATTCTTATATTAATAGGTATGTTTTTACAAAATAGAAATCCCAAATATTTGAATTTTGCTTATCTGGGGTGTGAATTCGGCTAATTATATAATAAGTTAGCGGCCATCTAAAAACAGCTTAAAACCTTGAAACAGTCTGAAAGTCTTTACTGAAGTTGGGTAACTCATTTTCTAGCCGAATTCCAAAGAGCGAAACTAATTTGCATCAGCTGACCGGGTTTGAGCCGGCTTGGCTCCGTCTCGATTTTGGTATGTCGATTCAAGATCGTTGATAGTAGAAACTTTAAAAAAAATTACTCCAATTTATTTGTACAGTTTCGTGATTCTTGTATTTGACATTAAGTCTGTGTTTCAATGTCAGTGGTAAGCGGGGCGGGAGTCCCAGCGAAATAGTAGTGAAGAGTTTTAGAACCGCTGAATACAATAATAATCGGCAGACAAACACACACATTGTATATCCCCAAATTAAGCAAGTTACGCTTGTGTTATGGATAATATACAACGGACTACTCTGGGGCCGATCCCATACACCCAGACCATAGTTAATAACGGAGAAAATACGTTTCCGAAATTTACTATACCAGGAATCGAACCCGGAACCTCTGCGTTGCAGTGAGGTACGCCGCAAAGGCTTAGCCCGTTCAACCACAGAGGCCGTCAAATAGGCCAATGTAATGGGTGTTGTCTAATTCCACCACTCTTGCGATTGCTGTTCTTACTATATAATTTATATTGATAGCGAAGACCGGCAAAATCAGCGCATTTATAGTAACTCGTATCTAAAACATGTTTTGTTTCATTTGGAATACAAACACATTCTGATTTATCTATGTAAATTAATAGGTAGAGCAAAAACTTTGTACCCCTTTTTACGAAAATTGCGCGGACGGAGGAGTATGAAATTTCGCACACTGATAGTTTATATAGAGAAGAAGCGACGAATGCCTATATTTAAAAAAAAAAATATCCATCATAAATACATTAAATCAATAAAAAAAAATATTACATACACTACCATGTATTTGACACCCACACGTAAATATACTCTTTTGTTTATTGCTAAAGTCTAATTAACAGTGTAGCCTTGGCGAAATCTGTGATTATAGAAGTGCACGTAAATATTTATAATAAATTAGGCTTGCAATTAAATTATTTGTAAACTCACCGCTCGCTCCGTATTCGAATTTTTGAAGTTTGTACAATTGGGTTGGTGGCGCCAATGACACTAACGTCACTTGTCACACGCGACACTGGTACGTTCCGGTGAGCGGTTTATGGTTATTGCAAGCATTACAAAACCCTTCATTCCCCCCACCGAAATCCGCCAGGATTTCCCGGTTATAAAACCAAGGACAATGATAGATGTTTGAATAACAAAGTTGAAAATAATTAGCATCAAATAACAATAGCTAAATACATTAGAGTAGTGGACTGTATAATAATAATAAAAGTTATCTATCTTAAGCTAGATACTCACACAATTCGGTAATTGCGTGAGCTTATTAAAACAATTAGATACCTAAAATTAGCATGTTTCCTGCTCCAGAGGGAGAGGACTAAGTTTAACGACAGGTCTTATAAATTCGCTAGTTGGTGTGCGAACTTTCACCACACGAATAACACCATCTGGACCGGGAAAGAGCTGCGCGACCCGACCAAGTGGCCAGTGTAAAGGTGGTGCATCGGAGTGGATGAGAACCATGTCGCCGACATTAATATTTCGACAACTTTTTTGCCATTTGTAACGTTGTTGAAGCGTGTGTAAATATTCTTTCCGCCATAGACTCCAAAACCGTTGGGAAGCCTGCTGGACTAACTGCCAACGCGACAGTCTGTTAGTAGGTTCATCAGTCAGTACGTACTCTGGAACTGTGAGAAGCTCGCGACCTACTAAAAAATGACCCGGTGTCAGTACTTGAAATTCGTTAGGATCGCTGGACAAACCAGTTAACGGACGTGAGTTAAGTACGGCCTCGACTCGTGCGAAAAGAGTACTCAACTCTTCAAATGTTAATGAGCGATCGCCAATAACGCGTTTTAAATGTTGCTTCGCCGATTTAATACCACTTTCGTATAGCCCGCCAAAATGGCTGCCAGCTGGTGGATTGTATTTCCAGTTGATTTGACGCGAATTGAAGCCGTCTAACATTTGATTATAGTTTTCATTGTAAAATTGTACTACTTCCGCAAGATGCTTTCCTGCAGCAATAAAATTTCTGCCGTTGTCCGATACCAATGTGTGACAAAGCCCACGCCTAGCCGTAAACCGGTCGAACGTAGCCAAAAAACACTCCGCAGTGAGCGCTGAAAGAGCTTCTAGGTGAACGGCACGCGTCGCGCAACAAACAAAAAGACATAAGTAACTCTTATGAACTTTTGCGTTACGCCGGTGACTCTCTTTTGTGTAAAATGGCCCACCTATGTCAACACCCACCGTGTGAAAGGCATGTATGTCTTGGCAACGATATTTAGGTAGGTTGCCCATGATTGGCTGCAACGTAGTTGGCTTAGCCTTGAAGCATGGAATACACTTAGATATGCATGAACGAATGACACTGCGTGCTGAAATTATCCAGTATTTTTGACTTATCAAACTTTGCAGAGTACGCGGACCTACGTGTAAATAAATTTTATGATAATGTTCTATCAATAAATAAGTGAAATGACACTTCTTCGGTAAAAGTAGCGGGTGTTTTTTTCCATAGGGTAGATTAGACTCGGCAAGTCTACCCCCCACCCTGAGGAATCCCAGGGGATCAATAAAGGGACTTAAATTTTTCAAAGACTTCACATTGTTTCCTTTTGATATTGATTCAATTTCATCGGAAAAATGTGCAAGTTGAACACTTTTGACAAGAATGTTATGTGCTTTAGTTAGATTTAAAATAGTAGGAACACTAGTGTTGCGCAATGATTTAGATGTTCGACAATTATCGATAAATTGCCAACATCGAGCAAACACATTAAGAAGTTTTGAAAACTTTGAATATTTCTGAATTACATCATTAATATAATTCGAATTCTTATCTTTAGTGTTACAAGCTTGTAGTAATGTTATGTTAGCTTGCTTCACTTCAGGTACATTTACAATTTTGAATTGTTCAATGTGTTTAATTGGCCAGTAGTCATATGAAGTATACAACCAGGCTGGTCCATCAAACCATTCCTTCGACGCCATTAACGTCGAAGGAAGTGCACCTCGAGAACATATATCTGCAGGGTTGAAAGTGCCACTAACGTGGGACCAACTTTCATTTGAAATGGTATCTAATATTTTCGAGATACGAGTAGCAACAAACGTTTTAAGATTATATGTAGGAGTGTTTAGCCATCCTAACACCACAGACGAATCCGTAAACAGAAATATATCATGAATCGGGATCTGTTCAAGAAGAATTGATTTTATGTATTTTACGAGCTTGGCCAATAAATGCGCAGCCATTAGTTCAAGACGAGGGATACTGACAGTTTTCAAGGGCGCGACTTTGGATTTAGCTAAAATCAAACTCACTTTGACCTCGCCATCATTATTAAGTGAACGTAAGTAAATAACTGCTGCATATCCTAAGCTGGATGCATCACAGAAACCTACGATTTGATATCGTGAATGCTTCTTGATTGTAGCCTGACGATCATGTCTTAAATTGGATAAGAGCGGTAGTTCGGACGCATATGCCAACCATTCCTTCTCTAGATCAAGGGGAAGTGGTTCATCCCAGCTGAGATTCTTGATCCAAAGCTTCTGCATAAAGGATTTTGCATAAAAAATACATGGTGCAACAAAACCGAGGGGATCGAACTGGCGACCAATTTGTGACAAAATGTTTCTTTTCGTAACTTCTCCTCCCAGGGGTACTGTGCGAAAAGAGAAACAGTCTGTATGAGGTTGCCACTGGAGACCCAGAACTTTGAGTGACAGTTGATCATCGTCGAACTCAACTGGAGTCTCCCGATGAGACTCTGGTACTGCTGCGAGAACAGAGCTATGGTTACTAGCCCACTTTCTTAATACGAAGCCAGCCTTCTCCAGTAGAATGCGAAGATCTGTCTGCAGTCGTAGAGCATCCTCGATATTTGGCTCAGACCATAACAAGTCATCCATGAAAAATCCACATTTTAAGACCCGAGCAGCCAATGGATAGTTGCGTGCTTCGGTATCTGCTAAGGTGTGCAATACCTTAATTGCCAAGTAGGGGCTGCTGGCCACACCGTAAGTTACTGTGTTGAGCTCGTAAACCTGAATAGGTTGATCTGTTGAATCTCTCCACAATATGTGTTGATATGGACGCTGCTCCTTATGAATTAGTATCTGTCGATACATTTTACAAATGTCTGCAGATAGACAAACATCATGCAAACGAAAATTAATTAATATTTTATTAATATCTGCCTGAAGTTTCGGACCGGGTAAAACAACATCATTTAAAGATTTCTGATTTGTTGTTTTGCACGATGCATCAAATACAGTCCGTAACTTTGTGGTGGTACTTGCTGGTTTGAAAATACAAAAATGTGGAATCAAATATTTTGATGCGACATTTTGTATATTTCCTAAGCGGGTCATGTGACCCAGTGATTCATACTCCGACATAAACGTTTTGTATTCAGACTTGAGCAGAGGGTCTTTATCAAGTCTCTTCTCTAAATTGATCAACCTACGTATGGCCATCTGTCGAGAATCACCGAGAGCGTGGTCTGACTTAAACGGGTACTTGACAGTATACCTTCCGCTTTCATCCCGACTATGATCAGTAGCAAACTGCTCTTCTGCCAATATATCGTCCGGTTTTACTGACTTTTCTGACGGTATATTCTCAATATCCCAAAAAGTCTCCATAACTCGATCAAGACTTACGTTACTGCTCAAGCCACAGAAGGTTTGATCTGTCTTACTGCTGCTAGCTGTCGCCATTGCAGTATTCCTTTGTGCTAGCAGGTCTAAGTCTACTGGGCCTGTTATAACGTAGCCAAATATAGATTCAATAGCGACCGGCATCCCCATTTGAACAGGCATTATTTTCTTGCCGCTGTAAATGAATGGAAACAGGTCACCAGCTATAAGTAATTCAATGGGTGCCGGCGTATGAAACGACGGATCAGCCAACACAAGATTTTGATATTCCTGGAATATCTTGTGTGGTAAAGACACTGTTGGTAAATCGCCAGCAATGTTAGATACGATTACAGCATCAGTTGTCAAAACTGGTGAATTACTGTTACGTGGTTTTAACGTACAGGTGGTCATACCAAAATGGTGAACTCGATTACCACCTAGGCCAATGGGCTCGAATGCACATTTGCGACGTGATAAACCTAGCTTTGCTGCACAACTTTTAGTTACATAACTGGACATAGCGCCGCTGTCGATAAGTGCACGTACGGTGTGGTATTGACCCCAAGCATCTGCGACGTGGACGACCGCGGTGCCCAGCAGAACTGTTTGTTCAGTGGAGCATGTGAGTGCTACTACACTCTCCTTGGACTTAGTCGAATCTGTGTGGAGAGTAATATGATGCCTTTTTTTGCAGACCGTACAACTAAATTTGGACGTACAATCCTCCGTAGTGTGATTGTCACGCAAACAATTCTCACACAGACTGAGCTCTTTGACTTTAGCAGTGCGTAACTCAGGTGTAAGATCGTTGTAGTCAATGCATCTATATATCGAATGTGGCTTTTGACAATATAAACAAGACAGTTTTGAATCACTCTTTTTTATATTGGCCACAGCCGAGGCGAACGTGAGCTTGTGAGGGTGAGTTTTGTTACTTTCAGAATATTTTGACATCGCGAGAGGGGGCGATTTGGAAGGGGCTTGCTTGACAGGTCCTAATGATTTACCTGTTACAGTCTTACACTCCGCCATCTCAATTACGCGCGCCTGTCTCTCAACAAATGCTAATAATTCCGTTATTGTTGGTAAGTTTCCCGGAGGCACGGATTGTTCAAATGCTCGCCTAGTGACCGGGTCGAGATTACGCAAGGAAATATAAAATAATATAAAACTTGACATGTCGGGTATGTCAAGAATTTCTAGAGCCTTGATATTTTCTTGAAAAGTGTTTAAAAATATATTTAAATTGGTAGCCGACTCGCAAACAATCGGTTTGAAGTTAAACAACTTATCTAAATAAGCAGTAGCTAGCGCGCGCTTATTCTCGTAACGCTTCATAAGCGCGCTCCACACTATCGCGTAATTATCGGCGTTTACCGGCATCGATCTCACTATGGATAGCGCTGGCCCGCTAACACAAGACAGTAAATAGTAATATTTCTCGATATCGCTAATACTAGAATTATCGTGTATAAGACTTTTAAATGTATCACGAAAAGTAGTCCAGTTTTCTACTTTACCGTCGAATTTAAATAGTTGAATTTCCGGTAATTTAACCCGTCGCTTATTTCCACCATTTTGTTCACTATGTTCGTTTTCCGTTTTATTTAAACCTTCGTTAAGTTTCAACGTATTCACAACACTTTTTATCGAATAATATAACTCATCAAAAGACTCGATGTCTTTGTACGATGGCACAAATTTCTTTTTGTATTTTCGTGATATAGAATTTATCTCTGCCACACATCTATCGAATTCTGTACGAATACTACCTAAGTCTTGAACCCTAGCAGAAAATTCGACTTCTAAAGATGAATTATTTTTAACCGCTTTAGACATTTCATATAAACGTTGAGCGCGAACAAAACACATTTCTTTCATCGTTATAAATGGCTGTAATAGGTCCTCATATTGTACGTCGTCCATCATTTTGATTAAGTACTAAAATGGGACTAAGTAACCGTAAGACACAACCGGGATTAACAGATGATGATATTCGGGTGAAGTTCGTAAACACAAAATATAATTACTTCGATACACAACACTCCAAATGCATAAAGAATGTGACACGAAATTCCTTAATACAATGTTGCAATACTACACTTGTTTGAAAAATGAACACAAAATGACGGTCGTAATTTAACAAGAAAACAACTATTTATAAATGCAATTAGTACAAATATCGATGAAATACACAAAAAACTCACTATTTAGACTGATATTTATAATATTAGATTATTAATTTCAATATAAATTACAATTTAAGAAAATTACCTACCCACATAAAAAGTCGATAAGGTGAAGATATTTTAATTGTTCACAAAACACTTTATTTTGGTTTTAACTTTAAGTATTGATTATATAACTGGGTTATCCTGGCTCGAATAGATCAAAATGTGCGGATTGGCACGTAAATATTTATAATAAATTAGGCTTGCAATTAAATTATTTGTAGACTCACCGCTCGCTCCGTATTCGAATTTTTGAAGTTTGTACAATTGGGTTGGTGGCGCCAATGACACTAACGTCACTTGTCACACGCGACACTGATACGTTCCGGTGAGCGGTTTATGGTTATTGCAAGCATTACAAAACCTTCAAACCTCAACGTGTTCCCTTTTTCAATTACCTCACACTGAACTAAAACGGAGAAAAAATTCCCCAAGACGTAGGCAGATCTGACTCTAGTAGTGAGTTGTTCTTCAGCTGAAGTTGCTTTTTATGTTAAAATAATATTTAGTATTTACCCAACAATTAAAAAAGCTCTTTTTTCAATTATAACACTATGTACGATATTATTGATAATAATATAAAAGTATCCACAGCAAATGTTTACTATAAAATATAGTCGAAACATCAGAGAAAATAATATGCAAAACATATAAACACGTGCTAGATTTAATTTATACGTAGCTTTAATTAGGTTTTACAGCAGCGAAAAACCTATAATTGTATGTAATTTCAATAATAACCGCAAAAATATAAAAAATATATGCATACCGTGCAATGTATGTAAATTGATATGTGGACGCACCAGTATTATAAACACCGTTTAACATGCATTTTGGGAAATATTCTTTATCCGTAAACTTATCGACTCTTGTAAAATCGTAATGAATGGATCCATGGGCCTCCTTACTCTGTGAGAATGATAGATGGAAGCACTTGAAACGCGTTTTTCCCACCGTTCTCAACTTGGAAATTGAGGGTTATTTATTGATGTAGTCCATCCGTTGTTGTTTACTTTGCCTTTTTCGATAAGTACAGATGTTTTTCTTCCTTTTCTTTGTTTTACGGAAATTGAGTGCAATCAGTGTTTATATTGAATTAATCAAGGACGGCAACAATATTATAATTGTGTGTATGTATAGGAATATAGGCATGCTTTATTTACATCTTTTTGTAGTTTCAAATATTCTTTGAATCCTGTCAAGTCGAAATTTTATTAAAAATCTAGATTCTCTTGTGGAATGCAGTAGCTATGTTGTGCGTTTCACGCATTCATATCAAATTAATAGCGGTCACTACTTGCATCTATATATAAGCGAGCACCATGAAATGTATGGTACATGATTAATATATTGTTTACTGTAAACGTTCAAGCTCGAATTTTTGAGTCGTTAAATTGGCCTATATAGTATATTTTATTTTTTATTAAGTAACGGAGAATGCATAGCTTACCACAATACGTGGGTCGTTCAGAAAGTAAGTAGTGAAAACCCAATAATAAGGGCTTTATTAGAAAATTTCAGACAATTTCGTATTTTTACAAATAGTTGCCATATTTTTCAATATATTTTATAACGAGTTGTTAAAAGTTTTTAATTCCTAAGTAGAAATTATTTGCGTACAGTTTGTTGATGTACTGAGTCACGGCGCCTGAGCTCTCTTGCGCCGAATCTGCGATCAGGATTCAACTTCTATGCCAATCACGCTCCGTAGTAATTATAGTTCATGACTATAGGAAGCCTTTTTTGTCACGGCTGGCATTAAGTACGCGCGCACCATTTGCCGCAATGAGATTTTTTCTAAATCCTATAGCTTTTTAAGACTCTTTCCATTTCATGTGCTTTGTTGATAACAATAACGAACGCTAATCGTTATACACGTATTGTAGTCAAAAATTAATAATCTATCACAAGTTAAAAAAAAACCTAGTTGCGGCCAATGATGCGCGTTGGAGAATCACCCGCAAACAAGGAGAATTGCCCAACTACATTCGCTCCTCTTCAAAGCGACTTATGTAAGCTAAGGTCGCAGTTATTCCTGTGTTTTGGAGTATATCTTTGTATCGTTGCTCACCTTTCTTCCATTTGCCTCTAAAACTCAGGAGTGTCTTTTCACGGTAAAAAGGAGTTCCTTTGAACTGACTTCTACTTTCTCTTCATCTTCCTAACATCGAGTCTCAATTTCAGTTCATACATCGAGTCCATAGCCTAAACTGCGGCTAAAAAACTGGGCATACTGTCAAAGGTGAGGCGGTACTTCAATCCAGAAGAGCTGCTGATGCTGTATAAAGCACAAATACGAGCATGTATGGAGTACTGTTCTCATCTTTGGTATGGCTCAGCCAAATACCAACTCGAGGTACTAGAATCGATTGAGCGAAGAGCCAGGATGTTGAGAGGCAACGACCAGCTATTCAATAACAAAATTCAAAGTCTCGAACATCGACGCAGGGTTGACAGCTGCAGCGAGTTTTCCCTTCCATCATCTAACAACCAGACGCACTGGCATGCGGCACCGCTATAAGGTGAACATACCACCTATACTAACAAAGCGCGTTGAGTCCACCTTCATTATGCGCACTGCAAACTAGTAGAACTCCATGCTGGAGTCTGTTTCTCCCGAAACCTACAACTTACGTGTCTTCAAGTCGCTTGTGAATAGGTACTTTCTAAGTAAGCGTGCTCCATCTTTACCCATATTTCCGCTCAAAATCGTGCGGGATAATGGTCAAACGCGAACCTGTACAGTAATTTAAAAAAAAATTGTCCTGCATTATTGTGTACCATCTGAGTACACCTGGAAAAAATGGCTCTCGTAAGCCAAATCTAGCACAGTACATCGTACCCATGTACGTGCAGTCGAAACAAATTCCTGTTCGATCAGCAACATGCTCCTCGTTCCACGATGTTTGTAGACGTTTTGACAGCTAATGTAATATGTAGCAAGATATATTGGGTCTGATCCGGCCGGTATTGACGCCCGCTTTGATATTAATACTGACATATTCACAACAAAATGGTCGAATAATGTGACAAGCTTTAATGAAAATGGAGGAATGAGGGTTTACATAGTTTCCCTGTTGTTATTGAACGGGTATTGCTTGAGTTTAGGCTTTATTTGCTCATGCTTACTTACTCCGTTGGCTCAGCGACACAAGGTGAGTCTTAGCCTCCGAAACGAGGACATACTATTTTTCCCGGTCCTGCGTAGTTTCTTTCCAATTATTGGCTCGAAGCGCACACAGGTCAGCCTCCACTCTGTCTTTCAAGCGATATTTGTGACGGTCGCGGGCGAGCTCTGACTGGACGTCCCAAATATACTTTCCTCACTCTGCGATCCTCTCCCATCCGTTCTAAATGATGGAGTGAGCGGAGGCCGTGAGCTTTTATTTCTCTTCTTCTTTTTCTAATATATAAAATTCTCGTGTCGCGGTGTTAGTTACCAAACTCCTCCGAAACGGCCGGACCGATTTGTATGAAGCTTGTGTGCATATCGGGTAGGTCTGAGAATCGGCCAACATCTATTTTTCATACCACTAAATGATAAGGGTGATCCACCCCTAAAGATATTTTTTTTTATGATTTGGCATTAAAAAAATACATACAACCCTAAATTTTCACCTTTCTAACACTAACCCCTATTTTTCAATAGCGATATTAGTACATTAATCATTTTCTCTCGGCAGTCGATAACTGATCAGATACCACTCGATCAATTATTCCCGCCAAGCGTCTACCAGTGTCACTTCTCACCCCGTAAACAGAACGGAGCAGGGATGAGAACGAAACCGGTGCTGCAATCGGGTTCTAGATTTTTATTTTTTAAGGGCAGGACAGCGTCTGCCGAGTACAGCTAGTTATTTTATAAATACATAGTTAGAAAGTTAGAGGGAGCAGTGGGGAAATATTTACGACTTCTCAAGCTAATATCCGTCTATCTTATGATTCAAATAAAAAAAGTCATCATATCGGTGTATAGAATTCAATTTTAACGATATAGTGCTAGGTGACAAACGGATATGACGAAAACATGAGTTCCGATTTTATTAAAATGTATATGAAACCTTAAAATTAACAAAAAAATTGCTTTAAAATCTGTGATAGAACTTTAACGTAATAAAGTATGATTTGTAAGACTTTTTGTCTTATTTTTTAGTTTTCATGTTTACTACTACTACATAGAGACGTCACCAGGCCCAGTACACTTTATCTTGCTTCACTTTGACGTTATCACATCCCTTAGCTGTCACGTGTTCGTAAGCTTGCGACGACAATGTCCGACATATGAAATGTCTTCGCGGACACACTTCTACACACTTGGGTACACACTTCTGATATGTCTGAAACGTGAGATAGGTTGTTTCAATACATGGAAACTGATCCACCATTTTTTTTAATATAATAAATATTTAGCTGAAATTTATGTAAATTAAATAATAATTTAGTGAAAAATAATTTATATGTGTAAAATAATGTTACAAAATTATTGATATTTTTTTTATTACAATTTATGGCGCTATGTAACAGTGGCTGTGAAAAAAATCGGGACATAAATCGTATGTATTATCTATGGTGATTTGAACTGTTTTTATCCCTGTGATCAGGCAACACCAAATGTATTTTCAGAATATGAGAATTGAAAAACTAACTTTCCAATCAATCATAATTTTATCGCAATTTCACTACAAGATTATACGCATTAGATACAATAAATAATCTTACTAAATTTATCCGAGAATAATAAATGCCTGACATGAAAACGCAAACGGACAAACATACTACATAACAAGGAGTTTTTATGTAATGTTTGTTCGTTTGCGTTGTCATGCAAAGACTAACGCTTGTGCAAGACAAGCGTTAGCTTATGTTGAAATGTCTACGAAAGCCTAAAAATTGAGTGAAATATAACGAAATTTTGCAATAAAAATTAAAACAAATCAAAAAACCTTTCCTGACTTTAGCAGGAAATAATTAAAATCTTTTTAAAGTTCACGTGGACCCTCGAAATTTACTGAGTGTGCGAACTTTATTCGTTGAAAGGGGTCTTAGCGTAACGAGTAAAGCCGGGTGGAAGTTAAGTAAATGCCGGATTACGCCTAGTGAAGAATGGCTTTGGGAATTTATCGTCAGTTTCTTTTTTTAATAAAATGAAAAGCTGAATTAAATCTTTTGCAGTTTTTTTAAGGCTTTTTCTTAATTGATATTTTTATTCTTATTTCTATTAGTTTAAAAATCAGCTAAGCGCCTGAGAGACTACGCATATGAAGTGTTTCGCACAGACAAAGAAATTCCTTTTGTTAATTGGCTACGGATGCCTAAAAAGTATTTAATTTAAGATAGGATGCAAATCGAAACTAAGCCACAACTTTCGCAAAAAGATCTAAACTATCAATATTTCTTATATATAAACATGAATCGTAGAAATGTATGTACGCACATAACTTGAGAACGACTTTACCGATTTTGATTAAACTTTTTGTGTGTGTTTGGGTCTCCGGATGGTTTAGATTTACAACTGGAACCGGTAGGTGGCGCTGGGATCGGGTTCTATGATTCTCCTAATCTCCTGAGCCAACTTTGATGATTTTGTTTTTGTGTGTTTAAGTGGGTCCCCGGATGGTTTAGATTCACAATGGGAACCGGTAGGTGGCACTAGAATCGGGGACTAGAATTTTATTTTTTCAAGGCAGGACAAGGTCTGCTAGGACAGCTAGTATATAATATTTATTATCTAACATAGTTTAAAAAAATAGTTTTAATTTCTCATATTCTGAAAGCACTCTCTGAGTTGCCTGATAAAAGCCTATTTGGGTACTCTAAAACCATGTCATGCCTAAATACATATCACGTCACGTTCAGCTCTCGTGTAACAATCTACTCTTACTTGGTCATTATTTACTTCTTTGAAAATTTATATTATCTCAAAATTGTATTCATGTGGATATTTAAAGAATATAAACAGTCTAAAAGTCTGATTTGGAAAATCATTGTCCTATATTTGGACATTGTTCTACCCAGATGAGCAAAAGCCCTCCCTCACCTGGCCCCTGGGTTGTTTTGTCTGTGATTAGGACAGGCCACTTGGATGCCAGAAATATAACTTTTTCAGATCCTACAGGGATAAAACCTGACACAAAAATTAGGCGGAATCTAAGTTATAGATGTATTTCCATAAATTATCTTAATAAAGGCATGTGTTAAGACCCTCTGACGAAAGAAAGCAAGGATATATTGCCCCGAAGAATCTCAATGTTCGGCTTAATCGTTGTAAGTGAGAGTCTACCAACGTAGCAATCAAGTTGTGGGCACAAAAGGTTATCGCTATGTTACACTGAATGGAGCACACGATTATCTTACCACTGAGTAATGTGTTGGGTGTTACCATTGGTTTAAAAATCGAAGTAAATTCGGTCACAAATTTTCGACTTCTAGAAACTAAAAGATACGTTTTAGTATTTATGTAAGAGATCTTGTTTATCCAGAAGTCGCTAATGGATTTGTACGTATTGAAATGCTCCTAAAGTTTGATTACTAAATTGAGGTGGTATACAAGTACATTTTTTTTGCAATCAATAGAATGAACGCAACGTCAATAAAACGTTTAATAAGATAAGTATATATCGTCAAGAAGTTTGATTATCGAAAATATGATTCCCAATATTTCATTTTGTTTAAGAACTAGTTTGATTAGGATTTTAGTCGCATCATTTATGCAACCTTGCAACACCAGTTCGAAATTGACGTATGTATTATATCAAAAACTAAAAATGTATCAGTACATGACTAAAAACCAGAACTCAATTAGTATAACCATGGTGGAGAGTAACTTGTACAAACCCATAGATAAAAATCTATTTACAGCGATGTTGTACATATGTATGTTTATGAAAACAATCTTATTTTGAAATGTTAGAATAGATTTTTGAAGGGAGTATAGTGAGAAAAGCTGTAGTAAGTCCTTTACAGAACTGCTAGTTCTCTTTAGTTTACTAGTAATTATGTGAGATAAGCCGCGATGAGCAAAGTGCTACTAAAAGGTCTGAATTCAACTTGGTCTAGTGACTAGACCATACTTTCCCAAAGTGGGCGATAACGCCCCCTTGTGGGCGCTGTAGGCCTAAAGGGGGGCGGTAAGAGACACAGAAAAAAATAATGGGGGCGTTGTGTAGAGGCTTGGGCGATTTGTAATTTCATCTAGCGAGGAGGACACTTAGACACCGACTGAACTCTCGAGTCTCGACTACAACTTGTGGACATCTACTAATATTAATTAAAAGATTGCTCAAACTTGGTTCGATATTTCTCTTCGCGTAGTTCATATATCTGTCCTGTTTTATTGAATAAATGAAATAAAAATCATGTCAAACGGTCGCTGCGTTCTCCGCTAATATAGCTCACAATATTCAATTAATTTAATTTGACGTTATAGTGGTTTTTAAGTGGGTGAAAAAATGGGGGCACTAAAAAATAATTTATTCTCAAAGTGGGCAGTATACAAAATAAGTTTGCGAACCACTGGACTAGACCCTAGTGAAACGAATTTTTTGTTAAATCTGTGTGTGTACAGCTTACTCGTATTTGATATTTCATCTTCTATATTTATATAATTGAAATCCACGTATATAGTGACTCATCACGATATCTCAGGAATGATAATACCAATAGACTTGAAATTTGGCATGGACCTTCCTTTCGCCAAGCAGAGGTCAGCTAAGAACGGATTTTACGGCACGCGAAGCGGGCGGGTGTCAGCTAGTTATTATATTAGTTTATATCCTGCTTAAATTGTGAGTTAATTTTTCATAAGTCTTAAAAAGTAGATAATATGCATATAGAATTTCGAATTAAAACGAAATTATTTAAACTGTCATACTTCAAAATATAAGGGGGAATTTTGTTACGCTTTGCCTCAATAGGCATAGAGATATTTGCTTCTACAGCTTATCCGTGCAGGAACGGAGAAAGAATACAATTTCCTGTGGCCCGGCGGCCTGTCGTAAGAGGCGACTAAACAACCCACAGCCAGGTGGTAGAGTATTTGCTCGACTGGATGGCGACCACCCTTGGTCTAGAGTATGCCGCCATAATAACCTTGTGTTGTGTTCCGGCATTAGCGACCAGGTTCCAGTCTCCCTTAAGAGAGCAGCAGCGCATTTGTAGCACCTTTGTTGTTGCAAATGTCCATAGGCGAAGGTAACCGCTTTCCATCTAGTGGGCCGTCTGCCTGTCTGTTGAACTCCGCAATAAAAAAAAAAAAAAAAAAAAAAAAATGAATTTATGTCAATACATAGATACAAATATGCACTAAAACATTATTAAGTTTAAGGCATAAATAGATATTCTACACTCCTATTTACCTACACTGAAATAATATACCCTTCAGTTACATGTTAACATACAAACATAATTTTAAGTTATTTCGGAATTACACTAGTTACTAGATCATTGTATAACGGCATATATAGAACCATATCTTCCTGTGAAATCGACCATGACATCAAGGCCCGTAGCGCAGCAGCTTGGGCCAGGTGGCGTGAGACAAGTATCATTTGTGTCTCCAAAATGCCGGTTAAGTTGAAAGGACAGGTTTATAAATCTATCTTTAGACCTGTCCTTTTGTATGGCAGTGAAGAGTGATCTGTACTTGAGCGGCACAAGCAAGAGCTGCGTGTAACGGAGATGAATACGTTGCGATGGATGTGTGGAGTTACACGAAAAGACCGTGTTAGGAAATCTCGCAACCGCGGCAGTCTTCATGGCCGTGACTAAGCAGACAAACTGCAAGAGAGTCGCTTACGCCGCTACGGCCACGTTTTACGGAGACCGGCTGATTACGTGGGGAACATATTATATGTCTAGCTATGCCGCTTCCGCCGGGTCCCGGTCTAAAGGGAAGGCCCAAGAAATACAGCCTTGAAGTTGTGAAGAAAAAGCAGAAAAGCGGAACCTGGGCGTTAACGCAACCGAGAATTAACGCTCGGATGATGATGATGATCTTCCTGTGAAACTTCATCCAAATAGATCCAGTAGTCTCTAAGCACTATCATCATAGACAGACAAGCGGACGTGTGGACATAATAAGCATTCAGCAGGGAATTGTAAAAACTATTTTGTTTTTTAATTTAATCACTTATATATCGAGAAGTATATGGATATTGTACGTACACGATCATGTAGCCATCATATTACTGCCCTCCTTATAGAAAACGGAGTACTTGCAAATGGCAGTTTCAAGAGAAACGCTGTGAACATACCTTGATATCTAAACAACGTGTCCATGTTATGTAATTTTTAGTGTATCTAAAAAATAAAAATCAAGCTTTATGTCTATATATAAAGCTTGATATTTATTTGAATTTTTTGGATTTTAGAGAAATTGTATTCAAAGGCGCTAGTCTATACTAGCTCCTTGGATTACAATTTCTACAAAAAATGAAAAGCCCAATATGTCGATTACGAGTACTTTAAGTGCAAATTGGTAGGGCAGATTAGTAGTCTCTCTATCTTTTATACCAATATCAAATTATTATGATAGAATTTTCAAAGTGCAAGGTACAGTATCACGTAGAAGTATAGGTTTTACAATACAATTTCACTGGCCATTTCGTTGTCTAGGCGCGCAGCTGAGCGGTGGCACGTGACTGCGCGCGGGCAATTGAAAATGCTTTTAGGGTCCTGTAAACGGTACTTTGAAAACGATTTCTCTTTACAAAGCACTTTGATTTGCGCTTCAGTTTATATAGTCATCAGTGAATAGATTTCTGCCTAATTTATCACATAAGAAAATCGGCAAACAACTGAACGCTTTATTATATAATATAATAATACACATAACGCCGAAACTGGTCAACGGGTGATCTTCTTGCGTACGTCACCCATATCTGTAATGAGGCAATCGAGAGATATGGGGAGACGTTGTCCGTCTCTCTTGACATCTTGAAAGTCTTTGACAGGGTATGGCACGACGGCATCATCAGTAAGCTCTTATGGATTGCCTGCCGGTCTCTGTGCTTGGATTTACGATTTCCTGAGGGATAGATTTATCTAAGTAGTTATTGATGATTGCTCATCCGATCAAATGGCAATAAATGCAGGAGTCCCTCAGGGATCGGTGCTCTTTGCAACACTTTTATTTGACTTGTTGAAACACGGTATTTTGGGATGTGTTAACAATAGCACTGTTGTAGAGAGCTATACATCCAACGCGTGAGCGAGAGAGGCAGTTTCCGAATGAGTTAAATCCAACCTAATGAAGTTCAATGCCTCCAAAATCCAGGCTGTCTCTTCTGTGTCAAAAGGAGTCCTTTCAACTTTACTTCTACTTTTCCAGGTGTGTCCACACCGATAGTTGACCGTCTTCAGCTTCTTGGCATCTTTTTAACACAAACTCTAAATTTTGGCACCTATATAGAGCCCGTTGCTCAGCTGGTTGGCAGAAAGCTAGGGGTTATATCAAAGGTGAGGCAGTACTTTACACCACTTCAGTTGCTTAATCTTTACTAAGCACAAGCACCGTTTTGCATGGAATACTACTTGTAAGCAGTATTCCATGCAAGACGGTACTTGTGCTTTGGCTGAGCTATCGTCAAGATGTATCTTGAGGATGGCTCAGCCAAATACTAACCGAGACACTCGAGTAAATAGACAAACGAGCTCAATGACCGAGTATTCGACGAGAGGCTTCAGAGCCTAGATCATGGACGCAAAGTCGCTAGTTTGTCGGTATTATATAGGATACACTTCGGCAAGTGTGCCACGGAATTGCGGAATTGGATTGAGAAAGAGGGCTCAGCCAAGAGGAATGGGATAGAAGGGATTGGATTATGAGATTGGAATGGGGATAGGGAGTGGAGGTAGTGGGCTATCAGAACTCTCACGAAACACGATTATCGTCGTCGTCAGCCAATCACGGTCCACTGATGGACGTAGGCCTCCCCAAGTTGACGCTACTCATCACGCTCCTCTGCCTTCCTCATCCAGCGCCTATCGGCGACCTTGCGCAGGTTGTCAGTCCATCGGGCTGGAGGGCGTCCGACACTACATTTACCGAGACTCGGTCTCCACTCCAGGATTTGTCTGCTCTATTGGTCATCGGTCCATCGACAAATGTGACCGGCCCACTGCCACTTCAACTTGCTAATTTTGCGAGCTATGTCGGTTACCTTGGTTCTCTTACGGATATCTTCATTTCTAATTCTATCCATAAGAGATACACACCCAATATAGCTCGCTCTGTAGCTCATTTAGCGACTTCAAATTTGTGGACCAGTCCTACCGTCAGTGTCCACGTCTCGGCCCCGTAGGTGGGACAAGATTAGCACAAGGCTAACCGTTTTACACCGATATTCTCTGAGAGTGTGGTATCACACCAATCGAGCTAGCCCTAACATCTGTAATCAAAGTAATCACTCCAGCATAGCTCTACCACGGATCTCCAATGTACGGAATGCTCAAAAACAAACACGCAACGTGCTCTTAACCAGTTTTTATTGAATTGTCCTCTCATACAGTGTCAAGCTCCATCATAACTATATATTTCGCAGAGTATACGCGATGTTCAGTCACTGGTGTTGTGTCGTATTATGTTTATACACAAACGTGTTTAAGTGCGAAAAATATGTGTGCATGAAAAATGGAATTGGTGTTCAAGTGATGTTTAGATTTACTGTACAAATGTAACTTGTTAGGGAATGGTGATATTTTTTTATCATTGTATGGTTCGCGATTTTGTTGAGTGTATTCTTACGTAACCTACGGCCAACTTTTGCGTGTTTTTCTGGAAAAAAGTACGTCTTTGTATACCTGTACCTAACTAGTTTTCTTTAATGGTGTACAATAACGTGTTATCTATGTATCTATCTAGTTTTTATCTAAGGCTTCGGCTATTCATAAATAGCCGTAATGTAATCTAGTGCAGTTTTTTTTTTGCACGAATACAGCAGACAGGTAGACGGCCTACCTGATGGAAAGCGGTTACCATCGCCTATGGACATTGGTAACATCAAAGGTGCCGCAAATGCGCTGCCGGTCTCTAAAGGTAGACTGGAACCTGGCGAATAATGCCGGAACACAACTCAAGGTTGATCTGGCGGCTTACCCTAGACCACGGGTGGTAGCCATTAAGACGCGTAAATACTCTACCACCTGGCTGTGGGTTGTTTTGTCGCCTTCTACGTGAGGCCCAGTCGCAAGAAATTCTCCGCTCCTGCACAGATAGTTGAAACGAATCATGACAGCACATTAAAATTGCCTTGTCACCGATGCCATAAAGATGTGTTTGTTTGTGAACTGCATCAGTGGCGCCCATAAAACGCGGTCGCAGAGCTATCATTTCGACTATAATCTATCCCTGAGGAACAGTATTTTTTTGGACAAAAGGTCTTGTCATGTCGTTTTTTATATTCTTGACAACGTGTATGCAAAATTTCGTGACGATCTGTTGCGTAATTAAGGTGTGAAAGCGTAAGAAACAAGTAAAGACATTCACATTCGCTTTTAGAATATTAGGATTCTTCCGTATGTGTGTATGTCAGTAAACTCCTCCTAAACTGCTGGACCGAGTTTGATAAATTTTTGTGTTCGTTTTAGTGGGTGACGCTGCGATCGGTTTCTAGATTTTTATTTTTTCAGGGCAGAATAACGTCTGCCGGTCCGCTAATATATCTATAAATAAAAATAAATCGTAGAAATGTATGTACGCGCATAACTTGAGAACGACTGTACCGATTTTTTGTGTGTGTTTGAGTAGGTTCCCAGATAATTTAGATTCACAATTGGAACCGGTAGGTGGCGCTGGTTTCGGGCCCTAGATTTTTTTCAGGGCAGGACAACGGCTGTCGGCATCTCTAGTATGTTATATTTTTTACATATATTTAAAAATAAGGTGAGCTTAGGACTATAGAAGAAGAATAAATACTATTATTTATAGGCATGACAAGTGCCCATTAAAAAAGTAGACCCTGAAAGCTTCTAGATTCTATATAACTATAAACTGGTGTCACAAGGCACTCTTCTCTAATAAGCCGTCTAATATTATCTTCAGAACTATGAAAGTATTAAGTATAGTATCAGTAGACTTAATTACATCGGCTATTAATTTTATACCGTATTAGCATACAAGTTAATAGCCGATGTAATTAAGTCTCATTTTGCGCACAATAATTAGCTACCTTAAAGCGCTACTACGACAAGTGCATCGGACCAAAGCCAGAGTAGAAATGATGCCTCGTCGTTACGTCCGCACGCTTGTATATTGTAGCGATGACGGAGCAAGCCGAATAGTAGGGTAATCGATACAAAGTACATTTTACCATTATTATTTCATTAAAGAAACTCTTTACAATAATCTAACAAAATTAAGTATAAGACTTACGAAATATTGTTTACATTTTGTCTTCTTTTGTAATTAATTTACGAAGACTTTAACAACTTCGTATTAAACCTGATGGCCCTATTCTATTGCCTAAGTAACAACTAGAGTAATTTAAGTAACAACCCTACTTGTACAGTAATATTGTACAATTCTCGACAAATACGAGTCATGAGGCTTCTTGATTAAACCTCTTCAGACGAGTGACGTGGTCCTAATTAGACCTACTTGGCGAAGGACGATGCTAGAACACACTGTGTTATTACGCAATAACATATTATTACCTCTCAGGTTTCTTTTGATTGACCTTTGTTACCTAACTTAAGGTTTCTCATAGTCAAAATCAAATCAGTTTCTCTTCTACTTTTGAAGTGAAACTTCTTTAAAGTCGTTGTAATTTGAAACTCGATGAAATAAAAAAGCGACACTAAAAAGAGATAAACACATAAATCTATAGGAATAAGCTTGCGAGAGAATGAGATATGAGTTTTACACTGTGCAGCACAGATTAGAGAGTCAATAAGACCGATGATTAAATATAGGTCCGAAATAAAACTGATAATATTTTTTGAATTATAATATGTTGATGGATGTAGGCTAAAGGAATTATATTTAATATTTATATTAATAAAAGTTCTACTGCGTGTGAACTGCACACACATACAATTTTCTTAGTTACGTAGATACTTCAGAGAGAGAGAGAGAGACATTTTATTGTACACCATTACAAAAAACTCAGAAAAACTTATAACCTATAAATATTCTAACTGTGCACAATGGGCGGTCTTATCGCTAAGAAGCGATCTCTGCCAGACAACCCGTACCCGTACTTGTCAAAAAATAAAAATATACGAAACCCGTTGTACGTGCCTATAATATTCGAAGGTTACTATATACCATACTATAATATTCGAAACTCATCAGATCTTGACTTTGTAACATTGGGACCGCTTCAAAAGTATACTTTCTCGAATAAAAAAAAATTGAAAATTGGTCTACAATTGACGAAGAAATCGCGTAACAAACATACAAAAAAAACATAGTCGAATTGAGAACGACCTCCTTAATGAAGTAGGCTAAAGAACTGTGCTAACTTACTGGTTAAAATGCATTCATGTTCTAAATTCAAATGACGTGGCTTCGAATCCTGGCTCTAAAAAAACCATGCACATTTTAGACAGTTTTTCTGACTTAATGTGCTTATTGTTAGAACTTTCAAATGCTGACGGCTAAGTAAAACATTGTGATGAACATTGCACATTGAGATAACTGATGTTGTCAAAAACGTCCGTTCCCCTAAAATTAAGCGAGCTTTATTTAGCCCTGTTGTGAGACATTTAAGGCTGTTATTATTTATTTATTCATCTATATAATATTATAAAAATTTAAATATGCGTGTCTGTACAATGAAGCTATTTAAAAAAAAACAACTGGAATAGACTACATAAATGATGGAAAACATGATGCGATTTAAAAAAAATCTTGTCTGTTTGTCTGTTTTTCTGTTTGTTCGGGATTCATGTAAAAACTATTGGGTAGATTTCGATGCGGTTTTTGCTTATCGACAGCTAGTTCTTAGACTTAAACTCCGCACTACTTTTTATTCTGGGAATACCGCTGGAGTTTTCCCGGGGGCGGTTCGTAGTTGTTCGGTTTCATAATATAGCTTATTTCGACGCAGTATTCTCTAATACGACAGCTTAAATTTTTAAATGTATTTTGTGTTCCGGGAATCCCGCGGGCATTTCACGTCAAGCGTGGATGAAGACGCGGGCATATACTAGTTATACATATGATTATTTGACCTCATGACTGCCACATCAACGCACAGCCCAAATTATTGGGGCTAGAATCGAGAAATAATGCAGGCGAGTTCTTTCTATACTGTGGGTGCGCACTAAGAAAGCATTTTTAAAAATTCCACCCCTGAGGGGATGAAAGCTTACTCAAATTATAACTATTTCTAATCTACGCGGGCGAAACCGCGAGCAACCGCTAGTATACTGTAATCAATTTAAGACTTATCTATACAGAAATTTTGTAAGAGAATTCAAAATAATATTCTTTGTATATTTAGTATATCTTGTGATACTAAAATGTTCATTTTGTGCTTCATTTCCTGCATTCGTCCTGATTCGTCTGAACCAAAAATTGCCCTAACTACTCAAAATATACTACATAGAATAATCCTGCTTACAAAGCAATATTGTCCAAAAATCGCGAACTACCCACATATCTTGTTGAATAACTTTTAAGATACTCTCGGACCATTTGTCCCTTGCGTAAAAGCTATTAAGCTTCACCAAAAGGTTCTATAATGTTCCTTGAGGGCATTAGTGACCCTCGCGTTTAAGGATCGGCGTTTGACTTCTGGAGTGCTTCCGGGAGTGACGTCATTTCCGTCCCGTAAAATGGACGATGATTGATTTTTAAAATTCGAACGTTGTAATTAATTTTTAAAAGACAGCGTTTTTTAAAAGACGCATTAGAGATTCAAAGAAGTTTTTTTTGGTTTTGTATCGAATTTGATAAAAAAGGAAACCCTGAGAAAGTCGTCATGTCTGTCCCTCTGTTCAGCCCCTATAGACAAGTGGCATTAGCGTTAAGCGAATAGAATAGAAAATGTATGGCAACGACATATAGTTACGCTAAGTATTCTGTCATTCCTGTACATTCTGTTTGTTTAGCGCTAATGCGAATACAGGGGCGGTCAAGATAGAGCATACGTAATAAGAACATAAAATATATGATATTTTCTTAAGTTTTCGCGACTTGTATACCGTTAAAACCGTTAAAACGTAGTTTTATTATAAAATATATGTGTACGCATAGCTTCAAGACACTCATCGAAATAAGAAACAGATGAATTTAGAGAGTGACGCTACAAGTAATTTTTCACTCGCTTTTAGACTTTAATATTAAAAGTATACATACATACATACATAACTTCACGCCAGTTCCCTTGCGGGGTAGGCACGAACAACAGAGCGCCATTCAGGCTTATTCTTACACACCTCACTTGCTTCTTTGACGTTCATAACTCTTGTCATGCACGCTCGTCTGTTCTGAAGGCTCCTGGCAGTATACCTTTTTAGTTATATTTTTAGTAGAAGAGTTAAGTTAGTTAGGCGTTTAAAAACCGTTTGGTAATATCATCTTTATTTCAAAATTTCATGGAAGATATCATTATTATATTAATACGCGAAGCAAAAACACAGCAAAAACTTTGTAGTCCTTTTTACGAAAATTGCGCGGACGGAGGAGTTTGAAATATTTTTTATTTTATTTTTTATTGCAGGAGGTCAGCAGACAGGCAGACGGCCCACTTGATGGAAAGCGGTTACCATCACCTATGGACATTTGCAACACCAAAGGTGCCACAAATGCACTAGTTTGTATAGAGAAGGAGTGCAGGATGCTAATATTTAAAAAAAAATGTATAAAAGATACATTAAATCAATAAAAAATTACACACGCTACCATGTATTTGACACACACATATACTCTTTTGTTTATTGTTAAAGTCAAATTAACAGAGTAACCTTGGCGAAATCTGTAATTATAGAAGTATAGTCTTTGACAACAGAACCTTGATAATGTTCAAACTTATAATTTAAATTAATTAGGTCGAATTTCGATCACTGGGCGGCCACTAGTTTTAATTATTCTTTAAACAATAATAAATAAGTTACTTGACTCGTTAAAATTATGACATCATAACGCAGAACATCCTTACAAACTTAAGGAGATTCTATCGTTTTGTATGATGGTAAAAAGTCTCTCAATTGATTTGACTGTTAAGTTCCCTATTAATAATTATCTTTTAAATTACTAACTGATGTCTAAAAAAAATATGGTAAATAATAAAACTGTCATACCTAGTAGTTTTTAACATGGTTTAAACGTGGTGGAAACTTAGCACGACTCGGCAATATAATCTATCTTATGTTGTAGGTAATAGTAGGTATGTGTTAAAGGGACAACGACATTTCTTGACCAGACTCCTTTTGTATAATAAATGCGTTGACACCCGTTCCCTGGACTTGGGGAATAAAAAAGGGTCAAACTACCAAAGAAACTTAGTACAATATTGCGTTGCCGATATAAAGTATTCCATAATATTTACGCTTCAATTTCCACGCGATTCCCGAAAAATGCAATCTGAATCGTGTATAAAGTTTTATTTTCTCTTTTGTGATATTATGTATATGAAGAGGATTGTCTATGGTCTATCTGAATAGATCGTATAGGTCCAAATTGGACCATCCATAGGCTGTACGTAAATGGTTCTATATTACTATGTACATATGTATGCCTACGTGCCTCACAGAGTTTAACCCCTTATTAATCTTATTCAACATTTAATTTCATTTTAAATAATTTGCGTTTACATACTCACGCTGCTTACTTCCCTTGGCACTTTTCTGCTTGCTGCTGTCGAATTAAGCATAATGTAAACGACGCGTAAACAAAAAGTAACACAGTGACATTGAAATTCAATATTACATTAAAAATAAAATAACAATGTTAATTTTCTATGAAAATTTAGAACTCATTAAGACTTGTACTGTTTCTTTCGGGCTAGTAAAAAAATCAATATATGACGTTTTAGTCAAAAAGAAAGAATTTTGGCGCGAATCTAGTCACGTACGATTTATTGTTCTTTTTTATATATATACTGTTACGAGTTGCAGGATTCGAATTAAAATGCCGTTAGAATTACTATAGAATTTATTAGAACTATACAAACACGTATAACACAGGTACAAATATAACTGAACACAACCAGTGCAAACGTAATGCACGATTCAATAACACGCGCAAAATGTGTCATTAAATAGATCACCGAATGTACACAAGTCTTGCCTTGATCGTGGTTCTCGCTCGAATGCCGATCTCTCCATTGGAATTTCTTAGAAATAGTTCGACACACCTGGCTAACGACTGCCATAAAAGATTACAATACACAATCGGCTGTTTACAAATTTTAAACACAAAGTAAACAAAAGGAGTCCAAATGAACAAAGGTGATAAAGTGTGCTTTTTTTTTTTATTGCAGGAGATCAGCAGACAGGCAGACGGCCCACTTGATGGAAAGCAGTTACCATCGCCTATGGACATTTGCAACACCAAAGTTGCTACAAATGCGCTGCTGCTCTCTTAAGGGAAACTGGAACCTGGTCACTAAAGCCGGAACACAACTCAAGGTTGTTATGACGGCATGCTCTTACCAGGGGTGGTAGCCATCCAGTCGGGCAAATGCCCTACCACCTGGCTGTGGGTTGTTAAGTCGCCTCTTACGACAGGCCGCCCGGCCGCAGGAAATTGTATTCTTTCTCCGTTCCTGCACGGATAAAATGGCATGCAGGTGTGTATCCACTTTGTCGGTCGTAACAATACATTTATCATGATTTGATTGAGTGCCGTGGTGCCATGCAGCATCAGTCTGAAATTGTTTTAAATTAACACGAACGTTCATCTCGAATTAATAACTGATACGCATCAAGTCTCCTCCTTGTACAGGAATGTTGCTCTAAGCGTTGTTCATAAGTTCCATATCATACCACAACCTAATATACAATTTAAATAGTGTTCCCAACTCGTAAATGCGCAACCCAGAACTTATGGTATTTATGCTGTGAGGGACCCTTTAGTTTTTACAGCCCTCGCGCCCCAAAATAACTTTCGTGATCTCCCTTTGATGAACAATTTGCATTATTTGATACTTCACAGGTTTTGTTTTGCACGTGACTTCATCGGTTTCTGAGAGAAGTGATTTGTAAAAAAATATATTAATTAATTGCATTATTGTGTTCATTTTAGTTTAAGTAATGTCCTACAAATAAGCTATAATTGTTTTAGCTAGATTTTTTATTTCATTGCAACGTAAATATTTCACATTTAATATAGAACTTGATTATATATTATATACAGCTAAGATAAAATTAAACTTATATAGGTCGCTGGTTCATATCCGGCTCTAAGGACCAAAAATAATATGTAAATTACTTCTTTAAATATTGATTAGTAAGCGATATTTTAATCATTAAAATTTTATAGTGAGAGTAAAATTGGACATTTGAAAAACAAAAGAATGTCAATACAGTTTTTAATTCAAAAATTGCATATTGGACGCGTTCCGTTAGTAGCTCACTACGCCAAAAATGCTCCATTGGTCGTGGCGAAAACATCATTAATGACGTCTTCATTTTCGATCACACAGCGCTCACAACGACCCATGTCAAGAGGTGGGTCGAAGTGGGCGTTGACCATAGAGCATTAATTCTCTCTATCGATTGACATTAAAAAGGCACGATTTTCAAATCAATCAGTGTATTTCATCGCGTATGACATTAACGCTCTATAATCCGTTCCACTCGAGTTTTTGATTGTAACGTCCGCAAGCAAGTGGAAAGTGAAAAGTCGCGGTCGTGACCGTGGTCGTTGTGAGCCTGTTGTGGAACGTAGCCCATTGTAGCCAGTCCTAAACCTCATTAAGCACAATAAGAACTTTTTGATGCAGATTCCAACAATATATGAGTACCAATCACCGTCTGTTAGGAACGTTCTCAAAACGCTGGTCGCATTTTCTAGCTGAATGGCAACGCTCATACATTACCTTGAATACAAGCCAGCCAGAAATTAACTAAGACATTCAATCTTACTTCTCTTTCTAATCTAATCTTGATTGAGTTGGTCAAAATATATGTTGAAAATAATAAGCCTCAAAAAGAATGTGACCTGTGGCTGCATCTGGATTTGTATGGTTTTGGAGCTTTCAGACCTTTGCTGTTTCCAATACTCTATTTTAAGTGGTTTTTGAAATATCTTCAAGTAACCGACACTACTTTTATTTGTATCGTCCTCAGTATCTATACAAGATACTTGGATTTTAGTGGTCCAATCTATAGGCTTCTTACGATGGTTTTATTGGCGTAAATTGTCATGGCACTTTACGACTTTTTTACCGCTCTGGATGGCTGCCAAATTTGTGGACGGCCAATTCGCGATTCTTATTGCCAGATCAAAGTGTAGACGCCTGGTCTATCGTATATTGGTTTGATATTCGCAAGTTATAAAAACCGTAGTGGTACTGTAGTATTTTTTGTTGGTACGTTCCTAAAGACGCTCTTACACGGGCGATTTTATGAGTAATGATTGCTTGGCAACAGTATTGGATCAATCTGGAGCAATTGCAATAAAATGCGGCAATTGTTTCGGGAATATTGCTCCATATATTCCATATTTATCAACGTCGCCATATGAGTTGCCGAATATCCAATCGGTTTAGAATTTTTTAGTCAATTTTCTTTCTATCTCGTTTGTACGTATAACTTCGTCGCGTTTTCGCGAGAGGAACAGGCCGGCGGCGGAAGCGGGGGAGGGGGCAAATTTTTTAAGTTGTTCCATATTGCACGGTATTGTGTGACTGTATCTCAGCAAGCTCTTACATATTGCCATCGACCTAAACTGCTTAATGTAATCATGACGTCACAGATGACGAGAATTAACTGAGATTGAGCAATTTTAATAGCTCGTGTAAGAGCACCTTTAAGACTGTACTTTACTAGATGCAAGTAGATTTGCAAATTACTTAAAACTTGTAAAGCTTGTTTGTAAATTGGGTTTTCTTTGGAGAGATCTGTAGTCATTTTGGCATAATAGATTCTTTTTCGTCTTTTCATGTCCGTCCATTTGTCCATGTATCTATTTGATTTTAAATGTCACAGTGGGTATATAAATGAAATTTAGCAGAAAGATAAATACATGCCGTTACACAATTGTATAGTTAAATTCCATTAAACCAAATACTTATTAAGTATGGCCACCATACATGCAATTTAGGAATGAAATTATTTTTTTAAATTAAGTAAGAATTATTCCCTCTTTAACTTCTGAACTGTAAAGTGGAAATTTTAGAAAGCAATCAAACTACTAATGTTTAAAAATACTTCCAACGAAAATTGATATGTACACGATCCGGTGAGTAGTTTTAAAATACTAGATACGTCGTAGACTACGTACCGCTAACGCTGAATAAGGCCGAAGAATGCTTACTACAGTAGAACCTCTTTAAGTCGAAACTCGGTAAGCCGAAAACCTCTTCAAAGCCTCCATTGCTCGAAATCTGAATCCTCTATAAGTCGATATAATTAGTGGGTCCTTATAAGCAAACTCAATACTTATAATATGAAAAAATAAATTGGACCTCTGTATTTGGAACAAAACAATATTTGATTTTACAATCTCTATAAATATAAACATAATAAAAAACTTAACCTCTACAAGTCGAATGTTTCCATAACAAATTCGCTTAAGTCGACATTCTCCAAAGTTGAAAACTTTATATCTCGAATTTTTTGGCGACTCCCTTCAAGTTCGATTTACAGAGGTTTTACTGTATTAAAATTAGAGATGCTATGAATATTCGGCTTCCATTCGGTATTCGGCCACTTTTTTACTATTTGGTATTCGGCCAATTACTGTGCAGTATTCCGGGAATGCATTATAGTGGTTTCTCTCAGACGCTTGACGTATGGACGTAGAGCACAGAGTATGTACGAGCTGTCGTCAGTTGAATACAGCGTCACGCCGTACGCGGCCTATTTCCTTGTTTGTAACAGTTCACCCGCCGAGGAATTTCTAGCTAAGGAATCACTTTCTTGTGTTTCCGTAGCTAATTAACTATTACCACCTCTACGGAACCATGCATTTTGCATACATAGACACGTGGTTGATTTGTTGCATCCGCCCACCCACTAAGCTCAAAATGAAAGGGTTAATCCTGGACCCTTTTGTAAACTTTGTCAACTACTTCCTTGGGAGCGATATCTGGAGTTTAGTAATTTTAACTAATGACGCTTCGCAACCGACCCGCGAAGCCTTGCTCCTCAAATTTGCCGCACTTCGTAGGGTATTTCTTCACTTGAGAAATGGCGCTTTGTTTTAAAACCGCAAAATGAGCAATTGCTATTTTGATATGTGATTTAAATTATACCTTATTGCTTATATTTAAAGCTCGTTTTGGTTTGTTGCGAAAAGTTTTACATGGATCCTGATTAATTTGTATATGGCTCTATAGAGATTTGGGTTAGGTGTTGTTTGAGGTTACTTCTTTTGGATGTTCTTTTTATAATTTATGGCTTTGGAACTGTGTATTATTGCTCTCGAGAGATATTAGATTACCTTCATATTTTTATGTAATAGAGTTAAAAATCGGGCAAGTATCAGACAGACAACGCACATAAAATATTACGTGAGAACTAGGTATATAAAGATTGTGTATAAATTTTTAGCTACCTAAATATTCTCTACTCTTAAAATGCTCGCGTAGTCCGCACTGGTGTCATTTCCAGAGCTATCAAACTTGGCTTAAAAACTTCTCTCGGCGAATCCATGCGCAGTTAGCATAAAACCTATTTAATTAACCAAAAGCGAAAAATATGGTAATTTTAATCGTGATTTTACCCAAATATAACAATGATAGACAAAAGGCAGCGGTATTTCATTTCCACCGACAAACGCGAACTCCTCTCATTTACATGCAAATAAATGTAACAGATTGAGATCTGGGTGAAATATTTGGAGGTCACAAATTGTGTTACCACCGTTACTGCTGTAATGGGGAATATATATGTAATTCTAATATAGGTCGAGAAATCTTGATCCTCAAAGCGGCGTTGGAATGACCTTACATCGCTGGTCTTCCTAGAAATTCCTAATGGAAAGTCCTGGGAATTAGACGATTCAACGAAATTGAATCAATTTGGTTGAAAGACAAAGAACTTTGGTTAAAATGGCGCGACGGTATTCATTGACATACAATAAAGATGACTTTAGTCTAATGTGATGTGTGTGATGACTTTTGCTTTACTACTAAGCATGAGCTTATGTAGCGTATGAATGAATAAATGAAAACTTCATACACAATTCATTAGAACAATTGGCGACCTTATCGCTTATAGCGATCTCTTTCAGGCAAGCCAAAAAATAAATAATCTAAGGAGATTTTAAAGAAAAATTACTGTGCTGTGTACTGAACTAAATTAAAAGTAATATAATCACAATCATCAACTAGCATTAAAAATAAAATATAAATAATACTACTATATACAGATATACATACATAATTAGATGTATGATGATATTATAAATTAGATATATCATACATACGAACAATAAATAATTTAATTTCATGCAACAATTTTTATTTAATAGACGAATAATGGTCAGTGATCATATATTTAAATGTAGTCATTGTATTTTTATTATTTATTTATTGCAGGAGTTCAGCAGACAGGCAGACGGTCCACTTGATGGGAAGTGGTTACCATCGCCTATGGATATTTGTAACACCAAAAGTGCTACAAATGCGCTGCTGCTCTCTTTAAGGGAGACTGGAACCTGGTCACTAATGCCGGAACACAACTCAAGGTTGTTATGGCGACATACTTTAGGCCAGGGGTTGTCATTGTTTTAACTTGTCTGATTGGTACGGCAAAAGATTTCCCTACGAAGGAAGAAGTGTTTGCAGGTATTGTTAGCAAAAGATTTTCATTTGAGCGCAAATTACAGGAATGAGATGGATAGAGAAAACTAAAAAGTTCCTTTAAATATGGGTAAGTACAGCGTGTATATTATATAGCCTATGACACACCTGTTAACGTAGCTTTCTAACAGTAAAAGAATTTTTAAAATCGGTTCAGTAGATCCAGAGATTACCCCCTACAACGTCACAAACTCACAAACTTTACCTCTTTATAATATTAAGTATAGATTTAAAATTTGTTGAATATTGAATTTCTTGGATATACCGTTAGCCTGGTAGGTGGAGCACAACGTCGTTAGACAGCCTCAGCCTCAGATTCAGTCTCACCCCCGCTACTTGCAAAGGGATAGATGATAGTACAGGCGAGGTAAATGATTAAATGGTTCGGGTTTGTACATTGCGTTTAAAAGTGGGAAAAATAAGGGGAAGTCATTCGGACCAGGATATTCCAAAAACGCAATATTTAGAATTTTTGCCTGTCTGTCTGTTAGAGCATCACATGAAAACTACTGAACGGATTTAAATGAAACTCGATATAGAGCTGGCTTATGTCCCGGGTCGTAACTTAGGATACTTGTGATCCCGATAAATGACCTCGTTTCCGTGGGATAGACGAAAATAGCGAAAAGGATAGCGTTGCGATCGCATCTTTTATGGAAACTACTGAACGTATATGAATAAAACTCGACATAGTGCTAGCTTATAACCCGAGTTAACACTTAGGATACTTTTTATCCCGATAAATAATGTCGTTTCCATGGAATTAACGGATTAGCAAAATAGACGGCGCTGCAATCGCGTTTTTGCTATTCACTAGGAAATATCTACCTTGTCATAAACAACATCTAATTCATTGTGTTACTTCAAATTAGGTTGGCTGCGACTCGCCTCTATATTTCGCTGCGCAGTAGTGTAGACTACATGGACTTAGTTTCTTCACATGCACGCTGTGAGATTAAACAGATTTGTTTCACAGATTAATATAGACAATATCAAAAATGCAACATCTTTATGCTAGAATGTTCAAGAATGACTGCGGACGCGGCTTACGATGTATGGATGCCACGAACAAAGTATCTGTGCCGCTTCAGGCGTCTGAAAGAGGCCACGATAGGACATTCTCAATTAAGCATTCATGACTCAAGCGCACGAAAATTGCGGCATTCAAATTACCCCATTGGGAAAGTCAAAACAGTCAGAAAAACTGTTTCAAGATTTTACTAAAAGTGAATGTGAAAAGCTTTTTTAAAAAGGTTTTTAAATACAAGCTTTTGAGATCCTGGATATCATGTAGCAGCAGAGTGCTAGCCAAGACAAGTAAAACGAGCCCAAACACGATGGGTCTATCTTGTTTAGTACAGGAGTTCCGATGGCCACCTTCCGACTCCATCATCAGATCAGCTCCATGATACCATAATATTGCATATGCGTGCATAATGTCAGCTCAATCGGAATCCGGGAAGTTGGTCAAATTTAACTTGCAAGATTCCACCCGAACTTACATACATACCATACATACATAGGTACATCCATTGCAAGTTAAATAAAAACTTATAAAAACTTTCTAACTTGGCCGAATGTCTTTTAAACCCCAACTTACAGTCTAAATAAGAAACTTTAATATATCCACATTGTTCAAAGTTGAGTAAATAATAATGACAACATAATAAAGGGACAAAACACATTTGAGCCGTTAAAATCGTAAAAACAATAAATAAAAGAGCACTCAAAGAGAATTAGCGGCAGCCGGACGCATCTTATAATTGTTTACAGTGAAAATTGGCGCGGGATTTTCTCTTCTCTAATGAAAAATGTCCGGGACTTTGTCCCTGGTGCTTTATGGCCCAAGTTCTGTGGCTGCTCCGACTTAAATTATTTTAAGTGCGCCCATTTCAGTGCACGCCTTGCGGTTATCGTCTACTCCTCGTGATTAATGTAGATTTTAGACGAAAAGGAGTTCTCAGGGATTTTCACTCCGAGTTTGGGAAAGATTCCTCGGGCTATTTGTCAATACTCCTCTTGACTTCCCGTAAATTAGAATCCCGTATTTTCAAGAGTTCTTTGTGGGTTGAAATGGTTTAAGGAAGCGTGCCCCGACTACAAATACAAAAGTTCTTATTGAAACTAAGTTCTAGTGCAGAATATTTTTAAAATGTATTTTTTATCTTCTCTACAAAACGATTGCCTTTTAAACTTCTGGAGTTCGTCCACGATATCAAACGTCCATTTAATATGTGGCCTAACTCTACCCACCTTTATTTTTTTACAATTTTTTGGTAATGCCATGGGCAATGATAAAGGGAATTTTGTATCGTTTTCCGAAAGTTCAAAGCGACCCCTTGCTATTAAAGAGAGTTAATGCTCGCCGATTGTAGCGGAAGTAAATTTAGTAAAACAGACAAAGGGCTCAGGGCAGCTGAATTTCAAATGCTTTTTAAAACCCATAATATTTTCCCCGAATCTCGGACTCTGTTATCTAGAAGCGAGTTTTAATTAATTTTTTTAACTATCAGATGGGAACAGCGCGTGGTGTTTTCCGAAAATACGACTTACATAAAATTTTTGTTTCGTTTATAAATCTGACAAACTTTGCCTTTCATCGGTATAGCCTTAATAAAAATAGTCCAAATTTAAGGGTAAACGTCAGTATTAACTTACTAACTAAAAGAGTAAATGTAAATTTAGATAAATTGATTCTTGGTTTGAGTATAATTAATTATGTTATAACTTTTATAGCAAATCACATGCAATATACATACATATCTAATATATAAATTGTCTTGCTTTAAACATTTCATTATTACAATTTTTCACTTGAATACTTGTATTATACAATAGATATATGTTTTTTATTATTTAATTATTTATCCATACGTAATTATAGTATAAAGGTAGTTCAAAAAATAGGATAGGATCTATATATTTTGTAGAAGAATACGAAAATTTGTAGTAGACGGAAGACATATGCCAGATTGATTATACTCTGATTTTTAATTACCTGGCCTAAAATGACAACTTTGATCGACCTTTTTTATGTTGCAAGCTTGGAGCATAGTATTGTAGTATGGCCCTTACATAAGTGAGCTATGTGTGTTGAATCCTATAGATTTTTTATAGAATTCTATAGTCTATTTAACTCACAGTGGTGAGTTGTTGATTCAACTCACTTATGAATGAGCCATACTACAACACTATGCTCAAAGCTTGCAACATAAAATAGGTGAATCGGTGACTCGGAAAGGTAAATCGCAGCTGTCATTTTAGTCCAGGTAAATAAAAATCAGAGTATAGAGAAGTATAGACGGAAAAGACGTACTCTTTGTGACGGAGCGAAAATGAAAGGAAAGAGAGAATAACACGATTTCATTTTAATAACAGTAATAAGCACAATCGCCCCAAAATATAACTTCTGTACGAAACTCAGCCTTCACAATATACTTTTTTCATGTTGTTAAAAAAGATTTTTCTGTAGTTTAAAAAAATCTATATTAATATTTGTCGACTGAAACGTTTAGCCTTAAACGAAAAATCGTAAAAATGTCCCAGTCTCGAATGTTAAACGGATGGAATTAATTTTTTTTATTTCATGCTATTCTTTCGGACCCATATAATACGGGGCGTTTTAATAAAACGAAATTACCAAGGATGGTTGTAAAATTTGAGGAGTTCCGAATTAATGCAGGCAAGTGTAATTGAGTCCGTTGGATTTACGTACGAAAATCATTTTATAACCCAACGTTTGTAGCTTAATATTTGCCCGTTACTACAGTTAGTTTATAGTCCGCTCCAAGCTTTGGAAACTCTCCGGATAAGCTGAAGGCTGTGCAATAAGCATCTGATTTTGTGTGCACAATTTATTAATGTCTGCTTTCTTATGACACCGTCCTCGGGCCTGGGATGTGACATTGTTATTAATTGTTAATTATGTTAAACAGGTAACGTACGTATGTGTAATGTAGCCTATCGGAGGACAGGGGGATGGTCGGCCGTCAAACTACCCACTAAACCTAACCTGCACCTCTAGCTCACACGCTTTTACAGATTTTTGCCACAGGAACTAGATTAATAGGTACTGCATCTGTGACGCATGCTTAGTGGCGTTCCTGGACATTTATTATTTTCATGAAGTTTATTTACTATGGGACGGACTTAAAGCCTGCGGCGAATGCGGGAGTTTCTTAAGCGATTCTTTCACATGAATTTATACATCCACCGCATCATATTTCACTCCGTGACATTACCTTTTGATTGTGTCGCTCGCGCAAATGCCACGCTTGACTTCTTGTACAGAAGGACTGGTCTAATTTATCTGAACATATTATTATGTTTGATAACAGATTATGACCATAATGTTTAGCGCGCACTATGCCATTGACTATTACAATTGATCATTTCCGGGCAATGTTAGTCATGGTTATTTATCACGTTTCCGAATTGGCGAAAATAGTAACAATTATTACTTTTGTTTTATTTCTGTCGGCCCATAGTTCCATACAATAACGTGCTGCGGGCAGACTTGTTTGATTTATATACTTATTTTCTTTTAGTATGCGCCGCAAGTGTTTATCATTCTCTCTCTTAGTTTCCGGAAAGTTCCACTATGCGTCTAGTTGCCACGACTTTGCTATGCGGTCGTCGTTTTTATTTTACTTTAGAACTTTTGCGGTGGACGTCCTAGCTTTGGACTGCGGTTACGATGCGAGCTTATGTGTTGAGGATTTTATGATTTGATATATCTTTATAAGTGTTTCAGTTGTTTTTACGAAGTGTGGATTTTATTTCCTTTTTATTTCTTTCTTTCTTGGTTCATGTTATCTAACACTATCTACTCAAATGTACAAGTATCTTGAATGTATTTGTCAGTCAGGTTGGCCTAGAGTACTATTTTGCATATACCACCAAACGTTTAATGTCTTCTGTAATATGTAACAGTCTTCTTTCATGTAACCAAGGTTACAGTGCGATTGTAAACTAAGACTTACAAGGGTCCAAAATTGCTTCTAGACGAGACTAATTTTCGTAAACTTGGAACTTGAAACTGCAAGAAGTTATATTATAGTAGGGAGAAGAGGTATTGTTACATTTATTTAGTTGCATAGTTGCTCTTTTTTATTTTTATTGCGTGAGTTCAGCAGACAGGCAGACGGCCCACTTGATGGAAAGCCGTTACCATCGCCTATGGACATTTGCAACACCAAAGGTGCTACAAATGCGCTGCTGCTCTCTTAAGGGAAACTGGAACCTGGTCACTAATGCCGGAACACAAATCAAGGTTGTTTTGACGGCATATTTTAGACCAGGGGTGGTAACCATCCAGTCGGGCAAATACCCTACCACCTGGCAAATGTTCTTGTCATGTTTTCTTTTTAAGGCTAATAATTAATTTTGTTATGTACCCTCTTATTTCTAAACGATACAATCGGCCATTTCCTTAATTGAATAAAAATGTTATATTTTTATTTATTCTGTGATTAGCGCCTGTTTTGTATAGAGTAGTTTTCCATAATTTACCATAATTTTATGTAAAATATATATCTCTAATATGATGTGGTAACTGTGTAGATTATAATTCAAAATCTCTCAATTGCATATAGATGGTATTCACTACATTTTAGTTTCATGATGGCAGACGCGGTAGATTTTTACTGTGTTCGAATTATTTTATTACAATATGTAAAACTTTAAATATAATCGGTCAAAGGGGTAGGCCCAAGAAATGTTGACTTGACGTTGTGAAGGATGACATGCGTACCAATGGTCTCAAAACGGGGGATGCTGAAGACTGCGCGAAGTGGAGTAGAAAAAGTAGGAAAGCGGATCCTGGGTGTCGGAGTGAACGCTCCGAATGCAACCGGGATTTAACTCTCGGATGATGATGATGGTGATGTAAAACTTTAAATATAATATTTTCTATAATATCTTATATAAAATATTATCTAAAATTTCCAAACAATAATATATTAAATACTTGTCATTCATAACCGTTTTAATTTAAATAGTTTATCAATTACTTTATCCGCTATCGGTTGTGCCAATTTGCTAGTTTCCGATACTGTAAAACTGTTGGAGGGATTGCGAGGTGTTCTAAAAATGTTTGTGTACAGTGAGTATATGAAATATGTTGAAACCGTAAAGTTCTCTGATTATAAATGTACTGACCAGTTGCTGTTCTTTTATTACCATAAACACTTTTGAGTAGTTGCAAGTATTACAATATTTTAATTTTGCATCCCAATCAGTACCTACACATTATAAGTTGCCAAGCTATGTTACTTAATTAACATAAAGGTTTATGTTTCCTGTACAGGTTTTGCTAGGTGGCAGGGCATTTGCCCGACTGGATGGCTACCACCCCTGGTCTAAAGTATGTCGCCATAACAACCTTGATTTGTGTTCCGGCATTAGTGACCAGATTCCAGTCTCCCTTAAGAGAGCAGCAGCGCATTTGTAGCACCTTTGGTGTTGCAAATGTCTATAGGCGATGGTAACCGCTTTCCATCAATTGGGCCGTCTGCCTGTCTGCTGAGCTCCTGCAATAAAAAAAATATATATTTCCCAATAAACAGACTTTCTTTTTGCTTTAGGTAATTGTAACCCTAGGAAATTTATTTAATGGTAAAAAATGAATAATAGTTTTTAATACTACAAGACTACATAAGGGAGCCGACTGTGAAATCAATTGAGATACTTTTTATAATTTTACAAAATGTCGCAGCCTTGTAGACTTTGAGTCAGCCTCATATAAAGTTATGACGATATAATTTTGTGCAAGTAAAAGACGTCAAGGTGCGCACTAATGATCGTTTAAACAGTATTTAAAATTATTGCATCATATTAATTTAAAAATAAAATGATAGATGTTACTTTAACGCCTGTAAATGTATGAATGTGAATAATGTTAGAACAAACATTGTGACATGTTGTAACATTGTGTTCACATCTCTATTTGGCTAAGGTTTTTGTTTCCTGGGTCCGGCTTTTGCATGGTTTTTATTTTCTTGAGCAATATTTTAATACTTCTATATTCACGAATACTTGACTCTGGCTTGATACACAAATCATGCAAAGCCATATGAAGTAAAAGAAGTTCTTACCATCGACAACTTATTTTTATCTGTGTCTTCAAAGAAAAAAAACATAAAAAGTGAACTCATCGCTCCTACTAGATAACGCGAGACAATGACGGATGTACTTTGACAAAGAGAGAAAGACGCTGGGCTTATCGGCCTCTGTCTACCCGTGTTCGCTGGATTAAGCGCTGTTTTGTTTTGAAAACGAAAGGCAAAGAACAATGCTGTCAGTTTATTGATCTGTTTCTTGGGAAAGGTGTAATTTAATTAAAACATACGTATCGTATATCTATATAACGTGTTATTTTTAGAACTTTTCAGTTTTCGCATGCATCATTTTTATCCTAAGACTATTTTTAATGTGGTAAAGTAATTTGTTATCAATTACTTATTAAAATTATACAATAAATTATGTCACTTATTAGAGGTGAATAAGTTATTTAATTTTAAAGTAATATTAACACAAATACATCTAAGAAAGCAAATATATCTAAGAAAGTGTCTATTGGGACTTTTAGTCACTGTCTGTTTGGGTGCATTCATATTTTCTCATATTCTGAACATCACTTATGTACTGTTTTAATTATTTTTCACTATACACTACAGTATACTACACTAACTTAAAAAGCTTAGTTCTTTGAGTCTTTGCACTAGACTTGTGGTGTCGAGCAGTTGGGTTGCCTCGACATTTACATGCAGATGAAGCCTCTTTTTTGTGGGACTAATATTTTTGGGTTATCTCTGTCATGAACTCCATCAGGTCCCCGTGCGCGGTGGAGAACGTCAATCCATATGTATTGTAGTGCGTTTACAATATTCCTCAGTACTTAATTATGGAATCATTGTAATTTTTTGCACGTTTGTTGTTTTGATTTATTACCATAACTGGATGTTGTTATGTTATGAATAACACTTTTAACGAGTCTATCAAGTAGTATGAACAAGGGAGTAATTGTTTCGGTTTTGCAGACAATGTCGAACACGTACATAAGTCTGTGGTAATAAACAGTCGCGATTATCGTAAAAAAGCATTAAAATCTTAGCAACAAGATTAAATCATTACTATATTTAGAAGTAGTAAGAAAGAAGAAAAAGTTGTGGTAGCGTAATAGCTTGCGCACGCGTCCCAAACTTAAAGGGCGCGGGTTGGAGTCCTGGCGTATGCACCACTTACGCAATTTTCTGACCTAATGTGTATATTGTTACAATTATCACGTGCTACAAGTGAAGGAAAACATCGTGTTGAAACCTGGACATCGAGATAACCGATGTGTCAAAACCGGCAAGCCGCCTTGGACAAGTGTGGCGGGTATACGTACCATCGCCATTTCATTTCATTCTCAATTCATGCCTGGGGTTATCTGGAAGAGATCGCTTCTTAGTGATAATACCGCCCTTTGTGCACAATTAGATACAGTTTTAGCCTGTAAGTTAATTTTTGTACATACATACATACATACATACATAACTTCACGCCAGTTCCCTTGCGGGGTAGGCACGAACAACAGAGTTAATTTTTGTATTGGTGTATAATAAAGTGTTATCTATCTATCTATTGTAATAAGTAAGTAATCGTACAATAATGATTTAAACCACCATCGTCGCTCCAACAGCAATATATCTTGCACGGATTGTCTGAAAGAGATTGCTTTCTAGCGATAAGACCGACATAATTAGAATAGTACTAGTTTGCAAGTAATCTGCAATGGAAGACAATAAAGAATTATTTATCTATCTAAACTCAGCGTCACGAAAGTAGATTCAGATCTTACGCATAGAAAACTGCGGATGTATATATAAGTAGAACTTCTATTCCACGCTGAATTATAAGTTCGAGATTCGTCGACCTTGAAACGGAGTTTCCAACTGAAAATTCATAACATAGTTTACATCTAAATAGTCCTAAATGTAGCATTATTATGTAAATCTTTTAATGTAGTTTTCAACAGTTTCTAGTCATCTTATAGGCATTGTTGGTCTTGTCTTGCCGTGTGGTATAATTTTAGAGTAAGTCCCGAATTTTGGCCTAATAGTTGGACTGCGTTTTACTATAGTATTTTTTTAGATGATTTGTTTTTGTTTGTTTGCGTTCCCTGTTCCGTATGTATCATCATGTCCATCCATTTATTTGTTTGATTATCTATGTCACAATTATTTTTCTCGGAACTTACTGGGTTTATATGAATGAAATTGAATACGAATATGTAATTCACGTGTGTTATCGTTAACCAAAATTAAATTAAAAAATCATAACAAAATCGTATTCAGAATTTTTGAATTTCAGATTATTTTTAATATTTTTTTTACTTTTAGCCAAATTATAAAAAGTGAACGTTCATCCCTCTGCGGGATGGATGCGCTTCACAGTAAAAAATGCTCTTCGAATTCCCGCTAAAGACAATAAGACATGCATGACGTATATCAAAAAGTATTATTATAAATTTAATTTATATTTTTTTATTTAATCGATAATTGACAAATTAAACATGGCAAGACCACTCTCAACACAATTAAACTTCTGTAAGTGAGAGACAGCCTTTTGTACTTATTCGTCCCTTTTAAGCCCCTTTAAAATACTCACCCCCGTTTATCTCAAGATTTCTATGTGAGAAAGGCTTTAATTCGGCTTAGAAGGTTTTTCTGAGGAGACTCATTTGCGTTTTAATTCAGTAATGCGCCTGAAAATATTCTTTTGTTAAAGCTCTTTCGAAAGAAATGCTAAGATTGTACAGTTGAGTGTAAAGTTAATATAGACAGAGAATTTTCAATACCAATTTAGTTATATCACGATATACGTAAATTGTATTTTTTTTATAATTTGTGTGTGCTGACGGTGAAGGAAATCATTGTGATGACACTTGCACATCGAGATAACTGATGTGTCAAACCCGCCAAGCCGCTTTGGACAAGCGTGGCGGGTATATTGTTCGTTCCCCTATAAAAATTGGGAGGCCTGACTGAGCCCAACAGTCAATAAAATATTATGTTGCCTTCCTGTATTAAAAAAAAAAATATATTTAAAAAAGATAAGTATATATTTTTTTTGGAGTATTATAATTGAAATATTTTTTTATCATTACAACATCGTTACATCAGTTAAGACAATGAAACTTAATGTCTCCTCTTTTCTATTGAAATTATTTAAGAACTTGAATCTTCCCCGCGGCTGCGTATGTTACTTGCATAAAAACTTAATTAGGTTTTTTGTATAATATATATATATATATATATATATATTTATGTATATATATATATGTGTATATATATATATATATATATATATATATATATATATATATATATATATAAAATTCAATGATAATGTTTCTAAATTATAGTAATAATCGCTCCAAAATCATAGCTACATTATTGTATATACATACGTTATCTGTCAATTTAACGTCATCACCATTCAATAACAATATCACATCACAAATAACGCATTAAGCTCATAGCTACATTTGCGTGAAACAGTTAATAACTATAACATTATCTCAGAAGAACAAGGCTTTAGCTAAAAGCCCGTGAACTAAACTGTCATTTTTATATTTAAAAAAAGTATAATAACAGGTAAGCGAACTAAGTAATATGGATGTGAAACTAAAAAGAAAACTAATGAAATATGAATAATCATTTCTGATGGGATATTATTATTCTAAATAATGTTACGACCTAGACGCCGACAAAAACAAATTCACACCTGCATACCTGAAATTCGGTCCACGCGGCCGGGCAGACATATTGCATCTGTGTAGTATAAAGCAATGCCCAAATGAAGGACGGTCGAGCGATAGCCACAAACGAGGTGAGGCTTGTGTACTACAATCGGGAACCTTAGTGACGGACTTTGCGCGTTTATTGAATTACGACCTTCTGCATTAGGTTTGGACTTGTTGTGTTCGGTTATATAAGTATTTGTACCTGTGTTATACGTGTTTGTATAGTTCTAATAAACTCTATAGTAATTCTAACGGCATTTTAATTCGAGTCTCGCGGCTCGTAACAATAATATATTTGATAAAAGGAGTATAAAATTCTGTAATTTTTTAGACCTAAAACTTTGCTGTTTCTTGTTCAATTTACTACAATAACAAAGAAACTAAGTCCAGTAAGTAATATAATGAATGACGTGTTGTTTATGACTACGTAGGTATTAATTAGATAATTGATAAACGCGATTGTAGCGTCATCTATTTTGCTAATCCGTCTATTCCAGGCAAACGACGTTTTAATCGGGATAAAACGTATCCTAAGTGTTGATTCAGGTTATAAACCAGCATTGTGATGAGTTTCGTATTTTCTAATATATTACAATCGTATACATTGAGTAGTTTCCAGAAAAGATGTGATCGCAGCGCCATCCTTCTGGCTATTTTCGTCTATCCCACGGAAACGGCATCATTTATCGAGATAAAAAGTATCATACGCCCCATGATATAAGTTCTGCGTTTCGAATTTCTTTCAAATCCATTCAGTAGTTCTTACGTGTGCTCTAACAGACACACAGAAAGACAGACAGATAGAAAGGCAGACAAAAAATTTAAAAATTACGTTTCGGAATCTGCTGATCCGAATTAGCCCCCCTGATTATTTTTGCATTTTTAAACGTATTTTACAAACTCGAACCATTTACAGATTTATTATAGTTTAAAAGACTTTGCGCGTTTGTATTGCTCTATACGTATGGACTTTCGTCGCTAAGTTTGAAAGTACAACGAGCGAATACTCCACAAGTCAAGAGTACAGTCCATGGGAAGTTTGAGTTCGCCTTTCGCCAACAATAGAAGTCTTAGGTTGTGGTTGAATCGAGCACACTGAATGGATCTTACTTGGGACTTAGTTTCTTGTTAGACTCGAACTTTTCCCTTGCAAGAAATGTTTAATAATGGAGTTCTTTATATAAGAAAGTTAATTGAAGAATGTGTGTTTTAGATAGGACATATAATATTACCTTTAGTTCAATTTAATTCAATAGAATTATTATCACGGAAGAACAATGCTAACAATGGCAATTGCCTAGTGAAACATAATTTTGAAAATTAATAATTCATTCATAATCGTATAATTTAATTTAACCTAAGTTATTAAAATTCAAAAAGAAAGAAGAGAAGAAGAAAGAAAAAAACATGTTTCTTCACGATGTTTTCATTCCCCATCAGTACGATTAAGCAATGTTTGTGCTGAAATTAGATGCAGGTGCTTTACCTACCAAGCTTCCACAATTTCACTATATTAAATAGTAATTTAAAATCGATACTTGTAGTCTCGTAAAGATTGTCGTAAGGGACATACCCTCATTTTTAAGAAAAGCAAATAAAGCCTTTTCCAGAAAAACAAATAATAACAATTTCTACTTAATTATAAAATTTTCGGTTGTAACCGAATTCTAACGGTGTCAAAGGTACAACAATTATAGCTTTTTTAAATTAATTGTTTTTATTTATTTACTAGCTGACCCGGCAGACATCGTCCTGCCCGGAAAAGCTTCAATCGATATGCCGACAGCAGCGCCACTTACCGGGTCCAATTGTGAACCAACTCAGAAACCTTCTTTGGCTCATGCACAATAACTTTGCTAAAGATCATCACATGATCAAATGTATAGCTTACGATTCTATAAAGGACGTACAGACAAAAATTCATTTTTATATATAAAGATTTCCTTCCCACAAAACATAAGAGTAAGGAACTTACCTATAACTACAGGTAGAAAAACAGGGTGCCTAAATTAGAAATAATCCTGTTATTATGACACCGCTGACGTCGACCTCTCCGATGTAAAATTAATAGCCGACACCAATGTGTATAAAATATGTGTGTTGTGCGTGTGTGTCTTTGTGGTGTACACACATACACAAGAGCTCTTTTGTAAATGGAAAAGGTACAACCATTATAAGATAAGAGGATAGTTTTATGTGCTTTTTTTTTAAGACTAATGCTACGGCCCTTACGATAATTAAAGTTATAGGTATAGCTGTATATAAAACGTTATATAAACACAAAACATTGCAACAATTTGTAGTTAGGTAGATTCCAAGACATCTCATAATACAGTGGAGTAACAAAAGCTTGTGGAATTTGTAAAATAATAACATTTTCAGCTGAAACACTGCAGTGGGATTAGTGTAATTGCACTTAGTAATCCGTTCAAGACATTGCACACGATGTTATCATGTGTGGGGTTGTAAGAGGATAAGGATATTATACCAGCCTTACAGTTGCTATCACTGGATTTCTCGTCTCGAGAGCTTTGGATACTTGGAGTTTTTAAGACTTATGTTTTCCTGTGCAATGGGCTAGTCAGTCTCACGCATGTATGTAGGTGTCCTCTATAAATACAATACTAATATGAAGTCTTTATTGTTATACATAATTGGGTATTTGACAGTCAAATAAACTGAGACTTTTTATCATCACACAAAACGTCACGGCCTCGGGTATAATGCGTTGTAACGTTATATATAATTCTAAAGAGTCAAATAGCTTATTGATTATTGTTTAAAAAGTAATTATATTTATTTAAATCATTAAATTTTATAAAATGATAAAAGGTGCTATGATATGCGTGCTTTTTTAAGAACATGGTTTGAGAATATATTGTAATATGTGTCAAATACTCGATTGGGTAGGTGAGAATTAGAAATTCTAAATCAGTGTTCATGTAAAGGAACGTTGGTTAAAATACCGAACCTGACAGTAGGCAAAGCCTGTATCGTATAGCTTTATACTTACATAAAATAAAACATTATTCAATACATATTTATAATAACATTAATAATGATATATGAAAGCATGAGCGCTCACGAGCGCTTGGGTATGTCGACCGAAACTGTTTATTTTGGGCGTCAATCAAAGTTGTTTAAACAAATACGGCCTTACTTATAATAAGAAAGAAACAGAAAAGAAACGATTAGGCATCTCTTAAATAAGAGAATCAAACCCTAATCAATGAATATCTTTTTTTTCCATTTATAAACGTGTATTACCTGTTGTTTGCCTAAGAGAAGCACAGATAAAAGAAATTTGAATGATTAACGTAGGTTGCACCCAAAATATTCGACTTAAGAGGAGTTTATGGGTAAGATTTTAATTAATCAGTTGTTGGGCAGTTTCTTTAAATTTAAGAAACGATTATAAGTAAGGCCCATAAAGTAATAAATTGCTAACAAGATTTGGCTTAAAGGTCTTTATTTACTACTGGACAAAAAACTTCTCTATTAGCTTTACTATATAATTTTATAATATTTTTCAAAATAGTATAATATTTTATATTATACTATTTTTTTTATTGCACGAGTTCAGCAGAGAGGCAGACGGCCCACCTGATGGAAAGCGCATTTGCAACACCAATGGCGCTGCGAACACGCTGCTGCTCTCTTTAGGAAGACTGGAACCTGGCCAGTCATGCCGGAACACAACTCAAGGTTGTTATAGCGACATACTCTAGACCAGCGGTGGTAGCCATCTAGACGGGCAAATGCCCTACTACCTGGTTGTGGGTTGTTTTGTCGCCTCTTATGACAGGCAGCCCGGTCGCCGGAAGTTGTATTTTTTCACCGTTCCTACACGGTTAAAATAATCTCTTTACATTACATTACCGGAAAAGTTTCTTGAAGTAGTTCCAGTATTAAATCACATACCTTCAAACTTTGAGAACTGAGTGAACCATCCTTCAGCAGTCGGCCAAGTTGTGTTGCATGCAAACGTTGAGTCCTATACTCCCAGCAGAGCAAGTCCCGTCCCCATTGATATTCAAATTGTTTTGTTCGCTAGCAAAGTTTTAATTTACGAATAAGTCTTGGTTTCTTACTATTGATTTTCGATTACAAATTGGTCGTGACATAATGTTCGAGTTAACCCCAACCATGTAACATACATACTCGTGTATGTTGAATTGTTTGAATATGATAGTAAAAAAAGAGATCTAGAAACAGAAGTAGGTAATAGAATTGTAATTTTTAGTATTCTTATTCTACTCTATATTTTTCGACTCGTAAATCTATAACCTATGATAGTATAAAAGTGTAGTCTTTTGTTTTTTAGATTTTTTGTGTTTGTGTGTTTGTTCGGGATTCAGGTAAAATTTACTGGGCCAATTACGATGCGATTTTCGCTGATCGATAGCAAATTCCAGGACTTAAAATCTGCGGTACTTTATATCCCGGGAATGTAAGGAAAAAAATTTGGGAGCGGTTTAAAGTGGCCCGCTTGAAAAACAATCGTATTCTGATGTAATATTTTCGCCGATTGATAGCAAATTGTCTGACATAAAATCCATGATACTTTATATCCCGGGAATCCCGCGGGTATTTTCCTGGGAGTGGATTCAAGTTGTTAGGACACGTATAAATTAGCTTATTACGTCCAACAAGAACGAAGTCACGAGCGAATCCTAGTCTAAAAATAATTTTTAGACAATTGTGTATATATATTTTTATATCTTTTCTTCTTTATCTTCTATATTCACTAGAATATTACTGAAAATGTATAGAATTATTGCTAATAAAAAATTACTATCTAGCTATAAGTTATATTAACATAAGCTAGACGTTACTTTAAAATTTAAACATATTGATATGGTTTCACGGTTGACACTGTAATCAGAAGTGTTAGATAGATAAATTAGACAGATCAGGTAAAAAGCGTCTCAGATAAACTTGCAAGTATGAAGGGGTTAATGAAAGTTGATGAAACGAAAGATGTTTGTCAGAATCGTTGCAAGTGAAGATTCATAGTTTCTACCTACCCCCATGGGAAACAGGCGTCTTTCACTTTATTCTCGTATTTATTTTTATTACTTCATTTCGTGATTCCTTAGTAACGCTCCACGGGACTCGCGTGACTCCGCGCCTCAGTTTCGGCGGCATGTCTTGAATTAAATTAATTGTTGTCCATATTTTATTCCTCAAGTGCCACCAAATATTTATTATACAAGTATTGTTTTCGAAGTGGGACCTTGCTTTAAAGGCTACTGTTCCGTTCTGTTGCGGTAGCCTTTGAACACAGGTTTTAATGGTTTATCGACAGTAGGGATGTGGACACATTTTACCATAAATTCTAACTTTACTTACATTTAAAAAGCAGGCGGTAAATTAACGTGTTATCTGACTTTTAACCTATTATGATAGACATGAAGCCTTGTTTTATGTCGTAGAGTTGATTGGTGCGATATCACGCTCTTACAGAATATCAGCGTGAAATGATTAACCTTGAGCTAATCGTGTTTTGGACGATGAGTGAGATTTACGATGGTTCACTTTCCTGCCCCCCATATCTTCCTAGGGGCTGGTAACGCGATACCAATGCGTTACCAAGCGTAACGTTCATAGGCGTCGGAAACCATTTTCCATCACCAGTTGACCTGTCTTCCTGTTAACCTGCTTAAAGCAATAAAATAATTATATCCCTTTTATATTTAGTCAGGTTATAATTTAGCCGATGAATAAATTTTATCTGATGAGTGATAAATTGGCCCTTAGTTTTAAATAAATACTTTTTATAACTGTAATGAATATAAAATATTTTTATCCCGGAAAAGATACCAGTTTCCATAGCATATGGACGCTATATACGTTTGTGTAGACAACATCGCCGACAGGACGCCACTACGCCACCGCTGCTCCGCCGCCGCACTATAACTCTGTGAATTTCTGTGTAGACGAACGTTGACTTTGGTGGCGCAGCGGCGACGTCTACAAGCGCTGTACGCTAGCGAACCCTAATGAAAAGCTGTATTTAATTTCCCTTTTAACGTTTTTACGAACGGTGCGTGTAAAGATTCAATAACCCGTCAATCCATGTCACGTTACCAGGAATTGTTTAATTACTACCTTTCCGCCCAAACAACCGATATATTGTGTTGTTATCAAGATATAGCCGCGAATGACAGTAATTGTTATATTCTTTAATAACCGTATACCATGAACTTCGGGGTGGGGCGAACAATTTTTGTAGATCATCGAGTCTATGATTGATGAATGTGAGAATTGTTTTCAGTTTTACCACATAGCTTCGCTCGTAAAACTTATAATTCGTATCTCGTCAACATTTTCACTTTCCAGGATGAAATGTATCCTATATTCATTACTATTTTGACAGTCGTCGTCAGCCATTCGCAGTCCACTGCTGGACGTAGGCCTCCCCAAGACGGCGCCACTCATCCCTGTCCTCTGATTTTCTCATCCAGCGCTTACCCGCGACCTTGCACAGGTCGTCGGTCCATCGGGCTGGAGGGCGTCCGACATTACGTACATACGTATACGCTTACGTTAGGTTACGTGCGTTTTGACAGTACATACACGAAAATGTAAGACAAAAATTGCTCTTACTATCCCTACAATTATTATAGACATTTATTAAGCCACTTTGGAGGTTATCGAAGTCTTTATCATTTATTTTTTGCAGTTTTATACATGACAAATTTTAGGTCACCGAATCTTCCAGATTATTTTTGATTTCTGAATATAGAAGATGGTGACCTAGGCTCAGTATTCTTTCTACCTATAGTCTCGAGGGACTATAGGTAGAAAACAATATGACTAAGTCAAGTATGCTTTTATTGTATTAGTTTATATTTATTAATGTAATCAAAGCTAAGTTATTTAAAAATAACAAGATATTGAAGCATTTTGCCTACAGTCCATCTAATGTATTTTTTTATAATAAATAATCGGCAGACAAACACACATATTGTATATCCCCAAATTAAGCAAGTTACGCTTGAGTTATGGGTAATATACAACGGACTACCTGGGGCCGATCCCAGACACCCAGACCATAGTAAATAATGGAGAAAATACGTTTCCGAAATTTACTATACCAGGAATCGAACCCGGAACCTCTGCGTTGCAGTGAGGTAGGCCGGCAAAGGCTTAGCCCGCTCAACCACAGAGGCCGTTATATAGGAACATAGAGATTCATATTCTAGAACATTACCATTTGTGTCTCGACGTTTGAGCCATTATCCTAACTTTAGAAAGTCTAGTTGGGAGTACGCGATGCGTACCTGCTTTTAAAATTACCAATTTATACTTGCGTTTGTCTTCGGGTTGTACGTTAATAATAATTCGATTCTAAATATGCAATTACATAGATATGAAAACACGTCATGGTTGTCTTCAGACAGTATCTCACAGTATAATATAAACATTATGAATTCGCAGGTTAATATATAAGGTAGTAAATATATAAGATAATAATTATATAGCTGAAATATCTTGTACTTATTTTACCGAACAAATAAACGAGAAGCCATAATTTATCCAATACATTTTCCATCAATGCATTTAAATAGCTCCCGTTAACCCTTTCAATGCGAGAGCACTCAAGTATAAACGCTTCGAATCGTTGCGGTGAGGAGCGGTGCGGTGCGCGTAAATCTCAAAATCGCGGATTGTATTGTACTCGCTGATATTTCAATTCATTCCCGTCTCGGGAGTACGAGTGAATGCTCCTTTTGTTTCTTTTAACGAACTATAAAATTAAATGGATACGGTTTTCGAGTTAAACTTTTAAACGATGTCGCTGTTTTGTGACTCTCTTTATAGACGTCGTGTTTAGAATGCTAAGATTTGCTTGTTAATGTGAATTTTACGTTTGTTAATATCACTGTATTTAATATTTCAGTACTAGATATTATTTTGACGATGTTTATTATAAGACAAGGAAAATAATAGATAGAATAGGTAGAAAAAGAATAGATGTAGAATGTCTTCTTATTTTATTTAAAACTAGCTGTTACCCGCGACTTACTCCGCGTGAAATTTCATATAATTTGCTTTCCGATTCAGCCACGGCGGCAGCGTACGCGTAGGCCTTTCAATATTTTTTTTTATAAAATAAAAGTAACCCAAATTACTCCCTATAACATCAGTATCTGACAGTAAAAGTTCCGTCAAAATCGGTCCAGGCGTTTCAGAGATTTGCTGGAACAAACAGATAGACGGACAAACATTTTAAAAATTGATTTTCTGATAGAGCTCCCGTATATACTTTCATATGCATTTAGTAAAAAGCTGTTATTTTGACATTACAAACAGACGCTTATATTTTATTTATTTGTATTGATGCAGATTTTATTTTCATTCAATGATGCGATAAAAAGAAAACTAATAAGAAAAAGAAAAATATTACGCTTGTATAGTTGAAACAATATTCAGAAACTAGTAATACCGTTGGTAATGTAAATAACCAATTTCAATCTGGTGCTTTCGTTTGCCTGTTAAATAAAAAATATACAATTTTATAATTATATTAAAATGAAAATTAACTCGGTGTGCGATATGTCTAGTTGTCATGTTAGTTACCTTTTCATTGCTTTGGAAAAAAACAAATTTTAACAAAATTCGATTTATAGTCAGATATTTAAAAGTTCGTAGATTAATATAGGATTTAGAATTACCGTATTTCTGCCAATACGAGACCTAATAATCCAAAATACTAAAAGGTAAAGTAGTCTACTACTTTTCTGCATATACCGCATCAAATTCGTCCAATTTTGTTTGTGTTTCCCAGTATCCCATGTTGTCTGCGTCTGACTGGTGATTAGAAACGGGGAATCGTAATGAATCCGATGTTTTGTTGTTTAAATTCAGGCGCTCATTCAATTGCCTAAATGAAATCGCGTTTCAGCCGCCGCATTTAGGGGTTAACCGACAGATTTTCGATAAGTGAATACTGTTTTTAAATTATTTTGTGGAATTATTCTTTACAATTTTTTACATATATTTGCTCGTGACACTGAATTATGTATGTATATACAGGTATGTAATATTTTAGGTTTTATGTAATATTTTACACAATTACTCATGATATACATAATCTGATACGTATATAAGCGAAATACCACTCACTGACTGACTTAAAATTTTGCAAAGGTACTCCTTTCGCAACGTTGACGTGTGCTAAGACCATATTTTACGAAAATCCTATCCAAAATATTTTTTATCTACCATCACAAATTATACGATCGTTGCTATAGCAACCATAGCCATGGTAACAGTTACTATGTTAATAATTGTCTTCGTAGCCTTTGCCATGGTAATCGTTGTCATAGTAATAGTTACGGTAACTGTTGTAATAGTGATTATATGTTAGCTTATGTTGGTTTGACGCCTAACGAAGTGGACACGGGTCAGCTAGTCAGTCTAATAATCAGTGGCGGATTTGCAGTCTTGGCCGCCCTAGGCCCCAGGCCATGCAATTGTCTTATTATCTTATCTTATTCTAGTCTTGTTATCATCAGTGAATTTTTTATCACGATTGGCCGCCCTAGGCCCGGGCCTCCTGGGCCTTAGGGCAAATCCGCCACTGCTAATAATATACACTGTAAACACGTTTCCGCGTGAGCCATCGCAACAGGTGCGGGCGCATCGCCTCCACTGTCACAACGCCAGCCACTGGAGTTTCCGACTCTCTCGACCAATCTGTAAATCTGTATTCGTGCAGGAACGGAGAAAGAATACAATTTCCTGCGGCCGGGCGGCCTGTCCTAAGATGCGACTAAACAACCCACAGCCAGGTGGTAGGGCATTTGCCCGACTGGATGGCAACCACCCCTGGTCTAGCATGCCGCCATAACAACTTTGAGTTGTGTTCCGGCATTAGTGACCAGGTTCCAGACTCACTTAAGAGAGCAGCAGCGCATTTGTAACACCTTTGGTGTAGCAAATATCCATAGGCGATGGTAACCGCTTTGCATCAAGTGGGCTGTCTGCCTGTCTGCTGAACTCCTGCAATAAAAAAAAAAACAAGTTTGGATTCTGGACGCGGTTTTCCGCGTTCTGGTCGTCTGGAGCTCGGCCTGGCAATAAACCAGGCCACGGGTGAGGGCATCCTGTCGGGAGCCTGTTGAGATTCCGCTTGTGTTTTGGTGGACTGTATATTGATGGTTGAAGACTAGACATTATTCCTTGCAATTGAATATTATTGTACATATGTTGTTCTTTAATTCTTATTTGACTGGAGATGTGTTTTATCTTAGATACTTTTAGCTCAAGAAATTCGACAGTTTTCTCGGCCGCCGCGTGAAAACCTCTAGTCTCTCTGTGCTAGTTTTTCGTTGTCGTGCTTAGTTTTAATTTTCATACTAAAAGCAACATAGTCTTTTATTATCGTCGTAACTATTACAATAACCCCTTCACATTATACAGTAGGTTAAAATAATAACACAGAGTACGCAAAACGTCAATTAGAGCGGCTTATCACAACGGGTCCGTACTTAATTTCAAAATCTCGGATTCGCTTGAACAATGCAACACACAAAAACTTTACGATTGTAATAAAACAACCTTTGGGGTTATAATTATATTTCATGAGTTTTTAGCTGGATAATTTTAAATTTTATGCCTTAAATAAACTCAAACTAGGTTGCTCGTGAGTATTCCTACAAATGTCTGTGAGGCTTACACTCCTGTGGCTCATACTTATGGCGTAGATTCTTATCCTTTTTGGTATAAAGGCGCGTCAGTTTTGTCGGGTGGGTGGTAGTTTACAACCATCTTGCGCTCTGTATGCCATGCTGTTTTCTCACGAATCTAGCAGACGGCTATAGATGGAACTCCAGGGTGTTTTAGTTGGTATTTCTGTTGCTAAAGTCGGCGAGCCCTTCACTCCGCTACCGCGATCCCCGGCCAATTTCCAATCGTCATGACCCTTGTCTCCTCTCCTTCAACGCCTATGAAGTGTTGAGCTTCCAGCAAATAACCGTAAAGGAAAAACCTCTCAGCTGTAAGGTCAAACTGGGAAACCCACACCAGTCAGATTCATGATTCCCTGAGCGAATATACCATGACTGTGGCCTGGCAGACTATAGGAACACTGGATTAGTATTAGTGGATATCCAGAAATACTACCACTATTTGTTTCCGAATATAAAGTATTCCCATGTCGACAAACACCTGGCCTTAACTATCAAATTAATTTCAATTACGTACATAATATCATGTCTGCTTCTCGTAGGAGTAGGCAGAGACGATGAATTCGATTTTATCCTAAATAAATAATAATAATATCTAAAGAGGCTCTCGTTAGGTAAATGGCTGAAGGGCCTGATACAGAAGGCGGTTCTCCTGAGCATGACGCGCATTGTGAGGCGGTTCCTGTCTCTGGAGCCCTAACTACTGGTAGCGTGGGCCTTAGGCCCCGCTGTCGACGGACGTGGACTTTTTATCCTTTTTTATGTGTGTGTTTTTATATTAAAAAGACTAAATAATATAAATATACATGTTAAATAATAATAATAAAGTAAATGTGGCCATTTACATTAATTTAGTCAAGGAGCCTTTACGTGTTGGCCTTCCTATGGCCCCTCCACGCAAGCCCTTCAAAAGTCCGGGCCATTTTTATGGCCCATGGTCTTGAGAGATATACATGTAATAATAATCTGTATTGCAAAAAATCAGATACAAAAAGTAATAAGTAAGTCCCTAATTCCCGAGCTAAATAATAATAAATAATAAATGAATGTAAGACATCAGTAAAAAAAGATTACCTATTATAAATTACCAACGCTGTAACCTGATTATGCAGCTCGTATATATCTATTAGTCTAGAATAAGGGTCGGTTGCCTGCAAACTAGGTTCAGATAAATGGTGATCATTCGTCAGTAGCGCTCATTTGCACGGTTCTGGAATTCCCCCGCATTACACTGTGCTTTGCCACTATTCCGTACATTGTCAGATATCAAAACAAAGTGATCTCAGAAAGCCTATTTCTTATTCATAGTTCAAAATTGCCACAGGGACGGGGATACTTTTTACGCATTTGGAAAATAATATCTCACCAACTAATTCACTTATCCATTATCATTTGGTGTCTACTTTCTTGAAGATTATTCTAAAACTTAGATAATCATGGATATGTACCACGATGCTGGCTGGATATACAAATACACAACTTGTAAATTCATATTTAAAAAGAAATTTCCCCAAAAACTTCCGTCACAGGTTTTGACAAGTAAGCCAGCTTATTATATAATACTTATAACAAGTCTTGAGAAGCAAAACTCTGAAGCAATACTTTACCAACTTTAGAAGTCTAGGTCTTGATAATAAAGTATTTTTCTCAGTAGCATCTTAAATCGAATATTCTTGAAACTAATTAAAGTTTAATAGATCTTTTTAAGGGAGTGCTTCGGGAGCATGGTATGCTTTAAAATGCAAATGCGCTTCCATCTCAGCGAAGTTTCAAATCCATTTTAATCTCCTTGAATAAAATTAATTATTCTTTTTAATTATATAAAGGTTTATTGCTTGTTTTGTAGTTATTTGTTAATTGTTTGTAATCGAGCAATGATTTAAGGCTGATTTTTTCACGGGGTCGTTGGTGAAAGCCCTTAGTGATAGTTATCAGCTCTTACTTATCAAGGCTGGGTAGACACAATGTAGAAGCTTGTTTGTCGTAAGAATATATGCCTTGCCAGGTTTAAGATTTTTACTAAAGGTAACATAGTGTAAGTATTTTGTGGGTACCCAGCAGTCACCGCAAGACCGACTACCCTATCGCTTCAGGGGAGCCTCATGCATCAAGGGAGCAGAGGAGTCTTCACCCCTGTCGTCGAAGTGAGTTAGCTCTTCCAGGGGCTTTCTCAGGCACTTATTGCGCTAGGATCGGCGTGGGCGTAACTACGTTCTAAGTCCCATGCCTTTCCTGCCATAAGTGCGGGGCCGTCGGAGGAGGGTGGTTTTAGTGGGTATTAGCCATTTGGGCTCGAGTCTCCACACAAGCCGGTTGATTACTGTTTGGATTGCCCCTTCTGGGAAGTCCTCCATGATCAACTATGGTCTAATCCCTTGCAAAGGACCCGGTATTGTGCGTAAATAGCATTTCCCCCGCCTGAAAAAAAAAAGACCAACTACTCAATTTTGGTCTACAAAGCTAAAAACAACCGTATACAGGTGTTTTATAAATCGTGAAATTATGATTAATTTGCACTACATTAGACAATAGAGACAAACAAATAGACATAACTGAATAATAAGAGTTCCGATAGATTTATTTGCTTGCGTCGAGGCGTCGTGACGAGATACCTATGGTAAGTCAGACCTCATCAGACGTTCCGTGGCAGAGGGCCGCTGTCTTCGAGGGTATCCGTGGACCTTTATCTCTTTTGTATGTAGTAGTGCAGTCCCTGGGTTGTATAAATCTTGCGCACTAGGACGTCACGGTGCAGTAACTCTGTTCTAGATCCAGTGGCGTTCTTATAATTTTTTTTCTCTCATTGGGACGCAGGTAGGTTGAGTAGGTAGTTCGCCTTCACCCTTCATTGGGTGAGGTTACGATTCCATACGAGAGTTCCACACGCACTTGTGCAGGCGGCACCGCTGCAATTGACCTCCCTTTTCGTGGTTCGAGTGTGTGTCGTAAGAAGACAATAACCCTTCGTTATCAAAAAAAAAATGTCATCAGACGCGAAACACCGCTGATAGATTTAGTGGGTAGTCTAGTAGTCGGCCAACCCCTAGGTGCCCCATATATCATTGACCACTCCCGGGGTCCGAGGGGATACCCAAATGCTTTTCCCCAGCAATAAAATATATCTATTGAGATATAGGAAAATAAAAATTGTATTTAATGACCAAAAGGGCCATCTAGTTTAAGGCAGATATCCGTCGGATTCCCGTATCATAGAGAAGCTTAATGAATTAACATGATTTTTTGCTGTGGCACCGAATTTCTGAGATTTTTTCAGACCTTAATTAAAGTCCCCCCTACCCCGATGGCTTGGTCGTAACAGGTCTGAGGGGTGGTAAAAGGAAACTATTTTCAGGTCGGCATCGTATTTTCCAATGATAAGATCTCGACATGATTATTTATGCGAACATTAGGGGAAGTAACCCCATCGATGTGGCTTTTTATATGCGCTTTGTACAGTCGTGCACTTTGTGTGTCGGAATTTTGTATTTGTTTGGAGCGGGTACTGTCAAATCGGTTGATGTTTTTCAATTTCTTTGTTTTTTATAGGGATAAAAATAGTCTTAATTATTTGTTCGTATAATATAATTAACAAGTTATATTTGCATGTTATTTTTTATACTTTGAGTTCAGATCGTTCAGAAACTAAAGAATTTTCCGAAATAAAAAGTATTACAAAATATATCAGTTTTTGTTGTCGAAACTCATAATTGTCATAATGGTTTTCGTTTAAATATCAACAAAGAAATAATTATCCAAATAAAGACACTTTTAAATTTATCTTATCAATTTAATTGTATTGTTACAAGTCAGATCCCGACAAACACAAAACCCATCTGCATATCTGAAACAAAGCACATTTATTATCCGTCGGCATTTGAACTAATAACATTGGAACTCTTTTATGGTCGTCTTCTTTTGTTTACTTATTGGCATACGGCCTATTGTTGTATTGTAATCATTAGCCAGGTGTTACGGATTTAAAGTACAAGCTGATTCTAGAAAATTTGGTCCACGCGGCCGGGCGGACATATTGCACCTGTGCAGTATAAAGAAATGGCCCGATGGAGGGAGCAGGGAGTCGAACGATAACCACGAGCGAAGCGAGGCGTGTGTACATATCGGGAATATCTATTAGTGACGGACTTTGCGCGTTTTATTGAATTACGACCTTCTGCATTACGTTTGGATTTGTTGTGTTCGGTTATATTTGTACCTGTGTTATACGTGTTTGTACAAGTCTAATAATTCCAACGGCATTTTAATTCGAGTCTCGCGACTCGTAACAGTATTTTATATTGCAAAAAAGATAAAATTATTGTATGTTAAAAAAACAATTTTATTAAATAAACTTATATATTAGTAGGGTTTGTTCTATTTATTTTATATAATAAATATAATACCTAAATAAACTATATAACATTTATATGATGTCATTTTAAATATTTCACTTAACACTTTTGTATACAGTGCTCGTATAGTTTAAGAGCTGGATAAGTTTTTCAGTTCATTCGTTTAGTGGGCAGTGAAACAAGGATTTATAGCATCTTAACGGTTTTGCTGATAGTTGTTTCCCCATTTTAAATGGACGTGTAGTAAATATAGGATAGAAAGGTTTGACTGATTGTGCTCAACGTGGTCTAGATTAAAAAGGTTTAATTGAAATATTATTTCATACTTACACAATACTAATTGTTACAATAATTAAAAAAAAAAATTGTGTCACAGTAATAGTGCTATGATAAGTTTCTTACAGATTACTACATGCTGAAGGTGAAACATGTTTTGAGGAAACCAAAGTGTGAATTCTGCGTAACATTTTGGATATACCGCCCGTTCTCCTGGTAATGGGAGAATCAAGCCCAGTACTGGGACGTTGTTTGATGGTAAAATAAAATAATCACAAGCGAATAACAATGTTACAAAATATGACAGTAACATATCAGCCAAATTAAAACTGCGTTTAAAAATATACGTATAATATCAGACCATAAGCGTCCTGCTGCAGGGCTTGGACCTTTCTTTTATTCGAAAAAATGAACAGCCTGCTATTGTTGTCCGTGGTAGATTGGCAAGTTTCACTTTGTTTTCCTTTACTGTCAAGATGTGTAATTTTATCAATATGCACATTAGGTCAGACAAATTGCCCGACCAGGATTTGAACTCACATCATTGAAATGAGACGCGGGTACCTAAGACACTAAGCTACCAGGACTTGTACCTTAAAATATAGTTGTAACTAAATACAGTAATGTTAATAATTCATAAGTTACTTATATACCTACAAAGTGACAATTTATACAACCTAAGGCCCAAGTTTTTCAGGAATGTCTCCCCCCCCACTCCCTATCTAATAAATTAGACGCAACTGCCCCAAATAGACATGCTAATTTCTATTCTTTATTATTATACCGTTTTATTTTTTCCTTCATAGCCAGTTCATTGTGATTTGTATGACAGTAAGTAGAACTTTGTCCGAGGTATAATTTTGATAAAATATTAGTATCATTTAATTAATTTTATTATGAATAAGAGTATTTATTTAATATAAACCTGCTACTGCTGCAAGTAGTGGAAATTTGAAACTTTTTACAGAAGATTATCATCCCCAAATAACAGTTTAGAACGGATGGAGTCTCTATGGATCCTTTTTCATATTAGCATTAAGGAGGTAATAGCTCTAATATACATATAAAACTGACTTAGACGATTTATAACTCTCTTGAATGTGTTGCAAACAAACTGAATTTCATTAAACGTCATTAACATTATAGCTTTGAAGACTATCAATAATCGTAAGATGAGTAAGAAACCATTTTCATCGATAACTGAAAAAATATCTCTTAAGAACTATAGAATGTGGTTTAAGATAAAAAATGACCCTGCCATAGACCATATATACACGTAACATGTACTTTAAAAAAAAACAAACTAATAATACATTATTAGCTACAGCTCAGTCCAATTAAACCGGTAGATTTAGTTCCAAACTCTCTGGGTAAAGCAGGCTAAAGGAAGCCGATTTTGGAATATAAAGTCGATCGCGACGCAATGCGATACAAGAACTTAGTATTAAATAATCGGATTAGGTAGAATAAAGGTGGAATAGTTTCTAGTAAATACATTATCATTGACCAACCACACAGACTCTAAGCACGTGGATGCTACATACAGGAGACGGGGGGACTATTGGGCCAACGAAATGTACTGATTTGAGATATAGCTTAAAAAATAGCGTAGTTTTTTTTATTACAAAATGGAAAACATCAGCCCTTAATTTTATCTGGAAGACGAGGAGTGTTAAAAATAAGGTCACAAATAAATAAGTTGTATATTACCATGATCGATTTAAATGTGAATGAAATTTCAACAATTAATAATATGAAAACACTTATACCACACGATTAATTCATTCAAAATAACTAAACCTACTACAAATATAAAAAATATTAACATAATAAAAAGAAGTCTTAAAATCACTCTTATCTTTATACAATACATGCCCATGTATCTATGAAAGCGTATCCCTCGTCTTTACGTACACAAGTTTAAAAAAAATATGTTTCACTTGATTTAACGCGTTTGTTCAGTAGGCTCTGCGTATACTTTTTTTTTAGTTCGTCTGAGTAAAGTAGAAGAAAAATCTAAGAATCCGAATTCGATCGGATCACAGAAGAAAATATTCCGTGGGATACAAACGAAATATATTTTTTGCATGTTCCAATAACCCCTGTTAAAAAAATGAGAAAGAAAATCGACGTGAAGCAATATTGCACAATTTAAAACGCTCACGCCACACGAGACCGTAATCCAGTCTGAGAGGAAGCTTAAACTCCGAGCACATAGTAATTACTCACACAGTGGGCAACAGTCTTGTTTACGTCCCCCGGCCAGCTGTATATAGATGAATGAATTCTTTTGTACAAGTCTATAGGTATTGTTTTATTTTTTATTTGCGAAGATGGTAAACATGCCAGGACCAACTCATGGAAACTCGTTACTGTCGGCATTGTCACCCTTTAGGATCGGATAGGAGGATGAAATAGAGGGATCAGACAAGAGGTATGGGATTTGATCTACCCATATGGTGCGGCCACGTTGTACGTATGAAAGACATTAGAATGCCTAAAGCTGTCTTTTACTCTCAGCTTAAGGATGGAAAGAGCAAATCTGGCGGTCAATTTTTGCATTATAGGGACGTAGTCAAGCGCCATCTGTCTGCATGTGATATCTTAAGAGACAGTTGGGAATATCGTGCTCTGCAAAGAAGGGAGTCTCGTAGTTCTATTGATAAAGCTGTTGCTGCCTTCGAAACGCAGCGTGTAGAACACTCATGCATTATCAAAAAGAACTGCCCTGAAGTCTCTTACAGCTAGCTACACATATTATTATGACTCATCAGGACGGCTGTACTGCGCTTCTTGCAAAAGAACTTTTAAAACCAAAGGTTTCGCTAGCCCCCTGTGCTCGCGCAGCTGGACTTGACAAAATTCGCCGTTGACGGATAGGTAGGTATATAGGATTTGAGTTGGTATGGGGAAAATGGGATAATGGGTGGGGCAAATGGGCTATCGGTCCTCTCACTCAGCACACGAAATACGATTAGCACAAAATTAACAGTTTCACGCCGATATTCTGTGTTAGCATGTTATACAACGATCGAGCCGGCTCTAACAACTGTAATCAGGTTAATTTAGTAAGAGATTTTAGCATCACTCTATCACTTTAGATCAATAAATGAAAATCCGAATTTAATATCTGATTATCTTCCTGTCCAACGATTAATTTTAATTTTGACGTTTGCACGCCTATCGATTTACGTATTTTTTCAACATTAAGTTTCGCATACGACAAATGTCACAATTCTAATACGTCATTGTTTCAGGCAACGTGTAGTGATATTCTGTGAATCATCTAATACACAGACTATCAACTATAGGTATCATGTCTAATTTAATAGTTTTAAAAATGTTTTAATTAAAAGAAAATAACGCGGCATTTCTTTAGATTTGATTGATTTGAAAAGTTGCGAATTTGATTTCATTACACTTTTGAGTATACGCAATACAGTATTTTTAGTCAATGAAATAGGTAAATTAAATTAATTATAATTTATTCACGAATAAACTTCGAGTTTATGTAATATCGATTCGATAACGTTTTACGGTATTACTAAATGATCAATCATTGAAAGAAAGAAAGAAAAACTTTATTTGAAGAAATTGCGATGTAATTACATTCCTTATACATTTTTATGCACAAAGCATATTTTGAGAATTTGTACGCCGCATTTTCAGCAAACAAGGTTTGCACTCAGCATGTTGCTGTGTCGGAATAATATCCGACACGACGCTGATTTTCAGTGCAAACATTCCTTTAGGCGTAAGACCAAAACGACCCAGTTTTGTTAATTAAATAATAAATAAGAATAATAATTAATAAAACTAATTCTACTTATGTAATATTTAAATAGTAAAACAAATAAATAAATTTTAATAAAAACCAACAATAAATACGTTACTTCAAAATTAAAATAAATACTCGTGTAACAACTTGTATCGAATCATTTATTCGAATACAATTCGCTAGAGTACTTGCGGAGTATTACCACATTCACCTGATGACCTGACCTCATTCATTGACCTGTCAAAATTAAAATAAATAGTTTCATAGGGTATAAATGTTACGTCGTAAACAGTAGTAGAAGTATTTACTACGGTGTATTACACTGGTCTTCTAAAATATACCCAATTACTGTCATCTAATTGTTCAAATTCACTACAAATGGATACTTCAAAGGAAAAATAATTTATAAAGTAATCGAATTAGGTCGGCTTCGCATTTGATCGATTCTGTGAAATTCGCTCGCACAATGTAAAAGTTAATTTGGCAGACGGCTAAAATTAAGCACCGTTTACAATGTCCGCGAGCGGCGCCAATGATTGATGAGGGTGCGATACATAGCGACTATGAAACTAGCGGGTTGAAACGCTATAGTAAAAGCGTATTTCACAACTAACTTAATAAAATCACATATTCGCCTCTTTACTTCAATAATGTGTTATTTTGTAAAATGAAATTATAGAAAACAAAAATTAACTAAAAAAAATAAAAATAACCGGCCATAAGGAGACATTTGTTAATGAATGCATAAGGGGTAATTCATTTAGTAGAAAGACTGGAGTCCTCTTAAAAATTTTGTACTGATTTTTTTGTCAATTGTCTGCTTACCATTACTGATGTTTATACTAGTATCATATTTATTACAACCTATCGTAGTATAAAACCTCACTCCCTTTCATAATGCATTAAAGTATGATCCTTTGAACCCACGACACATTATCGCTGGTTCTCTGGCGACAAACTAAAACTGACGATAAACGGGCGGGCATGTTAAAGTTTACGACGTAAGCATATGACAGGCTGTTTGGCTGATGATGTGATACGTACAAATATTGTTCAAAGTAGCACAGATAAAACGGTCTATTCACGTCTTATTTACGCCAGTAAAAATTTAATTGCTATGAATGACGATTTTTAATTATGAAAAGGCACATATTATTCAGGAAAACTTATATTTGTGTTTTGAGTTTCTCTTAAATAATATTTAATATAATCTATGTCCATATTCATAAATTATTGAATTACGGTCTTTTGAACCCACAACACATTATGGCTGGTTCACTGGCCATAAACCAAAACTGCCTATAAACGCGGGTGTTAAAGTTTACGACGTATGCATTTGACACGCTATCTGGCTAATGATATGATACACACATGATACGCACAAATATCGTCTAATTTTAGCTCAAATAAAACAGTCAGTTCACGCCTTTTATTTACGTCAGAGAAATCTTTCATTATTGTGAAGATTTGATATCTAATTATTAAAATGCAAATATTGTTTAGGAAAACTTAGATTTGTGTTTTGAATTTCGTTCAGTCGTGATTAAATATTTACTATAGCTACGTACATATATTCATAAAGTGTTGAATTATGGTCTTTTGAAACCACAACACATTATCGCTGGTTCAATGGCCATAAACTAAAACTGCCGATAAACGCGCGTGTTAAAGTTTACGACGTAAGCATATGACAAGCTGTCTGGCAGATGATGTGATACACACATGATACGCACAAATATCGTTCAATGTAGCTCACATGATTTAGTCTATTCACAGCTTTCATTTACGTCTACCCCTCACGTGTGAATATTGTTTTACCCCCCTTTGTACGTAGTCGTAGGACGTAGATCATGAATGAGGTAATGAAATAATATTTTTAGCTGTGAAATTATTAAATTCGGGAAAGGCTGTGTTTTAGGGTTCCATAGCCATTTATCCTGGAACGGGACCCTTATAGCATCGTCATGTCTATCCATATCAAGATCCACTGACTAGTCTTAAGATCTGTAGATTTTAAGAGTGTGTATTTTCGTATAAATATTTTTTGGGTTCCGTAAACGAATGATAAAAACAATAGACGTTTACACCTTTACGGAATCCGTCACTATGCGTGAAGTGACACGCATTTTCCCACTACAAGCACGCCCACCAGTATTAACGCACTTGGCTAACGACTTCTCAAGATTTTATATGCTCACCTAACTAGGCGATGTCGCAAAACCCAAAACGCCACTGACAGGCAACCAGAACTTAAAAATGATCACCAAACGCTACTGAATGTAAGTCACATTAGTAGCCATTTTTTTTTTGTCCAGGGGAAATCCGATTGAGGACTAAGCCGCGACAAGGGCAGAACCTTGGGGGAATAATTCGCGACCTAGTGTGGGATTCGCCAGATTGGGGGTGGCACTAGCATGCCCAGTCAGAACTGGTGCCATGGTATTGCCACTCCCCAGTTAGGGATACCCACTAAAACCCCTGGGTGTTCCGTCCTTCGCCTTATGCCAGGGCTACGGGTATATGACCTAGCCTCTCCGCAGCCCTGGCAGGCGTGGGCCTCGCAAGGCCACTTCCACTGCAGGGGGACTTCCTTTAATCCCCCGGCATCATCAAGCTCTATGTGCGTGGGGCGGTTTGTAACTCGCCCCACGGGAGGAGAGGTGAGCGCGCGCGGAACACTCGCGCTCTCATCTCGACGGCATGTGCGGGTGAGTGAGAACCCCTATACCCCAAGGGGCCCCACCCGCGCCGCCCGTTTACGGCGGCCGAAGGTCCGTGCTGGACCTTCGGCGTCGGCGCGTCCTCCTTTGGCGGGAGCGGAGCCGTGACGAGCGCTCACGCTCCCGCTCCGCCTCCTCCTTTGCAAGCATAACGTGCTCGCAGAAGGAGGAGACGGTGGTCCATCCAGTGTTGCTCCCGACCATGGTGCGTACCACGGCCGGGAGCGAAAGGTCAAGTCCGGCACATTAGTAGCCAGCGCTAAGCTCGCGAAGGCCATCGGACCCCGCAAATTGACCAACGTGAGTTGCTGAGAATTCCAAAACCAGTTACCAGTAGGTAGTGCCCACTGAGTTGCAACTGGGGCAAAGAGATAAAACCTCGAGTCCACAACCTCTTCAATTCGATACAGAGGAGAAAGACCCGGGAAAGACAAGCACTTGATCGATTTATTAGAAATTTTTTCTTTTCATTTTTCGTTAGTGATTCCGCTTTCTACAACTCGTTTTAACACTCCAAGATGACAGGTGCACGAAAAGCAAAGACATTAAGCATCGACAAATATATATATTTGTTTTATGGTCTAACAAATAGTGTTAAACTATACAGTTACCCGGTAACATAAATAATGCCCATACATTTGTGTCCGGAAATGAATCTAGGTTATTCACAGAATCAATTTTATGTTACATAACAAAAACTACGTTTTAACGGTTTTAAGCGCAGTAATTTATTAATTATATAGCGAGACAATGAGTATTGTTAAAGTTTTATTTAGCCTACCGCCATCTTGTTCATTTGAATTATTTAGTTTTAATTTTTTTATGCTCATTACTTACTCTATGGGAGCTTAATCTAATTTACGTATAAAACGTAGTTTTATGCGAAGACTTAAGAAAATATTTATGATGCATTATAGAAACACGTTGATTTTGATTCCTGTAGGAATATGGGTAATTATACAACAGTACACTAGCGACGCTAGTGTACTGTTGTATACAGTGTAACGTCAAAGAGGCAAGTGAGGTGTGTAAGAATAAGCCTAAATGGCACTCTGTTGTTCGTGCCTACCCCGCAAGGGAACTGGCGTGAAGTTATGTATGTATGTATGTATGTATGTACACTAGCGACGATGTAATATTCCAGTGTATTGTTTCGATTCTTCAAATATTTCTATGACTCGTTTTCTGTCATAATCGATAGTACCGAGCGTGATTCGGCCGTTAGCTGATGACATTTCGCAACTTCAAAGTACTAGTCACACCTGATCTTCGTCATCGTTCGGTTCGTTTCGAGTCGATTGTTGACTCAATTGTGATTTATTATTTGAATGAAACGATTGTAATATTTAATTATAATCGTGTATGAATTTGTATTTTTAATTGCCGAGAGCAAACTTACAATTGTGTAAATTCATAATAAATTCGTAAACTATAATCACATACAAGAGCAGGCGTTGAAATACCTTGTTGTCACCATACTTTTGAAATATTATTCTATTCTATTCTATTTTTGGTCCAAATGGCGCCAACGCATAGGCATTAATTTTGCCAATGACACATACATATAGAGTAAAGTAACAGGTGTAAGAAAATTTAAAAGAAAAAGGCTTTAATCGTTATTCGATTGCAACCTTCTGCAACAAACTGTCAATGCGGAGATAAAGTCGGTGGTTCAGGTCACCATGGCTTGTCATGCGTCAGAAGCGCCGGCAAAATACCACGCCATGCTGCACTAAATGACATTATCCGCCGGGCTCTTGTCACCACCGGGACCCCAGCCATTTTAGAGCCAAATGGACAGTGTCGCGACGATGGCAAGAGACCGGACGGGATGTCTTTGGTGCCATGGAAGATGGGACGACCATTAGTTTGGGACGCAACGTGCGTTGACACGTTGGCAGCGTCCCATCTTCCGGATACGGCTGTGGTAGCTGGTGTAGCTGCCGCCCGACAAGAGGACCTAAAACGCGGCAAATATGCATCCGTTGGTAGTGGATATATATTTGCGGCTTTTGGTGTCGAAACTCTCGGGCCATGGGGTCCAGAAGCCCATCGCCTTTATCGAGACCTATCAAAACGGTTGATAGATGTCTCACGAAACCAAAACGCTGGCCTGTATTTTGGGCAACGCATAAGCGTTGCCATACAACGTGGCAATGCAGCCAGCGTTTTGGGAACGTTCCCAACTGACGGTGATTTGGGACCTATTTACTATTTGTAGTTTTTATCTTTTATAAATTAAGTATATATATATATATATATATATATGTATATATATATATATATATATATGTATATATATATATATATTATTAGACCTAACGAATATAAATTAAATTAACGTAAATAAATCATCTGCAACAGAATATATTATAATAAAATAATTTTTATTACTGATTAAACAATAAGAATAAGCCTGAATGGCGCTCTGTTGTTTGTGCCTACCCCGCAAGGGAACTGGCGTGAAGTTATGTATGTATGTATTAAACAATAATCAATATGGTATTTAAATTGATAATGAAATGACGTCATTTGCGTTTCTCGTACAAAATATTTTAGCTTTAGCGTTTTTTAAGATGATAAAAAGAACATCAGTTGATTTTATTAAAAAAAAATAACTTAAAAATAATGTGAGCGTATATTTTGACAAACGCTTGACAGTTGCAACTGTCAATTTATGGTCCGTTAATTACTACCTCTACTATTCATTCTCTTGCTTTACCATGGGTTAAATTTTGAGTTACTTGTGTGGATCTGATGTCAATTTTTAATTGATAGTAAGCCAAACGAACGATCCATAACATATAGGAACCAGCCACCAGGTTGAGCAATTAATAAACGTACTATACACACTCTGTATAAGAATTCAACCAAAAGATAATCAAAATACGTTTCCGTAATCTATATATGTATATATAATTGAAATCCACGTATATAGTGACTCTTCACAATATCTCAGGAACCTATAGACTATAGACCTATACATACCTATAGACTTGAAATTTGGCACGGACCTTCCTTTCGCCAAGCAGAGGTCAGCTAAGAACGGATTTTACGGCACGCGAAGTGGGCGGGTATCAGCTAGTATATTTAATGTTTTTATGAATAAAAATAGCATATAGCCCCATGGCAATGAACGTTAAAACACGGGTAACGTGGTGTAGTAAATTTGCCCAGCCGACCGGTCGCCTGTGGTCGCGTGAAAAATTAAACGAGTTTTTGCCAGTCCATCGCGCAATTTATCAACGAGTTATGAATTTTAAATATGTTAAACCATTAATATTAATTACAATATGTGTAAATAATTTTTCAAAATCGGGTAGTTTACAGTCAAGTCAATTGAGACGCTTTTTATCATGGTATAAACCGCCGAAGTGTTCTACATTTTGTACAAAAATAGCAAGTTATGACCTCATAAATAAAAGACTAAAATAGTGCATTAGTTTACATTTTTCTTAAATATAATACAATTTTTTTTATAAAAAGTACAAACAATTGTTCTTCCATAAAAAAACTAGGATATGCCTGCAACTTCGTTTACGCTTGTCTTGTAATTTCCGGGACACAAAGTACCGCAGCATTTAAAAAAGCATGCAAATTATTATTTAGTTAAAACTGTATCGGAATAAGCTAATTTTATCCACCCGAACCACTACAAATCGCTCCTGGGAGAATTCCCGCGGGATTACCGGGATAAAAAAATAACACACATTTTGTTTCATAAAATTTGCTATCAGTGACAAAATCACATCGAAATTCGATATTTTTATCTGGCCATTTTAAATCATTCCCAGAAAAATTGTCGTGGGATTCCCAGGATAATAAGTAGCGCAGATTTTAAGTGTAACAATTTGCTGTCGATCAGCGAAAACCGCATCGAAATCGGTCTTTACGTGAATTCCGAACAAACAGACAAGAAATTTAAAAAAAATGCGTCGTGTTCTCCATCATTTATATAGTCTATTCCTAATGTTTTTTTTCTAAATAGCTTTAATGTACAGACACGGCATGCTTAGGCCTTTATAATTTTATAAATAAATCTAAAATAAAATATTCATAAACAATATAAAATCTTGAGGTGCGTCGGTAGCGGGGCCTGAAATCCAAACTACCGACGGTTAGGGCTACAGAGACAGCAACTCCTTCATAATTCATGCCGTGTCCAATACTGCTGCCTTCTACATCTGGCCCTTCACCCAGCAGCCTAGCGAGACTCTCTAGGTAACTTTCGAGGCTCTTCGCTATAAGACCAGTGACATCTATCGGCACAGTGATCGTGAACCACAGACGCCACATGGCGGTAACTTCGTGAGCATGATCGAAGTGTATAATTTTTGAAGTGAAACTCCTTTAGAATCGTGATTTGAAACTCGATGAAACGAAAAAGCAACACTAAAAGAAGAAGAAATAACCACATAAATCTATAGGACTAAGCCTGCGTGAGAATGAGATAGAATACATGAGACAGCATTTCATACTTCTCGGTTTTCTTTTTGTGCGGTGCTTCGTAGCCTCCTCACTCTTGTCTACTAAGCGTTGTAGATATAATTATTTCCGCCTCTATATTCTCTGAAGTTTCACTTCTACTGCGTGTGAACTGAACGCACACAATTTTTTTCTTGTAAATGTGTTTTGTCACGATATTTTAAATGTAACATGGTATTTTAGCGCCCTAGCAATCACTTTTTGGGGGGATATGGGGTTTTTTCGATACTCTTTTATGGTACCTCTAAAGAATTGTTCATATTTCGTGTACTGCCACGCACTTCTCCATTTTAATTATTATTATCATTTTAGAAATTATCATCTTAGAAAAGGTCACAGCCGCTTTGTTTTTTTTAAAGTATAGCAGGTATGACGTCATGAATCTTAATAGATCAAATAACTTATTTCTTTAATATAAAATGCTTATATCATATGACGTTATAAACGATTAAATTAAATTATATATACATACATAACTTCACGCCAGTTCTCTTGCGGGGTAGGCACTAAGAACAGAGCGCCATTTAGGCTTACTCTTACACACCTCACTTGCTTCTTTGTCATTCATAACGCTTGTCATGCACGCTCGTCTGTTTTTAAGGCTCCTGACATCACCTTCTCCTAGTACCCGATCAATTTGATCATGGAAGGTGTGTCGTGGCCTTCCACGACTTCTGCATCCATCCACTTTTGCATTGTATATCTGTAAATTAAATTATGTCCTGGTTTATTCAATTTTCATAATAATTTACAATGATAAGACTAATGTCATGTGTGTAACCTCTTTAATACCTATTATTAACATTAAATGCGATAACACCACCGCTTTCCAACGGTTGCTCGTTTATCGAACTCCGTGCATCGATCACCCTAATTTTAAGGGGTGTCTAAATATCTCAAGATACGGCTAGCCCATTTATTTGGCCATATCAGGCGCTTAAACTCGTTTACCTTCTTGGCCGATTGGTGCTGGAAGGATTAGAAATTTTTAAAGACTCGACTCATTTAAATTTCCAAATGTAATGTTACATAAAACAATTGGGTAGATGACACGAGGTAAAATAAATACAACGAATATTTTTTAATAAAAAAGAGGCGTTAAAATGCCATCTTACTTTTAAAATATTATCATAGAAATAACTTTAATTACTGTTCAAACAATGGATACCATATTTGACTTCTTTTACTTGTATAAAATTATGATGTCATTTGTTTACATACATACATAACTTCACGCCAGTTCCCTTGCGGGGTAGGCACGAACAACATCATTTGTTTACACTTGTACAAAATCTAGGAGACTGCAAATTTTAATCATAAAAATGTGTAATACCTCCCACATAAAATAATGACAGCCCCCATAAATGTCCCACCGCTGGACTCGGGCCTCCCATTATAGGGGGAACGGACAGTATACCCGCCATACGCTTGTCGAAGGCGCTTTGGCAGGTTTGACACATTAGTTATCTCGATATGCAGGTTGCATCACGATGTTTTCCTTCATCGTTGTTAGCACGTGGTAATTACAACAATATACACATTAGGCCAGAAAACTACCAAGTGATGAATGCGTTCCGGCCAGGATCAAACCACGCCCTTTGAGCTTGGGACGCGTGCGCTAGCCATTACGCTAAAACGACTTATGAAACTACTACATACATTAATCTTTTTTTTTGTTTCCAATACGAAATAAAGACCGGCGGGTCAAGATTTGTGAGAACAGTTTGATATCAATAACTTATGCAACTTCATTTTGTCATGCAGTTCACTCCTTTGTGTTCTTCCTGTGAAAAAATTGCAATATTTTATGTACTATTTTGATGTCTAATAAAATTAAATATTATGAGCTCACCGTGAATTGACGAATAGTAATTATTATTTATAGGTATAAAATTATGAATTTTAAAATATTCTGTAAATAGAAAGGTAAATTAATTGACTTTTACGAGTACCAATTAAAAATATTTGAAATATTTTCGAAGAAACATATGGTATATAACATAAGCACAATATAAAATTGTAAGCTTTATTTCAAGTTTTAATTCTTATGAATGGCGCAGCACTACTATTGATAACTTGATTGCCCTTATAAATAAGGCGCTTTACTCCATGCTCCCTTTTATTTGGTGGTTGACTTCATTAGGGAATGATTTGGGGACATATGGGAGATAAAAGCGAACATGTAAAAGCTTTATTGGATGACAGTATTCGATTTTTGATCACTCATTGGAACGACTTTACAGTAAAGAAATTATAGATTATATGGTATATTAATTATATTAAACAATACTATTTAGTATTTTGCTTTAGATAGTCGTGTTCAGGGCACCTTTTATAGACAATGTAACAATTTATAAATGTTAAGATATGTATTTGGTACTGTTTAAAAATGTAGATAAAATGCATTGCATTTCATATAAATAAAATAAATATAGTGTATGATATTTCAAGAATGATAATTTATTGTCGGGAAACAAATTAATTAGAACCTATAAAGTCTATGCCTTATGCATGTTTGAACAAATACTTATCAAAAAGTAATTTAGGTAATAACTGGTATGCTTTTAATATGGTAGAAGTGTTTTGAAGATATCACAGTTATAAAATCTAAAGACGTTTTTAAATATTAGGTATATTAATTATTTGCTACAGTCATAACCGTTTTTAGCTATAGAAGGATAATTCCCAGTTGCGTCGCAAGCGTTGGCTTAAGTTCATTATACGCCTCTAAATCCTAAGGCTCGTGACAAAGGAACAAACAAAAATCCAAACAGTCATTCTCATATGTATATTATACATTATTAGTTTAAAATCCTAAAGCAATACGACAAAGAACATAATATTAACGTTTCAGAGAAAACACGTTACAAATGGCCGTTCTCGAAAATATGAAAACAAGAAACAAATTCCAAAGAATTTGACATAAAAAACTTCAAATACATCCGGGGTTCCAAACAAAAAGGTCATAATGCAAAGAATTTATAATATTCAGCGAATCTCGCCAACAGTAAAACAAATAACAAGGGTCATGGAGGAATCTTTTAAGGTGATGGGCTTAATGAAATATTTTGCAGGATCCACATGTATTTTGAGTTAAATGTACGTTACAGTTGTAGGGTAACCGCGAGGTATGTTATGCCATCCAAACTACGTTTGTTATATGGTCATGTAGAATTTCGGGGTTTCGTAGCCGTTTTTGCAAAACGCGACCTTTGTACAAATGACACGTCAGTCTACATGTTCACCTTGTCCTACGCACAGTGAAATTTCAGTTTTTGTTTGAAGTATGTGGTATTTTTCCTTTCGAGCAAAGGGACCATAATATAACACTGATATGTCGATAAATCGAATCATATTGGCATTGGCATTACCGTTTGATTATAGAGGTTACATAATTAAAGGGTATTATTACCTATGCTCAATGTGATTCCCTACTATTCCACCGAACGCTCAAGATTCGTACCGGGAACTGTAAATCATAGCCTTATCTCGGTTCAACTACAGGATCAGTATCAGTGATTCACAATCCGTGTTAAACCACCCCCTTTTTAGAAGAAAAATGTCAACGCCTCTAGAAGAGGACGAAAACGTCAATCCTACCAAAGTCCTAGTCCATAATAATTAACTTTATATAAAACAGGCTGCTAGGCTGCTTTAGATAAACTTGTTACTTCTTGATAAGCAACAGGAACAATGTAATTTTGTCACGGAAGTCCTACTGCCTCCATGGAAGCAACAACTACGATTGTAAACCGAACTAATATAGAATAACGATGCATAAATTTTGCTCCCAACTTTACTAGCAACTACCCTCCAAAAGTTAGACATCTGAACTATCTTATACGAAGAACAAAAACAATATCCAGACTATAACGAGATCTTAACAGAATGATCAACCTATTTCTTTCAGTTTCATCCAATCCCCACTGTTCCAGTAACTGAGAGCCTAAGCAAAGCAATAAGCGTTCGATTTGGCACCAACCCAAATATTCTGGGCTGCGTTCCTCTGTAATCTAGCTCCCTAACTTAGGTAATGAATATTTACTTGGGTCACACTTATCTAACTTTACGTGAGCTGGGAATTAATAGTAGGGCTATTGACACATTGTATTCTAGATTACACGCATTAATTAGGGAGTAAATTGAAGAATGTTTAATGGTCGATGTTATAATTTTTACGATTCTGTACCTCATCATCGTCATCCGAGTGTTAAATCACGACCGCTTTCCTACTTTTTCTACTCCACTTCGCGTGGTCTTCAGCTTCCCCCGTTTTGAGACTATTGGTACACATGTCATCCTCCATAACGTCAAGCCAGCATTTCTTGGGCCTTCCCCTTCGACCAGGACTAAATATTTATTTCCCACATAATTAGCCGATCTTAGTAAAACATAACCGTACCAGCGTAAGCGACTCTCTTGCAGTTTGTCTGCTATGTCACGGACATGGAGACTGCCGCGGATGCGGGATCTTCTGATGCGGTCTTTACGCGTGTCTCCACACATTCATCGCTACTTATTTATCTCCGTGACAAGCAGCTCATGCTTGTGTTGCTCAAGTACAGGCCACGCTTCATGGCCATACAAAAGGACAGGTCTAATGATGGATTTATAGATCTGTCTCTTTTACGATTCTGTACCTATTTTGGCAAAAACCCCTGTTGCCTCTTACATTATGAAGAAGAGATTTTATATAAAAACAAGAACGTACCAACTGTGATTGCAGAGTGTTACTAGTTACGTTTTTTACTTTTGATTGTCATTCTTTAATATTCTTCTTTGTTGCTATTACTGATGTAATGCGTGAAATAAATATTTTAAAACCTCTGTCACATACATTCTTTTATATGCTGATATCTAAAGTCGGGCACCCAAAACAGAAAGGGCAGATTTTAATTACGGGAACAGCCCGGAGCTCCGTTGCGAGCTTTTGTGTTTTACTCATATTTTTGCCTGAAATATCGTGAAAACAAACCGTTGGGAAAAAAATCGCCTTGAGAGACTCAATTGTGATTTCACTTAATTACATAATTTTGTAGCGGCACAAAAAATTCATGTTGCCAAATATCCATATAGTAATAATTTGTTTTAAAAAAAAAAATTCAAAAACGTTGTACTTTAACAAAACATTATCGTGTACACATAAATTCAAAATAAGTATAATGACTAAAATATATTATTTACGTCAAAAGTAGCACAAAAAAATATCTAGTACTATTTGTGTTTTGTTACTTTTAATATTAACATTTATTATATACCTTATAGTTTTTGAGAAAAATTACTATAATATTGTTACATGCCGACAGAAGTGAATGCACACCTGCCTGTCATAAAGCACAGTTTATTATCTTCCCGCATTTGGACTTCTTTTGTTTACTTAGAAAAACGGTCTATTGTGTATTGTACTAATTTATAGCCGTTCGCAGGAATAATTAAGCAGGTGTGCGGATTAGGTTTTCTGGGAAATTGCGTCGACGCTTTGCAGGTAGACATATTGTATTTGTATGGATGAGTATAAAACAATTCCCGAACGAAAGGGTGAGGCAGTCAAGCGACGATCACGATACGAGCAAGACGTGTGTACATTCGATGAGCTATATAGTGACGGACTTTGCGCGTGTTATTAAATCGTGCATCACGTGTATACTGGTTGCGTCCAGTTATATTTGTACCTGTTTTATACGTGTTTGTATAGTTCTAATAAATTCTATAGTAACTCCAACGGCATTTTAATTCGAGTCCCGCACTCGTAACAATATGGTTAGACATACGGACCAGCCTACACGACAATTTCACAAGCATTCGTAACCCTAAAAAGGTCTTTAAATAATTCAATAGTTAGGGTATGCTCATAAGCTGGGAAGCCTATCTCTTAATTGCCTGATAGAAGTGCAAAAAAGTATGCGGACTTATGACTTCATTGTATTTACTTCTCAAAGTTCGCGTATTTACGGTCGCAGACAGAGAAAAGGTCGTCGAGCCATAATTACGCGACTTCCTCGCACGGCCATCGCTCCTATTAGGATCGCTATACTGATTCCTTGGCCGAGGTATGCACCTGTTATGGCCTAGCTCATGGAAAGTGGTTACCGCCGTCTATAGACTGCAAAATCAGGGGCGCAACCAACGTATTGCCAGACTTTAGGATGGGATAAAGAGGATAGACAGGATAGGGGCATGAGATACAGGATCAGACAGGAGGATTAGGATATGGGACTGGAATAAGGGGTGGGGAAAGTGGGCTTAGCGATTAGCATAAGGCTAATTGTTTCCCTGCATTAATCTGTGAGAGCGTGGTATCACACCCACCAAGCCTGCCCTAAAAGCTATAATCGAGATATTGATTCCAGCATGGCTCTACCACATAAAAATGGGAACATTTGGAGTCTATGAGCCTCTTTGAAAGCTCAAGTCTCAATGGCCTCAGTATGTCATAGCGTAAGTATCTAATCAGCAAAAATTACACAAGAAAATCTAATTCCGTTAAACAATCATCATTTTCAAGTTAATATTGTTGCGGTAACATAGTGTCAGTTGTTATTGAAGCTTTAATTACTCTTAAAGTAATTTTAGTTTCGAAATTTCATATCGCATCAAATGTGTTATTTTAGGCTAATTAATAATATATGCTTGTTAAGTAAATAGAACATTCGTAATTGTTTCGTAACGGTAATCTATTTTTAGCAGGTTCATTACTAATCGCGAGACGTTGAGCTTTAGTGATATCTTATGATTAGATCCGTCCCGCGACATCGCGTACCGGCTACTATTCGATTTGGTTTGAAATTTAAGTAAAATCTATCATGCGCTTGTCAGCCCACCAACTATGATGGACCATTGTTCTAATGAAAAACATTCATATTAAATTGTCTAGATTTAAGTTATGGTGAACAATAAAGAGTTTCCATTCATTCATTCATTATGACGGGTTCCGTGAAAGTGCGTCTACAATCTTTCAATCTCTGACAATTGAAAGGAGTCGATTAGCGTTTTAATTATAGTTTAAATGGCAATTAAAATTGTTTCTGTCATGATATTGTGAAACTAAGAAGTCCCATTTAAAGTTTCATATAAATACTGACGAACTAATTTTGTGGCAGTATCAAAATAGTTTATATCAAATTAAACATCATAATTAGCTAATTTATTTAGACACATGACAATGTTATGTTCATCAACATTTTTTTTCTTAAATATTAGTAACATGACCTAGAAATTGATGTATAATCTTTTTAATTACGACTCATGTTTAAACTTTTCGATTGAGAAGTTTTAATTATTATATATAATTGAGTTATGCATATTTTCTACATTTTAAAGTTTAAAAAAGCAACGAAACGTATAATATTTTTAAAGTAATAGATCGTTTTAAATCAAATGATTTCAATTTTTAACTGTATCACCATCGATTGTTCATGTAACTACTAAAATCAGTTTGAAAGATGTCAAATGTAGCTCTATAAATCGGCCAAACTATTTATTGCATTTTAATGACTTTGTTTGCTATATGTAAATAATTTGTTATAAGATATATTATCTACCTAATTCTCTTATTTGTTACACCACCCTAATTTTGAGAAATAGTCCGAAAATTAGCGTAGTGTAATAACCGCTTTAGAACAACAACAGCACACTAGCGCCCTGAACACAGCGCACGTTTTAATTACGCTGGTATTTATCTTTCATTTGCGTTCAGGGCAAACATCGCAGACGTATTCATTTGTCCTGTTTTAACTTGTAAACTGTTTTGATTGTGTTTGCTGAGCACTTGTTGGTGTAACGTGAATGTTTCGATTCAAACTCGGACTTTATTTACATAATGCGCGCAATTTGTTTGTCACTTCTACGGAACCCTACGTTAAGCCGGTGTCAGATACAGCTTCAAACATTTGACCACTTCTTTGATTGTAACGTGTGACACGGGTCATTGGATATGTGTTCAAAGTTTGAACAAACATTTGCAATTTGCCATGCGGTATTGGTTTTTTTGCGCACATCAAAGCGTTCAAAGTTGGAATATGTTCAAATGTTTGCGTAGCCTGCCACACTTGCCAAAAGTCCAGTTCTGGTTTACTTCTCGGTCGTTTTGGTAGATGTCACACATGCAATAAATAATTACAAGCATTTACATAACAAAGGCACTCCGCGTCCACAAAGTTTTCGTCCATATTGTTTGTCGTCTATCAGCATACTGCGGCGAAGAATGTTTGCAAAGCATGTCTTGCAGGTTGCGACAACAGGTTTTCAAAGTCTTCAGATGTTTGAAGCTGTACCTGGCGCGGTTTTATGAGCAGATATTCAAGCACTCACCCAGTTCATTTTTTAAATTAAATATTCTATATTTGATTACAATTACTTGATTTTTAACATTTATATCATCTTATTGATTTTCTTAACATTTTGCGACTATTATATATTATTAAAATTACGTTTTTATATCATTTGCCTAACACTCTAAGGAAATAACAAATGTTGTTTTTGGGGCCATTCATAAATTAACTCACACGAATTTCATGATTTTTGACCCCTCCTCTGCCCTTGTCACAGCTGAGACTCCTCCCTCCCTAGTGTGACATCACACAAATTTTATTAAATTATTACGTAATTAGTTTTATTTCCATTTTTTTTAACAATTTAAACACTAAACTCATAAAGATAAAGAGTTGGAAATATTTTGATGTTTTTCGTTAATAGTTCAAATTTCGTGTTTCGATGATAAAATATATATTTTCTCTCCTCCCACCCCTTGTCACACAATGTCACACTTCGTCAGTACCCCCTCCCCTTTTAACGTGTTACGTAGTTATGGATGGCTCCTTAATGTATTAGTTAAAAAAGAATGTTACATAAACATAAAATGCTTTTAATTTATAGTATAGTGTTACGACCTACAAAGACCGATTAACACCTGCAGTTACCTTCCCGCATTTGGACTTCTTTTGTTTACTTATTTATTGGAATACGGCCCATTGTCCTATAGTACTCGTTTATGGCAGTTTGCGGGCATATTTAGCTAGGTGTGCGGATTAGGATTTCTGGAAAATTAAGTCGACGATACAGGCAAGCGCACTTATATTTGTGAAGTATAAAACGACGGCAGGATGGAGCGAAGAGGCAGTCAAGCGACGATTACGATACGAGCAAGACTTGTGTACATTCGACAAGCTATATAGTGACGGACTTTGCGCGTGTTATTGAATCGTGCATCACGTTTGTACTGGTTGCGTCCAATTATATTTGTATCTGTGTTATACGTGTTTGTATAGCTCTAATACATTCTATAGTCATTTCAACGGCATTTTTAATTCGAATCCCGCTCTCGTAACAATATATTCGAAAGCAAAGTATCATATCTCCGTATATTGTAGGTTTGTTTGAATCCAGAAAACTTGTCAATTTGTTTTATCACATTTATTTGAATCCCACATGAGAGAGAAACCTTTACTTTCATAAAATAAAATATTTTCATCGTAATAAATCATGTTAGTTTTACCAGAGTAAGATGTATGTTTTCATTCGTCTGTAAAAATATGTTTTAATGTAAAAGTAAAATATTATTTTATCATACAACGTTAAAAGATAAATGTTTACTTTCATAAAATGATTCTGCTCTCATGGGAACGTTTAAATTTAAAATAATGTTTATATTCTTTTGAATATCATCATAAATCTGTTACTAGTAGTTGGATTTCTATTATAACAGTCTATGCGAAAAGTAAAAAAAGTGTGAACTGGGTATATACTCTAAAGCGACATACAATAAGAGTCGATGAGATGAAGAATTTTCGTATATTAATTACAATCTGTCAAAAAAGTATCGGGAATGGATGATTTGTTTATGGTTCCAAATTATTTTTTTTTTTTTAGATTGACACAATTGTTTTTCATTTTGTTTCTCTCTAAAGGGACACTGGAACCTGGCCACACAATATGGCAGCAATCCAGTCGGGCCAATACCCTACCACCTGGCTGTGAGTCGCTTCTTACGACAGGCCGCCCGGCCGCAGGAAATTAATAATATTCTTCCTTCGTTCCTACACGGATAGAAATCTCGTTATAGTAAAAAAAAACTAAACAAACATGTTGTTTGAATGAGTTTTACATTTTTTGTGATTATAAGTAGAAAAATTGTAATGTCCTGTGCCTTATGACACCTGGTGCTAGCAAAAATTCTGTTTAATTTAGATTGTTTTTCAACTCAAGCGTTCGTATGCGCAAGCATTTAATTCAAATATGAAAAGTATGTGGCTACAGTTTCAAGAGTATATAATAGAAAAAAAAGTAAACAAACATCATGTAGTCTGCGCCACAAAAGAAGTCCCACAGACGGGGCGCTATAAACGCCCTACTTAATCCTGCCAGAGTTATTATTTGCTAATCCGTAAACCGATGTAAGTAACTACTGAATAAAAACTACAAAATATTCTGTAATTAAAGCTGTAAAATTATTTCCTGGCTACTTTACGAACATTTTATCAAACAGCGTAGAGCGCTGCCACTTTTAGTTCCTTTGTTTTCCGTAGCACTTCTTTCGTGGCACGGACTCTAACATTTATCTGAGTGAATTACCCCTGTATCAGACGACTCCTATTCCACCTCATGGTAATCGGAAAAATCGAAATGTCACGCACCATGTGTCACTTCTTGTATTAGCAAAGACTGTTTAATTTTGACGGTTTATCTTTAAAAGCTTCGATTCGTGAGTGCAATAAATTTAAATATTGAGTGCAATAGATTTAAATATGGAATGTGTGTGTTGGGCTGAAGATTCCAGACAAAGAAAAAAGAAATAGACAAAATTCTATTATTGTGATATTTATTTGAAAAACAATAATAACTTAGGATATTTTAAGGTTATTTATCAATATGCTTATCTACATTAATGTACCATAAAAACATAATCGACTGGGCATAGAAACTGCATGAGTTTATTTGTGTTGCAGAGAGTCGTGTAAAATACATAAGTTATACTTACATAGTGACACTTTGAAAATAAATTTACTCGATATTATTGTTACTTATATCAAAACTAATATCATGTGATATCCTAACCAGTGATAATAGAAAAAATGAAAAAGTCACGCATAATAGTGACACCGTATGCGTTAGCAAATCTCTTAAATTTAGACAGATTGCCATCCGTAGTGTTGCGCACACATTGGATTTGCAGATGGAATGTTTGAACGCGAAATATTTGAAAACAAATCAGCGTTTGTACAGCAATTTTTCCACACAATGTTATCTTTAGTTTTACGAGTATAAAAACCTTATGGTCGGCCATTAGCAGACAAAGACGATGCAGACTGGCTCTAATGAGCGCTGTTACAAACCCTCATCACAAAAGCGCAAATGACATATCTACGTTAGCACCAACCATTTAAGGTGGGATTGTCTTATATTCTCTGCAGTTTTCTCGGATTTCGTTTGTGTAATTTTAGAATAGCTACATACATACATACATAACTTCACGCCAGTTCCTTTGCGGGGTAGGCACGAACAACAGAGCGCCATTCAGGCTTATTCTTACACACCTCACTTGCTTCTTTGACATTCATAACTCTTGTCATGCACGCTCGTCTGTTCTTAAGGCTCCTGACATCACCTTCTGCTGCTGCTGCTTCTCCACATTTTAGAATAGCTGTTAAGTCAAAAAAAGTAGGAAGTAAAAATCTTTATATCTAAAAATATATAGTCTATAATCTAACACTATGTATTAGAGAACTGTGAATAGGAAGCGTGTTCGGAAGGCTACCTGCATTGGCATGCTAGATGTTATTGTCGTGCAACCATCAGAGTTTCTGGCAAATTTCGTTAGCCGATGGACCCTTTTTGAAGAGAAACTTCTATATAGACGGGGTATTAGGATTTTTTCTGTCACGAAAAAGCGTTACGACCGCGGTGAAAGGCGAAATCATTTTAGAGTAGACGTGGTGAGTGGCCGCAGAATGTTAGAGTAGACTATCCATGTTTTTATTGGTTCTGGACCGAAAACAGTTTTTTTGGTTGATAAAACAAAATATGTTTAAATAAAAAATGCATTCATTAAAATGTACCTAACCTAACCAAATCATAATTTGCAGTACACCTGCGAAAATCGAAATATGTGCTGGGACCCAATGTAGAAGTGAAACTTCAACGGACAGTGGCAAAACGAATCACAACAAGTTTTACGGGCAGGTTTTTAAATTGGACAAGTACATTAACAATCTGCCCGTAAAACTTCAAGTTAAAATTTTGTTGCGATTCGTTTTGCCACTTGTCCGTTGAAGTTTCACTTCTACTATGTGTCTCAGCAGATATTTCGATTTTTTTTGAGGTGGGATTCATTTACGGTCACCCCACTGCCGCCGGCTAATTGCCGAAATACCCACTAAAACACTTCGATGTTTTTCTTCTAACCAGACGTCAGGGTCACGGGGCCAAGTCAATGCTAACGCCGCAACTCTCTTCTTGGGCCGGGGATTATTGGTCCTAGCCCATGGAACCTAGGGGTCTAATATTTCAGCAGCAAATATAACAGCAAAGATATTTACCCTATTTTTAAAATATTCTTTAAAATGTATCGGCTTATTTTGTTAAAGTTTGATATTTACCATGCTTGAATTGTGACGTGACAAGTAACACCATACAATTTACGAGTACCAATGAGGCAGAATACGTCCCCTAAAGACGTAGATAGGCGAGTCGGGCCTCTAATGACTGATGGGGCGACTTCTCATTAGCGCTGCGTTTTGTGCGACGTAGGCTTTGTTATGGTGATGAGACCGAAAGTACTGGTTGCTACGGGTTTGTTTGTATAGTTGTTACTGTTTTCGTCTCATTTGGCGGATTTGTGTAAAGAAAATTTACGGGTTATTCGAGAAAAATCTAAAGCAGCTTTAAGTAAAAAAATTAAATGGATGTAATTTTGCAAAAGAAAACTAATCCACGACTTTGGCAAAATTAAGTACGCTAAGCGGTTACATTTGTGTTTTAAGTGCTGAGAAAATTCCAGCTATTTGTCAATATACCAATAAATAAAATTGAAGTGTTTGTATGTAATTTGAAAATAAAAGCAAAAATTTGAGTGAAGACTGCTTTTTTATCATAATTATGATCGTTTTTGGAATTTTAGTCAGTTTAGTTCAGATCAAACGCTTACATTATTTTTTCCTCGATCTTTCAACACTATTGTATATATTATATAAGTCACGCGCAGAAGGTTTGCCGATGGTCACCCCTCCCGCTTCCTAAGTAAGTACTAAGAACTGGACGGGTCGTGGTTGTGGCTGGAGGGCATTGTCATCGACAAACCTTCTGCGCACGGCTTATATACCTAAGTATAAGAATATCAAAGTAAAAAATATATTTATAATTTCAAGTATATAATGTATATATAGAACTAGCATTTAAGAAAATGGCTAAGATATCATAGATGGTCATGACAAAATTTCTAATTCAATTTTCTTTTCATTATTCAACTTATAGAATCCTATAAAACACGCCTTGAGAATGGAAATGTGAGCTATGTGGAATATATTTCCATGTGAACTTTAACGAGCTTTGTATAAATTCGACAAGGAAAACTGATTAGCTTTCCCAATAAAACAAGTCTTAACATACATACATACATACATAACTTCACGCCAGTTCCCTTGCGGGGTAGGCACGAACAACAGAGCGCCATTTAGGCTTATTCTTACATACCTCACTTGCTTCTTTGACATTCATAACTCTTGTCATGCACAAGTCTTAACATGATTGTGCAAAAATGAAATTAAAGAATGGCGGTTGTAAAGCAACAATAACAGGATAGATAACATTTTTGTGAAAGTACTCCCAGAAAAAGGGTTGACCTCAATTTAAAGGGACCTTCCCTAGATAACAGTCTTGATAACATTAATCAAAGTGTATCGTCACAGTCCAAGTGATAACAGTAAGTTAAATTAAGACGTAGCTTATACACTAAGATCGTTGGGGTACTACTTCTTCAGCCAATCTTCCCGAGTTTGTGCCACATATCACGGTTATCCGCCTTCCTCATCCAGCTTCTGCCGGCGACCTTGCGCAGGTCGTTGGTCCAACGGGCTGGAGGGCATCCTACCTTACATTTACCGAGACGTGGTCTTTACTCCAAGGCAATTTTGCTCCACCAGCCGTCGGTCCTGCTACAGACGTGACCAGCCTGCTGCCTTTTCAAATTGCTAATTTTGCAAGCTATATCGATAACCTTAGTACTCTTACGGTATCCTCATTTCTAGTTTTGAAATTTGCGGACCAGTCCCACTTTAGTATCCATGTCTCGGCACCGTGTGCTATAATGACTAGAACGCACTGCATAGGTTACGTTTAGGCACGTTGGTTAGATATTAATCGCTTTTTGAGATTTATGCTTCAAACAGTTGACAGAAATCGAGCGTCGATGATTTGGCGCGATATGGTTCCTCAACCACATTCTGTTCTTGAATTCATTAATGCTCACATCTGCCTGCCTGTCTGTTTTGACCTAGTCTCGTAGCTTGCCTTCCTCAAATGCTCTGGAAGACCATCTTTTATACACGTCGCCGTAGATGGTCGTGTTAGAACAAGGCCTAGTGGCGTGATTCAACAGATATGTACTTAATGCAGGAGCTTATAGAGAATTATCATCTTTGTTGCTAAGGAGATAATTTGGGATGATTGGGTTGTTATATCATGACGCCATACATTTTACAAGCTTTTATTTAACTTGCAATGTATGTATGTATGTATGTTAATTCGGGTGGAATCTTGCAAGTTAAATTTGATCAACTTCCCCGTTTCCGATTGAGCTGAAATTTTGCACGCATATATATATCGCGTGACAATGCAATAATATGGTACCCTGGAGGTGATCTGATGATAAAGTCGGAAGTTGGCCATAGGAACTCTTGTACTAAACATGATAGACCCGTCGTGTTTGGGCTCATTTTACTTGTCTTGGCTAGCACTCTGCTGCTATATGATATCCAGGATCTCAAAAGCTTGTATTTAAAAACCTTTTTAAAAAAGCTTATTACATTTATCTTGTGATGGCCGTCTACTTTTGCTATTTTTCTCAATTTGTGAGTTACGGATGCAACGTTTGGATATCCTTAATATATTTGTTTCTCATCATATTCATTCTGAAATTACTCCACTTCAACATTCTCATCTTGGCTGTACGAAGTGGTTTTGATTCAACCACTTTCGTAGCGTTTAATGTCGTATGACATGATAGGTTACGTAAAATATTTTTTTTAATATTATTGTACGTTATATATTCAGGTTTTCATAGATTATGGTGATTAGTTGTCTTCAATTTAGCTATCCTGCGGTCATATAGTTAGCCCAATCTTGTCTTAATATATCACTGCCGATTACATTCGTATCGGTTAAGACATTGCGAAAATTACTTTACCTCAATATCTCTCTTCTCGTTCTTTTCACCTCTTCTCAATCATTTAGGGTCGGCACAATGTCTTTTCTTCCCATATTTTTCTATTCTGGTATAAGTCTTCTCTCACTATAAATCTTCTTTTCATTTTTTATACAATATGTCTATCTTTAGTCTTATTTTTTATATCACATGATTTTTATCCCTGACGTGACATGCCTATTATACCAATCTTTAAATTAATCTTTCACTCAATTTTTCAGTCAAAGGGTAACTTCAAAGACCAAAACATTCAATGCATAGACAAAAAAATGTTTACACGATATATTAATATATATATTAGTTGATGTACTTAATTTACACACTGTGTCTTCTCTGCACAATTTTAGAGGGCAGTTGCCAATTTTCTGGTCAGTGCCCTTCTAATTTCAGTTTCCTGTAAGCAATTTTTCAGCTCAACTGAGATATAATAAACATTATCGGATATCTTCGCCCGCGGTCCTCTGCAGGGGAGTCTGCAGTTTAGAAAATAAATAAAGGAATAATCTCTCAGTAAAAATATTGGTATGACAAATGGCGCGAAGTGAATTTCTTTTGTTTCGGAATTTACTAAATTTTCCGTTGAGAATTTCGCAGATTTTATTTTACGATTTATGTTCAAGTTATAGGAAGGAGGTTTTATATGTATCAGATTTCTTTTGTGATTCTAGAACCTAATAAAAAACTATAAATCAGTTATAGGTCTGTGTTTACTCTAGATATGGTAGATTAGAGTAGATATTCTATTTGTTATTCTGTGGTGTCACTAAATGCCTGGTATGTATGTAAATGTACTAAATGTACCTAGTGTCAAAATAAGCGTAAGTTTGATTTGAATGAATAAAATCGTTATTTACACAAATACTGGTAACTGCATATTAGATGTATGAAAGTAGTTTTTAGGGTTCCATCGCTATTTTGGCAATAACACAGCCTTTATGAATTCGTCATGTTCGTCTGTCCATTTTTACGTCTGTCTTAAGTATTATTTCACGTAAACTAATGGGTTTATTATATAGATAAAATTTAGTACGAATAAATAATGTATATGTTGATCCATAATGCTGTAGTGAAATTGTACAAAAGTAAAGACTAGGGGTGGTCGCCATGTCACTGAGTGTCGTGTGTCGCTAACAGTGATAAGACCCTCAATGGGGTACCTGGCAGACAATCATCAGAGATAATTATTATTATTTTTCAAAACGCCGAAACCTAAACTTTCTACGAGCATAGCAAGCAAGCTATGATTTCATATCTTTAATGAGTCATATATCCTGTTAATGTTGGTAAAACAGTGTTTCAAATTATTTTTTATTTTCAAATATTTATTATATTTATTTTAAATGTATGAAGTATGGGCACGCTCCCCGCCGACGGCGATTTGGAATAAATTTTTTATTTATAGATTTATGTTATTTTGTAAGTATAGCTTTATCTATAGTATAGTTTATTTATTTTTAACTTTTAGTATTATAAAGAATTATTCAAATATTGTAAAAATATTTATTAAGCTTATTAGGAGAAATATTTTTTTACACGTTTTGGCCTAAACAGTGAATCAGCAAATAGTAATACATTAAAGTATGATAACAAGGTATTTTAACGAAAGATTATTTTAGAGAAAGATCGTTTTGGAATTTATTGTAAAATGTGTCACTTACCTAATTAGACTGATCCAAATGGACATATTTAATATATACATATAAGAAATAGTTTTAATTACTGTTTAAACAATAATAAATGTGATTTTAAATTCTTTAAAGGTATGACGGGCTTGCACATACATATGTAACGTTTTTGAACAATAAAGTATTTATTCTATTTATGTTTCTTGTTTTCTTTGGGATATATTTTAATGTTTTGAATGAATGAATGAAAACTCTTTATTGTTCAGCATAAACTTAAATCTAGACAATTGATATGGATACATTTGCATTAGAACAATGGGCGGCCTTATCGCTTATAGCAATGTTTTGATAAAATTTCTAGTACATTAAATAACTGAAATAACATAGTTAAGATTGTGTATAAAATAAAATGAGTTAATTTATTTTCCAACTAGTAAACACCTTTTGATCTTACAATTTCATTTCCAAGAAAAACCTACGGGGATCGTTACCAATTACGCAGCACCAATAACTCGAGAAACCGTATCTTTGAAAGTGGGAACTAATTTCGAATATCAAAGAGTTGACATCTCACGGGGTTCTCGTAGGTATTTTATTAGCTGGTTAACTCGCTGCCGCTCTCAGAGATCCCTGATAGACATTTAACTTAAAAAAATAGTATTGCATGTTGAAAGATAGCATTATTTTTGAAGTGAAAACTTCTTTAGGCACGTTATGCATTTATTTTGAAGGTATTGAATCAGTCTTAACTGAGCCGTCACGCGTCACCCTCGGTTATGTAACGCTTGTTCGCGTAAAGTCGGCCCGAGCCGACTAAAGGTGCGGAAGAGACTAGTTAATGCGTCACTGCTGTAATCTCTCGACGAGCGTTACTCGTCTTGAAGTTTTCACGTCTGTCGTGTGGTCTTAAGTATACATTAAGATTTTTTTTCTAGAAGATTGGTTGATGTAATTAATATACGGATCCAAAGTTTACACAAGCAAAGTCATCTGAAAACCTTTAGTGAAACAATATAATTACTTACTATTTTACTTGGTTTAAGAAAAACATCAAACGCGGAGGAAACTATCTTTTCCTATTATAAAACAAATATTTCATCTTAACTACCGTTTGTTGACATTTAATTTTAAGAGAATGTCGCCGCTAACAGTCTGCCTAATTGTCAGCATGCCTAATCTTTAGCCTCGCTGACATTAAACTAATGTTATTTATTTCTTTTTCAGCGCCCCAAATACATCGGCGGCAGCGCAAAACCGCATTAAACTGTGAAAAACATCAGACGGACCAGGATGGCGGCGGGCTTAGTGCGCCAAATCGCACGTCATGGCGCCCACCGCCATCTATCAACAGTGTTAGATAACTTCCGCAATTTGAATCACACGGGTCGTTCGAAATAGTCATTTGTGTATAATCTGTGACACTGCCGTGTCGTGATGTGATATTGTTGTGTTTTAAGTGTTTGTTGTGTAGTGTTTAAGTGTTAAATATGTCTGAGGAGAGGTCGCGGCGGTTGTCGCAGATATTCGACCCGTTGGCGCGGTTCACTGACCACAGCGGTGCTGGGCACTCGGCCAGCACGCCGAACAGCCCGCGCTTATTGCCAAGGAGGTCGAGGGATCCGCCGCCGCCGCCACCTAGGTAAGAAAACAGATACTACTTTTTAAATTTGGAATGTAGATACACACACGCAATGCAACATACCACTGTTCTCATCAAGCTTCTTGTCCATCCACCGGTTGTCTGGAAGAAATCGCTAATAGTGATAAGACCGCCTGTTGTATTCTAATTTTTTATTTCTGTTAACTGTATCTTTTAACACAATAAAGCATATTCATTCACACATTCGAGAAACCCTTTACGCGAAAGAATATTGAAAAAATACTTCAAGTTTTTTTAACACTAAGGCCTGTAGGTAATATTCTAAAATAATATTAATAGAAAAACATGTCGTTACTTGATATGGAATCCATGTAATTAAGATAAATTTATATTTTCAAGACCATAAAAACTCACTACGCGACATTTAATTTTTATATCTAGCTAGTGCCGTGAATTAATAAGTATAAATTTTCTAGCAAATAGTTACCAGGCGGAAGCAGGACAGATACTTTAACACAAGCGTCAGCAAAACTGTAGCTTTTTGATTGACGAATAAAGGAAGTATCGTGATAAAAATCAATTTGGTAGTTTGAAAAGACACAGTTTACCACAAAAGTACAATTCTTGCTTAAAACTAATTAGAACTACATAGCAAAACATAAAGTTTTAAGTTGGCGCTAAATAGTACATAATGTTATAATATCAAACGACTTGGGCATAAATACGTTTCTAGAATACTGCCCAACATATAAAAAAACTTCTTTATAAATTAAAATGAAATGAAAATATTTATTTCAAAGAAACACATGTACAATTTCTAATCTATTATTAGGATCATCTTTTAAGCAAAATTTACTTGTATCAAAAGATCCCGCTTGTCCACAACAAAATATTACATTATATTGTATTTAAAAATAGTTTTTTTTTCATTACGTACAAAACAAGAGCAGAAGAATTAAATAGATAGTATTACAAAAAGAAATCTGTTGATGCATTCTTTAAAAAAAGATCAGTGACTCTTTTTCACTTCGTAATCCGAAGAACTAATGCAGATAATCATATCTATATATACTTACAACTCTAATTATACCTAATGCGTAACAATAAGCTTTCCAGTCTGTGGGTCGGTGTTAGTCATTGTTTCTACAAAAGTGTTATCGGTCTATTATAGTTACATATGGACGTTAGTGAATTATATCGATGTATCCAGACATTTTAGTGATGGATAATTTATAATTATTATCCGTGCAGGAACGGAGAAAGAATACAATTTCCTGCGGCCGGGCGGCCTGTCGCAAGAGGCGACTTAACAACCCACAGCCAGGTGATAGGGCATTTGCCCGACTGGATGGCTACCACCCCTGGTCTAAAGTATGTCGCCATAACAACCTTCGAGTTGTGTTCCGGCATTAGTGACCAGGTTCCAGTTTTCCTTAAGAGAGCAGCAGCGCATTTGTAGCAACTTTGGTGTTGCAAAGGTCCATAGGCGATGGTAACCGCTTTCCATCAAGTGGGCCGTCTGCCCGTCTGCTGATCTCCTGCAAATAAAAAAAGAAATATATCTATACTAATATCATAAAGAGGAAAGATTTGTATTTTTGTATGTTTGTAACGAATAAACTCAACTACTGGACCGATTTAAACATTCTTTCACCATTGGAATGATACATTATTCCAGATTAATATAAGCTATATTTATTACTGTAACAATATAGGGATCCCGACTAAAACTTCAATAATGTAACCCAAAGTGTAAAACAATTAGTGTTTGAGTGGGGTCGGGGATGGTTTAGATTCACAATTAGGCCCGGTAGGCGGCGCTGGAATCGGGTTCTAGATTTTATTGTTTAAAAATTAACAAAGTTATTTTGTTTGTTGCTTTTCATGGTCATTCACTTTCAATAACAACGCAGGACATTTTTCATCTAAGAAAATTAAATAGCTTTTGCTGAATAATGATTCGAATTTCTCGCGGAGAAACCTAATTTTGTGAAGTTTAATATACAGTGGTGGACATGTGTCTCTGAAAATACATTCACTAAGTTTATTGACATTATATTTTTAAGTTTAACAGGAACTAGAGTAGAATAATTAGATGACTGATCTAAATATTGACAAAGCTGGTGGGCCGATTAAATATAAGGTATATTTAATTAAGGCTCGCCCCTGGTCTATAATATGCCGCCATAACAACTTTGACCTGTTTCCCGGCATCAGTGAATCATCAGCAATCATCAGCAGGCATCAGCCAGAGCTGCTGCTAATGTTCATAGGACTCTGACGATCAAAAGTATATTTCGAAATAGCTTTTATTTCCTTCAAGAACAATTCTAAATGGCTAAAATAAAAAGCTCAGGTGCTATTACGAATGACTATAGTGAAATTCTGAATAAGTTTAATTTTTTAGCCTATAATATAGTTATAAAAATTAAGATTCAAATAAAGAATAAAAGATATAAATAAACTAAATTTCTTTAGCAAAAATCATTTCCCCTGCAAGAGATCTCATATCTCTCACATTATTCTTCGAAAACATGAAAGTTATACAGGCTTTTAGCATTGACTTGCGTAGGCGCCGCTCAATTATGCCGCAGCACAGGCTCAATCTTTCAAGTGGCACCGCAAATTGAATTGCATATGCAATTATTTGTATTAGTCCAATCGGGTTGTGGTTTTACGTTTCGTAATACCTAGAACTTGCCTCCACGATAACATTAGTAGCCTTTATGCCATACGGAAATAGGTGCGCCAGGTCTAACTTTTAGAAAAACTCTCGGAACAAAGAATAACTCTAGTGTGGGAAGAAATCTTGCCATCATGATTTCGGAGAAATTCTTTATATACAACTTTTTATTTTATTTATGTAACATGTCTTAATCTTTTATGCTCTGTTCATAAGAGTGCACTTTAAAATTTCAGGTATTTTTTTTATGAATCCTTGCATGATTACAAAAAATCTTAAGCAAATTTTTAAATTTGGTGCAAATGGATTGATTTCATTTTGGCAAATAAGTTGTTTCATATATAATTAAAACTATGTTTTAACGATTTTATTCACGGCATTATATGTCGCGAAAATTTATGGAATTACCTTAATTATATAATTCGCACGGGAATCTTCAACTTCTAATTGTAGACAGTGTGCTACGTTTGCAGCAAAATATTTTATCCGATTTATGTATAATCTGTGTCGATTCATTATTATTTGTCTATTGATTAGTTTTTTATTTATTTTTTATTTTACGAGAACTATGTTCGTGGAGGTTGGTACTTATCAATAATCAGTTCTTGTAAGTCTATAGGATTTAGATAAGTTAATTTACCTGACAATTACGTAGTTGGCGACATAATAATGAGGCAATTTAAGTGTTATTTGTTCAAGTTTTATAGTTCCTTGCTGTGAGTGATTGCAAACCTGTTATTAAATTTAAATCTATCATAAATTGAAACTCGTGATTAATTCTTTTTTTCATCTTCATGAAATTTAGGAAATTGAAAAGGAGTTAATTAGGACTTTTAATTTATCATATGATTTATGTTTATCCGTACAGGAAGGGGGAAAGAATACAATTTCCTGCGGCCGGGCGGCCTGTCGTAAGAGGCGATAAAACAACCCAAAGCCAGGTGATAGGGCATTTGCCCAACTGGATGGCTACCACCTCTGGTCTAAAGTATGTCGCCATGACAACCTTGAGTTATGTTCCGGCATTAGTGACTAGGTTCCAGTCTCCCTTAAGAGAGCAGCAGCGCATTTGTAGTTGGTGTTACAAATGTCCATAGGCGATGGTAACCGCTTTCCATCAAGTGGGCCGTCTGCCTGTCTGCTGAACTCCTGCAATAAAAAAAAAAAATATATATAATGTCTTACTTTAGTCAATTGAGAGGATAGCCAAGAGGGTGGTTCGCGAAGAGCCCAGAGCGTCGACGCCGGGTTACTAGTCTATTGGTATTCTATAGGATTTATTTTGGAGAGTGCGTTTGAACTTTCTGACCCGATGTGACCGATTAGGCGTCCTGGTCTGCGCCATCTTTTCACAGTGGAAACACCACCATTGCGAATGAAACGTTCGGCAGACCTGCGGAATGCACTCCCAGTGTCCGTGTTTCCCAAAAAGTGCATTCTGAGTGTTTTAAATTCTCGTATGAATAGGTATTTTTTACGTAAGTGTGCACCATCTTCGAGCGCATCATCGGCTGACATGATCACGGTCAAACGCGGCCATATATATCATTAAAAAATTCCCTCTATAAACGTGAAAACTACTTCAATCTTCTACTACTACTATCTTTTCATCCGTGCAGGAACGGAGAAAGAATACAATTTCCTGCGGCCGGGCGGCCTGTCGTAAGAGGCGACTTAACAACCCACAGCCAGGTGGTAGGGCATTTGCCCGAGTGGATGGCTACCACCCCTGGTCTAAAGTATGTCGCCATAACAACGTTCGAGTTGTGTTCCGGCATTAGTGACCAGGTTCCAGTTTCCCTTAAGAGAGCAGCAGCGCATTTGTAGCACCTTTGATGTTGCAAATGTCCATAGGCGATGGTAACCGCTTTCCATCAAGTGGGCCATTTGCCTGTCTGCTGATCTCCTGCAATAAAAAAGAAACTCCTTGGAAAATAATTGATTATCATGAAATTGTATGGTAATAAACCTCGCCAGACTTCGCCGTGACGTCAACGCCGAAATTAATAAACTGCACCTATGATTAAATCGCTCGTGATCACGTAATCCATAATCCAACTCATTCGGCACGGGCTAATTAATAATTCAAAATTTATAATAGCTCATTTGTTCCCCGTATAATCCTACGGAGGGGGTTGCATCGTAAACCCCATTCGCGTATTAATAGTCTGCCGAAATATTGCGAGTTTAAATTAATGAACTTGCAGTTTATTTGTTGGCATAATTCCGATGCGGTTTGCTGGCCGAATGCGCCGGTTGAGGAATTTTATTGTTTGTAACTATGGACACGTGACCGTTGTTTACAATTTACCGAATTACAAATGGAAGTTAATTTTTTATTTTATTTATTTAAACAGTAACGTGCATAGTTTTTATACGTCTACATCGGAAAAAACCCGAAAATGTTCGACTATGATACATAGAACAGTCTACGCTTTAGGTACAAATAATAAAATATGTGAGACTAGCTGATGCCCGCGACTTCGTCCGCGTGGTGCGGTTTTTTAACTATCCCACTTGAACTCTTTAATTTCGGGATCGAAATTATCCTATATGTTGACCAGGGACATATGCTACCACCATACAAAATTTAATTTAAATCGATCCAGTCGTTTCAGAGATTAGCCGGTACAAACAAACAGACAAACAGAGAAACAAAAAAATTGAAAAAGATCTAAATTAGTTCTATTTCACTTATTACACCCCCCTGACTCAGTTTTTAGCATTTTTTTCATTGTACAGTAATTCGACCTTTACAGATTTATTATATGTATAGATAGTTAGTTGGTAGTTTGAGTATGATTACAATTGAAGTTTTTTCAAATAGGACGATATGGGAAAACATTCGTGAATAGAGAAATAAACATCATGAGTTTAAGTATAAGATTATTATTAAATAGTTAACAGGATTAACTATATTATTATATAAGTAAAATTGATATTTATTTCGTAGGTAATTTTACGTTAACGATACAAATTACGTCTTATAGATGAGTCAGCCATACCGTCCTATTTTAAATACATGTTGAAGTAACTCAATTCCAAGTTACATGTGAGAAGAGGTAATCAAGTACTTACTACGTAACGTTGCACTCTATTCTAATAATAAAAAAGATACGTGACGTTGCACGCTATTATTGCCGTAATTATATATTCAGGATGAAGATCTAGTGTATCACTGAGTTGTCTTAAATTTTTGAATTAAAATATAGAAAGTGTATGTCTGTCAATAATTATTAAAATAAAACAACGTTTAAACGGTTTTAAGCGTGGTATTTTATTTGATTTTTTCAAAATAAAATACCTCGCTCAAAATCGTTAAAACGTAGTTTGATTATGTGCATTAGTCGCGAAAACCGAACAATATACTAAATAATTATTATAAAGTTAATTTTTGGAAGTTGGAAGAAAGAGCATGAAAGTAGAGTAAACGCGGTCGAGATGCGAGCACTGCGCAAAATCTGCGGAGTGACGCTCGCGGACCGCGTTCGTAATACCGAAGTAAGAAAGAGAGTTGGTCTGAAAGAGAGTGTCGGGGTGAAGGTAAGGAAAGGAATGCTCCGGTGGTTCGGGCATGTGGAAAGAATGCATGATGAAAGAATGACTAAACAGATATACAATGCAAAAGTGGATGGATGCAGAAGTCGTGGAAGGCCACGACACACCTTCCATGATCAAATTGATCGTGTACTAGCAGAAGGTGATGTCAGAAGCCTTAAGAATAGACGAGCTTGCATGACAAGAGTTATGAATGTCAAAGAGGCAAGTGAGGTGTGTAGGAATAAGCCTAAATGGCACTCTGTTGTTCGTGCCTACCCCGCAAGGGAACTGGCGTGAAGTTATGTATGTATGTATGTAATTATTATAAATTAAAATCCTCACAGCAGTAATTTTGTCAGCAGGCCAATCGCTCACACCTCCCGGCTAGACCCGCTAGAGTATGAGCTGGTGGCAGCAGACCTAGCTTCTGTAAACTGGCAGGAGCGATGTCTCGAACTGCAACTGGAGTTACATCGAAGCAGGCATCAAGCCACGAGGGTCCGGGACATGTTAAGAGATAAGGTAATATATAATTTAAATTGATGAATTTTCTTGCAAGATCTTTAATTGAAATTATAATATGCTACTTATATCTGTTCATGCTTAGGTGTGGCTCAAACAATGAAGTAAAAGTATTCTAGCGAATATAAATTCTGACTTGAGCTTTTCTGACTTGTGCATCTAACGCCGTATAAAATAATAAATGCGGACGAAGTTGCCGGTAGCACATAGTATATAAAAAACATTTTTGTATTAATATACAGTCACATAAAAATATCAAATTAATTCGTGGACTCTTTTTTCAGTTTTTCTGCCAAAAACATTTGTAAGCTTTTACATAAATATATTCTTTATTCTATTTTATTCTATAGGTTGACAAAGTTTTACCGTAATCGGATGAACGGTATACGAACAAACAAACATTATTTTGTATATTATTATACTGTGTTTTAGATATAGATATTTGAAAAGGACTCGGTAGTGCTCGTTGATTCCTGACGCTAAAATGTAGTAATCTTTTAGTAGATTTTTTTAAGCTAGCTTAGACAAAACTTTATTATGTGTAAACTGTATTAGGATTATCGTAAATATCGGAATTGTAAAAATTGTTTTGATGTTTGATTTACATTTTTTCTGTAATGCCTATCATTCCTATAAACCATGTCTTAAAGATATTACACGGCAAATGTATGGCATTGAAGTAACACGTTCTATATACTGCATACGTGACGAATGGTAAAAAATCAAATAAAGCGCGTAATTATATTATTTGATCTAGTTATGTCAATGATACAGGTATGATTTAAGTAGGTGTCTATTTTATAAGATTTCCGCGACGGTAAGACGATTCAAGCTGTATTATTATTATTGTGAGTAACCTGATAGAAGGTGGTGATGGTCGCTTATCGACGTTTGTAACATCAGAATTTAATTTCACATCGGATTTATTATCGGCGGGCGTTACTTATGAAACCCCATCGAATTGCCCGCATCATGGAATACATTCCGCACATTTGATGCTAGACCTAAAGATTTAAATTAGTCAAAACTTAATGACAAATGTCAAGTATCGATGCGCGGGGCGAGACATTTCATTATTTGACTTATCTGTCCAATATCAGCATTAGCCTATAACGGTGCGGCTTCATCTGGGATTCAGTTAAAGGCATATGCCGTTTCACTAAGATATGGCGATGTACATAATGCACAGTTTGTAGGAAACCTACATAGACACTGGCTGTATGGAAGCCTAATTATTTTATAATAAACCCATGTATCTAATAATATTGTCAGTTGCTATTGAACTGTTGATGTGAAATATTATCTGCTATTCAATTAATATAAAATATAGTCCAAGTGAAGTGCAGTTTCCATTTTATATAGATATACGCGCATACACCAGCTAAGCAATTTACAGTCTGCTGAAATATAAGTTTTAAACATGGTCCTTCGAGCCGGATATGAACCAGCGACCTATGGATAAACTAATTATTATAACTGAACACATAAAGAATTTACACGCTGGTCCAAAAATTTTATTGTCATCATTAAATCAGAAATTCTGGATCATTGATGGAATTAGTTTAATAAAAAAAGTAATTTATTCTTGTGTCATATGTTTTCAGTATAGATTTGAAGAGCATGTTTAGATGTATCGGGTTAAAACCTGAACATCGTTCCCTTCAGCTTATTCTGTGGAGAGAAGCTCCTTCAGAAAATATAAAATGCATAGAGCTAAACACAGTTTCTTATAGTTTTAAGTGTTCAACATTTTTAGCAAACAGAGTAAAGATGATTGCTAGTTGCACTAAGGGATTTTCATGGTATTATATATGCACTGAAGAAAATCCAGCTGATTGTTTAAGTCGTGGTGTTTTACCACAAGAGCTTGCCTCACACTCACTCTGGTGGCATGGACCCTTCGTACTGTCCAACCATATGTATACTCCTCAATTTAATCAGCATCCAAATACATTACGAGACCTACCTGAGGTTAAGGCTGGAGTGTTGACTGATGAAACTTGTGTCATGTTTTGTAAAAGTCAGAATAGTATTTTATGTTTAGATTTTATTTATAAGTATTCAAGCATAAGCAAGATGCAGAGAATTTTGTCATATGTGCGTCGTTTTTGTTTTAATTTAAGATCTTCGAATGTAATTAGGTTTAATTACATAACTAATGAAGAGCTAAACCAATTTTTGTTATTAATTATTAAATATGAGCAACAAAGGTATTTTTCTGTCAAGACACAAATGCTCATACGAAATAAAAGTTTAAATGGTAGTTTTAAGGCATTAAACCCATTTATTGATGATAATGGCATTGCAAGAGTAGGAGGTCATCTAGATTGTGCAACAATTCCTCACTCTCAAAAGCACCCCATTGTTTTACCGGCTAAGTCAAAGATTACAGAACTAATTATTATAACTGAACACATACAGAATTTACACGCTGGTCCAAAAAGTGTATTGTCATCATTAAATCAGAGATTCTGGATCATTAATGGAATTAGATTAATAAAAAAAGTAATTTATTCTTGTGTCATATGTTTTAGGTTAAAGGCACAGGCAGCTAAAGCTCTAATGGGTTCCCTCCCTACGAACAGAGTTATCATGAATAGACCATTTCAAAGGGTGGGCATAGACTATGCACGACCATTTACAGTAAAACAAGCTCGAATACGGCGTTCTATTGTCAGTAAAGGTTACATTTACGTGTTTGTATGTTTTCTTACACAGGCTGTTCATCTTGAACTAGTTTCAAATCTCACAACTTCAGCGTTTCTAGCTTGCTTTAAGCGATTTGTATCTCGTCGTGGACTACCCAGTGATGTATATTCTGATAATGCATCTACGTTCAAGGGAGCAAGGAACCAATTAGACGAGCTATACAAGCTGCTAGCTTCCAAAGAGCACAAACAACAGGTGCAATCACAAAGCGCTCAGGAGGGAATACGTTTTGATTTTATTCCCAGTTACTCTCCTGTCATGGGTGGACTTTGGGAGGCAGCAGTTAAAAGCACAAAATATCATCTAAAGAGAGTTGTGCAGAGGGCTTTATTAACATATGAAGAGTTGAATACTGTTCTGGTTCAAATCGAGTCAATTTTGAATAGTAGACCCTTAACTCCTCTGTCTACAGACATTAATGACTATTCATATCTAACACCAGGTCATTTTTTGACTTATCCAGAACATGATTTCTCTGATTCTCTAGATTAACATACATACATACATAACTTCAGGCCAGTTCCCTTGCGGGGTAGACACGAACAACAGAGCGCCAAGGCTTATTCTTACACACTTTTATCTTTGATAACTCTTGTCAATAGATTAAGTTTTTGGAATATATGTACCAGCATGTTTCAGCAGTTTTGGAAAATATGGAGTAAACATTATTTAAATGTGTTACAATGTAGGCCAAAGTGGCAAGATAATTATCCTAACATTAAGGCTGGTTCTTTAGTAATTTTAGTTGAAAACGATGTTCAACCTTTGTTCTGGCCTATGGCTCGGGTAATCAATGTATTTCCAGGAGCCGACGGTATAGTAAGGACCGTAGAGGTGAGGGTACAGAATGGTAGCATTCATAGAAGATCAATTACAAAAGTTTGTTTACTGCCTATTAATGTTAATTAGTTAATTCATGTTTTTTTTAATATCTTATTTCTTCCTTGGGAATATGTAGGAAACCTACATAGACACTGGCTGTATGGAAGCCTAATTATTTTATAATAAACCCATGTGTCTAATAATATTGTCAGTTGCTATTGAACTGTTGATGTGAAATATTATCTGCTATTCAATTAATATAAAATATAGTCCAAGTGAAGTGCAGTTTCCATTTTATATAGATATACGCGCATACACCAGCTAAGCAATTTACAGTCTGCTGAAATATAAGTTTTAAACACAGTTTAGATGCGGCATAATGATGTTAAATATTGACAGGTAACGTATGTTTTTTTTTTATTAACACTTTAAATAAGACGCATTTGGCCACAGCCTAAATCTTTCACACTATCGCACATGCAGCTCCAGCGTCTAAGTGGTCAATTAATTCATCTATTTTAGGTATATCGTGCTCTTACGTATAACTTGGGAGAAGCTATCTCTCAAAGCCAGAAGTTTCCTTGTACCGTCATCTGCTTTTTACGACCATGGGTTTAATTTCGCACGACATTATTCACAGCATTGCCGGTTAAGTTTTTTGCTCTGAATGTTAGGAAAGAGTTTATGATAGATGGCTGATCCATTTTTCATGGCATGCGAGCGTTTTTAGTATGGGAGAATCCAAATTTTTTCGCTGGATTGTCTGTTGGGGAATTTTTCGCAAGTTTTTTTTTTGTTTCATTTGTTTTTCTAACGGACGTTTTTGATGGGAATTTCTCTGTGTTGTTTCTATAAAAAAAATGTGTGTTATTCAAAATGTTTTAGGGTTTTCAACAACAAGTTAACCATATTTCTATCTACTAAACAAAATATTGGCCAATTAAATTTTTGATGTTTTGAGGTGTTTGGTGAAAGTTTCTTTTAATTTATTAAATTAGTAATTTAATTAATATTGTTACAAGTTGCAGGACTCGAATTAAAATGCCGTTAGAATTACTATAGAATTTATTAGAACTATACAAACACGTAACACAGTTACAAATATAATATAACTATATAATAATATAACACGCGCAAAGTCCGTCACTAAATAAATTACCGAATGTAGTACACGCGTCTTGCTTCGCTAGTGGCTATCGCTTGACTGCCGATCTCTCCATTGAGCCATTGCTTTATACTGCACCGGTAAAATATGGCTGCCCGACTGCGTAGACCGAATTTCTTAGAAACTATTCGACACCTGGCTAATGACTGGCATAAAATATTACAATACACAATGGGCTGTTTTTCTAATTACGATTTTTAAACACAAAGTAAACAAAAGAAGTCGAAATGCGGAAAAGTAATAAAGTGTGCTTTTATGGTATGCGGGTGTGAATTCACGTTTGTCGGCGTGTAGGTTGTAACAATATGAATACACTATATGTTAAATAGTTAATAGAAAAACAAAGGATTTTCCATTATGAGTCTATGTTTGGAAAAATATTATTTTGCAAGAATATTATTAGTTAGTGAATATACCAAAAATTCATGTAATATTTTACAACGGTCAATCCGTTACTATATATTTTAAAGGTTAAATTTAAACCAAGAAAAATTTTAAATATATGCTATAAACGTTAAGAAGATAACTTTTATAACAGCAGATGGATACGAAAAGAAAATTTAAGGTGAAATACAGTCAGTTTAAAGAAAAATAAGCGCATCTGAAACATATTTTCTAATTAAAATTTCAAGCATTTTTTTCTCAATTTAGTGCAGTAAATCTGTTATCAAACGGGAAGATTTGAAACACAGCTCTCTAAATAATTTCCGACACGTTTTTCATTTACTTCAATCACCTTAACCCTACCTTTCCACCCCCTAGAATACAACCCCGCAGCTTTTGAATGCAAGACCACCGTAACCAAACATAATTTTCTTTTATTGTATTTAAGGATTTATAGAGCGTGGTATCAGCAAACTGAAGCCAATGCCTTGAACCATTTGTTGCGGGTCCCATTCCTCGGTTAATGCTTGGCAAACAGCGCGTGTATAATACGTCAGTACGATGATACCCATTCTACCATATATAGACGTAGGTAGATATAGATACGGTATGTGTATTAAAAAGGTAGAGTATGTTGTTTGTTCGAAATTTGAATGTACATACTTTTATTGAATTCTTAATTTAAATCCAATTTTAATAGTAGAATCACAGCTCGTGTATAATGACGTCAGAGGGGTTACTATTGAAAGCCATTCGTCGAATCTGTCCGAAACATTTGTCGAAAGCTACTCAAGGTGGTTGAGAGTAAGCCCTTAGTATCGTGTTGTAAAACACCTTATTAGACTTCTTTTTTAGAATCGGTTTGCATTTATATTCAAGTTTTAGCATCATCTTCAAGCAAATAGTTACCAGATGAAAGTCGTACTTACAATAATCCAACCCATACAACACCCCAGCCTCATTCAAATTGTAGGTAAATTAATTTTACTAACATTAAATAATTGAGTTCTTGTTAAATAGTTTATATTTATATGTTTCTATGAAAATAAATAGATATTATATTAATTTAGAAATTATTCTATATTAATAATAGTAAGGTTATTTCGTTATTTTTTGATAATAAGAGAAAACTGTGGCACTTTCGTGTATGAAGTCGGGAACCTACACTAGTCAAAATAAAAAGTACATAAAAACCAACAGGGTGGAAGGGCGATAGATAGGGCCGGAAACAAAAGGCTTTGTCTAACGCAAGATGGATATGTGAGGAAGGATGTCATTTATGAAATCTATAAGCTAGGATGAGGGGGATCAATGGCCCCGATCCTGGGCTTAAATCGGCGAAAAAGATGTATTTATTTTTTTATAAAATTTAGAGGACATTTTCTTATTTTCTTTGGTTTGAAGTTTTAGAAAAAGCATGTATGTATGAATGAATAAATGAATGAAAACACTCTATTGTTCACCAAAATTAAACATACGTTCTTAAACACCTAGATACAATAAATTTTGAACAAAGGGCGGCTTTATCGCTTAAAGCGGTCTGTTCCAGGCAACCCCCTAAACTAAGGAAAATATTAAAAGATGACAAGAAATAAGTAAATAAAAAACTTTATTATATACTATATAAACATATCATAATACATACAGAATAAGCAGCACTGTTATACCTGAGAAGAGCAAAAATAATTAAAACCATGATTTTAAAAGAGGATATTGACTTAGCTTGTCTGTTGGATTTTCATTTTAAACCGATTGTTCAAATTCTACCTAATAATCTGCACCACCTACATCGCCAGATTAGGTTAAATTATTCCATAAGTTAGGTTGCCTGGAGGTGATTGCTTTAAGCGATAAGGCCGCCTATTGTTTCTACCATGACAATTTTGTAATTGAACCTTTTTGAAATTGTATAATTGGTGAACAATAAAGTGTTATCTATTCTATTCTCAATACGAGTGTATGTTTTTTAGTGTTGCGTTAATGATTCTTCTTTAGTGTTATCTATTAATGTTTAATGTCATTCACAATGTTGTATCTCAAATAACGTTATAAACATTTGGTAATACCTGCGTGACACAGTCACTAACACTGACAATATCCCAGGTGTAGCAAGGACATTAGAAATTTGATCAAGTCTCAGTTTTCATTATTTCGCTACGATATATAAAACTCAGCGTTAGAAGCAAACACGATAATGAATTTCGTCCAATTCGTAATTTCCTTCAAGATTGTGTTGTAACTGACAATAAGGCATTTCGAATAATACAAAAGGAACTTACTGAGTTTAGGCTTAACTTTTAATTAACTAAAGGGGATTTGAGTAAACGGGCCAATTTGTGAAGTTTTAACGATTGTCAACAGCGGGGCCCCGCCGCCGGCCGATCTCACTGAAATGCCCTGATCGATTCCTAAGTGAAGTTGTTACGTTTTATTTGTTTCGAAATAAATTAAAATACTTTTGCTGTTATGTGACCAAATGGCTTGTAAATGCGTCTAGCGTTTTGAGAATGTTTCCAATAGACGCTTTGGGACTCATGTTATATGTAACTTTTATTATGTATTAAAACAAACTTGGTCGCCTGTGGTCGAAATTCGACGATGATAATTAATTTAAATTATAAGTTTGAACATTATCAAGGTTCTGTTGTCAAAGACTACTTCCATAATCACAGATTTAGCCAAGGCTACACTGTTAATTTGACTTTAACAATAAACAAAAGAGTATAATTATATGCATGTGTGTGTGTGTGTCAAATACATGGTGGAGTGTGTGTAATGTTTTTTTAAAATTGATTTAATGTATTTTTTATGCATAGTTTAAAAAAAATATTAGCATTCTGCACTCCTTCTCTATACAAAGTGTGCGAAATTTCATACTCCTCCGTCCGCGCAATTTTCGTAAAAAAGAGGTACAAAGTTTTTAACTTCACGTATTAATATAAAGATAACTAAGTATATAGTTTAATTTTGATAGGATTTTAAGTAACTAATTATGTTTTAAAGCTCTGTCAAGATAGCATGGGCAAATTAGCGGAATTCAATTAAACCACCATAAGAATAAGTAGCTAATTAGTTGCCAAAAAGCGCAGTTTTGTTGCTACAGCCGATTGCCGAAAAACGATATTACTGCTACTAGCTTAATGTCAAGATAGTATGGAAATCCCTGAACATGAAAGATATCTACTGGGCTATTATGTAGTAATTTGTTGCTGAAAGATAACACTAACAGAATATAATTTTTTTTAACACTTCAACAACAAAATCGCGATTTTGTCAACCTTTATCTACAAATTCAAATAATGGAAGATTTGATTGCATTCTGCTAATTTTACCATGTTAGCTTGACGGAGCTAAATATATTTAAATTTACTAGCGGTCGCCCGTGGCCGAAATTAGAGCATAATAATTAATGTCAAAGATTTATACTTCTATAATCACAGATTTCGCCAACGCTACACTGTTAATTTGATTTGAACAATAAACAAAAGAGTGCGTGTGTGTGTCAAATACATGGTAGTGTGTGTAATGTTTTTTTAATTGATTTAATGTAATTTTATGCATAATTTAAAAAAATATTAGCATTCGTCGCTTCTTCTCTATATAAACTATAAGTGTGCGAAATTTCATACTCCTCCGTCCGCGCAATTTTCGTAAAAAGGGGTACAAAGTTTTTGCTTCACGTATTAATATAATACAGAAGATAGCACGCGTAAATTTTCGATGTGAACAAATCAATCAAAAGTTAATAGTTTTAATAAATTTCTTTTGCTGTTTACGTAAAAAGTGCAAATTTTTATGCTATTTGTACGCTGTGACTGCTGCATATTATTAGCATAGGGCATAGTACAATTTTTGTGGTTGTCTGCCGGTAAAAAAATCGCAATTTTACCACGAATACTTATAATTATGTATCGTTGGAAAAAAGATGTCTTATAGTTACTTTAAATTATTCCCCGGCTATAAAAGTTTTGCTATAAAACTTAAAAGCTGAGCGTGGAGTGGAGAAATCACTGCAATATACATCCATCTATCGTATCCCGGGAACAGCTTAAACGTTGTTCTCGCTGAAATCCCGGTTCGGTGTAGCAAAAGGCATACATCTTTACGGATCCCCGGTGCATAGTTTACGGTCTAGCGTGCCCCTTAGCGCTTGATGTTTTGCTATTGAATATTTAATGCGAAGATTATTATGAAGTAAGTGAAATTATAATGAGGATTTTAATCATTTTCGATAATTTATTGCTTCACTTTCATTAATGTCAGATTTACTGGTTTATCAACAAAGTTCTAAGACTGCATTTATTTGCACTACTGATAGTAGTTATGTAGTAAGGCAATGAATACATGTACAGTATCTGGTGGAGATTTTTGTTGTTAACGCATTAGTGTCCCAAACTCAATTCATGCGGCTTTATGACCTAAGGTGCATATTATTTCAATCACTACGAGCTGGTGGTGAAGTATGGATAACCGATGTGTCTAACCCGTTATAATCTTTGCATACTGTCGATTCCGTTAAGAAATTGTGAACCGCGAACCCAACTGTGGGACAATTAGACAATTATCGGTTGTTGTAATATATTATATGTTTATATTTGTTACGTAATGTACTTGTATGTATGCTCATATTATGTGTACCAAATTAAACTGTAAATAATTGGTTCACGAGAAAGAAGTATACAAACATATATATAGTATATAGATATTATTTTTTAGGTTTTTTACTGCAATATAGTTTTGAAACGTGTGGTACAAAATATGCGGGTGCAAAATAGTCAATTTATCTTTCTGAACTTCTGTAACTCCCGTGTGCTCGTTCATACAACTTGCGCGGAGGTGCGCTGTTGTTTTACAAATCGCACCGTTGCACGGGCATGCACGTATCACGTAGAGTAATGTATGTGCAGAGACGGCAATAATTCTGTATATTACCGTTCGCCGTATTTGGTGTGTTAACCTTATAACATCTGGCATGGCCGAGACAAAGGCGGAAAAAGGAAGCATTAATATAGCTTAAAAAATACCTAAAAAGCCCTGTTTCAAGAAAAATATTTTTCACAGATTAAGGATTGGGAATTAATGAAACCTTTACACATAAAAAAATATATAAAATAAATGATATATTGGTTGGTAAAATTCATACTTGTTTTTTTGAAAATATACTTAGAATTTGTGTTTTCAATTATTGTTATTTTTTATTAAATAATTAGAAAGTATTTATCAATAAATGTAATTATTTGTAATGTTTTTTCTGATATTGACATTAAAACTTAATTTAAAATGTGTCTTTTCGTGTTTTCCATAAAAATGTCACTTTAGTAGCACGGTTGGACAATGACTGATGAATTGGCAACTTCTGGCTATTCTCCATGGTCAATACCATAGATTACACATTAAATTTCTTTACTTTAATACTAAACTACACCTTACTTTAAAACGTATGTCTTAACCAGAACAAAGTACAGCATATTTTACCCTATTTAGTATACAAATTTACAAGTTGGGGCACATAATAAAACATAGAACTAGTTATAAATGTCACTGTCAGTGTTCAGGATGAATTACATAACTACAATAAGAAGCGGTCACATGTTGCAATAAATTCTAATTAATATTTTTACAAATAAAAGAAAAGGCGTTAAAATAGTATTTTATTATCTAACTTTTAAATTATCATAAAAAAGTATTTTATTTATTTTTCAAACAATAACATAATGAATGCGTCATATGACTCCTTTTACTAATACCTACTTATGACGTCATAAGTTTATAAATAGTATCTCAGTTGGTTTGACAGTCCACCCCTCCTATTAATAAATAAAACAATAATATAATGTAACATTTACATTAAAATGCTCAATAAAACAACATATCGACGTGGCTGGGTTTGAACTGTGAGATTAATTAAAAGTATGTTTTGATGGTTTTAACCGCGGAATTTTATTTCGACGTTTCGGCCTTCAGTGATCATCGCCTGCAAAGTGGCCGTGAATTAAATAAAATTTTGCGTCTAAAAAAACCGGACGAAGTTTTAATTGTGTGTACTAGGCGTGAAAACTTAAGAAAATACTGTGTGACGCACTCTACACTTAATTTCGTGAAATAACCAGCACTCTCTATACATAACTACTCTGTTCTAATCTCAATAGGGCCATACATCAATCTGCCGTTCTCAGTTCTCAATAAATCAATCCAGGTTTGCTGTTGCCGACTAAAACAGATATTCAACGTAAAAGAAGATGACCGTTTCCTTTTATGGGTGTATTACGTAATATTGGCAATGGCATGAATGAATTATTACCGCGAGGTGGCGAATATTTGATTTATTTTTGTAATTTATTTCCTTGGGTTTTCGGCACGTGGCACTTTTCGTTTGTTTTGTATAATGAATAAATTGAATCATATAACGTTGTTTATGATACTATTGCGGTATGTTGGTTTTTATGAGTTGATGAATGTAAGTTTGCCATAGTCACGAGTTTGTAAAAACCAACAATTATAACGTTTTTCAACACTTGCGAGGAAAGCACAATAAGTAATGAAACAAATATAAATATCAGTCGGAAAGTCTCAACAATCTTTGACGTTTTTAATATAAAAATGGCGTGCATTTGTAAATGGTGCCACGTGCGCTTGGTGAAAATTAGAACTACATCTTTTGTCTCATCCTCTCTATAGTATTAAAGTGAGACAAATGTATTGATCAAAAGTGCTTCCAAGGAGGTTCGATTATTCAGATTATTTACTTTCGTAATGTGAAACTCCTTACTGGAATTCTTATAATATTTTTTCACGTAAGCACCTACTTTACCGTATGCTCCATTGTGTAGTGCGTAATTTTTTAATTTTCGAACAATGTATGTATACAGGCTTCGTAAAAGCATTTTGTGAGCAAATGTGTTGAAAAAAATAATTTATTTGTACATTTTATTTGCAATCCGCACCAAGGTCTAAGTTGGCTCTCGTGGCTGGTTTACGCAAATACTAAGATGTGCCAATAAAGGTTTGTTCACGTTACCATCATGACGACGTGTTTGGTAGCGAATTTCTAGGTCGAAACAAAAAAATATCACGACCGCAGTAGTTTTTGACTATATTCGCCTACCCCATGGAAACAATGTCATTTATTGGAATATATTGAATGTATTTGCCCGTCTGGATGGGTACCACTCATACGACTCCCAGTATAGAGTATGCCACCATAATAACCTTAAGTTGTGTTGCGGCATTCGTGGCCATGCTTCTGTCTCCCTTTATTGAGCGGCAGCATATTCGTAGCGCCTGTGATGTTACAAATGTCCATAAGCAATGGTAACCGCATTCCATCAGGTGGACTGACTGCTTGTCTGATGAACTTATGCAATCAAAAATATCCAAAATTTGACCTCACATTATAAACTAGCTCTATGTCGAGTTTCATTTAAATCGGTTCAGTAGTTTTTACGTGATGCTAGAACAGACACAGATAACCATTTTTAAATTGCATTTTCGGAATTTCCTAGCCCGAATTGGCTATCCCTATTTTTTTTATTTCACCTTACAAACTACAACCTGCAAGAAAGAAAAACATAGGGGGAAACCCGAGCCCAGCAATGTAACTTATGTATGTACACTTGAAACCTATTACAAAATTTATTGGGCAAAAAATATTTCTCAATTTGCCACTAAAATGATCGGTTATAATAATGTTTTATCAGACACATTAAAAAAACTCAAAGGTAAATTTCTGTAATCACTCAATATCAGGCCCAAATTTAATTTCTTTTTAATGTATTAATGACATTATCAACATTTGAAGTAATAAGAATATTTTAACCAGTAATGGTCCTCAGATCTTGAGTGATACCTACGAAAATATTAACTTTTAATATTTTAGTAGGTATCACTCACTCGCTCACTAATAAAGGAAGATCGATCATGAATAATTTACAAGGCCTCTTTCAATAAAGATCTTGCTAATTATTAATTGAGTTTTTAAGACGATTACACCTACAAAGGATCATTAACAAATTTAATAAAATATTAACTTGTGTTTTATGATTATAAGTATATTAAAAGCAAGCTCTAATTTAAAAAAAAAATGGAAAATGAATCAAAATCGTTTAAAATTAATTATTGAATTTTTCGAATGATAAAAGCGGTAATAGGCAAGGGTAAATCATTTTTGAAACAAAAAAAAATATAGTAGGATGAAACCCATTGGAAAAGGAAGAGAATATAACAAAAACGAAAGGAAAAATAATTTACGGGCGATCTGAGGTCGGGAAGTGGAAGGGGGTGAGTTTTAAGGGTAAAGAACGGTTTATCTCGATTTCCGGCAAAACTACAAGTCCTATGGAAAAAAGTTAAATGGCAAAGTTGTAGGTAATAAAAAGATCTACAACTTTTATATTTACACTTTTTTCACATAACCTCAAAATTTATGTGAAAAATTCAAATAACCCAATTTTTGGTTTTTTTTTTAACTTTTCTAAAATTAAAAAAAATATCACGAAATTTGGTCAAAAGTTATCTTTTTATGTCCCAAACACACTGTAATTTTTTTTATTTAAAATATTTATTTATTCACCTTATTTTGACTTAATATCGACAAAACCACCCCAATTTTCACGCGAAAATTCTCCCATCAAAATATCAGCTTTTTTAAAAAAGTCGGTGGGCTTTTTGTTCGTTTAAATCTCTACTTTCTGATGGCGTAAAAAAATATACATTACTATGGTAAATGTTCTCAGAAAATGCAAAGAAATAACAAATAGTAAGGCCCAGATCGTCCTAGCCCCTTTCCCACTTCTCTATGAAATACCTTCTGATGGGTTAAAATTATGAGTAGATAGCCTATTTATTGCTATTTTAAAATAACTTATATACCTGAGTGACCTACAGAAAATTTTAGCCCATCGAAAGGTATTTCATAGAGAAGTGAGGAAGGGCCTTACTACCTGTTATTTCTTCTTCTACCGTTCTGAGAACATTTACCATACTAATAATGTATATTTTTTTTACACCATTAGAAAATAGAGATTTTAAATAACAAAAAGCCCACCGACTTTTTTAAAAAAGCTGATATTTTGACGTGAGAATTTTCGATTGAAAGTTAGGGTGGATTTCAATATTAAGTCAAAATAAGGTGAAAAAATAAATAATTTAAATAAAAAAAATTACAGTGTGTTTGAGACACAAAAAGATAAGTTTTCATACCAAATTTTGTAATATTTTTTTTTTTGTGAAAATTAAAAATAAAAATCCAAAAAATGGGTTATTTGAATTTTTCACATAAAATATGAGGTTATGTGAAAAAAGTGTTAATACAAAAGTTATAGATCTTTTTATTACCTACAACTTTGCTATTCAACTATTTTCCATAGGACTTGTAGTTTTCCCAGAAATCGAGATAAACCGCTCTTCACCCTTAAAATTCATCCCCTTCCACTTCCCGACCTCAGATCGCCCGTAAATTACTTTTCCTTTAATTTTTGTTATATTCTCTTCCTTTTCCAATGAGTTTCATCCTACAATATTTTTTTCTTTTTTTTACCATTTTCAAAGGCACTGGTCTATAAAATCGGGTGATAGATATACAAGCAATTATACTAATTTGTGTGTAAGTGTTTCGCCTTAAGTTCGCGAACATTAGCAGAAGAAGATCGTCGAACTATAAGTACTCTCGTTTACTTGCTCTCATGTTGATCATCTGCAGATTGATGAAAGGAGTCGGGGACTTTTGGGCCAAAGAAATATAATGAGTTTAAGATATGACTTAAAAAAGCGTTATATTTTTCTATTTCAAAATGGGAAACGTCATCCCTAAATTCTACCTGGAAAACGAGAAATCTTAAAAATAAGGTCCGATTACCATAATCGATTTGCGAATTAATTTCAACAATTAATAACATGAAAACACTTACACAACACGAGTAATTTATTCAATTATAAAAAAAATATCAACAAAAAAAAATGTCCTAAAATCACACATCTTTTTACAATCTGGGCCCATGAATATATGAAAGTGTATCCGGCTCCGATATTTCGTTATAATTAGCCTATGCCTATATTATAGATAACAAACGTGACAATGTGTATGTATGGACTGTCCCTGCTCCATCTGGGATAATGTACGTGTTAATAATCGTTTCACGACATTGACAACATTGACAGATAACGTATATTGTACATTAATGTAGCTAATCATTAATGTCATTATTTTAACGCTGTAAACAAGACGCATTTGGTTACAGTATACTAATATATACTAATTATCCCGGATGGACATAAGAAGAGGGGCATACAAATAATTTAAACACCAATCTCGCCACCGTTCCCCTTTCCATATCTTCTTTCTAATTAAGGCGCATGCGGTCTGTGGGGCATCGAAAAACCATTAGCCGCTGTAATTAAGAGAGCACGCGTGCTGGCGTATAAATTTGCATGCCCTGCGGTCAGTGGGTACGCGAGGCGTGTGAGAACGTGGAACTGCCGTCTTGGCTCTGCTAATGTGATAACTGTTAACACAAGAGTAAGAGGAAATTTGTATTATTTGTACTTAGAGGATCTTTTATTAGGGTTCTATACCCATTTTGGCGAACACAAACCCTTATGTTCTCGTCATGTTTGTTCGCCTGTTTGTCTGTGTTTGTATGTCACAGTAATTTTTACTGGGTCTATATATATGAAATTTGACAGTAAAGTGCAGTCTATATGACGCTACACATATTAGTGTATTCTGTTCAAATTTTTTTGTTATTATTTCCAACGCCCTCGGAGTTTGCAATTTCCATCTATCATGTTTTTATATTTATTATTATACTGGCATGTTAGTTGTATACGTTTTATTAGTAAACAACAACAATAATTGACAGTGACATAAATGTATAGAGCCCGGCATGGTTCTTGAGTGGTCACTTTTTCCTACGAACAATGAAATTTTGATCCTTTTTCGAAGTATGAGGTATTGTCCCTTTCGAATAAAGAGACAAAAACATGATGTTATGGATATGTTGATAAATCTAATTACATTGGCCGCGATCAATGCGCAAAGTGATCCGTACTGTTCCACCGACTGCTCAAAATTCGTGCCTGGAACTATAACTTTTAACTTTATGCCCCTGGCGACTTACTCTCTGTATTGTATTTCAAAAAAGTGCTTATTTCCGTCTGTTATAAAATCCAAATGGATTTTATTACAACAGACGGCAATAAAATAAGTACAATCAACTTGATGTAAATACATCAAGTTGATTGTACTTATTTTGAAAGCAACCCTACAATCCAATGATGTTAGTAAAACTGCAAAACAGTGAAATATCAAAGCCGAGGAAAAACATTTTTTTTAAGTACATAGTCGTGTAGGTAGCCATTCATTCACTCAAACACTGAAGGTTAGCTGGACAGTCATAACGAAAACAGGCAACCGTTTCTTCCAAAATGGCCTATGGATGCCTAAAACGTTAAATTTTTTTGAGGAAAACTGCCGGCGAGATGTCCTTCCGGACTGTTAATTCAAGCCTGCTAGGTTTTAAAACTATATTTTAGGCCGAAACACAGAAAGAAGTCTATATCTTATAAATCATTCACTTGCCTTACCATCGGTAGAAATTTTATATTGTATGGAGCTTACGTCAAATTTATCCGACAGTAACGCAAATGAACTGTTAGTAAGATACAGGAACCAGCCATTAAGCACTAAGCTACTACGTCTTTAAACGATAATGCTACCATTAAATTTTCTTTTATTATTAAATGATCGGATAACAGTGGAAACGATCATAAAAATCGCTACCGTTCATATAAACTTGTTTAATGTGACTTCTGATGGGTTAAATATGAAAACTCAGCGAAAGAAAATCAAGTTTCGATATGAAAGCCATATAATAAAATGGAAGTACCCCGGTTATTGTTCAATGTACGACTGCGGACATTTCACATGGAAACTCTTTTATGGAAACGTCTTGCGAGGTTTTAGCTTGAATATAAGTTACTCTCTAATTTTTAATTGTTTCACGATTTTATATTATTTAATATCAATATATTTAATTTCTGTATATATGACATTTGTGTATTACAATGAAGAAATTTATAAATAATTTAATACAATAAAAGAAAACTTATTTGTGTTGTATTCTACCCATATTCCCTCGAGACTATAAGTAGAATACTGAGCCTAGATTACCGTCTTTTATGAGTAAGGTGCCCAGAAGGCTGGCTACTTTTCCTCGCTGGATCGCCATACTGATCCGTTGCCCGAGGTAAGCATCAGCGATCACCTGAAGACTTAATGAGTCGTTTTGATAAATTTTGGTAGAGACTCATGGCCTCGGGACCCCACGGTCCAAGCGTCTCGACAGCAAACGGCCCAAACATATAACTCTCAATGAGGGTTGCATATTTGCACCGCTTGAGTGATTCAGCTGTTTCCGCCGCCGAACCGGCTGATCTGGACGTATTTGGTATATGGGATGCGGCCAAAGTCTCTACGCAGGTCGCATCCCACACCGAAGGATTTATATTATTTTACAAAATTACGTGGCACCATGTTGATTACATCTTTTTTTTACTTTTTTTATCCGTGCAGGAACGGAGAAAGAATACAATTTCCTGCGGCCGGGCGGCCTGTCGTAAGAGGCGATAAAACAACCCCTAGCCAGGTGGTAGGGCATTTGCCCGACTGGATGGCTACCACCCCTGGTCTAAAGTATGTCGCCATAACAACCTTGAGTTGTGTTCCGGCATTAGTGACCAGGTTCCAGTCTCCCTTAAGAGAGCAGCAGCGCATTTGTAGCACCTTTGGTGTTGCAAATGTCTATAGGCGATGGTAACCGCTTTCCATCAAGTGGGCCGTTTGCCTGTCTGCTGATCTCCTGCAATAAAAAAAAAAATACTATTACATTACATTACTATTACATTTTTTCTTCTTTATTGTTATGTTTTGTGAAAAAGAAAATAAATAAATAAAACATTTTTCTGTGACATTTCATCCATACAGGAATAGTACTTTCCGATGTTGTGACTTTATCTGCGTTAGTGTTAAAGATGTAAGCTATGGCCGAATGCGTCTTAATTAAAGCATTAAAAAATAACGTCGTTAACGCATAGTCACATTAGTGTATCGCATCTCAAATTGCACATTACAAGCATCGCCACATCTGCGCAAAACGACCTATATTATACCTTTAAACAAAAAGCCAAGCTTAGATAAAGCCGCACCTTGAGAAAAATGAACTACAAAGACAGACGTAATGACATTAAGAAAACAAAGATTATATTTTTGCATAACCCTTAAAAGTCACAAAATTGTCAGCTCTATCCTTAATTTAACGCATAAGTCAATCAAATTTGTTAGACTCACGAATAATCTATATAACACTACAAAAGACGAAACAATAAAGTAACAAAGAGTGTATTTGCTCGGACGTTTGCTTGCGTTTCGCACGATTGCATCGGGCCGGTTATACGAGGCTTGGAGGCCATCTCCATTCCATTTGCAGTATCTGCACGATATTGGCCCTGATTTGATGGCTACAGAGGCGGTATCAATTCTAGATTATTGTATCATGCTGTGAAACTAATATACTTACAATTTTCTCGCCTGGTTTGTTGAAAGACAAAAGCGAGCACAGATGTGAAGTTTGTACTTAATGTAATAGCTTTGTAGTTTAGTAATTGATCTTGTTTAAAAAACCATATGTTGCACAGCCGTTTGTTTAACGTAGAGAGGTTAAAAGTGCTGACTATAATCTTTTGGTATTCAGTCTGTAGATATTTTTCTTTTTTATTCTAACAATGCCTGGCCCCTATGAAGTCGAGTAGTCGATTCAGTCCAGTCTCTGGAAGCGAGCAGGCGCGTGAAGGCACACGTTGACGATTGGTTGTTGACATATTACGACTTTTCAAGACAAACAAATCAATATATCTAATCAGATACGTTGCAGGAGTAATCTCTGCAGGACCGAAAAAATATTTACTGTTGTAAGAAGCTACCAAAACAACCTACAGTCAGATAGGAGGGCATTTGCTCCTCTAGATGGCTAGCACCAGGTCTGGATTATGCCCCATAACAACCTTGACCTGTGTTTTGACATCAGACGTTAGGTTGCTTTTGAAGCCGACAGCACATTGGTAGCTCCTTTTGTGTTGCAAATTTTCTTAGCCGACGGTAACCACTTTCCATCAGATGGGCCGTCAATCTGTACTGTCATTACTGTACCCTTGCAATAAAAAAACAATTATTACTTATCGAAATCCCATAAAACCTGCGAATATGTATTAAGCTATTATTTCTAATTTTACAGATACTTATATCGAATTAAAGATTTACTGGTTTCCAGAGGTGTTATTGGGTATGCCTTACGACCCCGTGATAGAGCGCGGTAGCTTGGGTGTATCCTCGTCGAGCCTTTCAGCAGTACTTCATCAATAAAAAAAATCACACTACGATTCCGCAAAATTAACTGTTTTAAATATACTTTATAAATATCCACAAACTTATTGACTGGTTAACTAATGTTTGATTTATATAAGTATTTTTAATAATGTAATATATATATATATATATATATATATATACATATATATATATATACTAGCTGTCCCGGCAGACGTTGTTCTGCTCTGAAGAAATAAAATTTAGAACCCGATTGCAGCGCCACCTACCGGGTCCAAATGTAACCTATCCTATCTTTCAAGTTGGATCAAACTGCACACGGTGTGAAAATTTGATTAAAATCGGTCAAGTAGTTTAGGAGTCCGTTGAGGACAAACATTGTGACACGAGATTTATATATATTAAGATATATATATATATATATATATATATATATATATATATATATATATATATATATATATATATATATATATATATATATATATATATTACATTATTAAAAATACTTATATATATATAGTGACAAATAACAGAAAAATGTAATGACATCTTAATTTATTTTTATTTTTATTGCTGGAGTTCAGCAAACAGGCAGACGGCCCATTTGATGGAAAGCGGTTAGCATCGCCTATGGACATTTGGAACACCAAAGGTAGGTCTCTTAAGGGAGACTGGAACCTGGTCACTAATGCCGGAACACAATTAAAGGTTGTTATGGCGACATACTTTAGACCAGGCGTGGTAGCCATCCAGTCGGGCAAATGCCCTACCACCTGGCTGTGGGATGTTTTGTCGCCTCTTACGACAGGCGGCCCGGCCGCAGGAAATTGTATTCTTTCTCCGTGCCAACAAACTGTCGTTCCTACAAAGAACACAACATCTTCTTTAAATTATATGTATGTGACAGTTTATGCAATAAATGATATTCTATTCTATTCTATTCTAAACGTCTTCACTTTGCCGAGATGAGAATGCTGAGATGGATGTGTGGTGTTATAAGAATGGGTAAGGAGGGAAATGAGTACATAAGGGGATCTTTGGAAGTTGCACCCGTGACGGAAAAATTGAGAGGAAGTAATCTAAGGTTATATGGGCATGTAATGAAGAGAGATGAAAGTCATGTAACAAAAATAATGTTAAGAGTTAAGAGATGGATGGATTGTGTGAAGGATGATAATATGATGATTTGTGGTGTGACAGAGAACGTATATCAGAGCGCAGGAGTATGGAAGGAAAATACATACCGTGTGCAGACACCAATTGATTCGGAGAAGGTGATTGAGAATAGACATTAAATACCCTTCGTACCTAATGTTAATAAATTAACATAATTAACTCATAAACCGTACAAATATCGGATATTCAGCAATTAATTAAACAAATACCACTGTAAAGTAAATCGTCTTTATCAGTATACACTGGACGTGTATTTATTATGGTCAACTCGCGGTTAACGATAGCCGCCCTTTTAAAAATAGTTGTTGCGAGTGATTAATTGACTTTGTAATTAATAGATTACAATGACTGAAAACAAGTTAATTGGGTTTCCTTGGGGCCATTGTTTGGGGGCCATTTTTTTAAAAGTTCGATGTGGTATCCTGTTATATTTTTCAGCAATTTTTATTGGGACTTTTTTACATTTTACTAAACAAAAATATACCGATCTGTAATGAATTATTAACCACAAATAATTAGAAAAAGGTGAATGGAAAGAGAGAGAAATAATGGCGATTATTTGTGATGTTTTTTTAGTTTAAGTATTTCGGAGAAGATGTAACACATTTTACAATTACGGCGGCCTCTGTGGTTGAGCGGGCTAAGCCTTTGCCGGTCTACTTCACTGCAGCGCAGAGGCTCCGGGTTCGCTTCCTGGTATAGTAAACTTCGGAAACGTATTTTCTCCGTTATTTACTATGGTCTGGGTGTCTGGGATCGGCCCCAGAGTAGTACGTTGTATATTACCCATAACACAAGCGTAACTTGCTTAATTTGGGGATGTACAATATGTGTGTTTGTCTGCCGATTATTTATTTATTTATTTATTAATCACACAGTTCATGGGAAGGTGGTAAGGTGCGTAAGAATAAGCCTAAATGGCACTCTGTTGTTCGTGCCTACCCCGCAAGGGAACTGGCGTGAAGTTATGTATGTATGTATGTAGTTCATGGGAAGAAGAGAAACCTTATAGGTAGGTAAACGTTGGAGGGCGTTGTCGTCAATCGTATCACATTCACTCTTTTTACATTAACTTACTGATTGACTTATATAGATATGATGTAGTATATACGAAAGGGTGCTGATAGCAAGGCCACTTCAACCGATCTAGGTAATGTTTAGGACTTTTTGTTCGTCTGTAAGTTCAAATAAGCCTCAAAAAGATCCTATTGATTTCCGTGTAAATTTTAGGTATTAAATAAAAAAAAATATCCGTGCAGGAACGGAGAAAGAATACAATTTCCTGCTTCCGGGCGGCCTGGCGTAAGAGGCGACAAAACAACCCACAGCTAGATGATAGGGTATTTGCCCGTCTGGATGGCTACCACCCCTGATCTAGAGTATGCCGCCATAACAACCTTGAGTTGTGTTCCGGCATTAGTGACCAGGTTCCAGTCTCCCTTAAGAGGGCAGCAGCGCATTTGTAGCACCTTTGGTGTTGCAATTGTCCATAGGCAATGGTAACCGCTGTCCATCAAACGGGCCGTCTGCCTGTCTGCTGAATTCAAGCAATAAAAAAAAACTAAAAAGAAAGTAGTGGTAGCATAATGGTTAGCGCACACGTCCAAAGCTCACAGGGCGCGGGTTCAAATCCTGGCCGGAACGCATGCACTATTTAGGCAGTTTTCTGGCCTAATGTGCATGTTGTTACAATTGCCACGTGCTAACAACGATGAAGGAAAACATCGTGATGAAAACTGCACAACGAGAAGGAGGCCCGCGGCCAGCGGTGGGATGTTTATAGGCTTTAAATTAAATTAATAAAAAAACATAAAAATATCTTAAATTTTAGTTTCTTTGATTCATTTTGATATTTATTTGGATTAGGAAAATGAGTGTAAAGTCGAAATGGCGCGGGAACGTATTGATAAGAATCGCTCATGTCAAATACATTGGTAATCTGATTATAGCGATTCAAATGAGAATAGGATCGACTTTGCACCGTATTGTGACTTTAAATAACTTTAAATAATTAAATATTATATTAAGACAATTTACTACTAAATTAACCTTATTATTTAAATTTGATGTAAGACTATTTATTATGATATGCAAATAAGTCTTTTGCAAACCATACTTTTCAAGTGACATTTGACAGATAAAGGTTATTGACGTTCCTATTCTTATTTGGATCGCCCCATTATTTGGGGTTAACACTATATGTCTTTCCTTCAAGTCACAGTCCTCTATTCTGACATACGTCCTCAGTCACACCACAACTCATCATATCATCCATCACACAATCCATCCACCACGCATACACTGTTCATAAGGACTTAATTCTAAACCAACCAGCCTTACTCGCTTAATATTCCCTCGCCGACCACATTTGAATACTAATTAGTATTAAAACTAAAATGTTATTCTTTACTCGTCTATTATAAATCATACGCGACGTGGCGTATGTTCGTGTGGAAGTTATTACAACAGTACTGTGTAATTTATTATAGTCCTTTGAATTAATGTAGGCAAAAGTTTACTATTACCCAGTTGGAATGCTTCAGGGGCTTCGAAGGTTTTATGGCTACGACTTAATCTACAAGTATTATTCACTGAAACTATTTGGTAATTGTAATGTTAATTAAGTTTTAACTAATCGATGGTGATAATCGATTCTTGTTTAAAATTATCGAAGAAGGATGTCAGGAATGATAATGTTCCAGTATGAAAGGTAATTCTGAAAAACTCTTACCCCTCGTATATATTGTGCCCGCTATCGCGAGGAAAATGGACAACACGAGTATATAAACATTACATTCCTCCTGCTACTATCGTTGCCGCTGACGCTGCGGAAGTGACAAGGGACAGTGGTAGCGCGATTGCGTATTTGCATGCTGCATCATGCTCACTTATCGAGGAGCGCACATCTACTTACAACGTTCTTTACAATGATTAAATGTCATCCAGATAGTTCCAAATCGGTGATTATTGAAGTGAACCTTTTTTAGAATCGTTGTGATTTGAAACTCGATGAAATGAAAACGCGACACTAGAAAGAGATAAACACATAAATCTCTAGGACTGATCTTGTCTGAGAATGAGATACGAGTTTTACATTTTGCAGCTCAGATTAGAGGGTAATAAGAGCGATGATTCAACACAGATCCAATTTGGACCGAAACAAAACTGATAATAATATTTTTTAGATTAAAACGGTGAACATTATAAAATGATTCTTAAGAAGTTTATTTTGATTTATAATATGTTGACGGATGTAGACTAAAGGAATTATATTAATAAAAGTTAGAGAAAGTTATCTGTGAGTATATTCTTTGAAGTTTCACTTCTACTGCGAGTGAACTGCAAACCCATTTTTTTTATATGATCCTACTGCAGATTTTAAGTTCGGATGTTTTCTGTCAATCAACGAAAACCGCATTGAAATCGGTCTAGTAGTTTTAACGTGAATAAAATATTATAGATAAACATTCAAGACACTCAACTCCAGACAAACTTCAATTATTTTGATATCTGCCATTGCCCACAGTTAAGCGTGAAATAAGTATGGAGTGTGTAAACACTCAATGTCTGCGATGCTGCTACAGGAGTATTTTGGAAATTACTTCGATAGCGCCAGCTGCAGCGAGAGTAGCTGAATGTAATTGTGGCATTAAATCCTTCCTACATGACCGGATGGCAAAACACTTCGTCTCTTGCTTTTTGACGTTATAACAACAACAATAGTCTTTATTATACACCAACATAATAAAAGCAACACTCTTTTATTCATATATTTTCATAATTTTAAGACTATAACCAATCAAAAATTTAAAAGAAATTCGTTATCAATTATTTGAACAAAAAAAGTTTTTCAATCATCAGTTTTACGATGATGTATGAAGGCCACTCTTAATTTGTAATTTTTACGATTTTTAGTTTAGTTTTTTCTTAATACCTATTACACTATCCTGCTAAAGTTTCATAGAAAGATAGATCGATAGATGGCAGTTATTGAGAAAAAATGTAACATATTATGAACATAGACGTATAAATGGATAGACGGACATGACGATCTTTTAGGTTTTGTTTATTCCAAAATGACTACGGGGCCATAAAAAATTAATGGTATTCGCAAAAGGAGCAGAAATCTCGTACTCCAACCACATTCAAGGAGAACATTCTCCCTGATATCTCTTCGACACATAAATAATAGGGTTCGATTAGTACAAATGTTAAAATAAACAAAAATTGGAACATGTAAAACGGGCGAGCGGTATCCCAATAAAATAAAAATGTAATTTCAAAGTTAAACTTGGTTTTTTACGAGTTGGATCGGCGCAAAAATCCTATGGCGATAAATTTGTCAGGGCGCGACCAAAAAGTTTCATGTTAATTCAATCAAACGGCCGGCCTGGCTTCAATTTGATGAGGGGAACCTTCTTAGTGCGATGTTTTTTTTTAATTTCCCTGCAAATTCCGTGTTTTGGAAGACCAGGATTCGGTGTTTGGCAGTTGTAAACTCTGACTGTATTTAAGAAAATGTAATTAAATTTGTAATATTTGGTCCTACTGGAGTTTTGTGTTCTTACATATTGTAATCGTCTAAATTCCAAGATTTAAAAATTATTCTTATAGTTAGAATACTAACCGATTATAATAATCATTTATATTGCGAATTTTCTGTAGCTTTTTCTATTGCTGTGTTTATTAGAGCATATTATGAGTGTAAAACTTTATATTGTATTTGATTTATTTTATTTTTTCAGTCGTCTTATGTTCATATCGCTACAGTTGTTAGGTTAACTTAAAACGACGCTACTTATAAATAAAAACAGGGATTTCGTTTTATGAGTGAGTTATAATATTAGAGGACATCATTCATGCTTATTGGCTATTATGTTCAGGGTGCTCTTGTTGCTTCTGTGCGCTCTGCTCAGCAGGTAGGCTATTTTCCTGTACCACATGGCATCGTAACCCTCTGTGCGCGAAGATAATGCTACATACAATATTAGTAGTTTTAGTGTGGGATTTATATAACGAAGCACGTAGAACTTCGAGAACTGTTTTATTTAAATTCAAAACGAATAATGCAGATCTAAAGTACTATTAATCATTTGACGGCCTCTGTGGTTGAGCGGGATAAGCCTTTGTCGGCGTACCTCACTGCAACGCAGAGGTTCCGGGTTCGATTCCTGGTATAGTAAATTTCGGAAACGTATTTTCTCCGTTATTTACTATGGTCTGGGTGTCTGGGATCGGCCCCAGAGTAATCCGTTGTATATTACACATAACACAAACGTAACTTGCTTAATTTGGGGATATACAATGTGTGTGTTTGTCTGCCGATTATTACATTATTATTATAATCATAAGTTATAATTCTCGCATAATAATTAGTCACCCTAAACAGCTAGTATGCATCGGACCAAAGTCGAAGTGAGAGTAATCTATATATATATAGTCACTACGCCCGCTCGCCTCGGTTAGTAAACATAACTACCCGCAAATATTACAATAGTACAATAATAAAGTACCACCTGTACTACTCGGAACAAATGTTATTAACAGTAATTAGATAATATTTTAAAGGTTAAGCCGATAGTCGGTATATTGTACACAAATTCAAGATGTTCATGTCCAGAAAAAGTTTAAATTGACTATTTTACATTGACGTCACTGATTGGCCGACGAGAGCTGGAGGTCATTGATAATATCCCAACAATGTACGAGTAGTTTCGAAAACGGTGTAAATATTAGGATCCTTTCTATCACAGGAAATTGGAGATTTTCAACGAGAATTTGAGTTTAAGTTTACGTAAACGTTCAGTATGTTGAAATTTAGATGAACTTTTGATACCGGGGTTTTTTTTTATTTATTTATTCAGCACTCGTATCCCCAGGCGAACAAGATATGCCCGGGCGTACATACATAGGTCACTTATAACTAAGTCTATAACATACTAGTTAAAAAGAGAAAAAAAAAACTTATATACTAATGCATGTTCTTATTATACTAGGTCTTACGTAATTTCTAGCCTTTATTTAATAATATACTACTTATCATTAGTACATAAATGATACCGGGGTTGAAGATAGAATACTTATTATCCCGAAAAATGGAACAAACGCGGGATACTCAACCAAAGTTTACGTAAGCGAAGCTTTGGGAAAGCTTTACTTGTTCATAAAATATAGAATTCTCATAATATTAAGCGAGCTGGTGATTCAGTCTGCATTAGGGCCGTCGACTACTGACGTCTGAGTAATAGGTAACATTAACCGTACTACTTCAATGCCCTCGCTCTTGTGGTCCTTTAGTACTGTCCTATGTATTTATTGAAGAAACTTCAATTTCTGTTGATAAACTTCGATCAACGGGTAATCGTTGTCTGATATTGTAACATTTCGTCTATTAATCACATAGAAAACGAAGATATACGCTCGACACTATTATACCATAAGGGGCCATCCACAAATTACGTCACACAAATTTCATGATTCGTGAAACTGCCCCCCTAGTATGACATCACATAATTTGCCACGCCAGTTCCCTTGCGGGGTAGGCACGGACAACAGAGCGCCATTCAGGCTTATTCTTACACACTTCACTTGCTTCTTTCACAATCATAACTCTTGTCATGCACGCTCGTCTGTTCTTAAGGCTCCTGACATCACCTTCTGCTAGTAAATTATTTTTTATAATTTAAATACTATTCTCATACAGGTAGAGTTGGAAATATTCTGAAGTCTTTCGGTAATAGTTTTCAGATTTCGCGTAGCTTAATGGTTTTATTCATAGAGAATTAGAGGAAATTTGAACGCTTCTTTAAGATCCATAAAGAAGCATCCAAACTTACTCTAACTCTCTATAAATAAGACCGTAAATATATAAGATTTTGAAATGTGACGTCACGAAATTTAGGCCCCTCCCCTTAATGTCTGTGTGACTAGAATATAATTATATACAAGTTTACGACTAGCACTATTTTTGTAAGTTTTAAAGCTTGTTGCACGGAATTCGTTGGTATTACTTTTAAATACCTAAATACCTTTTAACAGTTTTAAGAGCTTTTTAAATTGATTTCATTTTTATTCTAGCATTCAGGCATTTTTGGAGTTGTTAAAGTATTTTAAAACACTTGTGTTATGATATGAAGATATATGGGATAGCTCTGCGATAAAGAAAGTAAAATTTGATGCTTTGATGTACGACGCTATGAGGAATAGAGCTAAAATCTTCTGCATCTTATAGTACCAAATGCGCTAACATTTAAAAGTCTGGACCATAAAAACTCTTTTGAAAAACTGTTTGCACTATTTCTAAATCTAAATAAATCTCTTTTATTTTTGAAAGAAAAGAAAGAAAACAGGTTTATTTTTAGGGCGAACATACACAAGTGAGACAAACACATTTAAAGTAATACAGTAACGATACAAAGACAAAAACAAACACAAAGTGACAAGAGAAGATGTACATATATAAGTCCTAAAAAATGAAACAAGGTCAGCAAAATATCGATCTGTTAGACCAACACTGATTTTTCGCTTTTTGTAATTCATATTTGATAAGAAATAAAGTGTTATACATATATCTAATTCTCTGTTTATCAGTTCACTTGGATAACACGATTTCTTTTCAAGCCAGAACAAATCAGAAAACAAATTTAATTTTCTGTGCGAACATGCTTACGTTCGTTGAGCAATTATGAAGCGTTATCAATCTTTCCGCGACATTACCGCTCTGGAGGAACGTGCTTCCACCATTCTTTTTTAACATTTGTACAAAAAGAAATCTTCAGTCAAGAGGGGAGATATAAAAATGCGTTCATAGCAGCATATAATGGTACTAGACTACTAGGTTCCCATGAATAAAGACGCACCTGAAAATGTAATTGAGTTTTTGTAATTTTCATTGCTGCGCATACGTAAAACTACGTTGTACCAGATTTAAGCAAGAATTTAATTATCATATTAATTTTATTTGAGAATGTTACAAAATGATTCAGTTGTTCGATCGGAATGCGTAATATCATAATGATTTATTATCTATTCTGATTTTATTTCAACTTTTAACCGACTTCAAAAAGGAGGAGGTGCTCAACCCGTCTGTGTGTTATTGAAATGAAACTTCTATATAGACGGGGGATCTTAGGATTTTTCTGTCACGAAAAAGCGTTACGGCCACGTGGAGGAGCGGCATAAATTTAGACTAGATGTGGTGAGAGGTTGCATAATTTTAGAATAGATTATAGATGCGTTTTTGGTTCCCGATCGAACTCAGTTTTTTTGTTAAATAGAATAAAATATGTTTAAATAAAAAATGCATTCATTAAAATGTACCTCACACTGCGAAACCTGTGAAAAATCGAAATGTGTGCTGGGACACATAGTAGAAGTAAAACTTCAGCGGCCAAGTGGCAAAACGAATCGCAACAAAATTTTAACTTGAACTTTTACGGGCAGGTTTTCAAATTGGACAAGTACATTAACAATCTGCCTGTAAAACTTCCAAGTTAAAAAAAAACGCCGTGCGTCTATATTCTTGGAAAAAATCTTGTATACATACGCATGTAGCTATTACATTTTCTACAGGCGCTTTGTTTTTTATATGCATGTTACGCGATTTCATCGTGAATTAAGAATCGATTTTGAATTTTTTTCTTTATTCTGGAGTATATACTTCCGAGGCCGTTCCACGCTCACTAAGTCAGGATCTGATGAGTGGATCTCAGAGAAATTGAGAGTAACCTTTATTACAAAAACGCCGAGAGCCTACATTGAAAAAAAAAACTTGTATATGCATGATAGTATTACACTTTCTAAAGGCGCTTAAACATCAGTTTGGAAATGTCACGTGCGTTTTTCTTCGTTGAAAGCAGTGTCTATAAGAAGACGGTCATTAAACAAGATCGCTATCATAATTGAATTAAAAATTCCGACACGGGCTGCCTTAAGTGTGGGGGGACGTTCAGGCTGCATTCAGCCCGGTGGTGAGGAGCGGACGTAATATTGTAATGAATGCTTTTGTGCTATGAAATGGAGATTTGGCACAGCAATGGGCGGTTATGGGGCTTTTTTGGACTGTTACTTTAGAAATATCAGCCAATATTTTTAAATTAGAAAGTACGAGGCTTCAAGATGGAATACTTTATCTTCAATAAGTAAATAAATGTCGGTAGTTAAAAATTTTTTGTCTACTGGTTAGAAAATAAATACAGTCGTCTGGAAGAAATCGCTGTAACCGATAAGACCGCCGCTGGTACTATGTAAACTATTGTTATTATTGATGTAAACTACTCTTTTGTGTGCTATAAAGACATTCTATTTTATTCTAGAATCAAAGAATAATTATGTAGTGAACCATAAATGTAAAATAAATTACAAATACATATTTAAAAAAACCTGCTCAATTCCTTAAGACCGCTTTAATTTTTCGACGTTTATCACTTTTCTTAATATAGATGAAAGGAGTAAGCTATCTTTGACATTCTGGTAGAGCAGAAAGGTTATTAACAAAGTTCACAATTAAATTAATCAAATAATAATCGTCCTCGTCGTCAGCTTAAGGCAGTTTATTACTGAACGTAGGTATCCCCAAATAAATATCTACAATAATAAAGTTATGTACTTAAACAGTGCTAAAGGATTAAATTAAGTTCCAGTAGTTCGCCAATACCTTAAAATTAAAGGCACGTCTAACAAAATTGTATTTACCTAAGTAATAACAAAGGATTACCAGACACCAATAAGAAGGAAGGGTTAAATTCGCGTACCTGTCAAGTTGTCAAACCGCGCAGACATAGCCGGAGGCGGTTCCCCAGATAACGAGGAATGTACAAACATATGTACCTATCACAACAAACGAAGGGAAACAATGATAGGGATTTTCCGTTTTAGAATCGAAATATCAGTTTTATAACTATCGTAAAGCTATGATAATTATATAATATTACTAGGATATGTCCGACGCTTTGTACACGCTTGACTTGAAATTCCCGCGGGATTTCAAGTCAAGCGTGAAACTATTGCAGCATTTAAAAAAGAATGTACGCTATACGTCTTAGTGGAAACTGTGTCGGAATAAAATAATTTTTGTGCATCCGAATAACTTCAAACCACTCCTTGGAAAATTCCCGCGGGATTCCCGGGATAAAAAATATCACACATTCTATGACATTAAATCTGTTATCGATCAGTAAAAAACACAAAATTGTTTTTTTCTCATCTGGCCATTTTAAACCATTTCCAAAAGTAGTGCAGAGTTTAAGTCTAAGAATTAGCTGTCGATCAGCGTAAACCGCATCGAAATCGGCCCAGAAGTTTTTACGTAAATCCCGAACAAACAGACAAGAAATCTAAAAAAATTGCATCATGTTCTCCATCGTTTATATAGTTTATTCCAGTTTTTTTTAATGGCTTTAATGTACAGTCACGGCATGTTTAGAATTTTATAATATTATAGATACAAATGCGAAAGTTTGGATAGATGTTTGTTGCTCAATCACGCCAGAACAGCTGAACGGATTTGGATGAAATTTGGCACCAAGATAAATCACAGCCTGGAACAGCACATAGGCTACTTTTTATCCCGGAAAATATATGGTTAACTCTACAAAAGGCGTTAGTATGTGTACTGACGCATAGCTGATTTTAAGATACTTTTTCCAATAGATATGTGAATTTGAATGAATAGAAACCGCCGTTTCACCTTTCAAGTGGGAAGGTGAGCTGGAATGAGTGCAGGTGTGCGAAGGCGCCGGTCGATATTTCTTATTCCTATTGAGACTGCCGTGGGAAGGCTTCACGTTTCATTTGTCGTAACGCCGCTCTTAATGTAATGGTGTACGAGCGTAATGTTCGGACTTGGCCAAATTTGTTAGACGAAGTTTTTCGTTACAGAAATTTATCCCAGCATCTGACGGATCGTTGCGGGTATTAAACAACCCGTGCTCTATAAATATATGTCATTTTCTCTACAATATGTTGGACATATTGTTGAGAAATAATAAAAAAATAATCTACTTACATTTTTATTATTGCATAAGTTCAGCTGACAGGTAGACGGTCCACCTGATGGAAAGCGGTTACCGAAACACAATTCAAGGTTGTTATGGCGGCATACTCTAGACCAGGTGTGGTAGCCATCCAGACGGGCAAAAACCTACCTGTCTGTGGGTTGTTTTGTCCCCTCTTACGACAGGCCGTCAGGCCGCAGGAAATTGTATTATTTCTTTGTTCCTGCATGGATTAGATTCTTGCAGATTGAAATATGATATTATTCATGACGACTTCTTTCTGTCTGTAATTGCCTGACACTAGTCAACAACAATCTCTGTATCATCGTTGGCCAACTGGCCAGTAAGCTAAAGGTTCTCCCCACGTCCTTACAGATAATTGTGAGAATTAATTTATTTGGATGTTTTTATATAAATAAGGAGCTAAAGCAAGTTATATTTCGTTATAGTTATCTGATATTAATAGTTAATTAGTTAATGCATCACTACTTTACGATTCTTACGGACACAAACAATTTTCATATCCATTTAAATAATACATTTGTTTAAGTTAATTAATACATTTGTTAAGTTTTTTTGTTAAATTTTTGTGTTTTTTTTGTCTATATTAATTTGGCCCTCACATTGTTAGCGTAAGGCTTAAAATTTTAATCGAAATCTGTTCAGTCATTTCGGAGTTTAACACAGGAAAAATTTCAAAAAACTAACCGATATAAATTCTATAAATGGTTTATCTACCGCCATCGGCAGGGAGTATTACACAATATGCACATTAGGCTATAAAAAGTGCCAAGGTTGGTATAAAAATTACGAAGTAGATTTCATTTTAAATTATGACCTTAAAAAATGACCTACAATTGAACTGAGTTTAAATTTAAAAAAAATGAAATTAGCGTCTGTCAGGATTCAAACCCACGTCATTGCAGTGATACGCAAGTACCTTAGTTACTTAACTATATGACTAACACTTATACCCCATAAAATAATTTAGAAAAATAATAAAAAAAGCTATATATTTTCCTTATCCTTAGTTTGCGTGGTAGAACTGTACCGGCAGATTTTCAGCGTTTCAAATTACAGAAAACGTACAAATTCTACAAATGGTTGGAAAATGAAGACGTTTTCAGGTTTCTCATTACGTGGAATCCAAATTGTGTTTAAAGATATAAATATTGTTTTATTATAAGTCATTTTTCTTTGATGAATTTGAAATTTGAATTACAAAAACAGTTGATGTTCGGCATCGCATTTAAATTCAAAAGTTTTTATTCAAAATAAGCTCCGCTGCAGAATTCTTAATAAAAATAGAATAGGAAGTATATTTAAACTTTAACTTATATAAGTTAAAATTCTATTCACACCGCTTCGTAACGTGCTATTGCTGTAATGTAGAAGAAGCGGTAAGTAACTCCTCAGCAACACGTCTAGATAAAAATTGTTTTTCTTCTTATTTATATATCCCAAGCTCTATGCTCTCATATGGAAGCACTTTCCATCAGTTGAGTGGTCAGTATGTTGACGTCTTCAACTATACAACAACATCATCTCAGTACATGACCACATACTGGGTGTTAATATTAATACGTTTACGCGTATTTTGAAATTCACCTTAGCTTCTAGCAAAAATGCGGTCATCCATTCTTTAAGTTTATTTTGCATCAAAATTGTACTGAAATTTTCGCAAGGTATTAGATACTTTTTCAATGTTCATGTTAACTTAAAAAATACAATTAAAAACTAAAAATAAACTAAGTTCTAAATAATATTAGTGATTATAGACTGTGTAACAAATTGCTGCCATATGGTTGCGTGCCCAGAAGGCTGGCTGCATTGTCGCGCTGTATTGCGATGCTTATCCGTTGGGCGAAATATGACCCAGCCTTCTGATCACGGATCAGCCTTCGGATTTGAAGAAACTCTTAGCCGATGGACCCCACTGACATAAAAGTATTAGATATATATTTATTAATTTCGGAACGACATCTAGTCGGAATAGAAAGACCTTGAGTCTATTCCTAAAGCTATCAAAAAATTGTTAAAATTGCAAGAGTAACAACTTAATCTTAAATAAAAATATTTCAGTACAAACATGTATAACATTTTCTCCGACAAAGGAAAGATTACATTCTCGTATGAACCACATAACTCAATTTCTTATAAAACACGTACATAAAGCTTAGTTCTCACTCGCGCAGTGGTGATTCGCCCCGCAGCGTTTAGCTTACAAAATTGAATTCCGCGCCGCGTCTCTCGCGTAAACTATCGCACAAGACGGAGAACGTACGGATGTTATAGCACGTATAGCTTGCACCGCGATGTGGTAATGACAACGGGGAATGAGTAACATGTGTGTGTAACTGGCTTTACAATTGTCATTATGTGATTATTTCTTGGGGTCTAGTATTGTTGTAAATTGAAGTACCAGATATTTTACTGAGATATAATCATCTATTGATAGTCCTATCTTTTAGGTAATAACAGTTGGATACATGGTTCTAATGCCATGATCGAATCTTTAAACTAAACTATATTAGTGTTTCATCACATTGCCTTATCCGGGTGTCGGTAATCAAAGAGGCTTCGAATTAAAACTAAAGTACCAATTTACACAACCGTACAATATACAAAAATCACATCAAATATTGTATTAGTTGAAAATAGATTACAGAAAATTAAACATAATTTTTTTTAACATTAATCTAATTTACAAATCCGTATTCTACATATTAATCATTTAATCTAGAAACATTTCATATACACTCTAGGGATGTTGTCAAAGCTCTTAGCTGAGGTCTTCTCATGACTTGGAGTTTTGTAAAATACGCAGTTTATCCTTAAGATGATCATGATCATCATTACAATATGTCACTTCCTTAGGTCACCATGCCAGTGACGCATTATTTACTTCTGTTCTTGGTGGTGGTTTATCGATTGATGATCTGGTCTACATTGGGTAGTACTTTATATTCCAAACCATATACTCCATCATACATATACTACAAAATTATTTTACAAAAGCTGTCACAAAATAACTTCAGAGCTGGCAGCAAATTGGTAAAAAATCTTGTGTTGCAAATAACATAGTACAGCGTCGTGATGGATGCTACAAGTTTTGTAAGTAGGTAATTGCTAAACACTACCTTGCGCTGTGCAAGGTAGTCGGTAGGTGCTGGATGAGGCAATCGGAGGACAGGGATGAGTGGCGCTGCGAATTGCTGACGACAAACACTACACTTTATGCACACCTTCTCGCTTTGCGTAGTAAGTAAATATTGTAATGTCCGAAAGGACAAACTGTCGTTCCAACAAAGAACTCCAACACCTTTGTAATTTTGTTTGTGACAGTTTATACAATAAATGTTATTCTATTCCATTCTGTATTTTACTAATAGATAGTTGTGCCTATAATATTATTCAGATAAACAGGAAGCTATTAAAGCCTTCTGGACCCATTCTAAGCACATTTGCAAATTCATACCTGCAGCGACAGTAAGCCTTGAACATCAAATCAAAACTCGCTAAATAATTTCACAACTATAGGACGGACAATGGTGTTGCCAAACATGGTTAAGCCGATTCTTAATTGCATATTCAATATAGTACCCATCGTTATTCAGTTAAACTATTTTAATAGTCCATAAAGCGCTAAAAGGGGCATTCGGAACGTTTTGTTGTAAACAGACCGACGTGCCGTCACGCGTTTCCTGCACGATGCGTCGCGATTAATCGTCCGTGTGTGACTGCGCATAATGAGATCGGCCGATAGGTGTATGCCTGGTGTTGCCAGATGTTTCAATTCTCTTTAGAAGAACTAAGTTCTACAAAAGTTATTTAGAATATTAATACTTTTTAAAATATAATTTTGTCAAAATATTATATTGTTACGAGCTACAGGACTCGAATTACTATAGAATTTATTAGAACTATACAAACACGTATGACACAGGTACAAATATAACTGGATGCAACAAGTACAAACTGCATAATTCAATAACAAGCGCAAAGTCCGTCACTATATCGCTCATCGAAAGTACGTCTTGCTCGTATCGTAATCCTTACTTGACTGCCTCACCCCTCCGTTCGGGCATTCGTTTTATTCTGTACAAATACAGACGAAAAACAGTAAATTCTAAGAATTATTTCGACACACCTGCCTAATTACTGCCATAAAACAAGTACAACAACAATAGAAAGTTTTCCTTAATTACAAATTTTAAACACAAAGTAAACAAAAGAAGTCCAAATGCGGGGAAAGGTAATAAACCAGGCTTATGGCAGGCAGATGTGCATGTAACAATATGTTCAAATGTGAGTACGATTTTGAGCCCTGGAGATTTTATATTTAATACAGCAGTTGTACTTTTGCCTCGAAAGTTCTGCTCTGTTAATTTACTCCATATTCTGTTTGGGTCACAATAATAATTATAAATTTAAATATTTATGACATACCAACAGCTAATCTAAAAATCCGGTTACCTATCTCCAAAATATTTTTATACAGGCTAGAATTTCGTTAACATTAGCATACTTCAACTCACATATAAGAATTTCGTTATATTTCTATTACGTAAGTGTTATGTTTGAGAAAGTTGAAGTTCATACTCTTGTCAAAGAAAAAATAACAAATCTATATTAATTAAAACACAGGAACAGGACACAGGGTTTATTCAAAAGGTTCTAACTAAAAATTATCTACGTGATATACTAAGTTTGTGTTGTAAGAGGTGCCCCTATAGGGTGGAGGAGCGAGATGGAATGGGCCTCAGTCTCAAAGGAAGAACTTTTATTTTTTTTATTTTTATTGCAGCAGTTCAGCAGACAGGCAGACGGCCCACTTGATGGAAAGCGGTTACCATCGCCTATGGACATTTGTAACACCAAAGGTGCTACAAATGCGCTGCTGCTCTCTTAAGGGAGACTGGAACCTGGTCACTAATGCCGGAACACAACACAAGGTTGTTATGGCGGTATACTCTAGACCAGGGGTGGTCGCCATCCAGTCGAGCAAATACCCTACCTACCACCTGGCCTACCAACTTCCAGCGAGGCTATTGTTGTTCCTCACGGGTCTAGAGTCTAGGCCCATCTGTTATAATTGAGTTCTTTGTATGTTTCGGGAAATATTTGTGACTCCAATTATTGCACAGCGCCATCTATTGGCTTCTAAGTGTTCCACTACAGTGTAATAACACTCGGCAATAGTGTTGACAAAAAATATTACTATGCATACAATAATTGTTTTTTTACTTAGTGTAGTTTAATCGAATGTAATACATAACTTCGATTTTTAATCAGTTACCTCGATACTGTATGTGCACAAATCGGATCTGGCAACACAATATATGTTCGCACGTATACACGTGACTTTATATACGATTATTGCATACAGAGGGTGAAAGTTTTTGAATATTTTGAATATTTGGTTGATCGTAGGGATTGTGTTGAGGGTTAAAATTTAGTATTTGTTAAGATACTGTAAATTGGAAAGAGCGTATATGTGGGACTCACTTTTCTACTTCAGGATTTAATGCAATCAAATATCGGTTTCGTTTATAGAAATGCAACTATTTTCTTTCTTTTTTAGTCAAATGTGAAAGTTTACATATGACCCATTCTATTATTCCATGTTATAAAAGTGTTAACTGCTTTATTATAATGTTAATGCTAAAATTTCATTGACTTTCTCATACATAGTTTTTAAAGTATCCCGAATGTGGCAGTTAAAGCACTTCAATAAATTATATTGTTTTTAAACTGTTAGGTAAAATATTAATAAGGAATTATTTTATTAGGTAACTACCTGACCCGGCAGACTTCGTACCGCCTCAGAATCAATAAATAAAAAACGTTGATTTCTAAACGACGGGACAAACATCAAACGTTTGACATTCAAAACCAAAAAAAAAGAAAAAAAAATCACCTTTAAATTTAATTTGATTTCTGAACGACTTTTAAATTTAATTGATTTCTAAACGACGGGACGAACATCAAATGTTTGACAGGTAGGAGTAGTTTCTAAGGGAAAGCGAAATTGTTGTTTTTACTATATTCCAAGCATTTTTTCATATTTACTCACCTTTTAAACCTTCCCTGGACTTCCACAAATAATTCAAAATCAAAATTAGCCAAATCAGTCCAGCCGTTCTCGAGTTTTAACGAGACTAACGAACAGCAATTGATTTTTATATATGTAGATTTGTTTTATCGTCTTTTCTATTGACAATTCAAATTACTGGTAGAGAAGCATGACATTCAAGTAAGATTACATTCTAAAATAAAACAAATAATTTTCTTTACGTCAACCTGCCTTTAATTAAACGCGGAATGAACTATCATCGAACGATTCCGATTATGAGGAAGTGAGATGTCGAACAGGATATTACCTAGTTCTTCGATTAAAGTCGATCACTGTCCTCTGTTGTTGTCATTTCAATTAAGCTGATGACATGCTCATAACCGACAGATTATTTAATATTCTCTTGTAGGTTTTCGTGACAGTAAATAAGCTAGCACAAATTTAAGACGTTAAAATTATTTCTGGTGATTATTACAAAAACAATGAAAATTGATAAAAAAATATTTACTAGTGACAATCGTGGTACATTTTTTTAAAGTTATTTGTGGCAATACGTCCTAAAAAATTTACTATGAGTATATTATTCCATACTTATGTTTTTAGGATATGTTTGCTGTTAAAAGCTGCTACAAGTAAATTTTGGTTATTGAACCGATCTTGTTTTACTGTATTCGGTATATTGAAAACTTTCTTGAATCTAATGGCTCCTATTATTTTTATATAAATGTACCCTAAAATACCATCCCAATAAAGATAATTTTATTAATATTTAAACAATAATTTATTTAATACGCTATTTAACTCGTCTAAGTTATGACGTCATAAGTTGCTGTTCCCGTACAAAATCTAGGCGGTTTCGGCGATTTTCAATGCTAACGTTAGGCAGATCAACCAAATTGAAACAATTTAGTTGATAGGCACAGAACTGAAAGGACATGTCGGCATTCAATGACATTGAATGATTGAAGTTTATGTTTATGTGATCACTTTAGTTGATTCATTCCATTTAAAAGACAGAAATGAACCATTTAATATTGGCTTAAAATAGTAAAAAGTGGCTCAGTGGACTTTACTGACAACTACCCTATTATGATAACATTTATCCCTATAAAGGAAGAGAATTGCATTTTTTGTGTTTATTCCTAATGAATAAAAACTACGCCGCTTCAATCAATCTTTGCTACATTTTCCCGGCCGTTGCACTTTGGTGCATCTTTGGCGATAAATAATTCAGCTGGGCGGCAGATAGATGGCGTTAATAGCAACCATCCTTCACTGGGGTGCCGCGTAAATCGTACACTTTCGATTGCAGCCCCTGAAATATATGCACGAGGCTTGCAATGCAATGATCGTCATGGACGAGGGGAGTCACATTTTTGAAGAACGTTTATATCACTTATTGTTTTCGGTAAATACTACATTTTTTCTGTTGATATTGTACATTGTCTTATAATGCATATGCAGTTTTCATTATTGATTTGATACAGTCCATAAAATAATACTAATTACATTAGTTTTTAACATATTTTTGGTTGTGTGTGTTTTTTAATATATCTTTGAATACATACAAGTTAAATATACACTCCAAATTATCTTTTAGTACTCAAACCTATAAATATAATATACGGAAGAAAAACAACTGCAATTAAGTCTGAAAAAATTACGCAAGAAAATATGTTTAAAGGTATGCAGTTGTTTAACCAATCGCCAGATTGGTTACAATGTGTCAATATGTTTTTTTCAAAATTAAATTCGAGACACTTTTTTAAAATAATAAACCTACATTAAAACTTCATGTAATGTAATATATAAACAAAACTACAGCACCACATTCGTGTAAAGAATTAGAATAGCATAGAATACACTTTATTGTTCACCACATACCTACCTACACATGAAATAAGCAATTTACAGTAGTCATTACATTGCCTTCGTTAGTAATTATATTTTAATCTCATTGTAAGTGAACTAAAAGTTCTTATTGGAAATAAAGTTCTGTAAAACTTAAATCAAGCTAATATGTACCAGTATCGTTCATTAATTGGTTGATATACTATACGCTAGTCGGAATCTGAATCTATAGGTATAATAAAATCGTCAACCGATTTTTAATCTGTTTGTAAATTTAAAAAACTACGCATTAAAAAGCTTGAATATTAGTTTACTATATAGGGTTCAGTGACGTGGACTTCATACAACACGATTCCCCATAGCCTATCTTTAAGAATCTAGCGACTAAAAGGTCGAAAGCGCCATGCATTTATTGACATTTACGCGTTCTGTTCAAACGTATTGTTACATGCCGTCGAAGATAAACGCACAGCTGCCTGTTGTAAAACGCAGTTTATTGCCACCGGATTTAGGAATTCTGTTGTTTACTTTGTGTTTACAATTTGTAGTTTAGAAAAACATGCTATTGTTTTTCTACTTGGTTTATGGCCGTCATTAGTGTCGAACTAATCCTTGTTGTCATTGTCTTCGACTTTGTTGGCCGTTCGCAGGTGTGCAAATTACATTTCCTTGGAAGAACCCAGCCCACGCAATCGATTCTGTATTGTATAGTTTACTATAAAACAATGCCCCAACAGAGGGGTGGGGCAGTCAAGCGACGATTACGATACTAGCAAGACGTGTGTAGTACATTCGATTAGCGATATAGTGACGGACTTTGCGCGTGTTATTGAATCGTGTATTGTTACTGGTTGCACCCAGTGTATTTGTACCTGTTTTATACGTGTTTGTACAGTTCTAATAAACTGTATAGTAATTCCAACGGCATTTAATTGGAGTCCTGTGTAGCTCGTAACAGTATTATTACAAGTGTGACTATAAATTAACTAGCGACCAAAAGATAGAAAGCGCTATAAATTTACTGCCGCATATATTATTAGTGTAATACTATCTCTTACTCTATGTGGCTTTCCACAAGTATTGGATGTAATAGCAACTCATAACCCGATCGGGCACCGGCTTTCGTTTGAAACCATGTGGTAAAATTGCAAAATTAAATATACAAATTTTAATAAGAAAATATATAGCAAGTTAGACGTTTTTTCAACAGCGGTGTAGTCGGCGCCTGCATCATATGTTATGTTTTTCAACCGCAAAACGCTAGCCGAATTTGTACCCCGCACCGTTGATAAGGTTATATTATAAAGTCACACTAAGACTAAAAGATACATAATAATAGTTTAGAGAAATAGGAATACTTTAAAGAGGTGAAACTACGATACGCACCTAATACATACGTATTACTTATAATCTATACATATAATAAAATTGTAGAGGTCTAATTTCTGTACAATGAAAAAAAAAATGCTAAAAACCGAGTCAGGGGGATTTAAGAAGTGAAATAGAACTAATTTAGATTTTTTTCAAATTTTTGTCTTTTCAATTTTTTTCTCTGTTTGTCTGTATGTCTGTTTGTACCGGCTAATCTCCGAAACGACTGGACCGATTTAAATGAAATTTTGTATGGTGGAAGCTTATATCCCTGGTCAACATATAGGATACTTTGATACCGAAAAATTAAAGAGTTCCCGTGGGATAATTAAAAAACCGCACCACGCGAACGAAGCCGCGGGCATCAGCTAGTATAACATAAATCTAGAAACGGCTCTGTCGATGTTTGTTCCTTTTGCACGGTCTTGGGAATGAACGCGTTGATTTAAATTTTCACATAATTATACATGTTTTCAAAACTAAGATAAATATAGGATGCATTTATCAAAGTTAGCTGACCCGTCAAACTTCGTACCGCCTCATAATCAACAAATAAAAATGTTGATTTCTGAACGACGGGACGAACATCAAACGTTTGACATTAAAACCGAAAAATTTTTTTCAAATAAATTCACCTTTAAATTTAATTTGATTTCTGAAATTTAATTGATTTAAAAAAGATGCGACGGAAACATCAAATGTTTCACAGGTAGGAATAGTTTCTAAGGGAAAGCGAAATTGTTGTTTTTACTATATTCCAAGCATTTTTTTATATTTACTTACCTTTTAAACCTTCTCTGGACTCCCACAAATAATTCAAAACCAAAATTAGCCAAATCAGTTCAGCCGTTTTCGAGTTTTAGCCAGACTAACGAACAGTAATTGATGTATATATCTTAATATATATAAATTACGTGTCACGTTGTTTGTCCGTGATGGACTCTTAAACTACTTGACCGATTTTAATCAAATTTGCACACCGTGTGCAGTTTGATCTGACTTGAAAGATAGTATAGCTTACATTTGGACCGGTAGGTGGCGCTGAAATCGGGTTCTAAATTTTATTTCTTCAGGGCAGAACAACGTCTGCCGGGACAGCTAGTATATATATATACATACATACATACATACATAACTTCACGCCAGTTCCCTTGCGGGGTAGGCACGAACAACAGAGTGCCATTTAGGCTTATTCTTACACACCTCACTTGCCTCTTTGACATTCATAACTCTTGTCATGCAAGCTCGTCTGTTCTTAAGGCTCCTGACATCACCTTCTGCTAGTACACGATCAATTTGATAATGGAAGGTGTGTCGTGGCCTTCCACGACTTCTGCATCCATCCACTTTTACATTGTATATCTGTTTAGTCATTCTTTCCACATGCCCGAACCACCGGAGCATTCCTCTCCTTTTCCTATATATATATATATATATATATATAGATTAAGTTTTTACTGGGTAAGTATTCAAAAGGCAAGCATAGTCATATGGAACTGTATAATAAAACGTGCAAAAACAAACCGAAGCTATTAGTATGAACGTTATCGTTAGGTTCTGGCAGCGTGCGCCAAATATTCACAGTTAGACACTGAACATTTCATTGCAATAATCCTCACGCAATAAACTGTTACCATACAGAATGGCGTTAAATGTCCCGAATCGCCCGCCGGTGGGCTAAATAAACGGGGCAATAAAATTGGTGCATTAGAATTGGATGCACGCACGCACGCTGGTTAACACCCCATCCAATAAGATTCAATTGGGTATTGGCCTTTAAAAATAGTGACGTTTGTTTTTCTATACACTTTTTACATTTTATTGACATTGTCATTCTTATGTTAGCCATCGAAATTATTTTCTGTATTTTATTGTAAAACTGGTAATTAAATAATTCGTCTTTAAACAAAGCCTATCTTCTTCATTGCACCAATCCGCCACATATTGGTGACCTTATCAATAATGGAGCACGAAAATAAAGGTGATATCACACCACCCGATTTATGCCGAGTCGGAGTGCGACTACCACCCTTTTGGGCTGAAGAACCAGCGGTATGGTTTGCGCAAATAGAAGGCAGCTTTGATCTTTCTGGTATTAAAGACGACAATACCAAGTACTTTCACGTCTCGGCGCAACTTGAACATCGTTTTGCTGCAGAAGTCAAAGACATTATAATTAACCCTCCAGCGACCGGCAAATACGAGTTTTTGAAAAATGAGCTCATCAAACGCCTGTCAGCTTCGCGAGAAAAAGAATTAACACAACTTCTCATGCATGAAGAACTTGGTGACAGAAGGCCTTCACAGTTTTTGAGACACTTACGCCATCTAGCGGGTAAAGATGTTTCGGATGATTTTATTCGAACTGTATGGATCAGCCGATTGCCGACCAGCTTGCACGCAGTCATCGCATCGCAATCTCTATCTAAATTGGAAGCGCTCGCGGATCTCGCCGATAAAGTTCATGACTTAGTACCGTCATCACCACAAGTTGCATCAACTGACGCACCTAGATTATATTTCGATCAGCTTACTAGAGAAATAGCAGAACTCAAACTTGAAGTTAATGAACTTTCTAAGAGGAACACCAGAGATAGTCAACGCTCTCGTAGCTCAAGAAATCGTCGCAGTAGAAGTCGTACCAGGTCTCTCTCAAGTTACCGTAAGTTTCCCAATTGCTTTTATCACCATAGATACGGCGATAAAGCCAGGATATGTTTGAAACCTTGCGACTATCAGCAGGGAAACGAGAGGGGCGCTCATTGATGGCGACGAATGACTGCCCAAGTTCCTCAGGTCGCCTTTACGTAACGGATCGTAAGTCAAAGACGCAGTTCCTGGTCGATACAGGTAGCGACCTCTGTGTCTTTCCACTTTCCGCTGCCAAACCTAGACGACCAAGAACGAGCTATAATCTTTTTGCTGCAAACGGAACACCTATTCATACATACGGTTTCGCTCAATTACAACTTGACTTAGGCCTCCGTCGCGCATTTTCATGGCGTTTCATCGTTGCGGACGTTAGTAAGGCAATAATTGGCGCCGACTTTCTTTCGCATTATGGCTTGATTGTCGACTGTCGGAACCGCCGCCTTATTGACAATATGACGACGCTCACATCCTCTGCATCTCCAGCTCCTACATCAGATTCAATTTCATCTGTTAAAACTGTCTTTGGCAAATCTGAGTATATTAACCTCCTTCGAGAATTTCCAGAGATCACTCGACCAGCGGGCACCGAACGGGTCATTAGCCATAGCACAGTCCATTTCATCAGGACTACACCTGGACCACCTGTTCACTGCACGCCAAGAAGATTATCGCCAGAAATGCTGAAGATTGCCAAACAGGAGTTTAGTGAGATGATCAAAAACGGAACTGCCAGGCCATCGGAGAGCCCGTGGTCGTCACCATTGCATCTCGTTCCTAAAAAAGATCATGGTTGGCGTCCATGCGGAGACTATCGTATGTTGAATGCTCGCACAATACCCGACCGCTATCCGGTCAGGCATATTCAAGATTTTACGCATTGTATATCTGGTTGTACTATCTTTTCCAAAATTGATCTCGTTAAGGCTTACAACCAGATTCCAGTAAACCCGGAAGATATTCCAAAAACGGCGATTACCACACCTTTTGGAATGTATGAATTTCCATATATGTCATTTGGCTTACGTAACGCAGGTCAGACATTTCAGAGGTTTGTGGATGAAATGACCAGAGATTTCGATTTTTGCTACTGTTATCTTGATGACTTTTTAATATTTTCACCAGATTCCACCACTCACTTTCAACATCTACGTCAAATTTTCGCTAGATTGAAAGAATATGGCATGGTCATTAACACCAGCAAATGCGTTTTTGGAGCCTCAGAAGTAACTTTTCTTGGCTGTAATGTTTCAGTAGCTGGCATCAAACCTACCGGCGAAAGCATCGAAGCCATTAAGAATTTCCCTCCTCCAAAGACTGTCAAGGAGTTGAGATGTTTCTTGGGAATGCTCAACTTTTATCGTCGGTTTCTCAAAGATGCCGCTAAATTACAAGCTCCACTTCACGATCTGCTTACCGGCTCTGTGAAAGGCTCACATTCTGTGACTTTGTCCGGAGATACACTACAGGCATTTGAAGCGTGCAAACAAAGTCTATGCAACGCAACACTTTTAGCACACCCGGATATCGACGCTAAACTAGCCTTAGTGACAGACGCATCGGACGTTGCCATTGGTGGCGTATTAGAGCAGCATCGTAATGGCGAAACGCAGCCACTAGCTTTCTTCAGTCGTAAGCTTAGCATGACGCAGAAGAATTACTCACCTTACGATCGAGAACTGCTGGCCATTTATGAAGCCATTCGTCACTTTCGACATTTCGTTGAAGCTCGTCATTTCACTGTGTTTACTGATCATAAACCTCTCTGCTTTGCATTTCAACAACGCAAAGACAAATGCTCTCCACGCCAATTCCGACATCTGGATTTTATTTCGCAATTTACGACGGATATCCAGCATATATCGGGAAAAAACAATATCGTCGCTGATCTTCTCTCCAGGATTGAGGAGATAGCTCAGCCTGTCGATCTTAACATCTTGGCGGAATCTCAGCAAACTGACACTGAGCTTCAAACAATTTTACAAGGCAATACAGCCCTAGATCTCATCAAGGTTAATATACCAGCCACACGGACGGAGTTATACTGCGATCAGAAGATGCAGCCACCTCGCCCGTATGTTCCAGCTGACTTAAGGAGACAAGTTTTTAATAGCTTACATTCCCTCAGCCACCCAGGCGCCAACACCACCTTGAAATTAGTGGCACAGCGTTACGTTTGGCCAGGAATGAACAAAGACTGCCGTGAGTGGGCCAGAGCCTGTCATTCATGTCAACGGACCAAAGTCTCAAGACATGTTTCATCACCGCTGGGCAATTTTAAACTACCTCGCGGAAGATTTCAGGTAATTCATATTGACTTAATCGGGCCTTTGCCGATATCAGATGGTTTCCGCTACTGCCTCACCGCCGTCGATAGATTCACGCGCTGGCCTGAGGCGATAGCTTTACAAGATATTAGCGCTGAAACTGTAGCGAAAGCGTTCGTCACTCACTGGATCGCTCGTTATGGATGCCCACAGCAGATAGTGACGGATCGTGGCAAACAGTTCGAGTCTGCGCTTATGAAGCAGTTATCAGAACTTGTAGGTTTTCAACGTTGCAGGACTACAGCATATCATCCAGCCAGTAATGGTTTAGTTGAAAGAATGCACCGCCAGTTGAAAACGGCAATTGTGTGTCATAATAATCAGAGATGGACTGAGAGTTTACCACTCGTCTTATTGGGCATTAGAACCGCCTTCGTTTATGGCGAGACACTTCGCTTGCCTGGTGAATTCCTACAACCAGACAACACTCTTCCACGATTCACTCACGATTCCACCTCTGATTTGACTGATTTCAAAGCGCGCCTTCGCGCCATTATGAATAACATTCGTCCTACACCAACTTCAAGACATTGCAACAGGAACATCTTCATCTTCAGAGACTTACCTACTGCATCGCATGTCTACGTCAGAGATGACACCGTGCGCGGAGCTCTTCAGCCAGCTTACTCAGGTCCTTATAAAGTTCTAGACAGGACCGACAAAATTTACAAGCTGGTTATGAAAGGTAAAGAGCAAACAGTAACTATAGAAAGGCTGAAGCCAGCTTATATGGTTGCTGATGGACACCGCACCTCTGACGTCACACCATCACAGCAAAAAGACGAACCTGGGACAAGAACGCGATCGGGAAGGAGAACTTTGTTCCCTAACTATTATCGCCCATCCTAGGATGGTCTCTGGGGGAGCCCTGTAGGACAACCTTTTTATACGTTTATTTTTCTATACATATTATTGACATTGTCATTCTTATGTTAGTTATCGAAATTATTTTCTGTATTTTATTCCAAAACTAGTAATTAAATAATTGGTCTTTAAACAAAGCCTATTCGTGTCCTTTCCGTTCTGTACCTTTCAACCAAATTTGGTTGATCCGTCTAATGCAGCATTATTAAGAGTTGATAAGTTAATCGTTGTTGTAGTTTGTATGGACTGCGTGAACTTTTATTTGCTCTTTAAGTTAATAATAATTTTTAAGCTATACTTTTAGATATAGTTATATCGGCAGATTCGCCAGACGGAAACACACATTGTATCTCCCCGAGCGAAGCAGGTTATGCTTGTACATACATACATACATACATAACTTCACGCCAGTTCCCTTGCGGGGTAGGCACGAACAACAGTGCGCTATTTAGACTTATTCTTACACACCTCACTTGCTTCTTTGACATTCATAACTCTTGTCATGCACGCTCGTCTGTTCTTAAGGCTCCTGACATCACCTTCTGCTAGTACACGATCAATTTGATCATGGAAGGTGTGTCGTGGCCTTCCACGACTTCTGCATTCATCCACTTTTACATTGTATATCTGTTATGCTTGTAGTATGGGTAATATACATCGGACCCTTCTGAGTCCGATCCCAAACGCCTAGACCATAGTAAATAATGGAAAGTTCGTTTATGAGATTTTATCGTGCCAGGAATCGAATCCGGAGCCTCTGCGGTCCAGTGGACTCGATCAGGAAAGACTTATCCCGCTCAATCACAGAGACCAGTAGCTATCTGATTGCTGCAAGTATTGTTTTTAAATATAGATTTGTACCGTGACCTAATAAAATAATTGATTAATCTCCTCCAAGCCATGAAGCTTCTTGCCAAGGTCACTTCACATCTCAACTTCTTGTCGATAACCAAAAACCTGGTTTAAACTTCGCACAACAATATCGAACTTCCACACAAGTTGGAAATCTTAACAACCCACAACAAAGTTGATTAATTTCAACCGCTACCCTCGCCCCAAGTTTTATACATTGCCCTCAATTCAAAAACAATATAGGTAAAGTATTCATGACAAATCGTTGTCTAACGAAGAGTAAGTGTGCAAACAGACCGTCTTTAGGGTAGAAGCCGGCTGCATGAGGGAGTGACTGGGATATCAGTTGAAAAAGATACGGGTGGGGTTTCATTGAAAGAGATTTTGGATACGTATATCCTATGTATCCATATAGAATTAGTTTTAGGTAAGAGAAAATTTGAACTTTTCAATTTATTAAAATATCAAGATTTGTCAAAGGAAACATATATAGCTTGCCAAAATAAGGTTAAAAATACACACAAGTAAAGGTTATTTTTATTAATGTTTAATACATCGTCAAAGAATTGTTGATCGAAGATCGTCATGATTGTTTTGTGTTTTCATAATGTACACTGCCAAATTAAACATCTCTGCATAAAATATATAAATGGAAATATTTTATAAGAAGTAAGGTCGCGAAGTATATGTAATAATATGTTGAAATATGATGTCAGGAGCCTTAAGAACAGACGAGTGTGCATGACAAGAGCTATGAATGTGAAAGAAGCAAGTGAGGTGTGCAAGAATAAGCCTAAATGGCGCTCTGTTGTTCGTGCCTACCCCGCAAGGGAACTGGCGTGAAGTTATGTATGTATGTATGTTGAAATAATTCATAGATATCTAAAATTAGGCGGGATTATGATTGGTTTGTATGATAGTAGTTCATAACAGTAAAACTGTTCTTTATATCCAAATAAAGAATAACATACTCCGGTCAACTTCAAACAAAAATCAAATTCCCGAGAATAATAAATGTTAGTTATTGTTCTGAGCAAAATACTGAAAATCAAATATAATAGTGTGATTGAATTTACTGAAGGAGGTTATGGCGATAAAAATCAAACAATGAACTTTCATAAGAATATCGCTTACACAGGCAGCATACCATTTTTCGAAATAGGGTGCGTAAAACGCAGTTTAGATTGATAGCTGATGCAATTCGAAATAGACTTAGATTTACTGACGATAAATAACATTGTATTACGGTGATGGACTACAAAATCGGTGTAATTGCTTAGAATACAACAATATACGCTGAATAACATTTAGGAAAAGCGTTAAATGTTGCAGAAAAAGCCGTATATAGTCGCTCGTGGCAGGATAAGCGAACTTTAAACATTTGTATAGCAAAATTGAACATCTATTTTGGATAAAAATAACGGCGTAGGAAGCAGTACAGTCTTTATCTAAAAATATAATATATCTGTAAGGCAATATTTACGTGCGCATATTAAATTATATGTTGCTAATTCAGATAATTCATTAGATCAGATAGGAGTATATAGTAAAGCTACTCTTCTCAGAAGTTTACTTATACCTCAATACGATTAAACTCTAGTCGGGGCTCTGTGTCAGCATTAGAGTAGATAGCAATTCAGTAGACATATCTTCTAGCTAAAAAGCCGCTGAATTATATAGCAACAGCGGCACTTGGAACTTCGACGTTATCGTCTCTCTTGAGTATGGTGTGCAACCAATTGACGACATTAGATTGTTATATCCCTATAACCATACGTTGCAACTTGTAGAACAGCTCTCACTTTTAAAGAAAGTGAAAGATAAAAAGTATGAGAATGAAAATTGATTCAGAAAGTCTCCCTCGGCCTCGACGTTCCTGCGATCCATCTGTTTTTATTTAAATATACAGAAAAGTACTTGTGACGTACGTAAGACCGCAGGGCAATTTCTTAATCGCTGGCGTGGAGAAGAGACAAATCACCGGCACCACACTGCAGTGAGTTGCGGTGCAGACCCCGAGGGACCATCGCCACTAGTCCCCTGCACTGCAACTGGTATGGTGTAATTCTTAAAAGAAAGGCGTTTAATAGTGCCAATTATTATTGATTCAAAAAATCTGAAGATGTTATTCGATTGATTAACTATTTTATACATGTTCCGATTTGATTAGTTTTGATATGCGTACTTCAAATATAAGTATTTTATTAATATTAGATAAATTGGCTTGATTTTCTTTGTGCTGATCATGAGCAATGATATTGAATATGGTCTGTATTTTCAAATTCAAATATGTTATAATATACTAATTATAATATTGCTATTTATGAATGTAAACGGTAAAATAATTTTTAACTTACGAATTCCATCTGTCTTTACAAAATGTAACATAAAGAGCTTGTATAAATATTTTTACACCGTTCTAAATGTTTTAAGCTTGTTTAAAGATGCCAAAAAAAAAAGCATTCACAATAAACAATTTCAGTGAAAATCAATAGTTGATTACTTCCTCTACTTGTATGATGGTTATTTGAGCTGATTGATGTTTAAAATTACGCTCCATAATATCTAATCGAAATATTTTAAAAAAATACATAAGATTGGAATAAATCTTTCTGTAAAACACTGTTCATGGTTTACATTATTAACATAATTTCTCATAACCAGACACATCAATTTTGACCCAAATTTCCTAATCAACTTTGAACAGTCATTAGAATTTCTAAGGATTACAAATCGACGTCGCTTTTATTTTAGACTATACTCGTCAGGGGACAACTGCAAATTGCGGTAAAATGGGTTGTACAGCTCCCTGCTACAGACTTTGACGGATGTATAGACGCGTGCACACCCAATAAAGTAATGTATTTGTCGTTTATGCAGACGTTTTTACCTAATAGTGATTAGGGTGAGGGAGCTTATTTATTTTCTACTTTAGATTATTAGCTGCTTCTCAGTCGAGAAAATATAAATGTAAAATGTTTGTATGCATTTGTTGGTAGAATGTTTTTTTATGTAGCCACTACAGTTCTCCACACGGTTTTGATTGTGTCAATTTGATTCAATCAATCTGTCATTCACATCGCATTCTTAACTTATAGATGAAGGGTTATGAACTTATGAGCAAGCAAATACAAGTAAGAAAGTTTTGATTTAACACGATTTATTACACTTTTCAAAAACATGAGCACACAACAAACGCAATTGTCGTTTTCAGAGAGCACGGAATGAGGGGGCCGAGAAAACAGTGTTGCCAGTATGAAGGCTAAAGTGAATCCAGTTATTAAGTGATAATTTTAAACAGATATTTTGTTTATTTATTACCAAAAGAATATTAACTCTAACAAGGCCACCATCCCATTTTTCGGGATAAACTTAAATACCTTATGTTAATCTTTCTTGTCAGAGCTATATGATTTCTTGATGATAGTTGACTTGTTCAGCTCCCACCCATAAATTCCGAGTTTTCTCTTCTATTTTTCTGATTAAAGTATTGAACTTTCCCATTAACTAATGTACACAAAAACAACTTTCACCACTATCGAATTATTCCCATGGACATGAAGAAGTAACAAATGAATATCCAAATAGTCGCTTTTACTTATAATTATAATTATAAATTACAGTAAGTTTTAATTTCATTATAGTAATGGCAGAAATCAAACTTCTGGCCTCTAAAGACTACGGACTTTTGAAGGGCTTGCGTGGAACCATGAAAATGCTAACTCGTAGAACCCCCTTGAATTTCATGTCAATGTGACGTAACCTATTATTATTAGTAGTAATCTTTATTTGATTATTTCAAATCATATTTATTTTGCATTTACATTGCGTTATTTTATATACATTTAAATGTTGATATTTTCACGTGTGATAGCCATAATGGCGTGCAAAATGATTAATATATGCAGTACAATTTAATTATTATTAGATAAAGTAAAAAGAGTACTTAAAACGCCGCAAGCATGCATCTATTGGCAATGGATACATATTTGTGGCGTTCGAAACTCTAGGTCCTTGGTGGTTTTGATAGAGGTCTCACCTGACCAAAAGGCTGGTCTGTACTCAGGGCAACGCATCGGCGTTGCCATTCATTCGCGGAAATGCGGCCAGCGTTTTGGACACGTTCCCAACCGACAGTGATTTGGGACTTATATATTATTTGTAAATTTTTTTTTGTTAGAAAGTTGTACATAGTTTTATCCGTGCAGGAACGGAGAAAGAATACAATTTCCCGCGGCCGGTCGGCCTGTCGTAAGAGGCGACAAAACAACCCACAGTCAGGTGGTAGGACATTTACCCGACTGGATAGCTACTACCCCTGGTCTAAAGTATGTCGCCATAACAACCTTGAGTTGTGTTCCGGCATTAGTGGCCAGGTTCCAGTCTCCCTTAAGAGAACTGCAGCGCATTTGTAGCACCTTTGGTGTTTCAAATATCCATAGGTGATGGTAACCGCTTCCCATCAAGTGAGCCGTCTGCATGTCTTTTTTTTTTTTTTTTTTTTTTTTTTTATTGCAGGAGTTCAGCAGACAGGCAGACGGCCCACTGGATGAAAAGCGGTTACCATCGTCTATGGACATTTGCAACACCAAAGGTGCTACAAATGCGCTGCTGCTCTCTTAAGTGCGTCTGGAACCTGGTCACTAATGCCGGAACACAAATCAAAGTTGTTATGGCGGCATGCTCTAGACCAGGGGTGGTAGCCATCCAGCCGGGCAAATGCCCTACCACCTGTCTGCTGAACTCCTGCAATAAAAAAAATATATTCTACAATTTATTAAATTATATAGTTTAAACTTTAAACATTTACTAATAATAATCAAATCCCAGAAATTCAATTTGTGCCACAAAGCATTTCATTTCATAGATGGGGAAAGCCGGGCGTGCATTGAACTTGCAAAGCTTCAATCACACGTCCTCACAGCTTTCAAAGTGTCTCTTTGTCAAGGTAATGAATGACGTTACAGGTTGCGAGTAAAAACATGTTTTCAGAATGGAACTTGTTAGCTGGAACTAAAGCATTCCCAATGCGGAATTTCAAATCTTCATTCTCGCTCCTATTTGAATATTCATGTGCCTGATATTGTACCTGACTGTTATTAATTCTAGACGGCCTCTATGGTTGAGCGGGCCAAGCCTTTGCCGGCCTACCTCATTGCAACGCAGAAGCTCCGGGTTCGGAAACGAATTTTCTCCGTTATTTACTATGGTCTGGGAGTCTGGGATCGGCTCCAGAGTAGTGTGTTGTATATTATTACCCATAACATAAGCGTTACTTACTTAATTTGGGGATAAACAATATGTGTGTTTGTCTGCCGATTATTAATTCTGCACAATGTCACCAGAAACTCATATCTTGATAATTGAGGTGGCATATTTTCATATTTCCTTTTTTTTTAAATGTGAAACATATTATATCTCATATACATAAAATTCCCAGTAATTTAATGATTCTACTAGCCCCTTCTACTACTAAACTAGTTTGCACTGTATTTTAGGGGTTAGAATCCTCTCCCTTAATGTAAACAAAATAACATTCAATACATCTAACATTAAATTGTAAAGTATAATACAGAAATAAACACGTAATAATATATATATCAAATATATATTCTAAGAGTTATGAATGTCAAAGAAGCAAGTGAGGTGTGTAAGAATAAGCCTAAATGGCGCTCTGTTGTTCGTGCCTACCCCGCAAGGGAGCTGGCGTGAAGTTATGTATGTATGTATGTATATATTCTAAGAAAAGTCAATGTTTGTGTTTATTTGCCTGTTCATCTAAATTAATATCAAACTAAAACTAACTTAAAACATATAATTAAATACTAAAAATAAATTAACTTATAAATTAAACTATACAATAAATTAAACTAAAAATAAACTATATATACAAACTAAAATTAAAGTATAAAATCTAGTTCTAGACCGCTCTCAGTCGGAAACGTGCCCAAAAGACTGGCCACATTGCCTCTCTGAATGGCAATGCTGATGCGCTGTGCGAGGTATAAACCAGTCTTTTGGTCACGTGAGACATCCACCAGACGTTTGACTATGTCCCGATAAAGCTTGTGCGCCTCAGGCCCCCATGGTCCCAGGGTCTCGACCCCAAAAGCCGCAAATATGTAGCCATTTCCGATGGCTGAGTATTTGCGGCGTTTTAGGGCCTCCTGTTGTGCAGCAGCTGTACCGGCAGACATGCTAGTAGCTGGAAGATGGGACGCTGCCAAAGTATCGACGCAAGACGCGTCCCATACTAAGGGGCGACCCATCTTCCAGGGCACCAATGACATACCATCGGGTCTCCTGCCATCGTCGCGGCACAGGCCGTTCGGTTCTAGGACGGCAGGTACCCCGGCGGTGACAAGAGCCCGACGGATTATGTCATTAAGTGTTGCATGACGTGAAATTCTGCCGGCACTCCTGCTACACGATAACCCATGGTGACCGAGGCGCTCGACCTTATCTCCGCACTGACAGCGGTGTGGAACAACACAGGCCGCCCCTAGGCGAATGCAAGCACTTATTCTAAACGCGTTATCGTCTAGAAAAGTGCCCAAATTCGCCGAGGGGAGTGCCTGCAGCCACAAGCCAGACTCCCAACGCGAGACAGCTAGGAGACGAGCACGCTCCGTCTCATGGGCACACGTATCCAAAAGATTTTTATGCACCAATGAGCAAAGCGGGCCGTCCCATAGCTTCTGTGACTTTAAATTTATGGGTAAATTTTGATATGGGCAGACCACAGACCAGGCATTTCTGGCCTCAGTCAAATACAGGACCTCAAAGTCACCAAGTGACGGATTTAATATTTCACCAATGAGGTCCTTTGTACTGTACACTGAGGACAGAAAGGCGGGTAAAGAAACTGCAGAAATTTTGCGTATACCCAAACCTCCATACCTTATTGGTAGGGAGGCTTGAGTCCATGTACGGTCATCAAAAGGAATGTTGAAAATCGATGAGAGCGAGTACCGAATAACATTATCCAAAGTTTTTAAAATATTTTGGTTTTGCCATATAGGACAGCATCTCAAAATATATATAAAATTTGGCGTAAAAATACAGTACCGAATAATATAATATGCGCTATGTAGACTTATACTTTTTAGGTTTTCTATCTTTGACTGGAAATTTTGAATTTTGTTACTAACGAAAGTAGAAAAAGACTCCTCAAAAACGGGGCACCCAAGGAGGCTGAGGCTATTTTTGTCAACAATTTTAAAATTTAGTCCCAAACTTTGAAAATCTGATATAATATTATGGATATTTGGCACCTTGTCACTGAAATATATCTCACATTTTGAATAATTTAGCTCTAAACCAATTTTATCAAACTCGTAAATTAAATATTGTATATCTTTTTTAAGAGTATCAATGTCTCCTCCAAGGGTGCCGTCGTCGAGGTACCATACGTTGAATTTAGAATTTAATTTCTCTATAATGGGATGAATGGCGAGTGAAAATATGGCCGGCCCAAGGGGGTCCCCCTGCTGGCAACCGGTTTCTGAAAAAACTTTATGATTTTGGTACATTAAAATTGATTTATCACAGTAGCATTGGTGGATAAAATTGAAAATTCTTGGGGACTTATCACGCACTTGAGCCAGCAAGGTGGCCCTGTTGACCGAGTTAAAAGCGTTTTTTACATCCACCTTCAGAAGAGCTTGGCAACAGTCTCTGGACGCAAAGGTTCGAAGTGAATGTACCGCCGCCTCGCAGCCGCCCTTTACGCCAAAGCCTAATTGGCGTGTTGCAAAATAGGATGAGCTTAAATCCGCTATCTCCCGACAGCATATCTTGGCGGCAAGGCGGCGGTATGTAGTACCGACTGCTATAGGGCGTATGCCTCCGTCTTTTTTATTTAGGGCACATAGATTGGCACCGTATAAAGTTGGAACAACGTCGTTATTTACTGCACCTGAAAGCATTAGGTTAATTAGGTCTGTTATGTCTTTCAGAAGAGTCTCGCCAGCTGTGCCTGTACTTCCTCCCAACAAATCCTTTAGGTGTTGGGGGGTCAAGCCATCAAGCCCACCGGCTGAACCACTTCTGAAAGACATAACAGATGTAAAAACCGATTTTGGTGCTGCAACTAGGCTTTCTTCCAGACATACTAAGCTGGAGCCTAGAGCTGCATCTGAATGTGGATGTTTTTCTTCTAAAGCCCGCAGAGTGGTCTCGTTATTGGGAGCAATGGTGTCGTTGGAAAACAGAATTCTAGCCGCCCCCTTGATGTCTCCATCAGAAAGTTTTGCTTCCACAAATCTATTGAGTCGGTATGTAGACTCCTTGTCAGTTTTTCTAATATTACTATTTGTACGAAGATCATCTAATTCTGGAAGATTTTGGCAGCGTTTTTTAATTTTAGTTGTGAGATTTCCAGATTCATTGTGCTTAATGTTTAAAATTTTATAAGGGAGCTGTAATAAATCCTCCCAGGCTCGTAAAGAATTTAAAGTTACAGTATTTCGAATAAATTTAGAAAAAATTTGGCATACCGAAATTCTAGCTCCTCGTGGGATTCTTTTTATAATTTGGACCGAATGTTTTAGTCTACTTAGGTTTTCCGAAAGGGTAAAAAGATTAATATTGGTAGAAAGAGGTTGTTGGGACGTGGCTGAGCTTGATAATACATCTTGTTCCCTGTGGGCTTTGCCGAAGTGAATTTTCAAACCTCTATTACCTTTGAAATAACGAGCCTGTGAGCATTTAGGACACTGAACTAGGTTCTCCAACGACGCCACATCAGGTTGGGACTGTGTCATAAAATGCAATACAATTCAATTAAAGATAAACAGAACTTACAAATAATCTATAAAACATGTTACTACAAGTAATATAATTAAAAAGTGTAAAGTAATACCTAAATTATAGTTCGCCTTAAAAAAATAAAAAAGAAGAACTAAGACTATAGAATTAAGAAAAAAAAAATTGTTAAAAATGGTGAGGGAGTTTCACAAAGTCTGTTTCCTGATTCAAAATGATCTTGAGAGTTGAAATTTAGGAGGTCCTTAGGCCAGGTGAATCTGGCATGCGATGAGTTGTGCATTGGTCGGGTTCGGAGACAAGTTTGCTTGCATCTTTTAGCCAAAATGATACATTCATCGAAACACTGGATTTTTCATATATTTGTTGAGGCGGAAATGTCTGGTACTAACATGAACAGAAACAGAGGTATATTCTCAGAATTTTTGTGATCCACTAGATACGTATGATAGTTTTTTGCATTGTTCACTGATTTGCAGAAAGTAATATTAAGCGAAATATATTTAATATTTGATAAATATTCAGGAAAATTTTTAAGACAGTTTTCAGTTTGACGTTCGGTGACAGTTCAGACTTTTAAGAATATCAATAGTTTAAGCACATTGATTGTTTTTATCTCTAGTCTATAAATTTTAAATATCTAACAGCACAATCATCTTCATACCCAGTAGTTCCTTTGGTATGTTAATTTGTGTAAGGTAGAAGCTGAATTGCTTCATAAAGCTATGTAAAATTCTGATCAAACACACCCTTTGTGTTCCGACAGACGCAACTTTGTGTCTTTGCATAGGTGGCTCCACCTTGACTGTTTTAATTAAGCCGAGAAACGTTTTGTTTGATATTCTATTATCATTATTCCACAATTTTGTGTCCGTCTATCTATATAGCTATACTATACTCAAATACAGAACAGTTCTTAGAATTTTGTATGACAAAATATTGAAAACGGGGAAGGAAAATATGATTTACTATGCCAAAGAAAGTATAAAATAAAGAAAACTTAACTAGTTATATTGTATTCTATCTTCAATTCCTTATGACTATGAACAGAATACTTAGCCCAGGCATCGTCTTCTATGAGAATTGTTAAATTCAATAATTATATAAAAAGATGAAAAGCTTATTATCATAATTCTAATTATATCATTTTCACTTTTTTTGTCTATTTCCAGTTTAGAATTGATCTTATATACAACCATTATAATTACCTACGTTCTAATCTAAAGTAGACTAATAAGTAGGCAATTTGAATCTGGTCTGAAATGATTGAAAATATTGATATTGAGAATGCATTCGTTTGAAAATGCTATTCTTATTGTATCAACATATTAAACGGTAAAACACTTCATTAAAGCTTCGACTCACACCTAGAGGTCACGAAAATGCTAATATATAACTTTTTTTTATTTTTACGCAGGAGTTCAGCAGACAGGCACACGGCCTACTTGATGGAAAGCGAATACCATCGCCTATGGACATTTGCAACACCAAAGGTGCTACAAATGCGCTGCTGCTCTCTTAAGGGAGACTGAAACCGGGTCACTTATGTCGGAACACAACTCAAGGTTGTTATGGCGACATACTTTAGACCAGGGGTGGTAGCCATCCAGTCGGGCAAAGGCCCTATCACCTGGTTGTGAGTTGTTTTGTCGCCTCTTAGGACAGGCCGCGCGGCCGCAGTAAATTGTATTATATCTCCGTTCTTGCACGGATAAGACTAACTAACTAAAAATACGGATAACTTGCAGCATTTAAGATTAAAACCAATTCCAGTAACTCCAAAAGTTATGTTATAGGAACAGTCGTTTCAGAAATGTTTCCTGTAGGTCCTTGTTGCTTTTTAACTTAAGATTATTAATACTTAATTGTTTTTCAGATTTTCCCTCAATAGTTATAATTAAATACCTGAACGTTCTAAACTTCGCTAATATAAATAAAGTCCCCTGTGTAACAAATCCCTCAAATCCTTCGGGAGCAATATCGTCCCCAATACTAGGTAATGCCGAGTTAAACTCAACATCAGCTAATAACTCTTTCGCAATATGTTGCGCTCTAAATCCGCAACTTCGAGGGTTCAATTGCCTTTCTGATTAATTACTTCGCTCAACTTTATTAAGACGCTTAAAATGTAAGTTCACCTGGAGAAGGAAGTAGAGGAAAATGCAGGGCCGTCCTAAGCATACCGGCCCCGGGGTGCGAAAATCACTTTGCACAATTAAAATATTTCATTTTTAAGGCTCCTGTTGCCGCAAAAGGTCGAAAATGGTTGCAACCCATTTTCGACGGTACAACTTTTCGTTGGTAATAACTAATTAATAAGTTAGCAAAAAAATTTGCATAAATCTTCACGATATGAGACGTAACGTGGTTTTCTCGTGATTTTTCTATAGTTACTTATTAAGTTAAAAAAAAACACGAATTCACCTCCAAATTATTGATATGAAACCATTTTACTCCTATTTTTATCAAAACAGGATGAGGAAAATATCTACATATTTATAAAAGAGAGATAAATATAATATAATTGTTTTTTTTTAGATTTTACATTATTTTATTCACAATAAAATAATAATGCATCCGAAAAACAACCGCGTCTATGGAATCTCCGCTATTATCCGAAAAAATTGTACCGAAAATTTTTTAAGGGCGTTGGCATTGCTACCAGCCTTATGGATCCGTCATGTCCGTCCGACTGTTTTTGTATATCACAATCATTTATCACGGAAACTACTGGATTTCTTCTTCCTCAGGCAATCAATGTCCACCGCTGACGATAGGCCTCCCCAGGTCTGCGCCACATGTCCCGGTCTCCCGCTTTCCTCATCCAGCCCTTACTGAGGAGACCTTACGCAGGTCGTCAGTCCACCGGGCTGGAGGGCTTCCAATACTACGCCGACCGAGACGCGATCTTCACTCTATTTCTTAGAGTCCCTGTCCCGTTTGCTCCAACTCCCGTCGATCCTGCGACAGACGTGACCGGCCCACTACCACTTCAACTTGCTAATTTTGTGAGCTGGATTTATATAAATGAGATTTGACTTCACTGAAAATCATGTTTTGAAATACTTTTATTGAAGTCAATCCATTAGCTTGTGCCTCTTAGGTCCTTGCACCCGGGTGCCACACAGCCCTTGCGCCTCCTGGAAAAGAACGGCTCTGGGATAATGGATTAATCTAAATAATAATTTCATTGCCTTTCGCAACAATACATCTGTTGTTGTTATCGCATAGTGCTGTAGTATCTAAATAGGTAGACAATGCGCAGCTTTCTTGGTGTCCATGTCTATCATATCGTCTACCCAAGATGACAGCTCGCCAGCGGCAGTGCAAGACCTTGTAACAAAATTTTTTGGCGAAATTATTTTTTTCGTCCATTTATTAGCAATTTATACTTATATGTAACAATTTTGTCGAAGAAAATAGAATTTAAACTTCATAAAATGAAATAAATTCTAATATTGTTTATGTATAAAAATAAAATTTTAAAATATCATCCTATCATACTTTTAAAATGACATTATATTTTTAATTTTAATTAATGTTTGAATAATAATAAATAATTCAATCGCTATTTGACTCCTTTTACTTCTACAAAACTATGATGTTATAATTTTATGTACTCGTACAAAATTTTTGAAGCCGCGACGATTTGTAAGATGACGAAATGTGACTCATTTGATTTGGCTGTCGTCTACCTTAATGCCACGTGAGTGTTAATTTAAATATTCATGAACCATCCTCTTCTTTCAACAAGAATCTTTTATCGACAAAAGAATGTTTTTATGATTCGTTTTCCAAAAGGAGCTCCGCATCACGGCTACCGAGTAAAACTACTTAGCCCCGGGCGTCTACGGGGCTAGTTTTAATAACTCGATATTCTCAACCCCCATGAAAAACAAGGGGGGCAACTCTTGGGAACTTATGCCGGGCGCTTCTTCCCACGCGACGCAAACATGAAGGTCCTTATTGAATGCAAACACCATTAAACTGCGCTGCCTCAGGCTTTATTCTTTGCTACGCTGTTTTTTATCGATGCTATTGAATAAAGTATTTAAGTATTGTTTATCATGAGTTTCTACCTATACCTGTAGGTATACAATAAAAGAATATAACTTAAATATAAAAATATATTTTAGTTCTTACACAATTTTAAATAATATCTCCCTCATTCATAATAGTTATATGAGGTTTAGGGCCTTGTTAAAATGAAGTTTAAAAAAATGTATTTCATAATTGCGAAACTGAAATCAGAAAGCCATTATGAACATTTTTGAACGCATTTTTAAAGAGCCTATAGATTTAGTATAAAGGAGTTACACACATAGTTGAATAGGAATAATAATATTAATGTATTTATTAATAACGGGTTTTGCTTTAGCATTTGTGTTTGATGCACAGGCATACAGTTCAAGTTTATTTGTAAATAGGTATACACTGTTTATTCTGCTATATGAAATTTCATTTCAAAGATCTTGGATTTCAAAGGAGCAAAATCAAACAGAAATATCACAGGTGCGCAGTCTAATAATCTTGGCTTTTCCTTATTTGAAATGAAAATCAAGTAAACCATGAAACGTATTATTTGTAAGTGCAAATAAATATGAAACGTTGATGAAAATATTTTTTCAACACACTTGCTCATAAAGTGGCTCTATGGTCACCGCAATTAGGCACAGAATGACACCCATTATCAAACTGTGAGTAAAAAACATTATAACTCACTAGTGAGTTATAGATATTTTTTTTTAATTTTATTGTTGAGTTGCTTTGTTCTTAAAAAAGTTTTTATTCAAAAAAAAAGATCGTGTTCTATAGAACAAATAAATTAATGTTCCTATTGCTTGCTCATTTCATGCAACTTCTTATTTAAATAGATAATTTTAACTCGTACGTGTTTAATAAATAAAACTTTCACTCATATATAACTTTTTTTTATCTACTAAATAAAATGAGTTTTTGTTGTTATTTTATTCACAAGTGTGTTGAAAAACGTCGTATGATACACGTGTGTATTGATGATTACCCTCCTCGGCTCTCTTAAGACCCTCGCCTACGGCTCGAGTCTCAATGGCGCCTCGGCGGTAATCACCAATGTTACACACTAGTACCATAATGTACTATTATTTATATTTGAATCAAAATTAACCTTAATCTTCTAATATATAAAATTCTCGTGTCACAGTGTTAGTTACCATACTCCTCCGAAACGGCTTGACCGATTCTCATGAAATTTTGTGTGCATATTGGGTAGGTCTGAGAATCGGACAACATCTATTTTTCATCCCCCTAAATGTTAAGGGTAGTCCACCCCTACTTTTTTAAATTTTTTTTGATTAATTTTTATTTTTTTATTTTTTTAGCATTAAAAAATAAAAACAAACCTAAATTTTCACCCCTCTACGATCCACCCCTATTTTTCATTTGTTAATTATAAACTTTAATTTTTTGGCAAGATTTTTAATATTATTTTGTCATGACTTAGAATAAAAAAAATATTTTACTCTTTTAGATTCACAATTAGAACCGGTAGGTGGCGCTGAGATCGGGTTCTGGAATCCTCCTAATCACCTGGAGAGATTTTGTTTTTGTGTGTTTGAGTGGGTACCCGGTTGGTTTAGATTCGCAATTAGAACCGGTACGTGGCTCTGGGATCGGGTTCTAGAATTTTATTTTTTAAAGGCAGGACAACGTCTGCCGGGGCCGCTAGTTTAATATAAAATTAATTTTGATTAATTTATTTCATTTAATAAAAAAAAAACGACTGATCAGTGCAATAGACGCCCGGAAAGCTGGAACTTACCTCGCTCAAAGAATAATACTAATTACCCCTTGCATCTAGCGAGTTGATGCTCCCAGCCTGGTAGCATTCTAGGTACTGGCCTGTGGCAGAGATTTGGTTGGGCTTGACGGATTTAAGTTTAGATTTATTTATTTTTTATTTTATATATTTGTAAGTTAATTCCTATATTGATTGATTTAATCGTTAGTTCAAATTGTGGGAGTAAAATTTATAACGTCAATTACTATAGTTGTTCCATTAAAATCCAGTGTTTTTAGAAGCGAAAATCTAATCTATAACTAACTCTACATAATTTATGGATTAAAATAATAGTAGGTCGAGATGTATTGACCGAGATAGGCTGATTCCTACCTCGGACAACGGATCAATATGGTAATCCAGCGACGAAACGTAGTCGTCTTCTAGGCACCTTACCTATAGAACACGGTGACCTAGGCTTAGTATTCTACTTATAGTCGTCAGGATTATAAGTAAAATATAAAATATATAATAAGGAGTCAGGTCTCTGGCTACAGGCACTGTCTTTGGCTAATCTTGGCACACTTTTGGATGACGCGACTTTCAGAATCTGTGCCAGCGTTCACAATTTCCCGACACGCGGCACGCAACGACATCATTCGCCGGGCTCTTGTCACCGCCCGGGTACCTGACGTTTTGGAACCAAACGGCTTGTGTCGCGACAAGGGCACGAGATCAGATGGGATGACGCTGATTCCCTGGAAGATTGGCCGGCCCTTAGTGTGGGATGCTACTTGCGTCGATACTCTAGCGGCGTCCCATCTTTCAAGTATGTGCTCTACCGTCGGTTCTGCTGAAGCCGAACAGAATGCCTTCAAGCGCCGCAAATGTGCCGCTATTGGAAATGGTTACACATTTGCGGCATTTGGGGTGAAACTCTGGGTCCGTGGGGTCCTAACGCTCTAAAGCTCGACAGTGACGTCATCAAACGTTTAGTAGAAGTCACACGCGACCAGAAGGCTGGCGTCTATTTTGCTCAAAGATTAAGCGTGGCTATACAACGTGGCAACGCCGCCAGCCTTTGGAAATGTTCCCGGTAAGTGACATTGGTTTGGGACCAATATTTTATCTTTTATATTTTTCTTCTTGTTTTATTTAGTTTTAGTTTTTAATATAGTATAGTTTGTAGTTTATTTTTAAGTTTATATTGTATTTTTCATCAATAAAGTTAATATTTAGTGAATAAGTTAAGTTTTCTTTATTGTATTAATTTATAATGTTTTAGTTTAATAAATATGTAATGTAAGTAATTGTAATAAAAATAATAGTTTTACTAATTGATTGACCTATAATTTCAATAATCCTAAGGGAAAGCCTTTATTTTGGACACGGAAGTTCTACGGAATTGTTTTGCTTTTGAAAGATTCATTTTTCATTGTTGAAAAATGATGGTATATTACTCAAAATTTTTGAAATTACCCAATGTCAAAAATTTTAAGTAAGACGACTCATGTTACGATATATTCTAAAGTAATTTCCATTTATAAAAGAGCGGGCAATATATTACCTCATTATCATCATAACTTTAAATGTCATAACTTGTTACGTTGTTATTGTTAGTTGATTTGACTGTGTCAACTACAACTGTCTAACAAGTATTGTTATCATTCTAATTGCTGTTACTAAAATCGATTAACATATGTGTTGTAAAAGCATGCTTGTGGCAATCAGTCGGACGATAAATATAGCAGGAAAGAAAAGGTGGAAGCTGACTTGATAGACCATCAAGCCTGTAATTAGCAAGAGACTCCGCAAGACAGAGGTATGCTCTCGTTCGTAAGTCAAAACTCGCTTGGAGTAGCTCAGCCAACGAAGTTAGTTATAAGTGTTCTGGAACCTCAGACCGATCATGACATACGCGAATGTGGCATTCGGCCATGCCAAGCCTGCCCTTTAATAAATAAATTCATGCGCAGAGCCGTCGGTGCTCCCCTCTTTACGCGTAACGTCGACCTCCACCGCGATCTGGAGCTTCCCTCCATCAAAAACTACATTACGTCGCTCTCGCGTAAGTATTTCGATCTCGCACCGCACCATCGAAATCCGCTCGTCGTGTCCGCGTCCGATTATAAGCCTCGTCGAAAGGCTTTCGTGCGACAATCGCGTAACGTGCTGACGGATAGGGTCGACGTTATTATGAAACGGCTGGCCCGGATCAGCCCGCCCGCGGTTAGGACGGCAGGCTGGCAGGCACCGACAGACAGACACAGACGGTGGCGTTTCAGACGCCGACAATCAAGATCTCTCCACGTCCCCGCGAGGGACGCTAGGAGACATAGCCTCCCCACAGGATAGACTAGGCGTGTTGCTGGGAGGTTTCTTTCGCCGTTTCTTCTCTCCCAGTCAAAACACGTTGCGAGACGGCAGTAAGATAGCATAGGCCGCCGCGAACCACCGATCCCAGCCCGCCGGGATCTTTCCCTCGGGCTTTATATCACCCGTCGCCCGTTCTCAATTAGCGCTTTGTGTCGCCCTATGTTGGGCATCATTAAATTCATCCCCCTCTCATGGCAACAGTCCAGCCGAGGTTAAACTCCTTAGGGAGCTCCCTCGAGCAAGCCTCGGGTTCGAGCGCCTTCGCGAAGGCACTCGCCCCAGTAACCCCGGTAAAGTTGTAAGGTCTTCGGACCAACAACATAAAGTCAAGTCCAATAAAAAAAATGGAACCTCATAACCTAGTGTGATAATTCAGAATAATATTCTAAGACACTCTGTAGTGAAAAAGCTTCCTAAAGGTAAAAATATATCGAAACACCAATTTATCATGTCGATGCTGACTTATTGTCAACATAATAAATTGGGTAAACATAATTTCTTATTAAAAGATAAATTTGTCTAAAAATATTAAACGTGCCTTAAGAAGGATTTTTGTTATCCCTCTGATCATAAATTTTGGATGCAAATATTTATTAGATTAGTCTTTGCATCGTTTTAGGGCCCTGTAGGTACTTTGACAAAAAATAAAAAAATTAGGACTTAAATCTAGTATTTGCTCGTAAATTCCTGTGTGTGTATGTTCTAATTGGATATCACATATACCCACATGCATATTATCACGCCTGTTTCCAAATATGGGTAGGCAGAAACGAAAGGTTCTCCAGTTGCTACGATCTTTTCATTAATTTCTTCATATATGCACGTTTATTTGGTGGTATTTACTCGGCCATTGTTCAGACCATCTGCAATTTGATCGTGGTAAGTACGTCGCGGTCTACCGGCACCAACTCCACCATCCACACTGTTGTCACGCACGATTTGTCAAGTCTCCTTCCATCACGCACGCACGCACGCACGCTCGCAAGCAGCCGCACATACACACAAACACTAACATATATACACATGTACACTTTTAAATAATTAGTATAACTCTAAACAATAATTTCACGAACAGAATTGTATGAATTAGGAAGGAGATCCGAAGACACATATCTACCTAGTTTGAGGACCAAATATACTTAAATTATGTGAATTATGTTTTGCCCAATAAATTATTTAATTATATTGTTTAAAGAGTAAATAAAATTATTTTCGTCACGCTATTTTAAAACTAAGTATTTTTATTTTTAACGCAAGATATTTAACGCACGCTCTTTTATATGAATGTTGTTTTAGAATTTATTCTAAAATATGCCATCGACTTAACACAATACATTATTACATAAGTTTCATAAAATATTAATCATCAAATTAACGTTTCACTAAACCTCCCTTATAAATTACAATTAGGTAGATAAGAATACTATGTTACATAAAAACTGTTCGTTTTAGGCTTGTCACTAATTATTCACCAGACAGTTGTGTGTTATACATAAAAGTAGCTTAGTTAAACATTATACATATGTATAACCCCCATAGAGCCTGTTATGTTAGGACATGTCACAAAAACATGTTCGTTGCAAAGCAAACTGATACCGCCTGAGGCATTGTTCTAACATGTTGCGTTATTATATTTTGTGTGTATAAGGTTTTAGTGGTAAAGGTATGATAGCAACGCTACGTTTTCTGTATTGCAATATGATATTTTCAGTGCTAAGTTTCGTGTGTAGTTATTCATTATACTATGTATAACAGGTACAGGTTGGTCAAAAAGAGTAGAAGATAATAGGAGCGCCACTTTCGCACATTTGTTTGAATTATGGCAACCCCAACATTATGACAAGCGTAATTTTGGTACTTATCAAGTTGGTTTATTTACGATATACCAATTTTGTCAACATAACCTACGATGTTTACTTAAATAATAATGGCTATTAATTGTAAGCCAGAGCTTTATAACATCCTGTAACTGATTAACAGGACATTTATTTGATTAAAAGTAGCTAAATGCCATTACAAACCTGTCATTTAGGTTCTTTGGTAAATAACGTCAAATTATAAAGAAAAGATTTTGGCTTCAAATTCAAAAAACTTTGTACTATTATATCTTTATTTAGATATTTTCAGCGGATTTCAGATGGAACAATGTTAAGATAAAAATATTAAGGATAAATTGAACTTTGTTTGTAATTCATTGACATAAGATAGAATATAGCCAGAAGCAAAAAAAAAAACACGTCGACGACATTATGGCCAGGTTATATGGATGTGTACAGTTTGTATAATGGAAGAAAAATATTAAGAATTGTCCAAAAAAATTTAACTCGTAACACGTGCTCCAATCCGTTCTTGTTTTTATATAAAGTCTTAAAACTTTCAATCAAATTTTATAATTTAAATCATACTTTTAGTATAAAATCACTCATAAATTAAAGGTCCTATAGCGTATTTGCAATTTCATAAAATTAATTATTATATTCGTATATTTGTACGAAATCGAAAACTAACAACAATTGAGAATTTCATGAATATAAAGCTAATACATTTTTGAAAAAAATGCTTATAAAATTCACAGACGTTTCGTCTTTACTGTTTGGCAACCGAACCGTATTGAGTAATATAAGACTGTAGAAATATTATACCAAACAACTCTAACAAATATACATCAAATAATACATACTCGTAGGAGTACGTAACATAAGGAAATAAATTCACACAGAGAAGCGTGAAAAAAGCCGTCGCGTCGGTAGGCTTCGTCGCCCCATATTTATTTGGTGAATTACGTTTTATAAATGTCGTTATTTATGCAATGTGCACCTACTTTAATTCACTGTGCTGACTACAGAGTTATAACCCTCAATAATTCGAACGGTAGCGCGGCTGTGCTGAGCGACGAAATCCGCAATTGTTGGCTTGCCTTCGACCGCGTAGGCTGTTTAAGCATGACGCTACTAGTGATGGGAACTAGTTGGTTATTATATAAAATTTTGCAGCCGAAATACTAATTATTTTGACAAACAAAAAATCCCAACGAGATAGGCAACGGATCGGCTTCATTGGTGTTGTAGATGTCCATGGGCGGCAGTAACCACTTGCCACCAGGTGGACAGTAGGTCAGTTTACTTATACATACATACATAACTTCACGCCAGTTCCCTTGTGGGGTAGGCACGAACAACAGAGCGCCATTCAGGCTTATTCTTACACACCTCACTTGCTTTTTTGACATTCATAACTCTTGTCATGCACGCTTCTCTGTTCTTAAGGCTCCTGTCATCACCTTCTGCTAGTACACGATCAATCACGGAAGGTGTGTCGTGGCTTTCCACGACTTTCTTACCCAGTTTACTTATCTGCACACATAATAATTAATACTACTCTAACATATAAATGAAACTATTTTTATGCTTGTTTGTGCCTTCTTCGCAGTTTTAGAAATTAACGGATTGTTATGTTTGGCATTTACTTATTTTCGATACTTGATAGATCGAAGAATACGGATTTTAATTTATTTATGATAAAAAAATTGTTGATGGCTTATATATATTTATATTGAACGACTAGACTGCTCATTTTGTTTTATCTTGATAAGTAATTTAAATATAAAATTGCCACTGTTATAGAGGTAGAACGTGTATTGAACGACTCGCATCTGTTAGTCAAGTCGAAATATAATAAATATTACATGAAATGTATAAGAAAAACTATTTAAAGAAAAGCCTACATAATATATATACACTCTTATATAGATCTTTTTTTAACCAAGCTTACACATAAAATGTTTAAATAATAATGAATGAATATGCTTTACTGTGTTTTAAAAGATACAGTTAACAGAAATAAAATTTTACAATACAATAGGCGGTCTTATCGCTATTAGCGATTTCTTCCAAACAACCTTTAAATAGATAAGAAGTTTGACAAGAACAGTTATGTTGCATTATTCTCACTTTACCGAATCAGTATCTTGGAATAAATAAATACATGATATAACATACATTAATAAAATATAAAAATTATACCAATAAGATATATTTAAATAAAATATACAATATACTTACATTCAATAAATATAAAGCAAGAAAATAGCTTATAAAGATGACACGTTTACGAAATGAAAGACCGTAACATATTAAGTATATCGATATCCATTACTGACCCTTTTGTATCAATCGTAACCTAATATTAATGTTGGTTACAAACGTGTCCCATCACTACTGGCATCATTCTTTTCATACCAATTCTGAATAATGAATACGGTCGCATTGTACATATTTCACCGAGTCGCGTATTCTTCAGGCATAAATATATTTTTATTTGTTCTGTATTAATGAAAACAACCCAAAGCTCCGAGTTTTTGCTATGTCTAAATGGAATTTCACTGTTTTTATTATACGCAATGTTTTTGTAATTTTTTGCCAAGTTTTTCAATAGATCATTCAATTGTTTACCCTATTGCGAAATACATATAAATTCTAAAGCAAATTATAGTAAGTAAAATAGAAGCTAACTGTCATAATCTATAGTAATATTATAAAGAGGCAAAGTTTGTGAGCTTGTTTGTTGGAAGTAATCTCTTGAACAACTGAATTGATTTTGAAAATTCTTTCAGACGTAGAAAGCTACATTATACCTGAGTGACATAGGCTTTATTTAATCGTGATTAATAATATGTTTAATACGCCCAGCGAAATGAGCCCGGGTCAGCTAGTTATGACATAAAGCATGACGTGACTTATCAGGCATATTAATTTGAGATATAAAAGCTTTGAGCAATAATTATGTGATTTTAAACTAAGAAATACAATAAAGAACGTTGTGGATTGAAAGAAGATGCATTGACAAGGGTTGAGAAATTAATGTTAACATGGTTTGGACATGTAGAGAGAATGGATGGACCAACAAAACATGTCTATGACAGCAGTATGGCTGGTAAAGTTAGCGTCGGTAGATCATAACGTGCGTACTTAATTCGGCCAAACCGCAAATATTTTGAAACTAGTATCAACTAAAGAAACCTCTTACTGTCAGAGAGGCCAAATCTTTACCAACATTTAGAAATTTGTTCAGAAAACACTATTTGTCCACAAATAGCTATGTCTGATTTACGGAATATAATTATGGTAATACATTTATTATAATAACTATTATAATAAATGTATTATTGTATATATGTATGTATTTGTATATTTATTTCTTAAATTAGTTTGAGTATTTATGTATGTATCTATTGCCTTTTTCCTGCACCACCTATATCGCCTGATTCAAATTTCTTTCATTTAGGTGGCCTGGAAGAGATCGCTTTGAGCGATAAGGCCGCCTATTGTATAGCCTAGAAAATATTGTAAATAGGGTCTGTTTTTGTAATTGTATATTTTGGTGTACAATAAAGTGTTATTTCTCTCTCTCTCTCAATTTAAACAAAAAGAAATGTTATGTATAAATAGATTAATTAATGTATATTAAGCAATGGAGATCTATTGCCTCTGTCATCCAATCATGGAAAGCAGACGTTATAGTATGTATGATCATATGTATGTAAAGTATATTGTGATTTGTCTGCTATTGATCCTTCGTCTATACAAAAAAGTACCAACATTTAAGTGAAAATTGCTTTTTCTACGATAAGTAGTTAATTTATTTATAAATGACAGTTCCTGAATGTTTCTCTGTCAGTCTCTCTGTAAAGCTTGGCATGAACGGTAAAATTGAGTCAACGGCTCAAAATATATCAGTAAAATTTTTAGGCATTAAAACAAGTCAAGTTTTATCTACATTTTACAACTACTATGGATTTTTGTAATATTTGTGTAAAAGTCGTGGTAGCATAATGGCTAGCGCACGAGTCTCAAACGCAAAGGCCGCGGGCTCGATCCTAGCCGGAGCGCATGCACCACTTAGGTAGTTTTATGACCTAATGTGCAAATTGTTACAATTAGCACGTGCTAATAACAGTGAAAGAAAACATCGTGATGCAACCTGCACATCGAGATAACCGATGCGTCAAACCTGCCAAGCCGCCTTGGACAAGCGTGGCGGTGGTATACTCTCCATTCCCCCTATAGTGGGAGGCCAAAGCCCAGCAGTGGGACATTTATGGGATGTTATTACTATTACTATGGATGTTTGTTGTTATTATTACATACATACATACATACATACATAACTTCACGCCAGTTCCCTTGAGGGGTAGGCACGAACAACAGAGTGCCATTTAGGCTTATTCTTACACACCTCACTTGCCTCTTTGACATTCATAACTCTTGTCATGCAAGCTCGTCTGTTCTTAAGGCTCCTGACATCACCTTCTGCTAGTACACGATCAATTTGATCATGGAAGGTGTGTCGTGGCCTTCCACGACTTCTGCATCCATCCACTTTTGCATTGTATATCTGTTTAGTCATTCTTTCATCATGCATTCTTTCCACGTGCCCGAACCACCGGAGCATTCCTTTCCTTACCTTCACCCCGACACTCTCTTTCAGACCAACTCTCTTTCTTACTTCGGTATTACGAACGCGGTCCGCGAGCGTCACTCCGCAGATTTTGCGCAGTGCTCGCATCTCGACCGCGTTTACTCTACTTTCATGCTCTTTCTTCCATGCCCAACTCTCGCTTCCATACGTGAGCGTAGGTACCAGCACCGCGTTGTGTACGGCGAGCTGGGCCTTCTGGCTGAGGTTCTTAGCGCCTAGAAGTTTACCTAACGCTCCATTTAAACTATTCCCCAAATTCACTCTCCTTTCTATATCAGCGGTGTACCTTCCATCCCTGCTAAAAGCACATCCAAGATATACAAACTCATTCACTTGCTCCAGCATAACATCATCGACCATTATCCTTGCATTCGTTCTGGTTTCTTCTCTTTCAAACACCATAACCTTTGTTTTCTTCGCATTCAAATGTAAGCCTCTCGCCTGACAGTCATCTTTCATCATTGTGACTAGTGTTTGCAGTTCTGATGGCGATTCGGCTAAAAGCACGGCATCATCCGCATAAAGCAAGGTGCTTACAACTAGATCACTCATCCGCACCCCAACATCCATCAATCTTATTCTCTGGAGACAATCGTCCAGATATAGGATGAACAGCAAAGCCGACAGCACGCAGCTCTGGCGGACGCCAATATTGACGTCAAACCAGGGCGACAGGCTGCCTTCCACTCGCACGCATGCCATACAGCCCTCGTAAGTGGACTGCACAGCACGCATCAATTGGCCATTAATCCCATATCCGGGCAATATGTCCCAAAGGTCCTTCCGCACAACCCTGTCAAATGCTTTCTCTAGATCCACAAAACCGCAGAAAACCTTCCGGCCCATAGCCAGCTGCTTCTCTACGATATTGCGGAGAGAGAAAACTTGATCCATACATCCCCTTCCATTTCTGAAACCACCTTGTGCATCCCACAGTAATCCATCGGATACAACTCTCATTCTCTTTTCAATAATCTTCGCATACACTTTAGATGCTGTGCTAATCAAACTGATGGCCCTGTAGCTGGCGCACTCCATACGTGACCCCTTGCCTTTATACAAGGGCACGATGACAGCGCGCCTCCAGTCCTTGGGAACCTTTCCCGTCCTCCAGCACAAGTTGCATAAGGACAGGAAAGCGTCCCGGACGCAGGTTCCACCATATTTGATCATCTCAGCAGACACACTATCGATTCCTACTGCCTTTCCATTTTTCAGACTTCTTATCGACCATTCGATCTCTTCCAAAGTGATCTCGGATGCTGACTCCTCGGAGTCGGTCACAGACTCAGTCGTGGTGCCAGCATCCGGGATATTATCATACATTTCTCTAAAATATTCACTCCATCGGGCTAATACCTCTTGTGGGTTAACAAGAACGTCCCCTGCTTTAGATTTTATTCTTTCCATTCTGGAAGCTGACGAACAACCCCGAGACTTCTTAACCTCTCTCCAAAAGAGTTTGGTATTCGCTTCGAAGTTCTCCGTCAGCTTCTCTTCTTCTTTCAATTTTATTCTTTCACGCTTCTCTTTCACTAAAGCTTTGATTTCATTCTTGCAGAGGCGATAAATTTCTTTCTTCATCTCTTTCATACTGTCATTCTGTTGCAAGGAAGCAACATAATCCAGCCAGGCTTTTCTCTTTCTCTCTACGCTGGATTTAACATCCGCGTCCCACCATTCATCACCTTTCGTTGTTATGTGCCTCTTCGCGCATCCACATGCTTCTTTTGCGCTTTCCACTATACTTTCTTTCATACTATCCCAGTCATTATCCACATCTAAGTCGGAGAAGTCCGCTTTTGCAAGCCTTTCTTCGACTAGGCGCGCATACATACTCCTTACACTAACATCTTCCAATTTTTCACACTTTATTCTTTCAAGCTCCCCGAAATTGGTACGCACTCGCCAGTGCCTCCACTTCTTGAAAAGGCCCACAAACCGGCTTATCACCAGGTAGTGGTCTGTTTCAAGAGTGGGGCCTCTGTAGGCTCTTGTATCCATTATTGTGTTTCGGAGGCGACTATCAATTAAAATCAGATCAATCATACTTTTCTGATCATTCATTCTCCATGTATATTATTACAGTTCTGTACAAATCACACATTGCCGAATATTTAAAAATATATTTTATATTTTGTTGCCTTTTAAATGTAGAAAATACGCATAACTTAATTATGATTTATTTTTAAACTTTCAGATTATACATGAATCTTTCACGTTAATCAATCTGTCACGTCACTAATAATTAAGACAAAAAAGTGTTGATAAGCGTAACGTTGTCAAGAGTTACGTTTCTACAGAATTATGGTGCTTAATTTGATATTATTTTAATAAAACTACGTTTAAACGGTTTTAAGCTCGGTAATTTATTTGATTTTTGTTTTTCCGACGTTTCGGTCACTTTTCAGTGAAGACAAAGATGTCAAGTGTCAACGAGTATTGTCATAGTTTCATTTAGCCTACCACCAACTTGTTAATTTCAAATTATTTAGTTTTAATTTTGTTTATGGTTATTATTTACTCTATGGGAGCCTAATCTAATTTACTACCGCTTCGCAACATGTTATGGCTTGAAGAGAAGAAGCGGCGCAAGAAACTCTTCAGCAAACATGCCTAGCTCTAATAATTTTATATAATATTAAAATGTGTGGAAGGAAAAACGTCGGGAAAATGAAAAATCAAATAAATTATCGCGCTTAAAACCGTTTAAACGTAGGTTTGTTATGTACGCAAGTCGCGAAAACTTAAGAAAATATTAAATTATTTTGTTACTGTTAAAAAGTTAGTTCGTCAGTGGTAAAATGAAACCTGAAATGGGGCTTCTTAGAATGGCCCAACTATAGTTACAATATGGACAAAGCTGCAGGCGCTCCTAGTCACGAAGATAAACTTGCCGAATTCCTCATTTGATCGTAGTTATGTGGAAATACGCGTGTGTAGTAATACGGCGGGTTGTGTTCGGGCACCCGCTGTCGGTCGTAAAACCGAATTGACAATTTAAATTTAATCTACTTTATGGTTCGAGCGGTGACGTGTTACATACACTATTACATTTCTATTCCGTCGCATGTGTATTTTTATTAAATATTAAAACATCTAGAATATGTATTATTATAGATACGACTAGCTGTGCCCGCGACGTCGTATTTCCTACTTATAATATTAATACAGATAATAACAACAGGCCATAAACGTCCCACTCCTGGGCTCGGACCTCCTATTTATAGGGGAAAGAACGGTATACCCGCCACGCTTGTCCAAGACATATAGGCGGTTTTGACAAATTTGTTATCGCGATGTGCGGGTTAGCATACCCGCCACGTGAAGACATATAGGCGGTTTTGACAAATTTGTTATCGCGATGTGCGGGTTAGCATGTGGTACCAAGCTACCATGCTTTAATGTCCATAGACGATAGTAATCACTTTCCATTAAATGGCCTTTTAGCCTGTCTGTTGCACTTCAGCAATAAAATTGGATAAAAACTCGGTAGTCCGCGCACAACGATGGTTTCCGTAAAGGTGAAAAACATCGACTATTTAGTCGATGTTTTGTACCTGACCACGGAATAAAAAATACATTTCGTCGAAAATACCTCATATCTCAAAAACTTATTTTATTTTCGGTATCTACGTATTACATTATTACGTCTTACATATTACAAAAATTTCGAAAACAAAACAAATCTACTCATATACAAATATCTCAATAAACTTACTATCACAATTATTTATCTACCAGAGTATATAGTCAAAAGTGGTTACTTGATGCTGAAATAATTCACTCATGACAGAAGAATAGGATATCAAGTCAAAGGAAAATATGTATATATTTAAGCAATTGGTATTACGTTTAAATACAGTATAGTAATACAGAGAATTTCAGTTTATTTTCTTTTGTTGCAGGTAATCCAACTGTTAACTTGAAACCTCCCGAAAACGTTGCCTCCAAAATTTAATCAAAGTAATGTCGAAATGTCTGTGTGTTGAGTTCGCCAACGCCAAACGTAGCACACAACGTACGTCGGGTTGCGCTCTTTGGTTGCCTTTGACAAATGTGGCGCCGGCTGACCCAACTGACTCATTGACTGCTACAGTGTTGTGTATAACAGTGGGTAACATTTTTGATCAATTCAAACAAGATTTATCAGTGGAAATTAACTGGTTTCATTATAAGAGTGGAAGGCAGTAACAATAAAAAAAATGTGTGTGTGTGTGTGTGTGTGTGTGCAGTTCACACGCAGTAGAAGTGAAATAAAGTGTGACAAGGGGAGGGAGAGATTCTAAGTTTCGGGACGTCACATTCCATATATTATATCGTTAAGCTTTAAAATACGAAGTTTGAAGTATTAACGAAAAACAAAACATTTCTTACTCTATCTGTATGAGCTTAGTGTTTAAATGATTAAATATAATGTATCTATCTCTCTCTATCTCATTCTCTCGCAAGCTTAGCCCTATAGATTTATGTGTTTATCACTCTTTAGTGTCGCTTTTTCGTTTCATCGAGTTTCAAATCACAACGGTTCTAAAGAAGTTTCACTTCAAAAAATTGGCATTTTACATAAAATTGTATTTACATATTTATCTGGGTACACCAATGTTTCGATACCAAATTATCTTGTCTTACTGGGAACTAAACAACTCAAATTTATACACCTACTTTATAATTTTCGATATGTACATAATCAAATCTATTGATAAATATACGATTATGCAAGTGATTATTACAATTGGACATGTTCAGTCCTAGAAGATTTTATTCCGGATTTATATGTATGTACTTCCTATCCATTCATTTGCCTTACTACTGGTTAGAAATTAACAACCACACAAGAAATGTCAATTTAATACCAATGGTATTGTAATAAAAAATTGACAGATTTTTGCAAAATTGTAACTTTAAATGTGTTTTGGCCAATCGATATAATTATAAATTTGAAATATTTAAATTATACCGGCAGTCGACTCTTTAGAGTCACTAAATTCCACTTTGGATATTAATGACTTAGAGCTCTATCAGCTATTTCACGGTAAATATAAAACAATTATTTATTCTATTTAATAACCTGTTGCTATAAAGCCAGTTTTAATTTTTTACTGCACATATCGAACAGAGCATGCCTGCGATACATAGCCTACACTATATAACAAAATTAAATGTAACAATTTGGTACACCAACAACTACTTACAACAATAGCGTGTGTGATTTATGACAGCAGTTTGTAAATGTTGAACAAAAGATTAGGCTGTTAAGATAGAAATATTAGGGGTTTGTCTAGATCCAGACTCTTGAGAATAGAGTTATGTTTTAAAATTTATTAGTCTACAAAAAGATACAAAAATAATACATTTCAAAATAATGCTTTCATATTTATAGTCGTATATAGGACATATCTATACAAATGTAAGTAGTTTTTGGAAGTTTTATTTTTTATATATAATCAAACTAGACATCTGAAACATCAGGGGAACCAATACGTTGCCAACCTCGTCAAGGTAACAAATATTGTTACGGCATTTTTGAATTGCCACTCATATTCTTGAATTTCCAAGAAAACCCAATAACATTTTTGTTTTTTCTACACGGGTTCAAGGTTTATTCGAGTGACGCCGCGTGAATAGCCCTAATATTTACTAATATGTATAATGTGCATATTAATTCGAGTGTGCAATTTGGTTCCGTTTTTATAAATTATATAAAATACTCTGTTGTTCGTACCTACCCCGCAAGGGAACTGGCGTGAAGTTATGTATGTATGTATATAAAATACATGATACGAGCACTGCGCAAAATCTGCGGAGTGACGCTCGCGGACCGCGTTCGTAATACCGAAGTAAGAAAGAGAGTTGGTCTGAAAGAGAGTGTCGGGGTGAAGGTAAGGAAAGGAATGCTCCGGTGGTTCGGGCATGTGGAAAGAATGCATGATGAAAGAATGACTAAACAGATATACAATGCAAAAGTGGATGGATGCAGAAGTCGTGGAAGGCCATGGCACACCTTCCATGATCAAATTGATCGTGTACTAGCAGAAGGTGATGTCAGGAGCCTTAGGAACAGACGAGCTTGCATGACAAGAGTTATGAATCTCAAAGAGGCAAGTGAGGTGTGTAAGAATAAGCCTAAATGGCACTCTGTTGTTCGTGCCTACCCCGCAAGGGAACTGGCGTGAAGTTATGTATGTATGTATGTATGTAAGTATATAAAAAACAGAAAAAATTCTATACGTTTCCTACCTATCCTGAGTTAAAAATAACACAAGGAATCTTAACTGCGTAATATAAAATATATAGTTTGAGAAAAATTAAAGCAAAATCCTTCTAAGAGTGGTTGAATTAATTGTAAGTAATTTAAAAAAATATGAAAAATGTTTAAAATGCTTCCCTATTTAAGATTGTTTTTTCTGCTCAGTAAACAAGAACCTTATCTGCAGCCACGATCTGCCTTCAACGGATCTTAGTATCAAATATTGGATCTTGTTGTAACAGATTCCTATTTCACTTTATTTTTATACCGATGAAGAATAATCTTTAAACTCTAAATAACAGTTTATCTGGTATTACATTAGGTGTTTTATATGGTACACTGCAAGCGAGTGTACCGCAGAATTGCACCAATAAATTCCTCCCGCACCTTTTTACCATAAGCAGGCGTACAAACTCACGCCACCGATATATGGTGGAAATACCAATCAAGCGGACGAACCAAAGAGTTGGACTCTTTAACGTCGTCTGTTTTTCCTGAAACATGCAATTTAGACGTCTTCAAGTCTTGCGTGAACATTTCTTTTAGGTGAGTGTGCTTTATCTTAGACTGCATTTCCACCTGACATCAGGTGCAATGTCGGTCAAACGCGAAGCTATACAATATAAAAACGTACGTTACAAATATATATATAGCGTTGCTAAACAACACAGCAACGCCGTCAGCCTTTTGGGAGCGTTCCCGATAAGTGATAATGATTTGGGACCCATACATTTTTAGTAAATATTATTCCCTAGGGTAGCCTGGTGGAGATCGCCTTTAGCGACAAGACCGCCCATTGTACTTTAATGTATGTGCAATAGAGTTATTCATTCATTCCTTGCCTTTTTTATTTAGTTTTATTACAAAGAAACAATAAAAGTCACATAACTTTAAAATTCGGGACATTTTAAAGTCAGACATTGTATGTAATGTCCGCCTGATAAGTAAATATATGCGTTAGATATTGGAAACAGGACCTGTGCCAAGAGATTGTGCTGTTTGGCAGATGGCTTGTTTATTGACTACGAGCTGGACCATATAATATAGAGATTGTGGGGTAATTGGCTGTTTCAGTTGTGGGAGCAATTATTTATGTGATCTGTAAGCAGAGACAGGCGCCAGTTATATCAGTTGTGCTCGCCACGTAGTTCGCGCAGAATTTGGACTTCATGTCTTCAGAACCCTGCAAGATATCGAATTGAAATATGACATGCGTTACTGGAGAGTTTCTTTGTGCTTTTTCAAAATAGGGATAAAATGTTGCGAAGTGGTGTACATAAAGTAGGAAGTATACTTAATTTTTGACTTACATCTTCAAATAGTAATCACCAGTTTAATTTCGTTTGAATGAAAACTTATGAAATTAATAAAATGCCCGTTTCTATTTTCGTTGAAATTCCATCAATGGCTTGATTTAAAATTTATCAGAGGAAATTTTCAGACCGACACACAAACGAAGCATTCTAAATGCAGTTTTTTTTCATAATTAGGCGTCGTATACCTAAATACGAGTTTTAGTAGATACTTAAATTTTATTTATTAACTAACTGTGTCCGGCATGCGTAGTCTTGCCCTTAAAAAATAAAAGTTTTTGATTGCAGCGCCATCAACCGGGTCTAATCGTGAATCTAAACCATCCCGGGATACACTTGAATACACACAAAAATAATTTACCTAAATCAGACAAATGAAAATGCAGTCACCATTGGCGAAATCGGTTGGGAAAGACCATAACAAATGAATGGCTAGACTGATGTTTCTATAATGATATTTTTTTTTATGAATATCATATTTTAATACTTATTATCCGGACAAAGACAATTCCAAAACACATCATAAAAATTGGTCCAAACCTACCTGAGTTATAAATGGTGTAACTAACATGACTTTGTTTTAGATATAAATTTTTTTCTTAAGTTTTGGTGTAGAAAATAAAGTAGAAATATCTCGAAGAATATAATTTATGTAATGTGTTTAGCCCTGAAACGAATATGTATTTATATTCCATACGGCTCTTAATAAAATCTTATTCTAGCTGAATCTGAAATACTCGGAATTCTGTTCCCACTTACCAAAATCACTACTATTATCTAGTATGAAAAGCGTCGCAGCATTCAGTCGCTCCAAAGACGAGGTCTGAATAGGTTATCTGGGAATAACGACCCGCCTGTCGGTGCTGCGTTTTATGGCCTATATTTCAGATACGGCAGTTGCATTGTGAACGTGCCCAGCTAAAACCTTCACAATGTTACTGTTCTACTGATATTCCTCGAAGTTTTAATATGAATTGTGTATGTGAACATATTGCAATGAATTTTGGATCAATGGTCTTATAAAAGAATGGGCATTAAAACTTATTATCATTATACTTTTAAAAAATCACCATTTGAATAATTTTGGTTACTCTGAAAACAATAATGAATACCCTAAGTGAGTCTTTAAAGAAATGACGTCATAACTTGCTACATTCATAAAAAGCTATTATAGGCGTCGTCGTTTTGTAAAAGATAAAATGTTGCTCAGTTGATTTGTCAACTACTCTATTTATTCGATTTTGTCTTTGATTAGTACATCGATATTTTTCCACGTATCGTAAAAATGTAATATTAAAAATTTTCGACTTAAAACAACAATCAGAAAATGATTTTTATCCACTTTTGGACTTGCAAGTAAATGTTTTAAAATAAATGTAATACAAAACAGCGAGAGAAATATACTGTAGCACCATCTGGTTATTTAAGATTAAGAAGTTTTCCAGAGTGATGTTTTTACTTCGTCGTCAGCCAACCATTGTCCACTGTTGGACGTAGACCTCCCCAAGTTTTCGCCTCTTGTCCTGGTCCTCCGCTGTTCTCATCCAGTGTCCACCGGTGACGCCATCGTCGGAGGGCGTCGTTTCGTTCGCCGAGATTTGGTCTCCGCTGCAGGACTCGTCTGCTCCATCCGTATTTTTATTTGGCATTTGTTATTCGTAGTATCTTCTTCCATTTCTGAAACCACTAATCCCAGATAGCTTTGTAACTTACTATGCCATCTATACATACATAACTTCACGCCAGTTCCCTTGCGGGGTAGGCACGAACAACAGAGCGCCATTCAGGCTTATTCCTACACATCTCACTTGCTTCTTTGACATTCATAATTCTTGTCATGCACGCTCGTCTGTTCTTAAGGCTCCTGACATCACCTTCTGCTAGTACACGATCAATTTGATCATGGAAGGTGTGTCGTGGCCTTTCACGACTATGCCATCTATGATAAGTAATATAGTACACTTTCTTACGAAATACTTTCACCGGTAATTTCACTACCAAGGGAGTAAAAGCGGCCGCTTTTACAGATTTATTATGTATGTATTACGAATATAACAAGTATCAAAATAAAATAGAAGTTAATGCTATTGTCTTACAATTAGCAGTATATCTAGATACAGATCGTATAAACTTGAAAACAAATTAAACACTTCTTACGTTCACATTCGTTGTTTAAAATTACACTAAAGTAAGTGAAGAAAACGAGTGTTTCATGAAGCTAATTCTCAATTCCCGAGTCGAGTTTTATAGCGTCGGACTTCATTATGCTAACAAGGGGTCGGTTTCGGCCCATCTGATCCCTGATTTTCGATACCGCATCGGTTACTTGCTTTTAAGTGAGTGATAGGAAGATATTTGAGGGAATATTGAGAAAGAAATTATCAAATGATAGCCTTCACTTAAATTGGAAGAAGATAGATAAACACTTTATTATTTCACAAAGTAAAAGATACATCCCTTTCCAAGTGGTAAAACTCGGTTCAACGCTTAGGGTCCGCTTTTCCTCGCTGGTCTCCTACCTCTTTAAACTCAAATCCATTTTATTTGAGGGTATTATCAATTATTCCCTGGTCTAAGGAGAGGTTCACCCGCAGATGAAGGTGAGCCCATGTCAGCCAGGGCTGCGGCATCGGCCACGGCCTGTTCCCGGGGTCCCGGCAAATTACGATATAAGAACACCGGGATGTTTAGTGAATATTCTGGCAAAGCAATTGGGGAGTCCCACGCTGCACCACTGTCATGTCCCTAAGCAGTGAGGTGTCCGCAAATGCTGACGCGGTTTTTCCGTGGACTCCACACATCCACCACAGAATATTCATCTCTGTGACTCACAGTTCTTGTTTGTGTCGCTCAACTACAAGCCACGCTGCATTGCCATACAGGTCTGATGATGGATTTGTAGATCTGTAACAGATACAATAGGGTATATAATTAAATATAGTTCTTGTAATTTTTGAAGGCGAGCATGCTTTACGTGTGGTAAACACGTATCTCACGCTCGCAACTGATCCTTCCGTCAGATACGCATATTATCACAATGTTTTACTGTATGTATAGTATATAATGTCTATTATTTATTTGTTTATGTTCATATATTCATATATATTAATGTTTCATATTATCTATAGTCTTTACCGCCACTGTCATATGTAAAAAATTTCTTTAATTTAGGTTTAGGTGGTTGCCTGGAAGAGATCGCTCTGAGGGATAAGGCCGCCTTTTGTTCAACGATAATTGTACCCGGTTTATAAGATCGTAGTTTTAATTTTTGGTGAACAATAAAATGTTTTCATTCAATTATTCATACACTTTCAACCACGAGTAATGTCTAGTCGCCTTCGTAGATAGCCAGAACTTATACTTGACCAGGGGTGGTAGTCATCAAGACGGGCAAATACCCTACCACCTGGCTGTGGGTTGTTTTGTCGTCTCTTACGACAGGCCGCCCGGCCGTAAGAAATTGTTTTCTTTCTCCGTTCCTGCACGGATAAAAGAAGGGATTATTGAAACATCATAAAGAAACAAACGCTATTAAGACTAAATGTACATCGTTTATTTTTTGCAGATCATTGACTTCTATAGTATCGTTATATTTTACCACGCGTGAATAAAGATTTCCCACGACCAGATTTCTAATGGTCAAACGTCTAGACGCAGACTAAATTATTGAAGCCATACATTATAGAAACACAGTAATTCTTAAGCTGTCGTTAACATTTTTCGCTGCAAGTATGTGTACTGCAGTAATCAAACTCAGTTAATAGTTCACTTAAAATGGTTAAAAATCAGTGGCTCTTAAGCCACTGATTTTTAACCGGCTTCAAAAAGGAGGAGGTTCTCAACTTGATTAGTATTTTTTTTAATGTATGTACACTGCACACACACACATACACACATACGATTACGCTGAGATTTATGATCCGATTTACGTGTTTCTTCTTTAGTTTGATGCGGAATAGTTGCCATTTAGTCCTCTAAAAATTTAAAATATTTTGACCTAGTAGTTTTCATTTTATGAACATTTTTTTATGAAAATCTTCCGTTCCCGTTTCTTGGGACCTATATTTTTGAAGGCGCGCAGCACCTTTCGTAGGCATACCCATAGCTAGACATTAAAAAGAAACAAGTAAAAAAAACTTCGTTTAAAAAAACCGACTTCACAAACTAAAAGGTATAAAATAACTAAATAAAGATTTTTGAATTTATTTCGTTTATTAAGAGACAAAATAATATAAAATTTTCTACATCTTGAAGTCGGTGCCGAACAAACCATAAAAATTACCATATACACTGTTATAACAACAAAATGTTGCAAAATATTGTAATTTTTATGGTTTACTTGGCACCGACTTCAAGCTGTAATTTTTTTTAAATTATTTTGTCTCTTAATAAACTAAACAAATTCTTAGTCAAAAATCTTTATTAAGTTATTTTATACTTTTTAGTTTTTGAAGTCGGTTTTTTTAAACGAAGTTTTTTCATGTTTTACATTGAATCTTATTCTGTATTCATTGATAGTTAGTAAGGAGCAAAATATAGAAAAACTTGTAAACATGAGTTTGTTTAGTTGCAGTTGTATCTATTATTTAATTTAAAAATAGACCAACCGTGTGTAATTTTACGCACAATCACAGGATCCGTTGTTATTGTTTCGGTAATGGAAACCCATTGCTTTTAGGGTTTCCTGGCAATTTTGGCAAAAAGATACCTCAAAACATAATTACATAAATCTGTCTGATTGTCATGCATATTGTTATGAGTGCAGGACTCGAATTAAAAATGTCGTTGGAATTACTATAGAATTTATTAGAACTATACAAACACGTATAACACAGGTACAAATATAACTGAATTCAATCAGTTCAAATGTAATGCGCAATTCAGTAACACGCGCAAAGTCCGTCACTATATAGGTTATCGAATGTACACAAGTCTCGCCTTGATCGTGGTTCTCGCTAGAATGAACCCCTCTCTCCAGCCTGCCGTCGTTTTATACTTCACAAATACAAGTGTGCCCGACCGTATCGTCGACTTAATTTCCTAGAAATCGTAATCCGCACACCTTGTTAATTATATCTGCAAACGGCCATATGGTTCAAATGCCGACAGGTAATAAATAGCGTGCTTCGTGGAATTTGTCTTTGTCGGGGGGCTAAATTGTAACAATATACATGTTGTAGTTATTTTTTCTATAAATTATGTAAACCGTCGAAACAGTTTTTTTAAAGCAGATACAAGACGATAGATGATGATATATGCTATTCCAAATTCTTAAAAATCCGTTAAAAACATGCTTTATACGAAAATTAGTCACGACAAGATTCATTTAGTAATTGCTGATCTGTTGTGTTGTCAATTAAATAAATTTTTTAGCCAATTTACAGAATCAGTGGATGAATATCATCTCTAGGGAACACTTGATATATGTGAACTGCCACGCATTTGACCATTTTTTAAGGTAAGCGTAACATTCATATTGACTAACAAACAGAGGCATTTGTTTAACAGTTGTCGATGTTGACACTCAATTCCAGTTATTTTATTTATACGAAAAAGCAAACAGTGCTTAGTTCCACTGAGCAAACATCAAACAGCTAAATCGGTCAACATCGTAAAAGTGTAGTGTAAAATTTTAAGCGCGTTTACTGACCACTAAAGAAAATAATGTTTATATAGAGTTATTGAATATAACATTTTTATTTTATAGCCTATACAAATTAATATTAATTAAAAATCTAAAATATCCTATAAATAAACCTAAAAATATTATTATATTTAATAATATATTTTTTTACTATTGTATATATACTTAAAAATATATATACAATAGTAAAAAAAAAAAAACTAATATTAAAATAAAACCTATATTAAAGCCACCACTAAATACTTATATGTTTCACCACATTCAGAAGGTGTATTTACCTTCCTACGTTCTATCTCTTTGCCCACATTGTGCCGGTGCACTTGAATCGTTGTAATAAACTACTACACAAGTAGAGAGAGAGAGAGAGAGAGATAACACTTTATTGCACACCAAAATATAGAATAACAAAAACAGACCATATTTACAATATTTTCTAGGCAATACAATAGGCGGCCTTATCGCTCAAAGCGATCTCTTCCAGGCAACCTAAATGAAAGAAATTTAATCAGGGGATATTGGTGGTCCAGGAATAAGGCAATAGATACATAAATACTTAAACTAATTTAAGAAACAAATATACAAATATATACATAGTCATATATATACATAAGTTATTATAGTAAATGTATTAGCATGATTATATTTTGTTCATCAGACATAGCTATTTGTGGACAAATAGTGTTTTCTGAGCAAATTTGTTGGAGATGCAGTGGACTGTAGGGTTTGGTCGCTGGTTCAATAACTGGAGCTTCCGAAATAAAACCACCGAAAATGATACTACGGGAGGCTTGAACTTCGTAGGCGTCGGCGCGAGGGAGCTTCTTTCCTTTGTTGGCTGCTTAGTGCGAACTACTGTTTGTCACGAACTACGATGCGCCTTACAAGGCGCCCTATATTTATACAAGCTGCCTCCGCTAGCCCCCGGTTCGTTGTAACACCCCCTTCAATTTATTTCTTTCAATTTTACATAAACCAAGCCTTATTCTATCTTATTATTATTACAAATCTCAGTACACCATAGGTGCCGGTCTATCCTGAGGGTTACATTATTATGACCCATGGTTTCCGTATACGAGACGTTGTAATGGGCATTTTCCTCGCCCCTCGCTTCATTAGCGCTTGTCTATTTACCTTATTGTAAACCCATGCGCCGCCGCGCGCGGTCCTCTGCCTGCACTATCATTATGGCCTACTCGCTTGTGGAGTAGGCATTAGTGCATGCATACCTTACGGATCCCGGGCTTCAGGTTGCATTCTGCACCCCTGTAGCCCGGTTTCCGCTACCCCTTTTGCGTCCCGGGTTCCAGGCTACGTTCTGCACGCCTGTAACACGGTCCCATTTTCATTGAGTTCCGGGCTCTAGGCTGCGTCCTGTACGCTTGTAGCCCGGTCTCATTACCATGGAGTCCCGGACTGCATGCCGCGTTCTGCCTGCGTGCAGCCCGGTCTCACGTACTTGGGATCTATTGGGGTCCTACTTTTAATGAAATACAAACGCTATAACATTTATTTCCTAGTAACTTAAGGCTATTACAAATAATTAAGTTCTAAACACTAATAAAACAAATTTAATAATAATAATTTATAACTTCGTACATAAGCTATACCCGTCTCATTCCGACCCGTCTCTTTCCTGCGCTCAACGGTCGCTTTTACATTATCTACGAGGCTTAGCAAATTATACTAATGTTCTTATCGCCTGTCTAGACGGGTCGGTGAGTTTCGCACATCAATGTTGTCGTCGTCAAAAAAACTTATATAAATGTTGGTAAGGATTTGGCCTCTCTGACAGTAAGAGGCAGCATATTCCAAAGTATATATATTCACAAGTAATGGAATGAATATAGTATGTGATAAATCAAGGATTTTTAGATATGACAATTATTGAGAAATTTTACAAAAACTGCTTAGGTAACGTTCGAGCGATTTAATATTAATATTTGAAGTGTCTTCTACTAAATAATATAGCTTTTATAAGACAATTCAAGAGCTCTTTTATAGATTCAGGGCCTTGGAACCTCACGTATATATGAAAGTCACAAATAACTGTCCCTAATAGATACTAAATAAAGTAACCGGTCATTCTTCTCTCACTTAAAACAACATTTGCCAAAGGGCTGATTTTTCAAACATCACATAAAAGTTATCCACTGGCTAATTGTGACGCGAATGAATATAAAAGGCAATCTACTATTTTATTCACGGAACTATAATTTTCAAGTTGTATTTTAGTTGGTGATAGCAAACTCAACCTCAAATTACTTAGTTTTTTGTTACTTGGGCTTATTTTTTCAATCATCAGATCAAATGTGTTCAAAGGATACATCATAAAAAGTGATGGTTTTTGCATAGCAGTTTACTATAATGAACATTATCACATCCACACTACTGTTAGATAGGTATAGTATATCGATATTTTTTTAAGTGTAAAATTAAATTGTTTAATGATAGTCAAAGTGCACTGAAGTTGGCGAATAGTCATCAAACTCATAAATGCTCAAAACATGTAGATGTGAGATATAATTTAGATCGTGGTTAAAGGCCGGTCAGGCTTCACAGACTGTGGCGAAACCCGGGTTAACTCGCAACATGGTAATGCTGTGTGTATGGTGGGATTGGAAGGGCATTATTCATTATGAGCTGTTACCGCCAGGCAAGACCATCGATTCTGAACTGTACTGCGAACAACTGATGAGATTAAAGCAAAAAGTTGAGAAAAAGCGGCCGGAATTAATCAACAGAAGGGGTGTGGTTTTTCACCATGATAACGCTAGACCTCACACATCTTTAGCCACTCAGCAAAAATTACGAGAGTTTGGCTGGGAGGTGTTAATGCGTCCGCCGTATAGTCCTAACCTTGCACCTTCAGATTTTCACCTGTTTCGGTCTCTGCAGAATTCCTTAGGCAGTGTCAGGTTAACATCACGAGAGGACTGCCAAAATCACTTGTCGCAGTTTTTTGATCAGAAGCTCCAAAATTTTTATAGCAATGGGATCACGTCCCTACCTACAAGATGGCAAAAAGTTATCCAACAAAATGGCACCTATATACTTTAGTCAAATGTAAATAAACTTTATAATTTGATGTAGTGGGGGTGTCGTCTGTGGACATCAATCTATATGTACATAATATGTTCTGTGTGTATAAATATATAGTCAATATTTAGTCTATGGCAACATTCCGGTCTTTTATTACAGGTACACATTTTTTCAATCTCATATTATTAGTTGAAGATGAATGCCTTTGAGCAGTGCGTTCTGCGTGTAATGATGTGGTGGTGCCAAAACATGGACGAGCTGAAGATCACTCAGCGGGCTGTGGAGCGACATATTGGCTCTGTCTCTTACGAGTTAAATCATAAGGATATCTGTTAAAGAACCAAGTATACCGGCTCATTGAAGTGGTAATAGAGTTTACTGCCATAACTATCCAAAATAGGATAGTTATGGCGGACACATGCTACAATAAATTCTAAAATATTTTACATATAAAAAAACAGGCATTATATTAAAATATCATCTAATTATTACAGTCTCATGATAGAAACAATTTTCGTTTATTATCTCCTAAATAGGTATCCTCTTCATACAAAATCTATGAGGCTGCGACGTTTTGTAAGTTTATAAAAAGTCTCTCAATTGAGTTAATTGTCCGCTCCCCTATTATTTTCTGGCATCAGGTTCCAGTACACCCTTCGTGGCCGAAAGCATATTGGCCGCACCTCGGGTAATGTCCATAGGCGATGGTAACAGCTTTCCATAAATAAAACTAAAAAATCATATTAATATTCTATTTGGAATATTTGTGTTGAATCTTTCCTTGCGTAGGAATTCCTACATGGAAATTTCTAAAACTAAATTTCTACTACAATTTGTTATCTTTATAACAATTAAATGTCCCCCAAACAGAAGTCACGAACATAATTAAACAGCAGTAATGAGTCAAATCCCCTAGAAACGAGTAAAGGCGTAACATTAGTTACGTTATTGCCCCCGACTCCGCCCGACCGACGATTTTTCCGCCGAATTTATTGTTGACTCACACGCACTAGTGTGATAAGGCACTGTTTGTCATTTTTCCGGCTTGTTTTGTAACATTGCGGTCTGTTACAACTTTTTTTAAAATTTTATTGGTTGAGTTGCTTTGTTCTTAAAAAAGTTTTTTTTTTCAAAAAAAAGATCGTGTTCTATAGAACAAATAAATTAAAGTTCCTATTGCTTGCTCATTTCATGCAACTTCTTATTTAAATACATAATTTTAACTCGTACGTGTTCAATAAATAAAACTTTCACTCATATATAACTTTTTTTTATCTACTAAATAAAATGAGTTTTTGTTGTTATTTTATTCACAAGTGTGTTGAAAAACGTCGTATGATACACGTGTGTATTGATGATTACCGTCCTCGGCTCTCTTAAGACCCTCGCCTACGGCTCGAGTCTCAATGGCGCCTCGGTGGTAATCACCAATGTTACACACGAGTACCATAATGTACTATTATAATCGAGTTGTCTGGAACTGGTAATAACTGCAACACAGTATTATACTACAGTTTTGTGTACACTTTGTTAATGGTTTTGAATAAATTCTTTAATTCTAATTTTATAAATCAATTTTAAAAAGTCGAGACAGTGCTGACTTTTCGCGAACTATGAAGGTTTTGGTAGATGTGATAAATAGTCGTTACTGTTTCCTATATTTGACAACGGAACCGTAAAAAGCATTTAATTGAAATTACCCTATATCTCAAAAACTACTTAAGTTATCATATCCTGAAGTTATCTGTGTTATAAAACCTTCTTATATAATGCCATAGACAAAGTATTCTGTTATGTAGAATATTAATTTAAATTATGGCAGGTACTTACTTCAATAAAAAGTAAAATCAGAATTTTCCACTTTATAGTGTTAAAGTTACAAGGCAAACATGTCGTTAGAAAGGTTTGTTCAACACTTACTGTATTTCGTTTTAAGAACGTAGTTTTAATTTTTGGTGAACAATAAAGTGTTTTTATTCATTCATTCATTCAAAGGTTATTGAGGATCATTGTTATGATTTTGGAGATTTGAATAACGGTACTCTTCAAATCTACGTACACTGAAAAAAAAATGGTTTTAACTCATTTACATGTACATATGCAGCTGCCCCTATGTTACTACAGCATTCTTCACTAAAACATTTTAACTACATATAGGTACATATATCGTCGCCACCCTGTTAATGATATTACCCTAGACACCTCAGACGAACAAAATAGGTAGACGGAGCCCCGAACTCTCAGAGTAAAGCCGGCTAAAGGAAGTCAATCGCGCTGCAGCATGTTACGAGAAGAACCTAGCATTAAATAATTGAATTAGTACATTACATTACTATTACCCACACAGACGCAAACCATGTATATACCACATAAGTTTACGCACACAAGTTTGTAAAAAACAAAACCGACTTCACACTAAAACCAAAAAATAAATAATTAACTGAATTTTTTCTACAACATCTCAAAATCGGTTAAAAGTTAGTGTAAATTCGGTTTTGTTTTTGTAAAAAAAATATTAATTTGTCTTCTTTTTAGTTGCGCAAGTACTTCAATAGCTTTAGAAATAATATATTAAGTACCTGTAGGAATTGTACAACTGTCATGCGGGTGTTAAAGAAACAATTTGAAAATCGGTTTACAATTGACGGAGATATCGTGTTACGAAAAAGTTGGTTAGCAATTTTCATGAGCTTTTCTAATTCCTTGGAATCCACTCATCAGATCCTGATATGTTGACAATGGGTCCAATTCGGGAGTAAAACCTTTCGATAAGAAGAAAAATTTTGAAAATCGGTCCACAATTGACGAATTGAGGACTTCCTTCCTCCTTTTGAAAGTCTGTTAAAAATTACTTCATTTCATTTGACGATTTTGTTCAAATAAGCTCCGTCTATACTTTTATTTGTCTAAGCTAGACACATTCTATTTGTAGCCTTGAAAAAAAATTAAGTTACTTATTATAGTTTATCGAGTTCAAATGCCTACGGTGTAATATTAACAAGCAAACGTTATCAACGCGTTATCCTAATCTCTAATCTTTATTATGACTAGTCTTCGTAAATCGCGTGTGTTTTAATTATCCATTATTACTAGTATTAACTGTTATGAATAATCCACTTTGACTATTACCAGACTATAAGGGTCAAATTTACTAGTAAATTATTAAATAAAAAGTCTGAATAATTTAAGATTTAAAACCTTATCAGTATACAGAACGAAGGTATTTGTATTATAAAAGGTAGCGTTTCGTGCAAATGCTTCTTTAATTCAAGAATTTGTAGAAAGCGGAGTTTATTTAGAATATTTATGAGGTTATTAGGTAAAATAACGTTTGCGTAGAACTATATGCGGGCGAATGGTAAACTATGTTATTTAATTGTCTGATGTATCTATGACGTATAAACTAAATAATGCATTACATAAAAATATTGTGTATCTTGTAACCCCACACATTTATCGCAACGTTCTCATCTCAGTTAACAGGAGCCGTTTTTAGTCTTTGTTTTGCTAAGTTAGTAAACATGTAGAGAACCCTAATGGAAAGTGGTTATCAACGGCTAGAAACGTTTGCAACACCAGGGTAGAAAGAAGTCTTTAAAATGGGGGATAAAGGCTACGTTCCAGAAGGGACGTATCTTGTGCGTAGATTGTTGTGTCCGTGCAGGATCGGAGAAAGAATACAATTTCCTGCGGCCGTGCGGCCTGTCGTAAGAGGCGACTTACCAACCCACAGCCAGGTGGTAGGGCATTTGCCTGACTGGATGGCTACCACCCATGTTCTAGAATATGCCGCTATAACAACCTTGTGTTGTGTTCCAGCATTAATGACCAGGTTCCAGTCTCCCTTAAGAGAGCAGCAGCGCATTTGTAGCACCTTTGGTGTTACAACTGTCCATAGGCGATGGTAACCGCTTTCCATCAAGTTGGCCGTCTGCCTGTCTGCTAAACTCCTGAAAAAAAAGGGACTCACAACGAGCACGTTCACGACCGCAATTTTTCCCGTTCCATTTGCTTGCGGGCGTTACAATTATAAACTCTACTGGAACGGATTATGGAGCGTTGATGTCATAAACGACGAAATACACAAATGTAATTGGTTGATTTGAAAATCGCGCCTTTTTCAATGTCAAGAGATAGAGAGAATTAATGCTCTATGGCCAACGCCCACTTCGACCCAGCTCTTGACATGGGTCGTTGTGAGGTCAGTGTGGGCGTAACTACGTTCTAAGTCTTTTTTCCTATTGCAGGAGATCAGCAGACAGGCAGACGGCTCACTTGATAGAAAGCAATTACCATCGCCTATGGACATTTGCAACACCAAAGTTGCTACAAATGCGCTGTTGCTCTCTTAAGGGAAACTGGAACCTGGTCACTAATGCCGGAACACAACTCAAGGTTGTTATGGCGACATACTTTAGACCAGGGGTGGTAGCCATCCAGTCGGGCAAATGCCCTACCACCTGGCTGTGGGTTGGTAAGTCGCCTCTTACGACAGGCCGCCCGGCCGCAGGAAATTATATTCTTTCTCAGTTCCTGCACGGATAAATAAGTCTCACGCTCTTCCTGCCATAAGCGCGAGGCCCATGAGAGGAGGGTGGTTTTAGTGGAGTATTGAGTAGTCGAGTCTCGATTTGACTCTGGTGCCCATTCGTGGTGTCACCTTTCATCGCTTTGATCTAATCCCTAGTAAAAGGACACGGTAGTGTGCGAAACGCATTTCCCCCGCCTCAAAAATCATAAGGCATCAAGCGTTTTGATGTAGAAAAATACTACTAGAGTTCGAAATATCGTTTTATATTAAAAAAAAAATTGACCTTGAATTGATTTTGAATTTTAACAGACCCGCGCTTATGCCGCGGGTGAAACCCTGGTGACTGACTCTATTTTACTTAAATAAAAACTTAAATATTAATTAGGTTTTCAAGAGACTTGTATGTGATATTTATATACTTTGAAGTATACAATTCACATGAACACTAACTATACAACAGGACTAGTTTCTCTTATCAATCGCTGTCAGTTCATGCCTTCTAAGATTCTGTAGTAGTCGTACGTCTATTAATAAAGATTTTCTTAGCAACGTACCCCGTAATGCTTCAAGGCTTTACTAAGCCTTCACTGACCGGCTCCTGAAAACCCCATATAATGTCTCTTTGATAGGGATGTCCAAAGAAAATATCGATGTTATATATACAATATATTAACTTTATATATTTCATTATTTATTCTTCTTATCATTAGTGGAAAATTGATATTAATTGTCCATACAATAGCATGATAATGAAACCTTGTAATAATCAATATATTAAACATCAACAGAATTCGTATAATACTTGAACCCTTCGATTGCTTTTTTGGGGGTTCTTTGTTTCTAAGTGATTTTTTAAATTGTTAATAGATAGGAAAATATTTGCATTCATACATAAATATTTACATACTTAGGGAAATATTTTCAACAAAAATTGGTTTGAAAATCTCCATTTCATTTGAAAAAATTAAATTATTATTGTGGAATTAATTTTACGTTTGGTATTAAGTGAATATTATCTACATGTTTGTCATAAAAAACATGTAGATATTGATCTATAGATCTATAGGTATACATCTCTAAGTATTTTATGAAGTAGTCTCGAAGTAGAAGATATACTAGCTGACCCGGCAAACTTCGTACCGCCTCAGAATCAATAAATAAAAAACGTTGATTTCTGAACGACGGGACGAACATCAAACGTTTGACATTCAAAAACAAAAAACTGAAAAAAAACCACTTTTAAATTTAATTTGATTTCTGAACGACTTTTAAATTGAATTGATTTCCAAACGACGGGACGAACATCAAATGTTTGACAGGTAGGAATAGTTTCTAAGGGGAAGTGAAATTGTTGTTTTTACTATATTCCAAGCATTTTTTTCATATTTACTCACCTTTTAAACCTTCCCTGGACTTCCACTTACGAGTTGGTAAGATGATTAAAAAACTCTTTCCATTTATATACTATTGTTAGTGTAGGATTTATATAACGTAACACGTAGAACTTTGAGAACTCTTTTTCTTTCCTGACACTTTCGCTACGCCCCCTCGTATTTATTTCCGATTAGTAATCACAACTACCCGCAGTTATTACAATAGACCTATTATTGTGTTACTTATAACAAATGTTACTATCTCTATATAATTTCCTGTCAAGTATTTACATAGCCGAAATAGTTCATAATGAATATACAATTGAATTAACGCAGATATAAAATTTACGATATTTTTACAATGACTTTATCTCTCTCTCTCTGATGTGTCACAGTTGTCAATTCCGAATCTTATAAAATTCGGCCTACCGGCCAGTGGAGCGTCAAGCAGGCCTTATTTGTCGTACATTATAAGAATATCGGTCCATGTTTAAGCGTATTAATCGTAAGTTTTAAATACTAGTACGATAATAATTAAATTTCACAAATAATAAAGCGCCGACATTAATTAATTCACGTATTATAATTTACAGTATTTAATAACATTAATAAGGGAAGATGATATAAAATATGGACTCTCTTTGTAAATGTAATTAATTTATTTTTATCCATAGGACAGCACTAGACTGCACTTATCAGATTGGGTTACAGTTATATTATTTATTTTATGGTTTGGTTGAGGGGGCCAGAACGGAGTTCAGTGTCCGACTATAACTCTCGGAAAGTGAACTCACAGGTCGTGTTGGCGGAAATGCGTTTATTATATTTTATATGCTTACTATAAAGCAAAAAGTGTGTTGAATTTATTAAATTTACATATGTACTACATGTAGACTATACAGCTAAATTTTTCAAGCGGGCCAATTTATGACCAAACTGAAATTATACGATATAAATAGCAAAAATCACTTAAAAGAGTACCGTGGCTGTATTCGCTGAAAATTTAAAATTCAAAGTTGCGGTTATAAAACTATCACTAATTGATAAGAATTGTGATTGCTTCGATTATTCGGAAACTTGGTTTAGCGATTAAATAGATATATATGTGGATTTTTGGTTTTGGAGAAAATGTCTACACCGATGCGTATTCAAGAAGTCTTTTTTTAATTATGGTGTTGCCACTTTTATAAATACAATTTGCGTGACCCTTTTTGGTGTTAACAGTCTAAGGAATATAAATTGCGCAACCTTTTAGTGCTGCCACTTAAATATTGGTTTATGCTATCTCGACACCTTGTCGTAGACAAATTGTTAAGCCATATGACACGGTTTTTAAAATAATTACAAGCGGTCTTATTTACATTGAGTTAGAGTAAGTTTGTAGGCTTCATTATGGTTCTTAAAGAAGTCTAGAAACTTATTCTAACTCAATATGAATAAGACCGTGTAAGTCTTTATTGTTTAAACGGAATATAGATTTTAAAATAATTTTAACATACAGTCATTAGACAGGTGCATAGCTTTAGCTTAACAATAAGTGCTTTTGCAATAACAACCTTGAGTTGTGTACCGGCATTAGTGACCAGGTTCCAGCCTCCCTTAAGAGAGCAGCAGCGCATTTGTAGCACCTTTGGTGTTGCAAATGTCCATAGGCGATGGTAACCGCTTTCCATCAAGTGGGCCGTTTGTCTGTCTGCTGAACTCATGCAATAAAAAAAAAAGCTTAACACTAATTTCTATTTATGTAAACACAGTATGGATACGATAATAATATTATGAATTATTATTGTACTTTACGATTAACTGATTTTTTTAAAATATTTCTATTTCTTGTTAATTGAACTTCACACATGAAACAATCACTAATAGTAAAAACTCCTGAAACATTGTTATTGTTTTACAGCTGTATTGATTTCTTGCTAATAATTAGCTTGTAAAGAAATCTCTAAACAAGACCGATGTACTCGCAGCGGGGTAAATCTGATGTAAAACGTAAAAACTATGTCAATATAACCAAGTTCCAATTTTCCCCTATCTCCGCTCCAGAGCCCTGAGCAGTTTTCATTAACACAAGACATCACTTCGTCACGCCATTAAACTGTCCATAAAGAGTGAGACACTCCACTCCGAGTGCTGTAGGTAATACCTATCTTCTTAAATCTCAACCCTAGTGTATACAGGGGTGGATTTGAACACATTCTTTAAATAATGCTTTACGTATATTTAGATATGTTTTTATAGCGGGAACTTGAAATTTTTTCGGACAGTTTAAATTTTTATTCATACATTCTCTCGTTCAAAATATATTAAAAAACACCATGAATGGTACATACTCATATGTACGTGCATAATATATAATATATTTAATATTTTATGTTGAACTATGGTTTTCAAATCATGGTACCGCCGTCTTTTGTTCAAGAGACATTACACATTTCCTTCTCTTTTTGTATAATAGTATGTATGTATACCTATCTCTGTCCCCCCGATTTTGCCTTGGTATATGGAAGGCGTCGCCATTTTGTCGTCGGATTCGTTTTTGGTGTTAAAAGACAGACATGTAAGGACTAATAAATTTTTTGACAAGTGCAGTGAGCTGCTGATACAAATTAAATGTCAGCTGCCCTGAAAAGTGATTGTTATTGTTTGAATGATTGGTTAAGTGGGTTTCAGTTTCCGTATATGTGTGATATTTACTTCTGAAGCTAAGGTAAACGTTCTTAGTCGACGGGGTTTTGGGTGAGTCAATATAATGGTCTGTTCTATTTATATATTGTTATTGGAGAAACATTTACACAACAATTGAAGGCAACAAAATTATACTCTTGTTTTCAGCGGCTTCGTGTGTACGGAATATCCATGGTTTATTTTACCTGCGGATTCCGCACGCACATAACTTAAAAATAATTTACATGGGGAGTTTGTAACGCCGCTTGTCGTATTTAAACAGTAATTACAATCGTTTTGAAAGCGGTGTTAGACTCATTGTAACTTTCAATAAAAATCTGTAAGACTGATTTGAGATAAATATATTCATTATTATTTGCAATAAAAAACGTGTGAGAAGGTATAGTAATCATAAAATATTGGTAGTTTTATCTAGCGATGATTGCTTGTTTTTGATAGCGTCAAACAAAGATCTATATTTTGTTTTAATAAGTTCCTGTTTAAATTTTGACGGAAGTAAAAGAATATTTTGTGAAAAATAAAACCCCAAAAACGTGAAAAGCAAGACCCGTGGCACCATCTAAGCGGTATAATTTAAAAAAAGGTAAATATTTGAAGTTACCTTTTTGGACATTTATTCCTTCGTAGTATCCTTTCATGCTTTTACATATTCTATATTTTCGGTTTTCCTTACCTTAATTCCAGAATGCGGCCCTGTTTCGGTGTTCCCTCAGGACGCTTTACTGTTATTGCCGCTCAGCGAAAGCTTAAATATATGGATAGAGGATTTCTTTGTGACGTCATACAAGACTTCCCGGAGTATTTGCGAGTTCGGTTTAATTAAAAATGTAACAATTAGAACTCTTTGTTGATTGGATGTTCTTTAATCAGTATATTCTGAGTTGTAAAGCTGAAGTATAAAGTTAAGTTAAAAGCGTCTCTCTTTTATTACTTACTTCGTTGGCTCAGTGACAGAAAGTAAGTCCTTGGCCTTCGAAATGAGAACAACCATTTTTCTCCGTTTTGGGCAGTTTCTTGCCAATTATTATCGGCCTAAAGCTCACAAAGCCTTCATTGTCTTTCCAGCAATATTTTGGATGGCCGACCGTCTTTCTTTTGTTGTGATGTGGATAAGTTCTGTGTACACCTCACTGCTCAGGAAAGACAGTGAGGCAGCGTGCAACTCGCAATGACTGCCAGTTACTGGATACCCACTAAGCATCCTGGTATTCTTTTTCTGCACTTTAGGCCTGGGTTATGGCAACAGCTTAGCTAAGTGTATTATGGATTTTTAGTACGTCTCGTCATTATTACGACGGTACTTTTGTTCTTTCTCTTATTACGTATATGTTTTTGTTTTATTAAGTTTACCTCTTCATTATTTCTTCTAAATGTAATTACATTTTTTTAAATTGAATTTCAATAGTAAACTGTTCCTTAAGCCTGATTTACATTTGCAATAGTTAAGTAATTAGTGAATTTGTGAATACGTCATTAATGATTTGGACAGACATCCTAATCGACAACTTCTTAACTGAAAAATTTCTGTTCAAGCCATGATAATTATGGACTGTACTACCCAGTTTCTTAAGTTAACTATTGTTTATACTTAACTAATGCATATGTACAATAACCTTTAATTATTTGTAAGGAAATAGTTTCTGTCAAAGGTTAATTGAAGGACTTCCGTGTCAACAAACCTATTTAATTGGATCCTATGTAGACACCCGAATGCTGTGGAAAATCTGTGAACAATAAGGTCGAGTTAATTTGGGGTCAACGATCGTTCGGAATTCACAAGGGGTTATTGTCCGATATTGTCTTTGATTTCATTTAGCGATATTCTACTTAGGCTACTGCTTTATCGGGGATAATGTTATAATTATTGACCGTTTCACACGGATGTATCGTGGGTTGGGGATGGGTTCAATGTGTTATTTGCGATGATGTAATATTGTTATTAATTGTTAAGGACACTAAATATTGACAGATAACGTACATATATACAGTAATATCGCTATTGGTTAATGGCGTTACTTTTAAGACTATAAATAAGACACATTTGGCCACAGTCGATAACGTTCACATTATCCCAGATGAAGTACTTCACGCCAGTTCCCTTGCGGGGTAGGCACGAACAACAGAGCGCCATTTAAGCTTATTCTTACACACCTCACTTGCTTCTTTGACATTCATAACTCTTGTCATGCACGCTCGTCTGTTCTTAAGGCTCCTGACATCACCTTCTGATAGTACGAGCACTATATATATATATATATATATATATATATATATATATATAACGTCGTCTTCGAGGTTAATAGGCGTAATCCACTACATCTTAAAACGCAGAAATAGGCTCAATTCTGAATTAAAAAATTTGTAAAAAAAAACCGACTTCAAAAGTAATGTTATTAGTCGGTAAGGCTAATATTTAAAAGTGCCATGCTATTTCACGTCTAATTGTAAATAGATTCCATAATCATTATTATAAATTCAGAGTTTATTTTGGTTAAATTATTTCGTACAATAAATTGTTCCCACGCAGATATTTTAATTACTAGTTTCCATCAAGTCTTAAACTAACTTTTGAATATTCAAACAGACAAAATTGCTGCAACTTGTTATTTATTGCTATACAACAAAGCACAGGCAGCACTTTAAGTAACTATAGTTATTTGAATTCGTGAACAAGATTTATCAACGTAAGTCCCAGCAATGCCTGTTAGATTGCTGTAATGAGTTAAATTACTGATTAAATATAGTCGAGTTGTTTTAATCCATTATTTGTTGGTATCGATTGCCCTACCAAATGTATTATTTAAAATGGCAATAGGGCTAACGACCTAGGCTTGAAACCGTTGTAAAATTATGCGGTTGTAACCGTAATTTATTTGATTTTTTATTATTCCGACATTTCGGCCACTTTTCAGTAGCTGTGATCACGGAAGACAAAGATATCAAGTGCCAGAGAGTATTGTTAAAGTTTTATTTAGGCTACCGCTAACTTGTTCATGTTAATTATTTAATTTTTATATTTGGTTATGGTTATTATCTACTCTATGGGAGCCTAATCTAATTTACTACCGCTTCGCAACATGTAACAAGTTGTAACCGGTTTTAGTCTACTATTTCGTTCGGAGCGAAAACCGTAAAGAAAGTATTATGAAACCTGCATTTACCGGTTTATTCCGCGAGAACTAATTTTTCATCCTACCTTTTTCTACGTGTATTTATGTGCGACTAAAACTTGCTGTACCAAATGGCTGCGCTTTGAAGGTGTGCGACAAGAACTGTTCGAAACCGGTTTATTCAACAAAACTTATTTAACGAACTTTTGTTTCTAAAAACCGTTTCATTACATAAAGTTAAAACAAAACAAAAGTTCCTATATACTTAGGTTTTAACCGGTTCTATTTTTTAATCGGTCTCCAAGCCCTGACAACGACAATGACACTCACGTGGTGGCACTAGTTTATTGTTTGAGTATTCGTTATCTAGGATCGTATTGTTTTATTGCACGAGTTCAGCAGACAGGCAGACGGCCCATCTGGTGGAAAGCGGTTACAATCGCCTATGGACATTTGCAACACCAAAGGTGCTACAAATGCGCTGCTACTCTCTAAAGGGTAACTAGAACCTGGCCACTAATGCCGGTACACATTTTAAGGCTGTATATGGCAGCATACTTTAGAGCTAGACCAAGGGTAGTAGCCATCCAGACGGGAAAATACCCTACCATCTGGCTGTGGGTTGTTTTATTGTCTCTTACGACAGGCCACCTGGCCGCAAGAAATTGTAGTCTTTCTCCGTTCAAGCACGGATAAATACGGATCGTATGTTTGTTTCCTCTAAATGTTTTTCTTCATGTTAGCATGTGGTAGTGATAAAATATCTTTGCGTGCTAATTTAGGATAATGGTCTAAATGGTGCATACATTCTGACCAGAATTCAAAGTCACGTAATTAGAATAAGATGCGGGTGTCTTAGCCTTAAGCTGCCACGTCTTATTGGCTATAACAAAATACAATTAATTACGCATAAATTTTAATTCCATCGAGTCCTTAGCTTTAGTGCATAAAGACCGGCCATTTGTCTCATGATATTCTTAAGACCAACGTACCATCGTAACCTGGTCTCTGACGACCGTCATTTCGAAGCACTAACAGTTGTTTGTATACCGTGCTAGGGGTCAAAGATAATAGGTGATAACGTACATTGGCAGGGCCTCCCTTGGGCCTTTAACACGGAATTCGGGTCTTAACGCTTAACCCTAGTAATTACTAGGGCTGTTGATACCTCCTCCAGGAAAATGCGTTGGCTTAGGCCCTTGGTGTTTGTAAGAATTATTTGTATGGTGTAATCCTTGTATTTGCTTGGGATTGTTGACAATTTATTGCTTTGAGCAGAGGTTGCCGCGTTAGTTTTGACTGAGAATTAAATTAACACGGCGAATGAATGAATGAATCAGTAAATCGATACGATTTATTGTTATCATTACATTAAAGCTGAATTTTCATCTCACAATAAATACTGAGGATAACATGAATTTGTACATTATTATGCATTCAGTTATACAGAGAAAACTGCGAGAATATTAAATTCTAAAATATACATACATACATACATAACTTCACGCCAGTTCCCTTGCGGGGTAGGCACGAACAACAGAGCGCCATTTAGGCTTATTCTAAAATATGATATTGAATTAACTAATTCCTTCTTCCATCTATGGTAATCGTATATATATTTATGTATATAGACAGATAAATAACTTTCTACTCAATATAGCTAATGTTGGAAGTACACTCTCCCCCGAGTGTTTTTGCCATGTCTCACCGAGGTCACTCGCGCGAGAGTTACAGTGGCAAGTGAGACCTTGCACACTCTCGTTTATTCAATGAGGGTTGCGAATGTCGAGAAGATGGATCAGTTAGAAAGCTTGCGCTGAATGACGCGAGAATGTACAATGATGCACTCGCGAAAAAACCGACTCGGAACGGAGAGCAGAGGAGACGAGGCGAGACAAAAGGAGACACAGCGAGTGGACGATGTACACTCTTACATTCCTCATGCCTCGCAGTACCTCGAGGAGTGTACAGGCGTTATTACGGCTCTACCGGCTGCATTGAACTTCTTTCCAATTTTGTGCTTCACACCCAACAATTATGCATTAGGCAGAGACAGCTGTTGCACGTACTCTTTGCATCCACTAACTACAGGCAAAACACTTTCTTTCTTCGTGGTGCATCGATATATAATCAATTTTCATCACAATTTAACCTTGACATTTTTCTAATTAAACCCAACACTTTTAGAAATATATTTATTTTTAAAAATCAAATAATTTTTTTTTATTAAATAAAGATTTTTTCGATGTAAACTGATTTTTACCCAAACTGCAGATTATCCTCCTATCATTTTATTGATTTCTTTTTTCCTTAAATAAAATTAATTAAATACGTATTCTAAGCTACTTACTTAAGTATGTCCATATGTTAAACCTTGTAATTAGCAATGTTTTTTTTATATGTACTTAATTTATATTTACTGTACTACTTACCAAAAAAAAACTAAATAAAGCCTCTATTTCCCTAGACCTGTACTTAAATTACATTTTAAAGTATTTGTTAGTATTAGTTTTGTTATTCTAATTTTAACTTGTTATTTATTGCTTAAAACCTAGTGCTAGGTTTGTTAATGTAAGATGATTCAGATGTCTATCCATGATATTACAAATTCTAATTTATTCATTACAATTGGGTATTTGATAGTCAAATTAACAGAGATATTTTTTATAATCATACCAAACGTCACAATCTCCTTGATTTTGTACGGATGTACTGCGTTGTGACGTCATAACTCTAATGAGTCGAGTAACTGATTAATTATTGTTTAAATAATGATTAAAATTATTTATGTGATGAAATTTTTAAAGTAAGATTATGGCAAGGTATTTAAATGCAAGCTCTTTTTTGTGCATATTATTTTAGAACAGAATGTTACCTACTTTCATTCATATCAGTCACTGTAATATTCCACTACCCTCCAAAATGAATCTTTCAGCTAATTCGTAGTCTTCTCTGGGCGTATGAATAGTATAGTAGAAAGTTGAAAACTGAAACCTTTCTAACCGATACTATCTCTTTCTGGGACATTGACCTTATTTACAAGTAAATCCATTCAGGGCGCATAATACAACCAGGATCGTAAGTATCCCAGCGAAATCCTTAACACGTAGTTGAATTAAAATGCCTCGTGACCCTTTTTCATTAATAAGAGATCTTCGCCCCACACTGAATATTTATGCTGAGATCTTAAGAGTACAAGCAACAAGATTTTCGCTTTATTATTCTTTATTTAGATTTATATCTTGGCAGGTAGGCCTTTAAGCGAGATCTTAAATTACAATATAGTTTATTCATTTTCTTAAGCCTATGTATAGCTCAGCTGAACTGTAAGTTATCAACTGACGCCATTAAACGGCGTTCTTGTGACAACTCGTAAGGCCGCATTCGACTACACAGTTCACATTTCTCACAAAAACACATAATTACTACTCAAAAACTATCAATATCCTACAACGACTGTTCATTTTAGAGTAATTTTACACATTTTTAGAAAATAAAACTGCACAGCACAACATCTCCATTCAGTTCCCGCCAAAAATTCAGTTTCGCTTTAAAACATATATAAGTTTTTGTTTCTGTATAAATTTATAATAAATGTGAAAAGGTGCTATTGATACATGCTTAATATTTAATAGATGAATGATGACCGGTTTTTAGGATATTAATCTGACAGTATGTTGAACATTTGTCTCAAATGGGCTCAGCTCAACGAATAGTAATTAAAGTTTTAATAATTAAACAGCAATATATGTTAAACTCATATGTTCCATTTCAATATGTTGTAAGTTTAGAACGTCTGAATATAGAGTCTTTAATATTGTTTATCAAACCAAAATAATATGTTTATGAATATGGATAATTTTATGAAATAAAAATAACTTGTAATACGAATACTTATTGTAAGTGTTAAATCTAACAGCCGCCCACGTCCTGCTTGAATGCAGAGAGGTAGCCCAATACAGGACGATGTATCTGGACGCCCCGGGTAGCCTCTGAGAAGTCTTCAGCAATGTCAAGAAGCTGGTGGACTTCCTAGAGAAGCTGGGCTGAATGGAGTAAAGCCTCATCCACCCTCGCACGCAAAATAGGCGCTATGTCGTCGAGTTGCGGAAACCGCCCGCCAGAAGAAGAAGAAGTGTTAAATCTCTGTTTTTCCTGTTACGTGTGTCTTATGCAGCCTATTTCATGTGGTTACAATTATGATATTTAATAAACACACTATTACATAATTATAATAAGTTGTGGATACATGTGATAAAACGTGGAAACTGTTTCCATAGAAAATTATAACACCAGAAGTGTTATTATGTTAAAAATAATATGTTTCATTAATTGCGTAAAATCGCTCATGACTTACAACTCGGACCACTCACACGAGGTCTCTACGTGGAAGCGGTTACTTGATTTTTCTGATACATTTTCATGAGGTTAGGAGCTCATAGTCGAGGCCCTTCCTCCGATTGGACCTCTAAACGGATTAACGTGGATTCAACACGAAGATGTGTCAGTACACTGTATTTGTTTACAACTAAGGGCTGAGGTTTCGTCTTATTTATTTGTTGAGTTTCTGTATCGTAACATTGTTTGATTTGCCGATGAGATTTCTTTCGAAGAGCCTTTTGCTTGGGGAGTGTTTGCTGTATGTAACACTGTTATTGGGGTTCAAAATAAATGGTACATATTTACGCTTATTTTTTATATTGAACTAGCTGTGCCCGCGACGTCGTCCTCGTGGAATTTGTTTTCAAAACCCCCCAATTTTGAAACATTCTTCATTGGTGCTCTGCTCCTATTAGTTTTATCGTGATGATATATAGCTTATACTCGATAAATGGGCTATCTAACAGTGAAAGAATTTTTCAAATCAGACCAGAGTTCCTGAGATTTGCGTTCAAATAAACAAACAAACTCTTCAGTTTTATATATTAGTATAAGATTGGTTCGCATTACATTACAAATGTAATGATGATGGTTTATGGGGTGACTAAGAACATTTTTTTTTATTCCAGGAAATCAGCAGACAGGCAGACGGCCCACTTGATGGAAAGCGGTTACCATCGCCTATGGACATTTGCAACACCAAAGGTGCTACAAATGCGCTGCTGCTCTTTTAAGAGAGACTGGAACCTGGTCACTAATGCCGGAACACAACTCAAGGTTTTTATGGCGACATACTTTAGAGCAGGGGTGGTAGCCATCCAGTCGGGCAAATGCCTACCACCTGGTTGTGGGTTGTTAAGTCGCCTCTTACGACAGGCCGCGCGGCCGCAGGAAATTGTATTCTTTCTCCGTTCCTGCACGGATAAAACATACATACGGATACAACGGACATATGCCGGAATAGAAAAGCGTGCAATTAATAGACATATTGTGCGGATCCCAAATTATTGGGAAAAGGAGAAAGAGAAAAGAGAGGTTCGAATTAGAAACATTTTCCAACAAATACAAAGTCCAAATCTCGAGTGATCGATGTCCCCCCAGCCACCAATAGTTAGCAAATAATAAGCTTTTTTAAAAAGGTTTTTAAATACAAGCTTTTGAGATCCTGGATATCATATAGCAGCAGAGTGCTAGCCAAGACAAGTAAAACGAGCCCAAACACGACGGATCTATCTTGTTTAGTACAGGAGTTCCTATGGCCACCTTCCGACTCCATCATCAGATCAGCTCCATGGTACCATATTATTGCATTGTTACGTGATATACATATGTGTGTAAAATTTCAGCTCAATCAGAAACCGGGAAGTTGGTCAAATTTAACTTGCAAGATTCCACCCGAAATTACATACATACTTACGTATATAGGTACATCCATTGCAAGTTAAATAAAAGCTTGTAATAATAAAAAGTGGAACTTGTAAATCAGTTTATATTAATTCAATTGTTGTAACAATAATGGAAGCCAGTTTCGTTGTGATATTAAACAGGTTAACGCTGCCAATTCAGTTACCGAGTTTAAACAGTTGACAAAGTCGACAGTCCGGGGTGGAAATGCGATTAACACTGGTGGATGCGACTCTGTACTATTGAATACTGGCTTTGAGTGGTTTACCTTTGTTTCCAAGAAGAAACGATTCGTTGAAAACGGTTCTATAGGATAATCGAGTAACAGATAATGAAATTGACAATATCATGTACAAGTATATATTGATATTTAAATGTATTTTCTGATATATACCGCCGAAGAATGTAATAATTGGCCGGAGTCTGTTTTTACTAACAAATACAATCAGGAGCCTATAAGTCACGAGAGAATAGATAACTTCTGCCTAGGCAATTAGGCATACTCAATCCTAGACAGCGTCATCACTCAATATCAGATGAGACAGTGGTGAAAGACGCATTTTTACGAAACTAACAAATGTGTAGGCAAGTTTGTTCGGATATATTTGAGCCTTTACCGTAAGCGAAATTTTATCGTAAGCTACATTTAGACCTAAGCGTAGTTTTTGTTGCTAAAGGTATTTTAAATTATTATTTTGTTTTAATTTGATCGTGTAGGTGATGTCAGGAGCCTTAAGAACAGATGAGCGTGCATGACAAGAGCTATGAATGTCAAAGAAACAAGTGAGGTGTCTAAGAATAAGCCTGAATGACGCTCTGTTGCTCGTGCCTACCCCGGAAGGGAACTGGCGTGAAGTTATGTATGTATGTATGTATTTTGTTTTAAAACTTGATTCAGTAGAGTCTAATCTAACTATAACTGAAAGTCTTAAAATAAAATGATAATTTAAAATACCTTTTGCAACAAAAAATACATATATACATAACCTCACGCCATTTGCGGGGTAGACACGAACAACAGAGCACCATTCAGGCTTATTCTTACACACCTCACTTGCTTCTTTGACATTCATAACTCTTGTCATGCACAAAAAAATACTTAGGTCTAAATGTCGCTTACGATAAAATAGCGGTAAAGGCTCGAATTATTTATGTTGGTTCGTTCCTTTTTTACAGTCTTGTGAATACAACTTTATTACATTTTATAATGGTAATTTAAAAATCTCACATAAAGTTTCGATACTTTTGTTTTTGTAAAAGTCGTGAAAAGCCCAGTATACAGAAATTATATAAGTAGTGCTGAAATAGATAGATAGTCATTGCATTAAATGCATGTCGTCTATTGCAATAAGAATACAAATTTGTCTATTACTTAACTAGTAAAATACTGCACCTATATTAAGACTTTAGATTGTCGAAATAAGTCCATTGTTAAACTTATCCGACAACTTCTTAGGCCGGTGTGCATAGACATTTAGCCAATGGTTAAAATAAAATAATAGCTAAAACTCTATGGCAAAACAGGGATTATTTTATGTCAACCGACCTTAATCAATTATAGGAGGATCTTTATTATATATTTGAAATTCCCGCGAGATTCTTGGGATTCAAACTATAGCAGCATTTTAAAAAGAATGTAAGCTATCGTTTTAGTTGAAACTGTCTCGCAATAAGCTAATTTTTATGTATCCAAACAACTTCTAACCGCTCCCGTGAAAATTCTCGCGGGATTCCCGGGATAAAAAGTAGCTCAGATTTTAAGTCTAATAATTTGCGGTCGATCAGTGAAAACCGCATCGAAATCGGCTCCGTAGTTTTTATGTGATTCTCGAACAAATAGTAAACTGACAAACAGAAAAGGAATCTAAAAAAAATACATCGTGTTCTCCTGTCATTTATATACTCTATTCCAGTTGTTTTTTTTTTAAACAGCCTTAATGTACAGACACGACATGTTTAGATTTTTATAATGTTATAGAATGCATAACATTATAATTATAATCTATAATATAGATATTGCTAACTTAAAAAAATATAGTAAACATGAAGAAGCATTTCACATAAGTATACGTAATATATTTTGTATGAAGGTAAAATTCTTGCTCCCAGCACGTTACAAAGTATTTGATACGACATTCTAAAATTTTATACGCGACTGTTGAATATTACACCGATTTCATCTTTATATTAATTTTTAAAACTTTTCATATTACGTACATTCGATTCCTCATATAACTAAGATTCGACTCACCTTTGGAAGTTTCTAGTTGGATATTAAAGTGAAATTGGTTTTCTAAAATCGATATTTAATCTATATTACCTGGTAAAAACTACAAGCTCGTTAAAAACAATTGTGCTTTTTAAATGTAGAATATTTCATATTTAAGTTCTTTTTTTATTTGCCAAACAAACACGATGTTATGTACCCTCAAGCTAATGTACTTACGCATATGGTATGAGCACTATTAAACAGTGGGCAACTCTGGGGTCGATGCCAGATACATCCAGACCATATTAAAAAAATAGGAGAGAAAGTTCGTTTACGAAATTTGATAACCAGAGAACAAATCTGGGACTTCTGCGTTCCTGTGACCTAACCGGGTTAAATCTTACCCCTCAATCACAGGGGTCACAGTGTCACTTAAACAATATTTTTTTACTCGTTTTTTTTATTACATGAGTTCAGCAGACAGGCAGACGGCCTACTTAATGGAAAGTGATTACTCTCCGTGCAGGAACGGAATTCCTGCGGCCGGGCGGCCTGTCGTAAGAGGCGACAAAAAACCCACAGCTAGTTGGTAGGGCATTTACCCGTCTGGATGGCTACCATCCCCGGTCTAGAGTATGCCGCCATAAGAACTTTGACTTGTGTTCCGGCATCAGGGGCCAGGTTCTAGTTTCTCCTTCGAAGACATTGTCAACACCTCTGGTATTACAAATGTCCATAGGCGACGGTAACCACTTTCTATCACAGTTGGGCCGCCAGCCTGTTTTCAGCAATAAAAAATAAAAAAAACTATGGCCTATAGACATTCGTAACACCAGAGGTGCTAACAATATGCAGCCGCTCCCTAAAGGAAGACTGGAATCTGGCCCGTAATACCGAAATACAACTAAGGTTGCTATGGCGGCATACTCTAGACCAGGGCCAGCCATCCGGACGTGTAATTCGCTACGACTTGGTTGTGGGTTGTTTCGTCGCCTCTTACGACAGGCCGCCCCAATGCAGGAAATTGTGTTGGTTCTATATCCGTTCCTGCACGTAATAAACTACTACATATCCATACTATTTCGGCATATCCAAAAGGAAGGGTTATATTTTTAACAGTCTATATACATAATTATGTACGTATTATTTATACATACATACATACATACATAACTTCACGCCAGTTCCCTTGCGGGGTAGGCACGAACAACAGAGCGCCATTTAGGCCCATTCTTACACACCTCACTTGCTTCTTTGACATTCATAACTCTTGTCATGCACGCTCGTTTGTTCTTAAGGCTCCTGACATCACCCTCCGCTAGTACACGATCAATTTGATCATGTCAGGTGTGTCGTGGCCTTCCACGACTTCTGCATCCATCCACTTTTGCATTGTATATCTGTTTAGTCATTCTTTCATCATGAATTCTTTCATTCATGCATGTATTATTTATAATTAAACAAATTACGTATCGGTCTCCTAAAAATGAAAACGATTTCCTTGATAACGCTCGTTGTACTGTAAAACAGAGAGTGCTTTTAAAAGCCAATATATTAAAGTACGTCTTCAAAGTAGAACGTAACATAAAGCCTGAACTAGGTCACTCTTAGATATTCCTTTTTGGTCCGTAAAATTGGTAGACGGTTTTCGAACGATGGAATTTTTAGGATTTCAATATTTTGCATGGACAGTGCCGCTATTGCGTTCTTTTGTTCTGTTTTATTGGACTGCTATATAATAGAAAACTGTAGGTATTATATGTATATATTCTTTTAAATATTCAATGTATTTTACTTCAAAACTACTACCAGGGAAACTTCTCTATTTTAAGTTCTGTATACAAACCGACACAGCCGGCAGATTTATTATATTAGTGGCGGTTCTGGCAGACGTCCTGCCCTAAAAAAAACAAAAATCTATAATCTGATTCCAGCGCCACCTACCGGATCCATTTGTGATTCAAAACCATTCTTGAATCCACCTGAACACACATGAAATTTCATTAAAATCGATACAGCCGTTTAGGAGGAGTTCAATCATTTACAGACGTACAAAAGAATTATATATATAAAGATTACAAAATGAGACTGGTTATTGAATATAAATTTAGAACCCGATTGCAGAATAGAATACTATATATAATGAAGACTTTAAAACAGGAACAATGTCGAACCGGTTAAAGCCAGTACATAGGAGCTTTTCTTTTCGGTTTTGTTTTACCTTCCACCTCTATTAACCGGTTTTTAGCAAGAAAAGTGTTAAATAGGTTTAGTTGAATAAACCGGTTACGATCGGGTTCTGCGCCGCCACACCTTAAAAGCTCAGCTATTAGATACAGCAAGTTTTCAGTCGAGCACAAATATTACACATACAGACGGAAACATATTTATATTAGAAACAGTTATCGTATAGAGAAAGTAATTCTCGTGGAATAAACCGGTTGATGCAAGTCTACATAACACCGGATGGGACGCCATCTCCTCCTTTTGCGAGCGAGTTAGGCTTGCAAAGGGGAGGCGGAGCGGGAACGTGAGCGCATATCTTTGTTTCGCTCCCGCCAAAGGAGGATGCGTCTGCGTCGGAAGATATCCTTAGACCTCTGGCCGCCGTCAGCGGGCGAACGGCGTATGCCGTCGAGATGAGGACGCGCCCAGTTACGCGCGTGCTCACCTCTCCGGTGGGGCAGGCATAAAGTCGAAGGACGAAACACCAAGAGGTTTTAGTTGGTATCCCCGACCGCAGTGTGGCAACAGCAGGTCTACAAAACACACTTTCTAACATAAAACCGCTTATATCGTTTAAAAGGCGGTTAATTTTAAACCGGTTCAAGTCTTGATTATATTACCATGTGATCCTTATTAAATAAATAAACAAACCTTAAAGACATGTTTAAGCAAAACCACATTCTAATTACGTCGCAACTCTATTCCACCTTACACCTAAACATTCCTCATTACAACACGCTTTGTTGACGTACATCAAATTAGTAGGCTGCTCCGTTTGTCTGTGTACTACGGTTGATTACCATACCTCATTATCGTGTCTTATCATTACCGTAAGACGTCACACATTACAGGCTCACGTCACATGAATATAAATTTACTCTTGTGGCTTATCATTATCTGTTAATATCACTTTGAATATTAATTATGTGGCATTAAGCATAAATTAAATAAAAAAGCCTTCTATTTTTAATCGAACACATAATTACAATATATTTATTATTATTATTTGTTAGCAAAAAGTTATGCTGAATTTGCCTCCAGCATATTTGGTTAGTAATCCTTAAATTATTGTTAATATTATTGTTGTTACTTTCCTTTTTTTAACGTAAGAACTCCAGACTGGGGGAAGGTCTTCTCCAAAGATGTCCATTTGTCCCCATCTTGAGCTATTTGACACAAAATATTTTCTTAAGTTTTCGCGACTTGTATACATAATAAAACTACGTTTTAACGGTTTTAAGCGCGGTAATTTTATTTGATTTTGGTTTTTCCGACGTTTCGGCCACTTTTCAGTGGCCGTGATCACGGAAGACAAAGATGTCAAGTGTCAACGAGTATTGTTAAAGTTTTATTTAGCCTACCGCCAACTTATTAATTTTAATTATTTAATTTTTAATTTTGTTTATGGTTATTATTTAATCTATGGGAGCCTAATCTAATTTACTACCGCTTCGCAACATGTTATGCCTTGAAGAGAAGAAGCGGCGCAAGAAACTCTTCAGCAAACATGCCTAGCTCTAATAATTTTATATAATATTAAAATGGGTGGAAGGAAAAATAAAAGTAATTATCAGTCAAGTTGGTTTGTGTTCCGTTGTACGCAGAAAGAGCTCACAGTGTCTTGAGGTCTGGCAGCTGGTTTTTGCTGGGTTTGGGTCTTAATAGTTTTGATAATTGGATCCCAAACAGGTGGTACTTGCCAACCATCTTCTCTATTGAAATTTGGGTGTTTTTTGTGTTTTGGGCAAACAAAGAGGAGCATAAAAACACGAGTAAAAGAACACATTGCTGACATGAAACACACAAGGTCTACGAAGTCTGCGATCAGTGAACACACGCTGGATAAACCCAACCACTACATCAGATTCGATAACCCACAAATCCTCGCGAAAGAGAATCGTTTCATACCTAGAATGATGCGTGAGGCTATTGAAATCAAAAAACACCCAAATTTCAATAGAGAAGATGGTTGGCAAGTACCACCTGTTTGGGATCCAATTATCAAAACTATTAAGACCCAAACCCAGCAAAAACCAGCTGCCAGACCTCAAGACACTGTGAGCTCTTTCTGCGTACAACGGAACACAAACCAACTTGACTGATAATTACTTTTATTTTTCCTTCCACCCATTTTAATATTATATAAAATTATTAGAGCTAGGCATGTTTGCTGAAGAGTTTCTTGCGCCGCTTCTTCTCTTCAAGCCATAACATGTTGCGAAGCGGTAGTAAATTAGATTAGGCTCCCATAGATTAAATAATAACCATAAACAAAATTAAAAATTAAATAATTAAAATTAATAAGTTGGCGGTAGGCTAAATAAAACTTTAACAATACTCGTTGACACTTGACATCTTTGTCTTCCGTGATCACGGCCACTGAAAAGTGGCCGAAACGTCGGAAAAACCAAAATCAAATAAAATTACCGCGCTTAAAACCGTTAAAACGTAGTTTTATTATATTTGACACAAGTTAGGGACCTTGGGCATAAATAGACAAATTTTCTTAAAAGTTAACAAAATCAAAACTTGCAGTGAATTCTTTGATAGTTTAAGCTATGTTTTCACCTGCGAGTGATTACCGTAACCGTTGCAGTTACTGTAACCAAAAATCATAGTGTGTACGCTGTACGTGGCTTGCGAGTCCGAGGCGACCGGCACGCTGCGCACTCGCACCGAGCCGGCAAAGCTAATATCAATTTTGGTAAACACATTAGAGCACTTTACTATATCCGCTTGGTTACAGTTACGGCTCGCAAATGAGTACGCGGTTTTATACATCGCACAGCGTATTAGCATTGCCATCCTCCGTGGCAATGCAACCAGCCTTCTGGGCACGCTTTCCTCTGGCAGCGATGTAGTATATAATCTGTAATTAGTTTGTAGTCTTATGTTAAATATTTTAGTTTAAACCCCTTCATATATTTGCTTAAATCAAAACTGGCAAATATTTCTGTTTTTGGGGCTCCGTAATCATTTTGACAAAAACGGGACGTTTATGAAATTACTACGACCGTTCGTCTGTCCATCTTAATATATCAATGTCTGTCTAGAAATATATCTGTTTAAAACACTGAGTTGCCATCGGTTGGGCGTTCATTCTCACTTTCTTAAGCCATTCTTCTCGTATACGCAACGTTTATAAAAAACTTTTCATCTGAACATCGTATATCTTTGGAATGAGCTCCCAACAGAGGGTTTCCCTGCGCACTACCAAATAGTTTTTTTTAAAAGGTGTTATAATTTTTTTTCGCGACCGGCAGCAAGTTGATAGCATAGGCGACGATAACCCCTTCGCATCAGGTCTCAAGTATAAGCTCTTATAGGAAAGAATACGTAATGTCACGTACATGAGCGTTTTTTAAAATTAACCTAGGTCTATCAAATTACTTATCATATTACTGCTGTATTGTTTCCACCTTATCAGTCTTAACATATACCAAGGTACTAAAGGTTTCATAACTCATCATTCTGCGCTACTAGATGGCGCTTGCGTCATAAATAGGCAATATGGCCGCTGCCTTCCGGCAAATCGTTGGCGCGCACCACTTCCCCTGAAATGGTTTCCGGCGCATGAAACTTGCACCGATATGCACCCGTCTTTTAATTATATGTGCCATTATGTGTTATGGCTTTTGTTTTATGTTAAATATAGAATACTGCTATAGTATAGAAAGCACGCCAAAACTATTAACGCTATATTTACATCGTTGCAAATTTAAAAACTCCAATGTTTATAATATAACTTCACTAGACAAACTAAGAATAACTTGACTTGATGATAACGACGGTGTCTGTAGTTGAATGGACTCAGCATTTGCTCACCAAACTCATTGAAACGCAGAGTTCCCGGGGTCATTTCGTGGCATGGTATTTGTAAACGATCTATTGTTATTTACTTTCGTGTGGGTGCTGGGATAAGTCCTAATGTTGCCCATTATATTACTCATAACACAAGCGTATCTTGCTTATCTTAAATACTACCTGTTTGTCTGTCAATTATTATAAAGAAAATCTTTATCATTCTATTCAGTTCTTCCAAATGTAGTGTTTTAATTTTTTTTGTTTCGTTAGTTCAGCAGACAGACAGACCGCCGCCCCTGATGGAAAGCGATCCATCGCCTGTGGATATTTATAACACCAAAGTGCTACTAATGTGCTGCCGCTCTCTAAAGGGAGACTGGCTCCTGGCTACTAATGTAGGAACACAACTCAAAGTTGATATGGCGGCATACTCTAGACCAGAGATGGTAGCCATCCAGGCGGTGAAACACCCTACCACATGGCTATGGGGTGTTTTTATGGCCTCTTATGACAGGTCTCCGGGTCGTAAGAAATTATATTCTTACTCCGTTCCTGCACAGATAAAAAATTTAACCAAACTATCTACTAATGGGAATTTAATCAAAAATATATTGTGAAGGCAAGTACCCTAACTATTCTACCTTCAATGCCGTCATTAAGGAATTCCTCTGTAAGTTGGTTTGCGTCCCGCTATAAAAAGTTTTCTTCTAAAGGACCTACAGAACCCTAAAAGCTGCACATAGCCCGAAGTGCCAAAGAGTATGCCGGAGTAAACGAGCAGCCAACGCATTCAATTAACGCGTGTGCAGGGAGGTTGGGGAAAACCAATTATCGGGGGAGCCAGTCTTTTGGCCACTGCTTCTTTCACAACTTGGACTATTAACGGCTGACATTTGTTATGAATTGTTCGCAAGGTGTAACAATAGTCGGTTTAATTAAGAATTATTGAGGGGACGCCAGGGAAAGTTTCGACCACTTGAGAAATTCGCATTCGTGTTCCGTGGATATGGTTTGAGTTTGGTTTTTGTTATGGCAATGGGGGCGCGAGCGGTATTGTTTGTGTAAAGTTTTTATAACCCGCACTATGTACACTAGTTTTTGGGAGATGAATGGAGAGGTCTTGGCCAAAACAAATACTATTTTACTAAAATATTTTATACCGTAAAAAATTACAAATATTATTATATTGATACGAGTCACGAGACTCGAATTAAAATTCCGTTAGAATTACTATAGAGTTTATTAGAACTATACAAACACGTATAACACAGGTACAAATATAACCGAACACAACAAGTCCAAAGGTAATGCAGAAGGTCGTAATTCAATAAAACGCGCAAAGTTCGTCACTTATTAGATTCCCGATTGTAGTACACACGTCTCGCTTCACTCGTGGGTCTCGCTCGTCTGCCTCTCCTCTCCGTCATGTCCTTGTTTTATACTGCACAAATGCAATATGTCCGCACGGCAGCATGGACCGAATTTCCCAGAATCAGCTTGTACTTTAAATCCGTAACACCTGGATAATGATTACAATACAACAATAGGCCGTATGCCAATAAGTAAACAAAAGAAGACGACCATAAGAGAAATTTAAATTAGTTCAAATGCCGACGGGTAATAAATGTGCTTTGTTTCAGATATGCAGGTGGATTTTGTTTTTGTCGGGACCTGAGTTGTAATAATATTATAAAGTAGTAAAATTAAAGAAACTTAACTTTAATTTTATTTTGCTTATAATCCCTTAATATTACAAGTAGCATACTGAGCCTAGGTCGTCAAAGTCAATCAATCGTTTTAATAAATCTTTGTAGAGGCTCATGGCCTTGGGACCGACCGCAGAGTCCAAGCATTTTACTAAATTTGATTTTTGTTTGTTAAAAAATTCAAAATCGAGCTGTTATTCAATTCAAGTTCCAGTGGATAGTTATTAGATATTTATGTAATAATTGACAAATTTATATATTTTTACTCTGTCAAGTTTGTTGTCATAATTGTACAATATTTATCTGCAAGTTTTATAAATTCAAAACTACAGATTTTTACGCGGCTTTAGTAGCTTATAATTTATCTTCTATATCTACGTTATTTAAATAATTACAAATATTTCATCGGTTAAACTAGATTAATATGACACTTAATACTTATACAAAGTATAAATATAATTAGTCTAGCTTCGATTTTACTTCAAACCCTTATCGCTTTATCAGATGGTATATGTTATATTTTAAGATATAATTTTTTTCTAAAATTATTGGCAATTGATTTATTTTTAAGGCCAAACAAACCTGAAGACACGCGAAAAAACAAAGTCATTGTTACATTTATGTATAAAATCTGGATTAATACTTATTTCAATTATATTTTTACTTACCGTCTGTATTTATATCACATATTTTCAAACATTCCTATTTCGAAAAATAATTGTAACATGCTGTTTAACTTACTTCCAGATTCTAGATATAGTGTAAATGATATACAGCAACTTGATCAAAACTTTTCTATAAGTGTATAAAATCAGTAGCTCCTAAATATTTGTTAACAATCTTCAAACTGGGCAGACGTTTACTGAGAGAAAGCTTAAGGAGTCGCCATATTCTTTCCGTCAATATACTTTTTTGGAATATACGATTTACGTTTTCATATTTTGTGGGTCATACATAAATATATATATTTTTTCAATCTGCAGACAAATACACACATCGTATATCCTCAAACTAAGCAAGATACGCTTGTATGTGCCCAGGCACCCAGAAATAAAGCTAACAACGAGAACTTCGTTCATGAAAGCATCATGCCATGAATCGAACTTGGGACCTCTGCGTTTAAGTAACTCAGGCGGGCGTAGGCTTACACCACTCAATCACATCGTCTTTAATGTGCGATTTCTCGAATTGTTAAAATTGGAATTGTGCTACTATTAAATTCAATATTATCCGTGAAAGCCATAGAAAGAATAAACATTTCTGTGTCCGGGGGGCTTGTCGTAAAAGGCGACAAAACAACCCACAGCCGGGTGGTAGGTAGTTGTCAGATGTGCGGTTTTCGGCCGGATAGTGCGGTTTTCTTTATATATGTATGTATCAACAAAATCTTGATAAACCGGGCCCGATTTTAACGCAAATTCGTTAATTATCTGGAAATTTTTTGTGTCTCGCCGAAAATACTGTAAAAAGCGAATTGTACGTTTTCTGTCATTTAACCGCAAGTTGCACTGAATTCAAAAATAGCATTTCAGACAGTAAAACTTTATTAACAGCAGTGACATCGAGTGCTAAATATTTAAAAAAGTAGATTGGCTCTTAACTTAGTCTTGGATGCAAATTTAGCAACTCAAAAGTTTTAGTGAATTTATATGTTTTTACAAAAATTAAAAGCTTGTCCGGTATTTTTTCGAACACATCTGGCAACCCTAGTGGTAGAGCATTTGCCCGTTTGGCTAGTCTAAAGTTAGCCTATATAACAATCTTGAGTTGTGTTCTAATATGACTGGCCCAATTCCAGTCCTCTCTTCTAAGTCATTGATAGCAACTCCGATGTTGCAGATGTCCATAGGCGACGGTAACCACTTTACATCAAGTGAGCCGTCAGCCTGTCTGCTGTATTTCACCAATAAAAAAGTCAAGCTTAATGATAACCGGTTCAAGCAAATATCCAAGAAAATTACTTGATGCTGAGTTGATACAAACAAATCTAAGCCGTCCCTAATTGGTCGTGGGGCGTATTCTTCACTTGTCCCGTTGCCTGCCAACGCTTTGCCTCTAATTTCGCACACCAAAGGACTGGCTGGCTCCAATTATGTTATTTTCTTGAAAAATATATTCTGGGAACTTGTTTGTTGATATAATAATTGGGAGTGCGTATTAGTCTAAGACACACTCAAGGGTTCTGTAGAGGTGACGAAAGTCTCATAATGTTATCTTTTGGTTACTTTAAAAGAATTTAATCGAAAGTTTCCCGTATTGTAAAAACTACAATATTTACGTTAACAACATTTCTAGTAAGTACGCAAAACATTGTAGTGACGAATGAGTTACGTGAACTATCAATGATGATACGATTATAAATTGAAATCGATATAGGAAGCCATACATTACTAAATTGATTGAAAGAAAACGATTTAATAATAAACCTACGTTTTAACGGTTTTAGGCGCGGTAGTTTATTAACTAAATAAATTACCGCGTTTAAAACCGCAGAAACGTATTTTTATTATGTGTACTAGTCGCGAAAACTTCAGAAAATATTAGAAGAAAACGATTTATTATTTTTAAAAATATATTTACAATTTAGAAAATATGCATAACTCGTATACGATTTATGTTTAAACTTTTCCATTATATAGGTACAGGTACATTATGCCAGGTGGTAGGGCATTTGCTGGACTGGATGGCTACCACCCCTGATCTAAAGCATGTCGCCATAACCACCTTGAGTTATGTTCCAGCATTAGGGACCAGGTTGCAGTCTCCCTTAAGAGAGCAGCCGCGCCTTTATAGCACCTTTGGTGTTGCAAATGTCCATAGGCGATGATAACCGCTTTCCATCCAGTGGCCCGTCTGCCTGTCTGCTCAACACCTGCAATAAAAAAAAAACAATCTCTAGATCACGTCACTAATATTTAAAGAGAAAAAGAGTTGACAAACATAACATTGTCATGTGTTACGTTTCTAAAGAAATAAAGTAATTATTGTGTTTTGATTTCATATAAATTATTTTGATACTGTTACGAGTTGCAGGGCTCGAATTAAAATGCCGTTGGAATTATTATAAAGTTTATTAGAACTATACAAACAAGTATAATACAGGTACAAATATAACGGAACACAACCAGTCCAAACGTAATGCACAATTCAATAACACGCGCAAAGTCCGTCACTAAATAGATTACCAAATGTACACACGTTTTGCTTTCGCTTGTGGTTACTTGACTGCCTCATCTCTGAATTGGAGCATTGCTTTATACTGTACAAATGCAATATGTCTGCTCGGCCGCGTGAACCGAATTTCCTTGAATCACACCTGGCTAATGACTACCATAAAAGATTATAATATACAATGGGCTGTTTTTCTAATCACAATTTTTAAACACAAAGTAAATAAAAGAAGTCCAAATGCTGAAAAGGTAATAAAATGTCTACAGGTATGCAGGTGTGAATTTGTATTTTGTCGGCGTTCAGGTCGTAACAATACTATTACAAAGTTAGTGCGTCAGTATTTATATAAAACTTCAAAGGGAGCTTCTTAGAAAGACTCAACTATAGATATGTTTGTTTCATAAGACTATAAACTTTTTTGCAATTATATCGTTAATAGTAAGTATTTAATTCGTTAGTTTGTTTGCATGAGGTTTTAGCTGCTGACCTTTTTATACTTTTATTAGTTTTTGAATGAAATAAAAACGCAACTGCCACGCTGTCACAGCTCATTGATTCTTATTAAATCCAAAATATATTTTTTTATATCCAAAACTTGAGAACTGATGTATAAATTTGCCTTTTTTTATTCCGTTTCATGTTTTGATATTGTTTTATTTTTGACAAAAGACCTTTAGGTCCTTCTCCGGAATGTAAAAGAATGTTTAGGTACGTAGTGTTCCAGGATTATAACCTATCTAAGTGCCAAACATTCTTGTTTTTTATTTCATGAGTATAGTAATAAGTAAATATGAAAGTAAGGCTATGCAATATTAGCAGTAAATTGTGTATCTGCAAGTGGTATTCTGAATCAAGATTATTTTTCCCAAGAATCGTGATTTTTTTGTCAACTTTTTTTAAGTAGACAAGTTTTCAAAAGACTCGCTCTTTTGTTTGGAGCTGATGAAATGCAAAGAAAGGCGCCTTGTAATAATTACGAGCAGTCCTCGCTGCTACGCGGTGGTGAAGTAGAAAAGCTTATTTAATTTCTTTGTCGAGTAGTTTACAGCTGTGTTAATTTGAATTATTTTAAAAGTAAGAAGACTGTGAAATATGGCTTAGAATTATTAATACATATTTATAGTATAGTTAAATAAATAAAATTGAATATCTGTGAACGGTTTCAAAGTAAATGCCAAAATTTAAATGAGTTTTTTGTGTGAATATTTATTTCGCATAGGCTTCGAAACGGATGAACTGCTTTCAATAAAACTCTATAGATTAAAACAGAAACTTAGTTTCATTCATATAGAATTAAGAATACCGTGACCTGATGGCCTCGCTCGCAAACTGTCCATAAATAGTCGGAGGGTCAATCACACTGTAACAACCCACTCCTCGGAGTGATTCTCGTATGTAGTTACAATCGCTGACAAACTGCTCGGTAATTCACGGCTCAATCAACGTTCACTTGAGGTTTTCTAGTTGACAACGCAGCGTCCACTCGTCGCGGTGCTCTAATGAGGTATGACTCTTAGTAGTAACCAAAACAATTACTATGACATACAAAGACAGATTGGAAGTCGGACTGATTCGGGATTTTCATAAATCTAAAAAATATCCTTATCGGCTTGGAAATTGAATGTTGGTAAAGTTAAGAAATTATGAAAGCAAAAGGTCTTTAAGAAAGTTAAGCAACGGCATGGCGTGACTCATGCAAACTTCCGTAACAAAAATTAAATATACTTGCGAAAAAACGAATTTATAGAAATGTCGCCACAGGAAACATTGTAAACAATGTCAGAATCGTTGATTGTATCTTCAAACAACTTAAACTTCCTTTTATAATAACAATTTCATTTATTTATTGAATACAAACTAACAGCGCATATTCATACTTGACGACCTCTGTGGTTGAGCGTGCTAAGGCTTAGCCGCCACAACTCGCTGGAACGCAGAGGCTCCAGGTTCGATTCCTGGCACGGTAAATTTTGGAAACGAACTTTCTGTTATTTACTATGGTCTGGATGTCTGGGATCGGCCCCAGAGTGCTTTGTTGTATATTACCCATAACACAATCGTAACTTGTTTAGCTTGGGGCTGTACTATGTGTGTGATTGTCTCACGATTATTATTATTATTACAATTTTACAAACTAAAGTAATATTTAAAATGTTGGGCTTATAACAGTTATTATATTAAAATGTAGGAGTAATCATAATTTATTTCTCTATAATGCTTTTGAATCGTTTATGCAGGTACAGCGTGCATATTTTGTTTCCATCATGACAACATTAGACAACTGACACTTGGGAAAACTATTTTATTGCACTTTCTTGGAGCTGAAATTGTTACCTATCTTCAGTTTCATTCATGTTTTAAATCATAATACAATAACAGAAATAAACTCAATAAAGAATTTTATTGGAAAAAATCAATAAGACCAAATCAAAGAATATATTATTGTAAGAAACAATAATTAAAGCTTTCATTTGTTGACAAATAAAAGAACTAAAGAAATTTGTTTAAGATTGTGTAGTATAAACAATTAATTATCATTAATACGCTATATGACTCGATTATAGCGTCATAAGTTGCTATTCGCGTACAAAATCTAGACTGCGTCGGCTTTATGTATAATGATAAAAATTATCAATCAATCGACTTGACTTGACTGTTGTTGCGTTCCATATTGATCACACCGGAACTCAATTAAGGCCTATGTCCGTAGTTATTTGTAGATAACCAAATAGATAGATAATTGTTTATTGTACACCAACGCATGTACAAACATGTATAGTATACAACGGGCGGCCTTATCGCTAAGAAGCGATCTCTTCCAGGCAACCCTTACACATACAATTTGCCTGTGCCCTAATGACGCTACAACTGTTAATTACCATATTGTCGTCGTATATGCTTCGTTTAGATACTTTTTAATGTTCATAAGATATGTATATAAATATTTTTAATACCGCAAGAATAATGTCACGGGTATAACGATTCTGTAATATATTTGGAAGTAGTACAACCACTTTAAATCACTCTGTAGGGGAATATAGTGAAAGCAATAACATTACGTTGTCATTTACTACACAAATAAACTCGATTGCTATATAATGTCCTAGAAAATACTAAACATAAACGTTATTTATAGCAATAAAAACAACTTGATAGCATAATTTGAATACTACAAGTACCAGTTTTATTATACTTTTATCTGGGAACAAAGGAATCCTGCGAAAGGATAATATGAAAATGGCTGGAAAAGTTTAGGAATATACTGGAATGTGGTAGCTGAAAGAATGTTTGGGTACGTAGTATTGGATAAATACCGTTTGGTTTTTATTTACGTTGTGTATATAGTTTTGTAATAATAATACCTGAGACATACTAGTAGCTGTGAAATTAAGAAGTCAATAAAATAAATGTATAATAAATAAATGTAATGGTAAATGGCAATACAAAGTAGAAGAAATGTTAGGAGACTTGAAAAATTAATTAATGTATAATAAAACATAATAATATATATACATTATACATAGAAGTAATATAAAGAGAAATCATAGAATATTAAACTAGACATTTAGGTGAATAAAGTTCCGACTTAATTATGGTCGAAGGGATTCATCAAAAAAAAAAATTGTGAAAGGAAGTTTATGGTAGTTTTGGCGTAATATTCAGAACATAGATTCAATTAATTGATAACATGTGTAATTTCTTGGAGATATAAATGAAAAAAGTCAATTATTTTTAAAGGAAATTCTATCGAAATATCTGAAACTTAAATAAGCGTAATACTGATAAATATGAACTTAGTTAAGACGGTTTTTCAAACCATGATAATGGTTCTTTCCATCTATATTAATATTATAAAGAGGAAACATTTGTATTTCTGTATGATTGTAACGAATAAACTCAAAAACTACTTGATCAATAAAAAAATTCTTTGACCATTAGAATACTACATCATCGCAGTTTAATATAGGCTATATTTATTACTAGAAAAAAATTAGGGATCCCTACTAAATCTTCAATAATGTAACCCAAGGTGTAAAAAACTTAGCGTTTGAGTGGATCCCGGGATAACTTAGATTCACAATTAGGTCCCGTAGGTGGCGCTGGAATCGAGTTCTAGATTTGTATTTTTTCAGGGCGGTACAACGTCTGCCGAAACTGCTAGTAATATATCGTCTATTATTATTGTAAATTATCATAAATAAAAAGAGACCGACAAAACAAGTTTAAACAAAGGGGAGTTAGTGTCGGTACCATTTATCTTTTTGTTTAGCAGGAAATCATGGTCTATACTTCAGCCATACCGATTTACATGTGTGAACTTACGAAGAAGGACTGCGTTATAAATACCCACATTCGCGGCACCCTGTTTTACGGATCCGAATGTTGGGCCACTAAAGTGATAGACTACAAACGTCTCCACTCAACCGAGATGTGAATGTTGAGATGGATGTGTGGTGTTATAAGAATGGACAAGGTGAAAAATGAATACATGAGGGGAAGAAGATTAAAGTGGTATGGACATGTAATGGGGAGGGGTAAAAGTCACGTGACAAACAGAATATGAATCTGCTAATTGATGGGTGTAAAGTTAAAGGTGGACCAAATAGAAGATGGATGGATTGTTTGAAAGATATGATGATTTGTGGCGTGACAGAGGACGTATGCTAGAATAGAAAAATATGAAAGGAAAATGCATATTGTGTTGATCCTAAATAATTGGGGCAGACCTTTATGTCACTTCTTTTTTGGGAGCATGCTAATTCTCGAAAATTGTCAGTCATAATTTTTTTGTTGTTGTTTCATTTTTTTCAGTTTTTATGGCAATTTTACGATATTTTAGAAATTTCCGTTAAGGGTACTGTGTGCCCTAATAAAAAAAGCCCTGATTGGGAGAATGTGAAAGAAAAAAGGGAGATCTCACAAGGGAGCTAAAGATGACGCAAGGTGATGCTAAATATCCTGGGCTCCGAACGCAACCGGGATTTAGCACCAACATGTTAATGATCTTCTCTTCTCTAAACTAAATGCGATTTATTATGGAAGTCACCTAACATTTAACTTTAAAACTAAACTTCTCTGCAAACTATTTGAAATGGAATAAACTCTTGGTACTAATTATTGGCTGCAATATCTTGTTCTATTTATTATATTACCTCCTAACCTTGTGCTGTAACAAGGCTACTTTAATACAGTCGCATCGGTACAGGCAACCGGGCCGAGAACTTGAAGTAAACAGCTAAGGCTCACGACTGCGCAGTCTGTGTATATTTATTTGTAATCTTTTTCGAGTAAGACTTAAAAATTTTATACATGTCAAACAAATATTTTTTTAACGGCGTTAGAAAAGTTGTCGTTAGTGTGCAATAATATGTAATCAGTCAGTTAGTTGGAAGCCATGGTGGCCTAGTGGTTAGCGTACTCGCGTCCTAAATTCAAAGGGCGTGGGTTCGAATCATGGACGGAAAGCAACTGCTTAGGCAGTTTTTTTACCTAATGTGCATATTGTTCTAGTCGTTACAATTACCACGTGAAAACGTTGAAGGAAAACATCGAGAAGAAAATTGCACATTGAAATAACCGATGTCTCAAAGTTGCCAATCCGTATTGGACATGCGTAACGGGTATACCGTCTGTTTCCCTATAAAAATAAGTAATAATAATAAACGACTAGCACTCTACAAAGCTCAAGTCAGACCGCATATGGAGTACTACTCACATCTATGGGCCGGGGCACCCGCTTACTAGACTGACGCCCTCGACTCCATCCAGCGTCGCGCCGTTCGTATCGTCGACGATCCCATACTAACAGGCCGTTTAGAACCGCTTAGCTTCGGAGAGACTTCGCGTCCCTCTGCGTATTCTACCGCCCGTATAACGGGGAATGTTCCGAGGAATTGTTTGATCTGGTGCGAACGCCTCACTTCTACAACCGCACAGCTCGCCAACGACGGAATGTTCACCCCTATTTCTTAGAGCCTTCACGCTCAACTATGCAACGGTTCTCTAGAACATTTATTCCGCGTACAACGGTGATCTGGAGGGAATTTCCTGCCACGGTTTTCCCCTTGCGTTATGATATGGGGTTTTTAAGAAGGGCATTATAACACTTATTAGAGGTCGGCGTTGGCGACACCCTTGGTGTTGCAAACGTCTATAGGCGACGGTGACCACTTTCCATCAGGTGGGCCGTCTGCCTGTTTGCCTACTTCAGGCAATAATAAAAAATAATAAAAATTGAGAGACCCGAGCCCTGAAGTGGGACGTTTATGGGCTGTTATTATTATTATTACATATATATTTTATTTCCAAATTTTTTACATTTTTCTTATAAAATATACAACTTTATTTATAAAAAAAATATAAAAAAACTGATCTTCGCCGGCAGTGGGGCCTAGGGTCCAGGCTACTGGTGGTTAAGGCTCCAGACACAGGAATCTCCTCACAATACGGGCCGTGTCCAACAGAGCTGCCTTCTGCATCCGACCCTTCAACCAGATACCAAGCGAGAGCCTTTCAAGGTGGCGATCAAGGCTCTTCGCTATTAGTCCATTCACTGACACCACTATCGGTACTATGATTGTAGAGTCCAGGTTCCACATAGCGGTAACCTCGTGAGCAAGATCAATATACTTTATTTGTTTATCTTTCTCGGCATTCACGAGGTTACCATCATGGGGAATCGCGACATCTACAATTATAGCACGTCTCGCAGACCGATCAACTATCACAATATCAGGCTTATTATTATTATGAATCAGGTAGTGGGATACTCCAGGCGTAGATCTCTTGTTTACAAAATGTTAATGGCTTTGTAATAAATATAGAAGTTTAAATAGGATTGAATCTTATTTATGTTAGTTCTTTCAAAAACGGCTAGAGCCTAGAAAATCGCTTAACGAAAGCCAAACTGTTCATTGCAGTTTTATTATGTAACAAACACAAAACTTGCAAGATGGTGTCAAGTTTCGCAACTCATCAATCAAAAATAACACCATAAAATCCTAAACGCGGTATTAAAAACGCATCAAGAAGGTTCGTTTAACATCTGCCAGCACCGCGAGTGCGGAGATAAGCTCACTTCGTAAATAAACGAAAACCCTTGAAAAGAACTAACGATCCGTACACGACTGTATTGAAAATTTATTCTAAGTACGCAAGCCTGTTTGATGGTTAGTTATGTTACTGCTTTAAGGACAGCACACCAATCTTTAAAGACCTCTTCCCCAATACAAAATTCTCTATTGGAAAACTTCAACGAAAATGGTCTCCAAAATGATAAGAGCGTTCTTCTCTAACAAGATGTAAGAGAATAGAGGTCCGTGTCTGTTGGAAATGTTTTTACAAAGGTGGTTCGCAAAATGTTATACGAGATATGGTGTTGCGTTATTTTTTGGACTGTAAACGAGTGTTTATTTTAGGTGTTAACATGAGATGTTGGTTGGAATATTTATTTGAGTGTTTTTTAAAGTTGGCTTGTATTTTTTGTGAATATAAATGACGGGAATTTCGAGTTGTGTTGTAAGTTATATCCTAGAATAATACTCATACATACATCTGACCAATTGCAATATATATATGACGGTGAATCAAAAACTTCTTGGAAAAATAAATGCAAAAATTTAATCAACAATATCTTATTTGTCTACATAATCTCCGGGGCTCCAATGCAAATGCATTTAGAATAACTAGAATTCCTTATTGCGTATTACTTGCGTTTTGCGTTATAACAAAGGTTTTCTTGAGTCTCGAAAATCTCTTCTACGGCAGCCATAACCGCGTCATTATCTTGAAATTTCGTTCCATGAATGTCCTCTTTTAATTTTGGGAATAAGTGAAAATCATTTGGGGATAAGTCCGGAAAATATGGTCTGTGGTCAAGAAGATTGAAGCCAGCGCCAGCGGATTGTGTTGAGCGCAACTTCCAATTGATGAGCGGGAGCGTTATCGTGAAGAAACAACACGCCCAACGACAGTTTTCCACGACGTTTTTCTTTAACCGCTTCACGCTCTTTCGGAGTTAATTTTGCATAATAGGGTCCAGTAATCGTTTGGCATTTTATCATGTCATTGTAATCAATAAAAAGCATTCCTTCACTATCCCAAAACACTGAGGTTATAACTTTGCCAGCGGTAGGATCGACTCGAAATTTCTTAATGGATGAAGAGGGCGGTCGTTTCCAAGACTTGGTTTGTCTATTAGTTTCAGCATCGAAGTGGTGGATCCACGTTCAAATATGATGACTTTAAGCAACTAGCGCAATACAAAATCATAGAGCTTCGTACACAGGCACGCGTCGCCGACAATTTTTGTTCATTGGTCGCCGACATCAGTCCTGCGCTACCTGCCGGCCGAAATTGTCGCTACAGACGTCGCTGCGATTTTCAAGATGGCGGAGCAATTACTGAATATTAAATTTGTTTCGGAGGTGAAAAAACATCATTAATTGTATAATTACAAGTTGAAAGATTGTAATTAGAATCCTGTACCTCATCTAAATGTATGCTTTTTTATATTTTATTACAGAAATAAGTCTTTTCTTTTTAGAACTTTTATTTCCCATTGTACGTCACCTACCATACTCCTCCCTACACATCCCATCTGTACTTTATAAGCTCATGTCAAGCCCTTAAAGAGAGGAGTGAATCAAGTAAATTTGTTGGCAGCAGGTGCGCCTATAAGTGATGACGCCTATTCACACATCCTTTATATACATCCATCAGTAAATAGACAGAAAAAGTTTCTGTGTTTTTGTTTATATGTATTTTCGGCTGCGAAAATTTGAGCGTTAAGCTATTCGTATATGTCGTTGTTTAAAAAAAAGCTTCTTACAATATAGTACATAACCGCTCGTTCTGCCACTTCGTTATATATTAATTAAGAATATATATTAATTAATTAAGATTCACAAAGTTGTGGTTTCAATTTAAGGCTATTAGGTCAAATTAATAGTTCTGGCAGACCCTTCAGACCTTCGAATGACGCCAGAATTCTGTATAAACTGGTAGATATAAGAAATCAGTGATTAGGTACTATGTTTTGTTATATTACGTAATTGTAGTTACCAGGGCAGCATGGTCGCTTAAGCGACAAAGCCCTTTAATTATGAATAAAAAAATAAAAAGAAAACATATTGAAATACACGACAAAAGAAATCCTCTTTTATACCATAAAATTTCTCTTGAAATCTGTTAAGCGGTTTCCGAAATGATTCGAGACATACTTCCAAATGGTCAAAACTAGTAAAAGTTACCCGAGACACTTCCCCAAAAAATATTGGTGGGTTTCATACACTGGTTATCTGGGACTGCAAGTTTCCTTGAGCGTCAGCACTTCGTAAATTTAATAATATATACATTAGGTCAAAAAAACAGTCTGAACGGTACGTGCTTTCTAGCCAATATTCATACCAATATCATTCGAATCAGTTTATTCTTAAAGGTATAATGCAGAAACAAATAATAATCACATGTCGCACGCTCCATCCAATACTGACACTATTCAAAATTTTTCTAAATCGACTTTTTAATGCTATCTGTCCGTAAAACATGGAAATACGTGTAATAGCGCAAATCTCGGTTTAAAAGTAACAGAAGTAACCATTAGGAAGGCATTGTAATAATGCATGTAATCGTATGATCAGTATTGATGTTCATACTGAAAAGGACGTGTTTTGGCTCCCCTGTTCTCCTTTTTGTCAGGTGGTAGGGCTTGACTGGATGGCTACTACCCCTGGTCTAAAGTATGTCGCCATAACAACCTTGAGTTGTGTTCCGGCATTAGTGACCAGATTCCAATCTCCTTTAAGAGAGCAGCAGCGCATTTGTAGCACCTTTGGTGATGCAAATGTCCATAGGCGATCGTAACCGCTTTCCATCAAGTGGGCCGTCTGCCTGTCTGCTGAACTCCTCCAAAAAAAGTATATTTTTTAGATAGTGTCAGTATTAGATTAAGCATGCGATGTAATGATCAAAATTTAATTTATTGGTAAGACTGTTATTTTGCTTCCCTGTGAAAAACGATACCTGATCATCGTAATTTCAATACGTTTCCCTAACTTTTAACAGCTTTTAACCCAGTTCTTTAAAAGTTGGCAATCCTACACATAGCCGCTGCAACGAACGCCCTCGTTTTATCATAATGTGAAAACTTCCAGCCCACATTCCGGCTCATTACTCTGCTCGAGTAACTAGGATCGTGTGCTTCCACGGTTATTTACACCTGCTTTCTAGTTTGGTTCTTAGTTGTACCTAACTAGAATGTATAAGGTCTGTATTCTTATTATGAATACTTCTTAAGAATCCTTACCTTGTATTGTGTTTATTTTTAACCAACATCCAAAAGAAGGAGGTTCTCAATTTGACTGTACGTTTTTTGTTTGTATGGTTGTTACGCGGTTTCTCCGTCAATTGTAGACCGATTTTTTTTGAAGTGAAACTTCTATATAGACGGGGTCTTAGGATTTTTCTGTCACGAAAAAGCGTTACGGCCGCGTGGAAGAGCGGCATAAATTTAGACTAGACGTGGTGAGAAGCGGCATAATTTTAGAGTATACTATGGATGCGTTTTTTGGTTCCGGATCGAATTCAGTTTTTTGTTTGACAAAATAAAGTATAGAAATGTACCTAACCTAACCAAATCATAATTTGCAGTAAACCTGCGAAAAATCAAAATGTGTGCTAGGACGCATAGTAGAAGTGAAACTTCAACGGAAAAGTGGAAAAACGAATCACAACAAAATTTTAACTTGAAGTTTTAGGGGCAAGTTTTCAAATTGGACAAGTACATTAAAAAGCTGCCTGTAAAACTTCAAGTTAAAATTTTATTGCAATTCGTTTTTCCACTTTTCCATTTAATTTTTTTACCTAAATTACTAAAACTGTGAACGTTTATCACCTTTACGAAACTTTTCATAGTTCGTGTACTGCCACGCATTTGTCCGATTTTATTTTTGCGTTATATTAAATTTTTTACATTCATAACTGATCACATATAGTTATACCCACAAAATAGAAATTCGAAATGAAAATTCCCCAATGTAAAAAGCGTGTTCAACAACTAAATCAAAGATTTATGTTGCCGGACAGGCAGGTGTTTTAATAAATCCCGTCACCATGTTCGGGATTTCCCGCTGAAATATTTGCAATGGCATTTTCAGACTGTCCGAAACACGCTTTGAGCGTAGTTTATTTGGAAATTCAGTAAATCAGGGATGTTACGTTTAAGCGTAATGCTGTTTTTGGGCGCTCTATATCCCAGTAACATGTTTAGTATTTTTTTGAGTTTTCGCGACTAGTAAATATAATAAAACTATGTTTTCACGGTTTTACGAAGACAAAGATGTCAAGTGTCAATAAGTAATGTTAAAGTTAACCTACTGCCAACTTGTTCATTTTAATTACTTAGTTTTAATTGTTGCATATGGTTATTATTTACTTTATGGGAGCCTAATTCAATTTACCACCGCTTCGCAATATGTTGTGATATCTTCGTCTTCCGTGATCACGGCTACTAAAAAGTGGCCGAAAGATCGAAATAAAAATCAAATAAAATACCGCGCTTAAAACCGTTAAACCGTAGTTTTATTACTTTATTAAGTTATACAAATTGTCTGATTACAATATGACAATTGTTGTGTTGTATTTGTAATATCAAAATAACAGCTTTTTACTAAATGCATATGAAAGTATATACGGTACTTATATCTAAAAACAATTTGTTTTTTTTTGTCTCTCTGTGTGTTTGTGCTGTGCTAATCGCTGAAACGACTAGACCGATTTTGACGAGACTTTCACTGGCAGATAGTTGATATTATATGGAATAACTTAGACTGGTGGTTCGGGCATGTGGAAAGAATGCATGATGAAAGAATGACTAAATAGATATACAATGCAAAACTGGATGGATGCAGAAGTCGTGGAAGGCCACGACACAGCTTCCACGATCAAATTGATCGTGTACTAGCAGAAGGTGAGGTCAGGAGCCTTAAGATCGGACGAGCGTGAATGACAAGAGTTATGAATGTCAAACAAGCAAGTGAGGTGTGTAAGAATAAGCATGAATGGCGCTCTGTTATTCGTGCCTAAAAGTTATGTATGTATGTATGTATGTAACATAGACTATATTTATTAAAAAAAATTGAAAGGCACATGCGCATGCCGCCGCTGCCGTCGCCGCAGCGCAAATGAAACTAAATTAAATTCCACTCGGACGAAATCCCAGTACAACTAGTATTACACAACAAAACAGCTAGTATTATATAAAGATGGCATAGCCTGTCGAAGTGGCAGATACAGCTAGATAATAAAGTAAATATTTGAAAATAATATATAGAGATTAGAATTAGGTAGCTCAAACTACCAATGCTTTAAAAACCTAATTCCTAAGAACAAAATGCTTTTTGATATAATTCTCAAGAAATTTCAATTCGAAACATACTTCATTCTTAGATTAAAATCGCAGTAATAAAAATAGATCACAAGTTATACCATCAACTATAGATCTAAAATTCTGCTACTTCCACTTTAATCCGACTATCTATGATAAGTCTTTGAGCATTTGAAAAAGCTTGACCGCCAAGTGGATTAGACTTAGGCAACTCAAATTCCCAATGTTTTAAAAGCTAAGTTAATCAGTTAAACAGAAATGTTTTGAAATGATTTAATTGATTTTTATCCGTGCAGGAACGGAGAGAGAATACAATTACCTGCGGCTAGGCAGCTTTTCGTAATAAGCGACAAAACAACCCACAGCCAGGTGGTAGGGTATTTTTCTGCCTGGATGGCTATCACTCTTGGTCTAAAGTATACCGCCATAACAACCTTGAGTTGTGTTCCGGCATTAGTGACCAGGTTCCAGTCTCCCTTAAAAGAGCAGCAGCGCATTTGTAGCACCTTTGGTGGTACAAATGTCCATAGATGATTGTAACCGCTTTCCATCAGATGGGCCGTCTGCCTGTCTGCTGAACTCATGTAATAAAAAACAGTGTATTTCAACAAATTTCGTTTCGAGATAATATAGTCTGTTGTAATTACTCTTTTAGATATAATCTGAAATGATTCTATATCGATTCCTAAAGCAGACCATCCGGCTTACATGTGCAGACCTGAGACTAAAACAGAACCATACAGTAGCATGATGATAACTCCGCTTTTATTATCAAATCAGAACTAAACACTGGAATTTGATAACAAGTACTCGCCTCTGCTCCTATTTTTGATATAACAATATTGTGTACACGACTCTCTGCGGCACGAATAAACCGATGATGTTTCTGCGCCACAATCAAATATGTTTTTAATGTATATGAATGTAAGCATATTGGACAATAAATGAAAAAAAAAAAAGATTAAAACCGCAATACAGCAACAGACGAAAACTAGAACCGTCTACAATAGATCTAAAACTCTGCGACTTCCACTTTAATCCGACTATCTATGATAAATCTTTTGAGCACTTCAAAAAGCTTGACCGCCAAGCGGATATAGTGAAACCGCCGACGGGCGCATTCTGCACGCAGGCCGCGGCCTTGATTTATGATGGCTATCCCCACTTTCTGCCCTAAGGGAGAGCTTACAGCGACATGTCTCTTTTAAATTTCATATACAATTTCGCCTTTATTTGAGTTCTTTTAATATAAGTTGCAGAAATATATATTTTTGTTTATAAGGGCGACATATATATGACCTACAGAATATATAAAAATATAGAATCCAGCATTATGTTAGAGTACATCAAACAACATCATCCAGAATGAAAAAGTTGAGTAAATTCGTATATAAAAAAATCTCACGTTATTATTATGTGCCTTAGGCCGGGTTATGTGGCGCAATCTTGGGTAGGCCTACGTCCAGCAGTGAACAGGGCAGTTCTCTGCATATGGTTGCCTAAGTAAACCATCAGTATTTTCAAGTCCTTGTATACTATGATGATAGGAGTGAATGAAAGTGAAAGGCAGATAGGGGAAATAGGTAAGCATAACAAAAAAATTAAACCAATATTTACTGTTAAGAATAATCTCAGAAATAGTCACACCATCCGTTCCTTATCAGCATCGATTATGGATTTTTTAAAGAAGAGTACGAAGTTGTCAATACTTTCAAATTGTTCAATTCTTTGTAAGTAATAGCTTAATACGCTCTTTGATATATGTATATAATCTTCAAGTAGAAATTAATGTTGGACCTATACATGTATAATTTATATAATAATCTACAAGAACAACAATACTTTCTCTTTATGCTACCACCAACCAAATAAAAGTAAAACATTTTATTGTCTTAAATACTTATAAGGTAGTTAATATAATTGGCAGCCACATTCCCTTAAGCAATATCTTCCAGGCAATCAAAATTAATTTACGATATTTTTAAAGATTTTTCTAGTCTCAACATTCCGTTACAATGTATTCGCAGGACAAATAGAATCTTCGCAAGAGTACTGCAATGTAAGCATCTCTTTATCCCTGCTACCTCAAACAGTCACCACATTCAGGCCTTCGACATATTTTTCGCATTATCCGCGTATGAAAGAAAAAAAGCGATGGTATAATGCAGTAACGTGTGTTGGTTTCGAGATTTGATGGGGCTGCGGAGGCGTTGTGTTTTTAGTGGCTTATAAAGATTAAACATACAAGATTGTGAGGCGATAATTGTATTTAAAATTGAGAAGAAGACATTTAGATTCTCAATATGTAATTACAGTCTTTGTTTTAAATCTTAGGTGGGGAATCAATGTTACCTACCATACGCTACAGTTACTCTTCATCATCATCTGAACGTCTTCTTCGAAGCCCTGGCTCTGCTTCCCTTGTTTTACTTCACGGCCTCGCTTGGTTTTCGGCACTCCATATTCTAAGATCATTGGTACGCATGTCATCCCTCGTGACGTCAGGCCTGCATGACGTCATGACTGTATGCATTTCTTGCGTCATTCCCTTTCTATCGGGAACTGGCGGAGGCCCCACGGAGTTAACTTTAGGCTTCAACCCAAGCCAACATCTCAACTCCTATGGTTTATTATTATTTTAGATCTTATTATTATTTGTATAATTTTGTTTGTATTATGGTTTTATTGGATATGAAATGATTTTCATGAAATTTTATAAATAAATATTTTTGATGAAGGGGTTGATCAAGATATTTCTTTATCTGAAACTAATTGTGAATCACCACAAAATACATATTTAAAATTGACAGAGTATCCCGAATTCTGTATAAGTGAAAAGTACACATTCAAGAGTAATGTCATTAGTATCCTTATTTTTTTTTATTGCAGGAGTTCAGCAGACAGGCAGACGGGCCACTTGATGGAAAGCGGTTACCATCGCCTATGGACATTTGCAACACCAAAGGTGCTACAAATGCTTTGCTGCTCTCTTAAGGGAGACTGGAACCTGGTCACTAATGCCGGAACACAACTCAAGGTTGTTATGGCGACATACTTTAGACCAATAAATTTAAATTAAATATACTTTAAAAAAATCATACTTAAGACCGTTAAATCGTAGTATAATTATACAAAGCAGTTATGAAAACTTAAGTAAATACTAGAAACGAATTCCTAAAAAAGTAAATTAACCTCTCGGAATGCTATAGACAAATTTACTTTACCCTTAACAATAATTAATTTGAAATTCACGACATTTAGCCCCCATTACTCAAAATTGGAGAAGTTGTAAAAATTCTTGATACTTTTGAGGTATTTTTAATCATTTCTGTAAGTTATTGCAGACTTTGAGACGTTCGGGACTTATCGGTGGAATATTTTTTTCTTTAATGGATGAATGGTCGACCGATCTTGAATTATTAATTTTCAATCATTCACTTGTAAATTGCAATATTGAATTTGACAATAGTGCTAAAGAGCACTTTAGACTTTCCTATGACTTAAAGCCGTAGGTTGAATTTTTCTAATATACTCGTACATAAATGTACTTATAGGTGAAGATAATTAGAATAGTACATTATGGTACTAGTGTGTAACATTGGTGATTACCGCCGAGGCGCCATTGAGACTCGAGCCGTAGGCGAGGGTCTTAAGAGAGCCGAGGACGGTAATCATCAATACACACGTGTATCATACGACGTTTTTCAACACACTTGTGAATAAAATAACAACAAAAACTCATTTTATTTAGTAGATAAAAAACAGTTATATATGAGTGAAAGTTTTATTTATTAAACACGTACGAGTTAAAATTATCTATTTAAATAAGAAGTTGCATGAAATGAGCAAGCAATAGGAACATTAATTTATTTGTTCTATAGAACACGATCTTTTTTTTTTAATAAAACCTTTTTTAAGAACAAAGCAACTCAACCAATAAAATTTAAAAAAAAATCTATAACTCACTAGTGAGTTATAATGTTTTTTACTCACAGTTTGATAATGGGTGTCATTCTGTGCCTAATTGCGGTGACCATAGAGCCACTTTATGAGCAAGTGTGTTGAAAAATACTTTATTCTTCACCACATACACATATGGTAAATTATTATACCTAAGTGGTAAGTGTAAAGTGGTTGAAATAATAATTAAATGGACAAGTGCGTGTTAGTCTATGTATATTGAAGGATTCCATACAGGTAATGAATGTTTAGCTATCGTCGTTTGGCTGTGAAACCTAAGAAATGAAGAAAAAATGTATTTGATGAAATTATCTCCTTTACTTACCTGCCTAAGTCGTGGTAGCGTAATGCCTAGCGCACGCGTCCCAAACTCAATGGGCGTGGGTTCGATCCTGGCCGGAACGCATGCACCACTTAGGCAGTTTTCTGACCTAATGTGCATATTGTTACAATTACCACGTGCTAATAACGGTGAAGGAAACATCGTGATGCAACCTGCACATGGAGATAGCCGAGGTGTCAAACCTGCCAAGCCGCCTTGGACAAGCGTGGCGTATACTGTCCGTTCCCTATAGTGGGAGGCCCGAGCTCAGCAGTGAGACATTTATGGGCTGTTATTACTTATTACTTACTTACCTGCCTAAATTCTCTTTCTTTTCAACTTTTCCAATAATTTTGGGTCGGCATAGTATGTGTTTTCCTTCAATCCTCCTCTATTCCAGCAAGTGTCATCTTTCACAAAATCCATCCAACTCTTTTGGTCTATATCATAACAGCACATAAGCGTCCCAGTGCTGGGCCTCCCGCTACAGGGGAACGGATAGTATGCCCCCGCCAAGCTTGTCCAAGCCGGCTTGGCAGGTTTGACACATCGGGTATCAAGATGTACAGGTTTCATTACGATGTTTTCCTTCACCGTTGTTAGAACGTGGTGATTGTGACAATATGCGCATTAGGTCAGAAAACTGCCTAAGTGGTGCATGCGTTCAGGCCAGGATCGAACCCACGCCCTTTGAGTTTGGGACGCGAGCGCTAGGCGTTACATTATCACGACTTTTTTTTCTTTTGGTCTACATTTATATCATATAGTAATATTTAAGTTTACTTTAAAGCTCGGAAACCTTACTTACTTAATATATATATTGCTTCAGACCGTCTTTGTGTTTTGTTTCAAAATATATTTTCTTTGTATCCAAATGAACCAACGGCTTAACTCGAAATTTCTATTCCGACTAGAAAAAAAAACAAGCTTTTCCTTTAACTTTTGTTTCTTTTGTCGGTAGAAATTAAAGTGTTTAAAAAGCCTTTCCAAAGTAAACTTATTCTTAACAATAGTCATTTATAATTTTCATATTGTTTTAACAAGAAAAACAAACTTAATTGTGGTAGCTATAAAGTTAAATATCCCTTGACTATACAAATCAAACAATGGGAAACGCAGATTGCATACCAACAAAAGTTAGGTACCGCTTCATCCCGTACTCCAACAATACATTACTGGAATGTTCTGTTTGAAGCTTTTCATATAAAGCCTTCGGCATAAACACCCAGTCTCCTTCCCGTACAATTTAATCTAGACCATATAACATCAATTATAAAGTATAAAATGGTCTGGTAAAAGGATGGATGTTGGGACGTTGCATGTAAACATTTTACTTTAGCTACAGTACGGTCAGTTTTCAATGGGCAGCGTTTAGCTAGCTGCTAGCCATGCTTAATAAAACATAGCAATCGGCATTTCCAGTGCAGAAATTGTGTAGTTTATACCTGTTAATGTTTTAGGCGGGTGAACGTTTTGTGGGAGAAATAACGTCTGTCTTGATTACGCGTTTGTTAGTAGAAATTGGTTTATTATTACACTTGATAATTATATCAATGCTATGTTGTTGTTTTTTTATTGCATGAGTTCAGCAGATAGGCAGACGGCCCACCTGATAGCAAGCGGTTTCCATTGCCTATGGACATTTGCAACATCAAAGGTGCTACAAATGCGCTGCTGCTCTCTAAAGGGAGACTGGAGCCTGGCCACTAATGTCGGAACACAACTTAAGGTTGTTATGGCGGAATACTTTAGACTAGGGGTGCTAGCCATCACCTGGCTGTAGGTTGTTTAGTCGCCTCTTACGACAGGCCGTTCGGCCGCAGGAAATTGTATTCTTTCTCCTTTCCTGCACGGACAGATTGGCGCTTTATTAAACGAATTAAGTTCTGTTCTTTACAGTTGCATTTTTAGTATTAATCGTAACATTATATATGTACTTAAGATCATAGGGTATTGCAGTAATGTAGCATCTGATTACCATGTAATGGCGATCGGATACAATTCTGGGTAAATTTTCAATTATTTCGACACACAAGGTCCTAGATCTATTAATAATAATGTACGTATCTGAGACTGCAGCAACACCTTTTCACTAGATGTGGGAAATTTTGTCGGGATTACACTCGTTTTTGCGCGCCCGTTCGTATTTTGTATCCATCGCTAGGGATTCGTTTTTGCACTGGTGTTGCCGCTCTCAGCTTTGATCATTACGTTAGTGCTGATAGTCAAAAATCTGATGTTTTGATATTGCTAGAGACCCACAACATATGCGCGTCGATTAAATAGAAAATTATTACGTTATGGTTACAATATAATAAAAGAAATGATCATGCATGAGTGGGTTTGTCTCTTTGTGTAAAAAAATAATTATTTCTATTAAACTTAAATCGTGTCTTACATCGTTTATTCATAGACTACCTCTTCTCACTATATTTTGACACTGACAGTTACAATATCAGGTTTATAAATTTAAAAAACATAATGTGTGGCCTGGCTACCGAGTCGGAATGCGTCTTCGAATCCCACACGGCTATCCTGCATTATTCATCTGACCCAGATGAATGTGATACTTCATCTTCATCGCCATTCGACCAGGGTTTCATCAAATCTGCTGAACTGGTGGTATTCATAGGTCCTTCACCATTGCCAATTTTCCTTACAACGTATCTGTCATTTTTCTTCTTCTCTATAATTTTATATGGTCCTAAATATTTCGGGTTTAACTTATATCCTTGTACAAATTGTGTTCTCTTAATCGCAACTAAATCTCCAATTTCGTACTGTATAGCTTGTGTTCTCTTTTTATTATAAACTTTCCTATTTTCTTCCTGAATTTTCTGAATATTTTGCCTCGCCTTTCTATAAGTTCTAATCGTTGAATTTCAAATTTTTCTTTACAATTATCTATGTAGTAATCTCTATTAATTAATTCCTCAGTTTTCAAAATTCCAAAATGACCCTTTTCATGACATTTTCTTATTATTTCATTCTGCATCTTTTTAGGTACAACAATCAGTTTAGTTCCATCTTTAGCTTTACATAAAACTCCATTCTCCAGAATAAAATTTTCATATGACTCTTTTTCTAAAATTTTCTTTAATAGTTTTATCTTCAGGTCATCATCTTGAGCTCTCTTCAGACGTGCTGTAGTTTCGGTAAGTATTAGACTAACAGGATTTCTGCTCAAAGCGTCTACGTGTCTCATTTGGGTTCCAGATCGGTGTTCTATCTTATAGTCAAATTCTTCAAGAAGGAGTGCCCATCGAGCAACTCTCGGAGGTAAGTCTTTTTTCTGTAACGTCATAGTTAGGGCTGAGCAGTCAGTCACAATTTTAAAGCGGACTCCAAGTAAGTAAACTCTGAATTTCTTGACAGCTTCTACAATAGCTAAAATTTCTAAGTAGTAACTATGGTATTTCTTCTCAGCAGGAGTAGTCTTTTTGCTCATATAGTGAACAGGGTGTAGCTGATTGTCGTGTGGATTCCTTTGCAATAAAACAGCTCCATATCCGTCTATACTTGCGTCTGTATGTAACTCTGTCTCAAAATTAGGGTTGTAAATTCGTAAAACTGGTGAGGAACATAAAATATGTTTCAATTCTTCGAAAGCTCTCTCACACTTTAGATCAAAGTTAAACATAACATTAGTCTTCAATAATTCTGTTAGTGGCTTTGCTATTATTGAGTAGTTCTTAACAAATTTTCTAAAATAGCCAGTCAGTCCTAAAAATGATCGTAATGATTTGATATTATGAGGCTTTTTAAATTTTGCAACAGCATGTATCTTTTCCTTGGAAGGTCTTATCTGATTATCACGAATTATGTAACCTAAATAATTTATCTCGTTCTGTAAGAAATGACATTTCGCCCAATTAAATTGTAAGCCAAACTCTTCAGCTTTTCGAAGTACTTTCTCTAGTTTAACAAATCCTTCTTCTTCTGTCCTAGATGGTATAATCAAATCATCTAAATAGGCAAGAACAGTGCCCTCTGACATTAAATCTTGAAAGATATCATTGATAAAGCGTTGGAATACAGATGGTGCGGTGCATAAACCAAACGGCATTTTCTTAAATTCATATTGCCCTTGTGGAGTAACAAATGAAGTGTATTTTTGACTATCCTCGCAGACATCAACATGTAAAAAACCATTCTTCAAGTCAAGTGATGTAAATAGTATTGCTTCTTTCAATTTGTCTACTTGATCCTCGATGAGTGGAAGTGGATATCTTTCCTTTATAATCTTCTTATTTAGCTTTCTAAAATCTATACATAATCTGTAGCTTCCATTTTTCTTTTTCGCTAACACGATAGGGCTTGCATATTCCGATTTACTAGGTTTAATTACTTCTTGATCTAACCATCCTTGTATCTGTTTATTAACTATGTCCTTTTCTAGAGGTGACAGCCTTCGTGGAGTCTGGTGTATAGGATCTTCATCAGTAAGTATGATTTTCAATTTAACATTTGATTCCTTCTTTCTAGTCTTCAAGTTATCGTAATTATCCAATAAATGTTTAATCTTGTCTTTATATTTCAGCTTCTTGATATCATATTTCTCATCAAATTCTTCTTCGTAGTCATTAATTTGTGTAAGGTGTAATATTCTTTTTACAGAGATCCCGTCGGCAGAGAAAATAATTTCAACGTCTTTTAATATCGGGTTTCCAAGTATGACATTAACAGGTATTACATCATCGTCGATAACATGCATCAAGGTTTCAAAATGAACGTTGTCTATTTCAACTTTTGCCATAAAAGATCCCTTCGTGCAAACTTCGTACTCGGCTATTCCTGATAATTTGAGAGTATCTTTAATATTATAATCATTATTCTCGGGAAAATTTTGTTTGTAATAACTCTCACAAATTAAATTCGCATCGCTTCCAGTATCAATAAAGGTTTTAACTGTAACTCCGTTAATTTTCGCTTCTTTATATGGCTTAACAACATCTGTACTAACTTTCTCATCTTGAATTTTCAGTGTCTTATTTGTAGAACTTTGGCATTCTTTTGACTTATGTCCATATCCATTACATTTGAAGCATTTTATACCTTTAGTACAAGCTGGTGATTGGTGATCAGTTTCACCACAATTGTAGCATCTTTTGATGGTATGATTTTTACGTCCGGTTGTCATCTGAATAGGTCTTTGTTGCATCTTGTGTTCTTTAATCTGTGCATATACTTCAAGTTTCTTTCTAAATTGTTTGATATCAGTGGCTCCGTAAAGAATGGCCTTATTTATTTCAGAATCACGAATTCCATCAATAACATATTCAATAAGTGCCTCATCTTCTAAATTTCCATGCAACGCCAGTTCTTTCATATGTAAAAAATACTGTTGATATGTCTCATCCGGTTTCATTTTGCGTGATGCTAATTTCTTGTGAATGCTAGCACTATTTAATTTCGAACCAAATTCTTCTAATAAAGATTCTTTTAATGTATCCCATGACGTAATAGAGCCTAGCGATCGTAAAAATAATTTAGCTGTACCTGAAAGCAGTCTCTTCGCGTAAATAAGTTTTTCAAGATTATTCCATTCCATTAAATTTGCAGTGTCATTAAAATCGGTCAGCCAATTCGTAATAGGGTAGGTATCATCGCCTGTGAACGGTGTCATTGATTTTTCCAAGTCGCTAAATGAAATTCGTACTCTGTAACCAGCTTCTGAACAATTACTATCTGAGTCTTCGATATCTTTATTTTTCTTCGGTGGCATCTTGTATGATTGGTTGTAAGTCTTTCAGTCGTAAAAAATAACCAATTCATGAAACGTCTTCATAAAAGAAAAATAATAGTCTTTATTCCAAATTCTGGGAAATTTTATGCGCTGGTATCATTATGCAAATTAGTGTCGGTAAAACAGCACACAATGACTCGTCTTCAATTTTAATTTCGAGGTTGTTTCGTAATCATCAGATCAAAACTCACGTTAAAACAATGCTTCGCAGGATTCTTACATGATCCTGGTATGATCCTGGCACGAGTTCCCATAAAGTTGTGGGTTTTGTTTGAAGAAAAGCAAAACAAACTTCCTTAGAACAGTCTTACATCGTTTATTCATAGACTACCTCTTCTCACTATATTTTGACACTGACAGTTACAATATCAGGTTTATAAATTTAAAAAACATAATGTGTGGCATGCAAAGAGTGATTTGACAACATTTTTATATAAATGTTTCCCGACCGTCTCCGAAATGTGACGTAGATGCGTTTACCACTAAGCTACCACGACATTGTTACACTGGTACATATGGGATCAATCAAATCACAATGACTAATATTATCCCAGATGGAGCAGGAACATTATAGAAATAACAAAAAAAAATGTGTGTGTGTATATAGTTCACACGCCGTAGAAGTGAAACAGAGTGTGGGTGGGATTCTAAACTTGTGACGTCACATTTCATATATTCGATCGTTATAATATATTTAAGCTTTAAAACACGAAATTTCAAATATTAACGAAAAATTTCAAAACATTTGCAACTCTATCGGTATGAGCAGTGTTTAAATGACGGCCTCTGTGGTTGAGCGGGCTAAGCCTTTGCCGGCCTACCTCACTGCAACGCAGAGGCTCCGGGTTCGATTCCTGGTATAGTAAATTTCGGAAAACGTCTTTTCTCCGTTATTTACTATGGTCTGGGTGTCTGGGATCGGCCCCAGAGTAGTCCGTTGTATATTACCCATAACACAAGCGTAACTTGCTTAATTTGGGGATATACAATGTGTGTGTTTGTCTGCCAAGAAAAAAAAAAAAGATTAAATATAATGTATGTATTCTATCTAATTTTCTCGCCGGTTTATGTTTCAAATCATAACGATTCTAAAGAAGTTTCACTTCAATAAATTGCTATAGAAATTAAATATGTCAGGGAATCACTTATTTTAGGTCATTGAATATTTGTACATCTAATCCATTGACTACTTATAAGCTTTGCGCCTTGTTAGTTTCGGAGGCTCTATTTTATGGGTCTATTCCAGAACATGCTATGTATATATTATCAAATAAAGCCTCCTGTATCTGTCAGCACTAATACCCAAACAGCACACAGTGACGAGTTTATTTACAAACGGTAGGCAGTGAATCCCACCGCGGGGGATATCTCATTACCAACTTTTGTCCAGCGCGACGAGCGCACTTCCGACGCTGACTTGTTATAAGTTCATCTCTTGACTGTGCCTTTACGCCAAGCCTGTTCAGTGTTTATATCTTAGGAAATCAGCTGTGTGATTTCAAAATCTAGCAAGTGATTTCAAGAAATTTTACAGCTCACCACAAAAAAATGTCATGGACTTAAACGATATACCATTTCAGACTATTTATGAAGCTCATTCGGAGCGATATCGTATCCTGATACAGTCTTTACATGTTTTAGCAAGCACAATACATCTGCAAATGCCTAATAAGGCAAGAAATGCACAAACATTCATTTGAAAAAATATGTCAGTTGCTAGGTTAAAATTCGTCATGTCTGTTTATTGGTTTATCCGTCCGGCCGTCTGTTTATCTGTCTTTGTATGTCAACATTGATTTTCTCAGAAACTACTGGCTCTACTAATAAGTAAAACTTGATAGAAAGGTATAGTCTATATGTCGCTATACTATCGTAAAAACAAATTGCCAAACGACTAAAAATTAGGGTCAATCGCCGCGCCGTACTGATGATTATATTTTTGTCAGCGTCTATAAATCACACCAGTGTTAAAAGTTAAAACGACTTTTGAAGTGATAACTTCTTATGGGAGGGTAAACCGCTTCGTTACGTAACGCGTTACGGCGCCAGTCTGGCTTCCTTTTCTGTCACGCATACGGCAGCGGTAGGCAGGCTCCTCCTCTCTCACTCAAACCCACAGCGCTAGCCCTATTTCGGTAATTAGATGAAATAATGATACTAATAATGTACATACACAAAATTCTAATGTACATATTCAAGAATTGTAACTAAGAACTGTATTATATGTTAAATATCTTTAGTGTACACAACCCTGCCTTTTGCATCTCCCCTTCTTGGTAGACTCATAGGTTTGCTGGAAGAAAACTCTTTTAGGGTTAAGCTCGCCTTTGTACATCACCACTATCCTATAATTTTGTATGTAACTTTTTGTATACAATAAAGAAAGAATATATTTTAAAATCAATTAAAGATTATATTATTAAATAACCGTTCCTTACATTATCATATTAATATACATACAATTTAAGTAATAACCTAAGCTTTTTTCAAGTTAAACAATTTCAAAATTAAATAGTTCAACTTAGATTAGTTTATGTTATCACTTCTGTCGGGCGTCCCGAGACGCACACGCTTTTTTTTATTTAACTCAGTAGGTGCCGGGGTGTTTACTTTCAAATTCTTAAAATTGCATCCCCTCCTTTTAACTATTGAATTATGAAATGGAGACTTCTGAAAAAAATCAGTGCGTTATTTTGGATTGATGTTTTTCATAGTTTCGTCGCTAAATAACGTAAACCGTGGACGTCTTTCAACTCTACGGAACCTTACATTGAGTGCGGACTGTCACAAACCTGCTAGATTTATTTATACTGAAGGAAGAATTACGGATTAATAAAAAAGTAGCAAAAAAGAAACTGACTTCAATTAATTGTTTGTTTTTTAGTTACTCTTGAGAGAAACAAAACATAATACATATTTTCTGCAACATCTTGAAGTTGGTGCCAAGTAAAACATAAAAAACGGCTTCAATTTTGGAAAATATAGTCATTTTTGTATTTTACTTCGCACCGTTTTCAACATGTTGTTGAAATGAAATGAAAGATTTAATTTGCTTTTTAGTTATTATTATAGTCGGTTTCTTTTTCACAATTTTTTTTAAAGAATTTTCTGCTATATCTTCGGAACCCAAAGTCGAACAGTATTAAAATTTACATGGGATCATTTTGAAGTTTTACTGAATTCAACGCAAGAAGAAGTAATAAAATCGGTTCAGAAACAAATTCTTATGGCTGTACATATGTATAAAATATTTATGGGACAATTGAGAACTTCCTACTTTTTTGTAGTCGGTTAAAATTTGGTAATTTTGTGGAAAGGGAAACGACATTGTGGAAAGGGCTGTTCATATGAAAATAGTTCAGTATTGTATAATCGAGGTCAAAGTTTAAACGAATAAACAACAGATTTTTCCCAGACAACTATCGGCATAAAAAGATTCCAACCAACATTTGTTTAGGTGTAGAAAGATCACTCAGCTGCACAGATAAGACAATATTAATTTTATGGTTACTTCGTGTGAGAACTTGGCACAACCGTGAAACTTTTGCGGGAAGCAAAACATGTTGATAAATCACTCGGTCTAGCCAAAGTGTCAAAACATAGTATTTGCTCTTCATATAAGACAGTCTTTTTTAGGGTCGTGCAGCCATTATGGAACAAATTGAATACTTAGGCGGTGTTCCATTACAAACGCCGATGTGTCCAAAATGTCGCTGTACGACCGACAAATGCGTATTTGCCGTAAATCTATGTCGCAAAATTTGTCCGCATAGTTCTAGTAATTTTTGAGATAGACGGCTATGTAATATATAAACAAAGGGATAGATAGGTCGATTTCATAAGGCGGTGGTCTGTTACAAAAGCTGTAGGCTACGTCCGACGTATCATTTTTTTTCTAACACTTGTTTTGTTTCATTTCAACATTACATTTAATTTAAATTCCTATTTCATTAATTTTAAATGCTGTTGCTTCACACAATACTGATATTTAAAAGCTTTACGAGTCTAACTTATCTACTTATAGCATAGTACATTTTTGTGTCTACGGTTACTAAAATCAGTTTTAATAACATGTTATTTATCTGAAATACCCAATAAACCAAACAAACTTTACGCACTTACACTTTTAATTTGATATATTTTTTAATTTGAAAAATTTTCAAGTTGTAAAAATTTTGCTTTAATCAAAATTTAAATCCTGACTGAAAAATTCTTTTAGCAAAAATTAGTTTCAACCAAAGCGTTTGATTAGTTTTGAGATATGGGGTATTTTAGATTCGCTTTTTAGGGCACGAGGCCAAATGACGAGTACTAAACAGTTGATATTCAGCATCTCTACGTAACCTTTCATTGGGCTTTTGCTTAGCCGAATTTTTTATTCACATATTGTTATTTTAAATTTATACTCAAGATGAAAATAGAAAATTAACACAATAAAGGCAAAGAGTAGTAATATTATGTTGAGACTTATCAGTTACAAAAGCTGAGTACTATCTTTAGTTTACTTTTACAAAATTTATTCTTCGCTAGAACAGTTTCTCCTTTTTTTCCTGACGCTGTCTTTGAAAGGTTAACGCGCTTTGACAATGATTAAGTAATGACCAAGACACAGGAACTGTCGGTTCTTCGAAAAAAATGAGCCGAACAGCTTTTGGCGATAATCCAGAATATCTTTTCCAAAGAGTTTTCCCTAATGGATGTTTTTATCTCTTAGTAATTAATAGATAGAACATTTAGTTTTGTAGTTGTTTGAAAGCCTGAGTTAGATTGGTTGTCAAGATTCTTAGAGACCTATTAAGTAAAGAATAGTTTCTTTTATGTTTTAGATGAGTGTAAGATAAAATCTCCGATCTGACTTGACTATATGGAAAGGTTTGAGTACTCAAATTTTTATATCAAATAATAATATGTCTATATTATACAAGCTTCTAAAAGCACCTATTACTGAAATTTCAGTATAATATACTTGAGCCAGATGAAAATCGTTTGAAAAAGTTTCTTCGTAAAAATATGATATGAATATGTGGTGAGATTAAGTGAAAGGTGTGTGTATCAAGATCATAGCAAATGGAAATCCATCGACTCTGTCTACCCCTATGAGAAACAGGCGTGAGGCGCGTATATCTGTAACAAAGGTATCCATACTTAATATTATAAATGCAAAAGTAACTCGGTATAACGTTATGCCTGTTACGCTTTTACGGAGAAATCATAGTACTGATTTTGTTGAATTTTTTTATAATTATATGTCATCACAATACCGAGAGTGGACATAGGATTCTTTTATTATGGAAAATGGCGTGATTTTCGCGGGAGTATCGTATTTTTACTTGGGCAATAGCGCCTAGATAAAAGCTTAATACAATGTAACCTGTGTGAATGTTTGCTCTCAAAATAAATTAGAGTTAAAAATAGGCTCTTAATATAATTTAGAAAAATGCGCGCAGAAACGGAGAAAGAATACTAAATCCTGCGGCCTGGCGGCCTGTCGTAAGGGGCGACAAAACAACCCACAGCCAGGTGGTGGGGCATTTGCCCGACTGGATGGCTACCACCCCTGGTCTAGATGTTGTGTATCTGTGTAGACTAGAAGTCCCGCGCTTTTTAAAAAAAGTAAATGAGTACGAATGCAACTAGTGTAGTTTTATTTATTCCGCATATTTAATATTGGCGACGAAATAGCTAAATGTGAATTTTTCAAAGACCAAATAAATTATTTGGGTTATGTTATAGACAAATCAGGACTTAAAAAATCACCTGAAAAAGTAAAAGCAATTGTAAATGCGCCGTTACCTAATAATGTAAACCAGTTACAATCATTTTTAGGATTAGTAAATTATTACAGGAATTTTGTTGCAAATGCGTCGAGCATTCTTACTCCTTTATTTGATCTTTTAAAAAAGGGTACTAAATGGCAATGGCATGATGAGCATAATAAAGCTTTTGTAAGTATTAAAGAGATGCTTTCATCAGAACAAATCTTGGCACACTTTAACCCAAATGCAAAGATAATTCTTACCGTTGATGCTTCTCCTACCGGCTTAGGCGCAATTCTATCTCAGATAGAAGGAAATGGCCCAGAGAGACCTATTTCATTTGCGTCACGTACGCTTAATGCAGCAGAAAAACGTTACTCTCAGATTCAAAAAGAAGCTACAGCTATCATATTTGGTGTACGTCGATTTCACCAATATCTTTATGGTCGTTCAATTCCATTTATTTTACGCACAGATCATAAGCCTCTTATATCAATATTTGGTCGTTTTAACGGAATTTCCCAAGTTACCTCACCAGCATATTGTCCATCTAGCAATGGGCAGGCAGAAAGTTTTGTAAAGATAGTTAAGAAAGGAATTAAAACTAGCATTCTTTCTGCTAAAGACACAGCGGAAAAAAAGATTAGGCTACAGAAATATCTTTTTGACTATAGAAACTCTGTTCATTCAGTCACTGGGTTTTCGCCAGCGCAATTGGTTTTTGGACGAAAGTTAAGGTCGCGATTGGATTTATTAAATAAAAATACATTGGTATCGCCAGTCTCACACGAATCCCTAGCAGACTATGTTAAGTGTAAACAGTCTTTGCAGTGTAAGAATTATAAAGGAAATAACCATCGAATTTTCGAACGTGATGATAAAGTATTATATAAAAGGTATATTGGAAATAATAAATTTAAATGGTTACAAGGATTGATTATAAAAAAACTAGGAAAAGTTACATACCTTGTTAAGGACATTAATACTGCGAATATTGTGAAAAAACATACAAATCAATTAATTAAAAACAGGAATAGGTGCTCAAGCACAGACAGACTTCGTTCATACGAATTGATTGATGATATTAATCCACAGAGTGAACCAAATGTGACTGATACAAGGGGGGAAGAGAGAAATATGTTAGAAAGTTCTCAAAGTGTACCTGATACCCCTCTACCATCTGGGAGTACAAGTACTAGACAGTTACGTGACATTCCTAGAATAGACTATAAGTCGTTACATAGAGGTTATTTTTAAGTTTATTTTGTTTTCGGCTATTTGTTAAAATAAGAGGGAGATGTTGTGTATCTGTGTAGACTAGAAGTCCCGCGCTTTTAAAAAAAAGTAAATGAGTACGAATGCAACTAGTGTAGTTTTATTTATTCCGCATATTTAATACTAGAGTATGCCGGCATAACAACCTTGGGTTGTATTCCGGCATTAGTGGCCAGGTTCCAGTCTCCCTTTAGAGGGCAGCACCTTTGGTGTTGCGAATTTCCATAGGCGATGGTAACCGTCTTCCACTAGTGGGCCGCCTGCCTGTCTGCTGAGCTCATGCAATAAAAAAAAATATCCAGAGTTTTCCTCCAAAACACTAGTTACTTGTAATTGTACCTATCAGTCACTAATAGGAACGGGTTCAGAATTAACCATAATATTTATTAGTTAAATCATTATACCCACATTTCATAAATGTCAGAACATACTTTGTAAATATTTCACCAAATACCCCTATATACAACAGGCTTAAAGTACGGATAACCCCATTAGTTACTGTCGGGTCGCGCCGGCCGCGAATAACCAACTTATTGATATTTGTGTACTATGATAAATAGTGTTGGAAACTCCGGACACTGCGTAAATATCGCCAATATTATGTGAGCGATGCCGATATATTTCCCAAAATCGCGCCTATACGCGATTTGGCGTGAATAGTGACCCATTTTCGCTTATATGAGGCAGAAATGGACCGATTTAGTGGGAGTTTATTCGGTTGACCTTCAGTAACGACTGTTAATCATATTTAGTCCGTTGCTAAGACGTGAACAATAAGAACGTGATTGGTCTACAGTAGAGTTGGGTAGGACATGATTTTAAATGAGTTTGTAAGAGTAACATGACAGCTTGTACTGAACCAGTACAATGTACCACTTCAAATGAGGCGAGGAGATTTGTGTGCTTTGTACCGCAGCAGTACATTTGAAGCGATGAGGCCGATGAGGCGGTAAGCGCATTCTCTCATTTATCCCGTACAAAACTTCTAGTTCGGAAATGTTCGTTAAGAATCGGATGTGATCGGTATCGGTCACCTCATTTTACTAGCAGTCGCACATATCATGTGGTCCCTCTTTGTCATGTGAATATCCGTAGAGGCGTTATTGTACTGTTGTCCTCGTTCCGTCCTTTCTCTTACATTTGACGCGTAAGTAGTAGCGGAACAACATTTTTGAAGTAGTACAAATTTAAATTTTGAGCCGTATCAGTACAAATCTATTTTTTCGGGACAAATGTACTGCCTCACACGTGTATTACTCATCACTAGTCTACAGACATATTCGCTCATTGGGCTGTAGAGTATGTTGAACACTGCTTTTGTTTCGTATGTGTATAAATATACGAGTTTTAAAATCAATTTGAATCAAATATGCACCGGATGTAAGTTGGACCAATCTAACAGAAGCCTCTGCTTAATAAATTTGAAAACAAGCGGTTCTTGTGGTAGCTGGAAATGGCACATCACTCTACTATGTATTGTCAACATCAATAATCAATAATTCTTGCCAAACAACGTCAAATGTTAAATATCATTATACTAGATTTATTTTTGAAAACAATACTCCCTCCAAGGAGTTCATTCAGTTTATGCAGAGACTAGGATTTTCAGTTAAAAAAAAAATCTGTAGAAAATGTCTCCAATTTTTTAAAACGTCGCATAGTTAAATGGTACGTAATGTTATGTGTCGTGCATGCGATTTTTCTTTAAATATTATAATTTTTTAATTCCAGACCGCGTAGATTTTCAACGTATGACAAGCATATTCATACCAACGTTTGAAAACTTCATTAAAATTAAACACGGGCATTTCTTCTTTAATCCATAGAAGAATACTTATTTTAATGATCCTTAATATTCTTTATAAGTGCCATTTTACGCCTCTGCTGTTATGTAATTGGATATTCGCTCCACCCTTTGACAGGTTAAGGAGATGTCTATTATGAGACGCTTTGTCTAAGTGCTGGCTTACTTGCTTGCCTCTGAGAGACGCCGGTAATGAAGGTATAAAAGTAAATTATGTCTTTCTTGTAAAACTTTTAATAACAGGAAATTATATATATATAAATGCGCATTTGTGTTAACTTTTTTAATTGAGGTTACAATACTATTGTTATCTTATTTGTAAAAATAATCTTAATTAATACACAACAACTAAGAAACTATTAACTACATTCATATAAAATCAAAGAGATTGTGACTTTTTAGGTCGAAAAGTGTCTCTTCTTCTACTTCTGATTGGGTGATTTTGTTCTCCAACGCCTTTGGCATGGATTTTGCCAGTGTCGCTGTAATGTCACAATGAACCTAAAATAAACTGTCAAATACCCTTTTTTCTCTTTCTAACAAACATAGCGTAATTTTATTACCTGGAAAAACAGTTCGCTCGTGCAGTAGTTTTATTTTGTAATAGACTATTTTGTGGATTTGATATCAATATATGATTTAATTTGCTGAAATTATTTAGTAATTTGACCATCTAATAGTGTTTGTTCTATGAATTAAATATTTTTTTCTAAAAACCATAAATATTTGGGTCCAATGGCGAATAGTCGCTAAGACACAATAATCTCACGTGTTTATAATTTAACGATTTTTTTGTATATTTCCATAATTTAATTATTTTTCTCTTATTAACGCCACATCCAATTAGTAGTTATCATATACCAGCTCGCTTGTCAAGTCTGGCACGTTAATGGAATTAATATCTATCAATACTAATATCTCTGATGCAGACTACACACAGGTATACTGCTCGGACCAGAACTGCATAGTATGTATCTGCATTATGGAAACGCATCATTAAGCACTAGTTATGTCCTCATAAAACTGGTTTCATGAACCTGCAGGAAATTATCTTAAGCTGTTGGGTATTGTGGAATGGGATATGAGAAAATATAGTGCTCGTTATTGTACATCAAAAATGTAATAAATTCCATCGTACTTTTTAAAAATCTATTAGGCATGTATCTCCTCTAATCTCACGGGTACCTTTTCCAGGCAATCTTGGGATACACAAAAAGAAAAGATTTGTGTTTAGCACAGCGATTTACATATTAATAAATGTGTACATATCTATTATTATAGTATACTATATAGTACGAGTATAGTAACTAGATATTTTTTTAATAATATTGTGATGTAAACTTTACAACTTGATTACGTCACAGTTCATTACGGTCTAGCCTCTAGAGACTAAGGGGTGAATTAGTTTTAACTTAATTACATTCATGTATTATATTATGAATGTAATAAATTGCCTATATTATATGTTTTTTTGGAAATGTAAATTTAAAAAGTTTCATAGACGGCGAAGCATTCTATTAATCTAAATATAATTACAGCTGACAAGCTACCTGGTTGAAATATCTTAAATAAACTAGAAACTAAATTGCATAATATTATTCAGTTTCTAATTAGGAACTGTGCAACTAATATCTATATAGTACTAACGAAGTAAACAATACAGTGCGCTGCAAAATCTCAAACACGTATTAATAGAACGACATAATTCGCCATTTAAATTTTAACAAAATAATGCTTTGCTTTGTAAATGATAAGGTTGTATTTAGCTTGTGCGATCAACAAGTGATTGCGGCCCCAATTTACGAAGTACTGTAGACGGTATAGAAAGCGGAATCACGGGCGGGTAGTTTTCAATTGATAGTATAGCTGCGGTTTGATGTGTATCGAGTTTAATGTACCCCGTGTTGGGTGAAGCTTGATCGGGAAATATTGGACTTTGGGTTAGACTTAAGCTGAGGTATCGAATTATGCTTTGATGTGCAAAGGTATTTGATAGTTGACTCAGAATTTAGTTAGGAGTTTGTTAGTATCAGCAATTTAATTATTGCAGCCAATTCACTGCATACCAACCATTTATCATGTTTATTGATAGCATAGAAGTTGTGTGTTGTGGATTCAATCACATAGAGAGCAATAATAATAGACAATAGATATAGAGTAGAGCAGAATCATTAATAAATTCAAGTGTAAATAACTCCTTTACTCTCTATTCATTTATACCCCAATTTCTTTTCAAACTTTCGAACTGATTAACATGGGTTCGCTATTGCTAGATTCTTCATATAAATTATATAGGAGGAAAAAGGTTAACTTGTGAACAATCGTTGTCACTAAAAATATTCCATAAAAGTTTAATAATAATAAAATAATAAATGACATTTGTTTTAGATTTTTAGGTACTCAATAATGCAGTCATGTTATTTTATAATCTATAGTTTTCTTATCTTACTTGCACTATATATCTTTTATCTTTAAACAAAATCGTTCTTGGCTCTACTTAAGCAGTGTCTAGTTGTCAATCTATAGGATTAGAACTAGCTCTACGTTTCTCAGTACGGCTTTGTATTGTAATCACATCACTAATGTCAAATTATACTAAAAGCAAACCTTAGGGAATTGCATACCGTGTCGTAACAACTTTAGTGTATCCGACCTAACTCGTATTATCTCATCTGATGTTACGCTGAATCGTATTTAAACTTCGACTAGTAGTGTATCCAGTCGGAGTTTTGGAATATCGGTTTACTGCATAGAACATATTAAACAACTGTAGTTTTTTCATTTCATATATCTAAATATAACTTAAAAAATTGCTTTGATATGCTCGAAATCGTTGAGACTATATTCATGAGGTGAAATTTGATGTTTCAAATGACATTTTAAAAAAATATTAAGAGAAAAATTTTAAGTTGTAAATGATTGAAAAACGTATTATAGGTACCATATTTGAGAAAAAAATCTATATATTTTAATTTGAAATCAGGTTTAATAATACTCGTTGACAATTGACATCTTTGTCTTCCATGATCACGGCCACTGAAAAGTGGCCGAAACGTCAGAATAACCAAAATGAAATAAATTACCGCGCTTAAAACCGTTAAAACGTAGTTTTATTATGTATACAAATCGCAAAAACTTAAGAAAATATTATGAAATCAGGTTCTTTATATAGTTCTTTAAGTTAGCTAATATGAAAAAACCTATTAAGTCCCTGACAAAATGTCGTTTGAAGCAAATATCTTTTTACCTCTCGATATGTAAAGTATATATTTATAATGCCTGTATAAATAAGAGCAAAAGAAATTATGGTTTTTAATTTAACATTAATTTTTAAACTTGAAGGCGTGTATATTCTTTACAACAATATGTACATTAGATCGGATAAAGTACCTAAACGGTGTGTTTCTCGGACAGTAAAAGTCAAAGTAATTTTTTTGTTTGAAACATGGACATTTTTAGACGTTATGCTAAGTGTTTCACACAAAGAATACAATTTCCTGCGGCCGGGCGGCCTGTCGTAAGAGGCGACTTAACAACCCACAGCCAGGTGGTAGGGCATTTGCCCGAATGGATGCCTACCACCCCTGGTCTAAAGTATGTCGCCATAACAACCTTGAGTTGTGTTTCGGCATTAGTGACCAGGTTCGAGTTTCCCTTAAGAGAGCAGCAGCGCATTTGTAGCAACTTTGGTGTTGCAAATGTCCATAGGCGATGGTAACCGCTTTCCATCAAGTGGGCCGTCTGCCTGTCTGCTGATCTCCTACAATAATAATTTAAAAAAAAAGTGTGTGTTAAGTGTTACATGTTTCGCCTTGACAGGCATACAATTTTTTTTGTAGTTTTGGTTACAAGCCGTTTGTAGTCCTTATAACTACATATAGATTTTAAGATTATATAGTTACGAGTCGCGAGACTCGAATTAAAATGCCGTTAGAATTACTATAGAGTTTATTAGAACTATACAAACATGTATAACACAGGTACAAATATAACCGAACACAACAAGTCCAAACGTAATGCAGAAGGTCGTAATTCAATAAAACGCGCAAAGTCGGTCACTTATTAGATTCCCGATCATAGTACACACCTCTTGCTTTGCTCTTGGTTATCGCTCGACTGGCCTGCCCCCTCCATCAGGTCATCGATTTATACTGCGAAACTGCATCTAAGCCGGCGTAATCCGTCACACCTGGCTAATAACTCGGCCGCAGACAGCCATAAAAGAGTACAATACAACAACGGACTGTTTTCTAATCACAAAATTTAAACACAAAGTAAACAAAAGAAATTCAAGTGCTGGACGGTAATAAATGTGTTTTTACAGAAATGCAGGTGTGAATTTGTTTTTGTCGGCGCCTAGGTCGTAACAATATTATTGGTGATATTATTGATTGTATTACTGATTATGAAGCTCTTAGAATTACAACAAATATTTAATATACAATTTATTATTTCTCTTTCAGTTATATATTATTCATAAAACAATGAAATTAAGATAATGTCTTTAACAATTTTATATAATTTAGTCAGTTTATATTATACTAGCGGCCCCGGAAGACGTTGTTGGTATAAAATGCCATGCGCATCAGCCACTCTGCTACTTTTATTTTAAAATATTTTAAGGGGAGTGACTTAAAATTTTCTGGTAAGTGGTTATAAATATTAACGCACATGGAGTAAGAGCTTCTTTGACATATTACAATTTTACTATTGGGTAGCATAAGTCGATTGGAATTTCTAATATCTTTAAAACTTACTAATTGCTTTGGATAATTTTTAACAAATTTGCATATTCTTTAAATATATAAGCAGGGTAATGAGAAGTTTGAACTTTTAAATAGAGGTTTGCAGCTGTAGGTGCAATATCGACAGATTTTAAACCCGAGTTATTGGATTATACGTGAGTACGTTAGTCAATAAGCTTTCAAGACTTAATTAAGTTACTACGGCTTAATGTATAGGGATATGTATACCTTAATACACCTCATTAAATAAATTTAACCTGTCCTGTCCTACGGGGCCGAGACATGGACACTTACGGCAGGATTGGTCCACAAGTTCCAAGTCGCTGAACGGGCTATGGAGCGAGCTATGTTGGGTGTTTCTCTTATGGATAAAATTAGAAATGAGGATATCCGTAAGAGAACCAAGGTAACCGACATAGCTCGCAAAATTAGCAAGTTAAAGTGGCAATGGGCCGGTCAGATCTGCCGCAGGACCGATGGCCGATGGAGCAAACGAGTCCTGGAGTGGAGACCGTGTCTCGGTAAACGTAGTGTCGGACGCCCTCCAGCCCGATGGACCGACGACCTATGCAAGGTCGCCGGTAGGCGCTGGCTGAGGAAATCGGAGGACAGGGATGAGTGGCGCCGCCTTGGGGAGGCCTACGTTCAGCAGTGGACTGCAAATGGCTGACGAAGAAATAAATTTAACTGTTACGGTATATTAATTTATTGTTACAACTCAGGTCCCGACAAAAACAAAATCCACCTGCATATCTGAAACAAAAAACATTTTATTACCTGTCGCCATTTAAACTAATTGTAACTCTTTTATAATCGTGTTCTTTTCTTTACTTATTGATTGGCATACGTTTCTATAAAACAGCCCATTGTGTTATTGTACTCTTTTATGGCGAGTTATTAGCCAGGTGTGGCGGATTATGCGACTTAGATACGGGCACATTCCATTTGTGCACTATAAAACGATGACCTGATTGAGGGGGAAGCAGTCGAGCGAGAACCACGATCGAAGCGAGACGTGTGTACATTCGGTAATCTATTAGTGACGGACTTTGCGCGTTTTATTGAATTAAGAGCTTCTGCATTACGTTTGGATTCGTTGTGTTTAGTTATATTTGAACCTGTGTTATACTTGTTTGTATAGTTCTAATAAACTCTATAATAATTCCAACGGCATTTTAATTCGAGTCTCGCAACTCGTAATATTCTCTTGACACCGTATCAAAATATTTATTAATTTTCCCTTTAAAACATTTCAAGATCTAATGATATTAGACAATATGTATATAAATGTATAATTTCAACGTCTACTATAAGGAAATTCAGGTATACATACATAAATCACACTAGACTACGTATTTGATTGCAACTCGCGATAAAATTGCAATTTGGATTGCATCTACAACGTTGCAACGGCTAGGCTGCCATTTTGTATGTATTTACATCACAGTAAGACAATAGAGCGTAAATTAATCATAAGTATTTTATTTTATATTTATTATTATTAACTAAATTGGAAGTGGTCAGGTTATACTGCGACGGCCATAGATAATTGATACCCGTTCCCTGTTCCCCGGAGGTTATAAAAAGGATCGTGAATTTTTAGCTATATATATACATATACATTCCAACTTAAACCTATCCTACGAATTGAATTATATAAATGATTAAGCGAATCGTGAATTTTTAGCTATATATATACATATACATTCCAACTTAAACCTATCCTACGAATTGAATTATATAAATGATTAGGCGAATGCACTAGTAGGTAAGTTTTACATGCGGCCAGATTTACGAGGGTGCATGTTATCACCTAACCCGTTAATTGCATTTCTGCAGGTGATATATGACCGCAAGCAGAGCGAACCTTTGTGGGGTGCCCAGACACCATAACCACGGACTGACTGTGTCGTATACTAGTTGTGCAAGCGATTTCATGCCTACGTACTGTTATAACCGCCCGTTGAAAGGAAATAAAATAACGAAACATGATTCCATCCTGTTTTTTTTTTCTCCAAACCCCACTTCTCGGAGAGCCGGGAATAATAAATAGATACATAGTACAACATTTTATTGCTCACCAAATACACAATTACAAAAAAAAATGTACGAAAACCAAACGTATATGAATGAATGTAACTCTCAACACAGAGCTGGCTTATTATACGTATTCCAACATTTAGGATGCTTTTTATCGCGATAAATGATGTCGTTTCCATAAAATAGACAGATTAGTTAAATAGATGGCGCTGCAATCGCGATGTAGACAACCATCGCTGTAATTCAATAACAAATTCGTTGTCATGTTGCCCATACGTCATTCATTACTTATTATGTACTTGAAATCAGGTTGGCTGCGACTTTTGTTTGTGTTTTGCTGTGCATTTGTCTACATAGTGTAGAGATGACTTAAAAAATTGACTTAGTTTCTATGTAATTGTAGTGAATTGAACAAGAAATTAAAGTTTTGAAGGGTTATATCATTATATTAATACGTGAAGCAAAAACTTTGTACCCCTTTTTACAAAAATTGCGCGGACGGAGGAGTATGAAATTTCGCACACTTATAGTTTCTACAGAGGAGTGCAGAATGCTAATATATTTTAAAAATTATGCATAAAAAATACATTAAATCAATAAAAAAAACATTACACACACTACCATGTTTTTGATACACACACGCATATATACTCTTTTGTTTATTGTTAAAGTCAAATTAACAGTGAACGCAGAAATCTGTGATTATAGAAGTATGGTCTTTGACAACAGAACCTTAATAATAGTGAAACTTATAATTTAATTTTTTTTTTATTTTTTTATTGCAGGAGTTCAGCAGCCAGGCAGATAGCCCACTTGATGGATGGCGGTTACCATCGCCTATGGACATTTGCAACACCAAATGCTACAAATGCGCTGCTGCTCTCTTAAAGGAGACTGGAACCTAGTCACTAATGCCGGAACACAACACAAGGTTGTTATGGCGACACACTTTAAACCAGGGGTGGTAGCCATCCAGTCGGGCAAATGCCCTCCCACCTGGCTGTGGGTTGTTTTGTCGCCTCTTACGACAGGCCGCCCGGCCGCAGGAAATTGTATTCTCTCTCCGTTCCTGCACGGATAGATTTTTTTTTAGAATTAATTATTATGTTCGAATTTCGACCACTGGACGACCACTGGTATATATAAAACACCGAATTAATTTTTATGTACATAACATATAACTACTACCTAGTGTTTTTCACACGGCGTAGCCGCGGGGATAACTCTAGTTACAATATATAATAATAGTACGTAACTCAAGTATCCAAAGGAAATTATATCATTGCACCGGGATTTAAAGCTGCCTATATGTCTATCTGGCATATAGGCTACACGTATGTTCAATTTCGTCTAAGGCAGGTGTATTGTAAATTCTGAAAGCGGCGTCTAGCATCAATTGAAGTTGGACGCCGCTTTTGCCGTCGGATTGACTTTGTACTGATGGTCACTCTGGAAATATCTAAACGAGCGGCAGTTTTCCGATGTACTCTGAATGATTGGCCAGATTAATTCAATTAAAACGTCAAAAACGCGACGTCTTTATGATGCTCAATAATGACCGCGGACGCGGCGTTAGACGTATGGACGCCGTACATAGCGCAAGTGCGTCACGCGTCTGAAAGAGTACCAAAGCTCATTTTTATAATAAGCCATCGACGGCCGCGTCAACGCCAGCCCGAACGCAGTCTACGGCGTTTGTAACAGATCGCCACCGTCTAGAAAAATCAAAATAAACTTCCTTAACAACTTTTTCATTTAAATTAACAGAAAGATTTTTGCTTCCAAATTAGTAAAAAGGATGACCCTTCTCTTCTAATATTTGAACTACGAGGTAAGAATTTTTGAAGAAAAATATTATTAACGGAAATTATATTGATGAAAAATTAGTGTAGATGGTGTTAATAGTTTTTTTTTTATTGCAGGAGTTCAGCAGACAGGCAGACGGCCCACTAGATGGAAAGCGGTTACCATCGCCTATGGACATTTGCACCAACAAAGGTGCTACAAATGCGCTGCTGCTCTCTTAAAGGAGACTGGAACCTGGTCATTAATGCCGGAACACAACACAAGGTTGTTATGGCGGCATACTCTAGACCAGGGGTGGTCGCCATCCAGTCGAGCAAATACTCTACCACCTGGCTGTGGGTTGTTTAGTCGCCTCTTACGACAGGCCGCCGGGCCGCAGGAAATTGTATTCTTTCTCCGTTCCTGCACGGATAGATATACGGATAGTTTTGGGCATGTGGGGTATTTTCGATTATAAAATCACAAGTCACAAAGTGGTAGTCAAATGACAAAAACATTAATGATTTTTATACCTCTACGGTGGCCTTCAACGTGCGTGACGTGAACTGACACGATCTGATTTTCAATTTTGGAAAAGTTATAAATATAACAATTGAAAAGTTTATAGAAAATTAATTAAAATTTCAAAATAAAATTTAATCGACTGAGAAATAAAATATTTTATGACATCGCAGGGAAATAGATTACTGTAAAGCACCGGAAAATGTCTGTCACTGTTGCTCATTGAGTATTTTCAACCAGAATTCTATTAAAAATTGTCGGAAATTAATTTAAACCTACTACACGTCAATTCAGAAATGCGGTCTTTTACACGTTTATTTACTTATGCAATAAGAGTGTTTTTATTTTATTCTTATTGTTGCTTACTAAAACAAACAATAATTAAATAATTATATTCTAACAAATAAAAATCAACATCAGTATTTCGTAGAAAATATCCCACACAATTAGTAGAGAGTACACATTTTCACGTCCTTGAAGGAGGAACACACAAACACTCAAACAAACAATTTATATTGATATATTGGTACAGAATTCAGTTTGAAATTAGTCTTTTAAAAATACATAAAATTAATTATTCAAATCAATGTCCGTAATACATCAAAACCAATAGTAATATATTGGTCGCAATCAAATTTGTGTGTTGGCAATTGCATCAGACACCTGGGGGCCGGTTAACCGAATTAGCATATTGATTGTTTACAGACGTGTTCAGGCTTGCCCCGAGCACAACCGAGGGGCAACGCAAACTTCCGAGCCCATGGACCAAGATTTAGGTACTTCCTATAAGTTTGTTAATGGGTAAAATTAAGATGAATTGAATTGAATTTTTATATCACCACTAGTGGTCTCGTCATACATTGTCTTGCCCTGAAAAAAATAAAAATCTAGGACCCGATTCATGTCAAATTGAGAATCTAAGTCATCCCGTACTCACCCACACACACATTTTATTTAATCAAAATCCTGTTACCCGATTCGAGCGCCACCTACCGGTTCCAATTATGGATCAAAAAATTTCATTAAATCGGTCCAGGGATTTAAGAGCAGTTCAATGACCAACAAATAACTTTAGATTTTTGTATATAAAGAGAAGAGATATACCTATTGTTTTCGTTGACCTAGACTCAGTATTCTAATTATAGTCTTGAAGGATGATAGGTAAACAATATGACTTAGTTTTCTTTAGAGCAGATTTTTCATTCGTCAGATTTAAGTTATCAGTCAATTATAACCTGCCTAAATTCAATAGTGAAACAATTCAATTGTTTTATTCATGCTGTCATTTTTATATTTTCAGCCCTTATTGTACTAGTTTCTTTAATTTTACATTTTACATTCCATTAAAACTAAATTACATCTTTATTATATCTAGTTCGTTCACACAGATAAACGGCCTTACTTATAAAAATCTCGTTAAGAAAAGATTAGGCATCTTTTAAGTAAGAGAATCAAAATCAGACCCTAATCAAAATTAATCTGTTTTTTTCACTTATAAACTTGTATTACCTGTTGTTTACCTAAGAGGAGCACAGATAAACGAAATTTGAATGATTAACGTAGATGGTACTCAAAATATTCGACTAAAGAGGAGTTTATGGGTAAGATTTTAACTAATCAGTTGTTGAGCAGTTTCTTAAAATTTAACAAACGATTACAAGTAAGGCCAAAAATTATTAAATGTAAAAAAAAATCTAGGTAGCATAAATTTTTTTTTGATGTAATACAGCATAAATATGTTAATGACTAAGACCGAAACTAACAAATTATTCTTAGTTAGTTAGAAACATAAAAAAACAGTACATTTTAAAACATTAGTTTTAGATTGTACTGTTTTTTTATGTTTCTGCAGCTGTTAGGGTGAAAATGGAATCTTATAAAAAGTCTAGGTTATATACCTTTAAAATAAATTTTCAATGAATATGAATTTGAACAGTAGGTGTACGTTCAGTAGTTTTGGGATATGATGTTTTTTCGATTGAATGATGACAATGATGATGATGAAAATGATGACAAAAATGGACATTGTCACCAATACGGAACCTTTCCTAGTTCGTTGACTGTCACGCACTTAGTCATCTTTATTTCATATACGAACATGGTAGTCGGTAACTGAAAATTATAATTGAGCTTTAATTATTTAAGGGAAACTAAAAATACATTAAATCATATTTGTAAACCACATTAGAATAAGCCATTAATTGAAGATTTAAAAATCAAAGTAACTTTATTATTGTCACAACTGTGGAACCTTTAAAACCAACTTCACACGCAGTAAAGTCGCTATCAAAAATTCAGCAACCCCAAAATCCACTCCACACCTAAACAGCCGTTTTACCTTCGTCGTTAACACATAAAATATGCATAATTCTTATCAATTTTTACGTCAAACACTCAAAGTGTTGCCGCTATTATCTCGTCAGGCGTTTTAAGCGTCTTTACAACTTGTCCCACTAATGGAGGTCTCGTGTTTCCCCACTCGAGAGATGTCCTTGGTGCTAACAGCTCAGATGCGTTCAAGGTTTTGCTTCTATTGTATTCTTTACAATATTAGGTTCGTCCTAGATATCTCAGAAATGTTTTATGATAGGAAAAAAGAGTTTATAGTTTATGTTAGCTATTCTTAGTTCACTTAAGCCTAATTAACATTTTGTATATTTAAGTACTTAGTAAGACGTGGTAGCGTAATGGCTAGCGCACGCGTCCCAAACTCTAAGGGCGCGGGTTCGATCCTGGCCGGAACGCATGCACCACTTAGTCAGTTTTCTGATCTAATGTGTCTATTGTTACAATTACCACGTGCTAACAACTGTGAAGGAAAACATCGTGATGCAACCTGCACATCGAGATAACCGATGTGTCAAATCTGCCCAGTCGCCTTAGACAAGCGTGGCGGGTATATTGTCCGTTCCCCCTATAATGGGAGGCCCGAGCCCAGCAGTAGGACATTTATGGGCTGATATTATAATTATTATTATAAGTACTTAGTTAACTTGCAAAACTGGCGAGTTAAGCCCTTATTATTGTTTGGTCAGTTTTCTAGTTAAGCAACAAGTTGTCTTGAGGCATTAAATCACGCTTTACAGCTGTATTTACGTGTCAATAAAAAAAAATAAGCATGATTAACATTTGCATCAGTTAAGTAGTTAGACGTTAAGAACTAGCTGTTGCTAGCTGTTTCGCTCGCATATATTGGAAATAGTAATAGTTTCGTCGTCAGCCAATCAGGTTGAATTTCCAAAAACATCGATACATGTGTGCATCCTTATTAATATTATAAACGCGAAAGTAACTCTATCTGCCTGACTGTCTGCCTGTTATGCTTTCACGGAAAAACTACGGGACCGATTTGGCTTAAACTCGGTACATATGTATTCTCGGTGCTAAAGATGAACATAAGATAGTTTTTATTTCGAAAAATAGGAGTTTCTGGGATAAAGATATATATGTCTCTCTGTTTGTTACGCTTTTACTGAAAAACTACCGGGCCGATTTCGTTGAAATGACGTTTCGGCTACTTTTCAGTAGCCGTGTTCACATAAGAAAATAACGCTCTTAAAACCGTTAAAACGCCGTTTTATTATGTATACTAGTCGCGAAAACTTCAGAAAATATTCATGTACGTGGTTTAAAATCCACATGGGAAGAAAGATTTTGAACCTCTGCAGCGTTATTTCAATACGAAAATGGGACAGTCGTCATATGTGGGTAAACGGCACGGACGAGCTAACATTTACATAACTCTCAATTACATTTGGATTTAAACTGGCAACACGTGCGTGAAATTGAAATAAAAATACACCTAGGTGTGCGTAGAAGTACCGTGGGGCAAACTATAGGGAATAAATAATCTATACAGATAAATAAAGATGAAGCGTCTGTTTGTGAATCCGAAATAAATGTCAAAGTATAAATGAAAACTGAGTTATTTATACGATGCCTAAACTAGTCTTAACTAGAGTCGAGTAGACAGAATAGAGAATCACAGACAAACACTTCAATTTTATGTATTGGTATATCTATATGAAAGTAACATTTACCCGCGGCTTCGCTCGCGCTAATGTTATTCCACGGGACCCGTACATTTTTCCGGGATAAAAATTAGCCTATGTGCTAGTCCAGATTATAATCTATCTCGGTACCAAAATTCTTCTAGATTCATTCAGCCATTTTGACGTGATTACGCAACAAACGTCCATCCAAACTTTCGCATTTATAATATTAGTATAGATTCGAACGTAAAATTAATTTTAGTCACACTCATTGGAAGTACGTAACTCAACTACATTATCGCCAGATTCCACATCAGTGCTCAGCAAAGACCAGTTTAACAAAGTCCTTAGTATTACCATTTGGAAATACAATAACTAAATGGGTGATGGTTCTATGTAAATTGGATACCTATTTAGCTATCGACTGAGTTTTTAGAATTTGATCATCTGTATTTATTTGAACACAATAACGTGTCTTATTCAAGGTTCCTAAATATATTTTTGAAAAATATGAAGGGATTTTTATTCGTTGACTATTCTGTTCAAATAATAACCTACGGCACCTGTCTCTAGCATATTGATAAATTTTTGACGGGAAACTTCTATATAGACGGGGAATCTTAGGATTTTTCTGTCACGAAAAATCGTTACGGCCGCGTGGACGAGCGGCATAATTTTAGAGAAGCCTAAGGGTGCATTTCTTGGTTCCGGACCGAATCAGTTTTTTTGTTTGATAAAATAAAATACGTTTAAATAAAAAATGCATTCATTAAAATGTACCTAACCTAACCAAAACATAATTTGCAGTAAACCTGCGAAAAATCGAAATATCTGCTGAGACACATAGTAGAAGTGAAACTTCAACGGACAAGTGGCAAAACGATTCACAAGAAAATTTTAAATTGAAGTTTTACGGGCAGGTTTACAAATTGGACAAGTACATTAACAATCTGCCCGTAAAACTTCAAGTTAAAATTTTCTTGCGATTCGTTTAAGCACTTATCCGTTGCAATTCGTTTTTCCACTTGTCCGTTGAAGTTTTTTATTTGACTTTTTGTATACCGCTATTACGTCACACTATTTTTTATATGCCTAAGTAAATTGCATGGAAAAGGTAGCTTTAGCCACAAGGCCTTTATATTATGTTGACCCTTAAAGTGTTTTCATTTATTCATTAATGATAATTGTCACAAAATGCATAATTGCAAATAGTTCAGATACATACTCTCTATAAAATTTCGAAATCACTCACTAAGCTACCGAGACATTATAGCATTAAAACTTTATGCCCGTGTTGGCATATTCAGGTGAACTCAAACAAATTTAGACGCCCTGGATCGAAGGGCTCGTTGCCTACTTACAAAACATCTTATGCATCTTCCACGTTCATAAGTAATGCGATTGTATATCTCGCGAAGATGTGGAGGCCGAGGCTTTCTGAATGCCAAGGATCTGAACAATCTGAGGGAGTATTTCCTTAAGATGGACGTGGGCTTGTATAGAGATGTTGTGGCAGTAGACAAGTCTTACCACGCTCTCGTTGCCTAAAGCGAATTGGTGCAATCTGGCAGTACTGAGCGCCTCCGACTGCTTCAACGTACGAATGAGCAAGGAGCTGCATTGCAGGTTGAGAGATTTTCTCAATGTTAAATCATACCAAACGCATCTGATTTTATCTTTCAGGCACATCGTAGTTTCTAAAACTTACTATTAAGTAAATAAAAAAATGTGTGCTGGGACACGTAGTAGAAGTGAAACTTCAACAGACAAGTGGAAAAACGAATCGCAACAAATTTTTAACTTGACGTATTACGGGCAGACTAATGTACTTGTCCAATTTGAAAACTTGCCCCTAAAACTTCAAGTTAAAATTTTGTTGCGATTCGTTTTGCCACTTATCCATTGCTATTCCGTTTTTCCACTTGTCCGTTGAAGTTTCTACTGTGTCCCAGCACACATTTAGATTTTTCGCAGGTTTACTGCAAATTATGTTTTGGTTAGATTAGGTACATTTTAATGAATGCATTTTTTATTTAAACATATTTTATTTTATCAAACAAAAAAACTGAATTCGATCCGGAACCAAAAAAACTCATCCATTGTCTACTCTAAAATTATGCCGCTTCTCACCACGTCTAGTCTAAATTTATGCCGCTCCTCCACGCGGCCGTAACGATTTTTCGTGACAGAAAAATCCTAAGACCCCGTCTATATAAAAGTTTCACTTCAAAAATATAAGAAGAAACCTTAATACACAAATCAGTCATGCTTACAATATATTTTTATAACTTGCTTTTAGAATACAGTTTTCTATATAGAAAATATTAGTAAAATATATTGACCTACCACCCCCTTCGCGGTTCTAATATTTCAACACTTTCGCCGGGGGTTGAACTCAGAATATGAGGTTTCATGTTATGTTGGTCACGTTACGCTTATGCCTGAAAATGACATGAGAAATGAAGTGGAAGAGATTGGGCGGGAACGGGCCCGTCTGCTGTGGTCAGATTTATGTGTATGGACGTAAATGTATTTCAGGTTAATTGAATTTAGATTAGGCTGGCTCGTAGTGAGTATACACAATTGTAGAAAAGCCTTCTTTATCCTCCGGTGTGTCCATGAGCGTGATTTTTTTTTGAGATCAGAACCTCTGGCTATCGTGGTTGTCAGAAAACGTTATTCATAATTTATTTCTCAGTTTTTGTCATGTTTATTTTATTCTTTATTATTACGTGAAGCAAAAACTTTGTTTACCCCTTTTTTACGAACATTGCGCGGACGGAGGAGTATGAAATTACGCACACTTATAGTTTGTATAGAGAAGAGGCGACGAATGCTAATATTTTCTTTTAAATTATGCATAAAAAATACATTAAATTAAAAAAAAACATTATACACACTACCGTGTATTTGACGCACCCGCGCATATATACTCTTTTGTTTATTGTTCAAGTCAAATTAACAGTGTAGCCTTGGCGAAATCTGTGATCATAGAAGTATTAAGCCCTTGACATTAATTATTATGGTCGAATTTCGAGCACGGGCGACCACTAATTCCTTTAAATACGCTTTCTTTGATTGTTTACTATAGACGGCGTCTGTGGTTGAGCGGGCTAAGTCTTAGCCGGCCGAACTCGCTGGAACGCAAAGGCTCTGGGTTCGATTCCTGGCATGGTAAATTTCGGAAACGAACTTTCTGTTATTTATGGTCTGGGTGCCTGGGATCGGCTCCAGAGTGTTCTGTTGTATATTACCCATAACACAAGCGTAAATTGCTTAGCTTGGGAATATACAATGCGTGTGTTTGTCTGCCGATAAAAAAAAACTACAATCTCTTTTATATATTTTTTTTTATTGCAGGAGTTCAGCAGACAGGCAGACGGCCCACATGATGGAAAGCGGTTACCATCGCCTATGGACATTTGCAACACCAAAGGTGTTACAAATGCGCTGCTGCTCTCTTAAAGGAGACTGGAACCTGGTCACTAATGCCGGAACACAACACAAGGTTGTTATGGCGGCATACTCTAGACCAGGGGTGGTCGCCATCCAGTCGAGCAAATACCCTACCACCTGGCTGTGGGTTGTTTAGTCGCCTCTTACGACAGGCCGCCGGGCCGCAGGAAATTGTATTCTTTCTCCGTTCCTGCACGGATAAAATAGCAGTTATATATAGCACTTTAAACTTATTATATCTATTTCTATATTAAACTTCTACGGGTGTGGTTGAAACGTGCTGTAACCTCTAGCGCCACTACGCTCTTTCTAAACATTCAAAACAATATAGTGATATTAGACTTTATTTTTAAATACATCTTCATATAATATTGTCTTCAGTTTTCGCGACATGTATACATAATAAAACTACGTTTTAACGGTTTTAAGCGCGGTAATTTTATTTGATTTTCGTTTTTCCGGTCTTCCGTGATCACGGCCACTTAAAAGTGGCCGAAACGTCGGAAAAATCAAATAGAATTACCGCGCTCAAAACCGTTAAAACGTAGTTCTATTATACATCTTCATAGATTTCGACGATAATAATTTCTATATTTTACTACTCATTACCCTGGACTACCATTTGTAGGAATTCAACGTTTGGGTTTTGTCATTTAGCTACGAAAGAATTTACAGTTAATTGAAAATACATCATATCTCAATCGACGATAGATATTTTTTCTTTTGCGTTAGTGTGTTAATTATAATAACTAGTGGTCGCCCAGTGGTCGAAATTCGACCATAATTAATTTAAATTATAAGTTTGGACATTATTAAGGTTCTGTTGTCAAAGACTATACTTCGATAATCACAGATTTCGCCAAGACTACTACACTGTTGATTTGATTTTAACAATAAAGAGTATATATGCGTGTGTGTCAAATACATGGTAGTGTGTGTAATGTTTTTTTTTACTGATTTAATGTATTTTTATGCATAATTAAAAAAATAGCATTCTGCACTCCTTCTCTATATTAACTTTAAGTGTGCGAAATTTCATACTCCTCCGTCCGCGCAATTTTCGTAAAAAGGCGTACAAAGTTTTTGTTTCACGTATTAATATAATGATTTGCATATTACTTTAAAAAAAATGCTGCTGCTGCTAATTCAAAATGCTTTTATTGGAATGAGACGACAGTGCTTTAAAGACATGTGCTTGCCCCTGATTCCCGTCTTAACAGCTATCACCCCTGATCTAGAGCATGCCGCCATTATAACCTTGATTTGTGATCCGGCATCAGAGGCCAGGTTCCAGTCTCGCCTTCGAGTTGTTCAGCACATTGGTAGCAATTTTAGTGTTTTAAATGTCCATAGGCGACGGTAACCAGTTGCCACCAGGTGGACAGTCAACTTGTCTGCTGTATTCCAAGAAAAAAATAATCCCCCTAAGCGAAACTTTGCGCCAGCCATGACTTCAAATATTGAAATTAATTCACTGTATCACAACATGTATTTTTTCTGCCTTTCCACCTGTATAGAACCATCCTAAACAACAAAGGAATACAGCACAGAATGATTAATGATTCTAGCAATAAAGAGAAGAAAAGTCCACATATCCCTTATATTTCTTCGGAATACACGAATGAGTGTGTAACATTAAAATTCCATGTTCGAGAAGATAAATCTTCACGCCATTACCCGCTAGGGGGCAGGTAGGGACAGGTGTTATTTTTACCCCCGGAAATTGGGCAAGCACTTTAATTTTGGATACATTACTCCTGTGTCCGGGAGAGACGTGAGGTTTATGTAGTACAGAACCAGTCGTTGCTCAACAGTAATTTAAATTCAATAATTTTATTCAAACTAAATTGAAAATTAAAACAAGTGAAAATGGCTATTATTTTTATTCCGAGAATCCTGCGGGAATTTTCCCAGATGCGGTTTGAAGTTTTCAGGCACAGTTTCACTAAAACGATAGCTTAGATACTTTTTTAAATGTTGCGATACTTTGTGTCGCGGGAATCCCGCGGGAATTTTCCCGAGTGTGTTTTTAAAGTGTTTAGTATACATAAAACTTATCTAATTCGGGCTTGATTAATACTAAAACAATATCATCCGGGATTTTTATATTCCCCGGGATTTGCTAACTTCAAAACCACGTGATATTAGGACTTGCTTGATATGACAGTTTCTAAGTTTATTAGACATCTTTAGTACAGGGAGTCTTCGGAATTCACGTATTTTCATACAATAAAAGATGTGTGTGTGTGTGTGTTTGTGTGTGTGTGTGTGTGTGTGCAGTGCACACGCAGTAGAAGTGAAACTTCAAATAATTCTTATCTAACTTTTATTAATATAAATATATTCTTTTAGCCTTCATCCGTCAACATACTATAATTCAAATTAAACTTCTTAAGTATAACTTTCAATTTTCACTGTTTTAGAGTAATAAACATTATTAACAGTTTTATTTCGGTCCAAATTGGACTTATGTTTAATCATCGGTCTTATTGACTTTCTAATCTATGCTGTACAATGTAAAACTCGTATCTCATTCTCTCGTAGACTTAGTCTTGGTTAGACTTAAATTTATGTGTTTGTCTCTTTTTAGTGTCGCTTTTTCGTTTCATTCGCTTCAAAAATTCGTTGCCCTCCTGAGAATATTCTTTGATTTTAAATACTGGCAAAATAACTATAATCTACGTTCCCTGTCGTGGACGAAGTCGTGGGCATATCCTAGTTTTTATATATATTTTTAAATCTTGACAATTTATTGCATAGTACCTTCCAAGCTTAAAAATGTCATTACCGAAGTCCGGCTTGTAACAAAGCGTATCACGCCTGTATCCAGACATGCTTTGTCGGGGTTTTAAATGCATTTTTTATTTGCCATTTCTCCTTTAGACATAAACAATTTACCTAGTGCGTGTTACTCTGTGTACATAGACGTATATTTGTACATATACTTGTAACAGCGATTTTGGAAATTCAACCCCTAAAGGGGTAAAAAAGGTGATGAAAGTTTTCTTAAACTATGACTATTTTTAATCTACGACGCGGGTGAAGCCACGAGCAACAGCTAGTCTTCAATAAAGTGACAGGGTGCCAATCACTTGCTCCCAAGAATTGTATAGTAAGTATATCAAACCCCCTACCTGTATCAAATAATAATCTTGAGCATTTTTAAATAATGTTTTCTATAATAAACAGGTAAACACACAATGTCATAATGTTTTTATCGATCCAAACAAGTTTAAGTTCATTATCGCGTAGTGTCGGATGACGCAATATGAGGTAAGAACGGTAATGTGACGTCACTCGCATGCGCATTAGAAATAGTGACTACGGCTTATCATTCTATATTTCGCTCGCCTTTACAAGAGCAGAGTGGCGCAGTGGAAGCGTGCTGGGCCCATAACCCAGAGGTCCGTGGATCGAAACCACGCTCTGCTAGAAAACTTTTTTATTTATATTGCAAATTTTAGATTATGTCAACAAATCATTTTAAAGGTATTTTTTTTAAACAACGAATAATCTTGTTTTATTATTATTAAATAAATTGATTAATTAATATTAGTTATATTGTAGTCTGCCTATAATACCTTAAAACTATGAGATAAATACTGAGCCTAGGTTACCGTTTTCTATGTAAACTGACTAAAACCCATGAAGGAAGCCGGCCTTCATGCGTTTAGTCAGCTTATTCACTGGAACATATTTGTACTCGAAATTTATGTACTCTTTCTTCTTTTTATCTATCTTTTGTACATAAAAGAAGGATACATTAATAAGTTTTCAAAACAAAATATTTATCTTCTATTTATATAATAGAAAGAAAAGTAAAAGTAAAGTTACTAAGGAAACAATTAAAGTCTGCTATATCATATTAGTATTTGACGCTCTTCATGCTAAATTAAGTAAACACATCAATACTTCTCCGCTAATAAGTTGAGCTTCTTTACAAGTTGTAAAAGATGCACTTTAAAATATTTAAACTATTTTCAAACACTTGGTCACCAGTAATGTGATTAAACTACAGTTAAATATGAATATTATAGCGTGTCGAATCTTTTTGCGAGAGCTACGTGCATTAAATTTCTATTCAGTTTGACGGTTCGTTGCAGAAATAAAATGACCCGTTCTTTCGTATATAATATAATTTACTGCTGATACGTACAAAGCTAAATGTTTTAACTATTAATTATAAAACTAGCTTTATATGGACTATATTATGTAAATTTTTATGACAATATTTCTCTCCTATAATGTCCGTGTCAGATGTCAAGACCAAACTCGTGAAAAAATCTAGCATGCCGGCCAGTGGGCGGGAAGGTTTGTTTCCCCACAAATTATCATTAGATAAAAATAGTATTGAGTTAGCATTACGTAATACTATTTAATAAAACTGTACACTACTACATATTTTTAACAACAGTTAAAGCGTTGTGACATTCCAACTAGAAAAATGTTTTACAAAACGTTAGCTAGCGCCATCTATGCCAGATTGAAAACTGCCAAATAATCTTATTAGTCTACGTTTCTTATAAGCGTATTTCATTGTATATTACCCATAACAGAAGCGTAACTTGCTTAATTTGGGGATGTATATTATATTAGGGTCATCCCTAAAATTATTATTTATTTATTATTATTTATTTAGTTTTAACAGGTTGTCATGTATTCTCGGACATTGCACGCCTAATGAGGCAAAATGTATTGATAATAACGAACATTGTAACATTTTGTGCACATTAATTTTAGCAGTAAATTAGTCATTCATTTAATCAAAAAATTGTAATCAAACATTGAGCAATGGAATGATATAAATGCATCTTTATTTTGTATGAAAAAGTGTAACTATGTATTTTTTTTACTATCAGTCGTGCTAAAAACAGTTCCTAGTTCCTTTTTTATAGTCTCTGACAGAAGTATTTTATTTAATTTGCTCTAGCACCTACTAAACAGTTATTTACTACAGCAGTTGTTTGCGATATAAGATTCTGAACATTTGCTTATTATTGAAGTTTATTTAAAAGACCCATGCTGGTGCTTATCTCGAACAACGGATCAGTATGGGAATCCGTCGAGCAAATCTTCCCAGCCTTCTGGGCACCTTACTTATAGGCTACGTTCCACAAGAGACTTACAACCGCCACGTTCACGACCGCGATTTTTCCCGTTCCACTTGCTTGCGGGCGTTACAATGATAAACTCTAGTGGAACGGATTATGGGACGTTGATGTTATAAACGACGAAATACACAGATGTCATTGGTTGATTTGAAAATCGCACCTTTTTTAATGTCCAGTTAGAGAGAATTAATGCTTTGTGGTCAACGCCCACTTCGACCCACCTCTTGATATGGGTCTTTGTGAGCGCTGTGTGATCGAAAATTATGACGTCATCAGCGATGTTTCGCCACGACCATAAAGACGGTGGTCGCCATGTGGAACGGCTGACGGAGCATTTTGGACGTTGTGAGCTACTAACGGAAGGCGTCCATAGAAGGCGGTAACCTAGGCTCAGTATTCTACTTACACTCTTGACAGATTATGGGTGATTTTTATTTTTTTGATAATGTCTTACTTTGGTAAAAAAATAATAATTTCCGTTCCCGTTCCCCCAGGTCATGTTCGAGCATCTGAAACACAAAATTCTATAAGATTTATGTCATACTAAATAAACTATATATTAAAATTGCTTAGACTCTAATTTAAAATTATAATTTAGAAACCTAATGAATCTTTTTAACTCGTAATTTACCGTTATTTAAAAGTTGGTTACCCGATGCTACGCCATCTATGATTCGTATCTATATTACAAATAATTCTCACCGAAACGACGCAAATCCTATCATCCTCACGTAATTACAGAATGACCGACCGGCAGAGTAACAGCAGGTCAGATTTGTGTGCTAATCTTCGGAAAGGGGTGATATTAGAGAACGCCGCGCGTGCCGTTGCCAAGCGACCCGTCGCCAAGGGCACATTCCGTAATAAGCTGAAGTGTTTAAAAATCCTTATTGAAAATTGGTATTTTATTAAAAAGGGGAGTTGGAGTGACAACTTCAAACTCGTAATTGAATACCGAAGTTATTTGTTCAATATTAAACCGTAATGTATACGATGAGGATTGAATTCAAATTGATCAGAAACTATAAAAAGCTTTTCTTTCATGTTTGTTCTTCATATTTAATTCCCAAAGGATGGAAATCAATATATAAATTTTATCCGTGCAGGAACGGAGAAAGAATACAATTTCCTGCGGCCGGGCGGCCTGTCGTAAGAGGCGACAAAACAACCCATAGCCAGGTGGTAGGGCATTTGCCCGACTGGATGGCTACTACCCCTGGTCTAAAGCATGTCGCCATAACAACCTTGAGTTGTGTTCCGGCATTAGTGATCAGGTTCCAGTCTCCCTTAAGAGAGCAGCAGCGCATTTGTAGCACCTTTGGTGTTGCAAATGTCTATAGGCGATGGTAACCGCTTTCCATCAAGTGGGCCGTCTGCCTGTCTGCTGAGCTCCTGCAATAAAAAAAAAATATATATTGAAGATCGAATTAAGAACTAATTTCCGAAGAAAGTGCATATCTGTTGCTGTTCGTCTAATTTTTAAATAATTATGTTTTCGATTTATGGATCTTGCAATCATCAAGTATTCATGAACATACAATTTTTGAATAATTCTCAGGTAAACAGGCCCCAGGCGATTCCCGAACCTTCACAACCGCCGACTTTGACTGATCCTAAAAAGAAAGGATATAATTTGCCGGTGGGAGAAAACATCACGAGAAACATGTACATCGACGTAGCTTATGTGTGTAACTCGCTGATCTGCCTTGAGTAAGCGTGGTGAATAAACCATCATACACCTAAATATGAGAGGTTTAAGCCGATCTCATAGTAAATTTATTACCCGATATAATTAATACACTCTGAGTAATGCGCACCCATTTTCAGAAATTTTTCACACTAATTGCCGCGGTCTGTAAAAAGCATATGCAACTGGTTTGGGAATCGGCCAACCACTGTTTTCACTCGAACAAACCAAACATTACGCTCTGTATTAACCTTATCTCTTGAACTATAAGGTTTAATATCGACTGTCAGGTGTTGCTATATAAATTGTCAACTATTCCATACAGAATAGTCCGTATAGAAGACGGGGTATAAAGGTATTAATTAAATTAATGGACACAGTACACAGATAGCCTGATGTTCACGTTTTACTTTATTTATTGGATTGTCCAAAACGCGAAGTGTATTATGTCGATACACGTACACACCGTACAAACGTACAAACATACATTTTTTGTTAAGATTCCTTTTGTTATTGTCTGAAACAGGCACGCGGCCTACCTGATGGAAAGTGATTACCGTCACCTAGGTTTTCAATATCAGGATGATGCCAACGCGTTCCTGGTCTCTAAAAATTTCATAACAGCACGAAGGGAAAACCTAGGTAGGAAATAGTACCTTTTAAATTGTTTATTTTGGTGAGCAACAAAGTATTATCTATATTTATACAGCCTACTGGTCGGATAATTGTTTAGAAGAAGATCCTTCGGATAGTTTTTGAGTTATAACATGTTCTCTATTAAATATAATTATTAAAAGAAAATCATTATATACGTACTAGGTCGATTTTTTAGGCAGTCACAACTTTGGTATTTGTTAGTGACGGCAGTGACTAAGATACTTGCATTTTTTGTTCTTCACTGCAGACTGCATGAAATAGGTGGGTAGGTGTGAATTCTGAAAAAAATGTGTGTGAGCAGTTCACACGCAGTAGAAGAGAAACTTCAGAGAATATTACAAGCGAACATAATTATATCTACAACGCGTAGTAGACAAGTGTGAACTGCACACACACATCTTCGCATTTATATTCTATTATAGAAATCTTTATTCTTAGGTATTTTGACCCTTATTCGTTATCATTCAATCTAAACTTTGAACCACTAGCATAAAGTTCAAAATTTAATGCACTGTTCGCACGTATGTGTATCTACGTATCTGTTAATCTACGTATAAAAGAATATCTGCCTTAAGTATATACAAAAAGAGCTAAAATTCATTTGAAATCTTTTAAATTTTATTTTAAGTAAATATGAATACTAACGGGTAACGAGAAATGTTATATTGAATTAAATAATGAATTTTATGTGATCATCTCTTTTTAGTGTCGCTTTTTCGGTTCATCGAGTCTTAAATTACAACGATTCTGAAGAAGTTTCACTTAAAAACATACATCATTTAGGTATTGTTTCTAGCCTTAATGTGCATGTTGAAGACGAAGAAAAACATCGCAAAGAGATCGTAGATCGAAAACTATTATTTGAAATCCGTTAATCCGCCTTGAACAAGCGTGGCGGGTATACCGTCAGTTATTTTAAAATGGTGACGCCTAAGCATAGAAGCGAAAAGTTAATGGGGTTATTATATACTTCTTATGTACAATTGTAGGCCTCTTTTAAGTAAAAATTATTGTTATTTTAAATTTTAATATCATATTTGTATTTTGTTTCATCATTTTGTGCGAATGCTCTGTCTGAATGTGAACTGCAAATAAACGATAAAATTGAATGACAGTGTATGTAATTGTATTAATTTAGAACAAAGCTCTTTTGGAGGGTTAGAGTTTTACTGACCCAGTTTCACTCAGCTGCGTTGTATGGGTAGGATAGTAGATACGTTGGATGAAGGTGCTGTTCACTTCATTTGCATTTTAAACCTTTGTATGTTAAGAGCCTTTACCGTAAGTTGGCTTGCGTATTTTCGAATTTATAGTCCCCTGTAACTGTCACGTGTTGGGATGTAAAGTATGTTACTTTTGTTTTCATTATTGATACCATATTAATACCAAACTAGCTGTTACTTGTGACTTTGTTCACATTTGTTTGTTACACAGTACATGAGAAGTACACATATATAACGTTTTTAAAAACGGAATTAAAAAACTAAAAATTAATAGGTTTTACAAAAATTTAACAAAAACGAAATTATATAAAATAAAAAATTATTATATTTGTTATTTTATATAATTTAGAAGATACGTTGTGTTTTTAAAAAATCTTTGTGATCTGTTAAGCCATTTCGGATTTATTTGAGGCAAACTTTCACACACACAGACAGTCAAAATTCTAAAACGGGACATAATAATATGTGATTAGGTTACCGTAGAAACGGTAATTTTCAATTTTTTTTAATTTCAAATTAAAACCGCTTCAATTTCAATTACGGATTAGATTGTAAATATTAATATAATATATTAATAATGTACCATATTAATAATGGTATTCGATTTTCGTAGGAGTAACTACATTATCAAACTCTACACGTCGATGTTTATAAACTAATACTAGTGACCTATTCACTCAATGAAGGCCTTCGCTCATAAATGTGTGCGTAGGCGCATTTATATCCGTTCATTCGTTAAGCATTGAAAGTGAAATTGATTCACTGGTTGCGTGGATGTCTTTGAAAAAGTAAATCCAAAAGTACACGGGTTCACTTCTGCCTTTCGATTTTGACAGAAAGGCGGCAAAAAAGAATAAACGAGCTTAATCGAATGTTTTTCATAAATGACGGTTTACCTGCTTATTTAAGCAGGTAATAAAGCCATTCTTATGTTTTTAAACAATTAAAACACTTACGTGTGAAAAGTGCATAGATTCAGTTTTTTTTAATTTATATAGTTTTTGCCCCATTTATATCCAAATTGAAAGCCAGAAATGAACCGTGTAATTGTGGCTTTAACTAATAATGAATATTTTTTATAATATTTTCTTAAGTTTTCGCGACTAGTATAACATAACAAAACTACGTTTTAACGGTTTTAAGTGCGGTAATTTCTATATCTAAGATCCCTTCATATCTATATCTATTTATAATATAATTGCTTGGCCTCACTGACTGACTCACCAATTACCTGACAGATCAACGCACAGCCCAAACTGGGGCTAGGGCCATGAAAATTTGTATGAAAGCCTGTCATTTTTAAAGTAAGGAGCACAAAATTTGATTTATCTGTTTCTAGTTAAAAATGAAGGTTAACGTATATCGGCGTTTTTGGAAACCCACCCCTAAGGGGGTGAAAAAGCTAATAAAAGTTTGTATGGAAAATCATAATTTTTAAAGTAAGAAGCACAAAAATGTTATATACCTCGACGCAGGGTTGCCAGCTTGTCGGTTTTCTATCGGATACATTTTGGAGAGTGTGCATTGGAGCTTTTCAATCTCATCCCGCCGTCTCCCTTCCATCATCGGACAACCAGACGCACTGGCATGCGGCACCGCTATATGGTGAACATATCACCTATGCGAACAAAGTGCTTTGAGTCCACCTTTATTATGCGCACCGCAAAGGAGTGGAACTCACTGCCGGAGTCTGTTTTTCCCGAAACCTACAACCTGGGTGTCTTCAAGTCTCGTGTGAATAGGTACCTTCTAGGTAAGCGTGCTCGATCTTAGACCATATCTCCGCTCAAATCGAGCGAGATAATGGTCAAACGCGAACCTATACGGAATAAAAAAAATATATATATACCTGTTACTGATTAGGAATAAATGTACGCGTATATCGGTGTTTTTGGAAATTCAACCCTTAAGGGGGTGAAATAGGCATTTTTGTGTATGTATATATATATATATATATATATATATACATACACTGGATGGCTATCACCCCTGGTCTAGATTATGCCGCCATAACTTCTTTGAGTTGTGTTCCGGCATCAATGGCCAGGTTCCAGTTTCTCCTTCAACGCCGGCAGCGCATTGGCAGGATCTCTGGTATTGCTAATGTCCATAGGCGACGGTAATCACTTTCCATCACAGTTGGGCCGTCAGCCTGTCTGCTGTGCTTTAGCAATAAATAAATAAAAAATCTTAAACGTCTATTTGTTTACCCATGGAGACACTTTCACATTTACTCGTAGAAGATAAAGCAAGCCTCGTACTTTCCTCTATAGATTGGTATATAAGTGCTTTTAGAATTATTTTTTAAGATCGATTTCCACGTAGTAGACATTCTACGTATACAATCTAGGTGTCTTCAAGTCTCGCGTGAACAGGTATCTTCTAGATAAGCGTGCTCCACCTTAGACTGCATTTCCGCCTGACATCAGGGGTAAATGTCAGTCAAACGCGAACCTATCCATTATAAAAAAAAAAATGTATATAACTTAGGGCCAATTTTTCAATCATCTGATAACAGCTATCAGTCGAATAAATTATAACCTGAGTGAATTCCAAAGTGTACCAACCCAACTGTTTTATTTATGCAACTGACATTTTTAATTTTTCTATACTATACTTTATTTTATGAATTAATTTTATTTGGTGATTGAAAAATCGGCCATTGGTAAAATATCATTTCTATGGCCTTAAAACGTTAAGAAAGAACCTTTTAACTTTCGAAGTTTAGTATGGATTTATTTAAAATATAAGACGTCTTCTTGGTTGAGCGGGCTAATACTCTGCCGGCCTACCTCACTGCAACGCAGAGATTCCGGTTAAATTCTTGACATGGTAAATTTCGAAAAATCTCCGTTACTTACTACGGTCTGGGTGCCTGGGATCGGGCCCAGAGTAGTCCGTTGTATATTATCCAAGCGTAACTTGTTTAATTTGGGGCTATACAATATGTGCATTTGTCTGCCGATTACGATATTATATTCATATTTAAAGTAAGAGTAGTAGAGGTCAATTTTAAATATATAAAGAATACTTTTTTTCCACGTTTGCCACTGAACTACTGACTCACTCGGCTATGCAATGTAATGGTCTAGCGCCCACTTTGTTATTATCCAATGAAGTAAAGTAGTACGACCTCTAAAGTAAACAAAACTAAATTAAACTTTAATTTCATAGATGTAAGGTTTAATATTGTGATTGTGTAATTGAATACATGAAATATGAGAGGACTAACTCAAGGCTAGTAGCTGAATTTTATGACGAGTAGCCAGTTGTTTAAAATATTTTGTGTCTAGAGTTCATACTCAGAGAACTTAATGAAGAATTAACTTAAAGAGCAAGAGAATTGAAAATAAAAAACTTAACATTTTTAATTAACTGGTGTTGAGGTCGACTTCATATACTAAACACAAATACATAAACACAAAAATTGTGCAGTCAGGGTGATAATGCGGCGTACAAATTTACAAATTTAATTATTGTTTTAATACAATATGTAAGTAATGTAAGTGCGTCCCTATCTTTATTTTCTTTCATAATCTGATAGTTTTGAAAATTACTTAACATTATCTCACTCGAACATTTAAAACACTGAAAACATAATGAGTCGTAAACATATTGAAATTTGTTGATTAATAGGTAGTATATATATCCCGGGATAGAAAATTAGTGGAAACTGTGTCGGAAAAAGCTAATTTTTATTTACCTGAACAACTTCAAACTGCTCGCGGAAAAATTCCCGCGAGGTTCCTGGGATAAAAAATTACACATTTTATGACATAGAATTTGCTATCGATCAGTGAAAAATTCGCATTGGAATTTGTTTTTTTAATCTGGCCATTTTAAATAATTCCCCGAAAAATTCCCTCGGGATTCTCGGGATGAAAGTAGTTAAATCTAAGAATTAACTATCCATGAGTGAAAACCGTATCGAAATCAGCCCAGTAGTTTTTACGAGGATCCCGACCAAACAGACAAGTAATCTAAAAAAAATTGCATCGTGTTCTCCGTCGTTTATTTTTTAAATAGCTTCAATGTACAGATACGGTTTGTTTAGAATTTTATAATATTATACATTTGCTGGAAAGGGGACGTGAGGCGAAGGCTGAAGTTCAAGTGAAGGTCGTGAAGAACCTCGGCGCTCAGTATAGTTAGAGGGCCTTGTACAGATAATACAGGTAGGTATCTTGCGCCACCTACAGGATTTTCAGTCACCCCGATTTCCTTAAGCGCCCACGCTCAACTACGCGACAATTCTCTAGAAAGTTTGTTCTGCGTACGTCAATGATTTGGAGTGAACTTCTTGCTGGGATTTTCTTTCTGCGCTACTACTACATGGGGTTGTTTAAGAAGGACGTTCATAGGCGACGGTCTTCACCTTCCATCAAGTGAACCGCCTGTCTGTTTGCCTACTCCAGGCAATAAAAAAATATAGGTATAAAAAGAAGGCGACTTCCATTGAAAACAGAACGGAAATGAACGGGCGTAAATCCGCCTGGAATGTTCTAATCATTGGTACATTTTAACCTTTAAACCGTGACACCAGATACGATCTCGCAAAAGCCCTTCTCTAATGAATTTGTATCTGAAATCCGTTCGCATTAGGGTGGCGGATTCGAGGCCGGCTAGTGCATAGTTAACGCTGGCATTACATCGGGGTCCTATTAGCTCATGATTAATTCAGAAGCAATTTGTCAACACATCTGGGCTTAGGTTCGTATGCTTTTGAAGGAATATGGGATGTTACATCTTCAAATATTATACTAATGATATTATACAGATATTTCATGGTACATATTATAAATTATGAATGTTATAGAGCCATGCTGGAATCATTACCTTGATTATAGTTCGCTGAACTGGCTTGATTGGTGTGTTACTACGCTCTCATAGGATTTCTGCGGTAAACAGTAAGCCTAGAAAGCCAGTTAGAAAGAATACAATTTCCTGCGACCGGGCAGCCTGTCGTAAGAGGCGACACAACAACCCTCAGCCAGGTGGTTCCTGCCCGTCTTGATGGGTCCCACCCCTGGTCTAGAGTATGCCGCCTTAACAGTCTTGAGTTATGTTCCGGCATTAGTGGCCAGGTTCCAGCCAACCTTTAGAGAGCGGCAGCACATTGGTAGCGCCTTTGGTGTTACAAATGTCTATAGGCGATAGTAACCGCTACCTATCAGGTGGGCCGTCTGCCTGACTGCTGAACTCATGTAATAAAAAATGGCTTGTGATAATAGTATTTTGTACAATGAGTGAGAGTTTCGATGGCTCACTTACCCCTCCCCTTTTCCTATCCCTGCTATCTCATTCCCTTTATCATACTAAAGGCTGGCAACACGTTGGCTTCTCCTCTGGTGTTGCAAACGTCTGTAGGCAACGGCAACCGCTTTCCATGAGGGATGCCGTCTGCTTGTTTGCCAGCATCATAATAAAAAGGATTCACAATCTCTGAAAATCTTATAGCAATTGTCCAATCTGAAAGCACAAATATTTAAAACTTGCTGTCCCCCACAACTTCGTTGTACCCTAAAACAAAACCCCAAAAAAAGTAAAAAAGTAGCTTAAGTTACTCGTTATAACATAAGCTATCTGCCAGTGAAAGGCCCGTTAATATTGGTCCAACCGTTTCAGAGATTAGCCGGAAACATCCAGACAAACAGACAGACAAAAATTCTAAAAATGGCATTTTCGGTATCTCCTGGTCTGAATTATCCCCCCTGATTTTTTTCAAATTTTTATTTTGACATTACAAATAGACACTAGTTTTATTTATCTGTACTGTATTTATATATATATATATATATATATATATATATATATATATATATATATACACATACATACATACATACATAACTTTACGCCAGTTCCCTTGCGGGGTAGGCACGAACAACAGAGTGCCATTTTGGCTTATTCTTACACACCTCACTTGCCTCTTTGACATTCATAACTCTTGTCATGCAAGCTCGTCTGTTCTTAAGGCTCCTGACATCACCTTCTGCTAGTACACGATCAATTTGATCATGGAAGGTGTGTCGTGGCCTTCCACGACTTCTGCATCCATCCACTTTTGCATTGTATATCTGCTTAGTCATTCTTTCATCATGCATTCTTTCCACATGCCCTAACCACCGGAGCATTCCTTTCATTACCTTATATATATATATATATATATAAATATAAATATATATATATATATATATATATATATATATGTATATATATATATATATATATATATATATATATATATATATATATATATATATATATATATATATATATAGAGATAGATAACCTAGAGTTTATTAGATTAAAAAAATATGTATAAACTTTGCTTGGATAAACGATGGTCTAGAATTTTTAAAGAATTAGCGCCATGTCCTTTCGCTATCATTTTTATCATAGCGAAAAGACATGATGGTTATGTATAGCGTTATATATTGTAACACGGCCGTAAGACCGTGGTACAATATATAATGAATTATGTTTCCAAAGTTATGATAAAATTTTCATGACTGAAATTTAACATCTCGCCACCATTTAAATTAAAAATTCATTAAACATATTGTCCTATTTTTTTCAAAATTTGACTATTAATATCCCACATGACTATAAATATTTTTCTTAATTGACAGACAAACATACATTGTATATTCCGAAGCTAAGCAAGTTACGCTTCTGTTATAGGTAATATACAACTCTGGGACTGATCAGACATCAAGACAATAAATAACGGAAATTTGATTAAAACAATATACATACCTCTGCGTGTCCGAGGTCGTCAAATTTTTTATTAACCTTCAGTTATATTTTTTTTTTGCAGAAGTGCAGCAGACAGGCAGACGGTCCACTTTATGGAAAGCGGTTACCATCGCCTATAGACATTTGCAACACCAAAGGTGCTACAAATGCACTGCTGCTCTCTTAAGGGAGACTGGAACCTGGTCACTAATGCCGGAACACAACTCAAGGTTGTTATGGCGACATACTCTAGACCAGAGGTGGTAGCCATCCAGTTGTTTTGTCGCCTCTTATGATAGGCCGCCCGGCCGCAGGAAATTGTATTCTTTCTCCGTTCCTGCACGGAACACACGATGACCTCACCTAATTTTTAGTTTTACGGGATTTTACTACACAAATATATACTGTCACGTTGATTAAACCTTCCTATCAAATATTATGTATTTACACCAGTAGCCTCTGAAAAAACTAACAAAACGACGTACAAAGATAGACCTAAAGATTAAGTAATAGATAAAAGTAAGGATCCCGTTGTCGTCGAAACAGGAACCAAACCCTAAAAATAACAAATTTTTACAATATCGCTAAATTTTGTATTTTCTTGTTTTTTTCAGGTAACAGTCATAAATCTTCTGAAATCAATTGGAAAACCAAAATCTCTTAATGTAAGTACTTACCGATAAATTTAAAATTTACACAAAATTAAAGACTTCTTTACAAAACTATTAAAAATTTAAATTTCCTATTTGATTAGTTTTTATTATACATATATTTCTTTTGTCATATATTCTGTAATCTATCGCTTTACACGAACAACCAAAAGATAACTAGAAGTGATGACCGTTCATTTTTTTTTGTCATTTACCAACAGTACCTAGTAGATCTTATTCAAAATTAAGTTAAGTTAATGTAAGCTTTACTATGATTATTCCTTCCCATACATCAAAAGTTACATGGGTTTGCAGAGGGCTCTGTTTACAACTTGCAAAGCAAATATCTATTATTTCAATGTTTTTTTTATTAAATATTGTTATAATTTTTAAAAACCTCTCTAACGATGCTCTACCCGCCTATTTAATCCTACACGTCTCGACAATGACTAATATAGACAGATAATAAAATGGATTTGATTATTATTTAAAAGGATTTTGTTTCTTTGCAAAAATGGCCATGGCACCTAAAACGGAGTTTTTGTTCATGACCTTCATTGTCATATATTAAGAAAATCACTGTACTATTCATATCTAATGTCATTTTAATAAAATGCTAGTTCAAATATATACAATGTTATTATTATACCGAAGATCTAAAGTTTTAATTTAAATTTCAAGAGAAAATTAAAGAAAACCCCGACTCTGTACAAAGCGATTCGAACAAAACGTTGAAGAGCCCAAGGCATGTAGCTACGTAGCCAGGCTACGCCGTAGCCGGCGGCTGCTATAGAAACGGATCAGTTTCCGCCGTGGCCGCTAGCCGCGTAGACGCGCGTACAGCGCTACGAATCCTAAGCCGCGATTACGAGTATCCCCGCATTCTTATTATAAGTAGAAATAATTTTAAATGTATAAGATAGTGTATAATTTTATTTTAATGAACGCAGCTTTTCTGTGTGTTTAGTGCCATTTAATGCGTGTAATAATTATATTATGACAATTTTGATGGTGTTATTACTTAGTGTTGTGTAGTGAGGCAGATGTGTTGGGTTGCTTTTCGTCCTTAGAATAGACGTATGTTCTGCTACAGAAAATTTTAATTAATTGTCCAAAAAATACTTCTTATTGTTTTGAAATATCAATGAGTTAGAAAGGAATATTGCACAATTAATCGGACATATTTATTATTATTTAGTTTATTTTTTATTGCAGGAGATCAGCAGACAGGCAGACGGCCCACTTGATGGAAAGCGGTTACCATCGCCTATGGACATTTGCAACACCAAAGTTGCTACAAATGCGCTGCTGCTCTCTTAAGGGAGACTGGAACCTGGTCACTAATGCCGGAACACAACTAAAGGTTGTTATGGCGACATACTTTAGACCAGGGGTGGTAGCCATCCAGTCGGGCAAATGCCCTACCACCTGGGAGATTTATACTTAACTCATAATTTACCGGATAAAAAGTAATATATATATTTACAAATTTTCCGTTATTTACCATGGTCTGGGTGTCCGGGATCTGCCGGCCACAGAGTGGTCCGTTGTATATTACTCGTACAAGCGTAACTTGCTTAACTCCGGGATATACAATATGTGTGTTTGTCTACCGGTTTATTTATTTATTTAATGATTATTTAAAAAAAGTCATGATACATTTAATTCTGATAAGAAGCCAATTATAATGATAATAATAAATTATTTGCTATGTAGTATTTATATATGATATTCTTTATTTTTTACTATTGTGTGTAAGTATTTTAAATGTGTTTTAACATTAACCACTAAGCCAAATTTTGTCTATAACATAAAACTTACAAGTTCAGTGGTAGACATGTTTTTACAACAGCGATACGTTAATAAAAAAAATTCTTCCTGAAAAGTATTATACCTATATATGATTGTAATAGTACTGAATTGTAAAAGTTAATTGGTGTATTTTCTTTGTCTTATGTGAATCTGCGTAAAGAATTTTGCGAGACTTTTTTATTGAAAGTAATTATCAAAAATGTTTGTAAAGAAGATATATTGTCTTGGTATTAAAGTAATGTTACAATTTTAAATCAATCAATTTACTTACAATAGTAATTATAAATAAAAATTAAATATTACGTAATAAACTTTTAACAGACTCACCATTTAACATTTTTATGTTTGATGTTTGAATTTGATGTCAGGAGCCTTAAGAACAGACGAGCTTGCATGACAAGAGTTATGAATGTCAAAGAGGCAAGTGAGGTGTGTAAGAATAAGCCAAAATGGCACTCTGTTGTTCGTGCCTACCCCGCAAGGGAACTGGCGTGAAGTTATGTATGTATGTATGTATGTATGTTTGAATTTGGGTCTTTGTACTGAAGTTTCATGAGCGACTGCTAAGTGGGGTTCAATTCTGGCTGGAGATTTGAAAAAAAATATTAAAATAAACTAGTGGTCGCCCATTGGTCGAAATTCGACCGTAATAAATTTAAATTATAAGTTTGAACATTATTAAGGTTCTGTTGTCAAAGACTATACTGCTATAGTCACAGATTTCGCCAAGGCTACGCTGTTAATTTGACTTGAACAATAAACAAAAGAGTATATATGCGTGTGTGTGTCAAATACATGGTAGTGTGTAGTGTTTTTTATGGATATAATGTATTTTTTATGCATAATTAAAAAAAAAATAGCATTGTGCACTCCTTCTCTATATAAACTATAAGTGTGCGAAATTTCATACTTCTCCGTCCGCGCAATTTTCGTAAAAAGGGGTACAAAGTTTTTGCTTCACGTATTAATATAATGATATGTATTAAAAATTTAACAATCCCTGCCAAGGGTTGCCTGGAAGAGATCGCTTGTTAGCGTTAAGGCAGCCGTTGTACTATCTTTTGTATGTTTCTACTTTTGTTTGTCTTTAGTATACAATAAAGAGTTATCTCTTTATGTATATTTATTTTAATCTAAGAAGTATGAAAGAGAGTTGGTCTGAAAGAGAGTGTCGGGGTGAAGGTAAGGAAAGGAATGCTCCGGTGGTTCGGTCATATGGAAAGAATGCATGATGAAAGAATGACTAAACAGATATACAATGCAAAAGTGGATGGATGCAGAAGTCGTGGAAGGCCACGACACACCTTCCATGATCAAATTGATCGTGTACTAGCAGAAGGTGATGTCAGGAGCCTTAAGAACAGACGAGCGTGCATGACAAGAGTTATGAATGTCAAAGAAGCAAGTGAGGTGTGTAAGAATAAGCCTGAATGGCGCTCTGTTGCTCGTGCCTACCCCGCAAGGGAACTGGCGTGAAGTTATGTATGTATGTATTTTAATCTAAGTACATATTATTATTTTAATGTTTGACGTTGAATCATAATATTTTTTTTGAATTAAATGTAGGTAAAAGTAAGTATAAGGTATAGTAACGATTATGTAAGGTTTTAGTAGTAGTATCTTATCATGACAAGGTAAGTCGAAACTTAATAGTCGGGATTAGGTTTAATACTCGCAAATTGACATTAATTAATACAAATCACATGTCAGTTTGATTAGCATTAAGTACTGCGGGTATGATTAACGTGATTCTATTGTTTATGTAGGTAACTACGTTTTTAAGGTTCCATAGTCATTTTGATAAAAATAATCATTGTTTTCTTCATCCGTTTGTCCATTTGGATGTCTGTAAGTCTGTAGGTTAGAGTAATTTGTCTCCGACACCATTAGTTCAGAATATTCATGATGTTGGAAACTAATACTCTATTGACTTAAAAAATATATTAAGGAGCATCGTTATGTGTATAATCCGTGCAGGAACGGAGAAAGGATACAATTTCCTGCGGCTGGGCGATCTGTGGAAACAAACGACAAAACAACTCACAGCCAAATGTATTTGCTCGCCTGGATGGCTACCACCTCTGGTATAGAGTATGCCGCCATAACAACCTAGTGTTGTGTTTCGGATTAGTGGCGGCAGCACATTGGTAGTTGGTGTTGTCTATAGGCGATGATAACCGCTTCCCATCAGGTGGGCCGTCTGCCTGTCTGCTGAACTCATGCATAAAAAAAATTGCTTTTTCCCAATTTGACTAACGATATCCCCTACGATTATACATATAGTAAAAACAAAAATTAGAGACAGAGAAAGAGAGAGCATGAAAGTAGAGTAAACGCGGTTGAGATGCGAGCACTGCGCGAAATCTGCGGAGTGACGCTCGCGGACCGCGTTCGTAATACCGAAGTAAGAAAGAGAGTTGGTCTGAAAGAGAGTGTCGGAGTGAAGGTAAGGAAAGGAATGCTCCGGTGGTTCGGGCATGTCGAAAGAATGCATGATGAAAGAATGACTAAACAGATATACAATGCAAAAGTGGATGGATGCAGAAGTCGTGGAAGGCCACGACACACCTTCCATGATCAAATTGATCGTGTACTAGTGGAGGGTGATGTCAGGAGCCTTAAGAACAGACGAGTGTGCATGACAAGAGTTATGAATGTCAAAGAAGCAAGTGAGGTGTGTAAGAATGGGTCTAAATGGCGCTCTGTTGTTCGTGCCTACCCCGCAAGAGAACTGGCGTGAAGTTATGTATGTGTGTATGTATGTATGTAAAAACAAAAATTGACCCATTGTTAAATATCATCATCATCATCCTGGCGTTAAATACCGGTTACGTTTGAAACGAGTCGAACCCCGGATTCCACTTTCCTACTTTTTCTTTTCCACTTTGCGCGGTCTTCGGTATCCCTAATTGAGACCATTGGTATACATGTCATCCTTGACGATATCAAGCCAGCATTTCTTAGGTCTACCCCTTCGACCGCGACCTGGCGGAGGCGACATCGCTATACTTTTGCTCCCCACATAATTAGCCGGTTTCCGTAAAACACGGCCGTACTACCGTAGGTGACATTAACCCACTATTATATGTATGGCGGTTATTTCTAATTTTCAGTTGCTTCTGGCGTCATACAGACTATACCTTCCTGTCAAATTTCATTAATCTAGGCGTTTCTAAATAAAATTACTATAACATATTGAGACAAACGGACAGATGACTGACGAACATGACGAAAACATAAAGATTAAATTTTGCTTGACCCTAAAAATTTTGATTGTCACGGAAATGAATAAAAATTCACTTTCATATTTATACAAAGGGTTACAAAGACTCTTTACACACACATATTATATTGAACAATGCAGTGTTAGGTAATAAGGTTAATAAACAATTTATTAAAAAATCCAAGTAATTTGTTTTGTTTAAACTAAATCATATGCCATGAAGGTCGGCGGGTCTAGACGCGTGGGCGCCTGGCCATTCGCCTCCAATCTAATTCATCACAAAGCGTTCACTTGCCCGTTAATTGCTATGTTTATGTTTTGATTGAGTGAATTCTTATTAGTTAAACCGATATTAAATGGTGCAATTCTGCATTTCGATTTGGTTGAATCTATCAAAGTGAGCTGTGTAAACATGAACTTGAATCATTCAATGCCATTCAATACCATCTTGTCTTAACATTTCTGTGCTTTCTAACCAAATTGATTCAATTTAGTTGATCTGTCTAATATATTAGATTTCAAGCCTTTTTCCCGTAACGCTTTGCTACACGTGGGATAATGTTAGCGTTAGTGACTATGTCAATCAGATGTAGTTTAAGGGCGTTATTTGAGATGCGACATTATTAACATTAAACATTGATAGATAACTCATATATATATACACTAATGTAGATGGTCGACTCTTTATTGTACACCTATATAAAATATGAACTTACAGACTAAGACAATTATTATTATTATGCAATAATAATTACGCACAGGGGGGGTCTTATCACTAAGAAGCGATCTCTTCCAGACAACCCCAGAAATTAACTGAGATGATAATGCTGATGGTGGTATATTCAAACTATAGTACAACTACTTACATTTTAGTAATAAATACACAAATGTTATATATACAGACATTAAATATATTAAATAGATATTATACTTAATATAGCTAATCGTTAATGCATTGTTTCCTACGCTATAGTTTATAAGTAAGTCGCATTTGATAATAGTCACTAACGCCGATACACCAAGGGCATTACAGTGAGTAGAAATTATTGATACTTGTGTTAATACCTGTAAATAAATGCAGATAAGATTTGTGTAAAAGCCGTGGTGGCTGAAGTATTAGGCATTTGTGTCTCAAACTCTCGATTCATTTTACGATCTAAATCTTGGCCGGGATGCATACACCACTCAAGCAGGTGTCCGCCAATTGTTACAATTACCACCTGCTGACGATGAATGAAAACATGCCAATGAAACCAGCTCACCTAGTGCGAGTTTTATTACTATGCGATCACGTTCAAGTTAACGCAATTTTGTATGGGAATGATTTAGCGCCATCTTGTGAGCGTGAAAGGAAACCTAAATCACGCTATAGAAAATTGCGTTAACTTAAATGTGGTCGAGAAGTAAAAAAACTCACACTAAGCACGCTGTTCTTAGAGAGTCAAATCCACCAAGTCGTCTTAATAAAGCTTTGCAGGTATACTGTCTTTTAAAAATGAGTAAGTGCCTATTTTGAATATTCATTTTAATACAGTGGGACGTTTATGAGCTAACATTATATATGTATGTCCTTGTGGGGCCATAGCAAGGCCAACACGTAGAGGCCCCTTGACAAAAATGTCAGTGTGGCGTGACACTGACCACAAACTTCCCTGTCACACCAGATAGTAATGCACCCATTATATAAGTATTGTTATATATAGCGAAAGAAGTAAATATGAAATAAAAAACCGGTCGTTGTGTTTTTACTATTAATTACTTATCAACGAATAAAATATTTTTATTATAAAAAAATAGGAAAGTGCGTGGCGAACCACGAAGTAACTGCCACGAATATCAACAAAATATAATACCACCTACTTTGCTTGGCTAAGGTTTAACCACATTTAGGACAGGTTGTGTGTGTATAAAATGTAACGTAGAAGGCTTCATGTGATTCCAGCAAAGTTATGACTGAGGATATTTTATTAATAATAACATAGAAGAAGAATAGTGTTCTTCTTTCCATTATAATAATAAATAAATAAAATAATATTGACACCAAAACTTTGCATACATTCGCCTTAAAATTAGGATTGTGTAGCATCTAACCTAGGTCAAACTCGTCTCTTAGGTGCTAGTTTTTCCAGTGACTTAAAAAATCTTATCTTTAAATTTTAATAATAGAACAGAAAAAAGAGTATAAAAGTTAAAATATAAGTACTTTATAACATTATTTTTACTGACACCAAACTGTACACACATTGTCCAAATGTCATTGGACATAGTCTTTTTCTTTTCTTTAGTTCTTACTTTCAGTCAATATGAAGTCTTAATAATAACACGTATCACACGAAACATTTACTTTTACTTTAATTAATGTATATAATCTAATACATCATTTTTATAAACACACTAGCTGACCCGGCAAACTTCGTACCGCGTCAGAATCAATAAATAAAAAACGTTGATTTCTGAACGACAGGACGAACATCAAACGTTTGACATTTAAAACCAAAAAAATGAAAAAAAAACCACTTTTAAATTTAATTTGATTTCTGAACGATTTTTAAATTTAATTGATTTCTAAACGACGGGACGTACATCAAATGTTTGACAGGTAGGAATAGTTTCTAAGCTAAAGGGAAATTGTCGTTTTTACTATATTCCAAGCATTTTTTTCATATTTACTTACCTTTTAAACCTTCCCTGGACTTCCACAAATAATTCAAAACCAAAATTAGCCAAATCAGTCCAGCCGTTCTCTCAGAGTTTTAGCGAGACTAATGAACACCAATTGATTTTTATATAGATAGATAGATAGATAGTACTTAAATAATTAACAACACACGAGAACATTTTTCATCTTACACAGAATTATTGTTTTCCTTCTTGTGAAATATCGGTCCAAAACAATACAACGCGTCCTTTAAATGGCATATTTTTTAGTCCCAACTTATCCACGTTTAACAAACAAAGGGACCAGTTGAAAAAAATTAAAAAAGTATTTTCCTTTTGTATTACGTAAAAAAAAAGAAAATGCCCCTTTTCATTGAAGCGATAACAACCCTTTTTTACGCCGTCTGCCCTTTTTATGTCCCAATTTTAATTAAACCATACTTTGTTTGACTTCGAGGTGAATACTTTTTCTTTTTTTTTTGTAACCAAAATGTCGATAACGATGGTTATGTTTCAATTTAATTTATTCGACAGCCCATCCTCAAGGGCTATCATTGATCCTTCAGAGCTCTCGTTGTTTTGTTAAGCTTCCATTAGTCATTGATGTTTTTTTTTAATTTCCAGTTATTCAGGTTTCGTAGAATTTACTAGAGGTTTTGACTAGGAATCGCTAGTTCTATTTTCGATGTTGTCTCCCAAAGTTAAGTATAATATTTTTAATATCGAAACTTATGAGTTCACTTTAGCCTGTTTCCCATTGGGGTAGGCAGAGACGATGGATCTCCACCTGCTACGATCCTGACAAACACTTTTCGCTTCATCAACTTTTCATACATACACGCTTATTCAAACTGCTTTTAATGTAACCTTTCTTCAAAATATCTTCAATTTGATCTTGGTGAGTACGTCTCGGTCTACCGGCACCTACTCTACCAGTCACATTACTATCATATACTTGTTTTGTGATTCTGCTTTCATTCATTCCTAACACCGCTTGGTGGACAGCTAGACGTGCCTTTACAGACACTTTCCGGCTGTTCATAAAAGAGTTCAGCGCTCCATTCACCTTATACCTGCCATTACTCTCCTTTCATTATCACTTTCATGCGTTCCGTCTCTGGTAAATATGAACCCTAGGTAAACAAACTCTTTAACTTGTTCTAGTCTTTCATTTCCTATCTGTAAATTACACATTGTCATCCTTTCATCTCTTTCAGACGCCATAACTTTCGTTTTATCCATATTAATACAGTTAAATATGACCGCATGGTTTGTGTATCTAGAGTAATCTATACAGTACCATGCATCTGTGAATTTTTAAGTTTTAAAATGAAATGACCATGTAAAAGTTGACTGACGCTAAAATAAAGAGTTCAGTCAGCTCGATAAGAAGCATTTCACTAGGCAGTTGAGATTTTCAAATAAAATTTATTATTAACCAATATTGATAATGCTAATAATACATGCTGCACAACAAAACAAAAACTCAACTTTGGAAGCTATGACTTAAAAGTGGAACACTTTTTGTTTTACGCCTAGATTCGGAACAATAACACATGTGAAATTGTTTTTTTCTTGAGCTGTGACTTAGTCTGAATAAACATTCATCAATTTCATTTTTAATCGATAACAGATTGAATTCGACATGATTTAAAATGAAATACAAATAAGAAAAATCAGTGAAACATTTAAAAGTACCAGAAGACCGCCTACTTTCTTAAATATGACCGAGTTAAATACTCACTATTAAGTCAAGACTTCGTTCCAATGATAGTTATAGCACCAGTATATAATTTGAAGAAAATCCTTTAAATTTAAACTAAACAAACCGCATGCGCTTAATTAGGCAGCGAATAACAGTCCTCGAAGTCGTCTTTAATATAGCACTTATTTCTGCTCCATAACTCCACAGTTTGTTGAATTTAACGACAAACGGTTTTCTTGAAAATTCTTAAAGTACCATTGGTCCTTTAATAAGTCCTTATAGCTACAATTGTTCCGTTCTGATATTTGTTTACGAAAAGGAAATTAATGCAATCGACCTCGTCGACACGACCTAGTTTAAAAATTAAATAATTTACTTATTTAACTAATTGAATTTTATATTAAAATATGTGCTACTTGTTTCAATTTTTTTAATAAATAAAAAAATGAATCGTAGAAATGCATGTACGCTGTACACGCATAACTTGAGAACGATTTTGATGAATTTTTTTATGTGTGTTTGAGTAGGTCTCCGGATGGTTTAGATTCACCATTGGAACCGGTGCGTAGCGCTGAGATCAGGTCCTAGATTATTTTTTTAAAACATCCATAGGCGAAGTTAACCACTTTCTATTAAGTGGTCCATCTGCCTGTTTGTCTGCCACAGGCAGTAAAAAAAGAGGCCGATTAATTACGTCTTGTTTGTAGTGTAAACGAATATAATATAGCGAAAAAGATTAGTTGAGTTTTTTTTGGTGTCGCTGTTGCAATTTACCAAATCATACGCCATGATTTTTTTATGGATATATAGGTTTGCGTTTGATCACTGTCTCACCTGATGTTGAGTGATGACGCGACCTAGGATGCAGTACGCGTACCTAGAAGATACCTAATCAGATTGTATTCGTCAGGAAAAACAGACTCCGGCCAATGATTTTACTCTTCGGCAGTGCGCACCAGAAAAGATGAAGCGAAGCTCTTGGTTATGTCCGATGATAAAATGGGGATGGAGGATTATATGGCAATGGGAAGGAAATTTTGTTGACACATGCTGGTATCATTAAAATAGAAATTTAACCAGCTCAACGCATTTCGACAAACGATTACGAGAAATAAAGGTGAACGCGTACATGCATTATGGTGAAGTGCGTCCGATGAATAATGCAGGCGATTCGTACTGCGGATGTGCCGATACATAATATCCTGCCGGCACGTTGACTACTAAACAGTTGTAATTTGTAATTGACTGGCTTTTAACTGACACGTGTATGTTTGTACGGTTGGTTGATGATAATTTTAGTGGGATTTAGATCCTATTTTTCATTCATCAGAGAAAAGTTAACAATCAACTAATATTTAATTGATAGATAACTTTTAGAAATAGATTATAACCTGAATGATAATGAAATACTATAAAAATATATCAACTAATATATTTTTTTAATGCATGAGTACAGCAGATAGGTAGATGGCCCAAAAAGCAGTCACCATCGCCTATGAACATTTAGCCATTTAGACAGCCAAAGGTGCTTCCAATGTGCTCCAGCTCTCTAAAGGGAACCTGGCCACTAATGTCGAAACACAACTCAGGTTGTTATGGCGGCATACTCCAGAGCAGGGGTCATAGCCATCCAGACGGGCAAATACCCTACCACCTGTCTGTGGGTTGTTGTCGCCTCTTACGACATGCTGGATGGCCGCGCAGGGGGTGTACTTCCCCGAAATTGAAAAAGGCCTCGTGAGGGTGGCCCACGCCTGCCAGGGCACCACGGAGCTGGGAATCCCATTTTCCCATATTCAAACTCAAATTCAAATGTTTTTATTCAAAATAAGTTCCACTGGAGAACACTTTTTGAAGGTCATACATGTAAGCCCTGGCCGTAAGGCGTAGAACGGAACACCTAGGGGTTTTAGTGGGTATCCCTAACTGGGGAGTGGCAATAGCGTGGCACCAGTTCTGACTGGGCACGCTAGTGCCACCCCTGATCTGGCGAATCCCACAATCACGGGTCGCGAATTATCCCCCCAGGCTTATGTGTCTGTCGCGGCTTAGTCCTCAAACGGATTTCCCCTAGCAAAAAAAAAGGCTGGACGGCGGCAGAAATTGTATTCTTTCTCCGTTCTTGCACGGATTAAATTTAGTTAATAGATAATTTTTTAAAACAAATTTAACCGGACTGATAATGAAATACCTTATAAAAATATGTATGTATTTTATTATGTAAATAGGTTTATTGTTAATACGTATATTATAAAACTTAAACAGCCCGAAAGTGTAAATGCACATTTGGCTGTCAATCAAGGGATGTTGGTGCCAACAATAATGTATGTCAGTGAAAGGTGAACATGGTGGAAGAAACATCAAAGTAGGATAAATGCAGTTAAAATGAGAGATTTGAGAAGTATGTTCCAAGTTAGGTTAAATGATATAATAAGTAACAGTGTGATAAGGGAACGTTGTGGATTGAAAGAAGATATAATAACAAGAGTAGAAAAGGGAATGTTAAAGTGGTTTCGGCATGTAGAGAGTATGAATGAAAGTAGAATCACAAAACAGGTGTATGATTATAATAGTAAAGTTGGCGCCGACAGAACGCACCTTACACACCATGATCAAATAGCAGAAATGTTAAAGAAAGGTCATATAAAACGTAAGACAAAGAAACGTATGAAGAGCTTAATGAAAGTAGATTAAGCGAAGGTATTAATTGTCAAGATCGTCACAAATGGAGATTTGTCGTTTCTTCCTGTCAGCATTGGAAACAAGTGTGATAGCTACTTTTGTGTTCAGGACCCAACGTCTTGTTTTTCCCTTTTCGCTACATGGATATTATGTCAAACTCTTTTGTATAGAGTTCCAATAAAGAATAAAATAGAAAAATATGCAAAATAAATCTATCTATTATGTTATTTAAAAACTCTAAGTACTGTGTTCTTTTTAGACTTTACACAGTCTAAGAAAAAAGTAAAGCTAAATGTTTATCTATGGTTAACAATTAATTGTATGCACTATGCACCTTCAATTCAATAAATAACCTAACTCACTAGCTCCAGTCACGGCATATACGGCGTTAGAATATCAATGACAGAGTTCAACACCCTTTTAACGCTTTTTAGCCCATCGAACAAAATACAGATCTTAATTGAACTTTTTTTATATACGTAAAGAAATCTCTGACATTTATGTGACCTAGTTGCTTTAATTAGCGTTTGCCATTTAATGTAGATAGCTTGATAGCACTTTATTTGTACCATTACAGATAACTTACGAACTAGTATTATTTTAATTGTGTACAAAGGACAGCCTTATCGGTAAAAAGCGATCTCTTCCAGACAACCCGTGGCAAGAATATTGCTGATAAGAAGTGGCGATAGTAGGGTATATAATTATTGTACGATTACTTACATTTTAATAATAAATAAATAACTATACTATATATACAAATATACACATAAGTTATATATATATACAAGATGTAATAATAAACTGCATATAGCAATGTTGTACATAATAATCAAACAATAATAGTCTATGAAGATGTACAATAGGAATGATGACATTTATCAATCGATTGAATAGTGTACTCGCTACGATTTTATATGTTGATTAGCGGGTTTCATACATCAGTAATATAAAGATGTACAATAGGAATGATGACATCTATCAATTGATTGAATAGTGTACTCGCTACGATTTTATATGTTGATTAGCGGGTTTCATACATCAGTAATATCGATGTTCAAGTTTTCTCGATACGTGCACGTGCAGCGTCCTAGCACGTGGTAATTGCAACAACAGTCCTATTAGCCTTGAATTTTGGACATTTGAAATTCTGATGAAGAGCATTTTATGATATATGGTACTTTGAAATAAATTCTTATAATATATAATCTTACATTTTGATTTACACGTGTTAGAGCTATGCTGGAATTATTATCTTGGCACAATCGGTGTGATACAATTTTTTTCACAGAATGTCGGCGTAAAATGATTTGCCTTGGGCTAATAATCTTTAGTACAATAAGTGAGAGTTCTGGTCGCGCACTTCCTCTCTCTCCTATTTCATTATTGTCCCATTCCCATAGTATAATAATAGTCCATTGCCGTCTCACTGCTGGACTCGGGCCTCCCACTATAGGGGAACTGACAGTATACCCGCTACGCTTGTCCATAGCGGCTTGGCAGCTTTGACACATCAGTTATCTCGATGTCCAGGTTTCATCACGATATTTTCCTTCACCCTTGTTAATACGTGATAATTGTAACAATATGCACATTAGAACAGAAAACAGCCTAAGTGGTGCATACGTTCCGGCCAGAATTCGAACAGGCGCCCTTTGAGTTTCGGACGCGTGTTCGACCCATTCACATATGTACACGTTTTTTTATTTTTTTCATTGATGAAGCACAGCTCACCGACTGACGGCCCAACTGTGATGGAAAATGGTTAACGTCGCCTATAGACATTAGCGCCACCAGTGGTGCTGCTGCCATCGAATAGAAAACTACAACCTTGCCGCTGATGCGCAACACACGTAAATATATGTCCCACTTACAATTCTGCACCATTACCGTCGATAACACGGTGCCAAGGATGCGTACCACGCGTGTTCAAGCGAATTCAAATACACGTGCGCGGGCGCCGCTCATTCATGATTTGCTCCATTCATCAACGCCCACTAGTGGTTATTGGCGCGAGGTCGGATTGTTTTAGAGAGGCATTCGACATACAATGATTGTAAACGACACAACTGACTATACCACTCTGCACTGGTATGACGGGAACGATATTGTGTGAACCGGATTGCAATAAACGGATTATGTATTGACGTAGAATGGTTAAGCCTTTACGTAAACGTGTGGTAGAGAAATCTTATTACTGTATTTATATACCGTTGTGAAGCTGTCTATGATTCTTCCTAGTTATAAAATTATCAAAATATCAGTCCCCTACCAATCTAACGACCTATTTATCGTAAGTTTGCACTACACAATACTGGTCATTTGCTGTTCTTTTTCAAGGTGATTTTAGTGTAGGACTCGCTGATTGAAACAGTCGAAATATTCATTGAAACGCCTCGACGTTCTTTTAATCGTCCTTTGCAAGGTAGTAGCAAAATATGAAAAATTGAGGATATTTTTCACCTCAACGGAACCCTCCATTGTGTTTGGACTGATTACTTATCCAATTTTATTATTGAGTTTTATTCTACGAATAACGTTTATTTGGTTATTAAAATCAGAATTTAATCGATCAAGGCCCATAATTTTGATAAAACTTCAAAAAGTCTTATATCGCAGGACCTTTAAAATACTGCGTGCAGTGCAGTTCACACGCAGTAGAAGTGAAACTTCAGAGAATATACTCACAGATAATTCTTCTCTAACTTTTATTAATATAAGTATAATTCCTTTAGCCTACATCCGTCAATATATTATACTTCAAAATAAATTTCTTAAGTATCACTTTCAATTTTTCACCGTTTTAATCTAAAAAATATTATTATCTGTTTTATTTCGCTCCAAATTGGGCCTATGTTTAATCATCGGTTTTATTGACTCTCCATCTGTGCTGCACAATGTAAAACTCGTATCTCATTCTCTTGCCAGCTTAGTACTATAGATTTATGTGTTTATCTATTTTTAGTGTCGCTTTTTCCTTTCATCGAATTTCAAATCACAACGATTCTAAAGAAGTTTCACTTCAAAAACACAAAATCCAAACTTAGCTCAGTGGTAAGACTCGGAAATTCACAGTCAAACACGACAGTGAATAAATAGCACATCACAATACCGTAGAACAAACGGTACGGGGTCACAGACACTTGGCAACGAAATGATAGTGTCGGTACAACACTGAACATTGGAACATACATGTATAGCGCTTTACTATAACCGTTCATCGTGTACACGTCATACATAGATTATTATGTCTTTATGCTAATAGAGTTGGCTAACTCGATATAATAGCTATTATGAGTATAGTAAATCATTTTATACTTTCGATTATGTACCGCAGTCATTTGACCATGTTATATCGTACACGTTTTATCCGTGCAGGAACGGAGAAAGAATACAATTTCCTGCGGCCGGGCGGCCTGTCGGAAGAGGCGACTTAACAACCCACAGCCAGGTGGTAGGGCATTTGCCCGACTGGATGGCTACCAACCCTGGTCTAGAGTATTTCGTCATAACAACCTTGAGTTGTGTTCCGGCATTAGTGACCAGGTTCCAGTTTCCCTTAAGAGAGCAGCAGCGCATTTGTAGCAACTTTGGTGTTGCAAATGTCCATAGGCGATGGTAACCGCTTTCCATCAAGTCGGCCGTCTGCCTGTCTGCTGATCTCCTGCAAAAAAAATATATATACAAGACCCCAGGATAGTACAGTATTTTTTTCTTAATTCGAAGCTGACAAACAGGCAGATAAAGACGGGTCGGGCCACCTAATAGAATGTAGGTTTTATTTATTTTTGAAGTAAAACTTCTTTAGAATCGATGTGATTTGAAACTCGATGTAACGAAAAAGTGACACTAAAAAGAGATAAACATATAAATCAATAAGGACTAAGCCTGCCACAGTTACGAGTTTTACATTGTGCAGCACAGATTAGAGAGTCAATATGACCAATGATTAGGTAGGTCCAATTTGGACCGATATAAAACTATAAATAATATTGTTTAGAGTAAAACAGTGAAAATTGAAAGTGACACTTAGGAGTTTATTTTTAATTTTAATATGTTGACGAATGTAGGCTAAAGGAATTAAATTTATATTAATAGAAGTTAGAGAAGAATTATCTGTGAGTAAATAGGTATTCTCTGAAGTTTCACTTCTACTGCGTGTGAACTGCACACACAAACACACATATTTTCTTTATTGCATGTATCCATCAGACAGACAGACACTTGCAACATCAAAGGTTCTACCAATGGCTGCCGCTCTCTAAAGTAAGACTGGAACCTAGCCACTAATGCTGGAACACAAATCAAGCTTGTTATGGCGGAATACTCCAGACTAGGGGTGGCAGCCATCCATGCAGACAGGCAAAAACCCTACCACCCTTCTTGCCTCCACCTTTCTTTCGCTCACCGCTGTGGAACAATTTGCCGAAGTCTGTGTTCTCCGGTTCATAAAAACAAGTCAAAACAAGTCTTCAAGTCACGAGTGAGTAGGTATCTACTAGGTAAGCGTACTACATCCAAAGAGGAAGTTTCAAAGGAAGAAGCCACGTGATAGATCTGTAGTGGAAAACTTACAACCCAATAGATGGCGCTGTACAATAATTGAGGTCGCAAACGGTTCCCGACCTATATAAAGAATATGTACAAATTTTCAACAATAGTAAATGGGCCTAGGCCGGCGAGGAACGACAATAGCCCCGCTGGACGTTCTTTCTTTGAGACGGACGAGCATTCCGAACATTCCATCTCGCTCCTTCAAGTATTAGAATCATCTCTAAAGATCTCTAACTTTTGAAGTGCAACGTAAATAAAATTCAATGTTAGAAACTAAGCAACAGAATTTTGTTTTGACAAAAACACTTAGTGCACCATTATTGAGACATATCTTTTATCTTTAATTTAATTCGGTATTACATAATGCAGGCACGAACTAAGTATATACGTGTACAAAACAATCATTTGCACGAAAACATAATAAATTTAAGCTAATCTAAGCATTAGCATTTAGTTAGAGCTTATCTAGCTTGTACTTGGGGCCACTAAGCTGCAGCTTACTTCATTAGCTCACTTTATTAGCTACATGAAAAGTATCGGCGGTATGGTCTGCTTTCATTTTATAGAATATAAAATTGTAATATGTAATGCTATAATTTTAAATATGAGTTTATCACAATGGAAAAATTAATTTCGTGTTCGTGCCTACCCCGCAAGGGAACTGGCGTGAAGTTATGTATGTATGTATGTATGAAAAATTAATTTCATTCCCAATTTAAATTTTCTCTTCCGAGCTCCTTTTTTAATATTTTCGTCTTTCTTGTATATTAAGCTGTACATATTATTAGTATATTTTAAATTTAAGTTTTATTTTGTGTCTGTAAATGTGAATCGTAAATGTTTGAAATAAATACTGCCTTATATATCCCAGTTTTTTTTGTAAATACTTTAATGTATGGCTAATTGCATAACTTTAGCCGTCGTAGTTATTGAAATAATTGGCTGTGACATAGAGACAAATACCGGAGTAAAAGTATAAGCGTTCATTGTTCAAAAATACTTAAACCTAGACAATTAATATGAATACATATTTTGTTTTCAACTAGTACGTGGTCTTATTTCTTATAGCGATCTCGTCCGGACAACTTCGTGTCCAAGTATATTAATACCCTACTGTATATCTATACATGTATGAAAATAAATTACAAGTTACATAATGCAAAAAATACCATTGTTAGCTATAAAATAAAATAAATATATTAACATTTCTTAATATTTTCAATAAATTAATAGTACATTTTACCCTATGACTTTCTAGTTTATCTTTTTAAATATATATTTAGATATCAGAACCTCAAAAAGAATGTGTTTACATTTTGATATGAGAAACACTTACGATAGATTTTAGAAAAATGACGCGGTGTATATATGGGAATGTTCTGGTCAATCTTACAGGATTAAATGTTTGAATAGATATTACAAATGTAGTACGTTGGCATCGTAATTTGGATTGATGGTCTGAATAAACAAAGATACGCAAGAGAGGGTGGCCCTGTGTGACCGCGCATATATTACGGGTTGAAACAAAAATATATTTATTTTCTCTAAAACTCCAAGGAGTTGACAGTAAACCGTTTGTATTTGATTAAACGTTTATTTAGTATAATTAAAGATGAACTAAGGACAATAGCTCAGCTTTTGCACCATGCAACACGTAATGACATAATCCGTCGGGCTCTTGTCACCGCCGGGGTACCTGCCGTCCTAGAACCGAACGGCTTGTGTCGCGACGATGGCAAGAGACCCGATGGTATGTCATTGGTGCCCTGAAAGATTGTTCGCCCCTTAGTATGGGACGTGTCTTGCGTCGATACTTTGGCAGCGTCCCATTTTCCAGCCACTATCATATCTGCTGGTACAGCTGCTGCACAACAGGAGGCCTTAAAACGCCGCAAATACTCAGCCATTTGCAAATTTGCGGCTTTTGGGATCAAGACCCTGGGACCATGGGGGCCTGAGGTGCACAAGATTTATCGAGACGTCTGGTGGATGTCTCACGTGATCAAAAGACTGGTCTATACCTCGGGCAAGGCATTAGCGTTGCCATTCAGCGAGGCAATGTGGCCAGTCTTTTGGGCACGATTCCGACTGCCAGCCGTCTGGTACTAGATTTTATACTTTAATTTTAGTTTGTACATAGAGTTTATTTTTAGTTTAATTTATTGCATAGTTTAATTTATTTATAATTTATTTTATTTTTAATTAAAATTAAACATACCTCAACTTAAAATGAATCTCTGAAAAATTCCTAATCATGCATAGACTAGCTAGGTAACGCTTAACAAGTGTTTTTGCTCTTTGACGTTTTATTATTTAAAATATGTACATACATACATAATTTACCTAGGTTGGCTTACTGTTGGTGTTACAAATGTCTACAGGCGGTGTTAACCGCTTTCCATCAGGTAGGACGTCTGCCTGTCTGCTGAACTCATAAATTGAAAAAAATCACCTTGACATTTTCTAAGCTTTATTTACTTTTTCTTTTCATAGCCCCCGGCGACCTTGTTTTTGTAAATTATTTTGCCGAGAACTCAGTTAGCTTTTCATTTATTTACGGTTTGTGGAAATATGATGTTTGATTATGAAATTAGATTGTGCGTTTAAGAAATTAAATGAAAATTTGTCTCTCTTTTTTAAGAAACATATTTGTAAAAAGACCGCTCTTTTAGATATTATAACCTATATCTACATGTAAATTGCAGGAAATATCTTGTAGGATAAAAACATAACCTTTGGAAGCTTTTGAATCCTACGTGGTGGTGGGACAGAATATTCTTCTGTCGTTTGTTGGTATTTTATTATTTAAAATAACAAAAATCTAATGTTATTGTCGACTAACTTACTCACAAATTAAAAAAAAACCTATTTTTTGAATTTTTGGCCTATTTGACGTAAAAAAAACAGAGTGGGAGAAGAGAAACTTGTAGCGCCATCTATGTAGTTCTTCAAAAGCTTATCACAGTAAAAAAAATTCCTAGAAGATTATCATTTCTAGTATTTTTGCTCTATACTAATAAATTACCTACAAAACCTATATAATTTTATTAATTTAAAATGCAAATAGTAGTATCCCAACTTTTTTTGTAGTCCTACAGAAATATCGCATTAGCATTATAATTTATTCTAAAAAGCTATTTACCTACTTGCGAGAAAAGTAACCCAACTTTTAATATAATTAAAATAGGAACTTTACGTAATCATATATCATGGTAAAAGGTAGTATTATTTGTCTTTATAATGTTATTTTTAGATACATCCATCTTCCGAACGATTCCAGTCCTAATATCTAGTGCACCAATAATTTTCTAAATTCAACAGTAAAAACTGTGAATTAAGGTTCGAGTTTTAAATGCAATTGAGAATCACGTGACAAGTGACTGTACTGTTACAAGTGGTTGATGTGTAGTTGTACGAAGTGCAGTTCTGACTCAAGTGCAAAGTGCCGTTCTGACTTGAGGGCATAGTGCAGTGCTGACTTGTGTGCAAAGTGTAGTTCTGATGCGGTGTGTCAATGTGTTGCGGGTCGCGGCTCTCCTATGACGAATAACAACAACGGCGTGAACGGCAGCGCGGGCGGAGAGCCCGCCTCCGCCGACATGGATTCTCTAGAGGAAATGTTGCGTAAGGTAAGAGTTGGCCCCGAATGTCGATATTACAAAGTTACACATATTTATAATATAATAAATCTGGTGAGTTTGTATAATGCATTTAGAAATGATAAAAATATCAGTGGGATTAATTTAGACTTGTAGAATTTTTGTCTGTGTATCTTAGAGCATTACATAAAAACTACGGAACGGATTTAAATGAAATTTGACACAGAGCTACTTTATATCCCAGGTCAACACTTAGGATACTTCTCTTGATAAAAGTCGATAAATAATGTCATTTCCTTAGGATAGACGAAAATATCAAAAAAGATGGCACTGTGGTCGTTTCTTTGGTGCCGCCATTGCAATTCTCTAACAAATACGTCGTCGTCACGCCAACGCTAACGAAGATTCGTTGGCACATGCTAATCGATAATATGCTTTTTAGAGGTCTGTAGTTATATTGACAAAAACGTTGCCTTTATGCAATAGTTATATCTTTCCATCTGTTATTTTTTTTATTGCATGAGTTCAGCAGATGAGCAGATGGCCGATCTGAAGGAAAGCGGTTACCATCGCCTGTATAGATTTGTAACACCAAAAGTGCTACCAATGTGCTGCCGCTCTCTAAACGGGAGACAGGAACCTAGCCATTAATGCTGGAACATAACTCAAAATTGTCATGGCGGCATGCTCTAGACCAGGGGTGTTAGTCATCCAGATGGTGAAATACCCTACCACCTGGCTGCAGATTGTTTTATCGCTTCTTACAACAGGCCACCCGGCCGCAGGAAATCAGTTATAGTATGTCACACTTAAGAAACTACTATATCTATATAGATAAAATTTAGTATTGAGTAAGTAATCTATATAGCGCTATCCAATGGTAACACTATGAGAAATTAAATTATTAACGAATTTATTTTAAGGTTGGGTACTGTTAGGCAAATGTTTAAAAATCTTGACGTATTCTTTAATAACTCTTTTATTTAGGTCACAATAGGTTAGTTAGTTAGAGTTATTAGCTCCTAAATCCGTAAGAAGTGTATGTGTATACCCATGTAACTTTTAATTTAAAAGTTACCTAAAGCCTAAAGTAAATTTTATTGGATATTTGTCTATCACCTATGTAAGTAAACCAACTTGGATGAAATTGGAATATATTATCTTTTTAAAGAGCGAGTATAGATGATAGAAATCATCCTATTCGCTTTACATTTTAAAATTTCCGCTTTTCGAAACATCGGATAGCGTACATGAAATCATATTCTTTAAAAAGAGAAAAACCAATAGACGCCCAGAGCGCTCTTCGTCACGGTGCAATATTTCACCGTTCAATCGGTAGAACATTTTTCATTTTAACGAACGAACTAGGCATGTTGGTTTAGTGTTCTATCGATATTGCTATGACGTAGAAAAACGGTGTGCGATGCGACCTGCGTAGACACTTTGGCTGCATCCCATTTACCAAACACATCTAGATAAGCCGGTTCAACGGTGGAAACAACTGAATCACTCAAGCGGCGCAAATATGCAACCATCAGTGAGAGTTATATGTTTATGCCGTTTGATGTTAAAATGCTTGGACCGGGTTCTGAGGCCATGAGCCTCTACCGAAATTTATGAAAACGACCCATTGACTCTTCTGATCAGAGGGCTGATACCTACCTCGGACAACGGATCAGTAAGGCGATCCACCGAGGAAACCCATTACCCGTAGAAGATGGTGACCTAGGTTCAGTATTCTACTAATAAGTCTTGAGGATGTATAGGTAGAATACAATATAACAAGTTAAGTTTTCTTCTATTGTATTAGTAGAAAAAATCTAATTCAAATAGCTATCTGATATAGGTAATACTTAAGTTTTTAGTATGAACTTGGAAGGTTACGTCTTGTTGTGCAGTTTTATTTTGTACTGTCAAGGATTCTGTAGAGATGACAAATGTTCGCGGTTTGCTTTAATCGTCTACGTACGTCTACGTCCTATATCTGAAAGGTTACTCAACGGATATTGTACAAACCAATTTTCGTTGAACTTATTTTTAAATCTATACAACTGCAGTAAAACTTGGAATCTACAATAATTAAAATGGACAAGTTGCGCTAAATACTAACTTTAACATTACTCATTGACACTTGCCATTTATCTTCTGTAATCACGGCTACTGAAAGGTGGCCGAAACGTCGGAATAAAAATAAGAACTAAATAAAATGTCGCTTTAAAACCGTTAAAACATAGTTTTAATTATCTGAAGTAATTCAGTAATTTGCACTTCATTGCGATGGCTATACACCATACGTATATACAATATATATGTACCTTTAGTTGTTTTCAAAAAAAAAGCTTGTGACATGCATAAACATAGACGCAAATGAAGATTTTATCAATTTTATATACAGAGCCCTTCTGTTTTTGCTAAAAGGACTATGAAACCTTAAAAATGTTAATTGCGTACATTTACTTCATGAGATTTAATAAAGCCTTGTATAAATTTGGAATCAATTACCGGCAATTAATTTATTATTAATGAAAGCGTTCACTCTTGTTTGCCCAATTTCTAATTAGTGAAAGATAAACACAATTTAATCCTGAAACTCACTGAATATTTTAATTGCAATTTATAGAAAATTGATTATCAGTTTTATGTGTATAAGGCAATTTGGGAGGTTAATATACACAAGATTTACACAACCACATACAATCAGAGGAAACCGACTAAGTCAATGAGGATTCACGCACAGGATTCCGTGAAGATAGATAGAGAACGTTTATTATTTTTATTTATCTTTGGACCCCTAAAAGACATTTAATCGAAAATATCCGTCACATATATCAAAAATTAATATTAAAATCAATAAATCTTATTCAAAATCTATTTAATAAAAAAACCCAGTTTTTATTGGCAGTATTCTTGGGGTCTACCATCCCGATTTTTTTTCAGAATTTGACATATTATAATTATATATTTCTATAGTAAGAGGACCCCTGATCTAATAACTATCAACTTATTGACTTGAATAGTAATTATGAATTTTTATTATGATTTTAATACTTGCCTAGCTGTGCCTTGATAAACATTTTTTTTTAAATTCGCCGATTCCCCTTGTGATATGTCATAGTGGACCATTTACTCTCATACATACATACATAACTTCACGCCAGTTCCCTTGCGGGGTAGGCACGAACAACAGAGCGCCATTCGGGCTTATTTATAACTCACTTAATCTCAGTAAGCAGTCATGTCTGGCAGTCACTCCTAATGTTTTGTTTTTAAAATTTCACTCCAATAATTATTATGTAGCGACAAGTGGGGTTTAAATAGGTTGAGTGGTGCGTCGATGATAGTTAGATCCGTTGGATAGGATGACACACCACTGGCGACAGCCTACGGCTCCATCGCCGCAGGAGCTAGGCTCAACCGCTGGAGGGGAGTACAAAATAAGACGACGAGTGTTGTACTCTAGGTTTAATTATTTGCCTTTTTTAACATTAAACTTAAGACTATATATACAGAAATCTTAACTGCTACGTGAAAATATGTAAAACCCTAACCATGTTCATAGATGCATCTTCGAAGGTTTTCTGTTTCCTGTATTGACAGATTTTTATACGTACATGGACTACTACACGTACGTGATGTAATACGACATAATTATGATATATTATTATACTATTCATTTCTGGTTAATTTAATTCATATGGAAAAATTCTGTAAACTATGGGATAGTTTCCGGATAAATAGATACCGTCTTATTCATATTAAGTTAGAGGAAGTTTGAAGGCTTCTTTAAGAACCATAAAGACTCCTACAAATTTACTCTAACTCAATATGAATAAGATGGTAAGAGGCCTCCTTGACGTATCCATCAACGGCGAACTCTGGATAAACAACTATGACATGCAAAATCAAACAGACGGACATGGCAATTTTAAAATTGTTCCATTTTTACCAAAATAATTATGGAATCTTAAAAATATAGCACATAAGCCCTTTTGTTTTCTACCACCTGATAAATTTCCACTTTCACTCATAAATCACGTCACGTTATCAATCAATCATATTTTTTCCAATAAACACCTTGTTTACCGCCAAATCGGCAAGACACCCCGTCGTACACAACATTCGTATTAAAAGTTCCCGCCAGTCCCGCGGGAGTTTCTCAAGCCGCTTTATTATTTATTGCCCGCCATAATAACTTTCAGCCGGTCCCAGTACCCGCCCGGTTCCCACTTTATTTGTTCTCAACTCGTTACGTCAAAGATTTCGGCCGAAATGCGGAAAGTCGGTTATTTATTCATTTAACCTCGGTTGCGCGGTTCGACGGTGTAAGGCGCTGACGCTTATTTCTTGATGCATTATGGATGTCTTGTGATTATTTGGTGCAGATTTAATTTTATTTATATTTTTAATTATCGTTCTTTTAGCATGAACTTTGAAACTTCTAATATCAAGTTTAACGAAAAATGCTGTGGTGAAAGTGCGTCAGTCCCAAGATCTCCAGATTAGGGATTGTTTTCCCCAAAAAATTTAGGGTCAGAAAATTTGAGCTAACTATAAAATTAATTATCCGTGCAGGAACGGAGAAAGAATACAGCTTCTTGCGGCTGCGCGGCCTGTCGTAAAGGGCCACAAAACAACCCACAGCCAGATAGATATGTAGCCATCTGGATGGCTACCACCACTGGTCTAGAGTATGTCGCCATAACAACCTTGAGTTGTGTTCCAGCATTAGTGGCCAGATTTCTGTCTCCCTTTCGCGAGCGGCATTACATTGGTGTCACAAATGTCCGTAGGCAATGGTAACCGCTTTCTATCAGGTAGGCTGTCCGTCTGTCTGCTGAACTCCTGAGATAATAATAATAAAATTTTCTTCTATGCAATGTAAAAAATGGAACCAAGCACTAAAATGTATCTAATAATGACGATGGTACGGATACCACTACTGGCATAATAAGCTCATCAAATTAGAGAATTTTCCAAAACTATATTTAAGACCAAGGTTACTCCATACTCAGTGAACTCCGTAGAGGTGACGAACGTTTACAGTTTTTATTATTAGGCAATGGAACTCTAAAAATTATTTAATCATCAATAACTCATATCTCAAAAACATCAGAATACATTTTGTTCAAACCAATTTTCATTAAAAATCTTTTTAAGCTCTATCAATTTGAACGTTTCATTATTTACTATGGTCTGGGTGTATATATTTAATAGACCCTAGACTCGTCCGTTATATTATATTACTTACTAGCTGACCCGGCAAACTTCGTACCGCCTCAGAATCAATAAATAAAAAACGTTGATCTCTGAACGACCGGACGAACATCAAACGTTTGACATTCAGAACCAAAATAATGAAAAAAAATATTCACTTAGTAATTTAATTTGATTTCTGAACGACTTTTAAATTTAATTGATTTCTCAACGACGGGTTTAACATCAAATGTTTGACAGGTAGGAATAATTTCTAAGGGATAGCGAAATTTTTGTTATTACTATATTCCAAGCATTTTTTTCATATTTACTAAAATCAAATAAAATAAAAATAATATAATAAAAATCAATTGCTGTTCGTTAAAACTCGAGAACGGCTGGACTGATTTAGCTAATTTTGGTTTTGAATTATTTGTGGAAGTCCAGAGAAGGTTTTAAAGATGAAAAAAATGCTTGGAATATAGTAAACAATATCGTTTTCCCTTAGAAACTATTCCTACCTGTCAAAAATTTGATGTTCGTCCCGTCGTTTAGAAATCAATAAATCAATTAAATTTAAAAGTCGTTCAGAAATCAAATTAAATTTAAAGGTAAGTTTTTTTTCATTTTTTTGGTTTTGAATGTCAAACGTTTGATGTTCGTCCCGTCGTTCAGAAATCAACATTTTTTATTTATTGATACTGAGGCGGTACGAAGTTTGCCGGGTCAGCTAGTACTTATATAAGATACAAAGATATAAAATTGTTTGTCTGTCGTTCCCGATACTTATAACCTGGGTGTCTTCAAGTCCCGTCTGGATACGTCTGGTACCTTCTAGGTAAGCGTGTTCCATCCTAGACCGTATCTTCGCTCCACATAGGGCGAGATCGTGGTCAAACGCGAACCTGTACTATACAATATAATACAATAAAAAAAAGTTTTTATAAGGTGCATAGATATAATAAGATTAATTGAGTATTTTCTATTTAATATTTTTATATAAAGTTCCATAGCCATATGATAAAATGTGGATATCTATGGCCTCTATGAACACCATCTTGCGTGAAGTACATGCATTGGGCTGATTTTTTAAATTTCATTCCAACCTGATCACATTTATAAGAATTACACACTACAAATACTACTGGAAGAAAACAATTTGTTTTCCAACAATCAAACATTTTACGTTCGGGTTGTTCTCTAAATAACTGCGCAACTAATGTTACGTATTTCACTTTAAACGGCAATAAAATACTACGTTCTAATTGTTTTTCCAACTCTGTGCCTTCAACGTTAAGCTTACAAAGTAACTCTTGTTTTGTTTTGTCCGTTTCACTGAGTATGTAAGGATTACCGAGAAAAAAGAATAATTATTATTGGACTTATTTAGTTTGGTTTCAAATTGCAATTAAAGCAAATAACTATCCAATGGGGTTAAAATCTTTTTGCTTTTAGTGTATCGTAGCCGCCAATGATAAAATAAATTACAATTACATTACTATGAATTTATGAACATTTTAAATTAAGTCGTAGAACAATTTGTATATAAAATACAGTACTTACTGTACTACTATATTATAATATATATTGGGGTTTCGTAGCCATTTTGGCAAGAATGATTGGATGCTTTATGAAATCTTCAAGTCCGTCCTTAGGTTTGTGTAGATCAGTCATTTTTCTTAGTAACTATTGCGTCCATATATGTAGATGAAAGCCAGGAAGGCGTATTTTATATACCGCAACTGGTATAATGAAATCTCGTAAGATCCAAAAATTATAGGTGGCTGCTATTTACTCAATTGACAGCTGAAAATGAATTGATCATTGGTCTTCAGAAAGACTTCGCGTCTCTCTGTATATGCTACCGACTGTATAATGGGCACTGTTCCGAGGAACTGTTTGGAATGGTGCCTTCCTTTTCGTTCTACCACCGCACCGCACATCATCAGTAGTGCGTTCGTGTTTACTTCCTTGAGCCGCTTCGTTCATATACTCAACGTTTCTCTTGCGCACCGTGGAGATTTGGAATGAGTCCCAGCTACGGCAACGCTCCTTGTGTTACAAACGTCCATAGGGGGCGGTGGGCCGTCTGCGTATTTGCCAGCTTGTGACAATAAAAACGCTAAGATTTTCCAAGAGCTCTACGATATGGAGTTTTTTAAAAAGGGAGTCATAAAATTTCTTTAAGGCTGGCAGCGCGTTGGTGACGTCACTGTGACACCAGAGATAGAGATACAAACGGCCATAGGCAAGAGTAACCGCTTTCCATCAAGCCCTCAGCCTGTCTGCTGTACTCCAGCAAAACAAAAATCTAGTTCCTAATGAAAAAGCTAAACGGTTAACGTTCATCACCTGTATACCAAATCTTTAATTCCGCAGGGATCGGCACGCACTTGGCAAATTTTTATCATACACCTCCTGCATTGCAGTTCAAATGGGGGTTGAAATGGGGAGTGGGAGGATGGATATAAATCGGCAGAAAATGCGCATTCCGCGTTGAAACCGATTAATGTTACCAACACACGCAATATTGCAGTTAGAGGTAAAAAAAACGACAAACACAAACTGCCTGCGACTCCCCGCTGAGTTACAACCTTATTATTAAATTGTTACGCGGCTAAGGGTTTTGGGTGACGTACTTTCATTAAGTGAGTAGATAGGGGAACGGGGAGGGCGGGGAATGTCAAGGTATATGCCGTACTTGACGCTAATCGCAATAAATTTAACACTCGCCCAGAGGTTTTGTTCGCCAGCACTTATCGCTGCCAACGTTTAAAACACTATTTTTGAGTTTACTCTACTTAGGCCCCCGTTATGGACAATTTTATGAGGAGTGAAATTAATACAAGTGTTTAACTTAAAAGCATTACGTTTTTCTGTGCGCACCTTGCGCGCATTTCATTTCGTACTTGAGGAGTAAAACTGTAGTCGTGCGTCAAAGCTGACACACTTATCATTATTATTGCGAAGCTAACAGATAGGCAGACGGCTCACCGCATGCAAAGTGGTTACCGTCGCCTATAGATGTTTGCAACAACAGGGGTGGAGGCAACGTTTTGTTAGTTATCGCTGAAGATACATAAAAAAATATTTTGTGTATTTACACGACGAGTTGTAGAATATCCACCTTTTTTAACTGTGTTGAAACATAAAATATTGAACTATGATAATACATGTATACCATACTTTACATTTGTTGTTGTAGAGTTGTGTAGATCAGCGAAAACGCCTAAAGCTGGTTGAACGACCATTCAAGTTGGACGATGTTCCCGCCCAATTTCTATCACGTTTTATTGCTATCGCTATTAAGTGTGAAATCGTGGCCTCCAACATCATGTAAACCTTTAAGCAACATTGTAAGGGAGTGGCCAAAATAAAATAAAAGTAGATACATTTAATATAAACATTCTACAAAATGTAAAAATACAATGTGTAAGGTAAAGCGTTCTAAATTTTTAAACTTAGTTCACAGTATGTATGTTAATGCATATTCCTATATTGTGCATTAAATTTAATTTAAAAAAAATGTGTGTATGTGTTCAGTTTACACGCAGTAGAAATAAAACAAAGTGTAACAAGGGGTGGGAGGGATTCTAAACTTCGTTACGTCACATTTCATATATTTTATCGTTATAATTTCGATTTTTCGCATGTTTACTACAAATTATGATTTGGTTAGGTTAGGTTAGGTACATTTTAATGAATGCATTTTTTATTTAAACATATTTTATCAAACAATAATCGAAATGTGTGCTGGGACACATAGTAGAAGTGAAACTTCAACGAACAAGTGGAAAAACGAATCGCAACGGACAAGTGGAAAAACGAATGGCAACGGACAAGTGGCAAAACGCAACAAAATTTTAACTTGAAGTTTTACGGCAGATTGTTAATGTACTTGTCCAATTTGAAAACCTCCCCGTAAAACTTCGAGTTAAAATTTTGTTGCGATCCGTTTTTCCACTTATCCGTTACCATTCGTTTTTCCACTTGGCCGTTGCGATTCGTTTTTCCACTTATCCGTTGAAATTTCACTTCAACTATGTGGCCCAGCACACTTTTCGATTTTTTTGTTGTATATTATATATGTATACTAGCTGTCCCGGCAGACGTTGTTCTGCCCTGAAGAAATAAAATTTAGAACCCGATTGCACCGCCACCTACCGGGTCCAAATGTAAGCTATCCTATCTTTCAAGTCGGATCAAACTGCACACCGCGGACAAACAACCTGACACGTAATTTATATAAGCATTCAATACAAAACAGGAACATTGTTACTTACGTCAATTAAAGGACGCAAATAAAATTAGTCAAGCGCATATTATAAAAAATTCTTCACTCGGGTATATTATTTGTTATAAATTATATAAAGTTTTTTTAATTACTATAACTTCTGATTTTCAATTTTCAAATTTTTCATTTTGTAAATATCATATTTGGACCTATATTTTGCAATATGAAAGAAAGTGCCGATGGTGAATCATTTCTTCATTGCTCACTGTGTATAGGCCGATCTGTGAAAGATAACTGAAATCGTAAAAAGTTAATACGATCAGCAATTTATGTGACTTTAACGTTTGGTACGGAAACAAAACGCTGTTTGTAATTGCGCCGGAAGGCTTTTGCGAACATTCGTTTGATGACTAGGGATCCCCTACGGGATATTTAATTGGGCGGCTGGAATTCGTTTTTATATACTGGCAATTTCAATAAAAAATAAATGCGTTTTTTAATCGCAATGATTGTCAGAAAACTGGATCCTTTCATAAAGAATGTTGATGAAACGTGGAATTTATTTTTTTAATTAAACAAAATGTTAGTAATAAAAACCAAATGATTGTAAATTGGTGCTTATTACTAACAAAGTTATATTGCAATTATTATTAGTTGGACTTGTACAAAAACCACAAACAAATGACACTTTTTTTAGACCCACTAGGTGGCACTAAGAGTTATAATATAATGATCATTTGTATATGTATATACAAATTATGTTTTGAATACTGCAAGTTATCGAAAGAGAAACGATAATTAAAGATAAAATTGCTGTGTTAATAATTTAAATAAAAAATATCCTTCAGTGTGATGTGTACAGAAGGCTTAATACTCACATTTTAATATTGCAAAAAATAATTCAAATAGAGAAGATTTAATTTGCTCTTTATTGTATTACTACGTCATTGTCCCTGCAGACCATGCAGTATGTTATTAAATACCTTTTTGTATTAGTGTAGCTCCGCATGTAACCATACATTTCCCTTTTGAAATACATATGCGATACGTAGTTAAACAGTGGACAAAGGGCTAGGGTCATTTGTTTGAAATGGTCATTGTTTTGCATGGACAAAAACGCATTTTATGAATTGAGTTCGGGATGTGAAGGGAATTACCATTTTTGCGTAACGTTTCCTTTTTTATAGCTTGAGTACATCAGACTGGCTGACAACCCTCCTGATGAAAAGTGGTTACTTGTGGACATTTGCAACGTCAGAGGTGTCACCCCAAACTACCGGCCTGGAAAGATCTGATCCGTGCTGGAACGGAGAAAGAATACAATTTCCGGCGTTGGGGCGGCCTGTCGTAAGAGGTGACGAGGTGGTAGGGTATTTACCCGTTTGTATGGCTATCACCCCTGGTCTAGGGTATGCCGCCAGAACAACCTTGAGCTATGTTCTGGCATTAGAGGCCAGGCTCCAATCTCCCTCCCTTTCGAAAGCGGCAGCACATTGGTGTAGCACCTATGGTGTTACATATGTCCATAAGCGATGGTAACCGCTTACCATCAGTTAGAACGTCTGACTGTCTGCTAAACTCATGCAGAAAAAAGGAAACTTTTAACATTTTTTTTATGAAATGCCTTAATTATCTGTTAAAGATTAAAAAAATGGAATTCATGTGTGATTTAACCTGGAGATGATCAGTACATCTTAGGTTTAATATAATTAGCCATTCCTGATTTATACTTTTTTGTGTTTACCAAATATCATAAAAATTAGTTTATTATAAATATCCAAGAGCGTAAAATAATAAATAATAATAAGTCACTTTTCTATGTATTAGGTATTAGCAATACAGATTACCAACTTATTTAAGGCTATGCTTAAGAAAGCTTCGAATCAGCAACCTGTGGGAAGAACCCTACTGTCCGGGGTAAAACTATCCCATATTCATTTTAATTAATACATATGTACCAAATTGGATGGGAATCTGACCTTTGGGAAGGCCGTAAAGAAAGAACAAACAAACATTCAGACAAACTTACTTTCACGTTATATTTTAAGTTACATGGAATTTTTGTTTAGAAGAAACCGTACAATCCAGCCGAGTAAGGCTTTTGTCCGTTGAAACGAAAATTCCAAGCACCCAAAACCACTCCACATCTTTAGCGGTAAATATACCCAACTTAGTTTCGATTCACCTTCAAAGTTCTCCTTACCTAGTTTTAAAGAAGGTAATCTCAGTTCCCGACCGGGTTGCATTATACAGAACTATGTTATCAAGTTCCACTGCGGCACTAAACCGCTCCAGAGTTAAATTTTACACTTGCCGACGTGGGAACACAAATAAATCGGCCGATTTAGAATCTACACTCGTTTCAACGGCGCTGGGCGAACGGTGGGTCAGGCATTGCCAGAAGACAGAAGCGGAAAGCGGCTTTTATCCTAAAGTCTATGTATTAGATCGATCTTAAGTTATTGTTAATTAAATGAATATTAAAATGTTTGGATAAAGACATCTTTAAACGCATCCTATTAAGCCTAATCTCATATCTGTGGTATCTAGTCCCTACCACAGATTACCACCATCCCTTTTTGCCATGGCCGTTATAGTGAGCAGACATTGGTTATTTAGCACGTGAGCTTAATAATAATTTGTTTGCGTTTCTAATTAAAGTCAAAGCTCAAAGCAATGAAAATCAATATACAACTCTGCTTAGTAAATCTATTATGTATCTAAAATTTATTTTCATTGAATATTTTTAATACATACATACATAACTTCACGCCAGTTCCCTTGCGGGGTAGGCACGAACAACAGAGCGCCATTCAAGCTTATTCTTACACACCTCACTTGCTTCTTTGACATTCATAGCTCTTGTCATGCACGCTCGTCTGTTCTTAAGAATATTTTTAATAAAGTTAATTATCGACTACGTTCTATTCAGAAATAAAATTGATAAATATAATTAATATCGAAATTATAAAAATTACTTACCTACGACGTACCTAACTCTTTTAAGTGTCTACAATAATATAGAATATATAAACAAAATGACATAAAATATTGCGCTTAAAACCGTTAAAACGTACTTTTATTACAACATTTAAATGTTTTAACAAATATAATCTTGATAATCAGTAATTCAGAGAGAGAATAAAAAGTAATTTAAGAGGTTGTTACTATTATATAATTTGATTAATATAATTACAATATTTTTAGCCTGATTCCAATCACTTATTGCAACACTATAATCACTATACTCTAACCTCTACACTATAGTATAATTATTAAAATTATTACGTCACTATAATTATTATCAATATTCTACTCCACGCATTATTTATCGTTAAGATAAATAGTTATCGCTACGTCTTATGTCTTACGCCATACGTTTCTGAATCCAGGTATTCCAGTAATATTTTACAGGCAACTGTGAACGGGCGCAATGCCTTTTCTAGAAACCGTGATTACTGAACTAAGCAGCCCTTACTTAGACCCCCAACAAGAGGATTAAGACTTCAGTTAAGCTTGTAGACTAACGTTCAATGGCTTCTAAAAAGCTTAAGGTATTTGAATTTGATTGAGATTGATCTGTTAAGTTCTTTTTAATTTGTTACTCTGGTTTAAAATCTGTTCTTAACTTTAAACGAATCGTAAAATTTACTCAAACCATAATAAGTAGGTTAATATATTCTTAAGTAAACCTTACTCCCGCGTTAAGAGTTTTAAACACATAAATATTGTAATTGTAATTTTTTATTTATTTTATTGCATGAGTTCGGCAGAAAGGCAGACGGCCCACTTGATGGAAAGCGGTTACCATCGCCTATGAACATTTGCAACACCAAAGGTGCTACAAATGCGCTGCTGTTCTCTTAAGGGAGACTGGAACCTGGTCACTAATGCCGCAACACAACCCAAGAATTGTATTCTTTCTCCGTTCCTGCACGGATATAATTTATTACTGGAGTACAACAGATAGATTAACGCCCCACCAGATGGAAAATGGTTACTGTCGCTCATAGAGGTTTGTAATACCAGATGCGGTACTAACGTATTGCTGACCTCGGAAAAATTTAATGATATCTATAAATAATATTAAATGGAGGCTCATTCTGTATTGTATTGATGCGCAAAAGAAACATCCTTGCGAACCGATAGGGTACTTACCCAAGCAACACACACATAACTCAAAGAGGTGCGAATTAACGCCCAGCTAATCGCGACCAGTACAGTGATAGAAAGAAAACGCAGTTACTGAATGGATCACATCAGATTCGGAGTAATATTCGAGTTACTGAATACTTATAAAACTCATTTTAACTAGCTGCATTCATACATAATATAGGTCTTACGTCAATTAAAAACCTTTTAACGCTCAATTCCAGTGGCAAGCAATTGTGCAATTCCCAGGCATTACGTCCGTTGAGTTGACGTTCGAGAGACCGGAATTCTCTTTGATTTGCATTCAGACTGTACCCACTTGCTCTATAGCCTATAATTTGTGCAGTCCGGCTTTCAGTCTGTAGCAGCGAACATGTTAAATCGCCCTCTGCGTTTGTCTAAGCAACCGGCAGGAACGGAGAAATAATACAATTTCTTGCAGCCGGGCGGCCTGTCATAAGAGGCGACTTAACAACCCCCAGCCAGGTGGTAGGGCATTTGCCCGACTGGATGGCTACCACCCCTGGTCTAAAGTATGTCGCCATAACAACCTTGAGTTGTGTTCCGGCATTAGTGACCAGGTTCCAGTCTCCCTTAGGAGAGCAGCAGCGCATTTTTAGCAACTTTGGTGGTGCAAATGTCCATAGGCGATGGTAACCGCTTTCCATCAAGTGGGCTGCCTGCCTGTCTGCTGATCTCCTGCAATAAAAAAAAACCGGCGAAATATAAGATATGCCTAAAGGGCTTAGAAATGGGGAAAAAGTCTACCATTTTTGCTGTTTGGCTACGGAACTGTTGGTCCGTGGTAATAAAAAAATGTACTTATGACTTATTATATTTCCTTTGAGGACACAATATTATCGACAACTGCGCCGTGGCTGGGAGGAATGCGAACAACATGCATAGTATATACTAATATCTACCTACATATTAAAAACATGTAGGTAGATGATCAAATTGATCGTGTACTAGCGGAGGGTGATGTCAGGAGCCTTAAGAACAGACGAGTGTGCATGACAAGAGTTATGAATGTCAAAGAAGCAAGTGAGGTGTGTAAGAATGGGCCTAAATGGCGCTCTGTTGTTCGTGCCTACCCCGCAAGGGAACTGGCGTGAAGTTATGTATGTATGTATGTATATTACAAACATGCGGCACACAGCTCACAATTCGTACTTCAACATATAAATTACTGTGTCTTTCCTCTTAAACTCGTAAAAATAACCTAAACATGAGGAGGTATTAGTTATCAGACACATGTACCGGTATTTTGAATTATTTACTGCAAATTTTTCATACTAGCTCGACATGGACATACTACAACATTTTTCTCTAAAAATTAAGTAATTTTCAGAGAAAATTAATCCGAGCTGAATAAAGATCCGAAATAATTCTTCAAAAATTCCTTAGGTTTAACTAACAGACAAACGTTCGATACCTAATACAATATCCTCCATACAAATTTCCTCGCACAGTCCAAGAAACAAATGAGGTTTGTCATTCCCAGCGATTCATTATAAAATCCGCTTTAAGACTCTTAAAAAAGATTAATTCGTCATAATTAATTGCTTCAACAACTCCGGGTGTAACGAAAGAATGACAGTCGTAAATCAAAGGTCCTGGAAATTAACCGGGGCATATCTTCACCTTAACCGACTTTAACCGGGTACAGTTCGACGTGGTGCGAATATCTAAGCGAATATCACGGTCTCCGGGCATCACTTTTATCCGGATATCCGCGAGCAAGATTATTCACATTTTTGTAGGTCATAATTTTGTCGGTAGATTTTTTATTTTATGACAATAAAATTTAAGTGTAAAGAATGGACTGCACATATTTTTTATTGTCCAATGATGAAAAAATGTTTATTCTTATTAATTAATATTTTCTATTTATGATTATTTTCTGGTTGATAATAAGTTCACCGTGATATTTGTAGTCTTCCCTTTTTATGGCTTGGATGGGACAAGCAACCGATTTTCACAAAAGTTTTTTTTATAATATGTAATAATTTAGACATTAAACACTTTGTGGGTTCCAACGTATACAGAACCGACGAATACGCAGGCGACGGCATGAGTACAGGGTGGCAAAATAAAGTGGAAAATAATAGGGGCGCCACTTTCGCAAAGTTTAAACTCTAGCAACTCCAATATAAGGTTAAGAGTAATTACGATACTTACTAGTGATTTTTCGTATGACACCAAACATCGTGCAAGTATCAAGTTGCTTTAGTTACGATGTACGCATTTTGTCAATATAGCCTATGATGTTTACTTTAATAATAATGAGTATAATTTTGTTAGCAAGAGCTTTAACATCTTGTGATACTTAACAGAACAATTATTTGACTAAAAGAAGCTAAATTAACAATAACAAACCTATCATGTCGGCAGTTCTTTGGTAAATATCGTCGAATTATAACGAAAAGATTTTTGCTTCAAATTCCACTAGACATCCTTGATAAACGGTAAAAATCACTGCTCACGTGAAAATAGGTATTATTACATGCGTATTTAGTTATTTTTTAGAGGATATTAGACTCGGATCAACGTAGAAATAAAAATAATATGGATGAATTCGCTTTGTTTATGATTCCGCTATCCGTGCAGGAACGGAGAAAGAATACAATTTCCTGCGGCCCGGCGGCCTGTCGTAAGAGGCGACTAAACAACCCACAGCCAGGTGGTAGAGTATTTGCCCGACTGGATGGCGACCACCCCTGGTCTAGAGTATGCCGCCATAACAATCTTGTATTGTGTTCCGGCATTAGTGACCAGGTTCCAGTCTCCTTTAAGAGAGCAGCAGCGCATTTGTAGCACCTTTGGTGTTGCAAATGTCCATAGGCGATGGTAACCGCTTTCCACTAAGTGGGCCGTCTGCCTGTCTGCTGAACTCCTGCAATAAAAAAAAAAAAAAAAAAAATTCACTGATTTAGACTACAGAGAAAATATAATATTGCCAGAAGGCAAAAAATTAGTTCTCGTTCTAGACGTTATGGTCAGGTTATATCAATCTATTTCATCTTAGAGATTGGCAACGCGTTAGCATGGCCCCTGGTGTTGCAAACGTCTATGGGTGACGGTAACCACTTTCCATAGGATGGGCCGTCTGACTGTTTGCCGGCTTCACACATTTCAAAACTTTTCAAGGTACAGATATCCCTATACATATATGAATGTGCGTGTGAACATTTATATCTGTAATTTCAGCATTGCAGTTAGGTATTTAGTTAATTCAGAAAGTAAAAAATGAAAGCAGAAGAAGTCGCGGGTAACAACTAGAGGTGTATTATTAATAAGGTAATATATACTTAGTCTAGCCATAAATACTGTTACAATTAAAAAGAAACAAAATATTACATTTGAATCTGGAATCTGTCATTTTTAAATGATTGTTCATTGTGTTTTCTCATTTTGGCGCCAATACATTGTACAACATTCTGCGATATTAAAATGGAGTGGGGCGATAAAGAGAACCGAATCGCTGTGATTGCATTACACAAAGTAGGTATGGAGCCAAATGCAATTTTTAAAACTCTCCATATGTTTGGTATTAATCAAATGTTTGTGTACCGGGTTATTAATAGGTACAATGAGACCTCCTCTGTTTGTGACAGAAAAAGATTTGGCCCTCCACGTAGTGTTCGTACGAAAAAGGTGGTCACAGCACTAAGGGAAGAATTCGAAGAAATCCTGTCCGAAAGCAAAAGATTTTATCTCGGGAGATGAAGATATGACCTAGAACCATGTTGTGTATTTTAAAAGATGACTTAGGACTTGCAGCCTATAAGAGACGCGCTGGTCATTTCTTAACTCATAATTTAAAAAAGAATAGGGTAGTAAAATCGAAACAACTACTGAAGCGGTACGCAAAGGGAGGTCACAGAAAAATTTTGTTTACGGATGAGAACATTTTTACAATTGAGTAACATTTTAACAAACAAAATGACCGTATTTATGCTCAAAGCTCTAAGGAAGCTTCTCAATTAGTCGACAGAGTGCAACGTGAGCATTATCCGTCTTCAGTGATGGTTTGGTGGGGTGTTAGCTATGAAGGAGTGACTGAGCCATATTTTTGTGAAAAAAGGTATCAAAACATCGGCACATGTGCATCAAGATACCATTCTTGAGAAGGTAGTTAAGCCCCTTAACAACACCATGTTCAGTAACCAAGAATGGTTCTTCCAGCAAGACTCGGCGCCAGGTCATAAAGCTCGATCCACACAGTCTTGGACTTCATCAGAGCTGAAGACTGGTCATCGTCTAGTCTCGATCTTAATCCGCTGGATTATGATTTATGGTCAGTTTTAGAGAGTACGGCTTGCTCTAAACGCCAATATAATTTGGAGTCCTTAAAACAATCCATACGATTAGCAGTGAAGAATTTTCCCGTGGAAATAGTGCGTGCTTCTATTGATAACTGGCCTCAACGTTTAAAGGACTGTATTGCAGCCAATGGAGACCACTTCGAATAAGCTTTTTATATTATACATTGTTTTATATCTATGTATTAAACTAACACACTGTAAAACTTATAAATGTTATTTGCAATAGAAAAAATATTTCTTTGTTACAATATTTATGGCAAGACTAGGTATAATAGATATTTTTTTATAGTTTCATTTAATTCTCAACTCATATCTCCCCGCTTTTAAACGAAAATATGTAAGTACACGAAATAATAAATATTCAAAGAATGTTCGCTTCGTTGTTGGTTATAATAATTTTCATCTAGAAACGAATGGCTTTTCCCCGAAGACTCCATCTTCATTTACATGTCAAGGGACATTGTCCGCGACTTGCCCTACTTTTCCAGAGCTCTGGCCTTGGATACTGCTTTGTCAGCTGTTTTACACTGCTTATTCAACAGGATGATATTAAGATTAATGATCATAAAAGAACAATGCAAAAGTCAGCCAATAGTAGATAGTTCACCCATAATGAGGAGTTCTGTATAAGGTTGAATAGAAGCTACAGAACCATAAGTTGGCATTTAAGTGATAATACAAAATATTTCATAAGTTATTCTTCGGATATTGTTCAAACTAAGTTTCTTTTAAAGTATTTGTAGGCCCCACCATCTTAAATTTTTTGAGAATTTTTCATGTCGTTATTGAGTGAAACACAATTATTGCGACTTTGAAAAGGAATATATCCCAAACTATTTATTGATGGAAATGAAAAAATTATCAAGAAACATCGGTATGAGAGTTTAAGATCTGACTAATTATACATATATACACACACATATTTATTTTCTTTTCTCAGTTACATACATAGTCTCTGTCTTTTTTGACATGATTGATTGCATGGACACCTTTCTGCCAAAATTTATTTAGATAAATTCGGTAGTTTTTTTGAAAAAATGACTTAAGTATATATGATATTATATGAGTGATCTTTTCTTGAAATAACTACGGAAACTAAATTTCAGTTAACCATGTTGTTCAACCAATTCACTTATTTTTCCTTCCCCTATTCTTCGCTTTCGTAAATATTCATAATGATTCTGCGAACAGAAACAAACATACAAATTGCATACTCTCAAGTTAAGAAACCTAAGAATTGAGATTACTGATGTCCAATCCACGTTCGACAAGAGTAGCGAATACATCGTCTGTTCCTTAAAATGAGTAAGCCTGAGCCCAACAGTGTGCCGATTATTATATTATTAATAGAGTCTATAAATGCTTCTTAATTATGGTCAGCTAAATCGTACCTAGGAGTCTCATCCATCACTGAGGAGATAATCAAGCAATAATAGACCGTATGTCATTTAATAAGTATACCAAACCAGTATAATCGATTTTAGCGTGATAAGCTCGGGTGCGGACTGGTAACGAAGATAAATGTTCTCAAACCGGCTAATAGGAGCTAAACGCTAATAAATCAATACTTGCAAGACCGTAGCGCTCATTACCGCACAACCGGATCAAAATGTCGGCCTATAAAAGAGCGTCCGGGTATTGGGCATAACAATTGTACAGAAATATGATTTCATATACTAATAAGTGTACGTGTTTCTTATACTGATATATTTATAGTAAAATACTTCAAACAGCGGTGTCTGCTCGTGCAATTTAGACCAGCTTTCCTGTTTAGTTTTTTGTTGAGATTATTGTTAGGAATAATCTGAATATGACAAGTACAAATCGGTTAAAAAAATACGTCTATGTCTGTATCATCAGCCGATTTGATTGTCTTCATCTTACATCATCGCATTTTTAATATAAACATATATAGACCATATCTTTTGGTGTTATAAATAATCTGATAAATATTTCGTCCAATTTAGCGCGATCGTGCAAATGAATGGATTGATAAAACTTATACAAATGTAGACAAAACTTTAAAGTCTCTGATATTGAATATATTGTATTAAGATATTGTATAACTAAAGCAGAGAATCTTGATTCTATATTGATAAATGAACTATGTAATTTTCTCACGTTTCTTCTTATTCCAGAATAATATTACGTTGTGAAACGAAGTCAGCAGTAGAAATAGTTATATTCAGATAATGCATTACTTGGTAAATGTTCTATATGTTCATAATTATTTAATCTAACTGGATATTATTTTGAACGTCAAATCACGATTGATCGTGGTAATATACTTGCTAAATCGACACATCAAAAACAGTCAGCAAAATTGAGATGTTGACCTTCCAATAACCTCTTGTACTTCTTCTTCAGCCAGTCCCTGTCCACTGCTGGACGTAGGTCTCCCCAAGTTTGCGCCACATATCCCGGTCTGTCATCTTCCTCATCCCTTGCTCATTCAAAACATTAATATCCTTTCATTTAGACAAATTCGTATTTCGCATTTTGGTTCACGAATGCTTACTAAAATAAAGATATTTAAATTAAAATAATCTGTGTTTAAAAAGACAGTAATGTTGATTAACTTCTTAAACTGTCATCATGCGTTTATTCTCTACCTTCCCCTTTTCAATCTTGACTTATTCAGACGAAATTAAACTTAAGCGCATTGAAATACCTGCAAGCGTAATAATACGTTGGAAACGGAATTGTGCGAGCGTTCGTCCGGATTCTAATCCGGATATAGCTAATATTATGCGCGGCACGCCGTCGACCCGGTTAAGCAGCGCACCCGCCGCTTACCCGGTTAAAGCTCTGTATCACCTTTGATGATTTTATCCTGTAATTCATATATTGTGATGCTAATTTTGAGGGTTAGTAACATTTTCCCGGTTAAATTAATTATTTATTTTCTCTTTATGAGCAAATGAGTTTGAAGTGACGTATAGTTGATTGTACTATTCATTACTTTAGAATTTTAATACTTACTGTGGCAAGATTACTTATTTTACTTTTAATTTTGTTCAGTAAGTGGTCTTAACTTTTGGCTGTTCGTTCTGATTTCTAAGAAACCGCAGGTATGATATATTTTTTTTATAAGTAAGAAAAATAAAAAAACCAAATGCGACACATACAAAATAACAAAACCCATATAACAATAAAACATATATAAAAAGATTGTATGTCGCAATTAGATAAATGGTATTTGCACGCAGTATTTTGCTGTGCTGAAATGTAGTCCTCCAAGACAGCACTGATTTTCAATTCCAACCGCCTAAATCGTAAATGTCGTCGGACCCATGTTAAAAAACAAGAAAATATATTTATAATAAACGTATAAGTACATGAAATCAATACAACATACCAAGTGTATCTAATATATAAAAATCTCGTGTCACGGTGTTTCTGGTCGAACTCCTCCGAAACGACTTGACCGTTTTTAATTATTTTTTTTGTGTATTTGGTAGGTATGAGAATAGATCGTAAAGTATTTTTCACCCTGCTATGTTGTTTTTTTTTATGGCTGAACAACGTTTGCCGGGTAAACTAGTAATAATCTCACGGGACCAAAGGGCTGGTTTATGTTTGGGACAACGCATTAGCGCTGCCATTCAACGAGGAAATGCGGCCAGCGATTTGAGAACGTTCCCATCTACCGGCGTTTTGGGACTCATATATCATATGTAATTTTTATTATTTATAAATCAGTATTTAATTTTAGTTTTTTAAGTTAGTTAAGTTTCCACTTATGTTCATATTAATATTCTTAAGCAATTGGTAAGTAATAAATTAAAATAAATAGGTTGGTTAAGTTCTTGGCATTCCGCGCACAAGGAAGAATTTTGTAAAGACGGCAACGTTCCCTGTTTTCATTATTTGTTTATGGAACTATAAAAATCTCAAACTCATAACGTTTGCGATCAAGTTATTGATCAGTAACGTATCAAGATTGATAAGTAAAGAAAAATTTTGTGCTCCCTGAAATGTTATAAACGTTAAGTTCATCAAAAAAATAACTCTGTAATAATATTAAAAGTTGATATGAACAAATGGTGTAAGTCTCACGCTATATTTTATGATGTTGAAATGAAATGTTATTCAGGTTAATCCCCGACACGACTGCGCCAAATGGCATTTTAATCCCCGGAAAGTAAAGGCTGCCGTTAAATAAAATTGGTGAAATTTTGTGCCTGGATTTTTTTGTAGGAAATTAATCATGTTTTAACGGAAAAATCGGTTTATTTCGGTTATATTTTTCCAAAATGATACGTAGGTTTATTCATGCATTATACATGAATAGTAAAAAAATAATTTGTGCGGTTGAACTGTTTGACCTGATTCCCCCTACACCATTCCATCTTCGGACCACAAGACACTCTGGTTTACGCCATCGTTTCACAGTGGAAACACTACCAGTGCGTACTAAACGTTTCGCCTCCACGTTCCTTCTGCGTACGGCAGAATTGTGGAATACACTACCAGAGTCCGTGTTTCCAGAAAAGTACAATCCGGGAATCTTTAAGTCTCGTGTGAATAGGTACTATCTAGGTAAGCGTGCCACTTCTTCGACCGCATCATCGTCCGGCACTGGACGTGATCGTGGTCAAACGCAAACCTATTTACAATAAAAAAAAAGTAAAAAAAAATAACAGCCTTTAAACGTCCCACTGATGGGTTCAGGCCTCTTATTTAAAGGGGAACGGAAAGTATGCCCACAAAACTTTGTAAGGCGGATTTGCGGGTGTGGCACATCGATTAACTCAATGTGCAGGTTTCATAATGATGCTTTTCCTTCACCGATAGTACGTAGTGATAGTAACAATAGTATGCACATTCGTTCAAAAACTTCCAAGTGGCGCATGCTTTTCGAGCAGGACTCGAAGCGTCCCAAACTCAAATGTGCGGAGCATTTGAATTTGGAACGCTAGTGCGCTAACCACTAACCTAACAAACACATCACAATTTCTAAATGTATTTTAATTTAAATAACTGATGTGTAGGTGTAATAGTTTTAAAATTATACATTTTCTTGAAATAGTCTCTGATTATGTCAGAGGAGATGCCGGGCTTGAACGGCCAGTTTAACAAAAACCTGCTGGATATCGAAATTAAATAAACAAGGCTTGGAACCGGTTTACAATTAACCGGTTTAGTCAACTATTTGGTACCGATTGTAAACCTTAAAGAAAGTGTTATATAAACCTGAATTAACCAGTTTATTCCGCGAGAAGGAGGAGTATCATTCTATCTCTTTCAACATGTGTTTATGTTCGACTGAAAACTTGCTGTACCACATGGCTGCGCTTTGAAGGTGTGTGACAAAAATCGTTCTTCTTTCGTTCTTAAAACCTATTTAATGAAATTTTGTTACCAAAAACCATTTAATTGAGCTTAAGGAGAGACTAAACTGAAAAGTTCTTATGTTAATTAGGCTGTAACCGGTTCAACTTTTCTTACCGGTTTCCAAGCCTTGGGAACAAACACGCGAAAGGTACAATGAAATTCCAATTTCAAACACATTTAGATTATATCTGTAACACTGTATCGTATATGTATATGTGACGAGAAATTTGATTAATGGGACAGTATTAATATGGACCGATTATTGTAAATAATGACCAATAGCGCCGGTCAATTTAATAAATTTATTACTTTAGCCGGCCTTTATTAATAATGCCCAACGGCCCGTGGTCCATTTAAAAATCATAGTTTGAGATAACTTGAATTTATAACTTAGCCGTGCAGTAGGAATACTTCCCTACTTCTAGCCGGACAATGTTCCAAATTCGGTTACCTTTCCATAAGAATTATATAAGTTAAATTCATTTAAGGGTGGGTCACAGTTATATGGCAATTTTATTTATTATGAACAGATCCGATTTTTTTTTAATATTAGTTAGAAGTCTAAGGCTGGAGCGGATCTCCCGCCTTAGCCTTATTTCTTTTTTATAACCACCCAATATTCACTTTATATAAATAATAAATAATGTGCCATATCACTATACCCTAACCAGATTTAATAAACAAAAAACTACAGTTCATCTGTGTTTTATTATATTGCCCAAGATAAGGTTGTCATTATTCATACTGACCGGGAAAAGCGATTAATCATGCAGTTTTATTTATATTGCCCACTTGACACGGGCATTATGTATATAGACCGGTCATTATTCATAGTGACCGGATTTATCAAATTGCCCGTAACAAATATATCTCTAAAAGAAGATAGAGAACAGAAAAAGAACATAAAACTCCCCTATACAACTTCGCCATTACAGCTATCAAAAATTTATAAAGCAAAATTTAAACATGGAACAATTACTTTTTAAAACATACTTTGAAGTGTGGCAAATAGAATAAAATATAACGAAGTATAAAAAACAAGATTTTTAAACTTGCCCCGGAGGAGGGAGCGACGCGACTCAATTTGCAGCCTTACAAAGGCTCTTTGATCGCACAATTGGTTTAATGTACAAAAATGTTTGGAATATTTTATGATATTTTTATTTTTAAAACCTTGTAACATTATGCATTTTTGTTTGGAGTGTACATGAAATTTTTATATTGATTGCATTTACATATAGAAAATATTGTTCGCTTGTCATCTTAACGGGTAATAGTGCACACCTAATACTTTGGAGGAGGTCATGGTATACAAAGAGCTATGAGATAAATGTTAAAATTATTAAATTCCTAATTCTTGGATTCATTCAAAACGGGGTTTCATATGCATTAGTGTTAAAGATGTAGGCTGTGGCCGAATGCCTCTTATTAAACCGTTAAAAAATAACGCGTTAACACATAGCCACATTAGTGCGTATACATACGTTATCTGCCAATATTTAACGCCCTTAACAATGTCGTATCTTAAACGACGCATTAAACCCAACGCTATTATCCCAGATGAAGCCGAACCATAATAGTAGTACTTTAATCCTGACGTGTGACATAGTTACGTATAAATGAGTTTATGAGTTATTTACAATCAGGGTATACGTAATTATGAACTAATTTAATAACGACGAAGACGAAAGTTATGGTGTTTGAAAGACATGAAAGGATGACAATACGTAACATACAAATAATGAAAAACTAGAACAGGTTAAAGAGTTTGTATACCTAGGGTGCATTTTTACAAGAGATAGTAAGCATGATAGTGATATTGAAAGGAGAGTAATAGCAAGTAATAAGGTGAATGGAGCGCTTAACTCTTTTGTAAACAGCTGGAACATATCTGTAAGGGCACGCCTGGCTGTCCATCAAGGAGTGTTAGTACCAACGCTAATGTATGACAGTGAAATTTGGGTATGGCAGAAGAAGCATGAAAGTAGCATAAACGCAGTTGAAATGAGAGCTTTGAGAAGTATATGTCAGTTCACACGCAGTAGAAGTGAAACTTCAGAGAATATACTCACAGATAATTCTTCTTTTATTAATATAAATATAATTCCCTTACCCTACATCCGTCAACATATTATTTTATTTTATTTTATTTTGTTCGGAAAACAAACGGTTTATAACTGAGTAAATACTACTAAATGTCTATAACCATTTAAATGTTTCCACATGTAGATAGCTATAATGCTTGCTAGTGAATATTTTACGTTTTATAAATTAAATTAGGAAGAAGAAATTAAAAAAGAAAAAAGAAATATTTTAAAACTGACCTATTACATGAAACTTGTTAACTTTCAGACCAATGCTTTACCAGGGCCGTCTTAAGATTCTGTGGATTACTAGTAAATAAATCTATATCATGTGTAACAGCTAAAATATTATAGTTATTTGACACACGATTAAAATAAGAATTTGCCCTATAATTACTACATATCCGAGGAACAAACAATTGTATTGGATTTCGGAATCGTCTTGTTGGCACTTTTAAACATATTTTAGATAATAAATAAGGAGAGTCTATTTTAGACTGTGCAATTTTACTTAGCATCACTATATCTGCTATTTGCCTCCTTTTGTGCAATGGCAAAGTATGATGTCTGAGACATCTAGCTTCATAGTGATTATCACTAACCTTGCATTTAAACTCTAAAAATCTTAAAAACCTACGTTGTATGGATTCGATTCTATTAACATACACATCATACATTGGATTCCATGCCTGTGAGGCGTATTCTAGAAGACTACGCACCAAAGAACAATACAAAATCTTTAAGACCTTGACATTACTAAATTGTGAACTGACTCTCATGACAAAACCTAACGTCTTACTGGCTTTTTTTGCTATGTGGTCTATGTGTTTATCATACAGCAATTTCGAGTCATGTAGTACTCCGAGATCACGTATCTCATCAACTTCGGTAAGAATTATATTATTAATAGTGTAGAAATACTGGATGAAATTTGGTTTACGTGTAAAGGTAATTTTATAGCATTTAGATATGTTGAGATCTAGTTTGTTTAATGTGCAATATTGTTCAAATTGATGAAGGTCATGCTGTAAAAGATAGCAATCATTAATAGTGTTGATAGATCTAAAAATTTTCACGTCGTCAGCATATAAAAGAAAATTTGAAAATTTAAAACAGTTATTTATATCATTAATAAAAATCGTGAACAAAAGTGGTCCTAGCAGGGATCCTTGGGGTACTCCGGAAGGAATATTTACCCATCTTGAGGAATATCCGTTGACAACAACAGCCTGCGACCTTTTATCAATATAAGAGGAGAACCATCTGAACAAGTTTCCGTGAATTCCAGCTTTTAGTAATTTTTGTAAAAGTAAATGGTGGTCAATGCGGTCAAAAGCTTTACTGTAGTCAGTAAAAACTGCATCCACCTGGCCACCTGCGTCCATATTTGAAGTAAGATAATCTACAAAAGTAATAAGATTTGATGTTGTTGAACGATTTTTCAAAAACCCATGCTGTTCCGGTAAGAAACCGGTATGGAGTGCAGAGTAAACGTTAGTGTACACGATTCTTTCCAAAACTTTAGCAAAAATGCATAACTTTGAAATAGGTCTATAATTTTTAATATCACTTTTATTTCCATTTTTATGTACTGGGGTAATAAATGCTGACTTCCAAATTGTTGGCACTGTACCCTCTGTTAAAGATTTCCGAAATAAATAAGTCAAAGGCATTGTTAATGCCTTTGCACACTTAACTATCAACAATGGAGCAATATTATCCGGACCAGCACCTTTATTTATATCGAGTGATTTCAAAAGCTCATGAACAGAAACAGGCTCAACTACAATTGTGTTGATAGAATTAATATAATAAGGATTTTCTAAGAAATGAATTGATGGAGAGGAATTCCCATTTGATGGCGCCGATAAAAATGTTGATTGAAAATAAGTGCAAAAAAGATTACAAATACTTTCCCCTGTACGAGCACTTATTCCCTCATATGACATGGTCGCTGGAATAGAATTCGAAGAGAATTTTAATGATTTCACATATGACCACAATCTTTTAGGATTTTTAATAATAGATTCTTCAATGTTTGTGATGTATGATTTAAAACATTCTTTTTCTACTATTTTAGCACGTTTCCTTAGTAATGAAAAAGATTCATAGTCCGAGATGTTTCCATAAATACGATATTTTTTAAGATACTTATATTTCTCTTTTAAAATCTTTTTTAATGGAGCTGTGAACCATGGAGGATATGATGAACATTTAATACGTTTTCGAGGCACAAATTCATCTTTTAAATTATGCAAAGTTGAATAGAATAAATCAACAGAGGCTTCTAAAGATTTTTGTTTAAAAAGTTCTATCCAATTTATGTCTTCTAGTGCAGTATTAATGCTGTCGAAATCTGCAGCACTATATAGATATCTCATAATAGAAGTACTTGTAAGCTGTTTATAGCTACTGAAGATAAACTCTACATATAAAGATTTATGATGAGGGTCCTCTTTAACCAGTGGATCATCACAGGCGGAAACTGATATACTTTTGTTACAAAGAATGTAGTCTAAAATCCTATTATTTTGATTAGTTACAAGGTTAAATTGATTTAAATTGCACTCTGATAAAGTATCAAAAAAATTCAAAATAAACTTCTTAAGTATCAATTTTAATAATTGACTGTCTTAATTAGTTTAATTTCGGCCCAAATTGAATCTATGTTTAATCATCGGTCTTATTGACTCTCTTATCTTTGCTGCAAAATGTAAACCAGTATCTCATTCTCTTGCCAGCTCAGTCCTATAGATTTATGTGTTTATCTCTTTCTAGTGTCGCTTTTACGTTTCATCGAGTTTCAAATCACAACGATTCTAAAGAAGTTTCCCTTCAAAAAATAACATTACACATGTAATTCTACAGCAATAAAGACACCATATAAAGATGACTCCTATTTGAATTAGACGCATATTCCCTATTGCTTATAGGCAAATGAGTATACAGCCGAGCCCGGAGGGGCAACTTGCTCGAGGGAGCTCCCTAAGGAGTTTTACCTCGGCTGGACTGTTGCCATGAATGGGGAATGAATTTAATGATGCCCACCATAGGGCGACACAAAATACTAATTGAGAACGGGCGACGGGTAATATAAAGCCCGAAGGGAAGGATCACGGCGGGCTGGGATCGGTGGTTTGCGGTGGCCTACGCTATCTTACTGCCGTTTCGCAACGTGTTATGGCTGGGAGAGAAGAAACTGCGAAAGAAACTTCCCAGCAACACGCCTAGTCTATCCTGTGGGGTGAGCTATGTCTCCTAGCGTCCCTCGCGGGGACGTGGAGAGATCTTGATTGGCGGCGTCTGAGACGCCGCCGTCTGTGTCTGTCTGTCGGTGCCTGCCAGCCTACTGTTCTAACCGTGGGCGGACTGATCCGGGCCAGCCGTTTCGTAATAAAGTCGACTCTGTCCGTCAGGACGTTACGCGGTCGTCGCACAAGAGCCTTTCGACGAGGCTTATAATTGGACGCGGACACGACGAGCGGATTTCGATGGTGCGGCGCGAGATCGAAATACTTACGCGAGAGCGACGTAATGTAGTTTTTGATGGAGGGAAGCTCCAGATCGCGGTGGAGGTCGACGTTACGCATATAGAGGGGAGCACCGACGGCTCTGCGCATGAATTTATTCTGCACGATTTGCAGTTTATCTAAAAGGGCAGGCTTGACATGGCCGAATACCACACTCGCGTATGTCATGATCGGGAGAATGCATGTTTTATACAGAGTAAGCTTGTGTCTGAGGGACATTTTGCTTCGTTTGTCTATCATGGGTGCTAAACGACCCATCACAAATCGCGCTCTATTTCGGACTATAGTGATATGCTCGTTGAAGCGCAAGTTCCGATCTAGGGTGACACCAAGATATTTGGTGTACTTTGCCCAGGGGATTTGTTGGTCATAGAGCGAAATGGTTTTTAGGCGAAGGCTAGCGCGTTTGGGGGAGCGAAGCGTGCCCGGGGAAAAGAACATTGCTGCGCTTTTCTCCGGGTTTACCTCTATCCTCCATTTGCGAAACCATTCGCCTAGTTCTGTGACAGCTGCCTGCAGCCGGACGCAAGCCATTTGTCGGTTTTGATCTGATGTATAGAGTGCGGTGTCATCCGCAAAGAGGGCCAACTCCACATCTGGAGTTTTTGGGATGTCGCTGGTGTACAGCGTGAAGAGTAGTGGCGACAGGGCCGAGCCCTGTGGTACACCGGCTGTGAGTGGGTGAGGGGACGAGCGCGTTCCCTCCACTCGAAAACGGAAGCTACGACCTAGGAGGAAGTCTCGCAAGATGAGCACGAGTCTGTCTGGCATACCGAACTGGTACAGCTTGTAAATCAAGCCGTTGTGCCAGACCTTGTCGAAGGCTTTTGCTACGTCTAGAAACAGTGCGGCTGTTCCTATAGGGCGGGGGCGATGGGCAAAGTGAGATAATATGTGCTCCGTGATGCGGTGCACCTGTTGGACGCATGAGTGTCTGGCACGGAAGCCAAATTGCTCATCGGGTATTAGATGTTTGCTGAAGGCAAAATCTCTAAGTCGAGAGAGGATGACCCTCTCGTAAAGCTTGCTGAGTGCGCTCAGTAGGCTGATTGGACGGTAGCTGGACGGTTTATTAGCCGGTTTTCCCGGCTTGTGAATACCGATGACATCTGCTTCCTTCCAGATCGCGGGAAAGGAGCAGTTTGTTATGGCGGCATTGAAGATGCTCACTAGAATTATAATTAGATGGGTGGGTAGAAGTTTTAAAACGCGATTGTTAATGCCATCGGTCCCTGGGGCCTTTCGCGGTTTGAGAGACTTGATCAGATCTTGCACTTCTTCGACCGTGACCGTGTCGAGTGTGGTTTCCGCTGGTAAGGAGGATCTACGTTCGACCTCGGAGTCTACCTCCGTCAGGTGTGACTGGTCGACGTTTTGCGTAGTGGGGGAGCATTGAAGCTCTAGACTCGAGCAAGGCACTCGGCCTTCTCCTCGTCATCGAACGCCTCAGTGTTGTCGGCTCTTTCTAGCGCGGGTATGACAGTAAGGGTGTCTGATTTGAGAGCTCTAGCCAGCTTCCAGTACGCCTGGTGAGTTGGTTCGATATCCCTCAACGTTCTGTCCCAACGTTGTTCCCTGACTTCCCGGATACGTAGTTTGACCTCGCGCTCTAGTTCGCGGAGTCGGACTCTGTTATCCTCGGTGGGATATCTGTCGTGAGCTCTGGAGGCGGCTCTCTTTTCCCTCAGCAGTACCCTCACCTCGTCCGGCAGGCATAAGTGGCGGTCATCCTCCACTGGCACCTGCCTGGACGAGTTCCGCACTGCGGATTGAAGGTGGCTGGTGAGGGCCTCGATTGCCGTCTCCGTGTCTTGGCGGGACACGATGTGGTCCGGGATGCGGTCCAGGTCCTGTGAGCTGGTTGCCTTGAGGAGGGTCTCAAGTCTCAACCAATCCACAGAGGTCCTAGTTTCAGATGTCTGGTCTGTCTGTGGTCCTAATCTGAGGATAACCGGACGATGGTCCGAGTCGATATCGTCCATCGTTTCGATCGAATGGAACTGAAGGGTTACGCCCCTCAGTAATGCTAGTTCGAGAGTGTTTGGGGTCCCCCAGTCGCAGTTGGGGGGGTATCTTGTGGGGGTCATGGGAGTTAGTATATCAAACAAAAGATTGTCTGATATATTTATTAGGGCTCTGCCATTGGGGTTAGTGGTGTTGCAATTCCACTGCTCGTGTTTGCAATTCAGCTCTCTTGGCAGCGATGACACTGCCGCAGTGTATGTTTTTCGTGTGGACGTTCCACACGAAGGCCAGAGAGGCCACAGACCTTCTCAAGTTCGAAGATCTTTTTCCCCTCTGGGGAGAGGTCGAGGACAACCAATACTAGGTTTAGAGGGGACTTTGTGGCATCGCCTCTGTGCATACGGTGCACTTCGTGCACTGGTAGGGCTTGGGACTTAAGGTCCTCTAGAATATAGGAACTTTCAATTTCCTGAGGAAGTCCGCGGATTACAGCCCGAAGGCGTTTTTCTTCTGGCAGGGCGTAAGTGTAGTAACCGATTTTACGGTCACATAATAAAGTAGTTAGGGCGCGGTGGTCACTTGAAGACGTGACCATAACTTTGATGCCGTGTTGAGTATCACGGGCTTCTTTTATGGAGATTGCCTTATCTGGCAGTTCTTTAGCGAGTTGAAGCCAATGGGCTTTCTCGCGGATGGTCAGGGGTGGCGGCGGGCGTTGTGAAGGTGGCCCAGGGCGGCTGGAAGGTGCCGCTGTCGGTGTTGTGCCCGCTGTTGGGGCGAGGTTGGAGGGGACCTCCCTCTGGGTCTTACGTTTTTTAGTACGATTAACGGTTATAAAACCGTCATCGTCTTCGCGGTCTAAGGGGATGTTCGCGGGAGGCGCGACATCCATAGGGGTAATTTCATCGGCCGGTGGAAGAGGGGCATCCCTGAGGTTTTGCTGACCTTCAGAGGATAAGTCGATTTCTCGACGAGAATCGATTACGCGATGGATGGGCGAACGTGAACGCGATGTCGTCGAACTCGCAGAGCTCGAACGCGGTTTTGTCGATGCGGAACCGCGAGAAAAAGAGGCGCGCGACTTTGGTGCCACACGGTGGGCGTCGTTGAGCGGGGGTGCGGGCGGCGGGCGCACCGGTAACACGGCGGGTACGGACGCGGGGGGCGCGGGCGCTGCGGTAGAGCGCAGGTGGTCTGCGGCATGCGCGGCTGCGGGGGTCGCGGGGCGTGCGATGGTCGCGGCAGATGCGGGCGCGGGGAGGGGGGCCTGCGCGGGGGCCCTTTGCACGTGTGACTCGCGGGACACAGGTTTCTCGGAATTAAGTTCCGAGATAACAACGGACGCCATTGATTGGGACTCCGGAGTCCTCAAAAATTGGTCGAGTGCTTGAGGGAATTGCTGTCGTAAAAACGACAGCAAACCCTCTAACAGCGACGGAGAGGCCTCCACGCCGTCCATTGTCCCTGAGGGGGACGAACGATTTGGTGGAAAAACCACCTGATGATGCACTTTTCACTGCACTGTCACAGAAAAAACACAGATCGACCGGGTGAACGAACGAACACGAATAACGGACTGCCGAGGCGGAACGGGAGACGTGCGCGCGCGACGAACGACAGCGGGCGAATGGCTGAAGGACGTCTACCAAAATATGGTCTTCAAGTCTACTCCAAGACTCGTTTGCTCCATCAGCCTCGATTTGGCGACAGACATTTTGCTTCTCTTACGGACATTATACCGATATCATAGATATCCTAATCTCTTATTATCATATATCTTATATAGCGCTGGTCCTTGTTGGCTAGCATTATGCTGAGATTGGGTCCGATTTGGGATTTACTTTGTTTCTATTGTCTACTTATTTTATCTTTGTGTCTTAGTCCTGAATAAAATATATTTTAGTTTATAGTATTAAGATTTGTGACTTATACGAGTAAGTGAATCATTCCTACTGTCAATATCCACGTAACGTAATCTCCATAAGAAATGTATTACCACATAAATAATTACTTTATCATCCAAAATAATAACAATTAACATGAACAGATTTCGTATGTCATCCGTCATAATAAACTAATAATATCATGTCCTTAATGTTATGGATGGTGCGTCGAATAACCGCAGGCCAGATGTGCTTACTTACAACATGATCATGAGAAATCATCCTCATTAATGTATAGGTTTAATTTTTTAATAGGACCGCAGTAACAAATGCGTAACTAGCCGTTTCAATTTAGTTATTTTGAAAATATTGTTTATTAAATTTTTGAACGATCAATTGCTCTACTGAGCAATAGAACTTACTCTTGTAATCTTTAAATAAAAGCAGCCAAGTCCGTATGAGTCCATTGTGAGGTCGGCATTAGTGGACAGGTTTCAGTCGCTCTTTAGAGAGCGGCAGCACATTGGTAGCACCTTTGGTATTACAAATGTCCACAGGCTATGTTACCCCTTTCCATCAAGTAGGCCGTTTGCCTGTCTGCTGAACTCATGTAATAAAAAAAAGGCCATACGCAGTGAAGGGTCCATAGAGGTGACAAATTTTAATGATCATAATTTGAAGCTAGATGTTAATTACGTCAAATTAGGTAATCTGATAATGCGGATGGTACGTAGAGTAAATTATAATTAATCTTAATATAAATAAATAAATAATCGGCAGTCATACACACATATTGTATATCCCCAAATTAAGCAAGTTACGCTTGTGTTATGGGTAATATACAACGTACTACTCTGGGGCCGATCCCAGACACCCAGACCATAGTAAATAACGGCGAAAATACGTTTCCGAAATTTACTATACCAGGAATCGAACCCGGAGCCTCTGCGTTGCAGTGAGGTAGGCCGCCAAAGGCTTAACCCGCTTTACTATGAGAATATATTCCGGGATTCCAGCCAATCGGGAACCTAATGTACTGTGTCGCAACGATGGCAAGCGACCGGACGGGATGTCTTTGGTGCCCTGGAAGATGTGACAGTCACTAGGGTGGGACGCCACGTGCTTTGACACTTTAGCAGCGTCCTATCTTACCGCGCGGCAAAAGTACCTAAAATGTTCCAAATATGCATCCGTTGGTAGCGGATACATATTTGTGGCTTTTGGTCTCGAAACTTTAGAGTCATGGGGTATAGAAGGAAAAAACACATTGTATGGATCCCAAATAATTGGAAGAAGGTGAAAGAAAAGAGATTTTTTTATAGTATAAGTGATAAAGTTGATATAAAACAGCACTAATATTCGAGTTGTTATATTAGGAAACTTTAAATTACAAAGTTGAATGAAATTCAATTAATTTATCGACATCGCACGAATAATGGGTCTGGAATAAAGAAGTTTTTAATGGCCCTCGTAAAGGCAGGCTTCGGATGATTAAATTTCATTGAAAGTATACAAGTTTTGGATTATTTTCATGTTTAGGCTCCATGGGTTATTGAGCACAACATAAGCACTTTGCGTTTATAATAATAATTTCTTTAATAAATTATTGAAACTTAGGGTGGCTTTCAGGTCAGGTAGGTTAAGATATATTTACCCCCTTTTAAAATTTGTAATATAAAAATTAAACATTAAAAATTTCAATCGACATATATCAAAGTATAGTAAGTATTGGTAATATATATATCACCTGATTGGACGTGTTACATACATACATACATAACTTCACGCCAGTTCCCTTGCGGGGTAGGCACGAACGTGATTGGACGTGTTATTATCCATAATTTAAGACTTTGTAGTTATTAAAATTGAAAGCAAGCTACATACATACATACATAACTTCACGCCAGTTCCCTTGCGGGGTAGGCACGAACGACAGAGCGCCATTTAGGCCCATTCTTACACACCTCACTTGCTTCTTTGACATTCATAACTCTTGTCATGCACACTCGTCTCTTCTTAAGGCTTCTGAAAGCAAGCTATGATCAATTAAAGCTTATTATTATAAAAATAATCTAAAAAAATCTTTCTTCTTCAAAAATTTCTATGAGTAGACAAAATAGTCAAATGAGTTAGGAATCAAACCGCCCAAACTTGTCGTTATATTACACCAATAATTCTAATTTATTGATGAACGAAGACCCGGTTACAGTCATACATAACATCCGTGCATGAACGGAAAAAGAATACGAGTTCCTAGGGTATTTGTCTGTCTGGATGGCTACCACCCCTGGACTAGAACTCTAGAGTATGCCGCCATAACAACTTTGAGTTGTGTTCCAGCATCAGTGGCCAGATTCCAGTTTCCCTTTCGAGGCCAGCAACACAATGGCAGCTCTTCTAGTATTGCTAATGTCCATAGGCAACGGTAAGCACTTTCTATCAGAGTAGGGCTGTCAATCTGTCTGCTGTGATTCAGCAATAAAAAAACATATTGACTATGTTTGATCTTAACACTGTGTAGCAAATGTGCAAGATATTTTGTTAATAATTTGCATAAGAGCTCTCATTACGAGGGGTCAGGGACCTGGCTTTCATTTTCCTCAGTCGATAAACGGTGTTATTAAAGGTGGATTCATATCACGTACATAAAAATGTAAATTAATTCATTATTCAAAAGATACATTATTTTAATTTTATTTAAAGAACTCTGCATTCTATGTAAGCCGTGTCCAGACTGACACCCGATTGCATGGGAGATTGGGCCGGAAATTGAACACATGACGCGACCAGCCGTGACGTCACCGGACGTGATATGAACTAGCCAATCAGAGCGCATTCAATTACATCCTTGTCAATGTATTTCCGATTCGATTTTTAAAACGTTCCCATTTAAAACGGGAAGATAAAACTCGAATAATTTAATTTAAAACTGTGTCATTCGAATAATCGAATATTAACTATTAATTCAATTTCAATTAATTATTAATTCAATGTCATTATTGAATTGATTAGCAAAACAATATTTCCGAAGCATCTTCACACAGTTCTTAATTCAACGGAAATTTCTCCGTTATTGGAATAAAAATAGCCTATGTACAATTGTACAGTCACGGAATGAAAATATTCATCACCTTATTAAAGTCGACTCTTGCGCTTGCACGAGTATAAGAAACAGCACTGTCAACATTTTAATAAATGTTACGCTTACAAAATATAGAAAGGCAAAAAAAGAAAATTGCAATGTTGACAGTGACAGACGCTGAGATTAACAATAGGAAAGAAAGAGGATATAATTAATATAAATATTAAAACAAATAAAAAAGTTTTACATGTCTAAACAATCTTCTTAGACAACATAGAAAATTAAATAACTTTGATCTAAAATATTTTAAACTAACTTAAATTATTTATCTCAAAGGGAACGTTATTAATTCCTTCCATTTAAAAAATATAATTAAAACTAAAAATAAACAGAATATTAAAAACGTTTATAATAGTATTTAATTCCTAAGTTTTTTTTTGTAGTGTAATTTGTAATTTAAATTAAGTTTTTAAACTTAATTTTCAAATAATTAAACATAATTTTCTATGGCACAGTCTTTTCTGTGACTTAGTTTGAAAAGGTAACATGTGCTCGTGGAACTTTAAATGAATCAATTTGAAAACTGGCAAACAGTTTCATACCACGACTGTACATGCAAAGGTGCCAAAGGTAAATTATAAACCATATTTCATAAAAATGGATAAATGGGCTAATCATACCGCGAATAAATGTCAAGCTATGTCGTCTTTCTCAGGTTATAAGGTCCTAATGGACTAACACTAACAACGCCGAAGACCGCGCGAAGGGGAAACGAAAAACTAGAAAAACGAACCCTGGATTCCGAAACGAAGGATGATGATAATAAAGACTATATATCTCATAAAAATGCCTCATAAAGATTGGATTGGATTGACATTGAGTGACATTAATCCAATACCAAAATAAAATATTTTAAAGATATTATTACTATTTAAACAGTTTATCAAGCTCAAATTAAAGTCAAGGGAACAAATAGCTAGAGTGAAAAGTTATAATAACATACCTGGAGTTACAAACATTTCTGTGAAATTGTAAAAACATTAACCATTACGAAGGGTCGCAAAATGATAAGAAATCCATATATCCTGAGCTAGTGTATCTATAATAACACGATATAAAACATAACATTACGAAAGAAAGCATATTCAACCGTGGTTACTTTGCCTGACTTCTCCGCCCAGTTCGACGCTACCCAGGACCCAGGCGTACAATGTAGGAACATACCCAACATCCGCGCCCGTTGAGTGCCGTAAATAATATATCGCTGAGTCACAACGATGAGTAAATAAGGCCAATATATCTAATATGAATATAATTAGCAATGGTATGATAACGACAATTCATATATGAATATGTGTGAAAACGCAAAAAATTGAGTACCTGAACTATGTTCAAAAACTTGAGTGTTTATACCTAAAATACAATTTTATATAGTTAAACATATATAAGTATAGTTTTTAAATAGTTATATTTTAGGGTCCCGTTTTGTTTTATATCTTATCTTTTTTTATTTGTTCGTATTAACTATTATCATTGTTCTTAAGATTTAATTTATAATTTTATTACTTTTATACTTTAAATTGTATGTCCCAATCACAACCTGACACGGTGTCGCTAGAGAACTTAATCCAATGCCATAAGTGTCCCGGTTCACGTTTCTTCAAAGGCCATAGGGGCCTAAAAATACATCTAGGAAAGACACATAAAGAGACAAATCTATCCCACTCGTTGCCTATCATACAAACAGATCTCGACACAAATTTAAAAACTCAACTTCCTCTTTGTCAATATCTCAGTAATCTTAAAAATTCAGTCCCCTTAATTAAAAGAATTCCCCGTGGTGCCCGTATAACAGTATGCCAAACTTTTTCAAAATTAATAAAAAATGTGATACTAAATAATAACCTAGAAGCCTGGGAGAACCTTCTATTGCTCCCGTATAACATTTTTCAAATAGATGATAAATCCGGAAATCTCACATCTAAAGTTAAAAACAGATGCATAAGTGTACCGGAACCGAAAGCTTTAAGAAATTACAATAATACACAAAACCGCAAAGATTCTTTAAGTCGGCTACGCCGCTTCGTTGAATTCAAAATCTCAGACGGAGACATTAAAGGTGCAGCACAAATTTTGTTCTCCAGCGATACCGTCGCTCCCAACAATGAGACCACACTGGACGCTTTGATTGACAAACATCCACCTTCAAGGACTGTCCCAAGCAGGAAAACACAGGATGAAAACTTAGTCACCGAGCCGAGGGCTGTTCTCCAGTCTGTTATGTCTTTTAGAGGTGGCTCAGCTGGCGGCCTAGATGGCCTCACTCCGCAACACCTTAAGGATCTGTTGAGTGGGTCTACCGGAGGCGCAGGTGAGACGCTTTTGAAAGATTTAACAGACTTGATGAATTTAATGCTCTCGGGCTCTGTGGCAAGTGAAGTTGTACCAACGCTATATGGTGCGAATTTATGTGCTCTTGTCAAAAAGGATGGTGGCATACGCCCTATAGCGATTGGTACTGTGTACCGTCGCCTCGCAGCTAAAATTTGTTGTCGACAGATAATAGACACGTGCTCCACATATTTCGCCCCAACTCAACTGGGCTTCGGATCAAAAGGTGGCTGCGAGGCGGCGGTTCACGCGCTACGTACTTTTATCACAAGAAACTGCTGTGAGGCAGTGCTTAAGGTGGATGTAAAAAACGCTTTTAATTCGGTAGATAGGGACACCCTGCTTACACGAGTTTATGAAAAATTTCCAAAAATCTATAACTTTACTTCCCAGTGTTATAACAAGATAACAAATTTAATGTATCAAGGCACACAAATAAATTCGGCAACGGGGTGTCAGCAGGGTGACCCTCTCGGGCCGGCCTTGTTTTCCCTCGCAATCCATCCCATCATTGATAAACTAAATTCAAAATTTAATGTGTGGTACTTAGACGATGGCACCCTAGGTGGGGACATTGAGACAATTAAAAATGACTTTCAGTTCCTGCTAGAAGAGTTCGCTAAAATCGGTCTGGTCTTAAATCTATCTAAATGTGAAATTTATATATCCAACAAGTTAAACAATATTGACAACATAAAATCTGAGTTACAAAGTTTAGGTCTAAATTTTAAAATTGTTAACCAAAGTAATCTAACCCTTCTGGGGTGCCCTATCTTCGATGATTCTTTCGCATCCTTTGTTGATTCCAAAATTCAAAATTTTCTTTCAAAAACTGCTAATTTAAAAAATATTAATATACATTGTGCATATTTCATTATCAGACACTGTTTATTTGTTCCAAATTTTACATACGTACTTCGTTGCTGTCCGCTGTGGCAATATCCACATTTAGTAAATAATTTAGATAATACTATTAGGCAATCACTCTCATCACTATTTAACATCCCTTTTGATGAACGCTCGTGGACCCAGGCCACCCTGCCTATAAGGCTCGGCGGCCTGGGAATTCGTAAAATTTCAGACATAGCGTTACCCGCCTTCTTGGCCTCAGTGTATAGCACCTTGGACCTCATCGGTAAAATATTAAATCCATCACTTAGTGATTTTGAGGTCCCGTGTTTGGCTGAGGCTAAAAATGCGTGGTCGTTGGCCTGCCCGAATCAAAATTTACCCGTGAACCTAAAGCGCCAGAAGCTTTGGGACGAGCCGCTCAGCCTTATAACGTATCAGAAACTCTTTTCTTCTTGTACGGGGCAGGCTGAGCGTGCTCGCCTCTTAGCTGTTTCACGTTGGGAGTCAGGTCTCTGGCTACAGGCACTGCCCTCGGCGAATCTTGGCACACTTTTAGAGGATACTACCTTCAGAATCTGCGCCAGCATTCGCCTGGGGGCAACCTGTGTGGTCCCTCACCTCTGTCAATGTGGGGATAAGGTGGATCGCTTAGGACACCATGGATTATCCTGCAGCAGAAGCGCCGGTAGAATTTCTCGTCACGCGGCACTGAACGACATTATCCGCCGGGCTCTTGTCACCGCCGGGGTACCTGCCGTTCTGGAACCAAACGGCTTGTGCCGCGACGATGGCAGGAGACCGGATGGGATGACGTTAGTACCTTGGAAGATGGGCCGCCCCTTAGTGTGGGATGCTACTTGCGTTGACACTCTGGCGGCGTCCCGTCTTTCAAGTACGTCCGTTACCGCCGGTTCTGCTGCAGCCGAACAGGAGGCCCTCAAGCGCCGCAAGTACGCCGCTATCGGCAATAGTTACACATTTGCGGCGTTTGGGGTGGAAACTCTGGGTCCGTGGGGTCCTAACGCTCTAAAACTTTATCGAGATGTTGCCGAGCGCTTAGTAGACCTCTCACGCGACCAAAAGGCTGGCGTCTATTTTGCTCAAAGGGTAAGCATTGCTATTCAGCGTGGTAACGCCGCCAGCCTTTTGGGAACGTTCCCGGTAAGTGACAGTGGTTTGGGACCAATATTTTATCTATAATTTTGCTCTCTTTTTTTATTATTTAGTTTTAGTATTTAATTTTAGGTTTCTATTTTATAGTTTAGTTTCATCTAATAGATAATACCTACGAAAGTTGATCTTAGTATAATAAATTCTGGTGAACATCTTTGTTCAAATTTGCTGTAATTGTTAAGGTCTTAATTGCAAGTTTTAATAACCAATTACGATCCGTCAGGTTTCACAGCGCTTTTATTATAATTAGTTTTGTTTCGTTGCTTTCAGGTACTATAATGGATTTTTGCAGAGTCAAGATGTTGGTAAGACTGATTTAACATAAGTATAAGGTTGAAGAATGCGTGGTTCAAATAATTATCTTTCTCAGAACGTCATAAATTTTATGTCATATTTGAATTAGATGTGGAATGGACGGAATGTCACTTGTCCCTTGGAAGATGGGGCGGCCGCTAGTGTGGGATGCCACCTATGTTGACACACTGGCCCCGTCACATCTTCCAATGACCGAGTCAGGGGCTGGCAACGCTGCCGCTTTAGCTAAGGACGTCAAACGGCGCAAATATGGAGCCTTAGGAAGGGGTTACATATTTGTGCCGTTTGGGGTTGAAACATTAGGCCCATGGGGTCCGTCGGCAAAGAGTTTCTTTAAAGAAATATGTAAGAAACTCTTTGACACTACCCGTGATCAAAAGGCTGACTCATATTTTGCACAACAAATAAGTATTGCCATACAGCGTGGCAATGCCGCCTGCCTTCTGGGCACGCTCCCCGTTGGCAGTGATCTGCTACATAATGTATTTTAGTTTTAAATAATTGAATGATAAGATTTGGTCTGTAAAGAGTAAAAAATATTATTATTACATTGATGGACATACAAACTTTTTGTGTGTGTTAAATTTGAATTTAATTTTTTGGAATGCGTGGCTGTTTTTTAAATTGATCTGGAATACTGAGCTATATCTGATATTATGATTACATAGAAATCGTCTAAAGCCGGGTACTCATCAACGAGCTGTAACCGTAATAACATGGATACAGTAGTGTGTACGCGAGAAACGATCTTCAGTCCAGCGAGTCCCCTACAGGTGCGTACTCATTAGCGAGCTGAAACTGGGTTCTAGTATGTACTGCGAGAGTACTGCAAGCGCTCCAAGTGCCCTTTGATTAGTGGCAAAAACCGACAATCATCACTCGCTGCGGTTACCTCGAGCTCGCGACCCACGTACACACTGTGAGTTTTGGTTATAGTAACATGCAACGATTATAATCACAAGAATGAGTTCGTGCTTATAATAAATAATAAGAGCTTATAAACGTTCTACTGCTGGGCTCGGGCTTCCCTCTATTGACGAATGGACAATATTCCCACAACGCTTGTCCAAGGCGACTTGGCAGGTTTGACACGTCGGTTATCTCGATGTGCAGGTTTCATAACGATGTTTTCATTCACCGTTGCTAGCACGTGGTAATTGTAACAATATACACGATAGGTCAGAAAACTTCCTAAGCGGTGCATGCATTCCGGTCAGGATTCGAACCCGCGCTTTTTGAGTCTGGGATGCGTGCGGTAGCCATTACGCTACCACGACTTTTTTACGCTAACCTCGGTTTGTTGCGAGGGCAGTGCGTTCCGCTTGCCGCAGACACGTGAGCTAGGTACACATGGATTTTGGTTACAGTAATGTTCAAGGGTTACGGCTCGCAAGTGAGTACACAGCTTAATGTGCATCAATTTGTTGCCAAGAAAACTGTATTAGGATTTTTGTATGACTGTAGATCAATGGTAAACATCACGTAAGTTCACTATTAAAATCAAATAGTATATGAAAATTAGTAAAGTGCTTGCTGAAGACGATATAAAAACCTACAAATTGAACATGTAGGTAAACAATGATGTTGCTATTACGTTTAAACAGAATTTTGTACAAAATGTGAACAGCTATGAACCGTGTAAAAATACTCGAAACATTTTCCACATACCTTCCCCAACACTTACCCGGTTTGATGTTCAACGAAAACTTTGTATCGGTGTACTTATTACTTGACTGAGAGCTGTTATCACCCACCAACTTCGATATTTATGTGTACGATTGAAGACCTGTAATTTAGGAGTTGTTGAGTTATGAATTGTATAGGGTGGTTAATACAATTTTATTGGTTATGATTTTTCTTGTGATTTTAGTTTGTTTTGGGACGGAAATAAGGTCGAAATTCGTTTTTAATATGTTCCCCTATAGTGCGAGGTCTGAGCCCAACAGTGGGACGTTTATAGGCTGTTATTATGACAGGTGGTGAGATATGTATATTATTATATTCCGTACATACGAAACCGCTGAAGATAATAGTATAATTTTGTTGCTTTCAGTTGTTGTGTAAATGTTTGTTGAATTATAATAATAAATAAGGACAGGAATCATTTACGCTCACCCAAACTCCGTCGACTAAGAACGCCCACTTTGGCTTCATAAGTATATATCTTGAAACCAGCTCAATCAATCACTTTTTTTACCAAATGCAATAATTTTTAGGGCGACCGCCATTTAATATAAGTTCACCAACTCACTGTACTTGCCAAAAATCCATTACTTCTTACGTCTGTATTAACACCGCAAACGAAATCCGACCACTTCATGGCGGCATCTTCGTGAAGTCAGCCATATTTGGGGGAGACAGAGATAGATATACATACATACCAGTATATAAAAGAGAAGGAAATATGCATGCATCAAAAATATGTACTGAAGTATGAACAAGAGATAGGGTTGTTATGACTAAAACCATTGTTCAGCATTAAATAATAAACACTGACCATATTGCCTCTGCTTCGTAAATAATTGTATTACCAAGTGGATATATTGATCTTTAAGTATTGCCGAATCAACTAGATTCAGCGAATTACAATTCATTATACATATTATTAGAATGCAATCCAATCAAACTGAACCATTCTATTATAACTTTTGCTTATTTAACTGAATTTTTGCCCAAGTCATTCAGGCGCGGCCTCGAGATATGACAATACAGTATGTGCTCAGGAATTTGCGATGATCCAAAAATAAGCTCATATGACAGGCTAGCGAATGAAATTAATAAATTAAGTAAGATGGCGTAGACCTATTTTCTAATATATTAATAGCAAAGTTGGTTAAATTTTACACTAATTCATTCTTTGTTACTCTGTCCTCGTTTATTTGTTATTTTTTATTGTTTTTTTTTTCATCCCTCGAGGCTCATCAATAACATTTTCGTATTCACATTGTAATCGAGTTGTTATTATTATAGCTGTTGACTACCCAAGTCAAGTAAATATAAATAAAACCATATAATAGCTCGTGTCTTGCAAAAGTATAACGGTCTAATTGTAAATTTTGTATATTAAAATTACATTAGTCTATTGATAAATTAGTTCTGGCGTCGTACCCCAGACAGCTGAGATTGGATGCTTATTGAATTAAGATACTAAGTGCGTCTCTGTCAGACAGTCTAAGAGGGATTTATTTTGTGTTCTATATCTGTAATCAGGATTAAAAGGAAATAATATTACCAAACTATTATAAAAATAAAAGAATTATACAAAAATACCCAGGTTAATGAAAACATCTGATGTGTGGATAAAATTTATGAGAAACCCGTCGATACGTAAATAATTGACAAACTTGAACCCATCAGTGGGATGTTTGTGGAGTTGTAGGTCATTCGCCGTGCTATTCCGACACAATAGATATAACTATGATATTTACATAATTATATCGAAAGATGCGACACGGCTAAACATTTGTCTCCCACATAACTAACCAGTTCCATAAAAAGAAAATAAGCAACTAGCCTTCTTACCGTGTGTTTGTTATGTTATCACATTTGTTATAACGTCGTTCAAACTTTGATTTGACAGTATAATTGACAGTCGAAAATAAAGGGAAGGAAAAACAGGTAACTATCAGACCTACATTTCACTGCGCAATTAGCTAGATGACACAAGTTACAATCAATATTATACTAACATTATTTATGTAAAAAAACAGGCGTCAAAATACTATCTTATCAGCTTTTAAAATATCATAATAGAAATGATAATTAGTATTTAAACAATAATGCGCTATTTGACTTCCTTGTACTTGTACAAAATTATTATAGAGGGTATAGGTAAGGAGTACTATCCCGTTGGAAAAGTGTCCGTCAAAACACGAATTATAAGGGCGGCGCTGCGGTAGCATAGGTTAAAGTCTAAAGAAAGCGCCAAAAGTAATTAGAGCGAGATAGAGAAATGAACAGAGACCGAAAGATTTTCGCTTTGTTTTTTAAAATTAAAAATTCACAATAATTAAATCACTCTACACGTTTTCTCACAGCATTATATTTACTAAATTATTTTAGACTACGTAAATAGCTGAGGTTTTCTATTTTGGCATTTTATTCATTTTACGGCACTCCAACAATTTTTAATTCGCATCCGTCTTTCGTACACCGCGGAGCGGTAGGTTTTTGAAGCTCTATTTTCAGCACTGGACACTTTTTTAACTTCCCCTCCGTATAAGATGAACTCCTTATCGCTCTCTACCTTCCATAGAAATTATGACGACATAATTTTGTATATTAGTACCAAAATTTATCAGGACGTGACATTTTGTAAGATGACAAAATGTGTGTCAATTGAATTGACTGTCATCTACCCTATTGTCATTCGAAATATTTTTCTTCCACGATTTGATATTCAGATGTAAGTAAACTAGCTTCTGCCCGCGACTTCGTCCGCGTGGAATAGTTACTTTGGGCTAAGGCTAACTTCTGTCACATATGATTTTTGCGAAATTTTAACCGTTTACGCAGCGCACGCAGCGGAAGCTCTGAAAAGGAAACAAAACCCGATTTTAAAACATTCTTCATTGGTGCTCCGCTCCTATTGGTCTTAGCGTAATGATATATAGCCTATAGCCTTCCTTGATAAATGGGGTATCTAACACTGAAAGAATTTTTCAAATCAGACTAGTAGTTCCTGAGATTAGCGCGTTCAAGCAAGCAAGCAAACAAACAAACAAACTCTTCAGCTTTATATAAGTATACCTATATTAGTATAGATATTAGAGAACAAAGCATATTAACACCATTCATACACTTTATGGCCGTACCAATAGCACTGAAAGCCTATGTGAGCTTTTTATTCAATGCGTAGCATAAAACAGACATTTTGTACATTAAAAAAAAACTGCGAATTGCACGGGAAAGCATTATTAAATGACATAAGGGCAGCAATGGAAGCACTCAACGTTAACGCGTTGAGGCAAACTCAATAACTTTAGGGTTTGTTCTCACTCACTTGATTTTAAAAGTGTTAAATTTAAATGTTTGTTAGTATTATAGTAGAGTGTTAGTAAATACCATTGCTCAGTAAAAAAGATGTAAAGGTTCTAAATCCTACCTCACTAGATAACGCCTCATCTATAGTTTTGTGACGTTTAATTATTAAAAAAATAAATAAAGTAAAGTCCATTTTTCCCTTCATCAGATTAAAGTTAGCATCGTACTAAGTTGTAATCTGATTGAATATAAAAGTGAAATAATTGAGCTCTTGTTAAATATCCATAAAATTGTCATCTTTAATTTATTTATTTATTGTATTTTATTTTTGTATAATAATTACCTGGTGATTTAAAAATCAGCCTTAAAATAGTCAAAAATCTCATTTAATTCTTTATGTAAGTGTGGTCTGGGCGAAGGTTCCATAGAACATATCTTTTTCCATTGCCGTAAAATTTCTACTCCTCTTTATGATATTCTTCCTATTAATTGCCCTCGTCCTATTAATCGTAGTGTACTTTTAACTTTATCGCATAAATCATTTGTATATATTCTTTGTAAATTCTTGACTGTGAATAAAATTATCTTATAATAGATTGCATAGTGTATATATATATTATACTTAGATTGGTTTGAGTTAGTTATTATTTAGTTTTGTCCTTTGCTCTTATGGTTTATTGTAAATATTATGTTTATTGTAGTGTATTAGATTGGCAGAATTTTCTTTTTCTTTTTAAATTACCGGCCAAAATTCCTTTTTATATCACCTGGCTTTTCTATGTACTCGACATTGGCAAAATCAATGCATAAATGGCATTGCAGCCATCACCTTAAAAAAAAAAGAAATCTCATTCATTTGTTGTCAGAGTTGGTATAAAAATGTTTTAAATAATAAAATGTCGAAAAGTGAGAAGCTGTAGCAACCTCCATGTATATTAGGTTTAATGACTTTCAGAGATATATTTGTATGCATCCTACTTCGAGTATTCTTCTTTTATACTAATACTTATTATATTAAGAGTCAAATTAAAAAAAATTTTTGTGTGTGTGCAGTTCACACGCAGTAGAAGTGAAACTTTAGAGAATATACTCACAGATAATTCTTCTCTAACTTTTATTGATATTTTTACGAGTGCGGGACTCGAATTAATTAAAAATATCGTTGGAATTACTATAGAATTTATTAGAACTATACAAACACGTATAACACAGGTACAAATATAACTGAACACAATCAGTTCAAACGTAATGCGGGATTCAATAACACGCGCAAAGTCCGTCACTACATAAGTTATCGAATGTACACAACTCTCGCCTTGATCGTGGTTCTCGCTAGACTGACTATCTCTCCATTGGGCCATCGCTTTATAGCGCACCGATGCTATATGTCTACCGGGCAAGCGTCGACGCAATATCCCAGAAAACGTAATACGCACACCTGCCTAATGATGCCTGCGAACGGCCATGAACGAGTACAATACACAATAGGCTGTTTTCTAATTACAAATTTGAAACACAAAGTAAACAAAAGAAGTCAGTCATAAATAGTTTCAATGTTATTATCTCAAACGCCGCGGCAGGTAATAAAAGTGCTTTGTCTACAGGTATGCAGGTGGCCCAACTTGTAACAAGATAAATATAATTCCTTCAACCTACATCCGTCAGTCAACATATTATATTTCAAAATAAACTTCTTAAGTATCACTTTCAATTTCTCATTGTTTTAGTCTAAAAATATTATTATCTTTTTTATTTCGCTTCAAATTGGACCTATGTTTAATCATCGGTCTTATTGACTCTCTAATCTGTGCTGCACAATGTAAATCTCATATCTTATTCTCTCGCCAGCTTAGTCCTATAGATTTATGTGTTCATCTCTTTTTAGTGTCGATTTTTCGTTTCATCGAGTTTCAAATCACAACGGTTCTAAAGAAGTTTCAATTCAAAAAATCGTCTTAGTACTTGGTTCTTATATTCAAATTCAAATTCTAAAGTTTTTATTGAAAATAAGTCCCACTGGAGAACACTTTTTGAAGGTCATAAATATAGGTTGTTGCTGTTAAGGAGAAGAAGCGGCAAGAAACTTCCCAGCAACACGTCAAGTTAAAAATTGATTTTCTTTATATTTCTTATTCTATTTATATCTCAAGTTCTTTTTTTATAACATTGTTAGTTTCAGCAGATGGTTTATTATTAGACTTAAAATTATTATATAATAATATTATGAGACGATACCCTAGCCGAAATGCGAGTCAACCCTAAGCTACTCTAGAAATAGACTTAATTTTTTCAACCGTATATCTTTAAGATAAAGTTCATTATCATTATTGTTGTAATGCTTAAAAAGTAAACTATACGTGTGAGTGTATATTTAATGAAATAAATAAACGTGTCTAATGGATAGTTTTAGTCGCAGACTGCTCTGATTCAGGTAAGTACGTGACGGGAATTTAAGGGGCGCTTTTAGTAGATACTTCGTATGTTGACAGAAAGAATTCTCTTTAAGATTTTGATAGTACACCGCCTTTTTATGTACTAATTTGTTTTATTCAAACGTTTAAAATGTATATGAAACGATTTTATATAAAACTAGAATATTCCCGCGACTTCGTTCACGCTTGATTTAAATTCCCGGGACACAAAGAAGAGAATGTAAGGTATCTGTAATGGATATAACGTTCAATGGTGCAAAGGAGAAAATTAAACAAGGTTTTTAAGGGCTTGAAAGTTAGCCGTTGATGTTCTGAGAGTAGCCAATGCAGGGCACGTATATCAGGGTTGGTGGACGCCGGCAACTAACTCGGGTCGATCCCGAATAAAGTTCGTGCATTCGCTTACACTCTAGGCAATCAATTTGCTATTATTTATTGCTTTAAAAGACTAAATACTTAATATTTTATATGTTTATATACTATTTATTATAATATTTAACAAAATAAAATTACATATAATCGAATACAATGCAAGAAAACTTAACTTATTCGTTTTGTATTCTACTCATAGTCCCTCAAGACTATAAGTAGAATACTGAGACCAGATCACCGTCTTCTATGGGTAAGGTGCCCAGAAGGCTGGCTACGTTTCCTCGCTGGATCGTCATACTGATCCGTTGGCCGAGGTAAGCACCAGCCCTCTGATATGTTTATATTATTTATTAACATAATTATAGACCTATATTATATTCATTATATATAGGAAGCACCGAGCGGACCGTTCATCCAACGGATTCTATCGTCAACACTATCGTATTAGTGAAAACTGTGTCGGAATAAGCTGATTTTTACTCATCGGAACAACTACAATCAACTAAAAAAATATCACACATTTTATTGTTAACGCTCAAGTACGCAACGGTTCCCTAGAACATTAATTCCGCGTTAAGCGATGATCTGGAGGGAACTTCCCGCCACGGCTTCCCCTTGCGTTATGATATGGGGTTTTTTAAGAAAGGCATTATAAAATTTCTTCGAGGTCGGCAACGCGTTGGCGACACCCCTGGTGTTGCAAACGTCCATAAGCGACGGTAACCACTTTCCATCAGGTCTGCCTGTTTGCCTACTTCAGACAAAAAAAAAATATTACATTAAAGCTATCGCGTTCTTTTTTTAATCTGGCCATTTTAAATCATGCCACGAAAAATTCCCCAGGGATTCCCAGGATAAACAGTAGCGTAAAGTTTAAGGCTAAGAATTAGCTGTCGATCAGCGAAAACCGCATCAAAATCGACTTAGTATTTTTTAACAGACAAGAAATAAAAAAAATGCATCATTTATATACTCTATTCCAGTTGTTTCCTTTTTTAACAGCTTTAATGTACAGTCACGGCATGTTTAGAATTATATAATATTATAGATAGATAGATAACACTTTATTGTACACCATTACAGAAAACAGAAAATCTTATAGCCTTATTTTTAGGCTATAAGTTTTTCTAAATGTGCACAATGGGCGGTCTTATCGCTAAGAAGCGATCTCTTCCAGACAACCCGTAATTATAGATTGTATTTGTTAATATTGTTTGCTAATGTTTACAACTTCAGATAGGAATCATTTTAGCGTAGGCTTGAGTGCAGGACCTTGTAACTACATTTTTTGGTGATGTAATTTGTAACAATTTTGAGGAAAAAAATAACGTCACCAAGAATGTACTTACAAAGTCCTGCACTGCGAACTGCGAAATGAAAGCCAATAAACTATGAAGTTGTAAAAACCTTAAATTTGGTATTCTAAACGTTGTCTCAAAAATTTCATAAAGTCTCGTGTCTGCCGTCTTGAGACGTTCAAGGTCAAAGGTCCCAAATACAATTTTATGCAAATATCTTGCTTTGTACATTAAAAGATATTCGCATGTATTATAAAAGTTGTAAAGCATAAAATACTCTACAAGTTTTTTCTTAAACAGTTTTCTATTCGTTCAGCCGTCTTTCAGATACAGCGCGAAGAGTGCGCAGCGCTCAGCCACCTTGGCGTATCAAGGTCAACCGTGAATCTAGGCATATTCATAAAGTTTTATGTTCATATAAGTTTGCGTTTCACCGCTGTTTCACTTAATTTTGAATGATGACGCAATCTAGGATGGAGCATGCTTACCTAGATGATACCTATTGACTTGTAACTTGAAGACCCTAGATTGTATTTTTCAGGAAAAATAGACTCCGGTAAATTATTCCATACTTCGGAAGTGTGCACCAGAATTGGTGTACTGAAGCGCTTGGTCCTGCCTGGCGGTGTTTCCACCATATAACGATGACGTATACCGTTAATTATTGCGTTGATGTGCAGGTCTCATCACGATGTTTTTAAAGTTCACATTGCAATTGTAGGTCAGAAAACGCCTAAGGCTTTTTAACCGAGATTCGAAACTGCGTCATTTGAAACACGAATATGAGGCACAAGAGCTTTAACCATTAAGTTTCTTTTCCTCCATGCAGAAACACAGAAAGAATACAATTTCCTGCTGCCGGGCGGCCTGTCGTAAGAGGCGACAAAACAACCCACAGCCAGGTGTGGTATTTGCCCATCTGGATGGCTACTACGCCTGGTCTAGAGTATACCGCCATAAAAACCTTTAGTTGTGTTCCGGCATTAGTGGCCAGGTTCCAGTCTCCTTTTAAGAGAGCGCATTGATAGCACTTTTGATGTGACAAATGTCCACAAGCGACGGTAACCGCTTTCCATTAGGTAGACCGTCTGCCTTTTGCTGCATTCATGTAATAAAAAAAAAACTACCACGACAATTTTCCTTATATTGTTCATAAATTTTTCAAATAAAATACGGCGTTCAAGAAAGGCATGCAGTAACTCGCGTTGCACACTAAAATGCAGGTCTCACGTCTTATTCCTCTATGCGCTTAATTTCGACTGCAACAATTCTTCTTTTGAAACATTTCCTCGAGCAGTGTGTCGTGAACGTATAAAAAGAATTAGAGCTTGCAGATTTATATCGTACGTGGCCGCTTAAGCCAGGATATGCATTTTAATGACACTGCACAGTGTGGCACATATTTTTCTATGCATTTATAAGAAGTGTGGTAGAGATTAAAGTAGCTAAGGAGATTCGAGGAGCATACACTTATAGAAGTTATAAATTATAGTTAGTAAATCTGCATTTATTATTATTATCGGATTCAAAGTTATGTTTTTGTTGCTGGAATACGGAAATAGGCTAATTGGCTATATGGGCATATGATGGAAAGTGGTTACATTGTATAAAACAACGGCGATTTCTGCGTCTGTCTGTATATCCGCTAACTCCTCCTAAACCAGGCAACGAAATTTTAAGGGGTTTTCACCATCAATAAGAAAATATTTCACCACTGGAAGTTTGTATATATAAAAAAACCTAATTATGTTTTTATGTAAGTAAAAAAAAGCTATTTCCTAGGGTTCGACGTAATAAAACTCTAGTAATAATAATAATCTCGGACCTTTCTAGTTTATGAGAACAATATTATTATATATACAGATACGGATATATTACAGGTTTCATGCATCGATAATCTCGTTGTTACGACATTTTCCTTCGCCGCTAGGTTTGGTAACTAACTGCATGCGCGGTGAAAGTCCCCGGCCAGGAATCGAACCCACTATTGGATTAAGCTATGTGTGTTTTAATCACTAAGCCATATTAGCTTTAACATTATTACTTTTTACAACATATATAATGCGCGTTATGCTAAACATTAATTATTTTCTGAAAATTAAAATAGGGAAGGTGAGGTAGGGGGGGGTACCTACCTAACAGAACTATCCGTGCAGGAACGGAGAAAGAATACAATTTCCTGCGGCCGGGCGGCCTGTCTTAAGAAGCGACTTAACAACCCACAGCCAGGTGGTAGGGCATTTGCCCGACTGTATGGCTACCGCCCCTGGTCTAAAGTATGTCGCCATAACAACCTTGAGTTGTGTTCCGGCGTGACCTGGTTCCAGTCTCCCTTAAGAGAGCAGCAGCGCATTTGTAACAACTTTGGTGTTGCAAATGTCCATAGGCGATGGTAACCGCTATCTATCAAGTGGGCCGTCTGCCTGTCTGCTGATCTCCTGCAATAAAAAAATAAAAAAAGAACGTCGCAGTGATCTTAATTTTGCACAAACGTGCAAAGTTGTTGTTAAGGACACCCTCCTTTGTATTTATATCCTTTTTTATGGATGTATAGGTTTCGTTTGACGACTATCTCGCCTGATGCGAAGTGATGACGTGTCTGGGATGGAGCACGCTTGTCTAGAAGATACCTACCTATTCACTCGTGACTTGAAGACTTCTAGATTGTATTTGTCTGGGAAAATCAAACTTCGGCAAATTATTCCACTCTTCGACAGTGTAACTTAGTAATGTTTTTAGGTTTTAAGAACACTTTTAGGCTGCTAAGTTGCAGTGATCAACAACGTGAAAAATAATCTCCAGTAAAGTGAATTACGTATTACAGAACGATTTCTTTCTAGTTTTCTTTTTCACCTATAAAACTACAGTCCGCTAAGCCGTTTTCAGTTATGACGTCATAAGTATAACGCGTCAAATGGGGTATTAATAATACCGGCCCATAAAAAATAGAAAGTGGTCTGTACTTTTGACCAGACCCATATATTCTTTTGTATTTCGATGCGCTGAATCCGAATCTGGGATCAGTTTGTTCCATTCACCCTCAAATTTTTGACCAAACTGACCCCAGATTCAGTTTTTGGTCCATAAACCCTCAAACGGTCAAAAGTACAGATCATTTTTTTATTTTTTGTAGGCCAGTGTAATTAAAAAATGTAATTAAAATTAAAAACGCATCCATAGTGTTACTCTACATTTATGCCGCTCCTCCACGCGGCCGTAATGCTTTTTCGTGACAGAAAAATCCTAAGACCCCCATTTATATAGAAGTTTCACTTTAAAAGTAATTAAATACATTGTTATCATATTTTATAAAACAATAGTGTGGTATGTTGGCTCCCGCTATTATATAATATATACATAGTTTAGAATATATTGTAACTTGTGTCTACTTGTTTATTGGAGTTGTAGTAAAACAGAACACAATGAAACTAGCATCGTAGTTACATTCAAATCGTAACAACCCATAAACGTCCCACTGCTGGGCCTCCCATTAGTAGGGGAAGGGACCGTATACCCCGCCACGCTTGTCCATGGCGGATTGCCCGATTTGAAACATTGGTCATCTCGATATGCAAGTTTCATCCCGATGTTATCCTTCACCGTTAAGCATTTGCTTATGGTAACAATATGAACATTCATATGTCATAATATTTTCTAAGTTTTCGCGACTTGTATACATAATAAAACTACGTTTTAACGGCTTTAAGCGCGGTAATTTTATTTGATTTCAAATTAGATTAGGCTCCCATAGAGTAAATAATAACTATAAACAAAATTAAAATTAAATAATTAAAATTAACAAGTTGGCGGTAGGCTAAATAAAACTTTAACAATACTCGGTGACACTTGACATCTTTGTCAAGTGTCAAGGAGTATTGTTGAAAAACCAAAATCAAATAAAATTTCCGCGCTTAAAACGGTTAAAACGTAGTTTTATTATTCATATGTCAGTCAAAATTATCTAAGTGCTACATGCTTTTAGATCAGGATTCGAACTCACACCCTTTGAGTTTGGGACATGAGTACATTTTTTTTTTTTTTTTTTATATTGAATAATTTACATTAACCACTAAGCCACCACGGTTACATGTAACTACTACATATAAACAAACCACCTCACTGCCGAGTTTATATAAGGGATTAAAAAATCTCTGCCACCCCCAACGGCGGAGTATGAAGCGATATAAAACCGTGGATGAACCATGCACCCCCGTCCAGCAGCGAAGTTTCCACCAAACATTTTCAATAACGATGTTATCGCCACCGTAAAAGGTGTTTTACTGCATTTGGTTATAAAAATACGCCATTATTTTATTCTTTATGCCATCATAAAGTTTATAATAAACGACCGCCAGTAAAGTCTGTAGTAAAATTTTTCATATTGCGTGCTGGCAACCCTATGGAGGTGATGAAAAAATCATAGTAAAATGAAATTTAATATAAAATCGTATGAAACAAACCTTAATGTAAACATTTTTTATCAAATATTAAACGACCATTTTGATTTTTTTTAGGACTTTCCACTCCATTTAATGGTGGGTCAACAATTATTATGACTTTGAACGCGAATATCTTTCCACCTATTATTTGAATAAAAAAGTCATCAAGAAATATCCTTATAATCCTTGAACACTTGTTTAGCAATTTTCACATGACTATTGCATTTTCACATCATTGTGTAGCGGCTGAGTAAGAAAGAGAGTTGGTCTGAAAGAGAGTGTCGGGGTGAAGGTAAGGAAAGGAATGCTCCGGTGGTTCGGGCATGTGGAAAGAATGCATGATGAAAGAATGACTAAACAGATATACAATGCAAAAGTGGATAGATGCAGAAGTCGTGGAAGGCCACGACACACCTTCCATGATCAAATTGATCGTGTACTAGCCGAAGGTGATGTCAGGAGCCTTAAGAACAGACGAGCGTACATGACAAGAGTTATGAATGTCAAAGAAGCAAGTGAGGTATGTAAGAATAAGCCTAAATGGCGCTCTGTTGTTCGTGCCTACCCCGAAAGGGAACTGGCGTGAAGTTATGTATGTATGTATGTGTAGCGGCGTATAAAACCGTTCTGCCGAATTTTATCCATGCCTATAGATATGAGAAAAGTGGCTGTGGTCTACTTAACACCTCTTATAATGAATAATAATAATATCAGCCTATAATTGTCCCACTGCTGTGCTCGGGCCTCCCATTCTAGGGGGAACGGACAGTATACCTGCCACGTTTGTCCAAGGCTGCTTGGCAGGTTTTGACACATCGGTTATCTCGATGTGCAGGTTGCATCACGAAGTTTTTCTTCACCGTTGTTAGCACGTGGTAATTGTAACAATATGCGCATTAGGTGAGAAAACTGACTAAGTGGTGCATTCGTTCCGGCCAGGATCGAATCGGTGCCCTTTGACTTTGGGACGCGTGCGCTAGCCATTACGCTACCACGACTTATAACGAGTGTTATCCATAATTATGTCTACACTAATATAATAAAAAGCAACGATTTGTATATTTGTAACGAATAAACTCAAAAAGTATTGAACCTATTTCAAAAATTCTTTTACTATAAAGAATGCTACATTAATATAGGCTATAATTATTACTAGAAAAAACTAGGGACTCTGACTAAAACTTCAATAATGTAACCGAAGGTGTAAAAAATTGGTGTTTGAGTGGGTTCGGCGATGATTTAAATTCACAACTAGACCCGGTAGGTGGCGCAGGAGTCGGGTTCTAAATTTTTATTTTTTCAGGGCAGTTCAACGTCTCGCGAAATCGCTAGTACTCAATATTTTCTGAGAGATACGACATACAAAGACAAACTCACGAACGATTTTTATAGCTTTAGAAAAAAGAATGAAACACGTTGTACGTGTCTATAATATTCCAGAGTTGTTCTCGATTTCCCTGGGATCCATTCATCAGATTCTGAATTGGTGGTAAGGGGTGATCAACCTCTTTGGAATCAAGAAATATTTGAAAATCGGTCCACAACTGATGGAGAAATCGCGTAACAAAAATACAAAAAAAATTATTTAATATTTAATGACAGTTAACTCAAATTTGATACCACCACCAACGTGATCAGAAGGCTGGATCGTATTTCGCGCAACGAATCGGCATTGCCATACAGTGTGACAATGCAGCCAGTCTTCTGGGTACGCTGCTTTTTTGCAGCGATTTGTTACATACTTTATATTCATTTATTATAATTTAGTGCATTTTTAAGTATTTTTTTCTTTCGTTGTATAACAATAGAATGTATTTAGTTATGATGTTAATTTTGAAAAACATACAATTGAAGTGACAACCTCCTCCTTTTTGAAGTTGGTTAAAAATATCATAGTATCTATTCTTGAAAAACCAAGTAATATTAAAACAGCAGTCACCTTTTTCCATATGTGCCTAATCTTGAGCAAACGTTCATAAAAGGTTTACATGTCTCCCGCTTTGCGTGATGAAATATTCATCGAAGAGTAATCTTCTATTCGTTGGAGCGTTTTGAGACTGACGTAAAGATTTTAATTTGATTTCTTTGCTTTTCTTATTTCCAAATCTTAACGTAAGATTTTGATTCAGATTCAGAATTCGTGAAAATATAATCTCTTAAAGCAGTGGTTCCCAAACTTATTTTGTATACTGCCCACTTTGAGAATAAATTCTTTTTTAGCGCCCCCATTTTTACACCTACTTAAAAACCACTATAACGTCAAATTAAATTAATTGATTATTATGAGCTATATTAGCGGAGATTAAACATTAATTCTAAACGAGACTTTTACTATAGCCCGCAAGAGTTAACTTGAGACCTAAGCGCAGTAGGTAGTACTCAACGACGCTGAGGTCTCAAGTTAAATCTTACGGGCTACACCTGCCAATGAGAATGATTATTGACACGCAACTTCATAGTATTCAGTCAGAGTATCTTTTATTCAAAATAAAACAAACATAATCGATTCTTATATAAAAACTAATGTGAAGGATGAATCTGATGCTGTATTGCCTCTACACAATGCCCCCATTTTTTTCTGGGTCTCTTACCGCCCCCCTTTAGGCCTGCAGCGCCCACAAGGGGGCGTTAACGCCCACTTTGGGAAATGATGTCTTAAAGCCTTAAATCCAAAGGTTTGACGTAGTTTCAGATTAAACACACGTGAATGTTTTGTTTACGCTTAAAACAAAAGTGAAAGAGAGTATTTATAAGATGTACAATTTATGTATGATACACGAGAATGTTGCCGACAAATTGCTCTGTAATTTGGCATAGAAAACTTTGTTAAAATATTGTTATTGTATCGAGAAAAACAAAGAATACTATTCAATAAATAACAATTATTGTTCATAATAAAACTACGTTTTAACGGTTTTAAGCAAAATTAACACTAAATAATTTAAAAAAACAAGTCGGCGGTAGGCTAGATAAAACTTTAACAATACTCATTGACACTTGACATGTTTGTCTTCCGTGATCATAGCTAGTGAAAAGTAGCCGAAACCTCGGAATAATAAAAATCAAATAAAATACCGCGCTTAAATCCGTATAAAACGTAGTTTTATTATGTGCTCTAGTCGTGAAAACTTAAGAAAACTATTGTTCATAAAGGATCCGCTAGTCATTTTTAAAGCCTCTTTTTGTTATAGTTATTGTCTCTAATCCTCATTAGACTATCATTTGCATTAGTTAAGTAGATAGCGGCGTGTTAAGTCTTTGTTATAGTTTGGGCAATAATTTTCCATTTAAGTAATAAGTTGTCAATTAAGACGCCCACACAAACATTGATAAGGACTTATTCGCAAGTTAACTAACTACTTACCTAAGGGCCGAATTCTCTATCAACAGATAAAAATGATTCTATAGAATAAAACAACACAAATTAAAAATGACAGTTGCACGAATAAAACAGTTGAATTGTTCCACTTTTGAATTTAGTCAGATTATAATTTATGTCAATGATAGCTTTTATCTGATGATTGAAAAATCAGCCCTGATTCAAATGTAAATCAGACAAAAGAATAGTTTCGCAAGGTAGATTTAAGACTTAGAAATACTTTTTAAAACGGGAGCTTGCCATTACTGTCAATAGCGTCATCCCGGCTGACCATTTGTCACGGGTGGTGGGACCACGCCCCAACCGTGTCCCCCCTTATGACGACTGAACTAGATTGTGCCGGTTATAACTGGATTGTGAGGAACAATGTTGGAGAAATCCGAGATATATTAAACTTGGTTTCACTCGAGGTTCGAGCGTTTATTAGTGGATCCTCGCATACTTATTTTCAACGAGTGTAAAAGTCTAAAGTTCTTTTAAAAAATTAAGGAAAACATTAAAGTGGAGTCCACAGACAATGAAGGGTTGAATGAATGAATATGATTTATTGAATTGAAATTTTACAATACAATAGGTGGTCTTATCGCTATTAGCGATTTCTTCCACACTACCTTTGGATGGACAAGAAATTTATAGAACAGTGTTATATTGCATTATTCTCACTTTACCGAATCAGTATCTTGTAATAAATAAATATATATATACACGATATAACATTCATACATTAATAAAATATAATGACGCCGTCTAACCATTTAATCTTTAGAAGTTTTTCAGTGTTACATAGGGCGCTTGTCACTCCCAATATCCTTCATCCGCGATAAAGATTAATTATAATTTGCACAAAACATTTTTCATATAGCACAAGAATATTCCACGCAGCATTCCAAGTCCATACATTACCCCGGGAAGCTGTGAAGTGGGGTTGGAAATGCCACTCGGTGACCCACTTTTCCACTAATTCATTCCGTCGAGGGTTCCCACTTCTCACCGTAACATTGTTAACATATGAAGCGTTTTAAGCCGCGTCATTATGCATCATGCTGTGTAAAATTCTACTGCGTCGTTTTAATTTTCTTTTATGGTGACAGCCGTTGCAATTTTTGGTAGAAGGATGCTAATTAATCATTTTTATCCGTTACGCCAAATATGGTGTAAACTAGCAATGTGCGATAATGAGAGATTCAAATAGTTTTTTTTATTCATCTCGATTACTCATTTCACTCGCAATTTATGGTTTTGAGTCCGAATCGGTTATCGTAATTAACGGAAGCACCCATGAGACTATGGAGTCCAATAGTTGATTCCAAACAATCGGAAAACATTTCGATTCAGTTCAGTTAAGGAGCGAGTCGACTTTGACTCGATTGTAGATAATGTTATAGCAGACTAGCTGACCCATGCCCACTTCGCTGAGTGTCATTAAAAAATACACATGCACCCACGCACACACGCATGCACGCATATCAAGGTTTAATTATACTTTGTACCTTTTAATTAATTCATATACGCAGAAAGCACTCGCAGTGCTTGGTACAAGGATATGCACAAATCTTGCGTGGAACGTTATTGCTGTAACATATTTGACAGGCGTTCCCGTGCCCACTTCGCTGGGTGTAAAATATTTTTAATTTTTTGATTTATTAATCACAATCAAATATAGCCTGTCACTTGAGAATAATGTAGCTTTCTACTGGTGAAAGAATTTTCAAAATCGGATCAGTAGTACAGGAGATTACCCCGAACATCCAAACTCACAAACATAACCTCTTTATAAAATAGTATATAGATAGTGATTCTTTTGATTGTATTTAGTCTCAGAATCATGCATCGCTAGTATGAATATTATATATCGTATGTATAACTATGAAACTTTTTAATCCGCGACGTTATGCATTATGCTGTATAAAATTCTACTGCGTCGTTTTAATGTTCTTTTATGATGACAACCGTTGAAGTTTTTAGCAGGAGGATGGTTAATAATTAGTCATGCCTGTTAAGCCAAATATGGTGTAGATTGGCGATGTGCGATGACGAGAGATCCGAATAAGAAGGACAAAATAAATAAATAATTTGACATTTAATCTATCTTGTTACGTGTATATCAATTACCGTAAATTATTTTCTTTATGTGTAGGTATGTCGTGAATAATAAAAAGTTTTTTTTTCTATAATTGAGCTTGGCGTGCTAAACCGGTCCAAGCAATACGTTACCTTGCGGCAGACTTGCGCTCTACAAAGCGCAAGTAGGTGTGTTCATGGAGTACTGCTCACACCTATGGGCCGGGGCACTTGCTTACTTGACTAATCCCCTCCACTCCATCAAGCATCGCGCCGTTCATATAATTGACGATCTCATACTAACAGATGCTTTAGAATCGCTTAGTCTAAGGAGAGACTGCGCCTGCGTGTTTTACGCTCTGTGAAATGGGGAGTGTTCCGAGGAAGTATTTGATCTGGTGCCAACATCACATTTTTACCACCACACCGTTTGTCATCGGCAGGATGTTCACCCTCATTTCCTTGAACTATCACGTTTAACTACGCAACGGTTCTATAGAACGTTTATTCCGCGTACAAGATGGAGGGAACCTCCCGCCGCGGTTTTCCTTTTTTTTCTACGACATGGGGTCATTTAAGGCTTGTAGCAACGCCAACATTGTTGAGGATTTTTCGGCACTGATTTTTCGGGCAATGGAGGGTATCCCATAGGACGCGGTCATTTTTCAGATGCATTATTATTTTATTGTGAATTAAATAATGTAGTATTTAGAAAAATAAACCAAATTATTTATATTTCTTTTGTAAACCTTTAGATATTATTATTATCCTGTTTTGATAAAAATTGAGGGAGTAAAATGGTTTCATGTCAATAATTTGGTGAAGATTAGTTGATTTTTTTTTCTTAATTTACAATAACTTTAGAAAACTATATCCGTGCAGGAACGGAGAAAGAATACGATTTCCTGCGGCCTGGCGGCCTCTCGTAAGAGGCGACTAAACAACCTACAGCCAGGTGGTAGGGTATTTGCTCGACTGGATGGCGACCACCCCTGGTCTAGAGTATGCCACCATAACAACCTTGAGTTATGTTCCGGAATTAGTGACCAGGTTCCAGTCTCCCTTAAGAGAGCAGCAGCGCCTTTGTAGCACCTTCAGTGTTACAAATGTCCATAGGCGATAGTAACCGCTTTCCATCAAGTGAGCCGTCTGCCTGTGTGCTGAACTCCTGCAATAAAAAAAAATCACGTTATGTCTCATATCATGAAGATTTATGATAATTTTTTTTTTGATAAGTTATTGATATGTACATTGTACATACCAACGAAAATTTGTTTCATTTGCACCCCACTTTCGACCTTTTGCGGTAACAAGAGTGTTCAGAAGGACGTTATAAAAAAATCCAGACCGGTAACGCCGTGGCAATGCCTCTGGTTTAGTAAACGTGATCACTTTCCATCATGTGGGCGGGCCGTCTGCCTGTTTGCTAGCTTGTGGCAATAAAAAAAATGAAATTCTGATTATGACTTCAAACTAAATGCTAACATTTAAATCAAAATGCACTTTAACCAGGCCTAATCGTAAATGAGCGTTTTAATCGTTTTTGTATTTGAGTCTGTCTGATAGTCCGTCTCGAACTTTGAAACAGCTAAGTGGATTTCAATGATAATTTTAGGAACGCCCAAGCGACATGCGACATGTCGGGCACAGCTAGTTTATATAATAAACGTAAGTTATAGTTATGTACTTATACTAAAAAAAAGCACTTACATTATTCAAAGTTATTGTTACATACTTTGTGTAAGAGTTTACTTTTATAGTCAATATAACTGTAACTCAGATAACACAGATACGTAACAAGTTTTCGTAGTTTTAGTGCCTCTGCGGCACTGTAGAGTAAGAAAATATGATATTACGAAGAAAATTCCAATACCATATTGTAAAATTCCAATTTTTCTTTAACATATATTCTCAAGATATTGTAGGGTACCGATAAGAGCATTCCGGTACGATGCAAGCCATAAGCAGAAGCGATTTAATCTATATATACTAATATTATAAAAAGGTGAAGTTTGTTGAGTTCGAGTTGTTTTGTAGAAACTAATCGCTTGAATTACTGAACCAATTTTGAAAGCTACATTATTCCTAAGTGACATAGGCTATATTTGATTGTGATTAATAATATTTTTTAATACAATAAATTCTGAAAAAAAAAAGGGCTGATGCGCTTAGTTATCGGCGTGCATTAATTAATCGGTTTCAAACTAAAAATGTTTCTCGCCCAGCGAAGTGAGCACGGGTCAGCTTGTGTTTATTAGATGTTTAGCAGAAGATAGACTGATGGGTCCGTAAAGTGACAAATGTATACCACCGGTATACACTCTTGAATGTTAATCTTTGTGAGTTTCAAGTCCATATTTCCAAGCAACTGCATAGGATAAAAAAAGGTGGTATGTTCGGAGGCCAAGACACGTTTTAGATAGCTAAGCCAACGGAGTTAGTTTTTTTAATGCCAAAAACTGGCAAACAGGCAGATGGCCCACCTGATGGAAAGTGGTCACCGCCACCTATTGACGTTTGGAAGACCAGGGGTGTTGTCAACGCGTTGCGACCTCGAAGAAATTTTATAACGCCTTTTCTTAAATGACCCCATGTTTTAGCGCAGAGGGAAAACCGCGGCAGGAAGTTCCCTACAAGTATTTATTGTATGTTCTAGAGTCCTTGTGTAGTTAAGCTTGATAACTCAAGGAAATGAGGGAACGTAGCTCAAGGAAGTTAGGTATTTAGTTGACTCGAGACTTCCGCTTTTGACTTACACCACAGCTGATCTTCGATGTAAGTTACCATCGAACTCGGTTAAAACTAACTCCGAGTGCATACTTAACTTCAAGCGTCATTAGCCCTGCATACATCAGACCCTCCATGTAATGTAGGTTTTAATCGCTTAACTTTTCAGATTAAATAGTCATAAGTATTCCTACGTTAAGATTGTTACAAGCAGTTTATTATGCATCTAAACAAGGAAATGCACGGTGTTTCTAGTTGGGAAAATAGTTTGTAAAGGGTCGTTTCAATTTCAGATTTTGAATTTAACTACTTCAGACGTTCATAAATGCTGGAATTAGTTAAAACGAATAGGAATAATTTTGTATTTATGTACATAATTAGGGGTGGTTTAAATGAACAGGGTATCGATTTAAAAGTAACATTTTTCAGAAAAATGATTTTAAGTTTTCTTATCAATAGTGTTTGTATTTCTATAATTATCTTGTATAAATATAAATTAAGTTTAAACTGTATTCGTTTTTTTAAGCTGCTTTAATCGTATCTTGTAGATAATAGGTAATGTTTTTTTTTTTACTCTTTTTCGATAGGTCATGTTATTTTATAAACTTACAATTTTTATTTATGACCACTATAATTATAAAAATTTCAAATTATATTTTTTATCCGTTCTTTTTCTGGATATTTATATATTTTTAAGAAGTCGTGTTAATAGCATTTTTGTTTTCAAGACTACCGAACTTTCAAAGACAATCTTTACCAGGATAATTACTATCGACGCAGACTGACGTGCAACGTAATTACGTGACAGCCAGTGGTGAGGGGTGTGATGCCAGAGATGAACAATTAAAGCAACTAAGTTGTTGGGCAATCAATCACGCCACGAGAACAGCTCATGTCAAACATTTGATTGATCGAAATCCAAGTTGATAATTTGAAAATAGTTATCTTTTATATACCAATATTTAAAAAAAATGTCTTCTTGCACAATGAAAGATTCCGTAGTTGCGAACTACTTACTACAACATTTACTATATTTGTCATTTGAATAAAGAAACTATTCAGTTGAAAAAAACATATACCTTCTAAAGTACTCAACGAATCTTGTTCGATAAAAATGCAAGCTTTACCTAGTTTCTTTTTTAAAGTGAAACTTCTATATAAACGGGGGGTCTTAGGATTTTTCTGTCACGAAAAAGCGTTACGGTCTCGTGGAGGAGCGGCATAAATTTAGACTACACGTGGTGAGAGGTGGCATAATTTTAGAGTATACTATGGATGCGTTTTTTGGTTCCGGATCGAATTTAGTTTTTTTGTTTGATAAAATAAAATATGTTTAAATAAAAAATGCATTCATTAAAATGTACCTAACCTAACCAAATCATAATTTGCAGTAAACCTGCGAAAAATCGAAATGTGTACTGGGACACATAGTAGAAGTGAAACTTCAACGGACAAGTGGAAAAACGAATCGCAACAAAATTTTAACTTGAAGTTTTACAGGCAGGTTTTCAAATTGGACAAGTACATTAACAATCTGCCCGTAAAACTTCAAGTTAAAATTTTGTTGCGATTCGTTTTGCCACTTATCCGTTGCCATTATTCTAAAATTATGCCGCCTCTCACCACGTCTAGTCTAAATTTATGCCGCTCCTCCACGCGGCCATAACGCTTTTTCGTGACAGAAAAATCCTAAGACCCCCCGTCTGTATAGAAGTTTCACTTCAATATGCAATATCCTGTACAGTTGTATAACGGCATATGTACATGTCAAAGTTTTAACCTTCAAAACTCAGTAGTTTCTGCGTAATATAACTCTAACATAGAAGACAGACGGATAAGATAGGTTCCGTATGTTCCAAAATAGTTATGAAACCCTAATAACATGTATATGTTTATACATGTGATGTTAGGAGCCTTAAGAACAGACGAGCGTGCATGACAAGAGTTATGAATGTCAAAGAAGCAAGTGAGGTGTGTAAGAATAAGCCTAAATGGCGCTCTGTTGTTCGTGCCTACCCCGCAAGGATAAGATAGGTTCCGTATTTTCCAAAATAGTTATGAAACCCTAATAACATGTATATGTTTATATAACACCACATGGAAATTGGCGCCAGCCGTACCGCCATGTTGCTGGATAGAGACCATTCCGTTGATTGGCGGTTTTGTGTTATTTTTCTTCCACATTTTGTGCACGTTGAAGTCAAGTGACAGTTGTCTGGGTGAAATGGGTTTGGGATAGATGACAGTGGATTTAGTGAAATGGGAATAGTGTGTTTTTTGTTTGACATGTTTGTAAAGGTGGGTCCGAGCTTTATATGTAGGTATAGGATTCTATGTATATTAATATGTTTGTCAAGGGTAAATATTTACTATATCCACATACTATAATCAGAGTTGGTGCTGGTGGACTGCGACGTACTTACCACGATCGAATTGCAGATGTCCTAAAGAACGAGCAGGTGAAAAGTATCTATAATAAACGTGTATTATGAAGATGGTTTGTTTTCCGGTGCACACAGAAAGAGCTCACAGTGTCTTGAGGTCCGGCAGTTGGTATTTGCTGGGTTTGGGTCTTAATAGTTTTGGTGATCGGATCTCAAACAGGTGGTACTTGCCAACCATCTTCTCTATTAAAAATTGAATGTTTTTATTTCAATAGCCTCACGCATCATTCTAGGTATGAAACGATTCTCTTTTACGAGGATTTGTGGGTTATCGAATCTGATGTAGTGGTAGGGTTTATCCAGCATGTGTTTACTGATCGCAGACTTCGTAGACCTTGTGTGCTCCTCTGATTTTATGCTCCTCAGATTCGATAAAGAAAGAGAGAATGATCCTGTATGGTAAATTTTACCATTGATGGCACCCCCTCAATGACTCACACTATATTCGTTTGGTCAAAATATTGAGATGTTAATTTTTTATTTATTTTGTAGCTTTCCAATGCCAATAATAGTATGGCTACAAAATAAAAAATAAGTTCTGTTAATATTTGAATAAAAAGTGACAGGCCAATCACTGGGGTAAAGGGAATGCCAACAATAGTATAGTTTCCCTTACTTCAAGTATATCAGACAAGATCAGAAGGACCTTTTCTCAGGCTATACTGAGGTTATGAATTACTAATTGCTTAAAATACAATCACGCATTATCTTTCCTCTAAACGTTTTTGGCAAAAGGATTTTGTTGGTTTATCCGAATATATTCTAATTACGATAGACTCGATATTGTTTTAGAATTTGAGCTGTAGTGTATTTAATCCTTTTAGATTCCATCGCTGTTCTGACATCAGAAGGCTTGTTTAAATTTTGACTTCGCTTTGTGTAACTTTAGCCGAAATAGTTTAGACGGGATATCAAGCATACTGACTTCTGTTACACTGACTTTAATCCAAAGTGGTTTTATTTTTAAGAACGCTTCTTTTTCGAAGATATAAAAGCCTTTTGTTATACGAGACTAGCTTTTCTCCGGGACTTCCCGCCGGCCTTGCACATTATTAATGCGCGCGCAGTACTTGATCATTATTTTGCTGCGATGTTATTTTAAAACTGCGATATCTCCTAAGATATTTATTGAAATCGAATGATGTAAATGGCAATTTTGTTTTAAATTAAACACTTGTGATGAATAACGTATTTATTTGGATAAGGATTAATATCATGTTTATAATAACACCTTCGCAAATAATGCATTATTTTAGTACAGATTTGGTTAGCAAAAAAAGGTTATAGTGAGCCAACCTTAAAAGATAAACATGCTGTCGCGGACTTTTTTTATAACTTTTAAAAGGGAATAATTCTGTCACACATGATTTTTGCGAAACTTTAACCGTTTACGCAGCACACGCAGCGGAAGCTCTCAAAAGGAAAAAAAACCCGATTTTGAAACATTCTTCATTGGTGCTCCGCTCCTATTGGTCTTAGCGTGATGATATATAATAGCCTATATATAGCCTTCCTCGATAAATGAGTTATCTAACACTGAAAGAATTTTTCAAATCAGACCAGTGGTTCCTGAAATTATCGCGTTCAAGCAAACAAACTCTTCAGCTTTATATATTAGTACAGATAAGCCAAGCATTTAATGCGCTTATCTTCTCTACCAGCTTATAACACGTTTCAAAGTGGTAGTGAAAATAAATTAGGATCGTTTGCGTCCGCGGAGTCGATACATTATCCCCACTTTTTTCTTCATTCTTCTCAGGGCCGAACGCCTCCGATCCCATGGAGTCGTAAAGCCCATCAAGCCCGGTATCACTGAAACAGCCATCTGCGGCCATCCAGCTGGATCTGGCACAAACAAAAATTAATGCGCTTCTAGTAAGCCGGTATCAAATACCTAACTTTGTACTAGTTGTATTTCCCTGTCTTGTCTATACTAATATTATAAAGCTGACGAGTTTGTTTGTTTAAACGCGCTAATCTCAGGAACCGCTGGTCCGATTTGAAAAATTCTTCCAGTGTTGAATTACATACATTTATCGAGGAAGGCTATAAGCTATATTACTTTTCAAAAAAGCGTATGCGTGTACTAGCGGAGGGTGATGTCAGGAGCCTTAAGAACAGACGAGCGTGCATGACAAGAGTTATGAATGTCAAAGAAGCAAGTGAGGTGTGTAAGAATGGGCCTAAATGGCGCTCTGTTGTTCGTGCCTACCCCGCAAGGGAACTGGCGTGAAGTTATGTATGTATGTACTTTTCAAAAAACTTGGGATCCTTACTAAAAGTCAAATAATGTAACCCAAGGTGTAAAAAAATGATCCGAAAAAATCTTTACACGGCGTGCTCTGCGAAAACTATTGATTATAGAACAAAACAATGTACTACCACTTTGCAGAACATATAATTGTCTACAAAAAATATTGTGTAACCATATGTCTAACTATTGTAGTTATCTCACAATAAGTTTTCTTTTATTTTTTTAAATAATTAAAATGCCGTCGCTTCAAAATCTCTTTATTTTGTACCTTGGTATTAATCCTTATCAAAATAAATTACTCCATATACAAGACGAATTCAATACCTTTCTAGAACTTTTTGAATTATTCATTCGGACGTTTCATACAAGGGATATCGCGATATTTAAAATGTAAGTATTAGTGTTGTAGCCAAATATACTAATATTCTTTGATTGAACGCGCTAATGCTAATCTCAGGAACTACTGGTCTGATTTAAAAAATTCTTTCAGTGTTGGATAGCCCATTTATCGAGGAAGGCTATAGGCTATATATCATCACGCTAAGACCTATAGGAGCGGAGCACCAATGAAGAATATTTCAAAATCGGAGGGTTTTGAAAGCAAGTTCCACGCGGACGACGTCGCGGGCACAGCTAGTATTATATACTTGTTTATACATTCTTCACCAGTTGATGGTTGGTACAATAGAAATTTTGTCCACAATGTTCTCTGAAATACGTAATATGTGTAGTCCATCCGTCTCTCATTATTTTATTAATTACATTTCCAAGCTATTTTTCTTTTTGTGACATGATTTCTATCAAATTGCGCTTTAAATTTCCAACTATTTTTATTTTTCCTTTTTAAAAAGACCGCAAACATATTCTTAAAGTTCCTACATGGTGAGAAATGCGTGGACTCTTGGTGTATGTAGTAGATATGAATGGGGAACGGTAACCACCTACCATCAGAAGGGTTGTAGTCATTAGTGGTGTGGTCAGATTCCAGTGGATGAGGGATCCAGACTGGCAAACATTGACAACATCTCTGTTGTTGCAAATGTTCATATACGTCGTTTACAGAGAGAAATTCAGCACTCTGGTATATACGGTATACGGCAAATCGTACTCATGCTTATTTAATCCCATGCCTACTAAGTTATTTACCTCTTGAATTTAGGAACGTAAAAACATGAAAATTAAACTAAAAAATAGTATTAATATAAACCCTAGAGGTTTTCAATAATATATATAAATTGATCAATTGTAGGTATATTGTTTTCTTGTTGTTTTGATAAGTAAATAAAAAAAGCACTTTTAACCAAGTAGGCAGTCAGCATTTCTGCTGTACCAATAATAATAAATAATTGAGAAAGTTCGTCGATAGAAAAAGACATGATGTGTAGAAAGAACATCTATTTAATACAATATCGTTCATTAACAATCGTCTAGAAGCATTTCCGCCGCTAAAAATTCAATAAGCAACGCCACAGTCCGGGAAATAGATCCATTTCTTTTTGTAACTTAATCACAAACAAGTAGAAAAGTTCCCAACACGAAGCAACTCGGTCTCCGAGTACCAGTAAAATAAAAATAAAAGCGATCAAAACACATTTTTGAAGATTCCGCATAAAAAAGTTTTTAGTCCCTGGACTGTAACTGAAAGTACTTTCTTGGATTTCGTTAACTTCTTACATTAAATACAGTCTTATGATTTTAAATTTGCGTACGATTCCACCGTAAGTTGTAAGGAAACTTTGTATAAATATTACAATACTAGCTGCGCGCCGCGGTTTCACCCGCGTGGTGATGGAAAATCATTATATTTTGGATAACTCACACTATATCTTTATAAATTATAGCCTAACGTGTTATTCTGATGTGTAAGCTATATCACCATATATATCAGCCATCCGTGCAGGAACGGATTTCCTGCGGCCGGTCGGCCTGTAGTAAGAGGCGACAAAATAACCAACAGCCAGGTGGTAGGGTATTTACCCGACTGGATGGCTACCACCCATGGTCTAGAGTAGGCCGCCATAACAACCTTGATTGGTGTTCCGACATTAGTGACCAGGTTCCAGTCTCCTTTAAGAGAGCAGCAGCGCATTTGTAGCACTTTTGGTCTTGCAAATGACCATAGGCGATGGTAACCGCTTTCCATCAAGTAGGCAATTTTTATACAATAAAAAAATTGTAAAGTTTCATCAAAATTCATTCAGTAGGTAGTTTTTGCGTGAAAGAGTAACAAACATAAATCCAAAAAAAATTCGCGTTTATGATATCAGTAGGATAGTAGGACAAGGGTTCCAGAACAGTCACATTCAAAAGAAAAATTTAGTTAATTTATGTAAAAAGAACTTTTGTAGCCTATGTTGATAGGATGCTTGTTATTTTACATGTAAGAGTACAATTCATAAGGACTTACTTACATAAGAAAGCTGCCAAATAATCATACCAAAAAATTATATAAAAAATATTTAAATCCGTTGCGGTCGAAATTTCACAAAAATCACAATTAAAAAAATTCAGCTACCCATTTTTATCATTGTACTAGCTGACCCGGCAAACTTCGTACCGCCTCAGAACCAATAAATAAAAAAATTATGTCTTAACGATGGAACGAACATCAAACGTTTGAGACATTCAAAACCAACTAAATTAAAAAAAAAAGAATAATCTAAGCATTTTTTTCATATTAACTCACCTTTTAAATCTTCCCTGGACTTCCACAAATAATTCAATACCAAAATTAACCAAACCAGTCCAGCCGTTCTTGAGTTTTAGCGAGACTAACGAACAGCAATTGAATTTTATAAATATATAGATTTGCTTTTGATAGCTATTCCTGATGTCAAGAGACGATGCGATCTTGGATGAAACCTAATTAATATTCGTGGCCCCAAAACTTAAAAGTAGTTAATGAATTGACTTGAAATTTTTACATAACGTTGCATTTTAATAGAAGAATGTTTTCATACACTTTTTACACTAAGTTTAACACGGGAATAGGACCTTCTGAGCGTTTCACAAAGTTTAGATAAAAACAATTTAACAAACAAAAGATAGCCACAGGGAAATGTAGCCGAGTTTAGCGGCCTATCATTATGTTTATACCAAAACTTGTGCTACTATTTGATATATTATGTATTAATTACTACTAGTGGTCGCTCATTGGTCGAAATTCGACCAAAATTAATTTAAATTATAAGTTTGAACATTATCAAGGTTCTGTTGTCAAGACAACAGAATTCTATAATCGCAGATTTCGCCAAGGCTACACTGTTAATTTGACTTCAACAATAAACAAGAGATATGCGTCTGGTGTCAAATACATGGTAGTGTGTGTAATGTTTTTTTTACTAGCTTTATGTATTTTTTATGCATAATTGTTAAAAAATATTAGCATTTTGCACTTCATCTCTATATAAACTATAAGTGTGCAAAATGTTATACTCCTCCGTCCGCGCAATTTTCGTCAAAATAGTTACAAAGTTTTTTCTTCACGTATTAATATTCTTACGAGTGCGGGACTCGAATTAAAATGCTGTTAGAATTACTATAGAATTTATTAAAACTATACAAACACGTATGACACAGGTACAAATATAACTGGACGCAACCAGTACAAACTGCACAATTCAATAACACGCGCAAAGTCCGTCACTATATAGCTTGTCGAATGTGCACACGTCTTGCTAGTATCGTAATCGTCGCTTGACTGCCTCACCCCTCCGTTCGGGCATTCCTTTTATTCTGTACAAATACAATATGCCTCGACGCAAAACAATAAATTCTAAGAATTAGTTCGACACACCTGCCTAATGACTGCCATAAAACAAGTACAATAACAATAGAATGTTTTTCTTAATTACAAATTTTAAACACAAAGTAAACAAAAGAAATCAAAGTCCGGGAAAGGCAATAAATCAAGTTTATGGCGGGCAGATGTGCTTTCACTTTTTGTCGACATGTAACAATATAATGATAATGTATTTATTGTGTAATAACTCACAAACTGCATAAATAAATTAGACCTAAAGTTATGGTACTATTAATTTAGTTGTTTATGATCCTGGCAATCAGATTTTTTTAAATTATATCAATAAATTGAATTACTGCGGAACCCTCTACTTCTTAAACATAACAAACTGCGAAAACATTGAATTGAATGAAAGAGTTATGTGAACTCATAAAGTTTAGAGTTTCCAATGACTTCAACTTACAGAGTGTCGGTGAAGTGAAAATATAAGACCAGAATTTTACGATAAGTTCTTGTCTTTTGGACTTTTATGGCCTAATATCGTAGCTTGTGAGACAAATGACTGTGACTTACAAAGATATACAATACATACACTTTTACACAACTAATAATTCCGACGGGAACAGTTTTCATTTGAGTAGAAAATTCAAACCGGTTATCTATATTGAACGTTATTCGCAAGCGGAAATGGCAGAGTGCTACCCGCTATGCATTCGCAGCTCTTTTCCGCTTACACATTGGTAAAAATTGGTCTACTTCACCGGTACATCGGGAGGAAGTTATTAGTTATGTTAAACTATACTTACCTATGTGAGTAAAATATACATAAGTGGAACACATGAAAACCAACACCTATTATTATTACACATATTCCATTCTAAAACAGGCTCCTCTAATAACACCACTAAACAATTAATCGACCAATCGTCACCATACTAAGTACATTTTAACAAGCCAATTGTATCAATCAAAGATTACATTGCTCCCGTTAATAGACCATAATACAACCTATTGATAATTAAATAAAGTAGTTAAATATCCATTATGACTGATGGATACTGTGATAATTGCTTTGCTGGGAAGGCGATAATTACTTTATCGTTGGAACGCACCCGCGGGAACTACATTACTATGAATTAACGCCTCCCTATTCATATGAAATAGTTATCTACTAATTTTAGAGTAATGTTTTGTGTGGTTATTATATCGCTATTGTTCCAAATGGAACTGTGCTCTTATATAATAATTATTACTATGTACTTGCGCCGTCGCTAGTGTACGTTTCGAATCCATATCTCGCAGAAAGTCTCCCAATTATTGGTATCCATATATTAACACGTGAAGCAAAAACTGTGTACCCCTTTTTACGAAAATTGCGTGGACGGAGGAGTATGAAATTTCGCACACTTATAGTTTATATAGAGGAAAAGCGACGAATGCTAATATTTTTTTAAATTATGCATAAAAAATATATTGAATCAATAAAAAAAACATTAACCACACTACCATGTACTTGACACACACATTTATATATAAGTATACTCTTTTGTTTATTGTTGCCTTGGCGAAATCTGTGGTTATAGAAGTATAGTCTTTGATACCAATTAACATGGTCGAATTTCGACCACGGGCGACCACTAATAAAATTAAATATATATGACTAAGGGCCGCTTGCATAATGTTGCTTAAATTTATTTAAGAAATACAAAACGTATTTAACACCCTTAAACACAATTAGCGTCTTGCACAACGTAAAATATGCCACTAAATGCGTTTAAAGAACTGTTAATACGTTTTTTGTAAATCGTATTTAGGCAGTTTAATACGATTAACAAATTTTATTTAAAGGCGATCGTTATGCAAGCGGCCCTTAATCGAACTTTGTTTTTGTAAATATTTATTTACTTAGTTTTGTATAGTATTTTTGCGGCCGAATGCCGATAAAAGACAAAATCACACCTGCGTCTGTAGAAACACATTTTATTACCTTTTTCGGCATTTGGACTTCTTTTGTTTGCTTTGTGTTTAAAATTTGTAATTAGAAAAACAGGCCATTGTGTATTGTAATGTTTATAATAAATAGTCATTAGCCAGGTGTGATTCTTAGAAATTATTGTTATGCGGTCGAGTATTGTGTAGAGACATATTGAATAGCTTAGTATAAAGCAATGCCCAAACGGAGGGGTGAGGCAGTCAAAGCGATAACACAAGCGAGGCAAGACGTCTGTACATTTTAGTGACGGGATTTGCGCGTGTTATTAAATTGTGCAATACTTTTGGAATTATTGCGTCCGGTTATATTTGTGCCTGTGTTATACGTGTTTGTATAGTTCTAATAAATTCTATAGTAATTCCAACGGCGTGTTTTTTCGAGTCCCGTACTCGTAACAGTATTATATATCTATCTACTATTTTCCATCTCTATGATCTAAATATCTAATTCTTGTAAATGTGCCAGTTTTTAACCGACTTTCAACAGCAGGAGGTTCTCAGTTAGTTGTTAGAAAATATAAATCGAAATCGAAAATATTGCCCAGTTGCATTATAGCTGAATATTAAATCTGAATAAAAGTACTGATGTTGACTCTATAATAACTAATTTATTAATTCCAAAAACGATAGCCTAATAATGTTTAAAGAACTCACAAGGAATATTAATAAATTTTGTTTGGCTAACAACTGCTTTAAGATTGTCTTAAGCGACTTTTTGGTGTCTTTGGAACTGATGAGTCAGTGTATGATATTCAGGCCAAAATTTTATTTAAGGACATAAGTGATCATTCTAGAATATTGTCTTTCGGATAAATGAGACAATTCTCATGTGATACCTGATTCATTGAGCTGATACTGTTAGTTAATACATGTGGCAAGGTTGTATTGACATAGTTCCTTTGTGTGCCATTGTAGCGATCTGAACAATAAAAAAATATAATGATTGGAATTTATATGCGCCTTGATAATGTATTGTATTAACTGTTACCCACGACTTCGTCCGCGTGAAATTTAATTTAGTTTGCCTTTCGGTGCGGCGATGGCGGCAGCGTGCGCGTGGGCCTTTCAAGTTTTTTTCTAAAATAAAAGTAGCCTAAGTTTCTTGTTATAAAATCAGTTATCTGCCGGTGAAAGTAGCGTCAAAATCGGACCATCTGTTTCAGAGATTACCCGGAACAAGCAGACAGACAGACATAAAATTTTTATATATAATATATTTTTAATAATATAATTTATATTCGGACCATCTGTTTCAGAGATTACCCGGAACAAGCAGACAGACAGACATAAAAAAAATTTAAAATATTTTTCGATGTAAGTACCGTATATACTTTCATTATATACGGTATGTAATATAGATTATTTTATCACACCGGTCGAGCCCGCCCTAAGATCTGAAATCGATATAATGACTCCAACAAGGCTTTACCACATCAGAAACTAAATCCTAAATAAGATAAATCATAAGCACACTCAATTCGAAACAGTCACTTTACACGACTCCTATAAAATATGAGCTACAACATAGCAAGCAATTTCTTGCATGACAGCTTCTGAAAGGAATATATCTCGTCGCAAAGTTTTCAGAGGCGTACATCAAATAGCACGTTAAGCCGGACCACTGGCCCATTAAATCAAGACATACATGTACATACAGGAGTATTAAGCCAGTTGTCGAACGTCAAAGCAACTCGAAATCGCATCTAGTGGAGTGGTTTAATACCTTGTGTTTCGAGAATCGCAAATAAGATTTTCATATTTTATACATCGCTACGATGTTACAACTAAAAAGCATTCATATCCATACTAATATATAACTGTAAGAGTGAGTATATTTGAATATTTGTTTGTTCTTTTATAATCTTTATGAGGTGGTAGGGCATTTGTCTGTCTGGATGGCTACCACCCCTAGGCTAGAGTATGCCACCATAACAACCTTGAGTGGTAGTCCGGCATTAGAAACTAGATTTCAGGCCCCATTTGTTGTTATAATTTTTTTTTATTGCAGGAGTTCAGCAGCCAGGCAGACGTCCCACTTGACGGAAAGCGGTTACTATCGCCTATAGACATTTGCAACACTAAAGGTGCTAGAAATGCGCTGCTGCTCTCTTAAGGGAGACTGGAACTTGATCACTAATGCCGGAACACAACTTAAGGTTGTTATGGCGACATACTTTAGACCAGGGGTAGTAGCCATCCAGTCGGGCAAATGCCCTACCACCTGGCTGTGGGTTGTTTTATCGCCTCTTACGACAGGCCGCCCGGCCGCAGGAAATTGTATCTTTATCTGTTCCTACACGGATAGAATATGTACTAACCACGTTCCACCAGGTGGCCCGTCAATTCCTCTACTTTGCTCAAGCAATACAAAAAAATTAGTGGTTTCTGTATACATTTAATTTAAAAGAATTCAGTGTGGAATTTAGTGTTAAAGAATTCAATTAGAAAATAAACTAAACAACCTAACATTATTAGGTCTCTTCGGATTTCAAAAAACTTCGTATATGATTTTGGTCGTTCCGATTATAAAGCACACTTCGCAGAGTTTGCACTTGAATTGTTTGCCTGAACCATCCATTCCATTCCATCTTTGGACGTTGTAACGATCTGGTTTAGGTTTTGCCTCCACGTTCCTTTAGCGTACGATAAAGATGGTAAACGGACTACTATAATAGGGTCTACACTATGATAGAGTCTATGTTCCATAATTTATATAAAAAAAAATCTAAACAATCAAGAAATTCGAACATATTCAACTACATTATCCATAATGAAAAATAAATATCAATGAATTTATCATTTCGCGATATTTTATGTCTTGTAGGTAATATAAAATTGTTAGGTAGAAATGGTGTACAATTATTGTCATTCAGGTGTCTTCAAGTCTCAGGTGAGAATAGGTGGTTTATAGATACTCGAACGCATCATCGCGAGCCATAGAATGACACGGTCGAACGAATGAACGAACCTAACCTATCATTTGCAACGACATAAATGTTTCGTCCAACAATACGACTCCTAATATTATCAGATTGACCCTATGATGCAGACACACGCAGCATTAACATTAGAGCAAGTCTAGGTACAAACAACAATCCATCTATTGACAATCCAAAGTAATCCAAAGCCTATTGACAATGTAAACGCTTTGAAGACATATCGCTTACTTATTGACGTGTACAGAAATCTGTCTGTCATTTTAAGTGATGAAACATTCATACTCGCACTGAAACCCTCGTAACCCGTGAACCCATGTTAAGCACATCAACGGCGCATAGTCGATAAATAGACTATAATTCCGGCAGACGTGCGACTGTGACCCCGTTCTGTCATATTATTGCGCTATAAATACGGCCTACCAAATTACTAAGACCTCACGCGTCTCGTATGCAAGGGCAATTTCAGATGTATCAATCAGATCATTTTAGGGTACCGTAGCGATAAGTTAAAAAACAAGACCCTTATATTCCTTATGTCCGTTGGTTCAATTGTTGAATATGTTACAGACAACTGCACCTTCATTTGGAAATTAATGATTTTATTTGTCTACTATTTTGATAACGCGTGGAAAATTTGTGTTTTGTATAAAATGTCATGAGTATGCAATTTCATAATACTGTGAAAGAAATTTCCATAATAATATTACAAATTGTAGTATAATGAAATTATAAAACATAAATTAGGAGTAGCTCAGACTATTTACAAACGTATAACTGAAGGTTCGAAAGCAAGAAGCTTATGGAATAAGTATTCCTTGTCATATTACTTGTCAAAATGACAAGTAATATGACAAGGAATATTTTTGTAAAAAATAATATACATTTATATAATATATTTTATATCTATAATTCGTGGGATTTGTCTTGCATTTAAAATATAAGATGAAAAAATGTAAAGTCGTACCACTTTAATTAGTTAAAGTGACGTGAATAAGATAATTATGTCTAATAATTTTTAAGATTTTATTTTGTCAAATTGCAAAAACTGTAGACATTATTTGCCACTACCGAACCCTCTATCTGTGTGGACAATACACAATTAAAATTATCTATATATATTCTTTGTCTATATATATTCATATTTATAGATAAACACGTTGTTTATTTTTCGATTTAAATATTACACAACATCACCTTGATATTAATAAAACAGCAGGCTGAGAAGGGATAAAGAAGTACGGGAGGAGGCTCCACCGACAAGAGATAAGCTTCTTAAATATTACAATGATGAAATGATATTAGTATGACACTGGCACGATTTCTACTAACGTTTTTTTCGTCTGTGATATGTAAATCTACCTCTAAATAACACAATGAAGGACCACGTTGATTCGGTCGCGTGCACGGTGGACTATTACGTCGATGGCAGTGATATGTGCCCAAGCAGTCACGTGCTATGTCAAGTGGGTCGTAAATATTGAGTCCATTGTGTACACGATTCTACAGGGTTTGATGCTGTTACCGAGGTTTGATAGATTTAACCTTATTAGGGATTGCCCACATTTGACTGCAAGTCTCGCTGTCTTTCTTTCTGTCTTAGATTTCGGCATTGCGTATACCGAGCAAACCGGTTCTGCATCGAGGATAGATCGACAAATCAGAAAGCGGTCTAAGTAGAGATAGCGTAAGTCAAGATATTACTAGATATTTTTTTTTTACAATGCGATCTTTTCAAGACACCCTAACAATGTAGATAGATACTCAGTATTTCCTATTGTGTCTAAATCCAAACAAATGTACGGAAGCGAAATAAAATTTTACTGATGCTGTAAAAGCTTCAGGAATTTGATTTATTGCTTATTCTCTGTCTACATTTTCCTTTGACGTTCGTGTTTCGTACGAGATGCAGTTTGAAAGGCGTGTGTTTGTTTACATGTTTGGTAGAGCTGGATTTGTATTGGAAGGCTTTGAGCGATTGAATTTCGTTGCTCGAAACCTTTATTTACATTTTACACGTGTTTATATAAAGGCAGGTAATTTAAGTTTCGAATATTTCATAGTTAACAGCATTTGTTTTTAGTAGGCAAAGGCTACAACAAAAATAAAGTCGGAAATCCTCTACTCCGTATCTCTTTCTATATCTTTTATTCTATATATATAACAACATACCGAGACAACCTATAAACCCCCTCTTCCCCCCATTAAGAACAACAGTACTAGGTGCTAACTCCCCTATCTCTAGAATGTGTAGAGTTCGCAGCAGTAGCAGTTATGTTACGGACATTTAGTTTGACTCCAAAAAAATGTTTTATAAAAGATTTGTTTGGCCCAAAAATACACTAATTAGACATAGACTGACGGACAGACTAATTTCGTTACCTTACACATTTTTGTTATTTTTATTATTAGAGTTTAATTAAACAACAGTGAAGAAATTAAACTGCAAGTCGTTGTTCACCTATAATTAGTTTTTACATCGCATTGTCAGTCACTTAGTCATATGTCTAGTAACTGATCAAATGTACAAAACTGTTGGTGATCCTTAATATATAAAATTGCTGTTCGTTAGTCTCGCTAAAACTCAGAAACGGCTTGACCGTTTTGAGGAAATTTTATGCGTGTGTTTGAGTGGGTCCCGGGCTGGTTCAGATTACAATTGAAACCGGTAGGTAGCGCTTAAATCGGCTTGCAAGATTTTGATGAAAATGTGTATGTTTGAGTGGGGTCCCTGGATGGTTTAGATTGACAAATGGACCCAGTAGATGGCGTTGCAATCGCATTCTAGGTTTTATTTTTTCAGGCCAGTACAACATTTGCCGGGACCACTATTCAATCAATAAAACTGAAGTACCTTTTTGTGATGTCAAAATGTATACAATAACACTTTCAAAATACATATAAATTAGTCAAAATAAGGAACTGGATTACCTTGTTCAAACTTGGATTCATATCCCATGAAAACTATTCCATTTATCGAAATAAACATTATTCCATGTTCATTTCAATTATCAAATAGGTATATAAACGACATTTCATAATAATTGATTGATTTCCAAAGCCCTGAAAAGTTTGTATATATTTATATGTTTAATAAACATACATATTTATTAAACACTGGCGGCCCGGCGCGATTTCACCCACGCTCTGTCCCGTTCCCGTGGTATATAGCGTCATGTTATACAGCTTATGACACTCCCTGTTTACGTAGTTTTCGAACAGTAAAAGAATTTTTAAAATCGGTTTAGTAGATCCAGAGATTACTCTCTACATTTCTACAACGTCACAAACTCACAAACTGTACCTCTTTATAATATTATATAGTTAGAAGTATAGATATAAACATATTACCTGTCCTTGGAATACGATGATATTTAAATGTATGTATATATATACTCGTATATTTATCTATAAACATTTATATATTTTTGTAGATATGTATTTGTATGTTATCTAAGTATATTATATATCTATTTAATATATAAAACATCTGTATATACATTTATATATTTATTACTAGAATGTAAGAACTTGTACTATGTATTATGTATACCACTATCGTCATTATACTGTCAATTCATTCCTGGGGTTGTCTGGAAAACATCGCTTTTTAGCAATAAAACCGCCCTATGTGCATAATGAGACATGAATTACAGACTAAAACTATTAGTCTGTAATTTTTTTATATTGGTGTACAATAAAGAGTTATTGATTGATTGACATATATGCAGATAAACTTAATGTTTTATATAGTATGGATCAAGTGAAAAACACGATGTTGCGAAAAAAACGTAGGCAGAAAAATCAAATATCCCCTGAAATACGCCTCTCAATTAGCTACACATGACTTATGAAGGTCCGCTGCAAGGAACAGATTCTCAGAAGAAATATATCCGTCCTTTCCACTAAAATAAGCCTTTCAAATACAATCTAACACGTGTTTTACTTCCATATATCACGGCTATAACATTTCGCTGGCATCCACCCCTTTCACGGGTGTCTCGCAAACCGCACCGGGCCACGAATATTCCATCCCGTTCTATCTCTTACATAACAATAATACGTCCTCTACAACCTTCCTGATAAATAGGTTTCTGTGTGTATATGTATACCTATAGATAAGGCCACGTGGTTCAATAATGTACTGCGCGTGAATCAACGCCATCTGTTGGGTGGTGCTGTTTTCATTTAGTCTGTTCACACATGCAAGTGATGGTTCTTGTTCAGGCTCTGTATTTCAGTTAGCGTTTCAAAGAACCAACCAACAGATGGCGTTAGAGGTAGCATTGTATGAAACTTAAACAATGTTTTGTGAATGTCGTATTATATTATAAATAAGTATTTTTTTCATTGTTACAGCTCTCAGAGCTCGAACAACGGGTTCTGGAAGCGGAAGGCAGAGCAGAAGAAGCAGAGGACAAGGTAATCCTACATATTAATCACAGATATTTTAGTTCTACATCATAAAAATATAATAGTAATGGTATTCCATGTACTTTATCGTGTTATTAGTTCCACATTGTCCGTTAGATGTCGCTAGTTCGTTCGTGCTGATACTCTGTTAAAATATGAAATTGCAAAGAGACATTAAGATTAAGACTCAACTTATAACTCATTTGACCTAAAATTCAGTAGTTTATCAATAGATTTTATATAAGAAAATACCATTTACTGTAAGACAATTCAATCAAATTTAATCATTTTGGTTGAAAGCCACAGAACTGAAAAGACATGTCGGGTATTCAATGACATTGAGTGATTTAGGTTTATGTTATATTGGTTGGTTTGGTTGATTCATCCACATTGAAAGATATAATAATTGATTTAATATCGGCAAAGTAGACAATGTAATGACTTTTGATGATTTAAATAAATAAAGACTTATTAGGCCTAGAAGAAATAGAAAAAGGGAGGCAAGCGGTTAAAAATGTAAAAGACATTGTTTTACGGCAAGTTTTTAGGATTTTTTTAATATTAGATAATGAATTCTTTGATGCTTACAAACATCTGTCCTGAAAATAATATGTTTTGAAGTAGCAGTTTTTTTGGGAGTTCAGAGTAAACACTGGTTTTCCATCGCACGAGAAGAGTTTTACGGGATGAATTTTCATAGTCATATCTGAAATTATATACCATATTCATGAAAATAGATTCTAATATAAATCGATATTTTTATTTTTTATTAAAAACTATGCTACAGTATTTCTATAATTTTAAGGCCTAACAACACATAGCAATAAATCTAAACCAACAATGAATACTTATAATCTAGAAAAAGAACAATTACACTACACCACAATTAATTATTAACTCCATCTAATACTGTGACACTTCTAACGGGAAAACTAAACACGACTAAATAATTAAATCTAAATATAAACATTAAATTCCTTTTAAAGAATGACTAAACAGATATACAATGCAAAAGTGGATGGATGCAGAAGTCGTGGAAGGCCACGACACATCTTCCATGATCAAATTGATCGTGTACTAGCAGAAGGTGATGTCAGGAGCCTTAAGAACAGACGAGCGTGCATGACAAGAGTTATGAATGTCAAAGAAGCAAGTGAGGTATGTAAGAATAAGCCTGAATGGCGCTCTGTTGTTCGTGCCTACCCCGCAAGGGAACTGGCGTGAAGTTATGTATGTATGTATGTATGTATGTAAATTCCTTTTGAAGCTTATTAATAACTTTACTAACAACTGATGGCTTAAATATTAGTTTAAGTTTATATTATTTATTAATCGAAGGCTGAAATATCAAAAATGAAATCACGTTCACATTACTATAGAATGGATGCTGACATATCTCACTTTCTTGTTTTTATAATAGATATTGTTACATAATAAAAATTTGTCATGTTCCCACGTACTTAAGTGAGACGGTGAAAAAGCTTTTATTTACTTTAAAAAATACTATTGTAAACCCTTTTCAAGCACACATAGTCTCAGCTGATTGTTGCAGAGTTCCAAAGTTCCCTTTTATCCCAACAAAAGCTTTTCGATTTACAAAAGAGTTTTTACCAAACAGAAAGCACCCTTCGCCAAAATACTGCAAGTCATTTGGGGTCTGCAAAAACGTTTCATTAATCCTGCCACTGTCAGGGAACGACCCTTTTCGATGCGTTTGTTTTGCGAACTATTATATTAATTATTGTTAGTATGAATATGAAATCCATACGTACTTCTTTATAAACTAACTGGTCCTGCCACTTAGTTAAAACGGGACTTGGGTTTATACTTATAAAGTATATCATCTAAACGTTGCCAGATACTAAAAATAAAGGAAATTTAAGATAAAATGGCGAAAGTTTGGCCTGTATTTTGGGCAACGCATAAGCATCGCTATCCAACGTGGTATCGCGGCCAGCGTTTTTGGAACGTTCCATAATTACAGTGATTTGGGACCTATTTATTACTTGTAATTTTTTGAAGTGATAACTTCTTATGGGAGGGTAAACCTCTTTGTTACGTAACGCGTTACGGCGCCAGTCTATCTGGCTTCCCTTTCTCTCACGCATACGACAGCGGTAGGCAGGCTAAGTTATCACTTCTGTCGGGCGTCCTGAGGCGTACACGTTTTTTTTTATCTAATTAAGCTCTAGGATGTATTATATTTGTATATTTTAATTTAAAGTTTGTGTGTTTAAAGCGAATGTAACTTTTAATTGTAAATAACCAATTAATTTATTTGAGCAAGTTATGCTTTACAAAAAAAAATTGCTCTATTAATTCATAGACGAACGAATAAAAGTACAGACGGAGCCTACATGAATAAAAGCATCGACTAAAATTAAGCTTTTGTTAAAAATATGTGTACGGAAATTTATGTAGTATACACATGGTTTGCGTGTGTGGTTAATAGTAATGTATCTACTGAAAACTATTCCGCCTCTATCTTTTCTAATTGCATTATTTGATACTAAGTTTTCGTAACCCACTGCCACGCGCTTCCTCTTCCAAATTGAGCTTTAGCCGGCTTCACTATAAGAGCTCGGGCCTCGATCTACCAGGTTATGATCGTCTTAGGTTTTAATCACTAAAATTTTCATTGAAATCCGTTGAGTCATTTCAGAGTCTCTTCGAGACATTTTTTCAGATAGAGAAAAAAGTATGTTAAGGTCATTAGAGCTAAAACTTGAGCTCTGGGGGTGAACTTTTTGCTATTTATAAAAAATAGGAGAAGTCCCAGTGCCCAATTCTGCTATTACTATCTCATCAAAATCGCCGGACACTATCGTCTCAATCGTAGATGTACCTGATTTAGGTATTCTGTTAATTTCAATCCACTCTTACTTTATAAATATTTATAAGCTAAAACTAGCGAAATAAATGTTTAAATTTTTAGTAGATTTTCAATATTCATTTCAGCTAACACCCTTTCTATTAATGGTAATACCGATTTTTTTCTACCATTACTAAGCCGCTACAATATCGAGAAGATATTATGGATTTAGTAGAATACCAATTTTAGAAACTTGTCTTAATGGAATCGTTTTTTGAATATCTTCGCAATACTAAGATATTGAAATAGCAGAACTGAGCCCAAAGTAAACTGCAGCACAAGTGTGCTGTATTTAGATTTCTCACCTACCCTTTGCGCCTCTAGTTTTATAGAAAAACAACCCGGTGTCCTTTTATTACACTAAATCAAGGTCGTAGGATATTAACTTGCCAGTACTACTACTTACTACCCTAGTAACCCAACTACGAGATCCAAAACTATTTCATATAGTTTATAAAAGCATTTTTCACCTAGTAAAGCTTAGTAATTAGAGATTTATTTCTGAGCGATACCTCATAAAACAACCCCAGTTTGAAACATTTCTCCTAATACGCTGGAGCTAAAGAGAGACAGGGGATTTGGGACTGTGTTGCCAGTTTAAAAGCACATTTCATTTCCTTAAACGATCTACTTTTTGAAGTGAAACTTCTTTAGAATCGTCTAAAAAGAGATAAACACATAAATCTATAGGACTGCGAGAGAATTAGATAGAATACATTATATTTAACCATTTGAACACTATGCGCATACAGATAGAATTGGAAATTTTTTGAAGTTTTTCGTTAATACTTCAAATTATGTATATTAAAGCTTAAATATATTATAACGATATATATGACATGGGACGTCACGAAATTTAGAATCCCTCCCACCCTTTGTCACACTTTTTTTTACTTCTACTGCGTGTGTACTGCAAACAGACACACACATATTTTGTCCTTACATGATTTATTCTCTAACCAGTCTGTAAGGTTCCGCAGAGATTTTAGCAAAAATATAATCCCTATGATTATATTTTCGTCATGCCCATCTGTTTATCTGTCTGTGTATGTCACAGAAACTACTGGTTGGATGAAATCTACCAAAAATGGCGCTACGCAATGATGAAATCGCGAAAAAATAAAGATTAGAGATAGTGATAGTACTTTAAATGACTGTTGAAAACTTTATTCTCAATGTAAATATACACTGGGAATCATTGTTTTCTTTTTTATATTTTTTAAGTTTACAGAATTCCTAAAATAGGTGTAATAAAAATTAAGTTTTACAAGATCTGTTTCATATTAACACAAGATATATTCGATTAAATGGTATTTTTAATTTTTTACAATAAATTTCCGCAGCCAAGTAACAAAAATATTGGAAGTTTAGTCACTCATATGGTACCTTTCTCTGTTTATAGACTGATATATACTTCATAGATTTTTTATTTCTAAGATAATAAAGACGTGTTTTCTAATGGAAAACTTGTCTAAATTACATTAACTATTACTTAATAAACTTTCCTCGGATTATTTAACTTTTTTACGTAATTGATTCGCGTTATTTAACATTTTGACAATAGCAACCCCTTTTAGGAATTTTAGTTTGATACACTGTAGCGTTAGCAAGACAAATAGTTAAATTTACTCAATTTATTTATGTAACAAGGTAAATTGGGAAGCTTAGAAATATATATTTAAAAAATTGTGAGCTAAATATTTTAAATTCACGGACAGTTCAAAATTTTAGACATTAAAAACAATAATGAATTCTTATTTTTCTCCTTAATGCTATGTATAACTTAAAACAATAAGTCTACAAAGTAAATACAAAGTATAAACCATAATACTATTCCATTAAGAGCCGATTTTTAAATTATCACATAGAAGTTATCAGTCGAATAAATTATAACCTGACAAAATTCACAATTAAAATTCGCAATTCAACTGTTTTATACATGCAACTGACATTTTTAATTTTTCCATGTTAATTTTATTTTGTAGAATAACTTTTATCTGGTTATTGAAAAATCGGCCCTAAAACAAGAATTTTATCTTAAATTTTCTTATATATTTCATTTCGATATCTACTGGGGTCCAGAGATATGATGATTATATAATTATAAAGTTCCTATTTCCGCACGAACTTGTTGGCCAAAACTAATTATAAAATACCTATATGTATTTTTTTTTGTTAACGCTACTGATGCTGCATCTGTACACAAGTGCAGACATAAATCGACTCCGCACTGGGGATGCCGTTATTGATTTTCACAATGCTACATTATGACTCACCGCGACTCGGGTGCTATACTTATACTGGAGAGTATACACTGGGAATAACAACCCCATGACTTTAATGTGTTTGCTTTAATATTTATTTCTAATGCGTTCACTAGGTGTCACTAGTGTCGAATCATCGTAATAAAGTAAATGTAACATCTACGGAGACTTATTGATTTAACTCAATACGTTGTTCAAATTTGAAATAAAAAAGATATGATATCTATCAAGACTTAATTTTCGATTGAGGTGATCTAAAAATTATACTTACATACATACATAGATAACTTCACGCCAGTTCCCTTGCGGGGTAGGCACGAACAACAGAGTGCCATTTAGGCTTATTCTTGCATACCTCACTTGCCTCTTTGACATTCATAACTCTTGTCATGCAAGCTCGTCTGTCCTGACATCACCTTCAAAAAAAAAAAAATACTTCATGTAATGAAATGCCAAAATCTCCTGAAGTGCCATCTAGTTGTGTAGGGCTCAGGAGTTTTTCAGTTACATTTTTTTACTGGATGATTGAGGAATTCAAATTTTATTTTATTTTTAAAGGTCTAGGAATGTCAATCTTAGTATTTTTATTCTATTTGATGACATATACTTCACTTGAACAACTTGAAACGACTTGTAGGACAACCTTTTTAATACATTTACTTTTCTATACATTTTGACATTTTATTATCTATCTATTATATTGGTATGAAAATTATTTTCAGGTAAAATTATTAATCAAAATAATTTATTAAATATATTAACCTAAACCAAAGCCTATCTTCTTCATTGCGCTCATCCGCCGCAAATTATTATGTAGAACTTAGGAATATCCATAGTAATATGTAACTATGAAAGTGTGTCTGTTTAGCTACTTAGTCTGTTTCGTCGCCTCGGATGTGGCGATAAATATGACAACGAATATGGCATACTTTTCATCTTAGAAAATGCAAGAGATCGCCGATTGTAAGCAGTTGCATAATAAATGAAAATTCCTGATTGCTCACTATTAATATAAACTTATTCACCTTTACTTACAGAAGCTAAATAAAAAGACAGTCCGCCTTCGCCTTGGTATCCACGTCCTCTAAATATACTCTTTCAAATAAAATGTGGATTGTTCGAAGTTATGCGTAATTTTCTCTAGTATTGAGAAGACAGTTTAGTTTTACTAGAACAGTCAACATTTTGCGTCTTCCAGGCGAATTCAATAGAAACCTTGAGTATAATAAAATGCTGCAAAAGTCGTTCAGCGTCCTGTGACTATACCAATGGTCATTTGTCTCATTTTATTGCGTCGACGTGATACGACACGACACTTTGCAACCCCGCAATGAAATACGAATCACCATTACTTATTGTATATGTTGGCGAAATGTATCTAGAGTTCGAAAAGTTGTTCTCGGAACCACAGTTGTAATGATTTTTGCATACATGATATAAATCTAGAATAAATTTTGAAATAAAAAGAAATGAAAATTTGTATTAAAAAGTTGAAACAGAATTGATAGGTACAAGAGTGAAGGTAAATAGAAATGAACGCTGTGAAAGAGAATTTAAAGCTTTAGTCTTTAACAGAAGATGTATGCTAGAATAGAGAAGTATCAGAGGAAGAGATATATTATTTTGACTTCAATTAATTGGCAAAGGCAAAAGGAAGGACAGACAATCAAAAAGTAAACATACGACCAAACTTAGATCATATAAACGTCTATATCTCAATGCGACCAAAATAATATTCCTACTTAAATAATAATTTCCGTTTTTCTGTAAGTCTTTTAACTTGCTTAAGTTGGGGTACAATATCTGTGTGTTTGTTTTTAGGTAGTTAATTTCTTTGAAACTATGAGATTTTTTCGCATATTATGTACTAGGTATAATAGCAAAATAGTCTAGCAAGAGTGCATAAGTGTGAGTATTCTATGACCGCGTATATAAGAATAGATTTTAAGTTTTTTTTTTAATATTGCATTAAAAAATTTGTTCATTAGGCTAAAATATTAAAGTAGAGAACAATTCTTAAGCGGTAAATTCTTAATTGTGAGCACATAAAATTGGATGACCTAAATCCTCTGGGCTCAATAAAATCAAGCCAACACGTGCAACTTAAATCTGAATGCTTGTATTTTTATTGTATAAAACACGAACGATGACATAATAACCCTACCGGCCGTACGTACCCCTGGCCTCCACATTCACCCCAGTCTACCTTTCATTATACCAATCGATCAAACAAAAGTAAACTTTATAGCCCAACAATAAAAATCAAAATAATACGTATCAATAAACCCCGATTGTTGGTTTTATACAATTGTTTTTTTTCTATCAAAAGTCTCGGCAATGGCGTCCACCCTTCCACGCATGCGTGCTCAAACACGGCTAACTTCATGTGGATATATAGTACCAAGCAAGCCACGGTACAACTTCGCTCCTAAACCTGTATATACAACAATTTTACCTAATATTTAACTGTAAAATACTATACGAAAACGTAAATTAAATCCGTCTAAAACCACGAATGTTCACGTATTTATCGTCAATGTTTTAAGAGCACGCGTACGTCATTCACCGCTTAGCGTAGTAAGGTCGCTTGTATTGAAATACTTTTGATCAATAGAAACTCTTTATTAATTTATTTGTGTTCTAGATAAGAATGCATCGCTTTGCGCCGCGGTAATGTATTTTGGAGCTTTTTAGATCGCTCTGACTATTGTGATATAGACTCAAGGCCTAAGTGTGACAACGAATGTTTTTGGTGTCTAATTTTCAAAAGTAGAACATTTATTTTTTGGGCTAAGTGCACTCGTCAATTGTAGTTTGTGTTAGCGGGGTTAGTGATAGAGTTAATATGTCTAAGCCTAATACATTGAAGGCTCATAGACTGAGTGCTGAGTTTGCTGAGAAACGTGGCCAGTCGATGAAGAAAACAGACCCTTCCAACCCATAGCAACCACCCGTAAGTATTCTGTAGTTTTGTTATACTATGCAATTCTATACCTACTTAAATACATTTTGTCAAACAACCTCTGGTCTTAAATACAAGTGATGTAGATAAAATTTCTAATTAGATTTTTTCGCCAGTACTCAATAATTAAAATAGTGATTGTTAAGATAACGTACCCGTATTATAACTACTCTATTACTGGAATTTTATTTACTAACAATATCTATCTGATCCGCACAGCTAATATGTAATCCACTAAAGAATAACGCTCTTATTCATATTGCGTTAGAATAATCTTTAAGAACCATAAAGAAGCCTTCAAACTTATTCTAACTCAATATGAATAAGACCTTAATACATTATATTCTCTATTCTACTTGTTCTTAAGGTTCTCAAGCTAACTGTAAAATGCTCAAAAAGCAGCCAATGTTCCCACAAAAACCTCTTTAACAAATTACTTCACTTTTGATTTCTGCTTTTCTTTGTTTATGCTGACGGTATCTAGCAACTACCTATAGTTAATTTGTTTAAATATCTACGAAAAACATTCTGTTTATGTTTAGCCCAGTTTTAAATTACTCACTAGTGTCATTTTATGTTAAATTATGTATATATCGTAAGATATCTAAATCTCATCAATATCGTTAAAAATCTTACATAAATAAATAAAACGCATCAAAATACTATAGAATTTTTGTAGAGTAACTCCGATTACGCGAATTTCAACATGGACGACACTCAGCTGTTCCTGAAGTTTGCACATGCGTAACATATTTCCCGCCACCTTTGAACCTTTATATCTCTGGAGTTTGAAAAAATCTCTAACGATAAAGAACTTGTTAAAGATAATAGAATAAGTAGCGATGGTATAGTAGCTCAAACAGATGTATTACATTCCGATGACGTAGGTTCGCATACTGGCACAGAGCATAGTTAGTATTTGTAGTCTTATGTGCATTGTGCATATTGTTATAATCGAGATGGGCTGCCGTCAACCGTTTGCTATTAAAGGAATACATTATAAACAAATAATACAATAGAGTGATAAATTGACGGTCTTGACGACAATAAGATCATTCACTATAACATACGAAGTCAAGCCGATTTTAAACAGGGAAAAAGACGAACATGTCACTTTTCCCTGTCAAATATGACTTAAGACAGTTTTTATTATTTTTATGCTTGAAACCCTTTTTGATTTTTAAGTGATTCAACTTATATTTTTGTTTTACTATGAAACTTATGATGGGTTTCCGAAGCACAAGATTCCAAACTCAAAAATGCGGTATCTCAAAATCAATGTTGCTTGACAATTCCGTATTTTTTCTTGGGGTTTCATTTAGTTGAATCAACCAAAGTGGTCCATACAAACATAAACTTTAATCATTCAATGACATTGAATATCCTCGTGTTCTTTCAGTTCTGTGGCTTTCTACCAAATTTATTCAACGTGGTTGATGCGTCTAATACCTATCAGCATTAACTAAAATTGGAATGTGACGATAATATATGTGAACTACATTATTACGTTTAAACTTAGATAAAGACTTTTTTAATTTAAAAGCTTTAGATACAGACTGTTTTTTACCTTATATTAAAATAAAATATTATCAAAATGGGTGATGATAACGACAATAATATATAAAAGTCATCAAAACATCGGTCTGTATAATAACAGTAACGAAGTATTAAAAAATGACGTATTGCTCCGTTACCACGAGCCACGAGTTTATCAACTCGATCTATCGAAAACGGTTTTTCTCTTTTGGAACATTAATAAATGCCCTGAATATTTTGCTGCTCTGAATATTATAATTTGAATTATTATTATGTTTGTATAAATTGTTGTCATCAGTTAGTGTGTTAGCAATAATTCTGGTTTAAACAATCGGAAAGATATCTACGTCCAGTTTTACCAAGAAGCACTTTCTCAATCAATAGACAGTATTCGATCTGACCGCAATGTTGAATTCTACGATTACATTTTGATTAAAAATGTTAAGTGCATCCATCTATCTATCAAACAGTAGGTACTTTTGGTGGTTTAAAAGATTAATATTCCTGAAAAGACATCTTATGTCTTACATAGATTGTTTAATATAAAAACTGTTAAATCTCTCCTAATACGTTTATTATAATAAGTTATGTATTTTGAAATATATTATTGTACATGTATGTATTTGTATTTTTATTTTTTAAATTAGTTTGAGTATTTATGTATCCATTGCCTTTTTCCTGCACCACCTATACATTGCCTGATTCAAATTTTTTTAATTTAGGTTGCCTGGAAGAGATCGCTGTGAGCGATAAGACCGCCTATAGTATTGACTAGAAAATATTGTAAATATGGTCTGCTTTTTATAATTGTATATTTTGGTGTGCAATAAAGTGTTATCTCTCTCTCTCTCTCTCTCTAAATCTTTGGAAACCATCTAACTGAATGTTTACAAGTTCATCATTTGACCCTATGCTGGATTCATAAGTAGAGCGATTTTTTCTAGGTAAGCGTGCTCCATCTTCAATCGCGTCATCGTCTAATATTAGGCGTGATCGTGGTCAAACGCGAACCTATTTATAATAAAAAAACTTGCGGAAATAATCTGGTTGCTCGGCTATCAATTTTTTTTTTTAATATGTCTGGGATATAGAATATAAATGTGCTTACCTTTTAAAAGCACAACGAGTGGCCTTGCCTGTAAGTAGATATTATTTTTCGATATACTGACTTATTGTCTCGTAGTACTGACCATGAGTCATGCAGTGCATTAACCCGCTTCAGGCCGATGTCTAAACGGATTAGTCCACAGATGAGTCTAAGGATTATCTCTAGTTCCAGACCCAACTGCTTGGTTAATGATAAGAAAACCTATTTTCTGTGCTTTTAAAAGGATCATTATTTTCCCGTCTAGATTGATAGGTCTATTAGCCTTTGAGCGAACGATTTGGGGTTAGTTATTCATGAAATACTCTGAACAATACAGCTATGTCTAGACTGTTAGGATTTTTTAAAGAACTTGGATAAAGAAAATTGGTTCATTTATGTGACCCGAATTACTTATAGAAATTTAGTCATTTGATATTCAATATTTAAAGTTACATTAAAATTAATATAGTATTGCAATCTGATTTTCATGGTACCTCATTTTTTTATTAATTAGAATGTAGTATATTTGAATTTACAACATTTGTCAAAAGCTTAGTGGGTCGAATGTTATAAAAATACTACGCACAGCTAAAGTTTTGTGGTCAAATCTTTGATTTGATTGATTTGATATGTTTAACAAAACAATTACTTGTATTCAAAATATTCAACTAAATTCCCAAACGTAGAAAGTATCGTAACTGTTACACTATCACTAACCACATATCCAGGGAAATTGCCCATAAAAACTATTACGCCTTGATATATTAGGTACATGACCGGCAATAAAACCCTCTACCCCCATAATAGTTCCAAGAACGTCCCGGCATCCGATTTGAATTTTATCTAAATAAAGATCAAACTTTACATATTTGACTAAGACGTTTTTGGTACGGAACACTCAAGTAAAACACTAATGTCTTTAAAACTTCCAATCTCACAACCAAACACTGTGTTCAACACTTTAGAGCCGAATCTAAAGCTAGATTGTGAGTGATTAGGACCTTACAGGTAACTGTTATAAAAACATTGGTCACAGACTATAATTTATAAACGTACCAATATTACAAAATCTTTAGATTACATTGCCAGTAGTCAGTCGTACTTCTCATACAGGCATCCCCTGGCAATATGAAACCACGATATGGTGATAGAGCCATGCAGGAATTATTATCTTAATTACAGCTGTTAGGGTTGGCTCGATCTGTGTGATACCACGCTCTCACAGAATATCAGCGTGAAACGATTAGCCTTAAGCAATTCCAACCGTTTTATCTCATCCTAAAGGCTGGCAACGAAAAAACTAAACTCTCCAGCAAGAATGTGTCGCGTCTACAACGAAATCTGTATAAAGAACAATAAATTAGATAATATATTGAATTCAAAGCTTTAGGTTTTAAAAATTGGTAATTTCTATATTGAAAGATCACACATCTTCACTTGTTTAATGTATTCTCTTTCCTCATCTATTTCCTTACAATATATCACTAAAACTACCTATTTCATAGATTTAAGTATTTGTCAATTATTATTAGTGACATTAATATAATTTTGTTTACGAAAATATAATTTAATATAAACACGCTTGGATTTCAATCTAGATCTAATAATTTAAAACTATATTATGTTAATGAATTATCGATAATAAATACATTTCGCAATCTCAAGAATTTTTCTGCCTAGTCTTTGTTACTACCTATAGAACTTTGAGTTTTTGGCGGGAACTGAAAGGAGATTTTGTGCTGTGCAGTTTTATTTTCTAAAACTGTGTAAAATTACTCTAAAATGAACAATAGTTGTAGGATGTTGATAGTTTTTGAGTAGTAATTATGTGTTTGTGTGAGAAATGTGAACTGTATAGTCAAATGTGGCCTTTCGAGTTGTCCCTAAAACTCCGTTGAATGGCGTTAGTTGATAACCTACAAGTTCAGCTGAGCTATACATAGGCTTTAAGAAAATGAAGAAACTATATTGTATTCTAAGATCTGGCTTAAAGGCCTAGCTGCCGAGCCATAAACCTAAATAAATAATAACTTATAAAAAGAACTACAGTCATCTCAACCGTTTTCAATAGTGATGTATTATGATAAACGCCAGCAAAAATTGAATCTAATTTATCTAAAGATAACATTAAGCACATTGGATCTGATAGAGTTGATAGACAGACAGTCGGGCGTAACGTGAATATAGATAAATCTTCACAGGAAACATGAGCTGGCGAGCGCTTCCCGTGACAATTTCGTACGTGATTTCCGGGTGTTCCGGGTGAAGACGGTTTTATGTTAGCCGATAATATAGACGGTTATTGCGTCTACCAAAGTAAATCTTATGAAGTGGCCGGGGCCGTCGGAAGAATGCGGTTGATCTGTTTTATGGTGTTAACTTTTATGTACATTTTTAGTAGTAGAGTGTTTCTATGAAGCAAATTTACATTTTAGTACAATATGGTAATATCGAGTATATTGTGCAAAATTAGGTACGACGGCTATGTAGGTGAATAAAATGTTATATGAGTATTAGGGATTTTCAGGTTGCGATAATTATTTATATTTTACTAATGCCCGGTTTCAGAGGTATTTTTAACTGTTGTTTATCTGTTCGTTAGCGCTATCGGTTCAATAACTAATAAAATTGCGTTTTTATAGTTAAACTAGATTCAATCATTCAACTTAACTGACCAATATTATAGATAGAGATTCCAGTCACCCCAGACTTACGTGATTTTAAGAAAGATGAAATTATTAGGTTCGGTAGTTTAATATAAACTTAGAAAGGAATGGATACTCGCTAAGCTAAAAGCGGGGCCGTTTTTCAGGTAGCAGCTATCAAAGGTGGAAAATAATCATGGGAAGATGTTTGGCCCGTCAGAATTGTCTAGCTGATTGGAAAATATTTTAAAATATTATACTTGATAATATATATAAAATTCAGCCTTCCTAAAATGACGTAAGTTGCCATTTTTTTTAAAGTGTGTCAAAAGTTATGGCCCACAGGAAATGTCTGGTAACTGTATATCTTCGTTTATAACAATATCATATATGACATATGTAAAAACTAGTCTTGCTACTTTGACGTAAGTTAGCATGGCATGGCATAGCATTTTCCACCTTTGATATCTGCTACCTGAAAAACGGCCCTACTTTCAGCTTAGCGAGTATCCATTCCTTTCTAAGTTTATATTAAACTACCGATCTTAAAAATTTCATCTTTCCTAAAATCACGTAAGTCTGGGGTGACTGGGATCTCTATCTATTAGGCGTTTATCTATTCCATATCTTTTGTTTGACGTTTTGTTGTTGGCGTTTTTGTTTGATGTAAATAAATGTTCGATATTCCTTCTTAAATAGATCCATCTAGTGGCGAGATTTGGTACTAGTTGTAGGTTAGCAGTTAACCTAAGTTTATCTATTACATAACTTTATGGAATCAATTGTTATTGAACTCATAACTGGTAACCTCAGAAACCGGGCATAAGTATATTACTTCCTCTACATGACAGTTTAAGATACGTGTTTGTTAGTATTTTTAAAAGGTGGATTAGTACAATTTATGGATCTAGCCAATGTCAAGTTTTAGTCTTCAACTAAGTTGGCACCAGGTACAAGTCGGTTTCATGAAATCTGCGCCAGAGCTTCAGCTAAATTATAAATTTTTGACTGGTGGCAAATAACACAGTTATTGTGGTCACGTTAAAAGTTACATTTTGCTAAACAGTTTAGTTGTTTATTTACAAACACGCAATCCGTGTAAAGTAACAATAAACATTTCAGAACTGTTATTTTACATTTTTTTACGAGTTATGTATTTCAAATTTACTCCGAAACAATGCATGTTTCATGTCGTAAATGGTGACATGAAAATAATTAAGTTTTTACATTTCAACGGTTTTTTGATAAATATAAGTTTGTCCGGAATATGTAAGTATTAAAATATGATATTCACCAATAAAAAAAAATATCATAAAAAACATCAGTCTAGACATTCATTTGTTATGATCTTTCCCGGCCGATTTCGGCAATGGTAATTTCATTTAAACTATTTTTTTTTTTATCGCTGGAGTACAGCAGACAGGCAGACGGCCCACCTGATGGAAAGCGGTTACCGTCGCCTATAGACGTTTGCAACACCAGAGGTGTCACCAACGCGCTGCCGGCCTCGAAGAAATTTTATGACACCCTTTTTAAAAAACCCCATGTTGTAGCGCTGTGGGAAAACCTCGGCTGGGAGCTCATTCCAAATCCCCACGGTACGCAAGAGAAACGTTCTAGAGAACCGTTGCGTACAAGAGCGAAGCGGCTCAAGGTAGTGGGGATGAACTCCCAGCCGATGGCGTGCGGTGCGGTGGTAAAAAGAAGACGAAGGCACCATTCTGAACAGTTCCTCGGAACACTCTCCGTTGTATAGTCGGTAGAATACGCAGAGAGACGCGAAGTCTCTCCGAAGGCCAAGCGTATCTAAACCGTCTGTGAGTATGGGATCGTCAACAATGCGAGCGGCTCGACGTTGAATACTGTCCAGGGGGTTTAGCTGGTAGGCGGGTGCCCCGGCCCACAAGTGTGAGCAGTACTCCATATGCGGCCTCACCTGGGCTTTGTAAAGCACAAGGCGTTGCCGCGGAGTGAAATACTGCTTGGACCGGTTTAGCACTCCCAGCTTCTTGGAGGCAAGTTTTGCCTTGACTTCAAGGTGGCCCCTGAACTGTATATCGTTTGCAATGTCGACACCAAGGATCCCAATACTCTTAGAGGTGGTAAGGGGTGTTCCTTGAAACTGAAGCGCATGTACGAAAGGGGTTTTCTTGGCAGAGAATACGCAGACCTGTGTCTTGTGTTTTTTCAAGTAGATTCGAGAATCGTTTAGATCAACAATTGCTCCCGGTTGATGATATTTGTTAATGTATTTTTGGTTATATCTATCCCATGGAAAAGACGTCATCTATAAGAATAAAAAGTAGTATTAAATGGAGATATAAGCTAGCTCTGTGTACAGTTTCATTTAAATAGTAGGAGTCAGTAGTTTCACGTGATGCTCTAACATCATATCACATCTAATTGTTGCATTTGCGGATATAAAATATTGGTCAATATCTTTAGTTATTTTCACAAAATAGATTAATCAGTGTTGAAGATGGTTAAAAAGACACTACTCAAGTAAGCTGTACAATTATTTACTAGGATTATAAAGAAATTTTAAACTTTAAATATTTCATTTTCAATTAGAACGGTCACAAAGTGGTTTCTCATTTATCCATGCATGTTTTTTTCCAATGAGTATGTAGAGCATGTATTGTGATAACATAGGGTATTTTTATCCCGAAAATTGGTATAGTAAAAGATTTCAGTATAGTGTAGTATGATGATGATGCTTGTATTGTATAGTAAAAAGTCCTAGTTTTCTACAACAACAATATATACAAATCGTTTTATAATTTTAATTAGAATTCATTCAGTTTGAAAGGGTGCTTGACATTCTAAAGTAACTGAAAAGTGCTTCAAGCCTGTAAATGGGCAAAAGCGAAATATGAATGTGCCAGAATAGTAGTTATGTTCTGGCACGACTCCAATATCAAGCGCCGTACTTTATATGTATGTACGATAAAGTATAAAACAAGCAGAGTCGCCTTGTATATGATATTTGATAGTGTTTCAGATGTCGTAAACTATACCTTCAGAGTTATTTAGCGTAGCTAAATTAACTTCTAGAATCAAACACCCAAATAACAGTGTTCTTGTCGAAATAATGAGCTTCTGTTTAAATAATTATAAACAACTGACGTAAGTACTTCCATAAAATTGATTACATTTACATTTTGTAGTTGAATGCAATTTTGTAGATAATATATGTTGTTTGCCGCATTAAATGGTGAATAATAAATAAAGGAAACCAGTCCGTATCAGCTCATAAATTTCTTAATACTGGGCTCGGTCTTCCTCTTTATTAGAGGAGATCGGTCAATATACCTTCACACTTGTCCAAGGCGTAAAGAGTGAAAGAGACTTTATTTTTTTTTGGCCGTCAGCAAACAATACGAATGTAAAGAACATGCATATTTGTAAGTATCACATGCTTCTCGGCCAGTAATATTTCACAAAGTTCCTTTTGTTTTATAAAAAGCAATCGACTAACATCAAAAAGCTTGTTAAATTGTATAATGTATACGCACTTTATACGTAATGTCGCGTGCAACTGTCAGTCTTCATATTTTCGGTCGCAGTAGAACAGGCGCACCCCATGTTACAGCTGTCAGTTACCATCGTCGTATCAAAGTAATATGATCTATAAGTCAGTGTTGCTCACGTATTTACCCGTTCTCATTAAAATAGATTCGCTGGAATCGCCTTTGAAGTCATTAAAATTTAGTATCGTGTTGAAATTTTGTACTTCATGCACGCTGTCTAACGTGTCAGTTTGACCGTCGGGCTTCATCTGCGATAGTGTTATGATCATTGACTGTGGCCAAATTCATCTTATATATAGCGTTAAAATAACGCGTTAACGAATTGCTACTATTTCTAATATTGTATATAAAATTATAGATACTTTACTTTATACAGATGAAGCAGTAAGGTAAATAAGTTCATCCAGCAATATTCCCCATACAAGGTAAACTTTAATTATCTAAAACAGATAATAAGGGGGTTTTAATTTTTACAACAGTTATATTAGGTACTTACATTACAATATTTTTCAAATGAAAAATGTCTCTGTCTGTCTCGCTCGCGTTAATATAGACTGCGCTAGCATGTAACAGATACACTCTACATTAGTATAAGTTTAGTATTAAAATTAGAATAAATTAATATAATAAGTTATTCTTAAAGTACACCACAACACAAACATGCATTAATTAAATGTCACACACAATAACAAAGTAACAAATAAGCGTGTACAACTTTCTAACTTCTTAAATTTAATTATAAAAAAGGGTACGGAACTAGAGTCCGTAGTTGTTAATAAAAAAAAATATATATATATAGACTGCGTCAATGAAGTATAAGTAGGTAACTAAAAATATTATACTACTCTAATACAGATAGGTACAGCTTGTAAAAAGGTCGTGTAAAGGCCGATTTTTCAATACCTAACTAGAATAAAGTCAGTGATAGGATAAAACACAAATTGAACATTACTTGCGCAAGTAAAACAGTTGAATTGTTTCACTTTTAAATTCAGTAGTGTTATAATTTATGTAATGGATACATTTTATCTGTTGATTGAAAATTCGGCCCTTTAGGATAAAAAAAAAACTTTTAAGTTTTTTCTATCCGTCAGGAACAGTACTTTCTTTTGCATGAAAGGTATCCCTTTAGCCTTTTGTGTAAACCTGACAACGTGTAGGTATGCAAAATTTCATGATGGTCGATTGGGTACTTAACGTAATTGGACGTTTGATATTCCTTCCCAGAATTTGATCTTTAGAAGCTACACTATGACTTGGTGTAATTATAAAACAGCATGTGTTGGTTTTTTTTTTCAAAAGCACTCGATTCGATTCCTGACCAGAGTAATTTATTTAAAAAAATGTAAAGATGCCTTTTTAGTTTTTATCAAAATCGGTCTCTGGACTGCTTTGTGTATTTTTGTGTGTCATATAGTTTCGGACTATGGAGGCCCACTTGAAAAATTCACTCTGTATTCCAAGTATATATAGTATACCTACTAATCACTTTAAAACGTAATAATTACAATTTTAAATTCAGCGTAATAAGGAAGTAAAGTTTAATATAGCATCTATAATTTCTTTTTCTCTAAACTCTGATTGCCATATCGCTGGTGTTAACTTTGCGTGAGGTTTCTCAATGACTAAAACTCACGCATTTGATCCAATGCTTTGAACCTTAATAAAGCGTATAAATTAATTAAAGCTCTATATTGAAAACAACATGTTATATTCCGAGTAAAGTTTAAAACAAGTTTTATGTATTTTCCAGTGTATAGATGAAATTGTAGACGTCGAATTGTCGACCTTGCAAGCGCTTAACTCACCAATTGTTGCCCCTTTATGGCCGATTCCTGTATCTTATTATTCATTCACTTGTCTTTTGAAGTGAAACTTCTTTAGAATCGTTGTGATTTGAAACTCGATAAAATGAAAAAGCGACACTAAAAAGAGATAAACACATAAATCTATAGGACTAAGCCTGCGAGAGAATGAGATAGAATACATTATATTTAATCATTTAAACACTATGCTCATATAAATAAGGTTGGAAATGTTTTGAAGTTTTTCGTTAATACTTAAAATTTCGTGTTTTCAAGCTTAAATATATTATAACGATATAATATGTGAAATGTGACGTCACTAAATTTAGAATCCCTCCCACCCTTTGTCACACTTTGTTTCACTTCTCCTGCGTGTGAACTGCACACACACACACACACACACACTCACACTTATTGTTTAATGTATGTGTATCGCTTTAATGCAAATAGCACTGATTATAGAGTATATTCGAATACAGAATTTTTATAATTCCGTAGACAAATAAAAAAAATATTCTTTTAGTGTGTGTGGTCCGGTTAGTACGTGACCGATGCTTACTGGACGATTTTTCTTCCTAATATTATGATTTTTTACTTTATTTCTATGGCGCTTATTTTAAATTTTAACCGGTAGTAAGGTAAATGAGCGGTCAGTAATATATAGATCCGGCCATTAGTCGGCATATTGTTGCCAAAAGTAATAATGTTCTAGAAAAAAATAACGCTTATTAATTCTATTATTTATAAAGCATATTTCAGGCAGTAACTCTATAATAATATCCAATACGAATCGCCCAGTCGGCGCCGCTCTACGTGGGTGGACGCGACACTTGGGTGAAGGCACGCATTATGTCTCAAACTCCATTCAACCGTGCTTAGAACAAGCATAATGATCATAATAACATGTTTAATATCAGTTTCTATTGTGTAACGAGATGTACTTACTTTTATTCGTGCAGAAACGGAGAAAGAATACAATTTCTTGCGGCCGGGCGATCTGTCGTAAGAGGCGACAAAACAACCAACAGCTAGGTGGTAGGGCATTTGCTCGTCTAGATGGCGACTACCCCTGATCTAGAGTATGCCGCCCTAACAACCTTGTGTTGTGTTACGGCATTAGTGACCAGGTTTCACCATGACCACATACACACCACACAGAGATTTCAAATTTTAACACTGGCAATTGGCGTGAGGAACCTCTGACTCATATTACAGGTAAATTATACCTAGTTTGAGAGTCAAAGTCAACTTAACATTTTGTATAGTGTTTTTAGCCTCTAAAATGTGTTTCATTCTTCATTCATTCTATTTTGTACTTTGTTTTTCTTAAAGGCTGAATAAAGATATTTTTTTAATTTTAATGTCTACCGATTGTAAGAAGTTTTAACTATTGATAAACACTTAGTAATTTCGTCTATAGTTTACTGTTACAATTAGTAATAATGACTGTGTGATTTTTATAAATAGTGTAAATAATTTAATTAATGAACTACTGATGTGTGCTGTACTTTCGGACAACCACTTTCTTGTCACTTCCGTTGATAAAATCAAATTATGCGGACTGTTTATTAAAATACTGATGTGAGCGATATTTCCGGTTAAAACTACCTTCATAAACTTGTCCTTTTTTGATCTTATAGTACAAAACCTGGCGGGAATGGCGCAATCAGTTCAGTGTAATTCTGTGACAGTCAACTGTGAGAACTATAAGTTCTGTGCAAGTGTTCTGTGGAAATCGGAAGAATAATACATTAAAGTGATTTATGGATTGAAATGCTGCTTCTCATTTCTGGACCTTTTACGATGATAAGGGAAATTAATGAATCGTGTGATATAGGAAGCCGCCATTATTTGGCTTACCATTAGTTGAATTTTGTCACTACCTGTATGGAGCTTATGTCAAATTTTAACCAATAGTAAGACAAATTAATGGTTGGTATAGAAACGGGCTATAAGAGACTAATTAGGTGGTCTATGGTGGCCTATGCTCCTCAATAGGTTTTCCCCTGCCTAAAAAAAAGTTACTACCATGGACTTCCGTGATATGATGATAAGCAAAAGGTCGTAATTCAATAAAACGCGCAAAGTCTGTCACTTATTAGAGTCCCGATTATAGTACATACGTCTCACGGCGCTGGTGGTTCTCACTCGACTAACCCCTCCCTCAATCGGGCCACTGCTTTATACTGCACAAATGCGATATGTCCGCCCGGCAGCATGGACTGAATTTCCTAGAATCAGCTTGTACACATAATCCGTAACACCTTACTAATGACAATAGGCTGTGCTCCACAATAAGTAAACAAAAGAAGATGATCATAAAAGAGATTACAATAGTTATTAATTCAAATGCCGACGGCTAATAAATGTGCTTCTGCAAATCTGTACGTGGAAATAGTCCTTGTCGGCGCCTAGGTTGTAACAATAATATTAGTAAACGTTAATCTTTCAAAAAAAAATATCATGTGGTCAATATATGACATAGAAAATCTAAATCACTTTCGAGCCTTAATAAACTGCGTCAAAGGAAATTACCTACTCTTTCCAACATGTGGTAGCCAGTATGTGTTGATCTCTTTTCTTTGAAGGTAGATTAATTAAATTCTGAGTTGAGCTTTCAATATGGGAGCTCTGTTTGCTGAAGTGCGTGAGTGTTAGTGGTAAACATGGTCTCATCTACGTTGAAGAATGAACTTTATGATACCACTATTACAGATCGTTTTTGTATGCAGATATAAATCCAAAGCAATAACCGTCACAATAGTCCAGACTGCCTGCCTATATGATTACTCAGTTTAACGAAGTGCAGCTAAACGTTGTGAAAATTAAGTAAGTATGTTTATATTTATTATAGTATAGAGTTATAATAGTATTCTATCAATAAATTTGAAATTACAGTCTTCAATTGTCTTCATCATTAGAATTCGAATAAATTATAGCATTAATGATATAAGTATATTTTATTTCTTTACATTAAAATATATATAAATTATGAACTAATAAAATAAAGAAAACTACATAATTTATTTAACTGAAATATTTTAAACCAATACAAAAAACAAAGTAAGTATCAATAAATATAATTTAATAATTTAACGGGTTAAAATAGGATTTCTATTTGAAATTTTCGTGTATATTAAATACGATCTTAAATACCACGCAGGTCTCGGAAGATATGAATATAAAACAGAAAGTCAGACTCGAAGGCAATAGTGGGCACGACTAATACAAAACTACAACAATGAAACATCCATATCATCAATATTCTTCAGACGTTAATGTAATTTATTAATAGACAAAACCTGTTTATTACCTTGTATGATTAATAAGCTGTTCTGTATGAACATAGCGAATGTATTGATTTACTTTTATGTATGGTTTCCCTATAAATATCGCTAATAAAATCGCCATATATTTAATCAAGCTAATGGCTAAATATTTGACCGCCTTATGCTTGTCATAAAAACAAGTGCATTGGCACAGAAATACCACATAACAATAAATAAAGACACTTAACATAAAGGGTTAGAACTCAATATGGTTTGGCAAAAGGCTTATAGATAACAGTGTATTTATTGTGAGTCAGCAGTGTTGCCAGCTTCGCAGTTTTGATATTATGTTTTTATTTCTAATCCTAATTTGTTATGCTTTTGTTATTATGTTATCACTCATCTCGGGCATTGTATTCCTGCAACTAGAACTTAACCATTATTTTTTTAAGATAACTAGTACTAACTAATTATACAGTGAAACGATGTTTTATAATAGGTAATAATTGTCGAAACCAATTGAACTTAATTTTTTTTTTAAACTCTATCGCAACTCCTCTCTCTTTCTCTCTCTCTTTTCTTTCACCATATCCCAATTACTTGGGGTCGGCACAATATGTCTTTTCCTTCCACACTCTTCTATTCTGACATACCTCCTGTGTAATTGATAATATGTAGGATGTGTAGTAATTATTAATACATATTTTAGATGTAACTGCGACAACTATGTTGTGGACCATAACGCTATGGTAATATCAGCTATCTTGCTTTGTACAAAATTATTAATCTATCGTTGGGGGCTTATAAAGCACACCACCTACGATACTTTTAAATAATTTTGTATTGCTTGACCCATTCTCTAAGACATACGTTCATTTTTCTGTGCATTTTTTAGGTTATATGCGTTTTCGAAAGTCTAAACTATTTATTTTATTTGTTCAAGAATGGATAAGTTATATAAAAGCTGCATACCAGAAACTAGCTAGTAGTAGCTGGTAACATTGTGAGTCAGTGAGCAAAAACAGGGGTATACCTACCCTAGTTTAGGAACGACTTTGACTCACAAATCGATATTTTTGCCCCAAATACCAAAATGCGAAGCCAAAAGCCAAATGAAACTTGGATATAATCCAGCTTAAGTTAGCCATGACCTTCTTATACGAAAATCGTGACCTTGTGTAATAAGATAAAAAAGAATTACCCCCAGTTAATAGTAACCAAAATCGTTAAAATATAAACAATATTAGCCCATAAACATCCCACTGCTGGGCATCCCCATATATAATATAAAGGATCGGACATCGGACAGTATACCCGTCACACGTACATCGGAGTTTGTCAGATTACATAAATCGATTATCTCGATGTGCAATTATCATCGTGATGTTTGCCTTAATTATCAGCATGTCGTAAAAATCCCATCTCATTTCTTCTGTCTATCCCGGCCTTCTATACCATCTCCTTATCACGTCCCCTCTATTCTATCTAATTCTTTTTATCTTAACCCCTCTTGCTTTGAAGATGGAAAACCCGATTGAGGACTACTCGGCGCGGAGGAAACGCGGCGGGGGCCTGTAGGATTCGCCATGTCGTGGTGGTACTAGTACGATGTAGGGATACCCACTAAAACCCCTTGGTGTTCCTTCTTTTGCCTTAAGCCAGGGCTACGGGAAAAGCGGAAGCTTGACCAAACTCCGCGTGCCCTGGAAGATCTTATCCTGTTGTCATCCTAAAGCCTGGGAACGCGTTGGCTTCGCCTTTGTTGTTACAAACGTGCATAGACGATGATAGCCACTTTTCATTAGATGGGCCGACTGCCAGTTATAGCTTCGTAATAAAAAAAAATAGTGGTCAGTATCAGATGGCCCTACATAATTGAGGAGATAAAGGATAAAGAGAGGAGGATTGGCGAGTGAAAAAAGCATACTTGGGGCAACCTATTGGTTGGCGATCGGTCGGTCATCCCAAGTATCGCTAGAAGGATAGAATGGAAGCTGACCGCACTACAAGCCCACAACTAGCAAGACACTGAGCAGCACAGAGGAAAGTGGCATGCTGTCGTTTCGGAGGCTAAGCCTCACTTTGTGTCGCTGAACACGGAGTTAGTTAGCTTAGTATCAAATGACTAATAGTCACAAATTATGTAAAGAATTTTTTATTATTGCGAAGTTGGCAAACAGGCCGACAGTCCAGCTCATTGAAACCAATGACGAAGCCATCGCTTGCCAGTCTTTAGGATGAGATAGAGTAATCAAGCAGGTGACATGGGATGGAAGGGATGGGATACGGGATTGGAATAGGAGGATGGAGTAAGGAAGGTTGTATAGGGGGAGGGGGACGTGGGCCATCGAAACTCTTACTCATCGCACGAAACAAGAGTAGCGCAAGGTTTCTTTTTTTATTTTATTGAAGTAGTTCAGCAGACAGGCAGACGGCCCACTCGATGAAAGCGGTTACCATCGCCTATGAACATTTGCAACACCAAAGGTGCTATAAATGTGCTGCTGCTCTCTTAACGGAGACTGGAACCTGGTCACTAATTCCGGAACACAACACACGATTGTTATGGCGGCATACTCTAGACCAGAGGTGGTCGCCATCCAGTCGAGCAAATACACTACCACTTGGTTGTGGGTTGTTTTGTCGCCTCTTACGACAGGCCGCCTGGCCGCAAGAAATTGTATTCTTTCTCCGTTCCTGCACGGATAAAAATGGTTAGTCTTTTCAAGCCAATATTCTGTGAGAGAATAGTATCATACCGGTCGAGCCGACCCTCAGAGCTGTCATCAAAATAGTGATTCCAGCATGACTCTACCACGTCAAAAAAGACAGTATACAAGAAGGAAATGTAGTATATTCTTCCAAGCAATTTGTAGAAACACCTGCCGCCCCTTTACGTAATGCAAATGTGAAAACCCTTATACAATTGTTTTAAACGGCGCGTGTTACTCTCGCATGAGTGCTTTTGCATTTGAATCTATATGGAAGGGCTAACGGATTAGTACGGGCGAGTGCATTCCCGTTCAAGAGCCGAGGGAGATTGAGGCGTTATGTGTGAACCGGCTTTACTGAATGTTGCTGAAAGTATCAGCGAATTTATTCTAACTGTTCAGTAAAGCTACGGAACGATACTCGTATAATATAGGCTAGTTTGCATTGAAATCACTTGAGATTTCTTATGATCTTTCAAAAGTCATAGCTTCCTCGAGCTTGTATGAGAGTAGTGGCTTATGAAGTCATAATCTTGGTTACTTAAATTCTTCTTTATCAGTATAGTATGAAACTAAATCGCTTTCCGCGTCTGTCTGTCTGTCTGTATAACTGCTAATTCCTCCTAAACCATGCAACGGATTTTCACCATCACTTTCAGTTTTCACTAAAGGTTTATATATATAAAAACCTAATTAAGTTTTTATGTAAGTAAAATAGAGGTACTTCTAGGGATTGACGCGCGCCGTAGTCGCGGGGAAATTTCCAGTATTGTACAAACGGTCATTTAAATTAATTTTTTTATGACATTTTTATATAGTAATCATTTATTTATGTTGTATACCCAAATGTACGAATCTAACCATGTTCAAGATCAGGTCATGCTTATCTATAGCTAAAAAACGGTCTAAAGAATTTAAGCTAACGGACATTTTGGGATTGCCAATAACTCCCGCCATATAACATAAAATCGGTCAGTCTATATCATCATCATCCTTATTTATTTATTTATTTAATTTGTTTGGGAAACATACAATAATTAATATTCTTAAATATAAAACACAAAATTAATACATATATCAATCAAGTTTTCACAAAAAATAATTTATATAATATAAATAAAAAATTGGCTCAAATAGTTAATTACAAAAAAAAATATATACAATTATACGAAAATTACATAAATAAAATGTCAATTTAATTTCCATTAGGGCAATATTGAATAAAATTGAAAAAAAAAGTCACAATAATTACTAACAAAATAGAGATAAAAAAAAAATAAGTATTAAAAAAAAAGGTTATGTCATTATTCTAATGTCTGTCTGTCGTTATATCCCACTTACATCACGGTGCATCAAATGCATCCCCTTTAGATCTTGCTGTCCGCTTTCCTGGTTTTTTTCTCCATATCTTGCAATCTTCAGATTTCCTTATTTGGAAACCATTGGCACACTTATATAACATTTCTTAGGCCCACCGTTTTCTATCATAATCTGTCGCAGGTGACATGACATTGAGTAGAACGACCAGAACTTTCGATTCTACTTTGTTTACCAAAACAATTCTACAAAACATCTCTTTCGTTCCCATTTTTCATACGGAAATGAGACAATTTCTATTTGGCAGGAAATTTCTTTTGGCGTGTATTTTCAAGGCGATCCTAGGCTTTCGGCTTTTTCTGGATCCATTCCAACATGCGTCATACACAACTAAGTATGGATTTTATCTAGAAAGATAGTTGATATTGCACGTCTCGCCATAGTAATAAAACCTTGGTCCTTTTGTTTGTTGGTCTTTAATATCTTTCTTTTTAATCTCAGACGATTTATGGTGATATTAGGGTTTTCCTTCCTTTTGCTTATTGTTCAAGTTTTGCAAATCTCGCAGTATAAAGTAAGTACATATTGTAGCGTCGACGAGTGATATGTTTATTCTTGCTTTATTTTATTGATTAAACCTTTAGATACTAATTTTAAAGCAACGTCTGCAAATTACAGTCCAATGACCGGTGCATTGACATCAATTGACCTAATTTTAATCCGTTGATTTCAATAACAATACTCTATACAAATACAAAAGATCATTTATATTATTTCTAACTTAGTTTATTTTTAGTATTTAATTGTGTTTTTAAGTTACTTTAATTTCCCTTTATTTTTCCATATTAATTAAATAAATTCTTGAAAGATGTCGATGTTTACGTACTACAAAAGAACAACAGCATGGTCATATAATATCTTTATCTATTTCCTTTATTATAAGCGACAAGTCTGTCTGTGATTTCAAAATAAATGCTGCCATACATTAAGACACCTAATCGTAAACGACCGTTTATAGATTTTTTATGTCTCTCTATCGCAAACGTAACTAAAAAGTTCCTAAGCGTTACATAACTAGACGGTGCTACACTACAGGTCTCTGTCTTTTTGACTTTTAATTATTTGATAATATATTTCTAAGATCAAATCAATATAAAATAAATTAGGTAAGTGTTTGGCAGTTCGCGTATAAACTCGAGGTTCCATAGAGGTGAATTTTCGTTTTTCGACCACAGAACCATAAAATGCATATCTCAAAAACTACCGAAAGTGTGGTTCAAAACAATCTTTGTTGAAAGCTACAATCTTGAGTTTTTGAGAATGCTTAAAATCTTAACCTCATAGTTTAAAAATTAGAGAAGGGACACAACTTTGACGATTTTGGGAATTAATATTTCGCGATCTCTTAGTTTATTAAGAAAGACATCATGACACGATTGTAATAGTAGTGGGATCCTGGACGGTTGTTATCCGTAACATTCTTCTATGGTCCACATAACTCCATTAGCTCAGCGACCCGAAGTGAATTTTGCCACTTTCCTCTGTCCTGTACAGTGTCGAGCCAGTTGTAGGCTTGAAGTTCAGTTAGGTCAGTTTCTACTCTTACCGGTCCAGCGTTACATAGGACGGCCAACCGGTCGCCGAGTGATTGGTCGCTCCAAGTATGGTTTTTTCGCTGTCCGGAGGAGGATTCCTCCATCCGTTATACGTGATCGAGCCAGCGAAGACGGTGAGCCTTTATTTCTCTAATTATATTGGGCTCGGCCACGAGGTTTTCGATTTCAAAGTCGTTGCGGACCCTCCAGTTACCATCTCCTCTTTTTGTTGGGCCCAAGATGCTCCTAAGAACCTTCCTCTCTACGATTAACAATTGTTTCTCTTCTTTAATTGTAAAAACATTATACCCAGTATCTACTTATGACTAAGCAACATTTACAAAAAAATTCATCAAACTTATTCATATATGCAAAACCGCGAGGGGAACATAAGCAAATAAACAAAGTCGTTGAAAGCCATTTAAAGCTCATGTCCTCGCAGTAAGTAAGTAATATGTACAAGTAGGCAAATACTATTTAACGTATGTATATAAACAGCATCCTTGACTTAACGGGTTATGTTCTTGAGAAGTTATGTAAAGCGAAATATGATTTATTTGCTTCCAACAAGGGTTCATACTGAATATTTCAAAGTTTATACATTCTACAGTGAATTACATGCAAGAGGGTATTATTAAAGTGTGTTTACAATAGCTTACTTGTAATTTTGGAAAGTTTCATATTCGTATTTTTTCATCCCGATTAAGATTATTTTTCTAGATAAATGTAAGCTGTCCTTCCGCGGGAATATACATATTTTATCTTCTTGCCAAATTTCAATATGATGCGTATAGCCACTTAGTCGAAAACAAACAGAGTATTTATTCTATTTTTATTTCTACATTTGTATATTAATAACTATAAATCCACAAAATATTCATAGAATATTCTTCGGTTTTTCGATCAAACAATTACAATTACGCCCACTTTTGAACACACCCATTATTTCATACTAATGATCAAAATTAAATACTATAGGTATAAAACAGTTAAAATGTAATTTTATTTAAACGTTGAATAGTATATGTATACTTGAATATAATACTGATAGTATAATTTATTATCACCGCATCGACAGTAATTGAATTTATAGCCAGTGTTATCTAGAATCATAAAACTACGTGCACATTCATCATTTACATAATCGCTTGTATACGTTTTGGGAATTCATCGGGAAAGGATTATTACGGCTACAAATTCAATTGGTATGCAAGATGCACGATTCAGGCCGCACTGGCCTTTGTGATTCGAAACGAACTACTCGGATCATTGATATTTATAAACGTTTGTCCGAAATAGACAGCGCGTCTAAACTTGACAGTGTTTGACACTTCGGTTATACGGTTAAGTGAGTTTATTTAACGGAATGGTAAAGAAACATTTCAAAAATAGACATTCACGCCTTTTCTGGAAGTGGTCGGCATTTTTCGTTTAGTAATAATAATTGTTACAAGGCATGATGGGTGGCTAAGGCAGCTGCGTGTTTTGTTCTATAAATTCCAGTCGTATGAATCTTGGAAGGCGTTCATCGTTTAGGCTGTTTTTCTGGCCTAATGGCTATATGCTACATGTTTATTTCATGCTGATAGTCAAGGCAAATATATCGAGGTAACATATACGTCGAGATCAACTATGTGTAAATTCAAGTAATCGCCTTTAGACTGGCGTGGTGGGGTGTTAAGACTGTTTACCTTTTTGAAGTGAAAGTTCTTTACAATCGTTGTAATTTGAAACTTGATGAAACGAAAAAAAAATCGACACTAAAAAGCGCTAAACACATAAAAGTTAAACCTTATTTAATTCGAAATAAAATACATTTCTCTTTATCTGTTAGTATTAATTTCTACTTTAAATTAAACTTAAAGGATTTCAAATGAATTGTAGCTCTATCAGTAAAGCAGATATTCTTTTATACGTAGCTCAAAGAAAATTGTGCGTAACAGTGCATTGAATATTGAACTTTATGCTAGTGATTTAAAGTGTAATTTATTTAAAGTGTAATTTAGATTGACTTTCATAATTTGAATATGTAATATATGAAATGTAAAATAATTTTTGAGCTTGGTAAAAATATTATAAAAATATTATTTTTTAATAATATTAATATTTTAATAAACCTTACAGTTATTCTAATATTTCTGTTACTCTATATTTATCTCATTCTCTAGTAGGATTCTCTGCTTAAGTTTCACTTCTACTGCGTGTGAACTTCACGCGCACACACACACACACACGCACACACACACGCACACACACACGCACACACACACGCACACACACACACGCACACAGACACACACACAGACACACACACGCACACACACACGCACACACACACACATACAAACACATTTTTTACCAGAGAAAATCCGATTGAGGACCATCAGCCGCGCGAGGGGGAAAAGACGCAGTTTATGTGTAAGATTCGCCTCTTCGCGGTGGGCACTAGCATCCCCATAGGAATGCTATTGTCACGCCACAATTTGGGTTAGCCACTAAAACTTATGGCCGATCCTCGAACGTCCCTTGTCCAGGCTGTGGGCTTGGTTACGCATTCACCTCCAACCCGGACGGACGATAGCCGGCCGGTTTGGCCCCTATATTTGTTAGCTGGAGAACTGGGTCGCTCCGGCGCGCGGATCCGTGCGTGTCTCGCTTGTCCGGCAAGACTGTTTCCCTAAAATGGGTAGACCCAACCCGAGTATTGGAGCGTTTCTCTTTTCTTTTCCTTTCTTTCGTATCTTTATTTATTATCATTGGAAACAATAAATTAAACATACAATATCTACATAATATGGATGAGAAAAAATAAAAGCTGAAATGTTTATATAATAAGTTACTGTATTTTTCATAAACAATGTTCTAAAGAAACAACAAAGGCAAATTTAGCGTCACATATGCTACGGAACGTTAACTTTTTATATCAAACCCGTAAAACTTATTTTAAGAGTTGTGAAAAGTTATTGTCGATGTTATTTTTCTTCACGTTACGATGTTTCATTTTACTTGTCATAATTTTTTTTTTCTTGAGATTTTATCTATGTTTATATAATATTCACATTATTATTTGAACCATTTCTATAGCCCATAATGTGCATGTAGTAGTTTTGCTTGTGTATATATTAGCAATGATCAGAATGAATCGGCAAATTTAAATCCTTGACTTTTCAATTGTCTGAACCAAAAAACAAATGAGAAATAAGTAACCATTTTAAATCGATCTTTAGTTTCTAAATCTTTCATTTTATTTCTATAGTCGTTGTCACTTCGATTTATTCATAGCATACATCCGCTTAGTTATCTAAATTCGTACATCATAAAGATACATAAATGTGTTGTGTGTATAATATTTAGCTAGTGGAAATCCATTAGCCGAATATTATACACACAAACAATAGTTGCATATTAAAAGCATGTAAATATCGATCGTAATAAAGTAAACTCGGCACGTCCTGTAGGATATCCTAGCGTCAGTTAGTTCGCTTCCGCGCCGCATGCAGCGCACACGTCGCGTTTCGCATTCCATTTATAAATTGTACCGTAGAGACATTCCGCGGGGATTCGATTGCTGGTTAATGTGCACTGACCTTTATACTTATTGCATTGTTCAATCGACAGTCGAGAAAAGTTTATTTTAATTTCAGTATATTTTTATTATTGTGCTTTTTATTAATATCAGGACAGTTATATGTTTGTGCTGGATTATATTACTGTATTTAGTTGAAGTGAAAATAATGGTGATATTTGAAGGATTTTAAATTGATTTTCATAGTACAGCCTAAATCTTTAAAAATGTAAGTAATAAAGCGCAGATTTTTATTTTAAACTACTTTTGAACATTAATGTTTTATTAACAATATAAATAATAACAGTCCAAAGACGTCCCGCTGCTGGGCTCGGGCCTTTTAATATTGAGGAACGCACAGTATACCCGCCACTCTTTTCCAAGGCGGCCTGGCAGGTTTGACAAATCGGTTTTCTCGATGTACAGGTTTTATCTCGATGTTTCGCCTTCACCGTTGTTAGCACGTGGTAATTATAATAATATGCACATTAGTTCAGAAAACTGCCTAAGTGGTGCATGAGTTCCGGCCAGTATTCGAACCCGCGCCCTTTGAGTTCGGAATGCGTGCGCTACATTACGCTACCACGGCATTTAACGATATAAATATAGTAAAAATTCATATGACTACGGAATGTAAGTACGATAGGATATTCTGCATGTCTTCAAATAGTATTAATAATTTCAAAGCTAACTTATACACCAGACTGCTGTGAAAGAGTGATAGCGAACCCAAAATGATGTATTTAAATAATAACATTTCATAAAAGGCATCGATAATCTTCGTAGATCACTAGATCTTGCTGATTGGGTCAAAAGAACGACTAGAATCCAGACGGTTCAGGTTCGATTCCAGATTGTTCGAAGTTTGCGTGAACGAGGTAGAGTACACGCGATGTTTTTGAATTTATGTTACTGGAATCAGTCCTAACGTTGTCTATTACTCATAACACAAGCATAGCTTGCATGTATAGTTTGGAAATATATGCTCGTTCGACTGCCTTTTTAACGAACAGTCTAGTATGGGAAATGCCCAAGGATGACCACTTTTTTTCACGCCTAGCACATATATAATTATAACGTTACACATATTATACCACAAAGATTGTCGAAGGGGTGTATGATTTCTGTCATCGTTCATTATTCGAAGACGCGAACCCATGTTATTACCCTGAGACGCGAGTGCCTTCACCACTAATCCTACACGCCTTGTGATATAATTGGTCCTTCTCCTAATTACTACATTACATGGTGAAATATTTACCCGACGTAGTCCAATCAATTTGACGGTGAAGTGACGCGACGCATTCGCCTCCGTAAATAGATCAAAGTGTAAACTGTATCGCGATTGGGAGTGTCTCGGATGTGAGACATCCGGACTTCTTGGTATTCCTAAAGTTACAGCGAAAACGGGTGCTATGGATGCTATCGGTAGTTAAAGCTGTTAGAGAAACAATCAAATGTTTCGGAGAATGGATGAAACCTTGTTTTCTTTTGTTCTTTAAGAAAATTTTATTTTTTTAATTGCGATATCTCCTCAATGGTGAGCGGAGATGTGGGCTAGAATAGAGCACGCTTACCTAGAAGGTACTTATTCACATGGGACTTGAAGACGCCCAGGTTGTAATTTTCGGGACATATGGCATGCGGCAGTCAGCCCCGGATCTTGAATTATAGATAGATAGATGTTATGTCTACCGAATACCGGGTGCCTCATGTCCTTGCGTCTAGTTTTCCAATGATGGAAGGCAGACAGCGGGAACAATACACATATATCCTATCAAACCATTTACAGAAAGCTGCTTACAAATTAAGTAAGTAAGTAGTAACATTACCAGTCCTGCATCAGTGCGCGGAATCTGCCGTTAGCTAACTGCTCTCCACTGGTAGACGTAGACCTACCTAAGTTTGTGTCACTTATCCCGGTCCGGTGACTTTACGCAGATTGTTGATCCTCCGGGTTTGAAGGGCGTTCTACACTAAGTTTGCCTAGACGTGGTCTCGTCTCCATGACTCGTACTGTAGTTTTTACTATACTATAATGTTCACTATGCCGATTTCATAGATCACCCATACCCATGTCTTAATCTTCATTATTTCTTTAAACTTTCCTGTACATCAAAACGTATTTCCAAACTTTTCAGAACTTTTTATTTAAATAATGTGTTTCATTCGACTGTTTATTAATAGTGGAACCTAAATATTTACAGATCGAAGTATTATTGCATTTTATGCGAACCAAAAAGCAATTTATTTGTGATTGAAATTAAATATACAGACTGACGCTCATCCGGTGGCGCTTACTGATGCGTTCACTCGCGGGTTATTTTCAAGACATAAATTATAGGGCGGTGACACGTTTGACTAATTTTAACTCTGAAAATTATTATGCTTTCCTGGTGTTACTAAAAGCGTATCGGCATTGATTTTATCTTATTCATACACATATGACGGTGACTCTGGATTATTATTCTGAGTGTTGCTGCTGTTGAAGCTGCGGCATCTTGTATATTAAAGCGTTACTTGATCATCATACTTGTGCAATAAGTGATTTGATTTCAAATAAGTTGGTCTCGAATGTTATTGAGGTTTTCAAAAAATACAAAATTAGTGACATTCAACTACAAAATAAATAAGTTTTTTTATTTGATTGTTTTTCTTGATTGTCTTATATTTAAAGCAAGCAGTCTTTGCTCTGTCATTTCTGTAGTTGAAATTTCATATAAGTTATTGTCACTAACTAAATTCTTATTTTAATACCATTACGTTTTAGAGGTTTTAAGCGCGGTAATTTATTTGATTTTCATTATTCCGACGTCTCGGCCACTTTTCAGTAGACGTGATCACGGAAGACAAAGTAGACAGAGTATTGTGAAAGTTTTATTTAGCCTACCGCCAACTTGTTCATTTTAATTACTTAGGTTCAATTTTATTTATGGTTATTATTTACTCTATGGGAGGCTAATTTTATTTACTATCGCTTCGCAGTAAGTTGTGGCTTGAAAAGAAAAAGCGGCGTAAGAAATTTTTCAGTAACATGCCTAGCTATAATAATTTTATATAATATTAAATTAGGTGGAACGTACTGACAAGCGGCCGAAACGTCGCAATAATAAAAACCATATAAATTACCGCGCTTAAAATCGTTAAAACGTAATTTTATTATATATATTAGTCGTGAAAACTTAAGAAAATACTATGTAAATTCTTGATTTGTTTTCTTTTATCATCAGCATTGACTCGAGGTGAGAGTTGTCTCTGCAGCACAGTTTTATACTTTTATGAAGTATAACGAACTGTTTTAGATAAATAAAGATTCATTTGTTATTTATTTATATCTGAATATATCCTGTTGGGTTTTTCCAATTTGTGAATAAACAGAGAAGAATTAAGATTAAAACTGACTTAATTGTTGGTTTTCTAACAAAGCCGTTACGTTAACTAGCTAGTGGTATGGCCAGAATAAATAAGGATGTTTAAAACTACAGTTAACAGCGAGTTTAATTAAACTGTGAGTAATTAATTAAGTTGTTTGCATCCTGTACTGACGTTTGTTAAATATAACTAGCTAATATATAAAGTTTAATATCCCGTTCTGCTGCTAATTAATTGCCTGAAGATAAAGGTGGATTTTATATTAAAATTTAATTCTCTCAATCCCTGATTGAGACAGGAGAAGCTTGCTCGTAGTCCCGTGTCCCCGAAATATAGTTAGTTACAAGAGGAGCACAAAGGGTTTTGATGGTTAGGTATTCTGGCAGCCCATCCAGCCAGTGAGTCCCATACTACCGTCGCACCTAGTCCCCGAGGAGCGCGGTGACCGCAAAAGGATCTGCCCTCGAAAAAAAAGATATTTAATTAATGTTATATTATACGTGACCTTAAGTAACACCTTAAAGTATCACAGTATTCTAAGACGGGTACAATCACGTCACATTCGTCTTCCAGCTGTTATCCACTTTATGATAAGGGACAAACGCAAATGCGGCATCATAGCTTCCTTCCACGAGATCGTAATGTCCGCTGCGAAGGTAGCGAGGCGATTGAGAGAGCTGGTCACCCGGCACTCTCCCACCCACGCAGAAGAAAATAACGATGAAGGACGGTCAACGACCTCCAGCCGGTGATGGCCTTTAGGAACATACAGCTTCAGCCGTCAACCGCAAAGAGGCGGTAGATGTGGAGAGCTCACGAATCCCACGCATCCCTCTCACCTGGAAGTAACATGATTAGACGCTGGAGGCGCCTATGCCTCGTCAAGTAAAGAAAGAAGATTCCTGCTTTAAACTGATACGGGCAGGCCATACTTACCAGTCGTTACGTCGGCTCAGTTATTGTCCCACAACCCTAGCTGGGTCGACTGGGGCTAGTGCTGGATTTATCCTTAGGCCCATAATGATGCAGCCTAAGGCGGCATCATTTCACGGGCGGCAAAAAAATTCGGGACGCTAAAATGTTAAAGGCAAAAAAATTAAAGACAATTTGAATTCAAAAATTGTTTTTTTTATTGCACGAGATCAGCAGAGAGGCAGACGGCCCACTTGATGGAAAGCGATTACCATCGCCTATGGACATTTGCAACACCAAAGTTGCTACAAATGCGCTGCTGCTCTCTTAAGGAAGACTGAAACCTGGTCACTAATGCCGGAACACAACTCAGGGTTGTTATGACGACATACTTTAGACCAGGGGTGGTAGCCATCCAGTCGGACAAATGCCCTACCACCTGGCTGTGGGTTGTTAAGTCGCCTCTTACGACAGGCCGCCCGGCCGCAGGAAATTGTATTCTTTCTCCGTTCCTGCACGGATAAAATTTGATTTGGATTATTTGACTATGAATGTATAAAAAGATGGAAGACTGGACATGGTAATTACATAAGGGTTCCGTTTCTGCTAAAATATCTACGGATCCCTAGCAAAGGGCGTCATTTCAAACGGAGCTTAGGGCGGCAAATAGCCTAAATTCGCCACTGAATTGGGGTGCACCAAGGTCTTTCTACTGACTAGCCGGCAGCTGCCGCGCATTCCACACAGTGTGCTATTTATCCTGGACAGTTGGGTGTGCATAAAACTTTTTTTACTCCAAAAACCGTATTCTAATAAAGAAAAATAGCCATAACTGGGTCCTAATGAATCTATGATGGATTAGGACCCAGTTATAGGCAAGTCTTAAAGGAAAGTTAAGTACAAACACTCAGGCAGGCAGGCCAGGCAACATTATAATCTGCCTGTATTGTACGTTCGAAAGGACAGACTGTCGTTCCTATAAAGAAGACATACATACATACATAACTTCACGCCAGTTCCTTTGCGGGGTAGGCACGAATAACAGAGCGCCATTTAGGCTTATTCTTACACACCTCACTTGCTTCTTTGAAGCAGACAGAAGAAGAAAATAACATCTTTTATATCTTTAATTAGATTTATTTGACAAAATTGACAAATAAACATTCAATAAATGATATTTTATTCTATTCTGAAACCTAAATTTCATGTTTATATTGTTGTTTTAGATATAAATTAACATCTCACATGTGCAATAACATATATGTATTGTATTCCTTTACATATGTAACCTTGTAAATACATGTAAACTAATACAACGATTTTTTTTAGATAAATAAATCTAATTCATTAATGCCACTTACATATACTTCCTATACTTGCTTAAGACCCGGTCAAGTTACGATCTTTTATAGATAAGGTGCTATTGTTATATTGATCCCTGGTTCAAATAAGCACTTCGGACCAGTTTATAAATTAGTAAAGATTAAGAAGGCTTATGCGTACTTGACTTTCTAATCCGAAACGATCTATTTTATTACGACGATAGCCAATCAACAAATTTTATGGATATAATAAATCATAGCCAACAGCGTCTTCTGATTTGTTTCCTTTTTCAAATGTCTGAGTGTTCCCCGATTTAGAAATTTCCCGATATTGGTGGCGTCCCCTCGTGTCGTGAGTCAGGCAAATTACACCGTTTGTGATTAATGCGGAGCTATTCCTGGGCGTATCCTTCACCCGGCTCACCTTCCTTTGTTCTGAAAACGCTTACTGTTGAAGTATGGGAAGTTTGTTAACTGAAACAGCTTTTGCTTTTGAGTTATTGTCCCTTTTCGAATGATGAATCGTTTATTAAGCTGGTTACCATTACGAATTTTTATATAATGCTAAATTTGATAGATTACTTTGCATTTTTAACGATGTAGGGATTGACGAGATTTGTAATTTGTGCTAATATATAAATTTAAATGTCAGTTTGGCTATATTTGGTTATTTTATTTTTTTCTACGAAAAATAGAAATAAGTGGGTACAATATTTACCGGATTTGCATTCGAAATGCCAAATAGACAGAGTTCAAATCGAATCCTAAGTAAGTTCCAGATTTGACGGTTCTAGTGAACTTTCTGTCTTCTGACAGTATATGCTTGATATATTAAATTAATTTACAGTCCTATACTGATGGAAGACCGACAATTTACGAGTTATTTTGTAACTAAACTAGAAATTTCGATTTCAATATTCAAAGTCAACGAACTTATTTATAGGGTCGTGAAACCCATTCCAAGGTGTTTATTACAGCGGAAACCATGTTATAACGACGTATGTTTTAAAGCTACTTGCACACTATACAGGTGGCATGGCCGTGCTCTCTGGCTTTTTGCCGGGCGAGTTTGCCGCCGGCATTAGTAAATCTATCACATGCCGTAACGAGTTGTATAACATTTCCAATGTTAAAATATTTTAGAATTTAAGAAATAAATCAGCAAGAGACACAATTTTATGTTTATATATATCTCCCAGGTCAGAGAAAACAATTGTTTTCTCTGGGATTTACTTTGTCGAGAACTAAACCCGGTAACATTGTTTTCCTGTGAGCTAAATGTGTCTTGGATTAGATTCATAGATCTTAAAAATAGTCAGTAGACCATGCAGAACGTTGCAGGATTATTTGTCATGTCTCTAAACGAGCGATGGATTACGATAGAGTTAGCAGCAAGAGCGCGTTGATTTGCTCCTGAATGAATCGGAACAGGATGTACACATTGATGAATGCAGACTCCGACAGTCTTCCAGTGCTTGTGCGTATGTTGAAAGTGAACGCAAAACGCTTCGTGAAAATGGTTTATGCATCAAATACTGGTGATGTTTGTTAAACCAAGAATATGGGATATGCGTATAATGTGTAGGAGCCTTTACGGATTACTGACTGAAACTTTTTAATGAGTCAACGCCGAAATATTGAGACATGAAGCCATCGGAATGCTGTTTATCTTTGTACGAAGAACAATCAGATTAAATAACACTATTGTTGTCTCTAATGTTTAACTCAACCTGAATTTATAATACATTTTAGTAACTAATATCTGAAAGAGTAAGACTGAAGAGTAAGAATGTCTACATTCATAAACGAAATTGTCTTCGATCAAAAGCGCAGGAGCAACAGATCTAAAATTCGTATTAATCTGTAGGCACCTCATACTTTCCAATAATCTGCTTAAATTTGTATTGATCGGGTATTCTTCAAATGCTTAGGATTAAGCCTTGCAATAAAATTTAGCTAAATTCCGCTGTCGTATTTTATGGTCACTTTTATGATCTGTAGCAATCATATCCCAATTATCTTTATCACAGTCATTTTTATAATAAAACTACTAGATTGAATTAAATGAAATATGGCAGCAACGATCTACGAATTGATGTAGTGAAATGGGAAAAATAATAATTAAGCGTGTCCATGTTGCGTTCAACTAAGGGTTGACAAAAGTCACTAACAAACAGTCATAGGCATGTGGATTTATCATAAGACAAGTATAATAAAACTACGTTTTAACGGTTTTAAGCGCTTAAAACCGTTAAAACGCAGTTTTATTATGTATACAAGTCGCGAAAACTTAAGAAAATATTATATAAGACAAGTATTTAAAATTCAATGTGATGGATGTATTTGTGACTATTTTTTATTAAAGTCAACAATAATAATTGATGTTGTTGTAAATGTTAACTTTTCAAACTATTATATTATTTGTCTGTGGTCATTTTGTATTTTGTCTCTTGTTTGTTTGTACTCTTTGTGTTTGTTACAATGTAAACTACTTCTCAGTTATGGATCTTCATATGAATTTTGCAAGAATTTGAAATACAGTGATCTTTTAATCAACATGTAATTTTCATTAATCTAGAATCCTGAACAATATAACAGATGTAACATATGTTTTATTAGTTTTTCGTAGCCAAATAATAAACTATGAACTTTCGTAACTTGGATAGTTCCGTAGAAGTTACGAAAGTTCATTCATGGACGCACGCGCTTAGTTGATTACTTTCGTCACGAAAACGAGTTCATATAAGCGGGATTTACATCAGAAACCAGTAATATAAAAGTATTTGACCAGTAATTATATAACAAACTACGTTTTAACGGTTTTAAGCGCGGTAAATTATTTGATTTTTATTGCGACATTTCGGCCACTTTTCAGTAGCCGTGATCACGGAGAGATGTCAATTGTTCAATGAGAAATTTTAAAGTTTTTATTTAACCTACCGCCAACTTGTTCATTTTAATTATTTAATTTTAATTTTTGTTTATGGATATTATTAATACTCTATGGGAACTTGATATAAATAATTAATTATATTCTTTTAGCCTGCAATGTCCAAACACTGTCCTTAAACAATTTCAAGTATTAAGTAAAATTTGATACTTTGTTCAGATTAATTGATATCCCAATTTATCGGATGACGTCGTAGAAATACGAGCTTGTCATATCACATATTGATCAGTCCATGTCAGCATAGATAACATCAGACACATAGCTTTTTAATGCGTTATTAGTAACCTACGTTACCGTTTTGAATAATATAGTATTCTCAGTATAATATGGCGTCAAAGCTAAAATAGAACAGTCAAACCTAGTTTTTAAAATTCATTCCAAAACGCTTCATTGCTTAAAATAAAATTCTTCGAAGACTCCTTATACTTCTAATATCTGTAGTTTATATGATAGTATTAAATCGAGGACAATTGTTGACGTTAATCTTTCAGTTAATGGTCAGTTTTAATTTAAAATGACCTCTTAGGTTTAGTATATTTCCTGATTTGGTCAATATTTAAATTTCTACCCTATTATAATTAGTACAGTACGTACCTTAAAGTTCCTTTCGTGTTAACAAAAAACTAACGGTCTTATTCATAGAGAGCTGGCGTAAGTTTGAACGCTTCGTTAACAACCATGAAAAAGCGTTCAAACTTACTCTAATTCTCAAATAATAAGACCGTAATTCTTTTTCTTTCAACTTCTCCCAATTATTTTGGGGTCGTGATTAAGTTTTTTTCTTCCATACTCTATTCTGACATACGGCCTCTATCACGCCACAAATTATCGTATCATCCTTCATACAATCCATTCATCTTTTTTTTAACATTAAGACTGTAATTATCCATAGTTAATGCAACTTTTATACGTGTCAGTTGTTTTTTTTTGGGAAATAATTATGCCATATTATGTAAACAACTCTGTATTTTATTCTTGCTACATACAGAGTTTATTTTAGCGATATGTCGAGAATACAGAGCTAAGACCAGTTTGATCAACGATTTAAAGAAACACATCTCTGGATATCCGTTTGTTTAGATCTTGTAAATTCTAGTACAACAATGCAAACACTGCCCCAGGACAATGCAATTATACCGCATTTGTTGTGCAATACTATCTCGGGACGGAACACAATCTAGTAGACAATGCAGTTATCTCAGCCATGAGACTTGTCACCGCAATACACTGATACGTGTATCTTGCAGTATGCCACAAACGGTTTCAAATCCTGCGGTTTTGCACCGTTCATGTTGTATTCTGAATTCAAATTCTGTGTGTAATTTTTTTATATTTTATGGTCTGGTAAGATAGCCTTTTAAGTCGAGCCTTATTAGTTTCACTCGTCACGTCACTTGCTAAAATACTGCCTTAGATAAATTGTGGGTGTATGCCTGACACCGACAAACTGAATTGTTGTGGCAGCTTAAAGAGCGGGAGACAAATGACATTTGTCGCAATTTACTTATTCCCGTAAAATATTTAGATTTAGGGCCTGGGCAAAAGTCATTTTTAGTCACCCTCATTATAAAAAATACAGTATGGACCTCTAGGTATATACGAAATTTCATAATAAACACTTCAATTTGATCTTTTTTTTGTAAATTATAAATTACGTTTTTATATGTACGTAACATATATTTATTTATACCTATAAGTTATAGTATACTTATAGTTTAGTTGTATTATTTAGCTGTACTGTAAAGTTTCATCAAAATCGTGTTCGTAATTTTTACATGAAACATCCGTCCTTATAAACTTTATAGTTTATACTAATAATAGAACAGAGCTGAACGCAGAAGTGGTGGTCAGTTGCATCACTAATGCTGTGTAGTGTGGTTAGTTTTATTGCAACAGAGTGGGCTTACCATAAGCTGCTTATGACGACTAAAACTATTATAAGCTGATTGCAAACGTTCGTGTTTTACACGTATACCTACTGACAGTACTTTATGTTTAATGATGCAGATTCTAAACTTAGAAGTGGCAACGTTGTATTTTTGGATTTGTTTTATGAAACAATTATTGTACATGTTTCGAAGTTTCAGTAAGTTTGAAAACAAAGTTTAGAGTTTGATAATTATATTAATTTTGTTCGAAAATTTAAAAGATGTGCTTTTGTTGTGCTTGTTTTAATCGCCACAATGGCAGGCAAAGACACTGATTTACAAACAGTCTTATCTTCTATATTGAGTTTTGAGTATCAGCTCTGCAAAATAGTAGGTTTGTCATTGACGACCAACAACTTCGTTTTTGTGTCTACTCAAAAGGCCACATTTCACATACAGTTCAAATTGTTTACAAAAACACCATCAATATCCTACAACTATTTTTAGTTTTATATTAATATTACACATTTTTAGACTTTATTAAATTACACAGCACAACATGACCTTTCAGTTCCCGCCAAAAACTTTGAAACATGACACGAGTTGGTGTTCTTTTTTAAATATTAATTCATACGGTTTATTTATCTAGCCAGTGTTAAATATTCATTAATTCTTATCCTTATTTGTACCCGGACTACCAAAGCAACCAATCTATTTTTAATAACCCGGTTCAAAAATTCAGGTAAAACATACTTTCAAATGAAAAAACGCAAATTTAAATAAGAACGCTCTTTGGCTAAAAAGCTAAAATCTAATTAAAGCAAGTTGCAGAATAAGGATAATAGTTACTGTACTAGCACTCGAGCACTCTGCGCAGTCTGCATGATAAGCTGGGTCTATGTTTGCTGAGCTCATTTATGTTTTGAATAAAATAGAAAACAATTAATTATTTACTCACATTGAACCAACTTTATGGAAAATAAATAATTTAAAAGGAACATTCTTTTAAATTCAAAAATATGTATTAAATTTTTCGTCGAAAATCGAATCTGTGAAATATGAAACAAAGGTCTATTTTTGGGATGTGTAGTGAAAGTTATTGTATGGATCTATTTCTTCTACATACATGGTATCTTATAAGAACAGATCAAGATTCAAACTCACGTAATTTGAATGGACATCGGGTAACTAGCCACTAAGCTATAATATCACAACTCGGTAAAGCAATTAAGTTCTATTGTCTAAGTTAATTGCCCGTTAAGGTCTGTGAGTGGGGCAACGAGGCAAAACAAATACGATTTCTAATAGATACCTATTGATTGTTTCAGGTCCGCGCCATGGAGCAGCGGTTATGCGACTGGCCAGCGGGCACCGATGGTGCACCCAGAGCCATATCGCGATTAGAAGGCCAAATCGAAGAACAGGTACAATATTTTTAGCCATTCACAATCATTGCAAAACCATTCTTTAATCAATGCAGAATAACGTGTGAAAAATCAGCAACTTATTATTATTATTTATTTCTAGAATTATTTTTTTCCTTTCCACAAAACGTAACAATAAAGGGGGAGAAAAAAAAACTTATAAATGCTATCTTTAAATTACTTTTTAAATTCAAGATGAATACCGAGACGGTCACTCTGACGCCTTAAAGGTGGTGGCAGTGTACTGTTGGACGACTGATGGCGCGCCAGGACTTAGTAATTTAAAACACCCCACGTTCCATATATCGGGGCCAAGCGCTGGCTTTTTAAGACCCTCCTTTTATAGAGGGTTAGTTTCGGCAAATTCAATTATAGGATTATTATTATTAAATTATAGAGCGTTTTAACAACATTACTATTGTGTTTAGTTTTTAAATATAATCCTACTTCAATATTATAAGTAAAATGAAATCACAAAAGTCTTCGTTACAAGGCCATAAATTCCGAATAGAGATTAGAGAAAAATGTCAAGTTGTCAACAACAACAAACGCGCAAGATAATCCGTGCTATTCCGTACAAGTTTCGTTTTATACTATTAAAAATGATGAATGAAATGTGTAGTTTTCTACTCTCATAAGCAAGTAAAATTCTGATACAAAAATAAATAGTGAAATTCTTATCGATATTTCATATTCCCAACTGAAATACAAATGCAGGTATTGTACTGGGTTTCGTTACGTGTTTTTTTTTCTATCTACTATTATTTGCCTTCTTATTTCTAGACAATGAAGCAGGATTTATATTGTAAATTATGCATAAAAATATTTGTAAAAAAGGTATTGAAAAAAAAACTTATTTTGTTGTGTCATTTTCTTTGTATTAGACAAAAACATTTTTTGCATCTAAACTTCTTTAGAATCGTTGTGATTTGAAATTCGATGAAAGGAACAAAAGAGATAAACACATATATCTATAGGACTAAGCCTGCTAGAGAATGAGATACGAGTTTTACATTGTGCAGCATGGATTAGAGAGTCAATAAGACCGATGATTAAACGTAAGTCCAATTTGGACCGAAATAAAACTGATAATAATTAAATAATATTATTTAAACTAAAACTGTGAAAAATTGAAAGTGATACTTAAGAAGTTTATTTTGAATTATAATATGTTGACAGATGTAGGCTAAAGGATTATATTTATATTAATAAAAGTTAGAGAAGAGTTATCTTTGAGTATATTTTCTGAAGTTTGACTTCCACTGCGTGTGAAGTGCACACATACATAATTTTTTATTCTTTACATAGATTGTATTGGCAAAACAGCTCGTTATGATCACTTATTTCAATTTCCTGAATTAAGTTTATGAGATTAATGTTCAAATCACAGGTTTAGTAGAAATAGTTACTTTTATTTTTTATTAACATGTTAAATACATTGCATATACTAATTTGTTGAATCTTTATAAGTAGAATACTGAATTTAAATTGTACACCCTTAGTTAGTTTAGTGAACTAACTTTTGTTAAATTAAATCTACTAAGGTTCTCTTGTTCTAGAAGCATCTAAGACTCCAAGACGCGAAGCAGGTGGAAGCAAAAGCAGCCCGAATCAAGGAGTGGGTCACGAACAAACTCCGGGAGCTGGAGCAACAGAACCAATTATTGAGGGAGCAGAACGACCGCTGCAATCAGCAGCTTGAATTGTTAAGAAACCATATAGCCACACAGGGGAGTAGGAATTGCACTGTAAGTTTCAATTATTCATTTTTTACCTTGTGGACTATTGTAATCATATCTGATAAATATTATTACAAATAATTAAAACTCTTTTTTTTATGTATCACATATATATTTTATTCCCTTCCAGCCCACCTATTGATTATATAGATTAATTTATAATTATGGTCAGCCTTTTTTTAATTATCCAAATATATTCATTGTAGTATTAACAATTAAAAAAAATAGAATTACTATTTTAAATACTTTTATCATAAGAAAATCATTCATATTTGTTGATAAAAATCTATGAAATATTCTTAGAAAAATGTGTAGATATATCTTATTGTATTTTACTAATGATCATTTGTAATAGTTCTTTCGGTAAAATTTGGTTTTATATCTAAAGCACTTCTAAGTTTAATTATAAGATACTATGTAATTTATGGAACAGAGTGAAAATCATATCTGTCTGTGTCTAGGAGACAAGGAATATAATATACAGATGGAAACTTTAAATATAAATATGATCTATTTATTATGTCATTTCATATTCCCTCTCCAGTTCCTCCCAACAAGAGCCAGCCTCTCTCTCGAAGTGAGGACAGAGGACGGTTCTAGAGGCACATCCAGCCTATTGGCTACTAACAGAAGGAGATCAGAAAGCCTTGAGGGGCCACAGGTAGCATACATACTTAGCAATGTCACTGTTTCACTGCCAAAAAAATTATTTTGCCTATTATGTTTCTTTTAGGAAATATAATTACTCTTATTAATGCACCACTTAAATGAATTAATGGAAACATTAATTTATTATCCAATATCATTCACTCAAGTGATTAATATTATTACTAATCTATAAAATATAGCTATAACTAAATATACTAATATCCTGAAGATAGCCATAACTATATATGGCCATCTTCAGTTCTCAGAAACTTTGACTAATTTTATATATACTGGATAAATAATTACACTTATGAAGATTATTATATCATGCTATATAATTGTTACACTGGTCAACAGTTAATTTTGCCTATATTATGTTTTTTATTAAATATTTTCGTCCTAAACTTTTATTAATACATCACTTCAATAGCTGAATAGGATCATTCATTCATTAACTTCAAATAATAGGTTAATATTTGCTTATATTTTCTATTCACGCTGTTGTCACTAATGGTTGTTAGTCACACTTTCTTATGTTATCACTTTTGTATTTGTATATTTTTTATTAATTCCAAGCAATATCTGCTTAACCAGATGGCATTTTGTTTTTGGTACTTGGATTTTTCTATGAATTGGAGTGAATTCAGTTTTGACTAAAGTACATGGTGTAATTTATGATTCTAATGTATTACGATTATATATAATGTAATTTATAAATATAGCACCATCTTATCGAAGCTGAAGAAGACATCGTTTGGATCCCAAATTATTGTGTAAAAGCCTACATACAGCTATTTGTAATTTTCACTTTCTAGATGTCTTAGACATATTTTCAACATTAAAAAAATATTGTTAGGTTATAAAATTCACAAATCTCTTAAGACAATTTTTATTTTATTTCGGCAAACACTTTATTCTGAATCTAAGTAATTAGCATGATCGGTCACAATAAATGACCATTCTGGGCCCATTCTACTAATACCCAGCACAGATCAAATAAAAATATTACCCTGGCCTTCCAGTGCGGCAATGATTCAAAATTTTCAAAACATTCAATAATTTGATTTAATCCTGCTTTTCAGTTACCAATCAACTCTTCGGAACCGCACTACAGTACTCCGGTACGTCACAGGCGTAACCTGTCGATCGGTGCTACCAATATCGCGAATAACGTCAATGCTGCCAACCCTGCCCTAAACACAATGAATCGGACTATGGACGAAAGGACCACAGCCAGTCTGCTTGCTGATGATTTAGCTGTAAGACATATGTATAGCATTTTCGAGCAGGACCGGATCTGGATGCCCCGGGTGACCAATTCACAGGGCGGCAAATTCAAACTTGGCAGACAAATACATAACTCACCATTAACGCAACTGAGCACTGAGACGTCGAATACTTTATGCACATTAATTACTTTTCGCGGGGCGCATAGCCATAGGTCAAAAATTACACACTCACGTGTTTCAATCAGTAGGCGTCTGATAGCTGAAATGATGATGATGATTAACAAAAAATATAGGCGAGCAGGGGCGGCGATTTCAGATTTTGCCCCCCGCCGAAAATAATCTAGATCCGGAGCTGTTCCTGAGTCGCGGAAAATGGGAAAGACTATTTTACGAGAACTATTTATTTTATGTTTATTTTTTTTACAGACAGCAGTTGAAAATTTAGTTGTGTTACCAACAACTCCAAATACATCCACAGATGGGGACACTACGCATGATTATGCTGAAATCTACACGCCTAGCAGAGGTATTGTATTGTATTTGATGTAATTGCACTGTATACTATAGATGTTGCTTATTCGTGAAAACTTAACTTCTTGGTCTGTTTTTATTATTCAGACAGTTGGTTAGTTTTATTATATAGCCAATTACTAACTAAGCATAAAACCCTAAAGATGCGCGTAATCTAAAATATGTTGCCTATTAAAAGTTACTCTAGATATAAATATTGGTCAAAACGAATTTTATTTCAAGTTGTATGTTGATTATTTTCAGAAGTTTTCATACATTCTATTATTTTATTTTAGTTCATACAATTAAACTATTAAAAAGCTTATTTTCCAGAACGCACTCCGGCGTGGCAAGGAGGTGTGAATGTAGTAGTCCAAGGAAACAGTAGAGGTGGATCGTCGACTGGCGATAGTTCAGTGTCAGAACACCCAAGGCCTCCTACACCACCGCTGCACAGGTTCCCAAGTTGGGAGGCCAAGATATACCAGGTAAAAATTATTCTTGGTAATTTTAGAATTATTTCTCCCTTAATCACTCCTACCCATTTTACCTACATGTACTAAGGTGACTTTAAGAAGTTATGAGCAGTAGTAGTAGCCATGCTCTTGTAATATATATATATATAATTTAAATTCACGTATATAGTGATTCATCATGATATCTCAGGAACTATTCTATCCATGCAGGAACGGAGAAAAAATACAATTTCCTGCGGCCGGGCGGCCTGTCGTAAGAGGCGACTTAACAACCCACAGCCAGGTGGTAGGGCATTTGTCCGACTGGATGGCTACCACCCCTGGTCTAAATTATGTCGCCATAACAACCTTGAGTTGTGTTCCGGCATTAGTGACCAGGTTCCAGTCTCCCTTAAGAGAGCAGCAGCGCATTTGTAGCAACTTTGGTGTTGCAAATGTCCATAGGCGGTGGTAACCCCTTTCCATCAAGTGGGCCGTCTGCCTGTCTGCTGATCTCCTGCAATAAAAAAAAAAACTATAATACCTATAGAGTTGAAATTTGACATGGACTTTCCTTTCGCCAAGTAGAGGTCAGCTAAGAACGGATTTTACGGCACGCGAAGCGGGCGGGTATCAGCTAGTTCTGATTAATTGTACAATTTTTGTAATTGTTCAACACTGAATAAATGTCTACAGTTCGTGGCTGTACCAGGTTCACATAAAAGAAAGGAACTATGAACAGTTAAAAAAGCATGGCTATTATAGTTTGTAGTAGGATAGGACATGGATGGTTTAATGAAACATTAATACTAAAACACTCGTATTTATTTTAATGATCTGGCTTCATTTGATATCGAGTTCTTGTGAGACATAAACCTGCTGCTTACAAACAATACTGCTACAAGCTGATTATAATAGTAGTAATCAGCAGACAAACACATATTTTACATTCCCAAATTAAGCAAGTTACGTTGTTTTATCGGTAATATAAACGGACTACTCTGGGGCCGATCCCAGACCATAGTAAATAACGGAGAAAATTCGTTTCCAAAATTTACCATACCAGAAACTCTGCGTTACAGTGAGGTAAGCCGGCAAAGGCTTAGCCCGCTTAACCACAGAGGCCGTCGTATATATTATAAGTTATAGTGTACTTAATTTCACTTTGGTTGTTCTTTTTCCATATACAGGTAGCAGACGATGGTCTTCAACAATCAGTAGAAGAAGAGTTAAGTCCCCCTCCATGCAATAGACCTGTACACGAATCAACCAGTTATCAAGACATTTCAGTTCCTGTATATGCCACAGTCAAAGGGGTAAGTAAAGTGTCATTATAAATAAACGCAGTGTTTGGTTTTAATCCATAAGAAAACATTACTTACTTTTTTCGAAAAATAAGATTGAGATACCGGAACATAAATAACCATAGACAACAAAAAGGAATACCATAGAGTCATTACAGATCAAATCGATATATAATTATTGCTTCTATAATGGAATATCTACTTATATTTAAAGTTATAACAATTAAACTGTAGTATAAAAGGAGAAAACCAACTAAAAAAAGCCAATCGTCTAATTAAAAAAAAAACTGAAAAGGCACCTAAATCATAACTTTTTGCTGTTGGTTAGAGAGAGCTAAAAACTTTTAGGATCTACTAAAAGTAGAAATATGTATAGAGTCTCATATGCCTACACAAATATATGAGAGTAAATGTGAAAAACATTTTTGAATACAGTAAAGAAAGAATGCACCATGAGAGAATATTGAAATTTATTTAACATTTCCTCCCTTAGATTTCAAATAATACTTACATACTACTAAATTGGTTAATTGGCTGGCAACCAAAGGAGGAGGGGGGCTGTTGGGGCAGTCTGCATGGCTTGCAATACTACTTATGTTTTTACATACATACATACATAACTTCACGCCAGTTCCCTTGCGGGGTAGGCACTAACAACAGAGCGCCATTTAGGCTTATTCTTACACACCTCACTTGCTTCTTTGAAATTCATAACTCTTGTCTTGTCTTATGTTTTTGAGTTTTTAATATAATTATTTTGTTTCCCACAGCGAGCTAGTCAAATTCGATCGATGCCATTTACTGGTGATTCGTCAGACGATTCCTCTGATGGCGAAGAGTCGATGGGTATAACAGTACACAACACTCCACATCACCAGCTCACCAATAATGTATATGGTAAGATAATTTTATGTTTACATAATAATAATAATAAGTATTATATTTTGTATTGAACTCAACATGTACAGTGTGAAAAACAGAATCATATATAGTTAATATTTTGAGTTATGTATTTTAATTTATCAAACACATTATTGACATGATTACTAAATGTATACATTTTTGATTCAGATGCCAATACTAAATTTACTAATAAAATCATCTAATTTGATCACTGGGCAACATAGTCTGTCGTGCCTAAAATAACTTATTTAAAAAGTGTTGTTTATTTTTTTCTACTACCTGTATTATTCTAAATTTTTAATCACTATGATATTCTACATTTTAACCCTTAACAATGTTATTAGGTTCGAAACTAACAATTAATACCTTTTAACCCTCCAGGAGGCCAAACATCACAAAACATCCCAATAAATAATGTTAACTTGACAAGTGTGCTACCTGCATCAATACAACAGACTTCGAACCACGGCTTGGTTTTAACCAATAATGCAAACGGACAGTGCAGTTCATCAGATACTAGTTTAAGTGCAAGTAGTCCATCGAAAAGTGTCAAAACGAGCTCAAGTCTAAGTCCTGCTAAACGTTCGAGTAGTGGTTCACCTAGTAAACAGAGTAAAACTAGGGGTAAGTTGAACCACTTTATGTATGTCTCTATATCAGTCAAAGTGCTTTTGTGTAAGGTTCTCGATAACATTTAATTGTATATATTTTTGACAGTGGTGACCACAAACCGTCTGATTCTTTATCTCCTTGTTATTTGCTTTTTTCAAACAGTAATGTCTAACTAACACATTGTTTTATCTAAAAAAAATGTGCTGAGAATTGGATATATTTTTTTAAATTTCTTATTTATACTTTTTTAAATTGTTTATAGTTAAACTTTCATTTCCAAAGTCAACTAAACCATATATATAATATGTTTTTGAATCGATTTTATAACATTGCCCTGAGGATTATTCTTCTTCATATGAATGAAGGAGATGACTTCTTTTTAGGCAATCTGTAGTCTTTCATCTGTCCTCTATCTAAACTATGGCAAGTGCATATTTTAGATATTACAATAAATCATTTCCGGATAAATAAACTATGATTAAAAAATGGCAAGAAAAGAATGTATTTTTTTTTGGAGTACTACTTTTTGATAGTTTATTCATTTTACTACTGTGCATATCTATTTCGTCGTTACAATATTTGCAATACTGAAAAGTATTCTGATTACTGTTTTATTTTTTCAAAAACATGCCGTTATCATTAACAAAATTAGATCCAGTTACGCCTTTAGCTTTATCACTGGCCAAAAATACCACCATCTCTGCAATTTCCTCTGGTTCTGATACTCTTTTAAGAAGAGTGGCCGCTTCGCCAATATCATCCCATGATGTCATGTCACCTGCGTTCTTTAGAATGTCAGTTTTTACCGGTCCGGGACTTATAGTGTTTGCTCTCACCCCATGAACAGACAACTCTAAAGCTATACCTCTAGTGAAGTGATCTAGACCTGCTTTAGAAACGCAATAAATTAACAACTCTGGTGATAAAACAGCAGCTCCAGCAACACTTGATATATTTACTATATTTCCTTTCGTCGCAATAAGGTGAGGAACAGCGGCTTTTGTAATATTGATGACTGCACGTAAATTTGTATTCATTACTTCGTCATAAATTTTAGTTACATTATCGTTGAAAATGCTTGTGTATTTTACAATGCCCGCGTTATTTACCAGCACATCAATTTTGTTAAATTTTTGTATGGTCTCTTCCACAATCATTTTTGCGTCATCGTCTTTAGAGATATCAGCTTTGATAATAAACGCATTGTCGCATCTTGTCGCAATTTCGTTGAGTTTTGTTTCGTTTCTACCGACTAAAATTACATTGGCTCCCTTACAAGAGAAAAGAATAGCTGTAGCAGCTCCTATCCCAGAACTGGCCCCTGTTACGAGTACAACTTTATTTTTGAAACACATGATGTATCTTCCAATGCAAAATATATTGTAATGACTCAAATTCACAAACAGCTCAACTTATATAAAATGTTCATTAAACTTAGGTATTAATATTACAAAATTAAATACGGAGAACCTTTATTTTAGTATATTCCGGGGTATAATTACTAGGGGCGTGTTTCATATTCTAGGCTGTTATTTTAACGATATTTTCGAGGTTACACTAATGATATTGGAATATTTTATTAGAATCGATTGTCCTTGATATTACTCCAATTACAGCAAAGTTTTAGTGTAGGATAATTACTATAAAATTAAAAAATATAATATTTATGTAGCCGTTGCTACTTTTAGTTTCCTTGGAACATGTCTTTTCCCCTAACACTTGCTTCACTATAGTTGTAATATGTTTTTAGTTTGACTAGTGTTACAATTTACCGTATACTTACTGTACGTGGCGCTTGCTCTTACTTGCGATGCCAGCTTTAAAATAAGTATGGGACTTTTGTAAAAGAGCCGAGCGAAGTGGGTTACCACCGTTGACATCGTCTCCCTCGGTGTTGGATATGTCCATGGGTGATCCGTTTACCAGTTTGCTTACCCAGATGCGCGCTTGAATCTGTAATTAATGCTAATGGACATCAGACTTAACTCAGTGGAACTCATATGATCTTATATTATGTATCGCAGAACATCATCTCCTTACCCATTCATTGGGCGTACAAAATATTTGAATTTAATTTAATTGTTTACAAATTCAAAATATGATTACATAGTTTTAATTTTTGGTGAACAATAAAGTGTTTCATTCATTCATTCTTTCATTCATATTGCAATTTGTAACTAGCTGTACTTGCGTCTTATGGCCAGTTCCTATATCTTACTATTCATTCACATGCCTTACCATTGGTTGAATTTTGACATTCCTTGTATGTAGCTTATGCCAAATCTTAACCGAGATAGCAAGGGAAATGTACTGTCGATAAGATACTATGAATCGACCCTCAAAAGGGATTACTTTAAAGTTACATTTTTTATACTTTACTTTCTTAGGCTACGTTCCATTAGGGACTCACAACGACCACGTTCACGACCGCGATTTATCCCGTTCCACTTGCTTGCCCGCGTTACAATCGTAAACCCAAATGGAACGGCTATTCGACCCGCCTATTGACATGGGTCATTGTGAGCGTTGTGTGTTCGAAAATGATGACGTCATTAGTGACGTTTTCGCCACAACCACAACGACCGCGGTCGCCTTGTGGAACGGCTAACTGAGCATTTTGGGCGTTGTGAGCTACAAATGGAACGCCCTGTTAATGGTAGAGCAATTTAAAGAAATCTTGTTAACGTTTTCAGATACATCGTTTGAATCGGGCATGTCGGACGATTACGCGATCCCGCCCGACGCGGTGTCGTGCGAAAGTGTCGCTTCGCCGTCAGTCGCTTCGTTGTGTCGCGCGGCTCCGCCCTCAGATTCGCCGCGAAGACACGACGCATTAGAAAAGAGTGGGCATTTAGCAAAGCTGGGAGGGAAGTTGAAGACTTGGAGGAAACGATGGTGAGATTTACACACATCCACAGTAACAACTGTCCTCTTAATGTTTAATAACACCTATATATATGTCTATTAAGTATAAATTCTTACTTATATAATATTTTACATACTTATATGTTTATAAATGAACAAAATGTATGTAAGTAACTGCATAACCTCTAATATTTATTTATACCACCTTTGACCAATACAATCTGTTTTATTCCTGCCACGGGTTGTCTGGAAGAGATCGCTTCTTAGCGATAAGACCGCCCATTGTGCACATTTAGAATATTTTTAGGCTATAAGATTTTCTGTTTTCTGGAATGGTGTACAATAAAGTGTTATCTATCTATCTATCTATATCTTGCATAAACTATACCATTTTCCATGTTTAAAAAGTGTATTTATAATAATACTAACTACTACTACTTTTGATTTGCCTTTATTGTAGAATTGTAAACTTAATTTTAATTAACATAGTCATATGTAGAAAAAAATCTGCTACTACTACTATAACAATACTAAACTATTCAACAGTCATGGTAGCTGTAAATAGTTGCATCTGATTTTCGATGTGATAATCATTTACTATATATCTTTGAATACAATTTCAAAGTGCACTCAGACTAAAGCAGCTAGAACCATTGGTACCTATGTGTTCTCTGTGATCAATGAAGAGACGCTTAATCTGCATGAAGACTTGCCGAGGAATCCAAAGGTACGAGGATTGGGGATCCGCAGGTGAGTGCCGCCTTAATTCTAGCCGGCTGTGGATTCCCTCCTTCCACCACCAACGACTTCTACCACCCGCACCACCAGTCAGAATATTTGTTGCTCTTTGTAAGACGATAAACTAAGACCCTCAGTTTATTTGACTGTCATTTACACAATTGCAGGTTTGTCCTCAAAAACGGCACATTATCGTACTGGAAATCGCAGTCCGAAGTGAATCGCAAACCCCAAGGCCAGATCGGTTTGGGCGAAGCGTGCAAGATATCAAGAAACGAAGGCGCGGCAACCTTCGAAATATTCACCGGGAGTCGGACTTATTACTTGACAGCTGACAGTATTGCCACTATGGAGGACTGGATAAGGGTTCTACAGGTATTGGAACGAAGTTCTTTATCGCATGTTATTTGATGGATGATGAGACGAAAAAAAAGTGTAACCGAAAAGAAAAATGCTGACCGCTGTATAATAATAACAACAGCCCATAAACGTCTCACTGATGGGCTCGGTCCTCCCACTATAGGGGTACGGACAGTATACCCGCCACGCTTGTCCAAGGAGGCTTGGCAAGTTTGATAAATCGGTTATCTCGATGTGCAGGTTTCATCATGATGTAATTCACCTTTATTAGCACGTGGTAATTGTAACAATATGCACATTAGGTGAGAAAACTGCCCAAGTGATGCATGCGTGCCGGCCAGGATTTGAACCCGCGGTCTTTGAGTTTAGGACGCGTGCGCTAGTCATTACGCTGTGGGGGATATAGTGTATGAAAGTGTGTGTATATGTGTGTGTTGTGTAATACTCCCATAACGTTTCCACGACCGCTGTATATTATTATATAATATCAAATTTTAATGCAATGAAATAAGATCTAAAATAAAATAATATATATCCGTGTAGTATACGGTGTTTTGAAATTAGGTGGTCTTATAATATTATAAAATTCTAAGAATGCCGTGTCTGTACATTGAAGCTATTTAAAATAATAATAACTGGAATAGACTATATAAACGATGGAGAACACGATGCATTTTTTTATTTCTTGTCTGTTGGTTCGCGATTCACGTAAAAACTACTGGGCCGATTTCGATATGGTTTTCGCTGACTGACCGCAAATTCTTAGACTTAAAATGTGCGCTACTTTTTATCCTAAGAATCCTGCGGGGCTTTTTCTGGGAGTTATTTAAAATGGCTAGATTTAAAAAATAATCAAATTCCAATTTAATTTTTTCACTCATCTATAGCAGATTTTATGTAATAAAATATATGATATTTTTAACCCGGGAATCCTGTGGGATTTTTCCTGGGAGCGGTTAGAAGTTGTTCGGGTGCATAAAAATTAGCCTATTCCGGCACAGTTTTTACTAATACGACAACTGTGGTAATTTGTGTCCCGGGAATCCCACGGGAATTTCAAGCCAAGCGTGGACGAAGACGCGGGCATGTCTTAGTTTTGAAATACGTCTCTTTTTATTCTCTAGAACGTTCAAAGGCGAAACGCGACGAAATTACTCCTAAGCAAAGAGGACAACAAGCCAACAATCCAGGGGTGGCTCACGAAGGTCAAGAACGGGCACGCCAAGAAGAGCTGGTGCGTCTTGATCGGAAAGATGTTCCTATACTTCAAGTCACCTGGTGACCAGGTAAGGAAGTTTGTATGTTTCAACAAGCCGATCTTTTTTTTTATTGCAGGAGTTCAGCAGACAGGCAGACGGCCCACTGGACGGAAAGCGGTTACCATCGCCTATGGACATTTGCAACACCGAAGGTGCTACAAATGCGCTGCTGTTCTCTTAAGGGAGTCTGGAACCTGGTCACTAATGCCGAAACACAACTCAAACTTGTTATGGCGGCATGCTCTAGACCAGGGGTGGCAGCCATCCAATCGGGCAAATGCCCTACCACCTGGCTGAGGGTTGTTAAGTCGCCTCTTACGACAGTACGACAATACGAAATTGTATTCTTTCTCCGTTCCTGCACGGATAGTATTATTACAATCACAACATCCTTATGGTAAAAGAAACTGGTGTCTGAGACCCGCCAATCCGTTTTGGACAAGCAAGACCGGCATGCAGTAGGATACTTAAAGGCTGATATCATAATTATGACCTTTGCAGAACCCAACCGGCCAAATAAACATGCGCGACGCTCGCGTGGAAGACGTCGAGCACGTTTCGGACTCGGATTCCGAAGAGAAGAACGACGACACCCGAAACCACCTCACTGTGGCCATATACCCGCAGCACCAGGTAACTGGGGTTGGTGAAATTTTTACTATCATATTATTGTCGAGTGATTATTGTTAGAAAAGTTCCTATTTCTATATTCCTGTGGTGTAAAGACGTTAGCCACTCATCAGAAGGTTGTATGTAGTGATGACACATTTCACTGATCACTGGTTAAATAACGGTGATAGAAAACAAATCATTTTTCACTCCAGTCACAAGTATAGGAAACGACCGTTTAATTTCACAAGCGTTATTTCACTCGAGACAAACAGTTAAAACGCTAAAGTAGGTAATCAAAACGATATTTGAGTAAAATTTAACTGTATTCTTTAAACCGTTAGGCATTCATTTGTTTGAGTTGTATAATGTTGTATAACGCCGTAAAGTGACCGTGAGAGTGCAACGTATTATTTCATTTCACTGTTCCAATAATCACCCATAGTTCTTAGTCGTCACTTCTGAAATATCGGGTGGTGATTTTTCACCGGTGGAATAGCAGTGACAGAATGAAATAACTTCACGGCAGTGATTGATATTTATATTAAAGTAATTTCCATCAGTAGTTATATGTTTCCTAAGTGTGTTCTCGAAGTGTTTTTAAAGAAATCAAACAATTTGTTTCATTAACAAGTATAATAAGTATTCACAAACCCATGTACAAAATATCTATCTATCATATTATAAAATTCTAAACGTGTAGTGTCTGTACATTGAAGCTATTAAAAAAAAACTGAAATAGGCTATATAATGAAGAACACGATGCAATATTTTTTCTAGAATTCTGTCTGTTTAAAAAAAACAACTGGAATAGGCTATATAAACGATGGAGAACACGATGCAATATTTTTTCTAGAATTCTGTCTGTTTTTCTGTTTGTTCAAGATTCACGTAAAAACTACTGGATCGATTTCGATTCGATTTTTGCTGATCGGCAGCAAACTCTCAGACTTAAAATCTGCGCTACTCTTTATTCTAGGAATTCTGCGGGAATTTTCCCCGGAGCGGTTTGTAGTTATTCGGATGCATAAAAATTAGCATATTCCGACACAGTTTTCACTGAAATGATTGATTACGTTCAATTTTAAATGCTGTGGTACTTTGTGTCCCGCGAATCCCGCGGGAATTTCAAGTCAAGCATGTACGAAGTCACGGGCATGTCCTAGTAATTTATAATATTCACGCACAATACAATCCAAAGGTGTGGCCTGATGAGATGCACAAGACAACTGGTCTGTCATAGTATACGGGTGAGATTCGCGATCGAGCGGCGTAGCGGCTCGAACTGCAAAATCGCTGACATAGTGATATAGGGACTTGTGACATACCTTGCACTAGCTGTTGCTCGCGGCCTCGTGGGCCTAGATTAAAAATAGTCCTAGTTTGAACAAACTTTCATCTCCTTTGTCACCCTCTCAGGGTGACCCTCTGAATTTCCAAAATCCCTTCTTAGTGCACACCTACAGTATAAAAAACCCCGCATGAAATTTTTCACAGTGCTAATTCCAGTAGTTTGAGCTGTTTAATATTTCTTTTGTGATAATTTCTATTAATAGGTACTGATGACTGTTTTAAATCGTATCAATTGTGATATAATTATGTACTTATATATTAATGTTATAATGCTGTGAATTTCACTAAATGTTTTTTTTTTTTGTTAACCGTACCAGTTTGTAGTTTTCAAGTACAAACCGCCATGTTGTATTCGATTTATTTTTTAAATTGTCGAATAAATTTTGATGACGACTGTACACCCATCTTTTTCAGGGCCCAACATATCTCTTGTTCGAGAGTAAAGCGGACAAGGATTCCTGGTTGTACCACTTAACGGTGGTCAGTGGCGGAGGGTTGAGTCAAGGCACACATTTTGAACAGCTCATACAGAAGCTGATGGAAACTGACGGGGATCCTAGTAAGTATAATATTAGAAGAAGAATAGTAGAGAAAAGCTCTTAAATCCTACATGAATAGATAGAGATGTAGGTCGTTCTTCTCTCCCTTTTTAATGTTTTATTACTTTTAGAAGTTTTTACATCCTCGTCAATCAAGTTTTAAAGAAAAGATATTAAGTACTAGTAGTACCTAATGGTCGAAATTCGACCTTAAGGTTCTGTTGTCAAAGACTATACTTCTATAATCACAGATTTCACCAAGGCAACAATAAACAAAAGAGTATATATGCGTGTGGGTGTCAAATACATGGTAGTGTGTGTAATGTTTTTTTATTGATTCAATGTATTTTATATGCATAATTAAAAAATATATATTAGCATTCGTCGCTTCTTCTCTATATAAACAATAAGTGTGTGAAATTTCTTTCTCCTCTGTCCGCGCAATTTTCGTAAAAAGGGGTACAAAGTTTTTGCTTCACTTAATAATGTATAGATGTCTGGCTTTGTAGTCGAGTGATCTAAGCCTTTTCCCGCCTGGTTGGTTGTAATGCAGAAGACTCAGGTTCTATATCTAGCACTCCTATATAGCATTCCGAAGGGGATGCTACTGCCACCCCGACTTTTTCCCCTCGCGCGGCTTATGGTACTCGATTAGATTTCCCCTGGTATAAAAAAGGTTCTATATGGTAAATTTCTTTAACGAATAAATACAATTTAAATATAAGTAACAGTAATATAAAACATGGCACAATTGACACTATAGATATATAGTCTTATATATTTTCATAGCCTCAGCATTAATGTTATAAACAATAAATAAATTAGTAATAACACTATACATACTAAGAAAGAATAAATTGTTACATATATAAGGATAGGATATTAGATGTAGTCGGCCTGCGTTTCGATAAATAAATAAAAACTAAGTAGATAAAGTTGATAATGTAAAAAATCCGATTATTCTAAATTATTGTATAGTATCAGTAAAAATATTCTAGATCCATAGTTCCCTCTTCCTTAAACCATGAAAGAAGTTAAATTGAAAAAAAAATGTCTTTAACGAACTTACCGCTATTATTAAGGTTTAGGTTTCTGGGATCGGCCCCAAGGTAGCCCTTTGCATATTACTTGTATCGATGCAAGGTAAGAGTGCTCCATCCTAGACCATGTCATGTCGAGATCGGGCAAGATCATCAAGGATAATTGACAAACACAATAGTTTTAAATAAATAGATAATAATAACATAACATGTAAAATCTAAATAAAATAGTATCTAAGTAGAAAGTTGTTAAAGAACATAATATAAAAGATGTAATAGATTTAACCAAACAAAATGATAGATAGAGATAATACTGTATAACTCTAGAAGATAAGAAGCGTGTACTAGTATACACAAGGAGCAATTGTATAAGTTAAAAAGAATAAATAAATAAACAAAAGAATAAAAAAGAATAAAAAGTCGGATAACCTTGTCCGTCCGGCAAAAGGGATTCTAAAAAAAAACTAACACAAGTGTAACTTTCTTAGCCTGAGAATATACAACTCGTGTGTTTGTCTGCCGATTTATTCGTTTATTATCATTACTAGATGTGCCCGCGACGTCGTCCTCGTGGAATTTGTTTTCAAAACCCCCCGATTTTGAAACATTCTTCGTTGGTGCTCCGCTCCTATTCGTCTTAGCGTGATGATATATAGCCTATAGCCTTGCTCGATAAATGGGCTATCTAACACTGAAAGAATCTTTCAAATCAGACCAGTAGTTCCTGAGATTAGCGCGTTCAATCAAACGAACAAACAAACTCTTCAGTTTTGTATATTAGTATAAGATTTATGGTTTTTTCCTCGTGTCATTCATTGGTAACATAATATGTTTGTTATCTGTCAATAAAAATAAATTTTTGTATGTTTGTCCTCTGTGCGTTCCCAAACATGGATCACATTTTGATGAAGATTTTGTGAGGTGTACCCAGGATGCCCGCGATGGTTTCTGGCCCAAAAAGCAGAATATACAACCAATCATGTCTTTAAGTTCATGTTTGTATTGGTGTACAATAAAGAGTTATCTATCTATCATTTTTTTACTTCTAGCATTGCGTGCATGCCGGGTGCCGTACTTTATACTTATTTTATTATTATTATTTAGTACTTTATAAGACTTTAAAATGGGTTTTATTTCCGTTTTTCCAGACTGCGTCCTATGGAGGCATCCGACACTACTATACTCTAAAGAAAATCTCACGTCGCCACTAACATCGCTTAATTCGGAGGCTTTGCAAGCGGAAGCATTAAAATTGTTCAAAGTGAGTTTTATATTTTTATATATTTGGAGTAATTAGAATAATCGTTTTGGTAAGCTATGTTTTGTTATCTCCGTCCGTCTATCTGGCTTTGAATGACATAATAATTTTTCTCAGTAACTACTGGGTATACTATATGGATGAAGTCCAACATGAAAACGTGATCTATGTGGCGCCACACAATGGCGTAGAGCATTTGTGAAATAAATATGTAACTGAGTGATAATTTTTATTTAAATGTACATATGTTAGGTACATACTCGTATATTTAAATAAAAATAAAGACATTAAAAAAATACTTGCAGTTACACATGGCGGCACACAGTCATATGAGGTAACTAACTATCTTTAGTTAAAACTTGGAGAATTCTGACGTTAATTTTTTAATTACTTAGTTACTTAATTCGGTTTGGGGGGGGGGGGGGTATTTTCTACTGTACTCGTAGTCACAAAAATTATGACTGAACTATGCAGTGAACAATTCTGAAGAAAAAGAAGGATGCAGAGCTTCAAAAATATTTGGACACTATTCCTTGAGTAGTCCTTAAAACATGGAGTAGTTATGATTATATGCTGTTTGTTTTATGATTCCATAGCTAAATAATTGGTCCTCTCTTTAGAATGCTGTATGTTCGTGGACTTCACACACTTGTCTGATTTTATCTTATTTATACAACATTGAAAACATCTTTATATTTTGACATAATCTAGCTATTTTACATGATTCATCATATAAAAAAAAAATATTGGCATTAAATTAAGATTATACAATAAAAACTAAACTTAGTTTATTAATCTTATTTATAAATTATTATAATTCATTAAGACTATAAGTAGAATATTGAGCCTATGATTGTTGAGAATATTCGTCACAGTCCTCTGTATCTCATCGCAACGCGTTGGCTTCGCCCGTGGTGTTGCAAAAGTGTAAAGGCGCCAAGTAACCACTTTCCATAAGCTGGGTTGTCTGCCAGCTTCCCAATAAAAAGAAACTTTTATATGTATTCAATTTTTATTTATTCTGTAGTACAGCAGACAGGCTCACGGCGCAACTGTGATGGAAAGTGGTTACCGTCGCTTATAAACATTTGTAAATTGTATATTAGTTGTTACAATATAAATAAAAATAGTCTAGGATACGGCTCATATTATATGTTAAAGATAAATAAATTGTTTTTATTTATTTCTAGTGCGTCCAACTGTTCATGTCGGTGTGCGTCGAGCAGGCCGGCATAGACTACCACGTGGTGTTGGCCCAAAACGCGCTGGCCCAATGTTTGGAGGTTGGCGAGTTGCAGGACGAAGTGATGGCGACACTCGCGCGGCAGACCACGCCGCACACTCACACCAAACACGCGGTGCAGGTAACGCCCACAGCGGAACGCAAACCGAGGACGTTGAATGTTAAACCTCACAAGCTTAGGACTGTAAGTTACGCTGCTATCTGTACATTTTTAGTTTTCATTTTTGATTGCCTGTTTATACAGCGTGTTCACTGGATTGTTATTTTGAAATATATATTTGTTATTACATATTAAGGCGAGCTCCGTAGTTAAATATATTTAAAAGAATATCTCGCTCCTTTCATAACGCAGAATGTATAAGCTAATTTAAAAACTGGGCAACCCAAAGAAAATGCATTCAAATTTTATATTACGTCAGTACTTATAATCAGACATAATAAAGATTTGCTTACCAATTTTCTTTATTAAGTATGCACCGTGAATTAATAATGAGTTAAAGTATCCCATTTCCGAAAATATTCCACTCTATATATGTTTTTTCTAGAATTATGAAAATCAGTAAAACAAACTATTCAGTCAACATTATCTGTACGAACAGGCTGTCTGGCTTTATTTATATTATTAGACACGTAATATAATAAAATATTCACATTTAAACAGTCGTTATATATTGTGAAGTGATCTTTTATTCATTATGGAGATATTCTAGCTTTTACATATTGTTTCAAATAAGAACCACAAATAAATAAAAAAGCTTAATTACAGTTGCGTATCCATTTTTAATTTTATTATATTTTGTATGTGTCTACCAATCTAAATAAAGATTAAAATGTAATAATGTGGTAAGGTTGGGTTTCTTCGAGGAATAACTGAGAAAATGAAAATTAGTAAAGCCATATTAAAAATACAAGAGGCTGCTATCTTCGAACTCTTATTATTCTTCGATCAAACAAACTTAACACCTAAGGTGGGTTTTAAACAGTATTTTAGAAAGTTCGATGAACATAATTATCACAAAAAGTCTAAATAATTCTTAGTTATAGTTTAAATATCATGTGTTTCATAAACCCATCTTCAGTTTGTATGAGAAGATTACAACAACATGTGTTTTAAAATCAGAAGTAAAAAGTAACAAAAAATTCAATGAATCTTCTTATATAGATGTCAAAGTACTCCAGATAATACAAAATATTTGTAAGCTATCTATTATTAAAGTTTAAAAAAAAATTATGGGTATTTACTATTGAGACAATAATTAAAGTAATATGTACTCGTACGAGATCTTTAATTGATTTTTTTTAATGACAATTTAATAACGAAACATAAATAATAATTTATGAAAAGATATACTACTCAATGCGGTCAATGTCAAAATATTAGAGTTTTTATGTTGGTAATAGGTATTTATTTAAATATGTTGGTCATTATTTGGAGTATATACATTATACATACTAAATTACATTTGCGTAATGACTAAATAGCTTCTATCTATGATTTAAATAGAAACTATTTACAGTAACCCCACTAATTAATTAGCATGAGCTTTTGACGTAACAAACACTACATGTAATTAAAAAAAAATTAAATATATACAAAAATATATTAGCTTTCTATTCGCAAAAGCTTCGAGCTTTCGGGCGATATGCTTCAATGCTTTTCTCATATGTAATTTCATATTATTCTCACAGTTTGTCATCACTTTTTACATATATTATACACGGTTTGGATTCAATAGGACTTGCTTTAGACCACGCTTATTGTTAAGCTCCCGTATTGGAATTTTTAACACTTCGTAATAGTTGCCTTTATATGGTGATATAGCTCGAATAATTTTGTTGGTTTATTGTTGGTGTGCATCTGCAAAAGTAAAGGTCTTAATAGGGGCTGTTATACGTTATTCTCTAAATACGTGACACTATTTCGAATGGTAAATCTGCGATAGTATTATCTTATGGATCAAAAACTACACTATATTATGTGTATTTTGATATCTATTTATATATTTCGATTCTGGCTAGAACCTTATTCGAATTAATGAAATGATTTTGCGAAATAATATGAACGAACGAACGAACAATAAAAAGGAATGTAGGTTTGAAAAATCTATTGTAGTTTACGCCAATCTTTATATCTGCTCTTAGCGACAGATGGCTGTGCAATAGACGCCATTTCTTACAAAGTTGAGTGTTGCTCAGCCATTTGTAGCTACTCTAGAAATGAACTAAAGTTTGGCGCAGATTTTAACAAGCTTTAATAGATTTACGGTAAATAAGTTAGTAGCTTATTTAATATACAGGTTGATTTTTAAATATTCTATAGGTTTTTATAACATGCATTAGTCAATGCTTAGGATTCGGGAGTTAGGTTCAAATATATAAGATATAGAGCATAGCGTAATATAAGTTGTACATAGAGCTTACAAACTAGATTTATTTTGCGTATAAATATACACTAACAAACCATTATTGTAACTATCGACATATGCTTTGTGTGTTGCTGTAAAAAGCGCTTCAAGTGTCGTTATTTGATCAATTTGGAATTTTGTGTATGTGAAAAATGTAATTTTAATTCGCTTCATAATGTTGGCTATAAATTATTGATGAAACATTTTGTATATATACTCGAACAATATAAATTTTCCAATTTGATCTCGTGCAGTTCTGGCAACATTTGAAGGATTTTAAGGCATATTGCAGTCTTAAAAATCCAACTTTAATTTTATAATATGGATTTTCCGCCTTGTATAAGTCCGTTTCTGGGATCTGTGTTAATCATGGAACAAGAACACTAGCACAATACAATTGCTCAGTGAAAGAGTTAACTCTAAATTCCTACTATTGAGCAGAGGGTGCCACAAGTCGTACTTATTGCTATTTCATATAGAAATAAAACTAAAACAAATACAAGTAAAACTTTCAATCGACGTTTTAATATAATATATTAAATATATTAGACCAAATTATTCATTTGAAAGTCTTCAGAAGTTTCCTCAGAGTTTTGTATGAATTAATTAATACTAATAACTAGCGATGTGTAATAACGATATGTTTGATTCGATTGTTTCAATTGTGAAAGACATCTCGATGACTTGATTATTGTCACTCGTAGTCTGTAGTTTCGAGTCTGACTCGGACGTCGTAATTAACGGTAGTGCCGATGACTCGACTCTATATACGAGTACAAGTCACGAGTGGTATTTTCTGCTAGCTCACCTCAAGTCGATTTGATTGACTCGAAAAAATCTAAAAACATCTCGATTGTATTAGTCGAAAGACAATCGATTTGAATCCATTGCGATTGTTTGTATTGTTTAAACCTTTTGTATTCGCCCGTTGCTACCAGTTCCATCTAGCGAACAAAGTGGCAATACTTATCATTATTGGAATACTAATATTATAATTCCAAGTATTCTTCTTCCATGGGTAAATTCGTAATTAGATTTGTATGAATCCTATATCTAGTTTTCCGGTCATTATTGAATTCGTACAAATCTATTTTACGATTTCTAAAAACCCATTCTTGGGTTTTATTTCTTTACTTTTCCGCCTGTACATATCGTTTGTATTTTAAACATTGTTAGAATAAAAAAATGTTGCCATAACATAATAGCGGTTTGTTAAGTTGCGATATATTCAAATGGAATGTTGGTGTAAATTTAATCCCTGGATTTTATTTTTTCAATCCAAGAATGTTCATCCCTTATCATATAGAACTAGGGAATGTTATTTGTTTCCTTTATATCTGGTTACGTTTATTATCATTCATGATATTAATAGCTAGTGTTACTCCTCGCACTGTTTAAAATCCCTTTATTATTATTAAAGGTTGATGTTGCAAGTTTTTAGAATTCCCGTAATTTTCTATTATATATACTCGTAGAGTTAGTTTTGCGTCATGAAAGGTAAGTGTAGGAGTAAGTGTAAAATGTATTATTGCATGATATTAAAGCACTATTGTCTACACATACTTAAATTATTGGTTATCTGAAATATTCTATTCGAAAGTTAGTAGACTTTTTATGACTTAAATAGTTTGATGTTTCATAGATTAATAATACTTTACTCAAATCGGTATAACATCCTATTGTCATAAAAATAGTCATACCACGCTTAGAGTCATTTATCAAAAAACCCTCTATGTGTCAGCCTCTCGAGAGGCATATGCAAGCCTTATAGAACTCCGGGTTTTAATAATAACCCGTGGTCGATGAAAAAGGGAACAATAGCAGAAATTCGTTAGATAATTTTTTTACCCAATTTAATATTTCCTATTAGCACCAAGACGATATATAAATGCAGATGTCGTTGTCATATGTTTGTTGTAAAGATATATATTTGTAAATCATATATCATGCAGTTTTACATTGTGAATAAATAAGAGAACACACTGTACATTATTCCAAGATACTTACACCACAAGTGTATATAACAAATAGGGCACTATGAATCTAATATAGTTACTACGCGGCGCATATTGGGTAATATCACAGTACACAAGGGTGATAATGCACTTGCAGTAACTTAAGCATTTTATTTAAATAATTCATTTTCGTGGATCTACTGGGAAGCTTACGGTTTAAATTGATAGACTGATTCTATTTATATAATTATGTATTTTGTCATGTCATTTAAAATATGCTCTGCAACATGAAACCAAATTCAAATTAAGACAGTGTCGATTATTCTATAACTATTTTGGATGATCTAGCTATTCCAATATTTTATTAAAATGTGATTAAAATTTCAAAATATCTATGATTAGTAAACACTGAGAAATTTAACACTTGCTAATGAAATTAAAAGTATTGATACAGTCGCAGTTAAGGTTTATTCGTAAATACATATAAGTTTGTGCCAACACGCTTTGCAGCCTGTCGAAACAGTCGGTCGTATATGCGTTTCGTATAGTAAACTCGCGTGGAAACTATACCATTTCAATTTTTGATACAACAGTACAATGTTTTTTTTTATTTTTTAGACGTACAATGGTAATAATAAGGCAGTGGCGAGTCACCATGTGCCTATTCTGTCCTTGTTCCCCGAACACTTCGACAGGCTGACACCATAGTCCCCATAGATCATGATGCCTAGTTCCACTAACAGTTCATCCGAATAGCCCGGTACCTTTTGTTCTAATTTCCGAAAATAGACCGGGACTTGTCCTTGGGCGCATTTTATATGGTGAAAACAGGGATAATCGCCGGTCAGTGTCACGCCACATTTATATCAAATTTTTCAAGTGACTTCCCTATGGCCCCACGCAAGTCCTCCAAAAGTTCGGGCCATTTTTATGGCCCGTGATCTTCAAGGACTTACAAGAATAGTATTGTAATGGTAGTAAATCAAAAATATGAAGATTTTTTAATATCTTGAATAAATTATTGGGTGGGATACCATAAATAGTATAGCTCAGTATTTTCTTAAGATTTCGCGACTAGTACATAAGCTAGTAATCGCGGTATTTTATTTGTTTTTTATTCCAACGTTTCGGCCACTATTTAGTAGCCATGATTATATAAGACTAAGATGTGTCAAGTGTTTTTTTTAGCCTACACCTATACTGCGTATGCGTTTGTTTCAAATCGTATTGAGGCAAACCTTATATTAACACAACTATCGAATAAAAAAATCAATCTTTAACTTTCTACCTACTAAATACTAGCTGAACCGTGCCCAGATTGCTGGACGTCATTAACAATTAAAATATATTATGAATTACAATCAAATATAGCCTATGTCACTCAGGAATACTGTAGCTTTGTACTGGTGAAAGAATTTTCAAAATCGGTTCAGTAGTTCAAGATTTCTACAAACAAACTCACAAACATTACCTCTTTTTAATATTTGTATTGATTTCTCAGTGTTGCTAATAATTACACTATATAGATAGATCTCATCATTTATTCACTATCGATATTTGGCACCCAGTTTTCTGTCCAACCAATTCGACCAATACTCTCACCCCCTTTGTTGAACCGTACATCACACGCATACCCTGAACACATATCCAGAGTAGAGTACCGGAGCCCCCCACTAGATTGGAACACCAACATTTCATTTGTACAGCAACTGCTACTGTGCGCGACACAATCGCTGTTTACGTGCGACACTGGCGCCTCCTCGGTCGGTGGCGACAACAAGAGCGGCGACGTTGCTCCAAACGCCGCCGGGTCCCCCAGCTCTATACAGGTAAAATTCGTATCGGGAAACTGCAGCAACATCTAGAAGAATCTATCTAGTCAAACTTACTAATTCCAATGGTTCTTGTTTATTTCTGTTAACATCAGAAATCGTGGCATAATTGATAGGATAGTATTTGTTTGAATTCTGAATCTGAACGAAGCAATAATCTGACAAGTTCCTTGATGGAGTAAATTCGCGTATATGCAATACATGTATTTTCCTTACTGTATCTTAACATCAAATGAAAGGACATTAGATGGTGCTATATACTACGAAACTGTAATCAGCAATTTATACTGTTTCCAAACGTTTATTTTACTTTTGACGTTTGCACGTCTGTCAAGTTACGTATATGAAACAAATGACATAATTGTCGTACCTTTTTATTGTGGGTGACGTTAATAGTGATGTTCTGTGAGTCATGTAACGCGCAGCCTATACAACCACCGACACTATACGTAAATAAATCGAAAGAAGTCGATTTGAAAATAAAAAAAATGTTCTACTTTAATAAAATACTGCAATTATTAGAAGCGCCTTTTTATTTTGCCGAATTAAATATAATGATAATTTTACGTTTATTTAACTTGTGATGACTGATTCAAATAGAAACTATTGCAGATTTTATAAAAGTTAAAAAATGCGTTGTAGCACTTTTTGAAAGGTGCAGAGTGACATGTGACTTGAGTTTTAATTTCAAGACTAACTAATATAATAACAAAAGTAATTCTTCCCAGCACATCTCAGTTTTCATACCTAATGAGATTATTATAATGGCCTCCTTAACAGATTTCTCAATGCCAAATACTCCATTGCCTTTAAAAACATCAAAACTTAGTTTACAAGGTTATCATAACAAATACCATTATTTGACCTTAATATTTATAAACTTAACTATCAAGTTATATTTATAAAATTATATGTTATTACCACAAGAACTGCACTGAATAATAAACACATAATTCTTCTAAAAAAAAACTTAATTTCATCCAAATTTGAAAAATAAATAGGTTTTTAAAATAAACATGAGCAGCAAAACCACTTCAAGTTCTCGCTTAAACTCAGCCTTGATAATTTTAATTCAACGTTCTAAAGAGCGCTCGGTGAATATGCAAATAAACGTGTTATCAAGTCAAATGCAATACAGTCAAATTCATTTAGAGATGCATATGAGAAGAGCAAAAGTAGCAAATTTTAAAATTCTTTCTTTTAATTTTGGATAATCATCGTGTTAATATTTTTTCTTTACAATAAAGCGTTATTGATCAAATATATTAATAACTAACTAATACGCACTTATTCAATCCCACTATCTAAAATACCTATTAAATTTATAATAAATCGAATATTAAGTAATAACTATAATCGATTTTCATTACAACATCGTGCATATATTGATATTTGGATAATTTCGAATATTCCAGGCGCCTCTGCTATCAGTGGATTGCAAGAGCAATCCGCCAACGTACAGTTTCGTTCAAGGCTGGCAGCTACTTGCGTTGGCTGTCAGTCTATTCGTGCCGAGGAATAACCGCTTACTTTGGTACTTGAAGTTACATCTAAGCAGGCATGCTGATTCCAAGTGAGTGTCCTAAGGTTGTCTATCGTACGTCAGTTCTGTTTTATAACATTTATGCCATAGGTTTTCAAATTTTTTTCGTCTACCGCCCACATTAAGAATAAATTCTGTAGCCTGATGGTGAAAAATCCAAAGTACGTTTTCATAAAAAATAAGATTTTACTGCCAGATTATTAAAAAAAGTATGATATTAATTATTAATGGATAATATGAAAGAGCACATTACGTTGAACTTTTTAATTAGTAAACGTTGTTATACCTTGTACCATAAATAAATAGTATAATACTTTTTGAATAATCTGCAACTTCCTACGAAAACATACTTTGGCCCTTTTGGGATTAAGCTACAGAATTATTACCTAATAATAAGAACCCATAATCGTCTCATTGTTAGGCTCGGGCCTCTCACTATAGGGGAACGGGCAGTATACCCGGTACGCTTGTCAAATGCGGCTTGACAGGTTTGACACATCGGTTATTTCGATGTGCAACTGTCATCACGATGTTTTCCTTCACCGTTGTAAGCATGTGGTATTTGTAACAATATGTACATTAGGACAGAAAACTGCCTATGTGGCACAACCGTACGGGCCGGATTCGAACCTGCGCCCTTTGAGTCTGATACGCGTGCGCTAGCTATTACGCTACCACAACTTTCAATATTATTTTCCTCACATTGATAATCATAATAGCATACCACACGAGTCACGAGAAATTATTTCATACAATTAAACTGGGTAGAAATCGGAATGAAAAATCTGTATTGTAGTAAGAAGGTTTTGATTTTAATCTAAAATTGTAAGTCTGTTTTGTCATTTTAGATTGTTTATCTTAGTTTGTTGTTATTTAAATTGTTTGTCTGTTTGTTCGGGATTCACGTAAAAACTACAGGGCCGATTACTATGCGGTTTCCCCTGCTCGATAGCAAATTCCCGGACTTAAAATCTGGGGTACTTTATATCCTAAAAATTTCTTGGAGCGGATTAAAGTGGCCTGGTTGAAAAAAAAAACCGGCTGTAATATTTTCGTTGATCGTTAGCAAATTCTTTGTCATAAAATCTGTGATACTTTGTATCCCGGGAATCCTGCGGGATTCTGCTTGCGAGTGGATTCAAGTTCTTAGGATACCTATAAATTAGCTTATTCCCTCCAACATGGACGAAAACGCGAGCGGATCCTAGTTTAAAATATATCGAAAATACGAAACAGCCATCTGCGCCCTTAATACTATTCATATTCAAAACTCTTCAATTTTTTTATGGGTACTTTACCGTCCTTTACCACCAGCCTGTAGTTCTCACAAGGGGACGTTATCGCTCAGTTTGAGAAAGATTGCTTTGTAGCAACGCTTTTGTATTGAATAAATATATTATCTATATTTACTTTTTTAGGACTGAATGCGGTAAATACGCTGCGTATTGTTCGCGAGCCTTGGAGCGTACGATACGCAACGGCGGAAGAGAGGACAAACCATCTCGAATGGAAGTGTTGTCAATTTTGCTCAAAAACCCATACCACCATTGCTTGCCACACGCCATACCTGTCCACATGCTCAATAATACCTATCAAGTATGTACGAAATTTCATAAATCATTTGAGGTATGAAGTAATTTGAATTAAATTCTGTTAAGGGTTCCGTTGTCAAATGTCATAAGTTGACGTTTTATAGGATTGACAGTTTTTTTATTGCTGAAGCACATCAGACAGGCTGACGGCCCAACTGTGATGGAAAGCGCCTATGGACATTATAAAGCCCAGATGTGCTGCCAATGTGCTACCGACCTCGAAGGGTAATCTGGAACCTGGTCACTGATGCCAGAACACAACTAAAAGTTGCCATTGTAGCATACTCTAGCCCAGGGGTGGTAGCCATCCAGACGGGCAAATGCCCTACCACCTAACTGTGGGTTGTTTTGTCGCCTCTTACGACAGGCCACCCCAACGCAGGAATTGGTATTCTACTTCCGTTCCTGCACGGAGAAAACGATTTTTATTTATCTATCTACGAGTATACTATAATAAAACTGTAAATGGTTCGAGTTTTTACAATACGTTCAAAATTGTAAAAAAAAATAGGGGGGCTAAATCGGATCAGCAGATTCCAAAAATGCCATTTTTAGAATTTTTATCTGCCTGTCTGTTAGAGCATCACGTGAAAACTATTGAACGGATTTAAATGAAACTCGACATAGAGCTAGCTTATATCCCGATGCGTAAGTTTCGATACTTTTATCCCGATAAATAACGTCGTGTCCATGGAATAGACGAAAATAGCAAAAAAGATGGCGCTGTGATCGCATCTTTTTTGGAATCCATTTAATGTATACGAATAAAACTCGGCACAGAGTGAGCTTTTATCCCGAGTTAAAACTTAGGATGGTTTTATAAATAATAAATAATAAAAAAATATAAATGACGTCGTTTCCATGAAATAGACGTATTAGCAAAATAGACGGCTCTGAAATCACGTTTTTTCAATTCACTATGAATTACTTAAGTGGTCATAAATAACATATATCATTCATTGTTCAAGTCAATATTGTCATAGTAACGAAATGGCTGTAATATAAACAAAGTAATGGATTAAATTATCTAATTCGAAGAATATTGGTTTTTATATAAATGGTTTTGGAGAAACTGAACAAGCTTTTTCATTTGGATATGTTTACTTACAATAGCATTGTTTTGTGCATTTTGTGTATCTTGCATGTTAGTTACTTCACCTGATAAAATCCAACCAAAGATTGTCATTAGAGCAATGAATGAATGTGTTGACTATTTCACAAGTCCTTTCATTAAAACTCTACCACAAACATCAGCCCCTAATAATATATCTATATTACCAGGTAAATTGTATTCCGGGTTTGCTAGAGTCATTTAGATTAGACCATTTAGGCGGTCCTTCGAGCCGTATCAAATCAAGTTGGCTTCGACTCATCTGTATATTTGGCTGGGCAGTTGTCTAGACTATATGGACTTTGTTTATTTGTTATTATTATATGTAAAAAACCGAATTAAATTTTCGTGTAAGTAACATAAAACTACTGCCTAGGGTTTGACACGGTGCAATCTCTCGTGTAATGATAAATTTGTATCTGCAGGTAATAAGTTTCGATGGTTCGACTACTGTCGAGGAGTTCCTATCGACCTTGAGTACTGAGCTAGGATGCAGGGAGTCTGCGGCATCAGGATTCGCCTTGTTCAGTGACGATCCAATCGAGAAGGACTTGGAGCATCACATCAAACCCGATAAAAAGGTAATCGATTTTTAAGCATATCGCACTATCAACAGATCGTAACGCTGCACACCGGATATATATTTTATCAATTAAGTCAGAGATGTAGTGTGCTCAAAATTATTAGATTATCTTTGTAATTGAACACATGATATTGGACTCTTTCGTTGAGTGTTCTATTCACAGCAACTCGATGGATTCTTGGAATAGAACTTGTATAATAGTAGAATCCATCCATTTGACAAAGGAATTTCTTGTCACTTCTTCTTATAACGTATTGCAAAGTGGAGTGGTATAAAGTAGGAAATAGATTTATCTTTATAACTTATAAGCTTAGTAAAAATGTATTTTTGACACCTGTCAGATTAATACCTTACAAATAACTAGTGACCGAGAGTACGTGCGGTACTGTGACTTGTATTTTTATTTATAATAAAACTACGTGTTAACGGTTTTGAGCGCGGTATTTTACTTAATTTTTATTTCGACTTTTTTATCCCCCACCATTTCAATCTACTTATATACTAATATTATAACGAGGAAAGATTTGTATTTTTATATGTTCGTAACGAATAATCTCAAAAACTACTGGACCGATTTCAAAAATTCTTTCACCATTAGAATGATACAATATCCCAGATTAATCTAGACTACATTTATTGCTAGAAAACAATAGGGATATCTACTAAAATTTCAATAATGTAACCCAAGGTGTAAAAAAATTATGATGATTTTATTTGTGTTTGAGTGGGTCCGGGGATGGTTTAGATTCACAATTAGACCCGTTAGGTGGCGCTGGAATCAGGTTCTAGATTTTTATTTTTTCAGGGCAGGACACCGTCTGTTGGAACAGCTAGTATATTATATAAAAAAATTTAAAGCTAGGCATGTTGCTGAAGAGTTTCTTGCGCTGTTTCTTCTCTTCAAATGTTGTGATTGTTTGTGATATTGCGAAGCGGTGATAAATTAGATTAGGCTCCCATATAGTAAATAATAATCATAAACAAAAATTCAAACTAAATAATTAAAATGAACGAGTTGGTGGTAGGCTAAATAATTTTTTTACATTACTCATTGACATATTTTCCTTTCTTACCACGGCTACTGAAAAGTGGCCGAAACGTCGGAATAATAAAAATCAAATAAAATACCGCGCTTAAAACCGTTAAAACGTTTTATTATGTACTAGCTGTGCCCGCGACATCATCCGCGTGAAATTTGTTTTCAAAACCCCCCGATTTTGAAACATTCTTCATTGGTGCTCCGCTCCTATTGGTCTTAGCGTGATAATATATAGCCTATAGCCTTCCTCGATAGATGGGCTATCCAACATTGAAAGAATTTTTCCAATCAGACCAGTAGTTTCTGAGATTAGCGCGTTCAAACAAACAAACTCTTCAGTTTTATATATTAGTACAAGATAATACTAGGCCCAAAAACTTAAGAAAATTTTTTTTTTTTCATAAAACGAAATACTAATTGTTTTTAAATTATAATTCGTTGATGGTAGGCGTTTTAATCTCTAGTGTAAATAAAATTGTAGTAGGTACTCCAAGAAATTATTTATTTAGAAACAATTCTTATATTACTGTTTATATTAATTGCAGTTATGTGACGTAATATCGAAATGGGAGACGGCGCTGAGGGAGAAAGGGTCTGGAAAGTTCGAGAACTCGAGAGTGATAAGATTGACATATCGAAACAGGTTGTACTTCAAGAATTCAGTGAGAGCCGAAACTGACAAGGAGCGGTTATTGCTCTGCTATCAAGTTAATCAACAGGGTAAGGCTGTGAATATAATTACTAAATTTAAAATTACTTGTGATGTGCCGACTAGTCGGTAAAGCCGACTATCCGGCCACTACCGTACTCGGCGACTATTCGGCAAAAAACGCCGACTATCCGGTTTCTTACTTTATAGTTTATAATTTAGACCTTACTAATAGAGGTTTTGGTGGGAATTGAAAGGAGACGTGATGCTGTGTTATTTTCTAAAAATGTGTAAAATTGCTCTAAAATGAACGATAGTTATAGGATATTGATAGTTTTTAAGTAGTAATTATGTGTTTTGTGAGAAATGTGAACTGTAAAGTCAAATGTGGCCTTTTGAGTTGTCACAAGAACTCCGTGGAATGGCTGATAACCTACAGTTCAGCTGTGCTACACATGGGCTTAAGAAATTGAAGAAACTAAATTGAATATACGATCTGGCTTAAAGGCCTAGCTGCCAAGCCATAAAATCCAAAAAAAAATACGTTACTAATACATTGTAATCCATACATGAGACTTTCTTATTGACATGATTAAATTTTACTTGAGCTCTTTCACCTTAATAAACAATAATAGTATTATTATCTTTAAACAAAAATATTTTTTTATTTTTACACATTAACACCGCCCTGACCTACAAAACTAAAAATCAAGAAACAATTTGAAGTAAACAAAACAGGTTCCGACACGCTCGCATGCGGTGATTGCGACTTGCGCGCGAATCAGCTATAAACGAAGGGACACGAAAATCCCCGAAACCGTGATCGGCTTGGCCGACTAATCGGCCGACTAGTCGGCCTCTTTACAACCGACTAATCGGCTAGCCGGCTAGTCGGCCAGTCATAATCGGCACATCACTAAAAATTACATAAATTTCTTTTTTTGAGTTTTATAGGTAAGCAAATCGAGGGCGAATATTATAAAAATGAAAGAGTGAAATTAGATTTGTTATTCTTTTGCTTTGATTTAGTATGAAAGCGTCTCGATTTGATTCTAATCATATTTAGGACTAAGATATGCCCGTGACTTCGTCCACGCTTGATTTGAAATTCCCGTGGGATACCCGGGACACAAATGCGAAAGTAACCGTGTCTGTGATGCTTTCACGAAAATACCACCGTATCGATTTTGTTGAAATTTGGTATATATTTAGTCATAATAGCGAGAATGGAAATGGGATAGTTTTTATCCCGGAAAATAGGATAATTTCAGGGATAAAATTAAGCACCGGGGGAGAATAGAGCTTGGATAAAAATTTAATGCAATATAATCTATATGAACGCTTGCTTCCGAAATAAACTAGTTTTCCCTGCGACATTCCTGCGGGCAAACTCCCAAACTGCAAACCAACACATTCTCTAAAAATAATATTTTATATCTTTTTAGTGGTGGCCGGTCGTTTCCCGGTGACCAGGGAGTTAGCTGCGGAATTGGGGGCTTTGATGGCTCAGCTGGACATGGGTGATTACTCCGCGGTCAACTCGCAGCACAACCAACCGCTGGCGCACCGGTTCTATCCCTACAGATATCGGGCAGGACTAAGCAATGATGAATTGCGGTATGTATAAGCAGTGTAATTTTTTTTTTTTTGTTTGGACGAAAGCAAATTTGGCGCATGTATAAAATGTTGCAATGGGAATCACGCACTAAAATGACGACGGCCTGGATGTCATGTTACTTCTGGCACAATAAATTAATCAAATTGGGGATATTACCAATACTCAATCTGCAGACCTTGGTCATAATAGTATTTTCAATACATTTCCTCAAAAATACATTTACGAAGGCTGTATACATTGTTCGAATGTTAAAAATTACGCATCATATAACGGAACGTGCGATAAAATAGGTACTTAGATGAAAAAATAATATGTAAGAATTCCAACAAGGACTTTCACTTTACGAGAATAAATAAGCTGAATAAACGCATCTCCTTGGAAGCGTTTTCACCACGCGCTTGTGACGCCATTTGCAAATGAGCGCCATTTTCATATTGGAGAAGTGAAAGATTGATGTGACTTCAACCAGTATCTATGTTTGTTTTATTACCTAGTGCACCGTTTTCTCTCAAATGTTTTATAAAACGTATGACACGCGTTCGGTTGTTGGTTTTTACAAACTTGTGACTATGGCAAGTACATTCGTCTAATTCGTTGTAAAAACTAACTTACCGCATTAGTATCACAAATAACCATTATTTTGCATTGCCTTACTAATCTAATTATTTTATTTTAGTAGTTTTCTCCGCGGCTACCCTGCGGGTCCACCAACCCTGTTGAGTGGTGGCACTATTTTACTTATATAAAAACTTATTAGGTTAGGATTTTATATATCGAGGATGAAGGCGCATGCAAAAGCTAGTACAATTACACAAGTTAATCTTTACACAGTATAAAACAAAGTCGCTTTCCGCGTCTGTCTGTCTGTCACACAACGGATTTAAGTGGTTTTGGCCATCAGTTAGATAATTTTTCAAGGGAGGTTTTACTACTACTAGCTTTTATCCGCGGCTGTGCTCGTGATAAATAAAAGACCTAATAAAGTTTTTATGTTAGTTAAATAGGGTCACCATGCTTTAACCCGCAGCGTAGTCGCGGGGAAACTAGTATTTTTATAATTCGTATAATTTATTAACTTGTGTAAGTGTTTTACTTTACAGAGACGTTGAAGAAAAATTGCGTTCAAAATGGATCGCACTGAAGGGAAGGAGTACGGCGGACTGCGTCCGAATATACTTGAATTGTACTAGGAAATGGCCTTTCTTTGGTGCTACGCTATTTCAAGCTAGGGTAATTTTTTTGTTCAAAATAACCATTTATTCTCTGCTGTCTACTGTCACATAGTCGCAGGATTAGTCTTATATCCCTTCATCACATACATATTGGAAAAATAATGATGCAATTAATTTTAGATATAGAACAGCTTGGATAATGAACTCTTAAAATTTCCTATAGTATTTTGTTTCTATAGCATGAATTACGAATACTTTATTTTTATATTAAGAAATTTCAAAAAAATATATTTTGAAGCTTGGGATTTCACCATGCGTCCAACATTAGTTATCGGGTACATTGCATAACATTTTTGTCTTAGCACTATGAAAAATTTACTTAATTTTATTTCATAAACTATGTTATGTTCCGAGATGAAAAGTATAACATTTACATAGTTCCAATAACAAGAATGGAAATATTATATTTTCATCTTGAAACAGTCGTAACAGGCGACAAAATAACCCACAGACAGGTGGAAGGGTATTTGCCCGTCTGGATGTCTACCACCCCTGGTCTAGAGTATGCCGCCATAAAAACCTTGAGTTGTGTTCCGGCATTAGTGGCCAGGATGCAGTCTCTTTTAGAGAACTGCAGCACGTTGATATCACCTTTGGTATGACAGATGTCGCTCAGGCGATGCAAACAGCTTTCTATTAGTTTGTCTGTCTGCTAAACTCTTGCCATAAAATAATAAGAAAATGGGAGCTGCATACGTTTAGTCATCGCAGTGGAGAACTGGTTAGCGCAACACGAGAGCGTATAATATATTAATAGTTGCTCTGTCACGCTCGCACATCATCCGTCCTGTTTACTTTGGCTATGTTCCACAAGAGGCTCACAACGACTACATTCATGACCGCGATTTTTCCCGTTCCACTTGCTTGCGGCCGTTACAATCATAAACTCTAGTGAAACGGATTATGGAGCGTTGATGTCATTAACGACGAAATACACAAATTTTATTGGTTGATTTGAAAATCGCGCCTTTTTCAATGTTAATCGATAGAGAGAATTAACGGGTCGTTGTGAGCACCTTGTGATTGAAAATAATCACGTCTTTAGTGACGTTTTCGCCACGATCATAACGACCGTGGTCGCCATGTGGAACGGTAGACGGACCATTTTGGGCGTTGTGATCTACTAGAGGAACTCGCCCTTCGTATCGCATGAGCTACACCATTTGTATATACCGGTTGCAGTTTGGTAAATAAATAAGTTCATTTCGGTTCACATCAGCACTCGACGGCGAATATTAATCCCTGCGATCTGAAGTATTATTTAACCACTACCACTAACACACGCGGCTACAATATTATTAGTATGGATGTGTTGATGTTACCTATCCAATTTTAGATAAAACAACCAGACCTGTCGATGGTCTGGCTGGCCGTGTCGGAAGAGGGCGTGACGGTGCTGGAGCTCGCCTCGATGGCTGTCATCGGCCGATACGCGCTCACCTCCATCGGCCTCTTCGGCGGACTGCAGGTATGTCGACTTTGTTTCATCACTAGCGTGCGTTAAAAACCCTGGTTAATAGCTATATGTTACTTACATAAAAACTTAATTTACTGTCTCTTGTTAAATTCACTATAGTAACAAAGAACCTAAATTCATATAGTCAAACATACAAATGAGACGAAGCCGTATGAAGACGAATGATATTATGTTGTTTATGACAACTTAGGTATTTGTTAGTGAATTGAAACAAAGCAATTGCAGCGCCATCTATTTTGCTAATCCGTTTCCATGAAATATGCGATCGCAGCGCTATCTTTTTCGTTATTTTCGTCCACCGTACGGAAACAACGTCATTTATCGGGATAAAAAATATCCTAAGTTACACCCCGTGATATAAGTTAGCTCCGTTTCGTATTTTATTTAAATCCGTTCAGTAGTTTTGACGTGATATTCTAAGACAGAAAGATAGACAGATAAAAATTCTAAAAATTGTAATTTCTGAATCTGATGGTTTGTTTATCTCTCTATCAATACGTTGACATTTGTGTATTTCAACGCTCCATAATTTGTTCCACTTGAGTCTTCTGTTTTTAACGCCCGCAAACAATGGGAAAAATCGCGGCCGTGAGCGTGGTCGTTGGGAGCTGCATGAGGAACGTAGCCTTTAAAGAGTTAATGATACGGGTTTATATCTGGAGTGAAATTATAGGGGTTGCCCGTGTTCATAAGAATCTAAACTCTGAAGCGACAATATTGTTATATTGTGTAGAAAGAAGACACACTTTTTATGAGTGTTAATTAATTGTTCAGGATGACTTGATGATGCTGATCGACGGCGAGGATGCGACCAGTCCGGTGCACAAGATGCTCATCAGCCTCAACAAACCAAAAGTGAGTTTTGCACATGCACACTGATGTTGTCTCATTTTTACTTTTACATAAGTAAGATGCAAAAGGAATTAAAGTTTTTAGTGAATAATTATGTTTTTATAAGTCGAAACAGAACCTAAGACTCGTTTTCTCACAGAAATATGTCAATTTCTTATAATTTCTTATTTCATCCGTGCAGGAACGGAGAAAAAATACAATTTCCTGCGGCCGGGCGGCCTGTCGTAAGAGGCGACAAAACAACCCACAGCCAGGTGGTAGGGCATTTGCCCGACTGGATAGCTACCACCCCTGGTCTAAAGCATGTCGCCATAACAACCTTGAGTTGCGTTCCGGCATTAGTGACCAGGTTCCAGTGTCCCTTAAGAGACCAGCAGCGCATTTGTAGCACCTTTAGTGTTGCAAATGTCCATAGGCGATGGTAGCCGCTTTCAATCAAGTGGGCCGTCTGCCTGTCTGCTGAATTCCTGCAATAAAAAAAAATCGGTGACGTCACAGAATGTCCTATTTGTAATAAATGATATTGTTAGACAATAATTACCTTCATTTTATTTCATGCAAATAGTGTATTATTAATGATTATTTACAAGAGTTTTATTATTTGAGAAATCTTTGTTTCCGAGTAAAAATTATAGTTTGCGCTTTAAAAATAACTTGCTACCTGATATAAAATCTAAGAGGCTTCTAGGTTTTCTAAGATAATCAAAAGTGTCTGAGTTGATTCGACTATCGCCAATTAATAGAAGACAAGACAAACATAAGAAGGTATTTAAATCTTACTGTGTGTTGACAACGCCAACGATATTAATTGACTCACATAAATTTTGAATGAATGAATGAAAACTTTTTATTGTTCACCATAACTTAAACCTAGACATTTAATATAAATATATTTCCATTAGAACAATGGGCGGCCTTATCGCTTATAGCGATCTCTTCCAGGCAACCCGGTGTCCAAGGAGACATTTCAAGAAAAATTAAATAATATTTGGTGGTTTAACTCAATTAAAACTAATTCAATCGCAATTAAAGAAATTTTCTCATACATGAAACAGTGCAAATGAAATAAATCACTACTCTCTCTTGTGGTGCGATTCTACTTCACCCTTTCTTTTACACTTCATTCGTCTTCATTCACTTGTGCGTTGATCAGTTGAACTTCGACATTACTTGTATGGAGCTTGTGCCAAATTTTAGTCGCACATATGGCAAATGAATGATCTGTAATATATAGGAACGAGCCATAAACGAGAATAAATATAATGTGCAAGGAGTTGTAATATCAATCACCCTTTCGTTAAATCTTTGTTGCTTACTTATTTTGAACTTTAAGTTTTTAACATAAGTAGCGTGACGCGGAGAAGTTTAAAAAAATCAATTTCTTAAGACAACTTTATTGTACGATAATTCTTACAAGACTAACTTAATTACAAATAAAATTATATTATAACCTACATACATACATACATACATAACTTCACGCCAGTTCCCTTGCGGGGTAGGCACGAACAACAGAGCGCTATTTAGGTCCATTCTTACACACCTCACTTGCTTCTTTGACATTCATAACTCTTGTCATGCACACTCGTCTGTTCTTAAGACTCCTGACATCACCCTCCGCTAGTTCACGATCAATTATAATTTATTTATATTTATAATTATTATCAATTATAACCTAATACTAATTATTTGCTGATACAATGACTGGTCTTTGCGTAGTCAGCAGGTTGATCTGCCGCGGTGTGTCCACCATTTGCCTAACTAGACTACGGCGCTTTATAGAATAATACAAATTGTTTCAGTTGATTTAACTGTCACCAAGAATAAAACAAAAAATACTATTTTTAAATTAAACGTAAGTCAAATAAGAAGGCTTCATGTTCAAAGAGTTTGAACACCACTTGTCATTTTATTGTTCTAGATGGCAGAACTAACCCATCTAATAGCTGACTACAAGAACGCCCTCTTGCGGCCAGGCGGCACCGGCACTCCCCAAATGAACTCGCTAACCCGCAACGGCAGCCACCGTTCGATACACCGCAAACCGACCTCGACCTTGCCCCACTCGAGCCCGTCGACTTTGCCCCACACCCACCAACTGAGCCAAAGTCACCACATGCACCAAACGGGTCACAACACTTTGAACTCGCACGCCACGACTATGACCTTGGGGTCGGACAGGAATGCGACTTTGACCCTGAGCTCCCACACTTCGACCTTCAACGTCGAGGCGAGGGTACTCTCCCATGGACAGCCGGACATATTGAAGTCGACCCCGGACCACAGAAGTGAGAAGAAGAGGAGTCACACGCAGGATAGTGGTGTGGCGTGATCTAAGTGATAATGTTACATGGATGATTGGATGATTGCATAGTGGATGGTTTTAGTCATCGGAGAGAGTAGCGAGCTATGACTGTTTTGAGATTTGATTTATAATAATAATATTTATTTATTCAAATTCAACACAGTATAATATATACACAAGAAATAGAAACGCAATAACACATACCATAGGGAAATATCCTAATATTAGTAGTGTCTTATACCTATGTTATTATAATCACAAAATAAGAAGACCGATTTGACATTTAAGAAAGTCAATAGAACGTAACTTTGAATGAAATGAACAAAACTGAAAGACAATAACATTTACTTTATTTGGTTGATACATGTAAACTGCTACTGTTTACCTAAAAATATCAATATACATTGAATGTATACATTCTATGTGATTTAAATATTAATATTTAAATGGATTACACTATCATACAAAAATACAATTAAATAATAAAAATAAACTAAGTTATAAATAAAGTTAAAAAACGAAAATTACAAATGAGTCCAAAATTGCCATTTGGTTAATAATATACATATTTTCTTTATTGGTGCATTATATAAGTGATGCGTGATAAATACAAGCAGTACGCGAAAGGCGACGTGAGACAAAAGTTTCGCGCTCCATCTTGATTTTGTGAGGTATTTGTAAATAACTTAAAGTAAACCAAACGATCACAAAGTCCTATAATTTTTAATCGATTTCTCATGATAATCGGTTACCTTGGAATTTGAGGTTTCAATGCCTAAATATGTTGTATCGAACTGTCAAATCAGACCTACTATTTTGTGATTAGAATAATAATGAATAATACCGATTTGGTCCTTTTAATAAATAACCAAATCAGTGAGCAGTGTGTTTATTATTGTATTCCAGTGATTTCGAACTCGCGTTTATTGTTGATACCAAAATACATTTTAGTCACTTTGCATTGCCAACATCTATTTTGGATTGTCGTTTAAAATAAAACATGCGTTGAATATAAAGTGACTGACGCTAAAGTGTATTATTTACATATATTGATTGATATCTAAGTATGATTTGGACGTTTATTAATAGCAAAACATTTATTATGCATTATTATGTAGAATATTAATAAAATTTGTACTACTACTATTAAATAATTCACATCAAAGTGTAACTGTATTGTATTTATATCTCAGAGTCTATTAAAAATATAGGCAATAGTGTCCATTTTTCTCATAATATCATACAACAGGATATCATACAGTATATGATATCCTCAAAACGGTCGTATCTCACTAGGGAATAGAGAAATGAAGTCCGGTCGTGTCAAGACGTAACATTCCACCAAAATATAAAAATAAAACTCGAAATAACGAAGTAATTCTAATATACCTCATATTTAGTAGCGTCGAACGGTTCAGCCTTATTTTTATTGACTTCGGTTTATCTTTCATGGCACAGTTTTATTCGAAAGCATAAGTTACTTGTATATTATAGGTCGACAAGTTCGTACATGACACTATCATTGTCGACGGGAGAGAGGGAGACAAAACCGTGACAAATGAAAACGGGGTCTCGTGTCCTTTTTTCGCTCTGTCATGATATTCTCGCTAGAACTTGTAGCGCCTATAATAATATCTAAGGTGAAAAGTTCCGCTAAGCGTCACTGTGTTTTTTGTGGGAACTTGATAAGTAGTGTTCTGTTGTGAAGTTTTATTTAAAAAAATGTATAATAAAGTTAACAATAATTTGAGAATATTGATCATTTATAAAAAATCGAAATGTATGGTGGGACACGTAGTAGAAATGAAACTTCAACGGACAAGTGGAAAAACGAATCGCAACAAAATTTAAACTTGAAGTTTTACGGGCAGATGGTAGCAGCATGGTAGCAGATGTACTTGTCCGATTTGAAAACCTGCCCGTAAAACTTCAAGTCAAAATTTTGTTGCGATTCGTTTTGCCACTTGTCCGTTAAAGTATGTGTCCCAGCACACATTTCGATTTTTCGCAGGTTTACTGCAAATTATGATTTGGTTAGCTTAGGTACATTTTAATTAATGCATTTTTTATTTAAACATATTTTATTTTATCAAACAAAAAAATTGAATCTAAAATTATGCCGCCTCTCACCACGTTCTAAATTTATGCCGCTCCTCCACGCGGCCGTAACGCTTTTTCGTGACGGAAAAATCCTAAGATCCCCGTCTATATAGAAGTTTCACTTCAAAAAAATAGTGCTTGTTTAAGATACATATTGGCTGAAACTTTTGACAGTAGATTATTCTAAAACTTGATAATTTATGAGTAGACACTGGTTAGATTCATGAATCAGAGACATATTTAACAAGAAGTAGCCCTGCCTTCCGGAGTTTTTTTTTCTAGTCCAACTGCTTTATGTCTTGTGTTGCCTGCGGAACACGACTGTCGAATATTGACTTGTCGACTTATATACATATTTTGTATGTTTTATTAAAACTTAAAATGACATTTGAGTATTATAATTACAAAAAAATTGGTCAAAATTTGAAATATCAAATTGAAAATCAATTGTTAAAATTAAACATTTTTTTTATTTATACATTATATTTTTAAAAATGCTTAAATTAATACACTGCATTACAAAGATAAATTTACTATACATTTTAGTTCGGCCTAACACCTATAGGTATTGCTCGCGTGAGCTTTCAAGGCTAAACGCTGAGTCTGGTATTGATAAAACCTAATGCGTGCTTAGCCTTATAATTCTACACAAGCAAAAATTATAGGTGTACGCCGGTCTTCCGTACACTTTTGAATAAAACTGTGTGTGAAGTTAGTTTTTTTTATTACTGAGATGTAGTTATTTTTTTAAGAAGGTCGCTATTTTTAGTGGTTTAAGTGTTGGCTTTAATTATACATTGTCTGTATGTCTGGTTATATCGGTGTATGCGGTATAGAAACGCCAATTTTATATATATAGTAAGTAGCTTTGTAAACAAAGTGTGAAGTTTAATTAATTACTGTGCAGGAAACATATTAGGTTCAATTAAAATCATAAAAATATTTGTGCCAGATTAATTATGCAATTTCAAAAATTCCATCATTTTTAAATTAATTTCAGTGCATTTGTTGTCTTACTTGGCATTAGCTGATGCCAAGCTATATTTGCCAAAATAAGTGAAAATTATATCAAAATGTGATAGCGCTCCCAATAACCTTAAATAATAGAAATGTTTGAAATGGTATACCGTTGAAATTTATGATATTTTTTCGGCTGCGAAAATCTCTTAGAAGAATGCATTTGCTAGGTTTTTAAATTGCAAACCTAGTTATTTGACTAATGCAACTGTAAATCAGGCTTTAAGCGTTTATTATCGTTTGGACAGATATCTACTTAACAACTTAAAGCGCAAATTTTCGTCAGTAAAAATGTAAATCAAGTTTAATGTATTTTTTCATTAATTTTACAGCTGTCTTGTTGGTAATTTATTAAACTTGCATAGAAATAAGATCTGAAATATAATCTGAACCATTTGTCATAATAATTATAAATCCATCGTCACTAAATACTCAGTTGAAGTAAAATATCGCGTTATCATAATAAATACGATAAATAATACCATAATAGTAATGACAATCTGTATCTCTGCCATTCATTCATTCGTTCAATCAATCGTTCAGTAAAAAAAATATTTCTGAAAAAGTCCATAGATCCCTTATTATTTAGATGGTGCTACGAGTTTTTCAATCAACATTATTATATAAATATTTTTTTTTTTATAAATAACGTAAAACTTGAATCCTTAAAAGTTACTTATTATCAACTTAAATTCTTTACAAAAATTGAAATTTTGTTATTTATCTAAGATATGCCCGCGACTTTGACCACGCTTGACTTGAAATTCCCGGGACACGAAATATCGCAGTATTTATAAAAAGAATGTAAGCTATAATTTTAGTGTAAACTATATCAGAATAAGTTAATTTGTATACATCCGAACAACTTCAAACCACTCCCGGGAAAATTCTCGCGGGATTCCCGGGATAAAAAGTACCGCAATTTTTAAATCGAATGCTGTCGATCAGTGAAAACCGTATCGAAATCAGCCCAGTAGTTTTTACGTGAATGCCGAACAAACAGACAAGAAATCTAAAAAAAAATGCTTCAATGTACAGACACGGCATGTTTAGAATTTGATGCTTAATGCTATTATAGATTACAAAAATTAAATAATAAAATGTAGCTTGAAGTTCTAGCGGTGTTTCTATAGAGAAATACCGCTACAACTTCAAGCGACATTTGATAAGCTAAAATAATTATAGAATTATTAAAGCGCAAGAAAAGTAACACTAGTGGCGTCCTTTGGAAATGTAGTATTCAGGATTGTTATCAGAGATACATTTTTTACTGAGCTATTGTCATTCCTAGTATTCTTCTTCCATGTTTAAACTAATATTACACAATTCAATTTGATTGAAGAAACCGAAGTGATTAGTGTGAACATAAAATTGAATGATTCAATGACACTGAATCATTCATTCAATTTCATAGTATTTTTCAATGTCACTGAATGTCAAGTTTTTTTTACCATATCTCCGCGTTTCAACCAAATTGATTCAATTTGATTGAATCGTGTGATATCAGCTTTATTTAGAATCTCTTAAGCTACGATATCGTAATTACTGAATATCTCAAAAGTAATCTCGAATTTTTATTTTATTTCAATATATAATAAAAAATTATGTATAAATCGTTTATAAAATGTATATAATTTTTATTTACATAATTGAGTAATTTCCATTCTACATCCATTTTTTTACAAATACATATTATTTTAGTGCTTATTCATATTAAATTCATCACAAACTAGATGTTAAATTATCTAATATTAATCACTTATAAACAAACATTGAGATCGATAGGTAATCAAAAATTCTGTCAATTATATATCGGTTTGGAACTTGATTATAAAACTTCTCAACTTTAACGTGTACATTACAATAAACAAAAATCAAGATTTTTTGAAGAAAAAACTAGACCTTTATTTATCATCTAGAATTCATTTTGGGTTACGTGTTAAAAAAAGCGTAACGCAATGTGTAACGCGTACATATAAATCAACAAATTTAAAAACAGTGAAAATAAGATCTATCGATCTCCGCCTGTGCTCTTAGAAGGGTGCGTATTAACCAATCGACTGACTAAATCGTTAAGATTCGTCAACGAAAGTGAGAAGTTTGTAATAATTATATTAGCAACATTTGAATGATTGACTGGTAACATTTTATTTTATAGCAACGGTTATGAGAATGAGAACCAATTAGACGGGTCTTTTATTAAATGACGTACGGTAAGCTACACTGGCTACGACCACGTTCACGTCTACGGTTTTTGCCGCTCCACCTGCATGCGGGCGTTACAATCGTAAACTGAAGTGGAACGGATTATTCGACTCACGCCTTGACATGGGTCGTTGTGATCGCTGCATGAGTGAAAATCATGATGTTAAATTAGTGACTTTTCGTGGCGACCATAACAACCGTGGTCGCTATGTAGAACAGCTAAAGGAGCATTTTGGGCTTGTAAGGTACAAGGGGAACGCACCCACTATTGTTGGCACCTTGTTAATTTTCGATTCTTAATATCTTAAATGTAGTGACAAGATTGGTAGGTATATATGAGGAATTCCAAAATTAAATCCAATTCAAATACTTCATACTTGATTAGTTCTTGATGCAGTATAAAAAAGAAAGCTTTATTCGCCACATACTAAAATTTAATTCATGAAACTCGACTCGATGATACAGTAGTTTATTACCATGTAATAATAATAAAGTATCCTGTGTGAACCTGCAGCCCACCTCTCCATACCCCTTGGGGGCCATCCACCAATTAAGTCGCACATATTTCATGTATTTTACCTCTTCTCCGTCCTTGTCATAGCTGGTCACATCCGTGCGACTCCTCCTTCCTTAGTGTGAGGGAGAGAGGAGTATAATGCAACGTTACATCAAGAAATTATTAAAATAACACCCGTAATTAGTTTTATTTCCATTAAAATTATTTTTTAACAATTTAAATACTGCTCATACATATAGTTGAAAATATTTTTATTTTTTTCGTTAATAGTTAAAATTTCGTGTTTTAAAGCTTAAACATATTAGATTTTGAAATGTGACGTTACGAAATTTAGAACCCCTTCCACCCCTTGCCACACAATATCAGACGTAAGCCTTTCAGCCACTAACATTGACACATCGGTTATCATCAAGGGCGTCTTAACCGTATTGGCTGCCGGGGTGCGAAAATCAGCCTGAGCCCCTTACCAACAATTAAAATTCAAGGCTTAGATTCCAGCTGTAGGATGCCGTAGCCATTTTGGCAATTACTTAAACCTCATGAATCCTCATGGCTGTCCGTCTCTCTGTCCATCGCATGATATGTGTAGATATAAGACGATCGGCTTACGCCCCCTGGATCAATGCGCCCGGGCGCTATTCTCCTTACGTACACCCGGGTAAAGACGGCCCTGGGGCCTTACTCTAAAACTTTTTTCGATTTCGTCCGATCAGACCGAAAGAGTATGAAATTTTAGATAGAAGATATAAAAGGTTTCTTTAAAATCTCAATAATATAGCCCATATTACACAAAAATAAATAGAACATACAAATACACTTGAATATGAAAAAAAAACAAAAATAGTTCTAAATCGAGAAAGAGCATCGAGAGACGTATGAGAGTACTCTGATTATCACGATCGGTCAACATTAATACGTGATAATTTCATAATATGCAAATAAAGTCAAGTTATATGCCTATATAAATGTACGTCATTACATGAAGTACCCGTAAGAATGTATGGTTAGATGGTTAGCGCCATCTATTATCTATCACGTAGATACTACTTGGGCATTTTTACATTTATTGTATATACATAGCACAATATTTTCTATATTTTTGCCTTTTCTTGATCTTTTGGGATGCCGTGATAAATGGTTATGCTAAATAAGAACTTTAACATTACTCATCGACACGTGACATCTTTGTCTTCCATGATCACGGCTACTGAAAAGTGGCCCAAACCCTCGGGAATAAATATAAAATAAAATGACACGCTTAAAGCCGTTAAAACTTGTAATTATTTTCTATGCCTTCTTTTACCTTATCCCAATCATTTGGGTTCAGCACAATATGTTCCATATTTCCATATTTTTCTTTTACCTTACTATTGGTAGAATATTTATATTACTTGTATGGAGTTTATGTGAAATTATAACCAGTGATTAAGGCCAATAAATGCATAATATATATAAACCGGCTGTTAACCAGCAACATTTTTTGCAATTGAAATATACCAAGTTGCCGTTTCAGTTATACAAACATAAAATTAAATGTTTATTATCCGAAAATTCTCAGGCTGTGTTTATCACGGAATCCCAAGCGCAATTTATTTTTTAAATAATTTTATATTTTATTAGCTTTTGTAGATATATTTCTACAGATCTTATATTTATGATAATATGACTGTATTACAATGATTTTCTGTTACCAGCATTGTATGTATATAATTTGCTCGTTGGCATACAATAAAGATTTATTGGGTATAATTTGTGAAATAGCTTCACCTATTAGATATTAAATTACCATTCAAAGGAATTTTGATCTCATTTTCTGTAAATAATAGCCCATAAACATCCCATTTTTAAAGACCCGGGCCTCCCCATTCTTAACTATACTGTAAATAATAACCCTTAAATTCATATCCGAAAAATAAACGCCTAAATGTTCTATTACAAAATGTTGGATCTTAAATAAAATAAAAAGAATTTTGAATAGAATCAATATCTATGTAAACAACAAACCTGGTTTAAAGTTATGATTAGGCTCTATTTGACATAACTCCTTGATTTCTGTTTAAAAAATGTTTCCTCTGCTTTATATAGCTAATCTCTCGTGACCATTAATGGCCGGTTCTTATATTTTACCCACGGTTAATTTGCCTTACTATATCGGTAATTTGAAATGAGCACATACAAGTAATGTCAAATTTCAACCGATAGTAAGGCAGGTGAATGAGTTGTAAGATATAGGAACCGACCATTAGTATGTGTAATATAAATAACAACTTATAAAATATACGGTATATTATTCAAGCTAAAACCGATTGAAACTTGCGTTCTACTTATTGGGAAAAAATAGTCTTAAAAGTTCATAAGTATTTCTTTATTGTATGTCAACCAATGTGACTATCGGGCTAAATTGTAAAGAGCTACAAATAGTAATTAAATAGAGGTAGTTTTGTAAACAGTAGCTTTATACATAGACCATAGAAGCTAATATATCATTAAAAGCAAGTTTAAAATGTTTGTGTATCGACCAATCTCGCTTCCATGGCCAATCAATTGGGGCAAATATTTGTTTGTGGGTGTGGTTTGAGTTTTTTATATTCAAGAAGGTACGTTATCTTAGAAATTTACAATATTTGTACAAAGTTTGCTTCGTGATTTGATTTAACAACTACTAGGTGTCCAACCTTCGCTCCCGTACAAAATATAATGCCGTCACGCTCGCTCGTTGGTATGTTGCGAGTGTGACAGCAATATATTACAATAGGCAATTGCAAGAGACAGATATATGCAAGTGTAATAAAATTCTTGCATCGCGACTATATTTAATTCAAGTTAAATATTAAACATCATACCACGTACCATATTAACTTGTTGTAGTTGCAATTTATGCAAATAGATACAAACAATTTCATCCAAAGACTAATGTTTATAATGCTTTTTTTTTCAATATTATAGAATCTATAAGTTATTGTAGGTATTTTTTATTGTTTAATATATAAAAGAAACTCAAATCACCCATAAAACTAGCTAAATATAGCCAGCTAATTAGTGATTAAATTATTATTAAAGTAATAAATGACATTTGGATTGCACTTTTTGCATAACACTTACCTGTTGATATAGTTGTACGTATGAACTATTGATGTATATTTTACAAATAGTTACTGACTTTTTTACTTTATAATAAATAATTGTATGATTTTATATAATTTGTAAAATAGCTTCTCAGTCTTCATTGCATAAAACCATTTAAAGGAATTTGAATAACATTTTCTATCACGTAAAATTAAAATCAATTAATTAATTACTAAGCTATCACTTAGAAATTTCCCTTATTTAGTTAAATTAATCTATTTTTGTGTTTACATTACTTCCATAAAGTCTTTGGATGATGTGTAAATTTAGTATAACCTTTTAATGGATTTAAGCAATGCGTCTTGTAAATCATGCTTTATAATAATTTATGACGAATCGAATAATTTAACGTGTTAATTTATTTTTGTTTCAATTGGTTGTTTTTTTTTTGTAAGCATAATAATTTTTGTAGGGTATGTTTTGTTGAAGGCCTAAAACGAAGACTAATGAGTGTTTGTGGCCTAAATACTTTGTAATCAGATGATCTACAGTTTTGTTTGATAATGCGAGAATAAACTTGTATTTCAGACCTGTTTGTTTATTTTTTAATTAACACCCTATAGAAGAGTAAAAAAATATTTTTAATTCTAATAATTTATTTTTTCACATCGACTTAATAAAAATGTACGTATGTATAACAATTAAAAGAATCATGCAGATCTAAAGTATTTCTAAATATGATGTAAATATAGAAAATGTCAAATATTGATGAATATACATACATACAGAAGTCGTGGAAGGCCACGACACACCTTCCATGATCAAATTGATCGTGTACTAGCAGAAGATGATGTCAGGAGCCTTAAGAACAGACGAGCGTGCATGACAAGAGTTATGAATGTCAAAGAAGCAAGTGAGCTGTGTAAGAATAAGCCTAAATGGCGCTCTGTTGTTGTTCGTGCCTACCCCGCAAGGGAACTGGCGTGAAGTTATGTATGTATGTATGTATATATATACAGAGTAATTTCTCCAGTTTTATATCGCAGTTTTTGTACCGAAAAGTATAATATGACTAAAACCGGAGATTTTTCAAAGTAACCTTGCTTAAGAACGATCGGTATAAAATAACATATTAAAAAAAAATATATCAGTACTTAAAAAACTCCAACATTTCTATATGTGATTGTATATTAAAAACTTTTGTGGCGACATTAATGCCAACATTATAAGCAAGCGCGAAGCTAATATTAATCTGTGTAGCATGCAAGAGAGCGCGCCGTTTTATGACAGCGAGGGCTCACAACGTTCGCGCCGATTTTCTTGGCGAGAAAACACCATCCATCCATCAAAAACCGAACGCCAGTCCGGGACAGTTCGACACACGCCTTCAACGTGGGCACACGAAATTCGTGGTTGTATACAAATTCAGTTCCCGCGCTTGCTGCTTGCCCTCACCTAAACAAAAATCCTTCTGATTGTAAATAACAGAGAGTGTGTGTGTATTAAAAGTGTACGATACGAAGTTATCTTTTATTCCCCGTACATCGCTCAACGGATAACCGACAACCATACACACATCTCCCTCATTATTTTGTAAGAAGGAATTCTTCATACTTTACGTCTAATGCTTTCAATATTACCTCCGTGTCTACAGGTACATCTGAAAAAATAATTAATAGATAATTTTTTACTCCGAGACACTGCAACCCCACCAGCAGTCAACCAGGCGGTTGCTTTACGCACGATATAGCATAGATAAAACGAATTATTATGCAATTTTATGCGCGGCCGGTATTCAACCGCGTGTTGCGGTTGCGATTCTGACTGCCGCAATCCGGCCTGCCGCATATTACGGCATATTCCACCGCATTCTGCGATCATCCGGACTCCGGATAGCCGCATAGTACGTATGAGTATGAGGTCTTATTTTTGTGTCATTTTTTAAAATTTATACTAATATATAAATGCGAAAATTCGGATGGATGTTTGTTGCTTAATCACGCTAGAACGGCTGGACGGATCTGGATGAAATTTGGCACAGAGATATACTATATATATATATATATATATATATATATATATATATATATATATATATAGTTTGGAATGGCACATAGGCTCTTTTTACCCCGGAAAATATACGGTTCCTATGGGATAGATTTGTTTTTCACAGAGGGCGTGTAGTACTCCCAGTGGCCGTTCCTCTACTGTCTAACAAATTTACATTAACGCCAACGAAACTACAAACAAAAGCTTGTCAATAATAATTTAAATTTCCAAGTAATATTTTTTTCTATCGCCATATAAAAGTTATTTATAGAATAAAGTATAACATGGATAATTAAAAATGTCAGCTGAATGAATAAAACAGTTGAATGGTTTCACTTTTGATTTCACTCAGGTTATAATTTATTCTACTGATATCTTTTATGTGATGATTGCAAAATCGGACCTTAGTAATATAGGTTTAAGACACAAAGGAGGTATGGTCAATTAAATTACCTAGATTAACCCATTCATTGACGTCGTATCCAGAATCCTTTCGGGAAGCCATAATGCAGTCCCGAATTGCATGAGTGATTCCGTGAGATGTGCAGATACCCATCTCGCCACAGGCTGCAAAATAAAATGAAACAATAAACGTAAAGAAAACTGTCATCTCGTAACATACTTTCAATTTGAACATTCACGGTACAATGCCAGGATGGAGTACCGAGATAACGCAGGATAACATCCGAGTGTTGATGACAAAGAAGTTTGTCGAAAAATCCTTGCGATTTTGCGTTAGTATTACACCTCTATAATTATATAACTTCTATAATCAAAGATTTTGATGCATTTTACAATGTTTATTCCATTTCTTTTTGTTTTTTTTTTCAACTTTGTTCTTGCAGTTCTAAATAAATCTTTGTTCTTTCTTTCTTCTTGTTAAAGTTTGATTGAATTTTTCGGATCGATCAGACGAAAACGAACGACGAAAGGCGTTTGCGAGTAAGCCCTCTGAATCAATTTCGTACGCAATGCAAATATTAAGGTCTAAAAGATTTCAAACGTAACTGAAAGTTCTTTGAAAATGATAAAGTACTGAACATGTTAAAGGAAATTATAACCTTACTAAATTCAAAAGTGAAACAATTCAACTGTTTTATTCAGGCAACTATCATTTTTAATTTTCTTATGTTGTGTTTTATTCTATAGAATAACTTTTATCTGGTCATTTAAAAATCAACCCTTATACATATTAAAGAGGGTATATTTGTCCTTATTGTACGATAATAATGATAGAGAGAGAGAGAAAGAGAGAGAGAGGGCTACCACTTTATTGTACACCATTATAGAAGACACATAAAAACTTAGCCTAATATTCTAAATGTGCACAATGGGCGATCTTATCGCTAAGATGCGATCTCTTCCAGACAACACGTGGCAGGAATAAAACAGATTAATGGAAACAACAAAATATTGAATGATTGAAACTAATTAACATTCAAAATTAAGTCAGCTCTACTTACTTAGCGTTAATGTGACTCCACTAAACATTACTGACCTTAGTTCTAAAATTTTATCTAGTTGAAATCAAATTTATGCTTTTAGTTGACTGTTCACATCTAAATTTACTTACTTTTCGATCCTAAAACGCCATTTGGATTCTTTGAGTTGTATCTTAATTTCACGTTAAATTGTATGGGTATGTCTTGACATAATGGCACATGATATGTTAAAGAACGATTAGTCAGAAGTTTGCCAGTCTTTTTGTCATATACTAGTTTTTCAGTCGTAAAATATCCTAATCCTTGGACGTAGCCACCTTCAACCTTTAATGAAAGAGTTTCATAACTATTAATATGTACGAATTACGATTAATGGTTTATATTATAATTACTTCGTCTTACAGAACCCTGTTATGATTTTACACTTATCAAAGATTTATATCCGTGATACAGATTTTTTATCCGTGCAGGAGAAAGAATACAATTTCCTGCGGCCGGGCGGCCTGTCGTAAGAGGCGACAAAACAACCCACAGCCAGGTGGTAGGGCATTTGCCCGACTGGATAGTTACCACCCCTGGTCTATAGTATGTCGCCATAACAACCTAGAATTGTGTTCCGGCATTAGTGACCAGGTTCCAGTATCCCTTAAGAGAGCAGCAGCGCATTTGTAGCACCTTTGGTGTTGCAAATGTACATAGGCGAAGATAACCGCTTTACATCAAGTGGGCCGTCTGCCTGTCTGCTAAACTCCTGCAATAAAAAAATAGCAAAACGAAATACAATTTCCTGAGAAAAATAACTTCAGCTAAGTTATTGTTCTTAGATCACATCACATCGAACTTATTAGGCGCTTGAAAGATATGGCAACATTTCACTGGTCCTATATCTTTTAGTTTTATGTGTCTTACAATAATTCTGATCACTGTTCTAACACAGAAACATCCGATTTTAATGTCGTTTAAGTGTTTGACCGTTTTAATTTAAAAATTAACTTGCATCAAAAATGTCAAGTAGAAGAACTTACCTGACCAACATCAAGGTTCGGATTAATACTTATGCCGACATCTTCCAATATATCCACTCTTAAAATCAGATACCTTCCAGTCAGGACGTCTAACTCAAGTTCAAGTATAGCTACAGCGTATGCATTATATCCATTCAAATCCTTCTCTTTATCTGTCATCATAAAAAACCCAAACAAATCGACCTCTTCGTCACCCGCCTTCATTATAAGTTCTGGCCAAGATAAATTCGGATACAGAGCTTTTAAATACGCTAACCTTTTATTTATCTCAGCGCAAATTTTAATTATTGCATAACAAACACTTTCAGTGGTAATACTTGAACCTGAGAACACGCAGTTGCAGGCAGTAAAGGAGTAACTAGCATTAACAGATACATAATCGAGTGGAATGCCTAACTCTCGAGCGCATACTTGAGCAGCTTTTGTATTTACCCCTTGCCCCATTTCAATACCCGCAGTAGTGATACTAACTGTACCATCCCCTCTATAAATGCTAATTGCAGCAGAATAGTTTCCGAAATAAATTACGGGAAAACTCATAATACTAATTTTAATAGCTCTTTTTCTCCATCTATTATTGGCGTTAAATTGTTGTATTTCCTTATAACGTTCATCGAAATTAACTTCAGTTTTGAATGACTCGATTAATTCAGGTAGATCAGTCTCTGTTGATTTCATATTTGCTAACCTAACCGATGTAGGATCTTTTTTTAGTTCGAATGCAATGTGTTCCATTATGTGTTCTATTGAACTTATTCCTTCTGCTGTACCTGTAATTGTAACAAACTTTGTTAGAGGTCAATAATATTAACAAGACAATTAGATGAAATTTTTAATAATAGAGTATAGCGCCATAACTACCTTGAGTTGTATTCCGGCTTTAGTGGTTAGGCAGTTCCCCTTTCGAAGTTAGCAGCCCATTGGTGGCACCTTTGGTCTTCCATATGTCCAACATAGGCGACGGTAACCGCTTTTCATCAGATGACCCGTCTGTCCCTAGTCACCTTGTGACAAAGTGCTTGAGAGTTTAATTTTCACTTATCATAAAATATTTATATAGAACTACAAATAATGTGTTTCCGATCTGGGCCAGATCATTGTATCCATCGATTATGTATATACGCTGGTAATATAGGATCGCTACCCTAGTGCACGAATATTATCTCATAAAAAGAAAAAGATTTCAGGTACCATACCTGGAGCCCTTGCAAAAGTGTTTGAAGGTAGATCAGTAAGAACTGTAGCGCTTTTTAAACTAAAATAACTGGCATCATAGCTATTGGGGAATGATTCAACCGCGTAACTTAAGATATTCTCATTATTAGAGCATCCTACGTCTTCTACGAGAGTGCCATTCAGGTATTGTATTTTACCATCATCGTTTACACCAACCTAAAAAATACAATTTACATACAGTAATATTTTCTTAAGTTTTCGCGACTTGTATACATAATAAAACTACGTTTTAACGGTTTTAAGCGCGGTAATTTTATTTGATTTTGGTTTTTCCGACGTTTCGGCCACTTTTCAGTGGCCGTGATCACGGAAGACAAAGATGTCAAGTGTCAACGAGTATTGTTAAAGTTTTATTTAGCCTACCGCCAACTTATTAATTTTAATTATTTAATTTTTAATTTTGTTTATGGTTATTATTTAATCTATGGGAGCCTAATCTAATTTACAATCGCGGTTATGAAAAAACACTCCGAAAAATTAAGCTTAGACGTATCCGCACTCACACCATCTTGCGCCAAAGCGCCTAAACTGTATGGGTTACCTAAAATTCACAAAAACAACATCCCCTTGCGCCCTATAGTTAGCCAGCTTGACTCACCAACATACAGACTGGCACAACATCTCGCGAAGACACTCAACAATCTCCGCGGCAACACACCCTACCATGTCAAGGATTCCTTCGACTTCATCAGCGCAATTGAAAATTTGACATTGGCTGAGGATGAAGTACTAGTCAGTTTTGATGTCCAGTCCTTATTTACCAGTTTACCAGTGGAAGACTGCATTGAGATTGTCAAAAGGAAGCTAATAGATAATAACATGCCTGAGGAATATGCAGATCTACTAAAACATTGCCTCACATCTGGCTATTTCGTGTGGGACTACGGCTTCTACGACCAAATCAACGGTGTAGCCATGGGCTCACCGGTGTCTCCTGTCGTAGCTGACATTTTTATGGAAGACTTCGAGCAGAAGGCACTGGATACCGCTCCGGCTAAGCCGAAGATGTATAAAAGGTACGTAGACGATACTTTTGCCGTCCTCCCAAATGATAAAGTCTCTGCATTTCTAGATCATCTCAATTCCATTAGCAGTAATATTAAATTTACTATGGAACTAGAGGCAAATAATAAATTAGCTTTTCTGGATGTGCTCATCCTAAGGAACCCTGACAATACTCTTGGTCATACGGTGTATAGGAAACCTACCCATACAGATAAATACCTTAATGGGTCGTCCAACGTCACAAAGGCCCCAAACCACCTTCAGTTGAGCGGTGCCCTGCTACCCTACCCTACATCAAGGGGGTCACAGACAGAATTGGTCACATCCTCAGGCGAGCTTCAATCAAAACATATTTCAAGCCGCAGAAAAAGATTACCCAATTTCTGAGACCTGTGAAATGCAATATCCCACTCCAGGATGCAGGGGTTTACAAGCTTGATTGTGAGTGTGGATTGTCATACATTGGGCAAACAAAGAGGAGCATAAAAACACGAGTAAAAGAACACATTGCTGACATGAAACACACAAGGTCTACGAAGTCTGCGATCAGTGAACACACGCTGGATAAACCCAACCACTACATCAGATTCGATAACCCACAAATCCTCGCGAAAGAGAATCGTTTCATACCTAGAATGATGCGTGAGGCTATTGAAATCAAAAAACACCCAAATTTCAATAGAGAAGATGGTTGGCAAGTACCACCTGTTTGGGATCCAATTATCAAAACTATTAAGACCCAAACCCAGCAAAAACCAGCTGCCAGACCTCAAGACACTGTGAGCTCTTTCTGCGTACAACGGAACACAAACCAACTTGACTGATAATTACTTTTATTTTTCCTTCCACCCATTTTAATATTATATAAAATTATTAGAGCTAGGCATGTTTGCTGAAGAGTTTCTTGCGCCGCTTCTTCTCTTCAAGCCATAACATGTTGCGAAGCGGTAGTAAATTAGATTAGGCTCCCATAGATTAAATAATAACCATAAACAAAATTAAAAATTAAATAATTAAAATTAATAAGTTGGCGGTAGGCTAAATAAAACTTTAACAATACTCGTTGACACTTGACATCTTTGTCTTCCGTGATCACGGCCACTGAAAAGTGGCCGAAACGTCGGAAAAACCAAAATCAAATAAAATTACCGCGCTTAAAACCGTTAAAACGTAGTTTTTTTACATACAGTACCTAAAAATATTTAAAAAGTCATTTTACTTCACAGCAGCACAGAACAGCACTACCTTGGTGCTTTAATGTTGGGAGTTGTTATGGTATCTATTATACAAAGTATTATAATAAGTCTTATTTCTACAAATCAAACAACAAAAGAGAAGAACTATGTAAGTAATTCGTAAATAATGTGTATAATATATCTAAAGATTCATAATATCTGTACATCATGTTTTTCTTTATAGAAGCTTACTTTTCTAAAATAGCATTCCTTTCTGTAATATTTTACAGATTTTTTGCACACAGTATTCATTAAGACTTTGATAATATGTTCAGGACTGCTGCCTCTATTCGATTGGAGGCAGGCTGTGGTCGCTCATCGCTATCATCGCTGCCAGTGTGGGACTAATGTAGTTGGTTCGGGGACATCATGGCTTCTTGTGCATCCAAAGTGTCGGCAGTATATCACGCCATCTGAGTGAATGGTGCTGCGACAATGGTAAGAGAGCGGATGGGATGTATTTAGAGCAGTGTAGGATTCCGGCTAACATTTTGGGAACTCACCCAACGGAGAGATATTTGGGACCTATATACCATTTATAAAAAAAATACAAAATAGGACTACCTTCTTTGTACGTAAAATAATACAATAATTTATATATAGAAATAGAATAGAAAATAGAATATAAAATATGGGAATGACCTAGCTGCGCTAAATATTATGTCACTTCCATACATTTTGATTCTATTTGATTAGCGCTAATACCTCTGTCTACGGGATTTGATTAGAATGTCTATACGACAACATGCGTTTTATAAAACATACAATTATCTCTCTTGTGTTCGTGGGTGACTCTTCGATTTGGAAAAGTCTAACTGACTTACCAAACTTGGACTGTATAATTTACCTCATATTCAACCTGACAAGGTAGTCTTTTTCCAGCTATGGTGAGGTTGGTTTGCATTGGCAAAATAAATCTGCATGGCCGGTCCAGTTTCCTCGCTACGAGGGCGCAAGCTGTCGCCACTTGTGCGCTTCTGCTGATTTTACCTCCAAATCCACCACCGATTCTATTCACTTTCACAATAATACTGTTGAAAATGAAATAAAAATTTGAAGGGCATTTAAAATGACTAGGTATATGCAAGATAGTCTTTTCCTTCCCTCAAACATCAATATTTGGAAGTGCATAAGTTACTTCGTTTCGCAACATGTTATTGCTCTTTTAAGGAGAAAAGGCAATTACTTGAAATTGTCAAATTCCGCAACGGTTTCTAAAGGTCAGTTGGTTGTCATATTATGGGCTTAAATTAATAAATAAGCGTTAATAAACTTACTCGCTTTCTTTCATATTTAAAAATTTTGCAATAGAAATCTGTGTTAGGTCCATCCACTGCGTGGCGTCGTGTACTTCCAATCCCTTATCAACTGGTATAACTACGCAGCTTATTGGCTCCATGTAGTAGTGATATTGCGCTTCTATTTCATATACTCCTTTTATAACTTTTTTAACGTCAGTTCCTTTACCAGTTGGTTCTAGAGTTGAATCGCCTGAATAAGTAAGTACAGTTAGATCGACTACATCACATCACACTGGCCCATTGAAAATTATACCTAATGCAAATTTTCCCGCAGATTTCACTCATATTTCCTCTGAATCGTAACGTTATATTAAATTATAACCTTCCTAATTACTTTGGATATCTAACTAGGCTAGAGCAGGCTTAACAGACATAGGTACTTGTTTACCATTATAACATGTATATTTATAATGCAAGAACTACAGATTTTATCCGGTATCAACAGTTTATGCTACCTTGTCGCCCATTTAGTTCTTTGCTTTAAAAATACACGCAAAACGTCGGATCTTCAAGTTTTTAATTTACCCTTTTGTTAATCTACTTAATTCATTATTATATAGTTATGAGGCGTAAACAATATACACATTCCCATGGAAGTCCACCATGCTTATTATAACCCACAGCCAGGTGGTAGGGCATTTGCCCGACTGGATGGGTACCACCCCTGGTCTAGAGTACGTACGTAACGTTGAGTTGTGTTCCGGCATTAGTGACCAGGTTGTTGCAAATGTCCATAGGCAATGGTAACCGCTTTCCATCAAGTGGGCCGTCTGCCTGTCTGCTGAACTCCTGCAATATAAAAATAAAAAAAAAGCTGATTCTCATAATGGCACCGTAATATTCGGTGCTCTGTGGGTACTACTCTCTAATACTTACACTCCTCCCTTGAGGTTTCTTTTATATGACTTTAATTATGACACGCATTGGTCTCAGAAGCACCGTACCAGAATTACTGCACAACCACGACTGCAATAATTCCACTTGTTACCGGCTTTCTTCACCGTCACCGTAAGGAACATATCAAAAAGAGCAAGCGATCTAATCAAGATACTACATCATATGATTTCCAAAAATGATATGACGCTATATTGTAACAAAGTAATGCTATCAATCTAATGAAACAGATTGTTAAGACTTTAATGCGATTCTGGTGATTAGTGAGAGGCATTTAAAAGTTTCTTACCTTCAATATACCTGGATCTATCTTTTTTAGCATCATTAATGCGAAGTACAGGTGGTGTTGATTTTACATTTTTGTATGTAACTTTAACTTTCTTTGCAACTGTGGTAGCTAATTCTTCTCTCTCAGCAACGATTATAGCAATAGGTTGACCGTAAAATTTTATATCAGTTGCAAGCGTTTGTTCAATTTCAGTTTGAAGCTGTATTCCCGGGAAAGTAAAACTGTTTTTCCCAGGTATATCATCGGGTGTGTACATTGCTACGACGCCATTTATAGCCTGAGATTAAAAGCGTCATTAGTAAGGTCTTGGCACGATACAGAACATATATCATCATATATGTATGTATATAAAAGCAGATTTAAAGACTGAGCGTATTTAGGTACAAAACAAATTGGTGCACTAATTATTGCACTATTAGTGCACTATTCCGATGATTCAAAAGTTATCCATGTTCATCACGAATATATTTGCTAGTTACAAGGTTTTGAATGTAGACAGATTTTTATAATATTTAGTATTTATTATGTACGGTTCTTAAAATAAAATTGGTTAAGTGTTCGGCGGTTCGTTATTTGAGGCATAAAAAGCATTCAATGAAAATGGCCCATATCTCATTTTAAGATACGGGATAGACTTAAAAATGCATGCATATGAAACACCTTTCGAGAAGCCTACAGTGGATTTCAATTTTATCGAGATACGTTGTTTCCCAATTGGACTGTTTTCACTGTCTGCATAAGTACTTGTATACATTATTCTAACAAAGAATACACATAACTCACCAAAACATCAGCAGCGTCAATTTTTTCTACTTGACCACTAGATACTGTCGATAAAACAAACGCTCCAAATACCTCTCTCTTCATTGGCGGTACATCATTGGCATATTGCGCTTCTCCAGCGCTCTGGATTATACCTTCCAATTTTGGAATAGGCTGATTAACTGGGTAAAGGCTTGGATCTGTTTGATAATCTTGTTTCCCGCTAGACACTGGTCTCTGAAGCAATATACTTCCAGACCGGTACATTGGCAATAGTAGGCTCGAAGATGTGATGTTTAATACAAACTGTTAAAAGAGAAGTGTTTTCATGAATACGTGCAATGTAAATACAACTTATTTGCCTATGAGTCTATAATCTAATTATATGAACTATGAATCAGTCTAATATTAGATAGAAGCGTGCCCAGAAGATATTCTGATTCTCTATAAGACGTATGAACAGCGCTCTGGTTATAGGTAGCATCAAAGAGATGGCAGATTTAGTGTATATAATATACAATATTGCATTAAGTAAGAGTTTCTTCAAAGGCACATGCAGAAAAAGAATTTAAATTATATGTGTCAATAACGAAAAAAAAAACCAAAATCAAATAAAATTACCGCGCTTAAAACCGTTAAAACGTAGTTTTATTATATATGTGACAAGCCAGTAAATCCGCTGTCAATAACCGTAGCGAGTATGTCTATTTCCCAAAAAAAATCGGAAGGCCAAGCCCAGCTGTGGGACGCATATGGGCTGCTATTTGTAAAATATATTTACCTTATAAAACAGTCCTATAGCTAACTTCTTTCTACATTCAACAGAAGCTTCGGGTGGGTTATCTGTAGGCAAAACTTCTTTCTCAAGCATTTTTACAGATCCTTGTAAAGTATCATCTCTAGATATATTTTTTCCTAACAGATAATTTTCTGTATTAACTGCGTGAACGAAATCTGGTCTAATGTTACCGTAAACGATGGTAGCTTTCCTTACTATATTCTTTGAATCGAATTTCAGCAAAAATCCGGCATTAACAATGGCTAAGGCGTTTTGGTTCCTCGGCATAATCTAAAAAAGAATTAGACAAATGCATGTCAGTCTACAAACAGTGAAGGTCTACAGAAGTAACGAACGTATACTGCCTTTATCATCTATTGGAATCCTTAAGAAAATTTAATTGAACATTCTTTTATTCCCTGAGTTTAGCAAACAGACAGACAGACGGTCTACTTGATGTAAACCGGTTACCATCGCCTATGGACATGTTGAATACAAAGTCGCTACCAATGTACTGCCGCTCTCTAAAGGGAAACTGAAACCTGGCCACTAATGTCGGAACAAACTCAAGGTTGTTATGGCGGCATACTGTAGACCAGGGGTAATAGCCATCGAGACGGGCAAATACCCTGTCGCCTGGCCGCAGAAAATCGTATTCTGTCTTTGTTCCTATACGAATAATAACAAATCATTTTATATAGAGTGCCCAAAGCTGTGCCACACGGAGGTGAACTACTTTAAATATTGTACATAGAATATTTTGCTCAATGGAAACATTGTTTTATTAAAAGTAAGTAAAACTGCATTAAAAGATTTTATTAGAAGTTACTTAACTCATATGGAATTTAAACAGACTAAATGCAAAAAAAACTGAGTGTATGTTTATGATGTCAGTGATAAGGATTATTTCTTTCTATGTTAGGTGGTATCTTAAATTCTAGGAAAACCGTGGAACTTTATACCTCTGCTTCTCTGCTGGATTGGACCTTATGATTTTAAATATTAAAAATAACGGTAACCTGTCTTATCTGTCCAACGTGGATGAAGTCGCGAGCAAATGCTAGTCTTATATAATTTATCTAGTGGATAATCACTGAAAATTATCTATTTAAATAAGTATTTATTATGTACCTATTAATAACTAAGTACTTAACAGATCTACTTCTAATCAATTTTGATTGAAATACTTTCATCGAAAAATGGTTTTTTGTTTTTATGGTTTTACCACCGAGAATTATCAAAATACACAGTTCCTGATCTTATTGTTAGAGAAGAGAACATCACTTTTTATCATTTTGGAATCAAATATATCTATCTATTCTATTGAATTAGATAACTATGTAACTTATTATAGCAATTTCATTGCCGACAATCCTACATTAATAACTTTTATTTAATTTTTTAAGAGAATATTTCGCTTCTAAAATATTACAAATAGGGTGACACCTGTATCTGCCTCGGGGTCTATTGTATGCAGTACCTTGTATTGATGTTTAATATCTTACCTTATACGTTCGCACACAATGCGTTTTAGCACATAATGGTGGTAGAGCAAAGTGCACAATCAGTACACCACTCATGTCATACTTGAGGAATTCCATCATTGTTAATGTGACATAAGATCCAGAGAGAGTGCCTTTAAAATAAATGTTTATATCTATTGTACACTGTAAAATATTTTTTTATGTTAATTGTTGGCAAACAAGTGCAAAAGGGTTGATATAAACGAAAAATAATTATAGAGGCAAGTCTGTCAGTAAACTCCAAGTCTGTAAGTAAACTCCAAGTCTGTAAGTAAACTTAGAGACTTTCCTCTACAATTATTTTTCATTTGTTTTAGCATCAAACATATATATATATATATATATATATATATTTCTACTTACGAACAGTCATGGTGGCTCCGACAGTTTCGAAAAGTAAGAACACATCTGAAGGATAATTTGCAAGTTTATGTTTGTAAATCATGTTCCCAGCAAGTGAACCGAGCTACAAATTCATTAAAAGAATTAAAATTTAGCTGTTTGATGGTAAGGTAATACAGAAAACGCTCAACAAACAAAAACCATTACCTATAAGCAGAGCTCTCTTGTGGGGGCACGCAGTGCCCTTAAAGGATATTTCTAAAATATCTAAAAATTGCCATAAAAACTGAAAAATAAATGAAACAACAACAAAAAAATTATGGACTTACAATTTTTGAGATTTAGCGTGCCCCCAAAAAAATGTGACAAAAAAGGCCTGCCTATAAGTAAGTAGTTATTGCTACCGATGACCACATAGATCTACATCGATCTACATCAAGATACCTATTTCTTGGTAATTAATTCCTATACTGTTATCTATAGCATTTTTTAAGAGAAACGTTTTTGGCCGGTTCCTAGTTCCTATACCTTGCTATTCATTCACTTGCCTTACCACACAACTTGTATGGAGATTATGTCAAATTGTAGCCGATAGTAACGCAAATTAACGGTCGGTAAGATATAGGAACCGGACCTTGATGAACACCTAGCTACACGGGAACTGGAAATCTGGAGAATACCAGTCTGATGTTCGCCAGAATACCCAATAAAACACCACACTCCACCTGTGTAGATACACACTCGCTTGTCGCTAAAAGTTTGATATAAAACTGTTTTTCATAGCTGATTAATTCTCATTCGCATTGCCTGTAAGTATGGCTCGGTTGCGATTATAAACAGATCTCGATCTGAATTAAATCTTTTTTTATTGTCGGTGCGTGTTAAATAAATAGTCAAAAATACTAACCGTTCTTACGGGTATGTGAGCAACTAACTTCAAATGCGCTGCAAATTCAGATAAATACGAAAAGTCACTGTTGTGAGCAGAGACATTGGTGAAAATAGTTATACAACTCTCCAAAGACAAGTTAGCTCTGAGAATTAAATTTTGATCAAACTTGTATTGTTTCAGTGATCTTACATCACTGATGTCTATGATTATGTTGGGATATTCAAAGGATTCCACAATACCTGAAAAACACGTTCTTGCTTGAGGATACATACACAACTAAAAATAAATTAATGACTACATTAAGAAGATAATGCATATGCACTTCAGTGCTCTATGGTCCCAAAATCCGCAAATATTCCGTATTATCCCGGTATATAAATATTTGCGGTATTATAGGGGCTTTCCGCTGTGCAAAAACTGTACCTGCTATCCCGTTATTTGCTGGACGAGGAGACGCCGCCAGGGTATCGAGCGCAAATAGCGTCCCACTGACAAGTGACTCGTCTTCCAGGAGGGCCACATGTCCCATCGGGATTTGTTCCCTAGTCGCGAAATCATTCTATATTTTTTGAGAATATATTTGTTTCATGCCATTCACTACTTTGCCAGACATTGTGAAGATTTAAGCAGATAAAAATAGTGATTGGTTTTTAAAACTGGAAAACGTGTTTTTTAAAGAAAAAATCTTCATTCGCCTCTAATTCCTTGAGAATAAAAAAATAACACCAGCGTCTACACGTCTCACTGCTAGACCTGGGGTTTTAGATTTTCAAAAGAATAAACGGCATATAGTAGGTACAATACACGCTTGTACATAGAAAGTGAGTTCACGGGGTTCATTGATAATCTCTATGTACCGGTTTGCTTTTGTTGTTTTCTTCTAGATATAGGCTCATGTTAATAATTGTAGTGACAAAAATAATTTTACAAATAAGTTTGTGACTTGCAGCCTTTGTAAACAAGTTGATGGATGTTGGAGTGCGGATGAGTGATCTAGTTGTAAGCATCTTGCTTTATGCGGATGATGCCGTGGTTTTAGCCGAATCGCCATCAGAACTGCAAACACTAGTCACAATGATGAAAGATGACTGTCAGGCGAGAGGCTTACATTTGAATGCGAAGAAAACAAAGATTATGGTGTTTGAAAGAGAAGGAACCAGAACGAATGCAAGGATAATGGTCGATGATGTTATGCTGGAGCAATTGAGTGAGTTTGTATATCTAGGATGTGCTTTTAGCAGGGATGGAAGGTACACCGCTGATATAGAAAGAAGAGTGAATTTGGAGAACAGTGTGAATGGAGCGTTAGGTAAACTTCTAGACGCTAAGAACCTCAGCCAGAAGGCCCAGCTTGCGATACACAACGCGGTGCTGGTACCTACGCTCACATATGGAAGCGAGAGTTGGGTATGGAAGAGAGAGCATGAAAGTAGAGTAAACGCGGTCGAGATGCGAGCACTACGCAAAATCTGCGGAATGACGCTCGCGGACCGCGTTCGTAATAACGAAGTAAGAAAGAGAGTTGGTCTGAAAGAGAGTGTCGGGGTGAAGGTAAGGAAAGAAATGCTCCGGTGGTTCGGACATGTGGAAAGAATGCATAATGAAAGAATGACTAAACAGATATACAATGCAAAAGTGGATGGATGCAGAAGTCGTGGAAGGCCACCTTCCATGATCAAATTGATCGTGTACTAGCAGAAGGTGATGTCAGGAGCCTTAAGAACAGACGAGCGTGCATGACAAGAGTTATGAATGTCAAAGAAGCAAGTGAGGTGTGTAAGAATAAGCCTGAATGGCGCTCTGTTGTTCGTGACTACCCCGTAAGGGAACTGGCGTGAAGTTATATATGTATGTATGTATGTTAACAAGTTATTCTTTATACATACCTTTACCGGTATTTCCGTCAGCAAGCATATAAGAATCAACGCCATGTTTTTTCAAAATATCAAAAATATCATTCTGTTCGAAGACTTTAAAGAATTTACACTTTCCAAAGTTCAAACTGATGACTTCTCCATAGTTTACATGGTCGTCTAAGAAACACCAGTCACTGTCATCACTTCTGATGGAGCATTTTCTACTACAATTGTTCCGTTTACACCCATTTAGATCTTCGATATCATTAAGCTGTTTCACTCGCTGGCATAGATTTGGGCTGGCGTCTATTGCAAAAGATTTCATAGCGTCCATGATTGAACGGAAGCCAGTACATCTACACGTGTTACTGCCAAAAGATCTCTCTATTTCAAACATGGGCAAGTGCTTGTGCAGAAGGCTGTTTAGATTAATAAGTGTAATATTAACATTCTCAGGTCATAAAACTACGTTATAACGGTTTTAAGCGCGGTGTTTTACCTAACGCTACGCTTAAACCCGTTGAAACGTAGTTAGTTTTATTATGTGTCCTAGTTACGAAAACTTAAGAAAATACTATTCTCAGGTCACGTACAAAGCACTCAAAATAACAGTTTATGGAACAAGTGGAGAATTGCTCTGGAGAGTATCGTAGTATAAAGTCAGTTGATACGCTTCTGAGCTCTACACGATGTATTCTATAAAAACCAATTTGCACGCGATATGCAGACATAAAATTATTTATAAACGGGCAGTATTTTTTTTTATTTATATCCGTGTCCACACAAATCTATAGTAGGTATATCTAACTTACCAAGCGGCTGTATAGTCTTCAGTGATAACTGTTAGTTACAAATAAAACCATGAATTCACACATGTGACTTTGCCATGAATTATCAGAAATTGAACAGGCCTTCAAAAGACAAATAAATTACGGCCGATACTGTGTTAGAAGGCCAGAGACTATAAGAGAACCAAATACTACTAAAATGATAATTCCGCTTAGATTTAAACACTTGGATGATGATAACAATTCCCAATTTGCTCCTATTTCGGATATAAAAATAACGTTTTAGGGGAACGGACAGTATACTTGATAGGCTTATCCGTGGCGATTGAGAGATTACAGCCAATAGGTAGTTAGCCACAGCTAGTCAATAAGTAAGCAAAATCTATTTTTTGTTACATAAATGATAAGAAAAAATGTAACGATAAATACCTAAACATTTGCATGACCCAGCCAGGAGTGCAATAGCCACACTGGCTACCATCGAATAGGACTATGCGTTTCTGGATTATATTGTACCCATCCAACCTATTGCCGACGCCTTCCACTGTAGTTATCTCCCAACCGTCGCAGGAAAATATCAGTACTAGACACTGGTGTAAAAAGAGTGTTGCTCTCAAAAAACAAATATAGATAAGATTATGAAGGTGTTTTTTTATTTTTTATTACATGACTTCAACAAACAGTCAGACGGCCCACATTATGGAAAATGGTTACCATCGCCTATGGGCATTTGTAACACCAAAGATGCTACCAATGTGCTGCTGTCTAAAGAGAGACTTACTACTACATACTAATATATCGAGTACGGTAAGAGTGAGTATATTTGAATATTTGTTTGTTCTTTTATAATCTTTATGAAGTGGTAGGGCATTTGTCTGTCTGGATAGCTACCACCCCTGGGCTAGAGTATGCCACCATAACAACCTTGAGTGGTAGTCCGGCATTAGAGACTAGATTTCAGGCCCTCCTTCAAGGCCAGCAGCACATTGGTACATTTGGTGTTATAAATATATATTTTTTTTATTGCATGAGTTCAGCAGCCAGGCAGACGTCCCACTTGACGGAAAGCGGTTACAATCGCCTATAGACATTTGCAACACCAAAGGTGCTAGAAATGCGCTGCTGCTCTCTTAAGGGAGACTGGAACCTGGCCGCTAATGCCGGAACACAACTCAAGGTTGTTACGGCGGCATGCTCTAGACTAGGGATGGTAGCAATCCAGACGGGCCAATACCTTACCATCAGGCTGATACAATAAATCGTTTGTATAATTTTATAACTTGCCGGTAGCGGTGTGCAATATTTAATCATTTATTATTCATAATTGAAGGCGTTTGTCGCTTAAGCGACCATGTTGCCCTGGTAAATAAAATTAAAAATAATTGAAGTTTCTATTTTAAACAAAATTCAGAATTTCTCTTATGCAGTAATTTATATAGAATAGGGTAGTTAATATATTAAAATGTATCAACTACACTATTCTTAAAAATACTATTATATAGGTATCTAATTATAAATAAACTAAATTATAAATAAATTAAACTATACAACAAATTAAACTAAAAATAAACTATATATATTTGTATGCCTATTCTTTGTATACCTATAAACAGTACTGTACAACTGTGTGTTGTAACCGTGTAATTTCGGCCATATTTAATTGAATCTCGTGCGTGCATTATTAATATTGACCGCTATCAGGTTTCATTTACATACCTTGCATTTTTTAAAGGATTTTAACATACATTTCTGAATTAAGGAGTACTTACAGAATTAACAGGGAAGATCTCCACTTGGTTGTTAGGATACCTCGTGGCGCGGACGCTGACGATACATGCACCGCAGCCACCCTCCCGGCACATGGCCTTGGTGCCAGGCAAACCGCACACGTAGCGTATATATGCATTCAGGGTAGTTGTACGGGGTGTCCTTTCATCAACTGTGAACACAAATTGATTAACAACAGCACTCAGAGTCGAATATGTTGATTCATAGCCGGTTCCTGTATCTTAATTATTATCTCAAAGATCATCCGTATTATCTCAAACAACGCTTTTAATTCCTCTCACAATTTTCGACCTAGTAATCTTAGACTTAATACTCCCAAGCATTATTTATCTTTTTTCAATAATTCTTTTACTGTACAGGCTATTCGACTCTGGAATGAGCTACCTGTTACTGTTACACAAGCTAAATCACTAACAATATTTAAGAACATGACAAAAAAGCACTACCTGCAACATAGTGATGTTTGATATTTTTATGTAGGTATATGTATATATATGTATGTATATAATATCAATAGGTTTATTTATATATGTCTATTAAGTATAATTCTTACTTATATAATATTTTACATACTTATATATTTGTAAATGAATAAAATATATGTAAGTAACTGCATATCCACTAATATTTATGTATACCACCTTTGAATGACTAAACAGATATACAATGCAAAAGTGGATGGATTCAGAAGTCCTGGAAGGCCACGACGCACCTTCCATGATCAAATTGATCATGTACTAGCAGAAGGTGATGTCAGGAGCCTTAAGAACAGACGAGCGTGCATGACAAGAGCTATGAATGTCAAAGAAGCAAGTGAGGTGTGTAAGAATAAGCCTGAATGGCGCTCTGTTGATCGTGCCTACCCCGCAAGGGCACTGGCGTGAAGTTATGTATGTATATACCACCTTTGACCAATATAATATGTTTTATTCCTGCCACGGGTCGTCTGGAAGAGATCGCTTCTTAGCGATAAGACCGCCCATTGGGCACATTTAGAATATTTTTAGGCTATAAGTTTTTCTGTGTTTTCTGTAATGGTGTACAATAAAGTGTTATCTGTCTATAGCTTAATATTCATTTACTTACCTTACCATCGGTTAAATTTCGACATTAGGTACTCGTCGTTAGCTTATGTCGAATTTTAACCGATATTAGGTCAAATGAAAGGTCGGTAAAATATATCAACCGGCCATAAATTAATGAATGAAAATATGAAGTAATAGAATTTTGAGTTAAACACATTAGACATATGCTACTTCATGACTCTAATACTATAAATACATATTAAGAACTCCCGAGCAACATTGCTACGGAGTGTTTTGTCGCTTATTCTCAAACAGCGATAATTCGTTGCCAAGTGGTGTACATAGAATAGGAAGTATTTAGGCTTAATTTTTAACTTATACAAAAGAAAGAAAGAAAAAAAATATTTCAAGAAATAACGACGTACTTACATTGCTGACATGTATCTTAATATAAAAACATATTTTGAGAATTTTTACGTCGCATTTGCAGCAATAAGGTTTGCATTCAGCTTATTGCTGTGCCAACATAATATCCGACATAACGCTGACTTACATGTTTTATGAATTTAATTTAAAAACTATTTAATTTGTAAGTACTAATATCTACTTACTTAGAATAAAGAGTACAAAGATTTTGTTAACTTTGTGATTTAAACAAAAAATATAACTCATGCTTGTCTTATATACAAGTATATGACCTTGAAACAATGTTATGCAGTAGAACTTAGTTTGAATAAATGCTTTTGTATTTGAATGCCGATGATTGAATTTCTCTTGTTGCCAGACTAAATTTAAGACACAATTCCAATTTTAAATCCTAAAATTTTTAATGCAAATTTGTTCTATCCTTTGATATCCTGTTCGAGATAAACTTTCAGACAGATAGAGAAAAACACTAAATACGGTAATTTATGATCAGGAGTCGCATGCATAGAAGTTTTCATTTAAATTCTAAAACACGGGTCGATCGATTTATCTAAGGCTATGTATACACAGAGCAAATGAAGCCAATAAACTTTGTTGACGTTCGCCGGTCACCTAGTGCGTCGCAATTTAAGCATTCGATTGTTGGACGAAAGCGTTAGCGACAGAATTATAGTACAAGAAGTGAGACTTAATTAAATCTGCTATTAACATAATGCTAACAAAGCCTATTCGTTAACTCTTTGTGTACGTTGCCTTATATGAAGACTAAGGCTTTTAACCGACGGTTAAAATAAAATAATCGCTGTTCAGCCGTATAGTTTTAGCGATTGTTTCATTTTAACCATCGGTTAAATAACTATGCACACCAGCTTAAAACTATTCAAAACCGCTTAAAAGTTGTTTCTCCTAATTATTTATGCAGCCGATAACGGATAACACGAATTGAGAAATAAGTGTGAAAGTTTCTGATTTCGAAATGGGTTTTTGCTTTCAGCCGTTGAAACTGACCGGTTCTGGGGAATCAGCCTATTATATATATATATATATATATATATATATATATATATATATATATATATATATATATATATATATATATATATATTATGTATATCATGAAGTTTGGCAATGAATGAATGAAAACACTTGTTGTTCACCATAAAGTAAAACTACGTTCTTACAGATTAGGTACAATGATTGTTGTGCAGTGCGCGGCCTTATCGCTCAAGGCGATCTCTTCAATTAATATTATACTTTGGATGACGATTACTCTGACATTAATTTCTATAAGCCATAAATTAAACATTCAGGCGTAACCACGAGAAAATATATAATAAATATTTATTTATTATATAATAATTGTGTCTTATTACTAGTATCATTTGTTTTAACGGTAACTATTATCTCCTCCATTAATAAAGGAGGAGGCCAAACGCACTATTCACTAAGCCTGCCTGGGTCCCTACGAGAGCATATACACTCTAGAATGTCAGGGATGTTTAACACAGTTGAGTTCAACTGACATCCCAGTGCGACGATTTAGTACTAAGCCCCGGGAAGCAAGGCCATATCGCTTCGTACAGTAGTGGTGATTTCACCGATAGCACCGTAAACTGTGGCCCTGAGATCACGTGTAATGGGATATCGGAGACAAAACGTTGCCTGGAGTTGTCTATGCCGCGCCTTCGCGCCTGGAGTGTATAAAACGCAAATGGAGAGAGCACTGCACTCCAGACGACACATAATGGCGACAGAACGCGAAATGCATGGATTCAGACAACCGTCGAAGCACGTATGCCCGGCGATTGCCTACACCACTTTAATGCTAAAAGGCCCTTGGAACATTACTACTCCACTGAGGCCTCTCCGCTCCTTTTACCTCGCGGGGGTGAATTTACCCTTAATGATGGGGGGCAGTTCAACTGCACGCCAACGCTATCTTTGCAATTAGATTATGTCCATCCAAAGGTTGCCTATAAGAGATTGCTTTAAGCAATAAGTCCGCCCATTGTACTTACCTTATAGTACTTACATTTATTGTGAATTTTTTCTCTGTCATGTTGGTGTACAATAGAGTATTGTATTGCAAATATATATTTTAATTTAAAAATAACAATAATAATCTATATTCATATAATAAAACTTAATACATATAATAAAACTGTGAGGTCGTATTTCTGTACAATGAAAAAAAATGCTAAAAACCGAGTCAGGGGATGTAAGAAGTGAAATAGAACTAATTTAGACTTTTTTCAATTTTTTTGTTTCTATGCTTGTACGGGCTAATCTGCGAAACGACTGGACTGATTTAAATGAAATTTTGTATGGTGGTAGCTTATATCCCTGATCAACATATAGAATACTTTTGATCCCGAAAAATTAAAGAGTTCCCGTGGGATGGTTAAAAAAACTTTCCACGCGGACGAAATCGCGGGCAAAAGCTATTATTGTGTAAAATTCTTCAAAGTCATTACAAAGGTTAATCAAAGCGGACTCAGTATGCACAGACAAAATCTGTGGTATGCGAAATAAGAAAACAAAATAATTACTGTTTTTAAAGACGGGCGCTAATAAACCTGTCAGACTTGATTGCATTTTTTTTAGATTACATATAAAAAGCGCGATCAGTATAATCTTTAGGCACCATTCATGGTGACCTTGGCTTGCAGAAGTAAAATTTCGGATCTTTCTTAAAGTTCCCCGTATCTTGACAGATTTGGTAACCCTACCAATTCAAAAATTTATATTATTTAGTAATAAAATAGCTTATAATTACAAATATTGTTTATGACAGCCTACAATCTTCTTTGCTGGACGTAGGCTTCCCTTAGTATTTTTTAACGAGGGGAATTCCGATTGAGGACTAACCATCGCGGGGGAAGCGCGGTGGGATCTGTGAAATTCACCACGTTGGGGTGTCCTTAGCACTCCTGAAGAAGTACTAATACCACCCGAGTTGGGTATACCCACTAAAACCCCTCGATGTTCCGTCTTTAGTTTTTATGCCAGAGCCAAGCTCTTGTTATTCCGGAGGCCCTGTCAGGCGGCGGCCCATCTGCCTCATCCATTGCCGGAGGTATAACCCCCTCGGCGTCTTCATCCTACTTTCTTGCTACTAATACTTCATTCAGTCCCTACCGGCGACCTTACGCAAGTCGTCAGTGGTGGACTGCTCATTGGGATCTGGAGGGGGTCCTACATTACTACATTTACCGAGTCGTCTCCACACCAGGACACGTTTGCTCCGTCGGCCCTGTCCTCATTTCTGTTTATAAAAATAATATAATGCCTACGTAAATTGTTATCTAGTTTTAGGTTCGTTACATTTACCCTTCAAGCTAATGTCAATAACATGTAAAATCACCATAATGATTAGAAAACTCCTCTAAAAAACAAAGAACTATTTATGTACGTTTTGTATTATTTTTATTTATAAGCTCGTTTATTACTTCACTAGCACCTGCTACAGAAACTTCGTTCGCGTCGTTGCCATGATCAGGAAAATGGACACATGTTACAATAAATTATATTTAATATTTTAATGCATAAAGGAACAGGGGAAACATCTTATCATTTAACTTTTAAAATATCAAGACAAATATATTTTTAACTAGCTGTGCTGTGCGACTTCGTCAGCGTGGAATATTTTTTCGCGGACCCCTAAAAAAAAGTAGCCTAAGTTACTCCTTATAACGTCATCATGTTAAATGTTTAGGTTTCAGTTATGGTGAACAATAAAAAGTTTTCATTCATTCATCATCCACCCGCCAGTAAAAGTCCCGTCAAAATCGCTCCAGCCGTTTCAGAGATTAGCCGGAACATCCAGACATATCAGTTTTATTTACGAGTGTAGTTACTTGTCAAACAATACTTAATGCACTATTTGAGTCCTTTTTCTTCTTTTATTTTCTTGACTTTGACGTCACAAGTAGACTTCAAAATACCAAAATTTGACCGATGAACTAACAAAATCTTCAAAATATTTCCATCTCTATGTCTATAAGGATAGTGTTTAAATTATTAAAAAATAATTTAAATAGAAATAAAACTATGAGTAATTATGGAACTGCTGTTTTAATTTCATAATTTCTTGATGTAAAATATGTGATGTCACACTAGGGAGGGAGGAGGCTTACGTGGTGAAAAGGACGGGGGAGGGGTCAAAAAATCATGAAATCCGTGTGACGTTTCCGTAATTTGTGGATGGCCCCCTAGCTCTGTGTCGCGTTGCATAGTTTTCACGTGATGCTCTCACGGACATCGCGGCACGCAGCCGGACAAAGATTCTAAAAGTTGCATTTTCGGATTCTTCTGGTGCAAATTAGCATCCCTGATTTTTTCCACATTTTGTAAATATAAGTATGGCGGCATACTCTAGACTAGGGGTGGTAGCCATTCGGAAATACCCTATCGGGCAGATACCCTACCACCTAGCTGTCGCCTCTTACGAGAGGCCGCCAGAAAATTGTATTCTTTCTCCGTTCCTGCACGGAATAAAACATGATACAAATTCAAACTTTCTACAGATTTACTATAATATAGATATGTTAAAACATCAATTTTTGGAGCTGATAACCTGCGTGTCAAGTTATCGTGAACGGGGAGTCTAAATATCCAATAACAACTGCACAAATATCACATTCTTAAAAAGAATACGCAAATAACACCGTCAAGATAATAATACTTATACCACACTACAATTCAGCTATAATATACTCTACACAAATAGATATTATAGTTGTTAATATCCCATACCTATTCATTTTAGTTGTTTTCGTAGAAAATATGTATAGAATTGTATAATGTTGTTATTATACTAATGGGCCAATTTTATGTCGCAATTGTACAGCTTGGGAGTAAAGTTCCAAGGTTTACATTACGTTCGTTTAAATTTTTCATAAATGTCTTTCGAATTTCTTAACAACAACACTTATCACAAAAATAATTAACCTACATTTAGCAGAACTGTATTTACTTTTTACAAAACCGGTGTAGACGTATTATGTGCGTTTACAAAATACATAATTAATTATAATTGTATGTCTCTAGAGACCAAGGGCCATAAAAGGGGCCCGGACATCTGGAGGGCTTGCGTGGGGAGGCCAACACGTAGAGGCCCCTTGAAAAATTTAATCTAAATATGGTGTGACACTGACCGGCGATTGTCCCTGTCTAAACCATATAAAAATGCACCCAAGTACAAGACCTGGCCATTGTAAGACTATTGTGAGAAATGAGAATAAAAAGTACCCGGCTATTGGAGTGAACTGTGGTACTAGGGGTCTGGGAATATGGGCACTATGGCGTCTGCCCGTCTTTATGTTCGGGGAACATGGAAAAATGGGCAGACGATGGCTCGCCACTCCCTGCATGGGTCCCAAAATATGCCATAGAAGACAGGGGCAACGTGGGTGTGAGTGGCTAAAGGGTGTCGTGAGGCTGCAGGTTCATGGAAGCTACTTCCGACGTTAGGCCATTTATCACTTCCATCCCTAGAGCTTCAGTCTTAGCTCTAGCGATCTCCACTCCGTACCGGCTGGAATTATATTATTGTTGTCAATAATAAAAGTACCTACTTAAAAAGGATTGATCTATCTATACTATAACAAATCTGCTACAGGTGTCGAGTCTGTACAATTAATTTAAAAATCAAATGAAAATCAGGGGGCTAATCCAGACTGCCTGATTTCGAAAATGCTTTCTTTTTGCTGAGTATTACGTGAAAATCGATTTATTACATTAAACTCGACACAGAGCTAGCATATACATATAAAAAAGAGTTTTTTCGGGGGCAATGCCGCGGGTCATTGCCCCTAGGACCCAGGTCTATTTTACTTAGATAGAAACTTAATTAGGTTTTTATATATCTCGAGTGAAGCCACGGGCAAAAGTTGGTATATAATATATATATATATATATATATATATATATATATATATATATATATATATATATATATATATATATATATGAACCTTCCTTGAAAAATTATCTAACGTTGCGTAACTTAGGAGGAGTTAGCGGATATACAGACAGACAGACGCGGAAAGCGACTTTGTTCTAAATTAGGTAGCTATGTAAAGATTTTCTCGGGTCGACACTTAGGATACATATTGTCTTGACTAATGGCGTTGTTTCCATGAGATAGATATAAATTAAGCCGAAAAGATGGTCGAGGTTGTTTTTTTGTGCCGCCGTTGCAACTCACTACCAAATGTCGCAACGGGAACCAAGCTTGAATGGCACACTATTAGATAGTATAAAACCAAGTAGCTTTCCGCGTCTGTCTGTATATCCGCTAACTACTTCTAAACCACGCAACGAATTTTTAAGCAGTTTTCACCATCACTTAGATAGTTTTTCACTGAAGGTTTATACCTATATATATAAAATCTAAGTTTTTATGTAAGAAAAATAGAGCAAAACGCCGCGGAAACGTTTCTAGTCTAGTCTATATTATAAAATTCAAATGCCTGCGATTTAAAAATTAACAGCAAGATTTCAATGAAAACTGCTTATACTATTGATACATAATCATAAATGTCGTTTTTTAAAATCATGTTTTTCAGTCTGAAAGTTTGTTTTAAATAGACTCCAAAACAACTGAACAAGTTTCAATGATAATTTTAGGGATTAAATCAGGAATTTTATTTAAATTTTTTGTGTATAGTTCAACTTCAAATTCAAGTTACAAGTATCACCCAAATGAAACGGGGGTCACAGCTAGTTTACAATAAGATAGAAGTAGTAAAACTTACCTATACATTTCATTCCATTGATGGTAAATGTTATTTTTGACATTGTACAAAATGAAAAGACGCCGCGGCGGTCTGATATTGCAGCACGGTCGTCAAGTAAAACGGTGCTAATATGACTGAAAGGTAAATTTTATGAGCCTGTGTTTTTATGTAAACTTACTACATCGAATGAGGTGCACGAAAGTCCGTGCACCTCATTCGATATGGTAAGACACCGCTGAGCCAGTTTTTAACTGACTCAGATAAAAAAGCGGACGTAAAAAATTCGTCGAAAAAAACATACGTAGTAGAAACAACGACCAACGAGTAAAAAACTGTAACCTGAAAAATCCTGTAAATCCCATCCTTATATATATAATTCTTCTGTTCGTGTGCGTCTGAACTCCTCCTGAACCCTGTACCGATTTTGATACAAGTTTTATGTGTGTTTGAATGGGTTCCTGAATGATTTAGATTCACAATTGGAACCGGTAGTATAGTATTGGAAGTTCCTTATCGCACGTTTCTCGGCGGATGGGGGCTACACGAAAGGCGTTAGCGAAAGAAAATATGCTAACACTGTATATTATTATACAATTACGAATTTTAGAGCAATTAAATAACATCTAAAATAATTATCAATAAGCGTAATGTACACTGTTTTGAAAGTAGAAGATCTTGTAATTTCCCTTATTACTATATAATGTCTTCGATGGCTTTCGGTGGTCTCCGATAGCCTCCAGTGACCTTCGATGGCCTTCGATGGCCTTTGATGACCTTCGATGGTTTCGTTTCGAAATTTCGTTCCAACCAAGTGTCCCAAAGACACTTCATTAGTTTTTAGTTAATTGATTCATGTTCTTCAAATCAAATGTATTTATTTGCATAAAAAAATGGGTTATATAAATAAAGATGTTACATTTAATTTAAAATCGTACACATTTTTTTGTCAACTTGGGGTGCAAATATACAAATCAGAGAAAACATTAATTTCTGATATCAATAAATTAATTTAATTACTAAAGAAATACCACAATTTTATAATATGCAAATACGTACATACGTAATATAAAATGTCATTATTGTTTTTATAATAATAGCATGATTTTCATTGACTGGTCAGCAATCTTAAGTTCAAATTGTCTGGACGAAAAAGTCGAGCTATTTAACAAAACACTAATTGATTTGTACGATTCTCATGCTCCTATTCGTTCAGTTAAAATGAGACACCTTCCATCACCTTGGCTAACTAAAGATATAAAATCACTGCTTGCTAAGAAATCGTTGGCTAAAACCAAATACAAGCGCCGACCAAATCTGGTAACTGGGAAAAGTACGTTGTGGTTCGTAATCACTGCAAAAAGGTGTGTAGAGATGCTCAACGACGCCACATACATGATTCTGTAGAAAATGGAGATCCAGCTAAAATCTGGAAATTTCTAAAAACACTGGAGATTGGAAAGTCGGGAAATATTTCAGCGTCTTCTAATTTGGACATAGAGTCTTTAAACAAACATTTCTCATCTTCGTCTCATATCAATAAAACAACTAAGCAAAATACATTAAAGAATCTTTCATCACTTCCAACCCCTAACTATACACCATTTGTTTTTACTCAATTTTCCGATTGTGATGTTAAGAAGGGTATTATGTCAATTACGTCGAAGGCTGTTGGCAGTGATAGTATAAGCCGAAATATGATAATCCCTATCCTCGATATGGTCGGTCCAGTGATCAGCCATATTATGAACTTTTCAGTATCAACTGGTTCTTTTCCCCGATTTTGGAAAGAAGCTCTGATAACACCCATTCCCAAGAAACCAAATCCTAAAACTTTCACAGAATACAGACCCATATCCATTCTCTCTTTCCTTTCCAAAGTTCTTGAGCGTCTCGTCCATAATCAACTAAGTATCTTCCTTAATACGAACTCTCTCCTTAATCCTCTTCAGTCAGGTTTCCGTCCCGGCCATAGTACTGTCACTGCCCTAGTTCAAGTTACAGATAACATCAGATTTGCCATGGAAAACGGTAAGGTCACAGTTCTCACGCTGCTCGATTTTAGTAACACCTTTAACACTGTCGAATTTGATATTTTACTGGGCATATTACGCTCTCTTAACATATCTCCAACGGTAATTGAATGGTTTCGTAGTTACCTGTTTGGACGCCGGCAGCGTATTCGCATTGAGGATTCTTTTTCCTCGTGGTGTGATACGCATGCCGGTGTTCCACAGGGTGGCGTCCTATCCCCGTTGCTTTTTTCTATTTTCATCAATTCAATCTCTAACAATCTTCAAAACTCCTACCACCTTTATGCAGATGATCTTCAAATATATAACCACTCTCCTATCGGAATGTTGCAAGAAAGCATTCGCTTAACAAACATTGATTTGCAAGCCATAACTGAATGGAGTGACGCGTACGGCCTTAAAGTTAATCCATCCAAAACACAAACAATTATCATAGGGAGCCCCAGGATGATTGCAAAAATAAACTGGACTTCCCTTCCGAAGATAACATTCGAGAGTCTCGAAATTGCAGTCAGTGAAAAAGTCAAAGACCTGGGTATACTCATTGATAGCACATTATCTTGGGGTCCTCAGTTACAAGAAATTAGTAGAAAAGTGTTTGCGTCTGCAGCATCTTTGAGGAGATTGCGTAATTTTCTACCACATGCCACTAAAATTGCGCTTGCACAGTCCCTCCTTTTGCCGATCCTTGATTATGCAGATGTCAGCTATCTAGATCTTAATGAAAATCAGCTAAATAAACTTGAGCGATTGCAGAATTTCTGTATCCGCTTCATCTTCAGCTTACGTAAATATGATCATATCTCTGAATTTCGCGATAAGCTCAAGTGGCTTCCAATACGTCTTCGCCGGAATGCTCACATTCTATCCCTTCTCTACAATATATTGTTCAATCCTAAAACGCCCCCGTATCTTAAAAGCCGTTTTCACTTTCTTCAAGACGCTCATTCGAGGATTCTGAGACCATCTTTGAATTACTGACTAAGAATGCCTACACATATTACACAGTTTTATGACAAATCTTTTACTGCTCAAGCTGTAAGGCTTTGGAACTCACTACATCAAAACATAAAACAAGCCAAGTCTGTGCATTCGTTTAATGACCTCGTCAAACAACACTATCTCAAATTTGTATCTGAACAATAGTGTTATCTATTTGTATGCTTGGGATGGTGTTGTTTGAGGACATACAACTTGTATATTTAGATAAATATGTATATTTACAATATAATTTAGTAACATTTTCCTTTATAATTACATATATATTAGTATATTATATCTATTGCATACCTACCCCCCTCCATACCGAGTTTCTGTCCATCCAAAGGTTGTCTGGAAGAAATCGCTCCCAGCGATAAGACCGCCCATTGTACTTATCATTACGATTGTGTGTACGAATTTATTTTATAACATTGTGTGCAATAAAGTATATTCTATTCTATTCTATGATTTATTAAAATGTTTTGCATGCAGCAAACAGAATTATTTTATTTATTTTGAAGTCGATTAAAAACATCAATATATATAATATATTTTATTACAAATTTATTTTATAACATTGTGTGCAATAAAGTATATTCTATTCTAGGGCCGCTTGCATGACGTTCCTTAAATTGATTTAAGAAACACTAAACGCATTCAACACCCTTAAATACGATTAGCGTCTTGCACAGCGTAAAATTTACCGGTAAATACGTTTAAAGAACTGTCAAAGTTAATCATCCAAAAATGGGTATTTAACTGCCTTAAACGCGTTTAAGGACAAAAAAATGTTGAGTAACCTCTTTTCATAAATTAATATATACTATTCTTTATGAAATTGTCACTTATTAAAAAGTCAATTACAGATTGTCACTCGTATATTGTTTGCTTTAATTATTTTTCTCTGAGTGTGGTCTGGGCGAAGGTTCCATAGAACGTATCTTTTTCCATTGCCGTAAAATTTCTACTCCTCTTTATGATATTCTTCCTGCTAATTGCCCTCGTCCTGTTAATAGTAGTGTTCTTTTAACTTTATCGCATAAATCATTTGTATATATTCTTTGTAAATTCTTGACTGTGAATAAAATTATCTTATAATAGATTGTATAGTATATATATATATATATATATATATATTAATTTTATTGTATATATATATATATTATACTTAGATTGGCTTGAAGTTAGTTATTATTTAGTTTTGTCCTTTGCTGTTATGGTTTGTTGTAAATATTATGTTTATTGTAGTGTATTAGATTGGCAGAATTTTCTTTTTCTTTTTAATTTACCGGCCAAAATTCCTTTTTATGTCACCTGACTTTTCTTTGTACTCGACATTGGCAAAATCAATGCATAAATGGCATTGCAGCCATCACCTTAAAAAAAAAAAGAAAAATTCTCAATTCTAAATACCCATTATTCGTACAAACTTTAACACGGTAGCAGAGTAATAAAATTAAGGATTTGGATGCGGTAAAGATATTTTAACTTGGAAAGAATAAATACAATATTCTAGCATTGTACTCGGCCTGGCGTTCACCATGGATAAGGCGATCGCAGGGGCTTCTAAGGTACAAATTATGCACCTAGATGGTAAAAACTACAAGCATTGGTGGTATCGTATTGAGACAGTGTGTAGGGCGATACCCGGCGCTGAAAAAAAATTGCAAGGAAAACTTCAAAAGCTCGACGAGCGTGTAGCATTCTGTCGACTCTCGAACCCAAGACGTTGTAATGACTAATAAGCCGCGGCAAACCACTTAACTACAGCGACTTTTATGTCACTGTATTTTTATTTCCTAATAGGTTAATGGTGATCGTGCAAACGCTATCGTTAATTACTAACAATAAAATAAAAACAGTAAATTGTAGTAGGTATCTAAATTATCGTCATTTATTGATTTTATTTACAAAAAAATGTAAAAAAGAAGTATTTGTACATTAGAATACCATACCCAAATTAATTCTGGTTTGTTTATTTTAGGTAGGGTAAACTATAGGTACGATTCTTAGTACCCCACCCAATAATTGGCATCCAATCAATTTATTAGAGATATTATGAAATCTTATATAACACTAGGATATGTCCGCAACTTCGTCCACGCTTGACTTGAAATTCCCGAGACAAAGCATTTAAAAAAGGACGTAAACTAATTGAGTGAACTTGTGCTGACGATTTGATTAACGTATGATTTTCATTGTGTTTCTATATTGATAATGATTAGTTTCTTGCTCGACAATTTAGATATTTTTAGTTTATAATTCTCCTTTTAACTTTATTTTAATTATTCATTTCAATTTTTTTCTGCCATCTGTGGAGGCTTATTAATGGCTTCGCCATTTTTATATATATGTACCCTAGTTTTTAAGATTACAGCTGTTAGCCCCCCAAATACGATAAAATAAAATAAAAATTAATTCTTTACCCATTTTTGTATATATTTTAATTTAAATTCTTTTATACTCAATTAATATAACCATAACAACTTTGAGTTGTGTTCCGGCATCAGTGGCCAGGTTCCAGTTTTTCTTTCGAGGCCGGCAGCACATTGGCAGCATCTCTGATATTGCTAATGCCATAGGCGACGGTAACCATTTTCCACCATAGCTGAGCCGTTAGCCTGTTTGTAGTGCTTCAGCAATAAAAAAACATACGCGTCGTCACACATAATTATATGTTTTTTTTAAAGCATATAATTTTCTTGAAATATTTAATTTGTACTTAGGTGTTTATTAGTATCTGATCAGCTTTTATTCATGCAACGTAGTCGAACGTAATTACGTCTCCAAAACGTAATACTCCTGTAACCATTGCCTACATTTACAAAAGATAAGTAATTATCAAGATGATACAAGAGGGTTAAGAATTGTCAACAGACATTTCCACCTCTAAAACATACTTGTTGCTTTGAAAGCATGGTTTATTTTTCGGAAATTGGCGACTTTATACGTCAAAAATTCAAGATAAATGTCTATACAATATGAGAAACTGAATTGAAATCGAGTCATGATTCCACAAATCGAACAACTATGTCAATTACGAAACTGGACACACATATGACTTGTTCATTTAGTTTATTTTGTGGCTTTTCTTATAATATATACCCATCGCCACACCTGCGTGAACGGCCTACAACATTATCGCAGTTTCGGCTCCAGCATTACCTGTGTCGTCTGCTTGTTTGTCAACTACTGAATAAAAAAACTCAAAATCACTAATATGGATTTATTATGCAAAAAGCTTACATACTAAACTAACCTAAACAATATTGTAGATATTTAAGTCAAAAGCGACACGTGTACAATCATTATAAGGCACATTTAGACATTTTACATAATAAGGCAGGCATACATAGAACACACATGATTAAAAAACTGTTGCGATTAAAGAACTTAAAAAATCAATTAACATTTTTCAAGCAATTCTTTACTATCGCCAATTAAACGATGGTTAAAAAAATATTAGACAAAATTAAATAATTTTTATTTATTATTTCTTTTTAATTATCATTAAAATGTGGAATTTAAAAAAATGCCGTAGTAAAGTTTAGGTATTTAAGTTTATTTTATTGTGGCTTGGAAGAATTATTCTATTTCCATGATTATGGCATTCTCATATTAATACAAGATGTTTAAAATAACCTGTAAAATTTTGACACATGAATGATCTATAAATATATTGTTTAAATAGACTAAAATATAAGGATAAGATATAAACAAAGTCGCGGGTATGGCTAGTATATCGTTATTATAAGAATCTTCATCCTGAAATACATAAATATCTCGAAAATTTCTAACATATAGTTAACTATGAAAAGTCAAATTCAGACCTATAAACTACAATTAAATTTAAAAATAAAATGTTAAAAAACTAAGACTACGAAACATTTTGGTATTTTTCACAGCTTAATTGAAAAGAATCAAACTTTACAACTCCATGTTTCTACGGAAGACTCGATATTAAACTACAATCAGGTAAAAAAGCTAATTATTTGATTCTTTTCAAAATCAGTCAAAAGTAAATTATTACAGTTGCCGCTATGTATCTTGACCACCCTGAATAATTACTTAAATTAATAGGCTAAGGCATTATATTTCAACGTACATACATACGCACGTTTAATAAAAAAATATATGCAAGTCGAAATGTAAGAAATTAGCGATGTTACAATAAAATGCGTGTTAATTGGTCAATTCATACAATTCCTGTTAATTAAAAAAAAAGTGATCGTGCATTTCATTTGATTCATTTTAAATGCACGCCTGTGAATTCTAGAATTTCTTTATGCCATACTGCGTTCTATTAGAAAATCTTCAAGCTCTTAAATTGTGACATAAATCTTTTTTTTATTAAACGTGCATTATGTACTGGCAGCGATATTAATAGAACTTTGAAATAAATATGTTAGAAATAGCAATCTTTCAGTCGAGAAATATTTATTTAAAGAGTCCTATTATATCACTAGATGACGTCCAGGTCGTTTTCTTTTTTTAACATTTTAGTAATTAAAACATATTTTTTGATGAACGACGAACGACGAAACTTATTAAGATTTTTTATTCCGTTGCGGCGTTACCGTCGACATGTTTTAGGGCGGTCAATATATATGGCGCTAACTCTAAATTATTAAGCGATTAAAATAAAACTTCCATAATTTTAATTGAATTGTGTTTAACTTATTGCGTACGCTAAGTTAAAATGAATCCCCTTTGATTTTCTTAAAATAGTGAAAGGCACATTCTTAATCTTATTTTTATCGCTTAGTCCGCACAAACTTAATAACCGTCCTATACTAAGGTATAGGGCGGTACCGGCACGGAACGGTATAGGTGCAGCAAACTACAAAGTAATTTAAAACAGATTATTGCGCAGTCATTTGACACCACCTAGAGCAGTCATAAAGTTTGGTGCGGACTGTTTTAAAATACAAAGACAATCGTACTTATAATTAACACTATTTCTTCAAAGATCAAAGCGCGTATAAATAATAGCAAAATTATTTAAAACGACTTCACAGAAAAATAAAGATTCAAGTCTTAATTACGTACAACAGTCATATTAAAACTTATAGATAGAATATGAGAAGCATACATTTTAAAGGCACCTTTTTATGGTAAATGTGAATTTTTGCTTCCTGAGCATTATTTAAATTTAATCTTGTAATCTTGCCGACTGACAACGGACGTACATATATAAACCCACTGACCACTGCCCATCAAAATTTCTCATCAAATTTTTACATTAAAATATTGGGTGGTATTAAGTTTTAAACTTAGAAATGATATTTCAGTTTTAGATACCAAAACAGTGGGTTTACTTTCTATTGTAGATATATTGCTTATTACAATATTATAGGTCTTCAAACTTGATGAAGTTTCTCATAGATGTCAATTATATTTACTAAAGAAAACTAAATATCATAGGCGCTCATTATATTTGTCCATGAATGTATTTAAGACATGATTGCACTTCCTCACTATCTACAATCATGTTTTGTAGCTTTTTCATGACATCTGCAAGTAAATCCTTTTCAAAATTACCCTTTTTCAATGCTGTTAGGCAAAAATTTGTTAGCGCTTTAAAACACTGCTTTCGCTGAGCATTATGAGGTTGGTTGTCCCAAACGGGCGTAGCTTTTACGTATCCCCAAGCAAGAAACACATATTTCATAACTGACTCCCAATGTTGTGCCTCAACTAAGACTTTTCCTTGGTCGATAACACACTTTTTAAATGCCACCAAATGAGTTGCTACCCTTGAATATGCTGGGGAGTCAGTTTTTGACATCAATCTAGATGTAGGCAAGCTTTTAAAGATATTACACTTCAGATAGCTAAGTCGTTCTTCTAATGGCGCTAAGTCAGGCATGGGCATATTTTTACGCAGCTCATGTTCTATCTCCGGGTGTTTGTATGTAATGTTTTTAATTATGTGTATGAGTTGTGTGGGACTCAAACCTTTGAGAGCAGTATCTATCGGTCCTTTCAGTTCTGTGTCTAATGTTCTTTCTATTCTGCATCTTTTGATAGGTGGTGTAGTTTTAATGGGACTTGTGATTTTAAATTTCTGTGGGGTACTGATATCTGAGAAGTCTATTTTCTCTGGTGTTAAGGGTATTCTCTCAGAGTCACCGAGTAGAAGGCGTTTTCTGGGAGTCGATCGTAATGTTACACCAAGCTTTGGAGGCGAGCAGCGGCTAGAAGTATCTTTTGGTGGTGTTCGCACTGTAGATGTGAAAGAGCTACGTTTCAAGTCTATATCTGGTGACCATGTTGATGGAAGACGTTTGCGGCCTGAAAATTAAGAAATAAATGTTATTTATGTATATTAGCTATGATAATTATTTATTTTCATTTGTTAGATTACAATACAATTTACAATCATGATAATACAGAGTTTTAGATAAAAATAGTGCAAATCTAGATTGTAACTTAAAACCATGTATACCAAAAAACAAAGTTAACATTAGAGATCTTAGGAACACATAATTAATTATAGCATTAAGAGGATTTTAGAGAAAGGTATAAGAACATAAATTAATTGGAATGTAAAAAACTAGGAAAAAAATATCTACTATTTACATTTATATTTGGATTAATGGAGGATATCATTCAAATTTTTGGAATTTTTGGAAGTTTGGTTCAAATGTCAAACCGGTAAAAATGTAAAAGGGTATATTGTTATTAAATGCTGAAGTAAACCTCTTCATTTCAACACGAACCTTTTTGTAGCGTCTTCTATATTTAAATTATATTATAATATAATGTCTTAGCGTCTGTTGTTTATTAGGTACCCAAGTATCCGCTACGCATATATGCATGTTGAAATAAAACTTTGCTAATATTTATAGTATGTGCTGTATTATTTCCTGGTCCATAACCAACATTAAATGATAAAAATAATTGATATTTTTTTTATATAGGGATGAAAAGGAAAGATATGGGGAAGCTCCTTCATGTCTTCTCTCCTGTGAGTCAGTAGTTTTCTATGACTATTTTCTCCTTCTGTCCTTTTTTATTATTTTGATATATGTTAAATTATATAATTATAATGACTAGATGCAATATTGCAACTTGAAAACAAATATTACAATCAGCTATTATACAGAAAATGATATAATATATTATTTGAACTACAACCTCTTTGTTGAATAAGCATTTCATCAGGTGATGGCGCTGGACTCAGATAGCCAGGTGGCAGTGCTGGTGAGCGGTCTCTAGTATTGGTGACCGGCTGCAGCGGGGTCACGCGGAGACGATCCAGGAAGCCCGGCATCTCAGCCAACGCGGCGCGGGTTCGTCGCCCGCCCTCTGGGGTCACCGCCCCATCCATTATTGCTGGAAAAAGAATAAAGCAGATTTGTTGGGTTTAAAGGTCGGCCATAAATGAAGACTTCTCAGGAAAACCAGTAAATATCTACTTAGGAGAAACAACTTTTTATAGTTTAAAACATAGGTCCCCAAAGTGGTCCATAAGGGCCCCTGGGGGTCCGCGAACTGCAAATAGAGGTCCACAATAATAAATTCTACTTAAGCAAGTTGTGGCAAGTTTGTTAACATTCTATTAACAGAATAATAAAATATTGTTACGAGTTGCGAGACTGGAATAAAAATGCCGTTGGAATTGTTATAGAGTGTTGCCAGGTGGTAGGGCATTTGCCCGACTGGATGGCTACCACCCCTGGTCTAAAGTATGTCGCCATAACAACCTTGAGTTGTGTTCCGGCATTAGTGAGCAGGATCCAGTCTCCCTTAAGAAAGCAGCAGCCCATTTGTAGCAACTTTGCTGTTGCAAATGTCCATAGGCGATGGTAACCGCTTTTTATTAAGTGGGCCGTCTGCCTGTCTGCTGATCTCCTGCAATAAAAAGAGTTTATTAAAACTATACAAACACATATAACACAGGTACAAATATAACCGAACACAACAAATTTAATAAAACGCGCAAAGTCCGTCACTATTTGATTCCCGATTGTACACACGTCATGCCTTGATCGTAGTTGTCCCTGAACTGCCGCCACCCTCAATCCGGCCATCGTTTTATACTGCACAAATGCAATGTGCCCGCCCGGCAACATGACCGAATTTCCTAGAATTAGCTTGTACTTTAAAATCCATAACACCTGACTAATGAGGCAGCCTCAAGCGACCGTAAATGAGTACAATAGACTGTTCTCTAGAAACATATGCCAATAAAGAAGTAAACAAAAGAAGATGATCATAAAAGAATTACAATTGGTTCAGATGCCGACAAGTAATAAATGTGCTTCTACAAATCTGTACGTGGAATTTGTCTTTGTCAATGCCCAGGTTGTAACATTAAGAGTGTGTTTGTACTTACAGGCTATAAAATGTGTATGGGACAAACTAAACCCTATATTGAATTCAAGGGAAAAAGAATAGTCAATATCAGTTCAAAAAGAAAAAAGTTATGGCTGAACATATAAAACTCCTCCATTTTTTGAGTCGGTTAAAAAGAGAGGGGGGTCCACTGAATGCAGTATAAATTGTTAAGGGGCTATGAGACAGAATAGTTTGGGGGTTTAATAGTACAATTATATTCTGTTATTCTATTTCAATATAAATATTTAATCAACTTATTAGATTTCAAAAAAAAACTAGCACAATAAAGAAAATTTAACTTAGTTATTACGTTCTATCTATAATCTGTCAAGACTAAAAAAAGAATACTGAGTCCAGGTCAGTCTTTATTGGGTAAGGTGCTTAGAAGGCTGGCTATGTTTCCTTGCTGGATTGCATATTCAGTTGCAAGCATTTCATTACTTACATAAGGTAATAATTAATTAGTTGCACATACAATTATAGATATACCTATGTATATGAGAACACTGCGCATACTATATCACTTTATCTATTTTTCATTCTCATTAATATGAATATTTTTATTTATTTTTGTATTGAAATTTCTTCCAGTACTTATTATGGCTGTGACTAAATTAAATAATTCTTTTATATGGGTCTCTAGGTAATATGTGTAGATTCCGGTGTGGGCACTGAAAATCAGTGCTGTGGAGGAATATCTTTCGACACAGCAATATACTGAGTGCCAATCTCATTAGCCGAATTACGGCATATACCTGGAAAAATATTTTGTTTTGTCTATTTTCTATTTTGTCTGTGTTGAATTTGGCAAATAAACATTTTCTTTCTTTCTTTCTAATCAATTAGAGTTTGATGACAATGTTTTGTCAGATTTGGTGTGCAAATTTTCAACAATTATTACTATTCTTTCTTATTACTCTTTCTCCTTCTTTCTTTGAAGTCATGGTAGTGAAAAGATTAGAGCACAATCCCAAACTCAAAGGGTGCAGGTTCAAATACTGGCCGGAACTCATGCACCACTTAAGCAATTTTATAATCTAATGTGCATATTGTCACAATTACCATGTGCCAACAATGGTGAAGGAGACCTGCACATTAAGATAACTGATGTGTCACTGTTCATTACCCTGTAGTATGAGGCCTGAGGCCAGCTGTGGAATGTTTATGGGCTGTTATTATATACTCTTCAGTTCCTTTCAATTTACTTAAACATATGATTTAACAATAAAACAACAATGTACCATAAAATAAACAGAGAGCATTAAAAAGTCAGTTTCACAAAAAAATACCATTCATTATATTTCCTGTGGAGTCTTCAAATATGACCAACAGAAAGGTATTTTTTTTTTTTTTTTTTTATTGCAGGAGTTCAGCAGACAGGCAGACGGCCCACTTAGTGGAAAGCGGTTACCATCGCCTATGGACATTTGCAACACCAAAGGTGCTACAAATGCGCTGCTGCTCTCTTAAAGGAGACTGGAACCTGGTCACTAATGCCGGAACACAATACAAGATTGTTATGGCGGCATACTCTAGACCAGGGGTGGTCGCCATCCAGTCGAGCAAATACTCTACCACCTGGCATAAGAATTAATAACAGAGTTGCTTAATATTTACACAAACAAATAGGTATGAACAATTATAGTAACTATTTAAAAGGGTTTATAGAATATCTGCCTGCCATCACAGGTAATTGGAACCTTATGTGTTCAAGTCATGTTGACCTAGGAAACACTTCACCTTTTATTGTGACATCTTAGAGTGGATTTAAGATAAGCTTATGTCCTTTCCTAGGGCTCAAGCTTTTTTTTTTAATAATCGGCAGACAAACACAGATATTGTATATCCACAAATTAAGCAAGTTACGCTTGTGTTATGGGTAATATACAATAGACTACTCTGGGGCCAAACCCAGACACCCAAACCATAATAAATAATGGAGAAAATACGTTTCCGAAATTTACTATACCAGTAATCGAACCCGGAGCCTCTGGGTTGCAGTGAGGTAGGCCGGCAAAGGCTTAGCCCACTCAATGACAAAGGCCGTCATTGCCGTCAAGCTCTTTCAGTACCAAATATCACTAAAATTGGTTCAGAATTTTTGCTGTGAAAGCATACAGAGAGACCAAGATAATTCATAATAATAGTGTGGTTGTAGACATTAGTTGTAAAATTATGATATTTTACCTATCTGGTTCGTAGCATTTCGTTGTTTACATAATTGTATTTACTGAATATGTGAATTAAATGACTAGTCCTGCATAGAGCAAAGTATTTTGAAGATTTAATCGAAGATGTTCCGTAACGTAATACTTTAAAAAATACCAAAATTTTCACCCCGCCAAAATTTCTTTTACACTGACCTATCATGAGATAATAAACGAGCTTTTAGATTATCAACTAGATATTATAAAAATAATGTACGTTTACCTGTTGAAATATAGACGAAATGCTAAAACAATGTTGAAACTAACAATCACAAACCATAAAAATAAAATTTATACATACAAACAAGTCAACAGAAAATTGGCGCAAAATTTGACATGACAGCGGCAACGGCAATGACCCAACGGTTCCATCCAGTGTTACCCGATCACAAAACACAATACACATTGACCCTTATTTTAGAAAATACCGAGGCTCCTGACATCACCCTCCGCTAGTACACGATCAATTTGATCATGGAAGGTGTGTCGTGGCCTTCCACGACTTCTGCATCCATCCACTTTTGCATTGTATATCTGTTTAGTCATTCTTTCATCATGCATTCTTTCCACATGCCCGAACCACCGGAGCATTCCTTTCCTTACCTTCACCCCGACACTCTCTTTCAGACCAACTCTCTTTCTTACTTCGGTATTACGAACGCCAGCCGCTTAGAAAAATACAAGACGTAAAATATCTATTTTCATATCACATTTTATTTAATGGTTTCTAATTACATTTTAACATGATTATGAGTGATTGAGAATTGATTACAGGCCTTAACACCAAGTTTGGAGCGGACTTTTTGATAAACTAAATCGACTAAATTTTTAACATTTAGTACAAAGATCTGCTACAATAGTTGTCAACTGTCAAGTGCAATTAAGCTTTAACTTTGGTACAGACAAAGACAAAAGTCATTAATCAAAAGAAAGTAAATCAGCTTAATTCATATATTTTTGCGAAAGCAATGCCTTAATTCGATATTATTCTGTCCAATTTAACGTTGTTTAGAGAATAATTGTCTATTAAACATGGTAAAAGTTCGTGTCAGCAAATAAATAAGACTACATATTATTTAAATTAAGTGTTATTTTAGATTCTGTTTTGATGTAAGATAACAACGAATTTCATAAAATTATAATACTTTGTAGATTAGTAGTAGATATTTGATGAAATAAATACAGTTTTTAGCTGTTTAAGTATAATAACTTGTGAAAGGGAATTGTGAAGTGGGTCAGGCAAATAGTACAGCAAACAAAGTACGCCATTCGTATGTTCTAGATATTTTCTAAGTAGCTATAATGAGTTAATCCTTTGCTATTATGGAGCGATTGTCCCACGACTTGAATCTGGCGTTGGAAGAAAGTAATTGCGGCCGGCAGGAGCGAAGGAAGTTCGGCCTTCGCCGCCGTACGCGTTCTGCGGGAAACCTACGTTAGTATTATACCAAAACTTTTCACTTAAAATGCTAATATTGTTTGTGCACTTTAAACTTCACTGGGTTTGAGGTACAATGTGAGTGCCCCTTGGTAAGTGACTAAATATTTTTGTAATAAATTGTTTTTGGTTGTGTCCAAAGCTTTTGTTCCAGAAATTTAACATCTACTGTCTGCATACTGTTGATTTATGGCAAGTTCCTATATCTTACTATTCATTCACTTGCCTTACCATCGGTTTAATTTTGACATTACTTGTGTGGAGTTTATGTTAATTTTTAACTGATAGTAAAGCAAATAAACTAGAATTGGGTAGGACATGATTTTAAAATGAGTTTGTAAGAGTAAGATGACATTTTGTACTGAACGAGTACAATGTACCACTTCAAATGAGGCGAGGAGATTTGTATGGTCTGTACTGTGGCAGTACATTTGAAGCGATGAAGCTAGTGAGGCGGTGAGTGTCATTTGTCCTGTACAAAACTTCTAGTTCAGAAATGTTACTTAAGAATCGGATGTGATCGGTATCAGTCACCTGATTATACTAGCAGTTGTACATGTCATGTGAATATCTGTAGAGGCATTATTGTACTGTTGTCCTTGTTCCGTCCTTCCTCTTACATTTGATGCGTAAGTAGTAGCAGGAGAAAATTTTTGAAGCAGTACAAATTTAAATTTTGAGCCGTATCAGTACAAATCTATTTTGTATGGGACAAATGTACTGCCTCACACATGTTCTACTCATTACCAAAATGAATGGTTGGTGAGATATTAAAACAATAGACTATTATAGGATAGTTTACCCAAAATCATAATTAAGAAAGCCATTTATTGTTGCAAAATTTTTAACTGTGCCCTTGGTGACCTTCCTGTGATTAGATTCTAGGTATGATACTCAGTTGACCTCAGGCATATATGTGGCTAGTCTTGGTATATGTAATTTGAGAAACTATATTTTACAGAATCTGTAGTGCGATGAGAAAACACTTGTAGTATGAATTGTTTTGATCCAACACCATAAAAAACATTAGGAACATGGGACACATTTGTTTTTTTATCATGTATGCCTGCCCTATTTCACTTTACTGCCACATATGTGATTATAAACATCACTTTGAGTGACTTTAAAGTGTAGAAAACTAGGACAATAAAAGTCTAGCTTACTAAACTAAACTCTTAAGTTTGGGTTTGTGATACTCAGGATTCACCTGCAATAATATTATAGTTATTGACTGTGGCTAAATGTGTTTTATTCATAGCATTGAAAATAATTTAATTAATGATTAGCTAATAATGTATATACATACTCTATCTGTCAATATTTAATCATTAACAACAACAATTTTGTATTACAAATAATGCATTAAATTGCATTGTTACATCTGCATTTGAGTGATATGGTCACTAATACTAACATTATCCCAGAAGGAGCAGGACATATTAATAAAACTGCATATCATATCTACTATCTATCTATACTATAATAAATCTATAAATGGAAGGAGTTTTTACATTGCGCTTAAAAATGTGAAAAATATCACAGGGAATAATTCGGATCAGAAGATTCAGAAAATGCAATTTTTAGAATTTTTGTATGTCTGTTAGGGTATCACATAAAAACTACTGAACGGATTTAAATGATACTCGAAATGGACCTAACTCACATCATGGGGTGTAACTTAGGATATAGTATAAAATATCCGATCCCATGGAAACAATGTAATTTATCGGTATACCAATAAATGACATAGTTTCCATGAAATAGACAAAATTAGCGAAATAGAAGGTGCTGCAAGTGCATCTTCGTTGGAAACTAATGAACATATATGAATGAAACTCGATATAAGGCTGGCTTATAACCTAAATCAACATTTAAGGTACATTTTATCCTGATACATGATATTGTTTCCATAAAATAGACAGATTAGTTAAATAGCTGGCGAATTTTTTCAATTCACTAACAAATATGTTGTCATAGGAAACAAGTCATTGTATTACTTCAAATCTGGTTGTCTTTGACTCATCTGTATGTTTTGATAGGCAGCTGTTTAGACTATATGGACTTAGTTTCTATGTTCTTATTATATATATGTAAGAAAACAAATTAGTTTTTTGTGCTAGTAAAATAAAGCTATTGCCTAGGGTTTGACATGTGGCATAGCCGTGGGGCAAACTCTAGCTAGTATATTATAAAAATAGCATTGTAAATTATTATGTTTGTTAATACAAATTTTTGTTGTTTAACATTTACCTTACTTTTTACTAGCGGCAACAATAACAGTAAGTCTGGTTGAAGATGGAAGCTCTAGCAGTCCACCCCAAGCTCCTCTTATCACACAACCGCTATCCGATTCTGATGATCCACATCTCAACTTACACAAGTCTACGGGACTTAAATCACGACATTACTGTCACGTTGGCAACTTTGAATCTGACTCATTCAATGAGAACTTTTCCCCCACAAGACCAGCGAATGCAAGGAGAAAACGAAAGTATAAGAAGGTGCCTGTAGAGTATGTGGATGGGAAACGGTCACCACCTATCGAAATATTGAGTGTTACTGCTGAGGTAAATTTACTGTGATTTGTTTATATTTTTAATTTCTGCCAAAAAAAATGTCAAAGGCAAAATGTAGTTTCAAAATTGCGAAAATTATTTTTTAATATTTTTAAATTTTGGTATAAACTAAAAAAACTTTTTGTTGACTTCAAAAATATCAAACAATCAATCAAAAATTTATTTGCTCAAAATCATGGTATATGTATATTTTTATATTTGTTCCCTCATAGTCTATATTCATGTAGAATTAATACTTTCAGCCGAATGCACTCCCAGAAGCTATCATGCTACAGAGTCAGGTTTTGCCACCTGGTGTTCATTTAAATAAACATAAAGCATTGTTGAAACCAGAAAGGTAATTATTTTAGTCAATATTCTTCACTAATTTCATAAAGAGGGACGTACACACACACACATTGTATATTCCTTACATTATTGAGTTATATTTGTAGTATGGGTATATATAAAAGACAATTCTAAAGTTGAATCCAGATAGGAATCAGAGCAAACAATGGAAAGTTAAGTTTATATATTCGTCTTGCTTTTAATAAATTAGAAATTTTACTCAGGATTGAAGGTTGTCATAAAATTTCTTCGAGATCGGCAATATGTTGTTGTTGCAGATATCCATAGGCGGTGGTAACCACTTTCCATTAGTTTGTTTGCTTCAGTTAATACTATAAAAACATATGCATTCCAGTAAATTTAATCAACTAGACACCAGAATTCATCATTATATATTAATATCCTCACTCGTAATTTATCTGGAAAGTTATATATTATCCCATAAGTATTGATAAGAATAGATAATAATAAAATATATGTCTTTTATGTTTTCAGGAATGCCTTCTGTGGCAAAAGAAAATGGTCACACCGAGATAAAAGTGATGTTTGTGAAATGAGAGAAAGGTCTTTCAGTGGAGGTTGTTCTTCAAAGTCGGCGTTCTTCAAAAATGATTTCAAATACCGCAAGTACGATACAGATAAAAACAAGAAGGACACTGTGTTACAACCAGGAAAAATTGTATTAAAGTCTGTCAATATTGAAGGTACGAAACCTTCTTCATTTACCATCACACCCTCACTTCCAGGCAGCAGCAGTTTTAACTTTGTTTACAAAAATTCGTCCAAAAATGGTACTCCAATTTTATCAAGAATGACTGGTTACAAAATAGCCACTGACTTGCCTCCATTTTTTAATCCATCAACTAGTTCAGGCAAAAATAGTTTTGATTGTAAATATCATAGAAAATTTAAGATGTTGAATAAAACACATCCCCCTAATTCACTAAGGGATCCCTTACAATTCGATGACTCAATTTGCGGTATGGAATGTGCTGGGAATGAATCCAGCTCTTTAAGTAGTAGTGACTCAGATGGTATTGTTACAAATGATAGTGATAGAGAAGGTGATGATGAGCTAACAGACTGGCCTGGAATTGAAGAATTGAAAGTTTTTAATAAAAGCCTAACCTTTAAATCATCGAAATCGGTGAATAACAATTCACCAAAATCAATAAGTAATATGCCCCCTCCGAAAAGATTGAAGAAAGAAAAACAGCCTGGGAAAAGTGGTTGGGCCACATGCAAAAATAAATTCAAAAAGAAACGCGTGAAAGTCGATTCAGGGAATGACGATGACGCTATGATGTCTGATTCAAAAACAGTTGTAGATTTAGAAGAGGACAATATTTCAAAAGAGAACAGGGATATTCTTCAACCTCGTTCATCGTTTTCAAGCTTTAGTGATATAAAAAACGCTGGAGTATCAGGTCAGAATGCAAATGAGTCGTTTTTTCAGTCATTTCAGGCGTTTGAAAAGTCTACGCAGCAGGATGGACAGGATGAGTCGTTTCAAGCGCCGCGAACTAACTTTACGCTACAAAAAACGTCGTCGAGCGATTTAAATTTGAGCGAAAAATCTCCTCAAAGTGATCACTACTATAGCGAGCATTCCATGGGAAACACTGGTGTTACCGAAGTGAGGGAAATAAGGGCGGGTTGTCGTAGAATAAGGGAAGAAAGACCGGGTTTTCTGATTTTGAGCGCTGCTAATGAACAGCTGTCAAAATTTCTTCAAGATTCTTGCCAAAATGAGTTGAAATTACCTACTCTTCATGATCCAGAGGAGAAAGAAAAGTTGGAATCACTAGCTAAGTTGTACTCTTTAGAGTTGCAAATGGAATTAGGAAGGCCTGTTTTACGAAAAACAAGGTAAAAAATCCATTCTTTTGCCAGCAAGTTTTATGAATCAATAGTAAATGTTTAATTAGTCAAAAGTCTTAGAAAAGAGATGCATGTTCTGTAAGGTCGAAATTTATTAAAATTTTCAGAATATACACAAGTCTAACATTTTATAATAACACTAACTGTGAATGTGGGAGAGATATAGCAATATTCTTTATTTGACTCATTGTATTCATGGCAAAAAGGGATACGTGCAACTTAATAAACTGCTGCTTTACCTACAAAATTATAACTTTTTGTTGAATTTCCTTATTTCCTAATCCTAAATAACTTAGGGAAAAACAAAACAGTCAAAATCACATTTTTAAAATAACATTTTTACCTTCAGAAATTTCCACCTAACACGTTTGAAGGCTGGTTAAAGTGAAGGTGGCCTTTTAAGTGTGTTTTTTTTTTGTATTATTGTGAAATCTTAGACTGTTGCGCAGTTTTTAAAGATACTCCGGAACTAGAGAAAAGCCCTTTTAAATTTTTAATTTAATTCTGATTCAGAGTCTGATTCGCTCGAAACACATTTTTCAATTATAAGTATATTTTTTTATGTTACTCGTGAAAGTATTCAAACGAATAAAAAATGAAAAAACTCCCAAACAAGGGATTTTTTTATAAAAAAAAACCAATACTGTTGCAGTTGACATTCCCTAAAAACCTGTAAAAGTTAATAACTCTTAAACTAAAAAAAATGGTAAAAAGTACATAGAGGGGATTCAGTTAACGCCCTCCATATAAAATAACTAAGTTTTACATTTGAATGTCACTGCTCAGGCCACCGATGTACGATATGTGTGTTGAACTGATTTATTTTTATTATTATTTATATTCCAGCAACACAATGCAAGCAATACGTGTCGAGCATTCCTACCACAATTTCCCTTCAGATCACAAGCGTCGTTGTTATGGCGATGACACGGACACAAGTCTCAGTCTCAGTGATCAAAATTCAGTCAATTCCATCAATGATCTTGAAGAAATTAATGAATTTGAACCAAAAGTCGAATTTGATATGACTGCACAAGATTTGGTTAAGACATTTTCACATACATTAGTGGATAAGTCCCTACTATCACCGGGTGAACTTGATTAAGAATTTGTTTTCAGTCGGTAAGTCAATTTGTATTGTGTAAAGCAATTAGAAGAAACTTCTAATTTTGTTTTTAATTTAAATGCATTTATATTCTACTGATTTCAAAATAACTTTTATTTAACTAGTTTTTATGTTCTGTGAAATGATTTGAAATATGTATGTGCCTATATATAAATATATTCAACATTTATATTGTAAAAAGACAAAGGATTATATTATAGATATATACTTATAATAAATAACATCAGATAAAAAAAACCTACTTCATCTGAGCTTAATAACAAAAATATTTGCTATTTGTTTTATGTATATTAGAGATTTTCTAAATTGATCTTGATTATTTTTTGTGAATTATTATTATGCAATCAAAAAATCAAGCAAGAAGAAACATTTTGTGTAAAGGTTTAATTATTTGTATTTGGTGATTTTTAATAAAAGGATTGCCACAGGGTAATCTATTCAATCCCAAACTATTGCTCCTTTCATTCTGCATAAAGTATTTAATAAATTATTTACTTACCTCAAATCCCCACTAGCGCACGCTGGACGCGTATTCCGCAGAATTCAATTTTTAGGATTTCATAATTGGCGATTTTGCGCCCCTACCCCTTTCATAGGCGCCTCGCGCCGGGGGCTAGTGCTCTACTTGCCCCACTAGCTACGCCTGTCTTACCGAGCGTTAATTTTTCTTACTGTCGGTTAAAATTTGACATACAAATAAAATTCAAACGATGGAATGTTTCTGTTCTTCTGTTTCTTAATTATTTTCTTCGCGAACTCAGAATTGAAGAGATTATTATGAAAATAATAATTACTTTTGATACCGCAGTTGTTACAACCGAAATCGGTTGAGATAATATTATTCTGAATATTTATGTTTGAAAAATGGACATAGAATACATTCAATGTCTATTTTACCCTTACACTATAAGGCAATAAATATCCTTGCTCAATCTAAATATTTATTTGAATACAGCAATAAATCGAATAGGTATATAGTCTGTTTATGTGTATATATAAATAAATTACAATTAATATAATCATTTACTAATCGTTGTGGTCAGTAGGTGATAATTATTATTACTTTTATAAATAACTGTAATTTTTTATCTCTGAAGTTTTTGATATCATTAGAATACATATTTATCTGAATAGGTTGTTATTGTTTGCCATTAAGAACAACCGTCACATAATTATGAAAATATTTTTACTTTGCTAACATTATATTTAATTAGCAGAGTACTGTCTTTTTTCCTCGATTGTTAGATATTAAAAGGTTTTTCTATTTTGAATCTCCAAGACTAGATGAGCTTTACAAGGTTGCGTAATAACTTATTTTGTAAGAAAAGCGTATATTGTACAGCTAACGGTTAAATAAAGTTGTTATATATAGCGTAGTCTTTAGTAAAATATTGGTCTTTAGATTCTTTAGGTCTAGATCCAATCTTATCAAATGTTATTATATCATATAATTTAAGAGCACCTGTAGATCGGACTCCCGCTGGTATGGGATTTGTTAAGGCTCACTTTTATGATAGGGAAATAATTGTCAACCTGAATGTATATATACTTATATTGTAGTAGCTATTCGTTCGGAATTGAATGAATAAAATGATCTGGACTTTGTCATGTGAATGGACAGAAGTAATGAATTTAGAGTCGACGTCACAAAAAATGTCCCACAGACGCGGCCCTGCGATCGCCGTACTTAATCCTGCCAAAATAATTATTTACTTATCCGTAAATCCATGTAGGTTATCACTGAATACAGGAAGAAGACTGAAGTACAAAATATTTCATAAATAAAGCTGTAAATTTATTTCCTGACTACTTTACGAACAAAATTCTATCAAATGGCGGAGATGTTAATTTTTTTAGTTCCTTTGTTTTCCGTGGGACTTTTTTCGTAGTGCGGACTCTATCTCTGATCCATATGAAAAAGAAAAAGAAGACGCACGGAATTGAGTGTGTTGTTGTTTGTACTCTAAGTAACCGTAAGAATTTATATTCAAATATATTCAAACGAAGTTCCAATTCAATTAACATAATTATTTTAAATGGTTAATGGCCTATAGCTACTTAAATCGAGTATGTAATCGAAGTAAGGAGAGAAAGCCAACGATTTGTAGGTCTTTTTTAGTCACGTGTTTATTCAACCAAAAACTACTGTGTGGTTAGAACGTCATAAATTACATTGACGGAGGTGGGGGAGGGGAGGGGGACGAAGTATGACAAGGGGGTGGGACGTTTAACAAATTTCGTAACGTCATATTTCGATATTTAATATATTTAAGCCTTAAAAGACTATTAATGAAAAACATCAAAATATTTCCAACTATCTGTATGAGCAGTGTTTAAATTATTTAAAAAACAAAAATGGAAATGAAACTAATTACGAAACTGCTGTTTTAATTTAATAATTTCTTGATGTAAAATTGCAAAATATGTGGTGTTACTAGAGTGAAGGAGGACTCGCACGAATGTGTCTAGCTGTGAAGGACGTGGCAGGGGTAAAGTCTCAAGTTAACTCTTGCGGGTTGTATTGCATCCTAACAAGACTTTCTTAGGATCAATTATAATCTAGCGTGAAATCTCGGTTGCTTTCGAAGCCCGGGGCCACTTTCCTACTTTTACTTCTAGTTGACGCATTGCTGATTTTCATGAAGTTAGATTTGGAATTTTACGACTGTGACTCAATAAAAGTCTGTTTTTATCATTTTGTTATATAATTTTGTTTAATACGTAAACAACTACATTACGCATGGGATTGCGTATCGAAATTTGAAGACTACTTAGTTGTAAACTAATTTTATTGACGTTCGAACCTAGTATTAGTAATTAATTATATTCATATATTTAATTATAATAGATTATTGAAAATTAATATACTTTATAAATTAAATATTGTGTTTCATTTATTCATATCTCTTATATTGTTTCCTTTTTTTTAATCACAGAATTGCACGATTTTTGTATCTAGCCAGTTTGATATTTTAAATACAACATGAATGTTTTAGTTTTAAAGTCACTTCTAAGCCAAGCTAATTTATGGTTGGCTTTTGACTAACTGGTTGAAAGAGTTTGTGATAGTTCGAAAAGGTACATTTCGCTAAACAATTCACATTTTAACACACGCACACAATTCTTTGTTAAAACTACCAATGTCATACAACAATTCCTTTTTTTCCTAATATTATGCATTTAATTTTGAAAATAAGACAACCTGCAGCGCGTTCCATTAGTAGCTCACGACGCCTAAAATGCTCCGTTAGCCGTTCCACAAGACGACCGTGGTCGTTGTGGTCGTGGCGAAAACGTCACTAATGACGTCATCATTTTCGATCACACAAGCCATGTTAAGAGGTGGCTAATAATTAATACTAACCGTTCCACTTAGGTTTACGATAGTAACGCCGGCAAGCAAGTGGAACGGGAAAAATTGCGGTCGTGAACGTGGTCGTTGTGAGTCTCTAATGGAACGTAAGCGTAACCCTGGTAAACATGTTTCTTAAGTTTACGCCAAAATAAATAGAATATCTTGTCTTTTCAAAGGTATAGAATAAAAATAATCATTAAATAAAAATATGTTTTATTAAATAAAAATTAAATACAAAAGAATTAACAATAAAATGTATGAATAACAACTGAGCACCTATATGCATATACTAGGTATAAACTAAAAGCAATAAATTAGCACACTTACATTTCAATGAAGTCACAATAAGGCAATTAAACATGTATACAATACATCTATTTATGAAAGATTCTGAAATATACAAGTTAGGTATGCTAAATAAATTGTTAATAGAATATTCATACTCCATGAACAAATGTATAAATAATAACAAAATTAATAAAAATGAACAACTCATAAAAAACTTGAGTCTTAAAGCATATTTGAAGATTACTATCAACATGTTTTTTTTTAATATTCTGTTATTTAATTTCATGCCCAAAGTGACTTCACTTCCCTTACAATGGCGTCCAGACTAAAGTGTTTAATACTCACTATAAAAGTATTTATTATATTATATCTCGAATTTTATACAAATATACTAAAAATATAATGAATATGTTATGATATCTTAATTTTTTTGGTATTTTTTTCACTTTAATGTTTGTCCCGGAATTGTATATCTATCTACTAATTTAAATTATTAATGTAGTAGTTATATCAAATTTAAAACAATAGTAGCAAATAGATGTCTAAGATATAACCAGCCACTTAATATTACAGTTATGTTAAATTAAACTGTGTTAAAAGACAAGAAAACTGTTTAATTAAATACAATTACTTTAGAATTATCAAAAATATTTTAATATTATAAATATAATCCGGACGCAACAGCCTAATACAATGTACACCCTGTGACATTCCTTCAAATACTAAACTAAAACTTAAGGAACTTAACACAACATCTCTAAGTAATATAACACATTTATATAATCCAATTTTTAAGGATAATATTCGAATTTCAATATATTTTATCTTTTGTGTGTAAATATTTGAATTAATCATATCATTCTTGTACTGTGATGCAGTATTAAATATTGTGTAAGTGTAAGTCACAAAGTTGTATGCACTATTTTATAGTGCTGCATATCACATAATAACACTTAGGAATAAAAAGTGTAAAAAAATAAGTGTAAACATAGTCTTCTAATTAATTATTGTTGAAAAAAAACTATTTGATTCAAATACTTATATCTCATTACGTTTAAATATTTACCAAATTGCCAGTTATAATTTCATAGAAACTATTTGAATTGCAAAGTAACCACCCGAAGGGCTGTTAGACATTTTTGAGTAGGTTTAGTGAGGTAGAGACCGGTAGTGACCGTTGAGGCAGTCTGCGTTTTTGTATTCAAATATCACAAAAGAAATGCTGTACAAGTTTTCACAGTGCCTCAATTACTCATTCAAAAATATCAAATAGCTCTCCAGCGTTATTTGTCGAGACTGGTATGGGATAAGTATGTAAATAATTAGATAAACGAATAAAGATAATTGGAGTCTGAAAAGAGTCGCTCCAAGAAGTAATGTTTTTCTATATAAAACGTAAGAGAGGAATTACTTGTGGCGCCCCCTGGACATGTAAGACTTCGGGGGCTTTTTAGGAGTCACAGTTTGAAGACTAATCTAATGAATTTTCTTATTACATTAATACATAATTATGTGCAGTGATGTATATAAATTATCAATTATATGTCTTTCTTGAAAGCTTAATCTGTTGATAAGACTGAGATAATAGTAAAAATATTATAATTAATTAGGAACGTAATTAACATAATGTACGCTAATTACGACTACTAAAACATCAAATTTCTATTTCATTTAGAAATAACAATATTTAAAAATGTTGCCAGTAAAAAAATGGTTATTGTTACAAAAATTATTTAAGTGATTTCAAAAATATTTAAACGTGATTTTTACGTTATTTTACATATTTCGACAAATTATATAGGAATCAATTAAAAACAAAATGATCTAAATGTTCATTAAGTTGTGTATGGCAAAACAAATACCTTTGAAGTACTGGGACAAAAGACCCGTTTCTGGTTAAATTAAAAAAAAACCGGCTGTTTTACCGAACCGCGATTGACAGAGAAAACCTTAAAATTAATAAGTGTCTTTTCTTTATGACATGTTTTTGTTTCCTCATAGTAATTGCATTGCATGCATTATCTTATATTTAATTCGACGAAACCCGCGCAAATGTTTTTTGAATGAACGTATATTTATTCTGTGACCGAACAAATACATTCACTACTCATTCAAATGCAATATTACAAGGTATATTATTTTTAAATACTTCGCATGATTTGTGCACCTCGTCAGTGTCGGAATACGATCCAAATAAATTGGCAAAATGTAAAGTAAATAAAATTAATTATAGGCATTTGATTAACTAAGGGCAGAGTGGGTTTCTAACATAAGCAACTCGAAAATTAATACAAACTTGACGTCTGACTAAACCCACAAATCATGGTTAACCATTAGAAGAAAAATAATAATTGCTGTGTTTCTTTATATTATTAAACATTCTTATAACTTACTATTGATAGTAAAATACAGGAACCAGCTGTAGATCGATAGAAAGAATGAATGAGAGCTACATAACATATCAATACGACTCTTAGGACTGAGTTTCCCTTCATTAGATAAGTCATTTTTAAATTATAACCCAACTGAATACAAAAGTGATACAATTAAACTATTATACTTCATACAATTGTTATTTGTAATTTTTTATTTTGTATCTTATCCTTTAAGTCATTTTTTTTAAGTAGGCAACCAGACCGGTGACCCACCTAACGGAAGTGCCTATAGACATTCGCAACTCCAGGGGCCCAATTCTGCTATTTTAATATCTTGCGTTGCGAAGATACTCAAAGGACGATTCCATTGCGAGTGTCAAGAATCTATATTCTAACTAAATCCACAATATCTTCTCGATATTGTCGCGGCGGAATAATTGCAGAAAAAATTGGTATTACCATTAGCAGAAATTAATTTTGAAAAAACTACCAAAGATTTTAATATGTATTTCGCGAATTTTCGCTTGTAAATAAAGATAAATATAAAGAGAGAGTGGCGTGCCACGGGCGCGATATTGGACTTAACAGAATACCGAAATCAGGCCAACCTACGATTAAGTGTCCGGCGGTTTTGACGAGATGGTAATACCAGAATTTGGCCCCAGGTGCGAAGACAACGCGTTGCTAGCGCCTTGGATGGGATAAGAGGGAATAGCATAAACGGGAAGGGATAGAAGGATCAAAAGGAGGAATGGGATAGAAGAGACAGGAAAGAGAGGGAAGTGAGTCACCGGGCCCTCTCGCTTATCAGATGAAACCTTGCCAGTTCAAGACCTAACTGTTTATCTAATTGAAAAATCAGCCCTAAAAGTTTACACTTTTGATAATTCGCGCAGGTTTAATCGATTTATACACCTACCTACATTTTTTCTTAACCAGATTCACTCAATTGTACAAATAAGGTCGTCGCCCTCCAACTTCTGTCCGTTGGTGATGGAGACTACCTTGATGGTTCCGGCTCTTGGCGCTTGGACTATCATTTCCATCTTCATCGCTGAGAGGACCGCGATTGGCTGGCCTTTCTCGACTTTGTCGCCTTCCTTTACTTTGATAGCTAAGAAAATAATTACTCAGTTTTAGTAATAATCTGTAATACCATAAATCAGTAAGAATCGCGCATTAAATCATGGCAATTTATAATTAGTAACTTTTAACTGATATTAACCACATTCAATTCAGTTTTTAATGTAAATTAAAAGAACTTACTGAGTACGGTGCCGGGCATTGGCGCACCAACTTGGTCCTTGTTGCCTTTCACTGCTTTCGGGTGGATTTTCATTTCCTATAAAAAAAGTTTTGTTTTAAAATGTTTGTTATTAAGTTTCTCTTAGTTTTCATTTGTTCTACACTAGTTATATCCGTAATACTCTTGAAGTACTCTACATTGATGATTTAATTATGAAATGGAAATTAAACTTACACAGACTTTCAATTTATGATTTAATTTTTAAATGTAGAAAGAAAGAAAATGTTTATTTGAAGAAGTAGCGACGATAAAAAAAAAAAAAATTATTTTTTTATTGCAGGAGTTCAGCAGACAGGCAAACGGCCCACTGGATGGAAAGCGGTTACCATCGCCTATGGACATTTGCAACACCAAAGGTGCTACAAATGCGCTGCTGCTCTCTTAAGTGAGTCTGGAACCTGGTCACTAATGCCGGAACACAACTCAAAGTTATGGCGGCATTCTCTAGACCAGGGGTGGTAGCCATCCAGTCGGGCAAATGCCCTACCACCTGTCTGTGGGTTGTTTAGTCGCCTCTTACGACAGGCCGCCCGGCCGCAGGAAATTGTATTCTTTCTCCGTTCCTGCACGGATAAAATATAGCATGTTTTGAGGAATTCGTAAGTCGTATTTGTAGCAAGGTTTGTACTGTGCTTATTGCTGTGTCCAAATTATATCCGATTTTCAGTGCAAACCTTCCTTTTTGTAATACGACTCGATTTTTTTTTGTTATTTTATAATATTAATAAAAATGTTTAGTTCGGACATTCCAGATTCGACACTGGTCACATGATTGTCGCATTAACCTTCTATAATTTAATAGGTTTTTTTTCCACAAGCCGCCAGCTGCCATCAAAACTGCCGCGCCAAAACCAAGAGAATTATGTCGTCTCTTTTATTTTAATACAAATTCTATGTAGTTAGAGGGAGAAAGCATCAGTGCACCGTTCATTTCAATGTTGTGTATTTGACCACAAATTTGTGGAACTTTCCAATGAGCCGTGTGTGACAAGTTCCGCAACAAATTTGTTGTGGTTCTGTCTTACAGGTAACCTTCTTACCTTGCTGGCATTCTCGTCCCTGATGAAGACGGATCTAAGTTGTCCGTTTAGTTCGAAGAAGACTTCCCTCTCACCAGCCGCAGTCATCTCCTCGGATATCGCGAGGGTCTTGATATCCAACGTCTTACCACGCTCGATCTTCACTTCTATCGTTTCGCCAACCTGAAGAAAAAAATGCGAAATTTTAAGAAAAGCACCTGAAAATATTGGCAATGGCAAAATTAAACAGGTTTAGTGACATTTCAAAAGAAATATTAATAAAGCAATATCTGTGGTAGCTTAGTGGTTAGGACACTTGCGTCCCGACTCATAGATCGCGGGTTCGAATTTTGACCAGAAAGCATGCGCCACTTAGGCATTTTTCTGACCTTTTTTTTATTGCAGGAGTTCAGCAGACAGGCAGACGGCCCACTTGATGGAAAGCGGTTACCATCGCCTATGGACATTTGTAACACCAAAAGTGCTACAAATGCGCTGCTGCTCTCTTAAGGGAGACTGGAACCTAATAACTAATGCCGGAACACAACACAAGGTTGTTATGGCGGCATACTCTACCACCTGGCTGTGGGTTGTTTTGTCGCCTTTTACGACAGGCCGCCTGGCCGCAGGAAATTGTATTCTTTCTCCCTTCTTGCACGGATGAAAACCTAATATGTATATTATTACAATAATATATAATAAGACTATTGACACATGTTTTCACTTAATTTCAATAATTACGCACGCACATTACTTTATAATTAGTATGTAGTTAGTTTTTAGTGACCTGTAATACAGATCTACAATAGGCGCCAGTCTCACCCAACAGGTATATTATTTGTATATGTCTAGAGACCACGGGCCATAAAAAGGGGCCCGGACTTATGGCGGGCTTGCGTGGGTCCATGGGGAGGCCAACACGTAGAGGCCCCTTGACAAATTTAATCTAATAAATAATCTAAACAGGGTTATTGGGATGAACTACTAGTGGTACTAGGGGACTGGGAATATGGGGACTATGGCGTCTGCCCGTCGCAATGTTCAAGGAACATGGAAAAATGGGCAGACGGTGACTCGCCACTTTCTGCATGGGCCCCTAAGAATGCCAAGATTGGCGAGGTTGTATTGTATGTTATTTGTAAATTGTTCTGTGATAAAATAAACAAAGTTTCTTTCTTTCTCTCATTACCACGTTTTTACATACATACATAACTTCACGCCAGTTCCCTTGCGGGGTAGGCACGAACAATAGAGCGCTATTTAGGCTTAATCTTACACACCTCACTTGCTTCTTTGACATTCATAACTCTTGTCATGCACGCTCGTCTGTTCTTAAAGCTCCTGACATCACCTTCTGCTAGTACACGATCAATTTGATCCACGTTTTTAATTGTTCTATAACCTCTAGTACATTTCCTGACACCTGGAAACAAGCACAAGTGATTCCATTACCAAAAAAGGTAAATCCTGTCCTGTTTTCCGAATATCGTCCCATTTCCATTTTTCCTTTCCTTTCTAAGGTATTTGAACGTCTTATTTAGCAGCAGTTCAGCATCTTCCTTAATACTAACTCCCTAATCAATCCTCTCCAATCCGGTTTTCGTCCTAGTTATAGTACTACTTCTGCATTGGTAAAGATCACTGATGATATTCGTTACGGCATGGGAAACGGTCTGCTAACTATACTGTCGCTTCTCGACTTTAGCAGTGCCTTTAATAATGTCGATTTCGACATTTTACTCGGGATTTTATGCTCTCTTAACATATCTCCGACGTCTATTGGCTGGTTTCGCAGTTACCTGTTTGAATGCCGGCAGCGAATTCGTATTGATGATATTTACTCATCGTGGTGTGACTTGCCTGCTGGTGTCCCTCAGGGCGGCGTTTTATCCCCTCTTTTTTTATTAATTCTATATCCAATAACCTTTCTTCTTTCTTCGTCATACCGCCTTTATGCAGATGATGTACAAATCTACACCCAGGCTAATTTAGATGGTCTGCATAAAGCAGTTGCAACTACCCACCGAGACTTTTCTAAAATAGTCGAATGGAGTAAAGCTTACGGTCTATCTATAAATCCTCAAAAGACAAAAGTTATAATAGTTGGTAGTTCCAGGCCAATCTCCAAGATAGACTGGTGTAATCTTCCTCAGAATGAATTTGATGGCGTGGTAGTCGATATTAGTGAAATTGTAAAAAATCTTGGGATCGTTATTGACAGAGAGCTGTCTTGGAGGCCTCACTTGACCAATCTCAGCCGAAGAGTCTTTGCGTCGGCATCGTCGCTTAGACGACTTAAAAATTTCCTCCCTACTGCTACTAAAGTAATGCTTGCTCACTCTCTGCTATTACCCATACTTGATTATACTGATGCCAGTTATTATCGACTTAACCCAAGAACAACTGAACAAGCTCGATCGACTTCAAAATGTCTGTCTGTATACGGTTTATATTTGGGTTGCGCAAATATGACCATGTTTCCGAATATCGCAAGATGCTTAAATGGTTACCTATTCGCCTTCGCCGGAATGTTCACTTACTCGCTCTTTTGTACAATATCCTTTTTGATCCTCGTACCTCCGTATTTAAAGGAACATTTTGATTTCTTTCATCTTTCTCTTTCCCGTTATTTGCGCTCTAGTAATAATCTCTCCTTAATGACACCTGTACACACTTCTTCCTTCGTTGATAACTCTTTCACGGTACAAGCTGTCCGTTTATGGAACTCACTGCCACTCAACATCAGACAAGCTAATATTGTCTTTTAAATTGATGGTTACTAAATATCTTTGGTCCTCGCAAGTCTAAAACATGCTGCTGATTCTATATATAATATGATATATCTTATTTTTATATAGTATATAAAGTATATTATTATTTATTTATTTACTTTTTACTTATTCTTGAAATGTTTCTAATATTTTTTGTCTTCGCCGTCACTATTGTCTTAATATTTTCCTTAGTTTAGGGGGTGGCCTGGAAGAGATCGCTTTAAGCGATAAGGCCGCCCTTTGTTCAACATTTACTGTACTTAGTTTTAATTTTTGGTGAACAATAAAAATTTTCCATTCGCTCATTCAGTACCACGTGCTAACGGTCAAGGAAAACACCATGATGAATCCGCGACATCGTATTAACCAATGTCTCAAACCCGCTAACTCGCCCCTTAGACAAACGTGGCGGGTAGGCACACTATCCGTCCCTCTATAAGGGGGAGGCCCAAGCCCAGCAGTGGAACTTTATGGGCTGTTATTATTTTATTATTAAAAAAAACGAAATGAGTGCTGGGACACATAGTAGAAGTGAAACTTCAACGGACAAGTGGCAAAACGAGTCGCAACATAATTTTAACTTGAAGTTTTACGGTGAGGTTTTCAAATTGGACAAGTGACATTAACAATCTATTATCATTAATTAGCACACATTTCGATTTTTCGCAGGTTTACTGCAAATTATGATTTGGTTAGGTTAGGTACATTTTAATGAATGCATTTTTTATTTAAACATATTTTATTTTATCAAACAAAAAAACTGAATTCGACCGGAACCAATAAAAACATCGATAGTCTACTCTAACATTATGCCACCTCTCACCACGTCTATTCTAAAATTATGCGGCCTTTCACCACGGCCGTAACGCTTTTTTGTGACAGAAAAAATCCTAATATATAGAAGAAATATATAGAATATATAGAAGAAGTCTATATAGAAGTTTAACTTCAAAAATTACAACAATTGAAATTGAGTTATCGGAAAGAAATTTTTAAGATATATATTGTTTCATATTCAATTCGATGGAAATTAGTATGAAAGTTAATGTGACCTACAGTTGCATAATAAAGTGCTACCAATATGCTGTCGACCTCAAAGAAGGAGACTAGAACCTAGCCACCGATGCCGCCGGGACACAAGTAAAGGTTGTCAATAATTCTAGACCATACCGCTGCCGAACATACTCCAGACCAGGGGTGGTAGTCATCCAGACGAGCAAATGCCCTACCACCTGGCTGTGGGAAGTTTTGTTGTCTACTATGACAGGCCACGGGGCCGCAAGAATTAATATTATTTTCTTACCAAGCTATCTATACTCTCATTTTTAATTACCTGGACTAAAATGACAGCTGCGATTGACTTTTTACGTTGCAAGTTTGGAGCATAGTATGGCTCATTTATAAGTGAGTTGTGTGAATCGTTGATTCAACTCACCACTGTGAGTTCTAAAATCCTATAGAATTTGTATAGGATACAACTGACTGGATTGGAGTTGTTGATTCAACTCACACAACTTACTTATCAATGAGCCATGCTACAGCACTATGTTCCAAGCTTGCAACATAAAAAAAGGTCAATCGCAGATGCCATTTTAGTCCAGGTAATTAAAAATCATAATATAGATGAACACGTGGAATGCGTCCTCCCCGCTCTTATACCGCCTCAGACACCGCGTACCTCCTAGTATCGTTCGCAGCTCCGATAAGTTCGCGAATGTTGCGCTCGCAATTTCTGTACTTAGTTGTTTTGTTATAATATTTTTGTAACAAATTAATTTCTTTACATTTAAAAAGAAAAATAAAAAAATATTACAAAAACCAGTTATCGACTCATAAATCAGTATTAGTAGTGAAAAACATATTTAGGTAAACAAATTAAAATCAATGACCTAAATCATGTGGGTATTTTTAGATTTTCTTGCAATCGGTACCCGGCACGGTCGACCGCACATCTGGCACTCGTCTACTTGGCTTGGTCGGATAGTATATATAGTGTGACTTACAGTGGGTCCCACCAAGAATGTCTTGGTGTCCAGGTGCTTGACGGGCCCGTACTTGTCGCGGATGCGGAAGAAGTCGTTCGCCACTTGTGGGTACATCGCGGCTGACATCACATCTTGGTCTGTCACCTAAACGGTAAACGGAGAAGTGTTTAGATATAAAATATAAAATAATTTACAATCCTTATTAATGAATAGTGGTTGTAAATGATGGCATGCAATGTCATATAAAGGCAGAGGGGCTTACTTTCAAACTTCTTTTGTCGTCCGTTTTCATTTTACAACTTTGTTTTGCTTGTTTATTTTTATATTTAAGTATATTTTCCATTCTTTGTTTCATTTATTTTATGTTATACAGACTATGTTATTATAGTTTTAAATAAATCTTTATACTTCTATTAAAAATTTCATTGACTCTTTCGGTTTCGGACGAAAGGCCTTTGAGACCTCAGAAAATTTAGTATTTTTTTAAACTACGATTTAACGGTTTTAAGCGCGGCATTTTATTTGATGTCAATTTCGACGTCCTGGGAGCACGGCTACTGGTAGCCGAAACATCGAAATAAATATCAAACTAAAATACCGGGAACGTGGTTTTACAGGAACATGTATTTAATTAATTTAAATTGAAACTTTAGGACGATGGAATATTTATATGATAGATGTATTTGTACCGTTTGGGATTGAAACATTAGGCTCGCAGGATACATTGGTAGAGTTTCTTGACATTTGAGAAAAAGTGACATTACTCATGCTCTTATGATCATGGGTTCAATGTCTGGCTGAGTAATTATATGAGAGTTATAATATGGCACAAAATTTATGTAATGTAGATATGCAACAATATTCATTTTAAAAAATCAGTCGCCAAGTTTTGAAATTAGACAGTTGAATATCATAACTATGACAAATCAAAAAAAAAATGGCTACGTTCCATTAGAGACTCACAACGACCACGCTCACGACCGCGATTTTTCCCGTTCCACTTGCTTGCCGGCGTTACAATCGTAAACCCAAGTAGAACGTTTATTCGACCGACCTCTTGACATGGGTCGTTGTGAGCGTTGTGTGATCGAAAATGATGACGTCATTAGTGACGTTTTCGCCAGGACCACAACGACCGCGGTCGTCTTGTGGAACGGCTAACGGAGCATTTTGGTCGTTGTGAGCGCGCTGTGTGTGTAATGTTGTTTGACTTGTTTTTAAATATTTGTCTTGAAATCTAAAATTACAGATTTTAATACTTGATTAAAAATACAGATAAAATTTGCACTTTAAATAAAAATCAGGTAGCTTACATCAGGATAAGTCTCTTTCAAATCTGACTTCAACTTATCGAAGTCAAGAGGCGGCAACTCCTGTCCAGGGCGGCCTTCAATCCTCGGCATGTCTTTCAACACCTTCGATCTAAAATAAAAACAATAGTTACATCTCGTTTTGACGTAATAAAGTCATGCCGGAAATCTTGATCACAGAGGTCACTCGGTCGGGGTGATACCACGCTCTCACAGAATATCGGCGTGAAATGGTTAGCCTCTAATTAATCGTATTTGATGCGATATGTGAGTTTTGATGGTCCTATTCTCCTTCTTCCTTATTGATTTTTTTTTAGAATATGTTAATGTTGTAACTCTTGTTTCTTTACATCACTTGTAATACTGGGGCTTCATCTGCGATAGTGTTAAAGCGTCAAAAAATTACGCCGTTAAAGCATAGCCACATTAGTGTATACACATTATCTGTCAATATTTAACGTCATTAACTATGTCGCCTCTTAAATAACACATTAAACCAGATGAAGCCGCTCCATAAGAAAATTTTATCGTGAGCAAGTCAATATAAGAATATAGAAGTGAATTATAGTTATTCCATTTGATTTCATTATATTTAAAACATACAGATTAAGAATCAAAAATTAAATATGTATAGGTACAATTTTAATTTAATAGACAATTAACAGACTCTGAGTGCACAAATCGAAGCTCACCTTAAAGGTTCAGGGAACCCGCCGTAAGGTATCCCGATAGCTCCCTGGAGGTACTCCACCACGGATTTGGGGAAGGATAACTCTTCAGCTCTCGCCTCGATATCCGCTGCGGTCAGTTTGTTCTGGACCATGAATTGGGCGAAATCACCAACGACCTTCGATGAAGGAGTTACCTTGATAATGTCGCCTAGGAGGAGGTTTGCTTCCCTGTAAAGAAGGGTAGAACATTATTTATTGGTTGGTACTTATTTTCTTATTTCTAAAGGTGCTCTCTCACTGCGAGCATTCGCCTGTAATGTAATGTTACAGAACCGAGCACTACATCAGTGAAGGAGGAATACTGAGCATTACAGTGCAAAACCTGTAACACAACGACTACTTCGTCAGACATTGTGAAATCAACTAAATTCCCAAAATAGAAACATAAATGTTTCGTTGCAGGCGAATGCTCGTCAGTCAGGGAGGCAGTATTGTTTTTTTATTGCAGGAGTTCAGCAGACAGGCAGACGGCCCACTGGATGGAAAGCGGTTACCATCGCCTATAGACATTTGCAACACCAAAGGTACTACAAATGCGCTGCTGCTTTCTTAAGGGAGACTGGAACCTGGTCACTAATGCCGGAACACAACTCAAAGTTGTTAGACGGCATGCTCTAGACCAGGGGTGGCAGCCATCGTGTCGGGAAAATGCCCTACCACCGGGCTGTGGGTTGTTTAGTCGCCTCTTACAACAGACCGCCCGGCCGCAGGAAATTGTATTCTTTCTCCATTCCTGCACGGATAAAATTGTAACGTAATGCTCCAAATCGAATCATAAATGTTACATTACAGACTAATAATGATCGCGGTAAAGGAAGCACCTTTATGTTTTCATATCATGAAGAAATATATGCCTGCAATTTACTTAGAATAAGGGATGCTATGGATGGACCACGCAAAAGAGAGAAGTAAATGTATGAAAGTACACTCCTGTCTAAGTATGCTTCCAAAGTAAATGGTGTGAATGTATAATATTACACTGTTTTATTCGTAGTGTATATTCTACACAATTGTTGGGTACCCTATCAATTTAAAAAAAATAGTAAGAAATTTTAATATTTTTTATATAATAGCCATACAACGTGTTTTTATTATTATAATTGCATGGCTACAAAATAAAATATAAAGATTTCTTATTTGTTTTAATAAATTAATCTCTCTTTTCTTTCACCATATCCCAATTACTTGGGGTCGGCACAATATGTCTTTTCCTTCCACACTCTTCTATTCTGACATACCTCTTCTGTCACACCGCATATCATCATGTCATTTTAATAAATTAATAGGGTACCAATTATTGATACGTGGGAAGTCGTGGGAGGCCACGACACACCTTCCATGATCAAATTGATCGTGTACTAGCAGAAGGTGATGTCAGGAGCCTTAAGAATAGACGAGCTTGCATGACAAGAGTTATGAATGTCAAAGAGGCAAGTGAGGTGTGTAAGAATAAGCCTAAATGGCACTCTGTTGTTCGTGCCTACCCCGCGAGGGAACTGGCGTGAAGTTATGTATGTATGTATGTATGTACCAATTATTGATGAGGGTGCCAAGAATTGTATAGTTTACCCTACATATTATATTTATAATTGTGTATGTATAGTAAGTACAATATTTATAAGTCATATTGGTAATACGAATCTGCTAGTTATTATAACCCACGTATAAGTGATTATAAAAAAAAGGTACCGACAACAAAAAAGTTAATTTATACAATAAAATATTTGGTAAAATTTTATCATAAATGATACTATTTACCTGTAAGCCTTCTTAACCTCCTCGAACTGGTTACCCAAACCTAGCGAGAAGGCCTGGAACTGAAGGTTGGTGTACTGCCCTCCAGGAATTTCGTTCAGGTACACGTCGGCGTTTCCGGACTTCATTGTTGCCGTACACTCGAACGGACCATACAGAGTACGGGCCTGTTCCCAATACGCCGAGTATTCCGATACCGTTTGAAGAGGTATTCCTAAAAATTTTTTTTTTTTAAAAGCAACCCTTTGCCTTGGTTTGACGTTTGACATTCCTTCACAGAAATTGATCCTTACAAGCTACACTGTGATTTGGTATAATAATACAGGGGACGTGTTTATTTTTTCAAAATCACCTGATTTGATTCCTGACAAAGGTTGATTGACTTTTCAAAAATCTGATTATACCATTTTAGTTTTCGTTAAAATCGGCCTCGGGACTCCTTAGAGCATTTTTTCATTATTTCGTATAGTTTAGAATTTGGCCCTGAAGGCCCACTTGAACAATTTAGCCAGTATAGATAAGAAAGAGAGGCGGAAAAAAAGAAAGTAGTTATTGTCGCCTGTGGACTTTTGCAATACCAGAAGTGCCAACCAATGTACTGCTAGCCCTGAAGGTAATTTAGGACAGTTTTTTTTTAAAACCACACACAAATATAGTCGAAAAACACTCACTAGTATCAAGCTTGGTGCCTTGTAGAGATGCAACCATGGCCCCCATGCTGGGTTGGCTGGTCAATCCCGACATGGAATCTACGGCGACGTCGACCACATCCGCTCCCGCTTCCGCGCACGCCAGCATAGAGGCCACACCCGCGCCGCTGGTGTCGTGCGTGTGCACGTGGATAGGTACGTCCGGATGTTTGTCACGGATCGCTGTTATTAGGAGCCTACGGAAAAGGAGTGCGAGTAAATGCTGACGTACTATGCCTCGAGTAGGGTAGTGGGTTAGTTTCACTCCGTGCGCTAGATGTCACCGGTGTCGCGTTATCTTTCATACATAACATCTGAATTTCTTATTAATTTGAAAAGTAAAATGAATGAATGAAAATACTTTATTCTTCACCAAAAATTAAAACTACGTTATTACAAACTAAGTATAATAAATGTTGAACAAAGGGCGGCTTTATCGCTTAAAGCGATTTCTTCCAGGCAAACCCCTAAATTATGGAAAATATTAAAACATAACAGTGGCGGTGAAGATAATAAATAATATGAAACATTCAAAGAATAAGTAAATAAATAATATACTTTATAAATTATACAAACATAAAACATCATACTATATATAGAATCAACAGCATACATAATTAGTAACCATCAGTTTAAAAGACGATATGGATGTTAGTTCTTATATTCAATTTAAATAAAAGATTGACATTACAAAATTAATAAAAAAATAATGTTATTTCGTTATTTAGAGGAAAACAATAATTTAAATGTGTTTCATAACAGTATATAATGCACCAGTAAAATAAAATATCTATATTATCAATTAAATAAATTAATTGTTATTGGCTTTCAGTTTTGTTGATATTATGTAAAGTTACGTTCTATGGATTTTCTTAAGTGTCAAATCGGGCTTCATATTTAATGATTATTATAGTATAATAATATTAGCCCAGATAAATCAGGGACCTTAGACTAAATTGTAGTGGTAATTAACTTACTTAGCAGCCTGGGGTTTGAGCAGTCCAGCCATATCCTTAATTGCCAACACATGAGTTCCAGCCTTCACCAGTTCGTCAGCTAAACCCAAGTAATACTTGAGGTCGTATTTCTTTTTATTAGGATCTGATACATCTCCCGTATAAGAAATAGCAGCTTCAACTACGCCCCCGGCTTTGCCTGCTGCGTCCATACCGAGAATTAAATTTGGAAGGTAGTTCAAGGAGTCGAATACACGGAATACGTCCATTCCGTTTTGGACCTGTGAGGAAAATGGACGATTTTTTTAAGTCTCCGTTATAAATTCCCTTGTACCAGCGGGTGATAGGTAGTTAAATATACTTCCGGTGGCAGAGACTAAGTCTGTTCTATTTTCAAAAATTTAACACGTATATATACACAAATCGTTATAGTTCGATTAACGAGTACGTTACTTAGCAATTGTGTGAGCAGGACAGACTGTGCCAGAGCGAGACAGAGAAACTATTAATATTCTAAGATCTGAATTCGCTAGGTAACTTCACTTTGAGAGTCCGAGACTCCGTCTTCTATTAATAGTCTAAGATTTCAAGTAATATTGTCAAACGCGGTCTCATCCATTGCCTATTTGAAAACATATTTAAAACAGGTATTTTTTGTAGTTCTCCTGGGACAGACAAATATAGTTAAAAAGCTGGCATTAGGGTCGTATTTTGTCGGTGCCGCCTGCCGTTGCAGTTCACTAACAAATACGTCATTATGGCAATGCGAACGAAGTTTCGAAATAAAAAAATACTTCAATTTGTATCTATGAATTATTTCATTTTATTACTTCTAAACTTCTAAATCTAGTAATAAAAATATCGACTAATAAACTTACAGCCATTTCGCAGAATTTGTACACGACGTTGTCGGGATAATTGGTATACCCCACAGCATTGGCGCCGCGCAGCAACATTTGGAAGGGGATGTTCGGGATGAGGCGCCTCATGTCACGCAGACGCTCCCAAGGGCACTCATGGAGGAATCTAAACAACAAACAAAGAATCTTTGTTTGTTTGTAAGTTATTTTAATCAGCATGAATGCTCTGTGAAATGAGTTAATTGTTCCATTGTTTCTAAAATCTTGGTATTGTTATATTTGGGAAAACTCACTATAGGTACATCCGTTATGGTCAAATACAAAATAATGACAATAAGTTTTCCTATGCTGGGACTTCGTCTGCGTTAGTGCTAAAGATTTAGGCTGTGACCGAATGCGTCTTATTTAAAGCGTTAAAAAATAACGCCACATTATTATATGTACATACGTTGTTTGCCAATATTTAACATCATTAACAATGTTGCGTCTCTAATAAGACATTAAGCACATCGTCATATTTGCGTAAAACGGCCTGAATCTTTAACATCAACGCAGATGAAGCCCCAGCATTAAAAATAATTTTTATATGTAACTAGAGTCCTCCCCCCTCAAATCCTGGTGAGTAACTATTTCACATACATATTTTTTTATACATTGCATAGCGAAGCCCGAGGTAAAAGCTAGTAAACAATATACTTAGATATAAATCTTTCTTGAAAAAATATTTTGACAGTCTCTGTGGTTGAGTGGGCTAATAAGTCTTAGCCGGCCGAACTCGATGGAACGCAGTCTCCAGTCTTCGATTCCTAGCGTGGTAAATTTCGGAAACAAACTTTCTGTTATCGACTATGGTCTGGGTATCTGGGATCGGCCCCAGAGTGGTCTGTTGTATATTACCCATAACACAAGCGTAACTTGCTTAGCTTGGGGATATACAATGTGTGTTTGCCTGTCGGTTTATTTATTTATTATCATTATCTAACTGATGATAAAAACCGTTTAAAATTCGTTGCGTGGTTTAAGAGGAGTTAGCGGATATACAGAAGAGAGACGAGGATAGCGACTTCGTTTTATACTATGTGAATATAAAAAACTCACCTCAAAGCAACATCAAAGGTGGCTCCACCCCAATTCTCCAGCGAATAGAGATTACTAAAGTTATGCGCAACGTATGGCGAGACGGCGAGTAAATCGTGCGACCTTACACGCGTCGCGAGTAAAGATTGATGGGCGTCCCTGTACGTTGTGTCCATCAACAGTAGACCCTTGTTCTGTCTTACTGCTTTCGCAAATGCTTCTGGTCCACCTTCGTTGAGGATTTGCTTATAGCCCTTCGGTGGTTGGACGGCTGTGAATTTATATTATATCACGGTTTTCATTGAAAGACAAATTATTTTATATTCAGACTGACAGACTTTTAAAGACGTGTTTACGTGTATTTGTGGAATGCAGAAACTATATCAATTTATATTGTGTTTTTCTTACGAGATAAATTTGTGACTTTTAAATTAAATTTGGTTGATAATTAAAAATATTCTCTACTTTGATCTAACTTTAGATTATCCTTAAGTTGACTGAGATATTTGAACATAATTACATAGTGTAATTGAGTGAAAAATTAGTGTATGTAAACGACCAAAATTATCTTCTAAGTAAAAGCAACATGTAGCTAAATTAGACACAACACTTGTTTCAGGACATTTGAACAATTATGTCGTTACTTAATTTGACGATTTCTTAAACGTAAGTTCGTTATCTCTGTCCAACAATTTTACTGATCCTATAATTCTATTCTTGTTGGTAATGGCTCCAACAAGAATAGAATTATAGAATCAGTAAAATTGTTGGACAGAAAGAACGAACTTACGTTTAAGAAACCGTCAAATTAGGTAACGACATAATTGTTGATTCTAACAACTGTAAAGTTCTGTCTTCATGTTAAAACTTACTATTAATAGGCTTTACATGATCCGCTACATGTTTTATTGTATGACAATTAGATTTCATGTATTATTTTACGACGCTATCGCTAAATGGCTTTATTGTATATACACCATATTGAATGCTCAGACTAGAGTCTAAAGCAGTTACTTCCAAAGTGGTCGATATCGACCCCCTGGGGTCAGAATCGGTTTTCCAGGGGTCGGCATAAACGAAAACTGATTTTGGGGGTCGACGAGATCTAAATATCGACCCCCCCTATTAAATTAACACATGTTCTTATTTTAAATTTTGAAGCTACTATACAAGTTGTGTTACGTGTACTAACTCGTTATAAGAATAACTAATATTTTAGTAGGAAGTATCATTGTGTACTTTAAAAAAACTCAACAAGTCGATAAGCATGCACAAGTAAGTACAATATGAAAAACTCGGCAAGTCAATAAGCGTGGACAAACAAGTTCGCGCAAGATAATTTGGCTATGGGGGTCTGAGGTATCAGTTCATTTTGGAAAAGGGGTCTCTTGCTCAAATTAGTTTGGGATTCCCTGGTCTAAAGCGTCCGCTTTTGGAGAATTGCTCAGTGAAATTAACACGTGTCTAGATATATTGGAAAGTGGAAGATATAGCATAAAGTTCCACTAAACTTTGATACTTGTCACATTTGCAATACGAATCTACGAATGTTGCCGCTTTAGGCCTCCAAACTATTTCAGAAGATGTTCTTGTAGTTTATATCGTATGTAACGGATCCTAAAGTAGCGTTAGATGAATGTATTGCGTATGTACTTGGCCTATATTAAGTACACATCTAGCTCAGCACTTTCATATCCGCGACTCGAAGTTCCTGAGTATACTTCACTAAAGTCAGCTAACAATCTATCCCTATTACATTATTGCAATATCATACATACATATTATCACGTCTGTTATTTTGAAGGTAGGCAGAGCCGGTGGATTTTCACTTGTCGTCACATCCTGACAAACAACTTTCGCTTCATCTACTTCCATTAACCTCTTTCTTACTTGAGATACCTGATCTTTTTCTAACATTTCTGCTATTAGATCTCGGTGTGTATGTCGCTGTCTACCGGCACAAACTTTACGATTCACAATGCTGTCATACACTTGTTTTGTAATTCTACTGTCATACATTATTTCCTAATGCCTAATCCACCTTAATATATACAGCAATATCTCCAATCGAAAACACATGATACTTCTAAGCTATAATATATATAATAAAATTGTAGAGGTCAAATTTCTGTACAATGAAAAATAATACTAAAAACCGAGTCAGGGGGATGTAAGAAGTGAAATAAAAGTAATTTAGATTTTTCTCAAATTTTATGTTTCTCTGTTTGTCTGTCTGTTTGTACCGGATAATCTCCGAAACGAGTGGACCCATTTAAATGAAATTTTGTATGGTGGTAGCTTATATCCCTGGTCAACATATAGGATACTTTTGATCCCGAAAAATTAAAGAGTTTTCATGGGATAGTTAAAAAACCGCACAACGCGGACGAATTCGCGGGCATCAGTTAGTAATATATATAATAGACCCCAAAACTATTTCTGCATTAACAGCACATAGTCTAGACCGGGAGCTTCTTATGTGATATGAATGAAAAGCGACAAACTATCACGCTAATCATTTTTCATTTTAGCATTTAGAATGTTATTTACATTCAAAGTTAATAATTATGACATTTCAAGAGGTACCAAATATTAAAATATCACCAATAGTAGAAAAACAGCCTTCACTAAATACAGAAGAAAAATTAGTATCTATTAAGAGAAATCTAGTGTCTGTTAAAATAAGCTTTAATACTTCCATTGTTTTCGTAACATAAATTGTTAAGTTCAAAAATCATTAACCTACAGCATCAAGTCTAGATTTAAAAGTACAGTACGAATAAATCTTATATGCGTCCTTGAAGTTCGTACACGTTACTGCGCAGAATACGTTTATAAGTTTCACAGGTAGATCTGTGTGTTGCGTTCTTGCTCGGCCATTAACCAGATTCACATGCCATCTCTTTCGAACAACTCAAGTAACTAACTTCACTTGAAGCGCATAAAAGTTTTGTACGTGCTGTAGGTACATTAGTTAGAAATAATTGAATATAAGATAGGCTTACCTGTATTTTCCCCGGTTAGTTCCTGTATTTTAATAGCCTCGGGAGAAAGGTCTGAAAAAGGTTTTAGTCAAAAAATAATGAAAGTGCAAATGCGTACTTTGTGAAGTGCAAAATAAATAAAAATGGCTTCATGACATAAAATATTAATAAATTAATCCTGATCGCTCAAGAGCAGGATAAAGAGTATTAAAGTGCCAATGTTGCCACTTGATATGACGAAAAAATAATGAAGTATGAAATTTCAGATTCATATGTATATACATAAATAGGAATACATGTAATATAATGAAGACAAAATAGTACAACATTTATATTTGCGAACTTAGCGGTGTATTTTTATTTCGTAAAGAATTAGAACTTCCTTTTTTAATAAAATCAGTACAAAATTTTGATACCAAAACCTACGGTCTTGACAATCGCCTAAAGTATTTTCTATAATATTTCGAATCAATAATGCTTAGTTCGCAATAATTAAAAAGCCCTGTGCTCCGGATAAAGAAGTATCATACCAAATATAATATATACTGTATTAATAGCAAAGCTTTGCATATTAATAACTAAACGAAAAACAAAGAAGACACAAACGAATAACGATTTGTTTGAAAATTTTGACCTACCATGCCCAGAGCGGACTGTAAAAGAAAATGTATCTTCAATTTTCATGTATCATTTTCTTATTGAAAATTTCATCCTTCATTAAAATTGGTATATTAAGCGGGGTTGACGACACTACCAGAGCACGCTCGGACTGAGTGCACTCAAACATACTAACTTTCCATGGTATGTAGCATGAGAATAGTACAATTACGGTTTACACTGATCCAAGCTTGCTCGTATCAATCTATTCATTTTCAGGTATATTAAAGTTGTCAAATTTTATTAAGTGTCTAGAAATTGATCGTAATAATTTCCTAAAAGTTGAGCTTGATCAGATTTCACCAGACTCAGATAATATTGTTAAGTGGTGTTCCAGTATGTATTGAAGTCTGTTAGATCCGAGCATAGTCTAATTGTGTAGCAGCTTTATTATTTATCAAATTAAAGAATTAGGGGACATTGATACTCCAGTATGGGATGTATACTTAGTTAAGCATAGTCTAATTGTGTATCACCTTTTTTATATTTATAAAATTAAAGAAATAGGGGACATAGATACTCCAGTATGGGATGTATACTGAGTTGAGCATAATCTAACTGTGTAGCAGTTTTATTATTTATCAAATTAAAGAATTAGGGGACATAGACATTCCAGTATGGGATGTATACTTAGTTAAGCATAGTCTAATTGTGTATCACCTTTTTTATATTTATAAAATTAAAGAAATAGGGGACATAGATACTCCTATATGGGATGTATACCTAGTTAAGAATGTTATCAAAGGTCTGAATTTAAATGTCAAGTTTCTTGACAGCTGAATATGTTTCATCTCGTGAATAGAGTAAAAGAGCTACTTTATGCTCTTTCCCAGTTTTAAAAAGACGTCACATGAAATTATAAATTGTGTTTTTTGGCAAACTCCACTTTATTATAGGTTATAATTCAAACTAATTTTAGGCCACACACCTTGACATTCGTATTGTAATATAATAATTTCTAAAAATTCAATAATAATGCATTTATAGTAGTGAACCTACCCCTAGTGAACTTGTGTAAGCAGTGCCTGATATTTGTTTTGTAAAATTATTTACACCCGCATTACCGCCATTAAGTTCCGTTAACAAAACATTTAACATTGTGGATTTCTTAATAATTATATCACCATCTACTAAGGGTCACACTTTTAATTTTTCTACTTTTGTTTTTTAAGTTATGAGTTTTAATTTAATATATTTTTTAATACTCATTCAAAAAAATGTTACAAGTTGTTAATTGTTATTGTAAGTCAACTTACCATATGTAAATAAATTTTCTTTCATTTTTTAAGTTAAGAATTTAATTTTAAGCATTTTTTTCCATCTTTTGAAACTTAAAAGTTGATAATTATTATTGTTAACTCACCCAAAGGTACTGGCGGTATATAAGGTTTTACATCCGAAGGCGGTATTTTGGTAGCTAAGGGAGTAGCTGGACCATTCACCAGCACATAGCCCAAATAGTTGAGGATCTTCTGGGCTCTGTTTTGGGATGGCTTGAACATGAACAGTTGGGGATGCTCGTCTATGAAGTATGTGTCCACGGCACCTGTAGAAAATTAGACCAGACTTACAATTACATTGCCTTGATTTTTTTTTTGAGATATGTATGTTAACGGAATATTGTAAAAACCGCGAGTTTATAATCTAACTAATCAGATTATTCACAATATAAAATATATACATACACGTTAGGGGGCGTCCATTAATTACGTGAGGTGTATTTAGGGATTCTCCAACCACCTGGTGAGATATCGTGAGATTTGACTCACCCCAATTTCACGTGAGATTTTTCAATATGTGCTTCTAGTGTAGATACATACATACACAACTACCCCTTGCGGGGTAGGCACGAACAACAGAGCGCCATTTAGGCCCATTCTTACACACCTCACTTGCTTCTTTGACATTCATAACTCTTGTCATGCACACTCGTCTGTTCTTAAGGCTCCTGACATCACCCTCCGCTAGTACACGATCAATTTGATCATGGAAGGTGTGTCGTGGCCTTCCACGACTTCTAGTGTAGATGTACGGCATTAAAATAAATGTGTACGGAGAGAGTACTATGCGACGTTCGTCGAGTCGCGCGTTTGGATTCCGATGGCGCCTAAATAACCGGAGGGCTACTGCGCTGCTTTGCAACGTTCGCAAAACCACGATAAACATATGCAACAGTTAGCCCTATTTTAGTCACGCAACATTTTTTATATAATTTAACTCAATCTTGTCGCCATCTGACTCATTTTTTTGGAGAAAAAATTAAGCGATATTCGCCAAGACCTGTCCTCTCCCCAAAGTAAGATCAGACGAGATTCGGCTCGACCCCCCCCCGTTCCCTTAAACGCCTCACGTAATGGACGCCTCCTTACTGGTTTATAATTACCGACACCTGACCGTCAAATAAGCCCGCAAAGTTGTGAATTGTCCCTTGGTTAGTCGGTGTACAGCAGACTTCTACTAAGTCGCATAAGGCGAAGGTCGGAACACCCAGGGTTTTTAGTGGGTATCCCTAACTGGGGAGTGGCAATAGCATGGCACCAGTTCTGACTGGGCATGCTAGTGCCACCCCCAATCTGGCGAATCCCACACTAGGTCGGGAATTATCTCCCCAAGGTTCTGCCCTTGTCGCGGTTTAGTCCTCAATCGGATTTCCCCTGGACAAAAAAAAAGACTTCTACTAAGTTGAAGAAATTATATAGTGAGTTTCTACATCTCACTATTCATTCATGGTCTATATCTTACGAACCGTTCATTTGCCTTACTATAGGTTAAATTTTGACATAGTCTCCATAGAAATAATGCGAAATTTCTACCAATGGTATGGTGAGAGGGTGAATCGTAAGACAGGTTGAATGATATTACTTTATTGTGTTTTCTATCTATGCAAATAAATAAAATTGAATTGTCTGTTTGTAATGTCAAATAACAGCTTTTTACTAAATGCATATACAGTATATACGGTACATATACTACAATTATTTTTTTTATAGTTCTGTTCTGGGTAATTTCTGAAACGGCTGGACCGATTTTGACGAGACTTTCACTGGCATAGAGAGCTGATGTTGTAAGGAGTAATTTAGGCTACATTTGTTTAGGGTGCTGCGAAAATAACTCCACGCGAACTGATATTTAAATATAATAACTCACCGTTTAAGAATTTCTGGTTCTCCAATACGTTTAGCAAGAAGGGTATGTTGGTCTTGACGCCGCGGATTCTGAACTCACGCAACGCACGGTTCATTTTGGCGGCCGATGAAGGCAGGTCGTGGGCGTGGGAGATTACCTATATTCAAATGAAAATTAAAAATAATACATGTTTTACATTTTACGCCTAACTAAGCCTCAAGACTTAAGTGTTACCTCGCTATAACCACAAAGTCGTTACAACCGAGGTCATTATAAACAAAATCTACAGTAGCTTATTTTGTATAAATTGTCGGATCCTATGAATACAGGTAATTCTATAATACAGGCATACATTTTGATTACAGCTCTTAGGGACGGATCGATCGGTGAGATACCACGCTCTCACAGATTATCGGCGTCTAACAGTTAGCATTGAACTAGTCTGATTTTTAATAAACTGGACTAAAATTACAGGTGTGATCGACGTTTTCCTATGCTGCTGTTTACTTGATCACAGCTGTCATTTTAGTCCAGTTAATTAAAAATCAGAGTATAATTATATTTCGTGTGTTAAGTGAGAGTTCCAATGGCCCACTTCTCCTTCCCCCTATCCTAACCCTATGGATAGATAGGACGCAGACAGGAAGAATAGGATATAGAATAGCATTTCCCATTCTTCCTGTCTGATCTTCCCATCCCATTTGTTTGTGTCCGTTGGGATGTGCTACTTTTTATCTTGGCAATTTTTCTGGAAATGATTTAAAATGACCAAATTTAAAAATCGAATTCTAATGTGAATTTTTTCACTGGTCGATAGCAAATTGTATGCAATAAAAATAAAATATTTTTATCCCGGAAATCCCGTGGGAATTTTCCCGCGAGCGTCTGGCAACACGTTGCTTCGTAGATAGGCGATGGTAACCAATTTCCAGTACGCGGGCCATCTGCCTGTTCAGCATTTAAAAAAAAGTGGCATAAAAACAGATGGCACATCAGAAATCTTTCATTTGTAATTATAACAATGTTCATATACACTAGTAATAATTATTTTGTATAATTTTATAACGAATGTTTATTGTTTTAATTTGCTTTGTGGAGCTAAGCCGTGGCATCACTTATAGGTACTTACGGAAGATCAGCGCTGGTTGTGGTACTAGCATTATACTGAGCAAGAGCCTTTTTAGGACATCACAATTAATTGTTAGATATATTATCATGTAAGACTTTTTGTATCATGTCCTAAATAAATATTTTTTCTTTCTTTAAGAAATATATAAAAAATTTGACACAGTATGTATTGACATTAACAAGAATATGCATGAAAGTTTTGCCTATACTGTAGGATAGTTCAAAAGCTTATACTATCTATATATATATATATATATATATATATATATATATATATATATATATATTTTTAGAAGATAAATTCTAGTTTTTATGGCAACATTGATATTTTTACCTTGACAAGTAGGGAATCGTAGTATGGCGAGATTACTGCACCAGCGAATGTGGAAGCTGAGTCTAGACGGATGCCCATGCCTTCGCCGGACCTAAAATGGTAATCATAATCACGCACTGTTACAGAAAGAAATAAAGTAATGTACGAGTATTATTTAGCACAGATAACACATGGATACAGGCTAAACATAGAAATATAACAAAATAACTTCTAAAATTTGTCTCAGACTTAGCATATTGGCGAAGCACTGTTCTTTCGACTAGAACTCATAGGTCAGGAACGATAATACAACATACATACATCTATCTATAATATTATAAAATTCTAAACATGCCGTGTCTGTACATTGAAGCTATTTAAAAAAACATTTGGAATATACTATATAAACGATGGAAAACAAGATGCAATTTTTTTTCTTGTCTGTTTCTGTTTGTTCGGGATTCACGTAAAAACTACTGGGCCGATTTCGATGCGGTTGTCGCTGATTGACAGCAAATTCTTAGATTTAAAATTTGCGCTACATTTTCTCCTGGGAATCCCGCGGGAATTTTTCTAAAAATGATTTATGGTCAAATTTAAAAATGAAATATCAATGTGCTTTTTTAACTGATCGAGAGAAAATTTTATGTAATAAAATATATAATATTTTGTATCAGCAGTCAGCATCCGAGATCACATAAATAAGACGTTCAAATACCTTAGAAAGGAAAGGAAAAATAGAAATGGGACGATATTCGGAAAACAGGACAGGATTTACCTTTTCTGGTAATGGAATCACTTGTGCTTGTTTCCAGGTGTCAGGAAATGTACTAGAGGTTATAGAAACGTGGATCATATTGATCGTGTACTAGCAGAAGGTGATGTCAGGAGCCTTAAGAACAGACGAGCGTGCATGACAAGAGTTATGAATGTCAAAGAAGCAAGTGAGGTGTGTAAGAATAACTGTTGTTCGTGCCTACCCTGCAAGGGAACTGGTGTGAAGTTATGTATGTATGTATGTATCCGGGAATCCCGCGAGAATTTACTCAGGAGCGGTTTATAAGTTGTTCTGGTGCATACAAATATTATATTATTATTATTCCGACACAGTTTCCAATAAAGCTATAGCTTACATTCTGTTTTTAATTACTGTGGTACTTCCGTATCCCGGGAATTTCAAGTCAAGCGTGGACGAAGTCGCGGGCATATGCCAGTTGTAAATATTGAGACTCACCTGAACACCTCTATCCTTCCAGTGCTGGGCTGGAAGTTGTTGGCCGGGTCCTCAGTAGTGACTCGGCACTGGATCGCATACCCCTGGGTGTGGATCTTGTCCTGGGTAAGACCCATCTCCGGGAGGGTCATCCCTTCGGCGACTCGAATCTGGGACTGGACCAGATCGATACCAGTCACTTCTTCCGTTATAGTATGTTCTACTTGTAACCTAAAACAATATTTCAGACAAATTGTATTAAACCTTTGTCAGTCAAAACCAACTGCCAGACCTCGAGACACTGTGAGCTCTTTTTGCGTGCATCGGAACACAAACGAACTTGATTGATAATATCTTTTTCAACACACTTGCTCATAAAGTGGCTCTATGGTCACCGCAATTAGGCACAGAATGACACCCATTATCAAACTGTGAGTAAAAAACATTATAACTCACTAGTGAGTTATAGATTTTTTTTTTTAATTTTATTGGTTGAGTTGCTTTGTTCTTAAAAAAGTTTTTATTCAAAAAAAAAAAGATCGTGTTCTATAGAACAAATAAATTAATGTTCCTATTGCTTGCTCATTTCATGCAACTTCTTATTTAAATAGATAATTTTAACTCGTACGTGTTTAATAAATAAAACTTTCACTCATATATAACGTTTTTTTTTATCTACTAAATAAAATGAGTTTTTATTGTTATTTTATTCACAAGTGTGTTGAAAAACGTCGTATGATACACGTGTGTATTGATGATTACCGTCCTCGGCTCTCTTAAGACCCTCGCCTACGGCTCGAGTCTCAATGGCGCCTCGGCGGTAATCACCAATGTTACACACTAGTACCATAATGTACTATTATTTTTCCTCCCCCCCATTTTAATATTATATAAATTATTAGAGCTAGGCATGTTTGCTGAAGAGTTTCTTGCGTCTAAGCCACAAAATGTCGCGAAGCGATGGTAATTTAGATTAGGCTCCCATAGAGTAAATAATAACCATAAACAAAATTAAAACTAAATTAAAATGAACAAGTTGGCGGTAGGCTAAATAAAACTTTAACAATACTCATTGACACTTAAATCTTTGCCTTCCGTGATCACGGCTACTGAAAAGTGGCCGAATAGTCGGAATAATAAAAATCAAATAAATTACCGCGCTTAAAACCAGCAACGTCGTTTTATTATGTATACTAGTCGCAAAAACTTAAGAAAATATTAAATCTATTTGTTTATAAAACTTCACATTATGGTTTAATTCACAGATATGTAGAAACAGATCACGTAAGTACCACGACCTGCAAGTTCAAGGAGCTACCTAAACAGAATTGACTATTTGATATATATTGCAATTAATTCTAAAATAGTATTCATAAAAAAGAACATGCGTCAAAGACGTTGTTATCATATTACGTTTAACAGTTCATAGAGAAATAATTTTGATTATAGTTTAAGCAATATATTAAACTGTTTGACTCGTTAATATTGTGACGTCATAAGGCAGTATTCTCATACAAAATCAAGGAGGCAGTGACGTTTTGTGCGATGTTAAAAAGTGCCTCAATCGTTTGGACTGTCAAATACCCAATTCGCTATCTCGCTCATGCGGTAATGCGTGAGCGAGATAGCGAATTGGGATTTTTCAAGATATAAATTGACAAAATTTACTTACGACAAAACCATATTACACAAATCTTAACAAAAAAAAAGTTGCACTAGTTAAGCAGGAAGGCAAACGGCCTACCTGATGGAAAGCGGTTACCGTCGCCTATGGACATTTGTAACACCAAAGGTGTTTTGTGTTGTAACATTTGAAACACCAAAGGTGTTACAAATGTGCTGCCATTCTCTAAAGGGAGACTGGAACCTGACCACTAATGCCTGAACACAACTCAAGGTTGTTATGGTGGCATACTCTAGACCAGGAGTGGTAGCCATCCATTCGGATAAACACCCTACTCGGCTGTGGGGTGTTTTTGTCGCCTTCTACTACAGGCCGCCCCAATGCAAGAAATTGTATTCTTTCTCAGTTCCTGCACGGATAGAAAATAACGAATATTTCACAAAAAATCATTTAAATTCGAAAAAGAATTCATACATAAATTTTTGTCATAATAATTAATGTTTATGGTACATTATATGAAATTAACATGTTTTATTTGTGAAATTTTCATAATTATTTTGGTAAGATTAGTGTGATACGAATTTATTGTAATGGAGAAAAGAAATAGTAACTTTATTATAAGTAATGAATCAAACTAATTGTTATGCAAAGAAATACAAACTTAAAAATAAACTACAAACTATACAATATAAAAACTAAATAAAAAAGGGGAAAATATCTAAAGATAAATTATTGGTCCCTAACCACTGTCACTTACTGGGAACGTCCCCAGAAGGCTGGCGGCGTTGCCACGTTGTATGGCAATGCTTAATCTTTGAGCGAAATAGACGCCAGCCTTCTGGTCGCGTGTGACGTCTACTAAACGTTTGGCGACGTCACGGTAGACCTTTAGAGCGTTAGGACCCCACGGACCCAAAGTTTCCACCCCAAATGCCGCAAATGTGTAACCATTTCCAATGGCGGCATATTTGCGGCGCTTGAGGGACTCCTGTTCGGCTGCAGCAGAACCGGCAATAGTGCACGTACTTAAGAGATGGGACGCCGCCAGAGTGTCAACGCAAGTAGCATCCCACACTAAGGGGCGGCCAATCTTCCAGGGAATCAGCGTCATCCCATCCGGTCTCCTGCCATCGTCGCGGCACAAGCCGTTTGGTTCCAAATTATTGTAATAAAATTTTGACAATTTAGATCTCCAAAAATTTGAATGAATAATATGTGCGAATTAATGCAGTACTGCGCAAGCGGGACAGCGATTGAAGTAATTAAAAGATTTTAGTGAAAATTTTAGGCATTTCAAATTATGTTGTATAATTCATTTTACTATTATGTAGGCTTCAGAAGATAGGAATATAAAGCCAATACACAAAATCATGAGTGTCGAAGATGCCGCCATTGTGTAGTCGGATTTCGTTTGCGGTGTTAAATAAACAGACATGTAAGAAATAATAGATTTTTGGCAAATGTAGTGATTTGGTGAACTTATATTAAAATGGCGGCCGCCCTAAGAATTACTGAATTTGGTGTAACTGATTGATTGAGCTGGTTTCAAGATATGTGCAAGATATATACTTCTGCAGCCAAAGGCGGACATAGTATTTGGATGAGTTTTGGGTGAGTCTATATACTAGTCTATTCTATTTGTTATTGTATTGTAACAAACAACTAAATGGAACAAAATTATACTATTAGCGTTAGAGGTTACGTGTGTCTGAATATCCGGGTGTTTTTTACTTCGGGTCCGCGCACACACATTTTGATGTATACAGTGACGGGCAAAGATAGTATGTAAGAAATAAATATAGGTTACTGAGCTGCACGCCTCATGTACACCTAACGCTATATTTATCGTTCGAAAAGGATACGTTTAGCAACTCTTTAAGATAGTAAATATGACACATGTGAATAGAATATGCCGATCTCAATGACAAATCTGACTGCTGACAGATAGAGAATAAAGAAATAAAATAACACACGTTACCTAGCATTGACTTCGATAAAGTAGAAGTTTCCTTTATCGTCTAATAGGAACTCGACTGTGCCGGCGTTCTCGTAGCCCACGTGCCTTGCCAAATGTACGGCACAATCCACCATTTTCTGACGCGTCTGAAATATAATAAAACCATATTTTATTGCATCAAAATGGTAGCTTTACACAAATTACGTGGGACACTCAGAAAGTTTTGCGAAAATAAAATAAAAAGTACTATAGGCATTGAGTTATAACATGTCTAGAGAGAGCATTGCTAACAAACAACACCGGCAAAAACGGCATCAAAAACGCGAAGCGTTGCTAAGTTCACTCTGCGTTTTCGGGATATCAGGAAAAAAATATTACCCTATTTTTTATAATTAAATATTTTTTTATGTAAGTGAAAAGTTTAAATGATCGTTATGATTTAATCGCTTTATGTGATATAATTTAATATTACTCAGAGCTTTCAGTTTTTTTTTTAATAAAGTATTAGCAACAAAAGTTGTGTGTCTTGGAACGAACCATAAAAAAATACATGCACAAATAAATTCATAACACATTCATAGCATATGTAGTAATTTTAATTCGCAATAAAATGTCTGTACAGATATTAGTACATATTTATAAGTCTGTTAATTACCAATACTAATGTAATAATTCTAATAAAACTATTCATAATGGCAAATTATTTTTGTGTTACACATCATGTTCACGAAGGTTATTAGATGACTATTTATAACCCAAAGATTATCCTGCGCTAAAAGTCAGTGAAATCATTTGTAATAGTAGACTTGGAACGATTCGATAGGTTCATATTGGGTAGTAGGCTTTATGTATAATCCAAAGTTTATATCAGTAGTCGGAACTACGGGGTAGGTACACGGGATAGTTTAATGCAGGGACTTAAGAGCAACTAAACCACTTGAAAAGGGCTATTATAGAAATAAAAATATTCATATCCAAAAGTCTTTATTCAAACTAGTTCAGTTTGATTATTTTCTGAACTAAAATTTGTTTTTTATCATATTAATATATTAAATTATTTCTTTATTAGGAATTAATGGAGATGCAGCTAACAGAATATAGACAAAATTAATATCTTAAATATGATAATAAAGAGTTATCTATAATATTACTAGCGGCCCGGCGCGGATTCACCCGTGGTCTGTCCCGCTCCCGTGGTATAAAGCGTCATGTTATATAGCCTATGACACTCCCTATTAACGTAGCTTTCCAACAGTAAATTAATTTTTAAAATCGGTTTAGTAGATTCCGAGATTACCCCCTACAACGTCACAAACTTACAAACTTTACCTCTTTATAATATTAGTACAGATAACTCCGACCGAAGCATCTGCTTTAAACGATATTCAGTTTTTTTTACATCCTCTCTGACGATATTTGCAGCACGCATTCTGTCAATTCTATGTCAAACGTCATAAGGTTACATTAAAAAGTTTATATTGTCCAAAGCGCTAAGATTAGATTAGAAATAATTTTATATGATGGTTAAGTATTCTTAAATTTTCTAATTATCCTTCACACAACTTACATCTTATCGGTCACGATCATATATAATTATTTTAGGTACTTTATTTCAATACAATTGCACCGTTGATAAGAAAATATAAAAAACATAGTGTAAAAATATCTCCGAAAATGATTCAAAATATTTTCTTTCAAAATCCATCTGTTTGTCCAACAATATGCTACAATTGGATCCGTAAAAAGTCTAAAACGTAATATAAACTAGTTTAAGAAAACCGGATACACAAACATTACATGTCTGTTTTCTATAGATTTTTTCAATTATTCATATTTCATAAATAAAAAAAAATCGTAACAAAAGTCCCCAAATTTTGGAAAATAAGTCACACTTGTCACCTGACAACATCAATCAATTCGATAACCTTGAAAATGTCGAAATTAAATTTCACGTTTTTACAAAGAAATCATGAGAAAAGTGTTAAGTTTTCCGATTAAATGACATCTTATCTTTATCCTTTCCCGTTTTAAAATAGTTCCGACACATTTTAATAGCGCAGGCCGGCATAACGATTTTTTTTGCGAGAGCTCTAACCACTAAAGTAATCAAAACGACACTAACAAGCGTGGGAAGCCACTGAAGCCAGTGCACCAATTTTGGTGCACTTGTTTTGGGCCGTTTTTGTGCAATTGATGCGTGATCTAGACGTTTATATGATCTAAGACTATAGGTAAATATTTTTAAATTCGAATCTGGGGTCACTTGGTCCATTTTCAGGGTGTATGGACGAAACTGACCCCAGATTCGGATTCACAGGGCACAACACTTTTTATTTTTTATCGTTCAGTGTAATTAATCTATATTGAACTTTATTCGCAAGCGCAAACGGCAGAGTATTGCTTGCTATGAATTGTTAGCTCTCTCCCGCTTACTAGATTTCGTACACTGTCATACGTATTAAAATTGTCTTATTGCGTAGCTACATCAGGAGGAATTATTAGTTGTGTAAAACTGTACAATCGGCGGTTTTATGGCCTTAAGCGATTTCTTGTAGACAATTTTTGGATGGAGTATAAAAAAGTCGGTATTTAGTAATGTAAACTTTAATCAATAAACAAGTGTTCGAAATAAAGGATATATATAATTTATCTGTTTAGTTTATTTATTACTAGTATTATTTTATTACGCTGCGTTTATCGGACCTAATAATCAAATTATTGTAGCAATAAAAAAAATCACCATACCTCTGGGTCTAAGTGTGGCGCTGGTGCTATCTCGACGACCTTCTGATGGCGTCTTTGCACTGAACAGTCGCGCTCATAGAGATGGACCACATTACCTGCTTTGTCACCTAAAAAGAAAATAAAATCGAGGTGTAAAAGATTATTTGGTTTAAGCGACATTTTGCTGGAGGTAAACAGTAAATAAAATAATCTATAATATTATAAAATTCTAAACATGCCGTGTCTGTATATTGAAGCTATTAAAGAAAACAACTGGAATACACTATATAAATGGTGCAGAACACGACGTGATATTTTTTTCTAGATTCTTGTCTGTTAGTTCGGGATTCGCTTAAAAACTTCTGAGCCGATTTCGATGCGGTTTTCGCTGATCGACAGTAAATTCTTGGACTTAAAATCTACTTTTTATCCCGGGAATACTGCGAGAATTTTTCTGGGAATGGTTTAAAAGGGCCAGATTGAAAAAAAAAACAATTTCAATGCGGTTGTTTCGCTGGTCGATAGCAAATTTTATATAATAAAATGTATGATATTGAAATGATAACTTCTTATGGAAGGGTAAACAGCTTCGTTACGTAACGCGTTACGGCGCCAGTCTGTCTGGCTTTCCTTTCTCTCACACATACGGCAGCGGTAGGCAGGCTCCTCAAATTAAACAATTTCAATATTAAATAATTCAACTTAGATTAGATTCAGTTATCACTTCTGTCGGGCGTCCCGAGACGTACACTTTTTTTTATCCCGGGAAGCCCACAGGCATTTTCCTGGGAGCGGTTTGGAGTTGTTCATATGCTTAAAAATTAGCTTATTCCGACACAGTTTCTACTAAAACGATGGCTTACATTATTTTTTTAAATGCTGCGGTACTTTATGCTCCGGAAATCCTACGGGAATTTTAAGTCAAGCGTGGACGAAGTCGCGGGCATATCCTAGTATTTTATATAATAAAACGTTTTTCAGTTGAATTCTTCATTATATTTCACAGGAATCGCAACCAGTGGCAAAATTCGAAATTTCACCATTGCCCAACAGTGGGCACACAACATGAGCGTAGCTTGAAAAGTTCACAATATGGCAACATTCTACCCTAGAAAATGAACGAATACAAAGTGATTTGTGAAGCTGTACATTACAATAAATAATAATAATAATAATCGGCAGACAAACACACATATTGTATATCCCCAAATTAAGCAAGTTACGCTTGTGTTATGGGTAATATACAACGTACTACTCTGGGGCTGATCCCAGACACCCAGACCATAGTAAATAACGGAGAAAATACGTTTCCGAAATTTACTATACCAGGAATCGAACCCGGAGCCTCCGCGTTGCAGTGAGGTAGGCCGGCAAAGGCTTATCCCGCTCAACCACAGAGGCCGTCATAAACAATAATGTATTCACTCACCTAAAAGTTGAACTTCGATGTGTCTGGGTCTTTCAATGAATCTTTCGATGAACATGGATCCGTTGCCAAACGCCCCCAAAGCTTCGGAGGAGGCGCGCTCGAAGGCCGAACCCACTTCGCTCATCTCTCGCACCACCCTCATGCCTCGGCCGCCCCCACCGTAAGCAGCCTGACGATACAATGATAGATGAATAGGTATAGAATATATCTATTGCGTAATGCATATTAATTTATATAATACAAATTACAATTAATCATAAAAAAATCTATACGTAATATTATATTATTATATATAATTATATCCGTGCAGGAACGGAGAAATAATACAATTTCCTGCGGCCGGGCGGCCTGTCGTAAGAGGCGACAAAACAACCCACAGCCAGGTGGTAGGGCATTTGCCCGACTGGATGGCTACCACCCCTGGTCTAAAGTATGTCGCCATAACAATCTTGAGTTGTGTTCCGGCATTAGTGACCAGGTTCCAGTCTCCCTTAAGAGAGCAGCAGCGCATTTGTAGCAACTTTGCTGTTGCAAATGTCCATAGGCGATGGTAACCGCTTTCCATCAAGTGGGCCGTCTGCCTGTCTGCTGATCTCCTGCAATAAAAAATAAAGAAATATCTAAATAATAAATCAAATCATCATAGGGGTTACATATTTGTGCCGTTTGGGGTTGAAACATTAGGCCCGTGGGGTCCGTCGGTAAAAAGTTTCTTTAAAGACATATGTAAGAAACTCTTTGACACTACCCGTGATCAGAAGGCTGGCTCATATTTTACACAACAAATAAGTATTGCCATACGTGGCAATGCAGCTAGCCTTCTGGGCACGCTCCCCGTTGGCAGTGATCTGCTACATAATGTATTTTAGTTTCAATGTCTTTGGTTTTTTTTTTACTAAATCAACAACTTTGATCTAAATCATCATTTATCGCATAATACATGGTACATAAAAAAGATGGTAGGATTTTTCAATTTTATTCAATATTGACCTAATGTAAATTAAATTGACATTTTATTTATGTAATTTTCGTATAATTGTATATTTATTTTTTTGTAATTAACTATTTGAGCCAATTTTTATTTTTATTATATAAATTATTTTTTAGTGGAAACTTGATTGATATATGTATTAATTTTGTGTTTTATATTTAAGAATATTAATTATTGTATGTTTCCCAAACAAATTAAATATTTTAAATAAATAAATAAATTGTTCCATAGCTTCACATGTTTTTGCCTCTAGGGCGTGCAAAATGTTGTGCCTATTACAATTAATAATTCTTATCGATTCAGTACTAATATTACATTATTATATTTTTTAAAAAATCAGAATAATAATATAATGACCATAATCTATAAGTAATTTTTTAAAATAAACGTCATAAAAATTAAAATTAATCCACTAGTCTATATAATAATAAATTATATAATAAAATGTCTACCATTCTAGTATGTCAAATATATTTATGTCAATTCATAAGGTTTTATCGTTCATAAACATGTTTATATTAGGCGCGTTCCTCTTGTAGTTCACAACGTTTAAAATGCTCCTTCAGCCGTTTCACAGAGCTCACGCAGCGCTCACAACGATCCGTGTCAAGAGGTGGGACGAATCATCCGTTACACTTGAGTTTATGATTGTAACGCCCGCAAGCAAGTGGAATGGGAAAAAGTGCGGTCGTTGTGAGTCTCATATTGTGGAACGTAGTCATTATATTAACCTTTAAGGCGTGTTGCTCTCGTAACTCACAATGCTAAAAATGTTCCTTTAGTCGTTCCACATAGCGACCACGGTCGTTATTATCGCCGCGAAAACGTTACTAATGACGTCATAATTTTCGATCCCGCAGCGCTCACAACGATCCATGTCAAGAGGTGGGTCGAAGTGGGCGTTAAGTCACAGCATTAATTCTCTCTATCGATACGTTGACAAAGGCGCGATTTTCAAACAAACCACAAGTCAACCAATGACATTTGTGTATTTCGTCGTTAATGACATCAATGTTCTATAATCCGTTCCATTTGAGTATATGAGTATAACGCCCGCAAAACAAGTGGAACGGGAAAAATCGCTATAACGCCCGCAAACAAGTGGAACGGGAAAAAAAACGATCGTGAGCGTGGTCGTTGTGACCAAGAGGAACGTAGCCGTAGTACATACATACATACATACATAACTTCACGCCAGTTCCCTTGCGGAGTAGGCACGAACAACAGAGCGCCATTTAGGCTTATTCTTACACACCTCACTTGCTTCTTTGACATTCATAACTCTTGTCATGCACACTCGTCTGTTCTTAAGGCTCCTGACATCACCTTCTGCTAGTACACGATCAATTTGATCATGGAAGGTGTGTCGTGGCCTTCCACAACTTCTGCATCCATCCACTTTTGCATTTTATATCCATTTAGTCATTCTTTCATCATGCATTCTTTCCACATGCCCGAACCACCGGAACATTCCTTTCCTTACCTTCACCCCGACACTCTCTTTCAGACCAACTCTCTTTCTTACTTCGGTATTACGAACGCGGTCCGCGAGCGCCACTCCGCATTTTTTAGCGCAGTGCTCGCATCTCGACCGCGTTTACTCCACTTTCATAGCCGTAGTAGTCTGCAGCATATTTTTTTTTTCAATAATATATATATGGTAACCCTCTAAGAGACCCAAAAGCTTGTTGTATATGAAGGATCCCATCCAATAGATATAAATGAAAACATTCTTTCCCTTAGTTTCACGTTGAGATTCCTACACAAATATATTCTTATAAGCTTCACTGTGAGTTGGTGTTATAATGCATTTGTGTTTTTCAAAATCACCATATTCAATTCCTGACTACGATAACTGATTTTTTGTTAACCTAATGTGGCTATTTTAGTTTTATCAAAATCGGCCTTGAGACTCGGTTGAGAATTTTTCGCTATATCTTATAATTTCAGATTTAGCCATGGAGACCCACTTAAAAAAATCAGGCATGTTGGAAAACAAATAAAATAATATAAAGCGTTATATGTGGCGGAAGTATTCAGTTTTTTTGTTGTTGCCCAAGTTCAGTAGACATGGAGACGGCCCACCTAATAGAAAGCAGGTACCATCGCCTATGGACATTTGCAACATCATAGGTACTACAAACGCGCTGCTGCTCTTTTAAGGGAGACTGGAACCTGGCCACTAATGCCGCAACACAACTCAAGGTTGTTATGGCGGCCTGCTCTAGACCAGGGTTGGTAGCCATCCATACGGGTAAATACCCTACCAACTTGGCTGTGGGTTGTTTTGTCGCCTCTTACGACAGGCCGCAGGAAATTGTATTCTTTTTCCGTTCCTGTACGGATAGAATTCATAACATACCTTGAATATAACTGGAAGACCATGTTGTTTACAAAATTCCAAGGCTTCCTCCTTAGTTGTAACTGGTCCGTCTGTGCCCGGAACAATTGGCACCTCTGTTAAATAAAGTTTATAATTTTTTACTTTTATTATTAGTATAATAATAAAATAAGAGATGTGTAAGAATAAGCCTAAATGGCGCTCTGTTGTTCGTGCCTACCCCGCAAGGGAACTGGAGTGAAGTTATGTATGTATGTATGTATTATTAGTATTTTACAATCACAATTAGTAGTGTAAATAATAGTAACATCGACATTTTAACAATAAAAAAATGGTTTTAACTACGAATAAATAGACTTATTAGTTATTCGTAGGGTTTTAAGCACATCTTACACTTCTGTCATATCTTTCCGCCTGTACAACGTTAATCTTTGTACGCATTGCGCGGAAGTGCCGGTATACTTATTTCAATTTTATAAGTATAATTGTAATAATAAATACTAATAAACCCGCAAGGGGGCTTTGTGGCGAAGCCTTAGGTGAGTAGCGACACCTCGTACCTAACTCCGGGGGCCAAGGCAAGGCCCCCGCCTCCGTGCTTGCCTTAGCCAACCGGCACGGAGTGGAGATCGTTAGAGCTAAGACTCAAGCTCCAAGGGTGGAAGTGACAAATGGCATAACGTCAGAAGTAACCTCGGTGAACCTGCAGCCCATCTCTCTACACCCCTTAGCCACTCACACCCATGTTGCCCCTGTCTTCTATGGCATTTTTTGGGGCCCATACAGGGCAGGTCATCGTCTGCCTATTTTTCCATGTTCCCGGAACATTGCGACGGGTAGACGCCATAGTCCCCATATTCCCAGACCCCTAGTACCACAAGCAGTTCACCCCAATATCCCGGTATTTTTGTCCTCATTTTCCACAATAAGTGCTACACTGGCCAGGGCTTGTCCTTGGGTGCATTCATATATGGTGTAGATAGGGATAATCGCCGGTTAGTGTCACGCCACATTTAGTTTAAATTTGTCAAGGGGCCTCTATGTGTTGGCATTCCCATGGCCCCACGCAAGCCCTCCAAATGTCCGGGCCATTTTCATGACCCGTGGTCTTGAATGACATACTAATAATATTCGGCAGACAAACATACATATTGTATATCCCCAAATTAAGCAAGTTACGCTTGTGTTACGGGTAATATACACCCGAACCATAGTAAATAACGGAGAAAATTCGTTTGAAAAATTTACCATACCAGGAATCGAACCTGGAATCTCTGAGCTGCAGTGACGTAAGCTGGCAAAGGCTTATCCCTCTCAACCACACAGGTATAAGTATAAAATCTAAATTAATAAATTAAAAATATTTTGCAATGTCGTCCGCAATTTGCACAGGCCCAGTCAAAATATCTAAAAACCTTATAAAATTAAATACTAATAGATCTAAATTCCATGCTAGAAATGACTAATTTTATTAAATTAGTCGTTGCAATGTTGAAAAATCTGTATTTAAAAGGGAAAGTCTAAAACATTTTCGACTTACTAGCTTCGATAGCAGCTTTTCTAGCAGCAACTTTGTCTCCCATCTGTTGGACAACTTTAGGAGACGGACCGATGAATCTAAGACCAGAACTTATGATCGCCTGAGCAAAGTCCGACCTGAAGGTAATTTAAAATGTCAGAAGTCTTTTGGTGTTAAAGTTTGTGCTGTATGACAAAATTACTTATAACTTGAATTTTTATATTTATTTATGCTTTGGCGTCTAGAGTATTCTAGAGGGAACTAATTATAACATGTCGGTCTCGTAATTTAATATACAATTTATTACGGAAAGAGAGAGATAACACTTTATTGCACACCAAAATATGCAATTACAAAAACAGACCCTATTTACAATATTTTCTAGGCAATACAATAGGCGGCCTTATCGCTCAAAGTGACCTCTTCCAGGCGACCTAAATGGAAGAAATTTGAATCGGGGGATAAAGGTGGTGCAGAAAAAGGGCAATATATATACACCTTAATATATATATAAATTACGTGTCACGTTGTTTGTCCGCGATGGACTCCTAAACTACTTGACCGATTTTAATTAAATTTGCACACCGTGTGCAGTTTAATCCGACTTGAAAGATAGGATAGCTTACATTTGGACCCGGTAGGTGGTGCTGGAATCGGGTTCTAAATTTTATTTCTTCAGGGCAGAACAACGTCTGCCGGGAAAGCTAGTAGTCATATATATATACAATAATACATTTCACAATACATAAGTTATTATAATTATAGTAATTCATAATTTTTAACACGGTAATACTAATTTTAACAGGGCAACTCCGAGGGTCGATACCTGGTAAATAGCTCTACATTATTTACATAAAAAACTTAATTAGGTTTTTGTATAAAGCGAGCGAAGTTGAGGGCAAAAATTAGTGTATATATATAAATCCTCCTTGAAAACTTAAGCAACTGATGGTGAAAAGTTAGCGAGAAGAGTTAGCGGATTATAAAGACAGAGACACACAAATCTATTTTGTTTTATACTATGTAAAGGTATTGAAGATACTTGAGTAAAGGTTTATTGTATTAATATAACAATTACGAAACGTTGCAAAATATGTGAATGACTGATGTATTTTAGGCTGTAATCACAGCTGTTAACACTAAACAGCTGTGCATGAAATGCGTTTCACGATAGAGCACGATTACCTACTTAGGAGATATCTATTCACGCGTGACTTGAAAACAGCCGAATTAAAAGAATCAGGTAAACCAAGGTAAGAAGTTCCATTCCTCAGTGATACGCATTAGCACGAACTTCGTGCGCATTATTGTTTATTACAGCCACTTTTCATCAATGGCATAAGCATGTATCTACATGTGCTTGTTTGGAGGTAGAATGCTGACGGTGCAATTAGCTCGTGTAAGTCCCGGCACATTTTTGTATGTATTTATTTTTATTGAAGAATGAGGAATGAAATGATTAATCATGATTATCTTTATTTGACTGTTTATCCTATAAAATTCAATAAAAAACATTATCAGTAAGTATTATAGATTAGGGGCCATCCACAAATTACGTCACACAAATGTCATGATTTTTGACCCCTCCCCCGTCCTCGTCAGAGCTGGTCACATTCGTGAGACACCTCCCTCCCTAGTGTCATCACATATTTTGCAATTTTACATCAACAAATTATGAAATTATAACAGCAGTGCCATAATTAGTTCTATTGCCATTTGAATTATTTTTTAATAATTTATACACTAAGCTCTACAGATAGAGTTGGAAATATTTTGAAATTTAAGACTGAAGTTGAAGACCCCCCCTCCCTTCCTAACGTTGACGTAAAGTATGTACGTGATCATCCTATTAAAAAGAATAATTAGAAAATAATCACCTTTCAGACAGTAAACCGTATCCAGGATGCACAGCATCGACATCATTTTCCTTCGCCACTCGTATTATTTCTGGGATGCTAAGATATGCTTCTACTGGAGGTAAACCTTTGCCAACTATGTACGATTCGTCGGCTTTTTGTCTGAAATATATTTACATAGTCTATTTAAGGCTCTAAGGCTAATTCTATTATAACTGTAAACTATTGCTACCTTTAATCAAATCATATTAGGCCTTAGGTATAGATATTCAAGATTGATAAAACATAAATTCTATCATGAAACGTGGTTTAAAATACTGATTGTTTTAATATTTAGCAAGACAATGCCTCATTTATACTCCTATTAATGAAAGTCACGTTTTAGTGACACCTGTTAGTTTTGGATAAAGGAAAAAAAACATGAATATAATACAATACCAACCAGACTAGACATTCGTGCCACCAATCCTATGATTTGGTTTGTAACTATCGGCGCGTATTTTATTTCGCCATGGCACAAGTATCTCACTGGGCTAGCTCTGCTTTCTTACTACGTTAACGCAAGGAATTGGACCATATTTTTAAAATTTCCTATTACTTAGGTCATCAAGTCTAATTTTATTTTATACACCCTTTACTGACACTATGCTTTAGTGATTTGCAACTGGCAGTGTTTTAAACAACATGTAATATCTACATTCTACAGTAATAAATTATTATATAAGACGCGCGCAGGTTTCAATCCGTGCAGGGACGGAGAAAGAATACAATTTCCTGCGGCCGGGCGGCCTGTCGTAAGAGGCGACTTAACAACCCACAGCCAGGTGGTAGGGCATTTGCTCGACTGGATGGCTACCACCCCTGGTCTAAAGTATGTCGCCATAACAACCTTGAGTTGTGTTCCGGCATTAGTGACCAGGTTCCAGTCTCCCTTAAGAGAGCAGAAGCGCATTTGTAGCAACTTTGGTGTTGCAAATGTCCATAGACGATGGTAACCGCTTTCCATCAAGTGGGCCGTCTGCCTGTCTGCTGAACTCCTGCAATAAAAAAAAGAAAGGTTTGCCGACGACTACTTACTATTATTGTATATACTTATTTAAAGTATATACAATAATAAATTAATATAATACACTTATTGCAACAACTATTTATGTAATCTTTTTTGGTCAACCCTACTGACCATCGACGCGTGACATCATGAGGCTATCGGCAAACCTGCACACGAATGTTTAAACTTTAAACAATAAACAAACTTATAAAGCATAAGCTTTAATATATGTAGGTAATGTTAGAAGTTCACCTGTGCATCTGCAACTTGTCCTGTTCGCTGTAAATTGCGACTGAACGAATCCCCAACTCCGTACATGCTCGGAATACTCTTATGGCGATTTCACCACGATTTGCAACGAGGACGCTTCGTATCGGCTTATATTCTACAGTCTGGGAGTCCTGGAAATTGAATTGATAAATTCTATATATTTGAAGCAATTAGCAAACTCTTTAATTAAGCTGACAAACAAACACACTGTTAAGTAAACTTGTTTAAAGTTACACTTGTGTTTTGGATAATATACAACGGATATCGATGATCTCAAACACCCACACCAGAACTAATAACGGAAAATACGTTTTGGGAAATTTATCCTGTCGGGAATGGAACCCGGTATTTCTGGGTTCCAGTAAACTTAGCAGGCCAGGAATTGATTACTCAATCACAAAGGACACTTCCTTATATTTATTCATTGCGAAGCTGACAGCCAGACATCTCGCATAATGGAAAGTGGTTAACCTAAGCCTAGGCGTTTGCAACCTTTGCCAACGCGTTGGCAGGCTTTAGAATCCAATAGAAGAGATGGGATAGGAGGGATTGGACGGGAGAGATGGGATAGGATAATAGAATAGAGAGCGAGGAAGTGGACCGTCGGAACTCTCACTCATCGTAAGAAACTCGATAAGTTTAAGGCTAACCATTTTTTATTACAAGAGTTCAGCAGACAGACAGACGGCCCACCTGATGAAATTGGCATTTGTAACTCCAAAGGTGCTACCTGCTGCCGCTCTCTGAACGGACACTGGAAACTGGCCACTAATGCCGGGACATAACTCAAGGTTATTATGGCAGCATATCCGTGCAGGAACGGAGAAAGAATACAATTTCCTGCGGCCAGGCGGCCTGTCGTAAGAGGCGACAAAACAACCCACAGCCAGGTGGTAGGGCATTTGCCCGACTGGATGGCGACCACCCCTGGTCTAGAGTATGCCGCCATAACAACCTTGTGTTGTATTCCGGCATTAGTGACCAGGTTCCAGTCTCCCTTAAGAGAGCAGCAGCGCATTTGTAGCACCTTTGGTGTTACAAATGTCCATAGGCGATGGTAACCACTTTCCATCAAGTGGGCCGTATGCCTGTCTGCTTAACTCCTGCAATAAAATAATAAATAAAAAAAAATATTCTAGACAAGAGGCGGTTGCGATCCAGACGACCAAATACCTTACCACCTGGCTGTGGGGTGTTTTGTCGTCTCTTACGGCAGGCCACCCAGCTGCAGGAAATTTTATTAGTTCTCCGTTCCTGCACGGATAACGTGCCATTTGACGTCGATAGTCTGTTAGAACCGGCCCAGCTAGCTGTAATCAAAGTAATAATTCCAGCATGTCTGTACCACGTCAGAAGAAATATGACATTTAATAAATTACGTAAATTATATGACTGCAGGTAAAAGCTGCATTATCGATAACAATTAATGAGTGTACAATAAACAAATAAAGATAAACGTCGGAAGTGTGCCGTACGTGATCGTATCACGATCATCCGCTTGTAACAATTATCTACGCATTTAGTTATCTGCTGACGGATTTAAGATAAGTTGATTGATATGTTTCATACTGTTTAATCTCCAGCTATATGCACTTTATAAAAATTATGGGCACGTTGGGACATGTGAACTCCCTACCCGCGGAGTGGCCAGCCTATATACCCGTGGCTCTGGCATAAGAGCTAAGGATGGAACACCGAAGGGTCTTAGTGGGTAACCCGACTCGGGTGGTAATAGCATTTCATCGGAGGAGCTATTATCCCCAGCAGTGATAAGTTCTCAATCGAATATCGCCTCGTAAAAAAAGTCACCTCCCTATGGCGCCGTTAGACATTTACGGCGACAGTATGGACATGTATGGAGTGGATTTACCAGCCACCTATCCTTATAAAGTTTTGAATTGGAGAAACCTTCACAATTTTTTTTATTTATTTCGAATTTGGGAAAAAGGCAGATGCTCCAGGTTTATGGGAAGTGGTTACCGTCACCTATTGGCGTTCGCAAAACCAAAGGCAAGGCCAACGCGTGGCCAGCTTTTAGGATAGGATAAAGTAGATGGAATGCTGAAATAAAGATGAAATTCATGAGGTTACATAGAACTAAGTATGTTCTATTTCAGGAATTCCCAAAGTGGTCGATATCGACCCCTTAGGGTCGAAATCGGTTTCCAGGGATCGACATAAAAGAAAACTGATATTGGGGATTGACAAGGTCTAAAAATGCACCCCTATTAATTAACACGAGTCCTTATTTGTAACTTTTAAGATACTATACGTAGTTGTGTTACGTGTACCAATTTTGTTATAAGAATGACTAATATTTTAGAAGCAAGTATCATTGTTGAGCTTTTAAAATACAAGTCAAAAAATCGATAGGCGTGAACAAGTTCGTTCAAGATGAAAATCTCGGCAAGTTAGTAAACGTGGACTAGTTCGTGCAAGATAAGCTCGAGCGTAAAAGTCAAGACAAGACAAGAAGATAATTTGGCGATGGGGCTCTCAGGTATCAGTTCATTTTGGAAGAGAGGTCTCTTGCCCACAATAGTTTAGGAATCCCTGGTCTATATTCTACAATAATTGGCATGGTTTAGGGCATCTTTTATTTTATGATCCTCGGTATGCATAAATATCACAACGTTAAGACCAGCATTTCTCGAGCCTAATCCCTTTAACAGAATCTGATGGAGGTAGCACCGATCAGATCTTAAATTCTTCTATGAAAATATGTAGTAGATTTCATTTATTAATCAGTCTTAAATAAATGTAATAGCATTTAATTCCCAAATATTTTGATGTTATCAAGGATAAATTGCTTATTACTGAATAAGCCCATAACGTTTTGAAGATAATTCTTATCAGTACTTACAGCATTGAATTTGATAAAGGGACCTCGTGTAGTGTCAAAAATAATAATGATTTATTGAAATTTCTGGCATAAACCTAGGAATGTATATTATTTTATTTCCGACATTTTATTATCATTAATTACAATGTAAGAAAATTTACCACTCGCTAATAATCTGCTCTTAACATTTTCTAACACCAGTTAAACGTAGTTAAAACTACTTTTCAATGGGTTAAGTGCATATTTGTCTTCTTTTGTTTTGATTTTAAACCCACTTCAAAAAAAGAGGAGGTTCTTAATTCGTCATGTAAATATGTATTTTTATGCTGTCAACTATTTTTTGCCAAATTAACTACGGATATTCAACCTATTCTAGTGGTTATTATTATATTGTTATTCTTTTGCCATTAATTAATTATATGTTAATTAGTGTATGTACAATACATCATCGGAACATACAATTAATTTGATGTTTACTGATTTTTCTTGTCCACACCGCGCTAAGGTAAGTACAGTCGACTCTCGATAATTTGAAATATATTCTCGGACCCTTGAAAAATACTCGTAAAATAAATAAAATCAATATCCCCATCAATAGTCCCCTCGGTAATTTGAAGTTGAAGGAAATATCTTGCCCGCCGACGTGCAATCATTTGAAGTCCGGTCTTTCCTGATCTCTATGATTTGTAGCGCTACCCTACGCTTCTACGCCCCTCAGAACCGACACAAGTGACGATTTCTTCTTAGCTTTCACCACTATTATATTGTAAAATTCAGTGAATAATGATAGACTGAAGTCGTTCACACTGCATTATGGACTTCTTTTTCAAAATGAACATTTGTAATATCGAATCACGTATTATGATGCAACTCTTGTTTACTTGATGTTTCTTTCCTCCCTCTTGGTTTTTTATATATTTATTATATCTTAGAGACAACATTTTATACCCGAAAATATATTGATATTATACCAACAATTTTGACCCAGACGTTGACGCCAGATAACATAGATAAAACGGGTATGCCTTGAAGGGAAGACGACGACTTTCACTTAAAGTACCGTAAAAGAACAGCAAGGAGCAATCATTCAATTAATCATTAATAAATAATTATTATCGAACGAAGCAACTTACCGTGGTAGCAGTGCGGCTTTTGGCGGTACTCCACGCCTGAAACTGCGATGCGGTCGCGCGTAAAGCGCATCTTGCTTTCAATATTTGCATTTTAACTTATTCAAAATGGAAATAGCAAAATTATAAGTACGAACTTAGTTTAAAACTTAATTAATAACACAGTTGCTTATTTCATTTTCGTTAAACTAGAACTACGATGACTAGACTTATGTATGCTTCGTTTCGAGTTTTCGGCGTTTCGGTTGTGATTCTGAAACAAGAGAATTTACAGTTAAATTATCTGTTACCTAAATACGAAGTTATGATAAAGATAGTAATGCCAGGTGGTAGGGCATTTGCCCGACTGGATGGCTACCACCCCTGGTCTAAAGTATCTCGCCATAACAACCTTGAGTTGTGTTCCAGCATTAGTGACCAGGTTCTAGTCTCCCTTAAGAGAGCAGCAGCGCATTTGTAGCAACTTTGGTGTTGCAAATGTCCATAGGCGATGGTAACCGCTATGTATTAAGTGGGCCGTCTGCCTGTCTGCTGACCTCCTGCAATAAAAAATAAAAAAATGACGTAAAACTATGTACAATGTTAGGATGCTTTGTATGTGTCTCAGTTTCCTCTTCATAGTATTATATTGGGACTGAAATGCTTCTCATTTATATCCAAATTAACTGTTTTTACGGCGCGAATATAGATCCTTATGAAAATGTTACATATTTGTGCCGTTTAGGATTGGAACATGGGACCGTGGAGTCCATCGGGGCAAACATCTTCTTTAAAGGCATTCGTAAGAAACTCACTGACACTGCCTATGGTAATGCAGCCAGCCTTTTGGGCGCGCTCCCTCTTGCAGTGATCTGCTACATAAACTACTTTAGATTTATTTATTTAGATTATGTTCATATTTAGGTAATTTATATTTGTCTAACAAATAAATTAGATTCGGCTACCATAGAGTAAATAATAACCATAAACAAAATTAAAACTAAATAATTAAAATGCAAAAGTTGGTGGTAGGCTAAATACAACTTTAACAATGCTCATTGACACTTGACATCTTTGTCTTCCGTGATCACGGCTACTGAGAAATGGCCGAAATATCGGTATAAAAAACTCAAATAAATTACCGCGCTTAAAACCGTTAAAACGTAGTTTTATCATGTATAGTATTCGCGAAAACTTAAAAAATATTACGCGTCTTTATGGTTCTTAAAGAAGCTTTCAAACTTACTCCAACTCTATGAACAAGGCCATAAGTTTTAAACAATATAACAGATGAAGCCACATAACTAAGAATCGTTAATACTTTTATATACATTTTATATTATTTTTATTTTTGTTCTTAAATGTTAATATGATTATATAAAAATGCCTTCTTATAGACATAATATTTTGTAAAATTAATAATATTTATTGTTTTTTTATTTTTTATTGCAGGAGTTCAGCAGACAGGCAGACGGCCCACTTGACGGAAAGTGGTTACCATCGCCTATGGACATTTGCAACACCAAAGGTGCTACGAATGCGCTGCTGCTCTCTTGTCCCTTAAGACTGGAACCTGGTCACTAATACCAGAACACAACTCAAGGTTGTTATGGCGACATACTTTAGGCCAGTGGTGGTAGCCATCCAGTCGGGCAAATGCCCTACCACCTGGCAAAATGTAAATTTGACATTTCTTATAATGGTAATTATGGACTTATTAAAACAGTTATTTGATATTTATATTTAGGCCCAGCTCGCCATACACAACGCGGTGCTGGTACCTACGCTCACGTATGGATGCGAGAGTTGGGTATGGAAGAGAGAGCATGAAAGTAGAGTAAACGCGGTCGAGATGCGAGCACTGCGCAAAATCTGCGGAGTGACGCTCGCGGACCGCGTTCGTAATACTGAAGTAAGAAAGAGAGTTGGTCTGAAAGAGAGTGTCGGGGTGAAGGTAAGGAAAGGAATGCTCCGGTGGTTCGGGCATGTGGAAAGAATGCATGATGAAAGAATGACTAAACAGATATACAATGCAAAAGTGGATGGATGCAGAAGTCGTGGAAGGCCACGACACACCTTCCATGATCAAATTGATCGTGTACTAGCAGAAGGTGATGTCAGGAGCCTTAAGAACAGACGAGCTTGCATGACAAGAGTTATGAATGTCAAAGAGGCAAGTGAGGTGTGTAAGAATAAGCCTAAATGGCACTCTGTTGTTCGTGCCTACCCCGCAAGGGAACTGGCGTGAAGTTATGTATGTATGTATGTATGTATGATATTTATGTGCTACGTCTATTCAGACACAACGTTTTTTGTTATTGAATTAATATAAATAATATACAATATAAGCTTTTAATAAAATAAATATTAACGCAGCAAGCTAATCCTCTATTGCTGTCAAAAAGGAACATTCTCAAGAGACCGGTCGCTTTGTCTCGTTACACAATAACGCTAATACCTACATGCTTCCAGAAGTATAAATCAGGTTTTTGGTTGTGTGAGACATCTACCAACATAATTGGGGAGATAAAATCTCACCGTCTCCGCTGGCTGGGTCATGTAGAACGGATGGAGGAAGATCGGGGAGTGAAGTAAGCATACTTGGGACGACCAGTCCCAAGTATCGCTGGAAGGACAAGGTGGAATCTGACGTGACCGCATTACAAGCCCACAACTTGCAAGACTCTGCGCAGGACAGGAAAGTGGCGTGCCCTCGTTTTGGAGACCAAGGCTCACGTTGGGTCGCTAAGCTAACGGAGTTAGTTAGTTTAGTGAGACATCTACTAGACTTTTTTAATGAAAAACGGAATTAGTTTGAATAAAAACTTTTGAATTTTTATTACTGGAAGTGCAAATGTATATACGGTTAAAGCCTCGAAGAAATCGTTAGTAACTATTGAAAAACATTGCCTATAAGAAAACAGCATTAGTAATGAGACCACGTCCATTGACGATGGAAATGACCGTATCGACCTTTAATGACATTGCTTGGTCTAAGTCGCTTTTGTATGTAACAATTTCATTATAATAAAATAATAAACTTGTGCTTATCAATAGTAATCGTACACATAATGTATGTAATCTAAGTATTGTAAAATTACGTTTTGTGCATTTTATGGTAAGGTCATAAACACCGCAATGACGACGCAAGATTTTTTATAATTCACAATTAATTTTATCAGAAATTACTATGTGTATTCGAATGAAACTCAACAGAAAGGAGTAGTGTTCATATGTGATGCAACATAATCTTGTAGAACCGTAAAGCAACTAAACATAACCGCCGCAAATGAACTGAGTGTTGTAAGACAATTTTTGTGTACTTACATAGTCGTATCGGATACCATTAGTCAGATCTAAAATATCATTAATCACTTTTTCATTCAATTGGTTGCAAGATATTAGATACCCAAAGTCAAAAAGTTAGAACGGTATAAGTTCTCAAACTACGCAAAGGATACCACAGAAAAGTTGTAGTTTTATGATAATGATTTCTTATTATCAGTGATGAATTGTCTAAACAAAATAACTAACGTTTACCAAAATACACAGAGAAAAAATGCATGAACAAGTGATAACAAGAATACAAACGGATGTTGATACTAAAAATATTCGTCGATAATAAACGTAAATTGGAAATAACGAACCTTAAGTGTTGTATAATATGATAAATTTGCATTCATTTAAACAGTTCGCGCGTGTCAAGTGTTTTGTATCTTAAAATATTGTATAGATTTACGATGTGTTTTTTTTTTGAGGCGGGGGAAATACATTTCGTACACTACCGGGTCCTTTGCTAGGGATTAGACCAGAGCGATGAGAGTTAGCGACTGAAGATAGCGCAGCTAACAGAGTCGATCGCCAGCATGTGTGTAGACTCAGCAAGGTACCTGCCTCTATGCGGAGAGGTAACCCATGAGCCAATACTCCACTAAAACCACCCTCCCATGTGCCCCGCCACTTACGGTAGGAAGAGCGTAGTTACACCCACGCAGATCCTGCGCATAAGTACTTGAGAATGCCCCGGGAAGCAAGGCAGACACACTTCGTCAACAGGGGGATGAATCCTCCGCTCCCTAAATGCTGGAGGACCCCTGCAGCGGTATTACGGGAGATCTTGCGCATACCTCCGTCTTCGGGGCCCCGACTATAGTCGGTACCCACGGGACGCATGCGCACCTCTCTCCCTTTCTCGTTCAGCGGCCTCCTTATGAGAAAGAATTACGATTTGATGCAAGGTCGATGAAGTGCTAGGCCCATGAAAGGCGTAGTATTTTGCTCTTGTATCACATTCCGCGAACATTTTAATAAGCAGTTGACTCGATTGTTTAAGTCTCTGTTATGTACAAAAAATATGGCAAGATGAGTATTTTCATTAAATAGCATGTCCTAATATTATGATCCTTGCATAATAATAACAGCCCATAAACGTCCCACTGCTGGGTTCGGACCTCCCATTATAGGGGAAAACATCGGTTTCAACACGATGTTTTCCTTCACGGTTAGCACATGGTAACGTGGTGCATGCTTTCCGACTAGAATTTGAATCAGCGCCCTCTGACCACTACCACGACTCATCATCACGATCCTTGCATATTAGGATCTTATAATTATCGAAATGCCTTTTATAAATCTTATTAAAATCTTAAGCTGAATCACGCGGCGCAAATATGGAACCTTCGGTGAGAGTTATATGTTTTTGCTGTTTGCTGTTGAAACGCTTAGGTCGTGGGGTCCTGAGGCCATGAGCCTCTTTACAAAGATGTTTCAAAACGACTTATTGACACTTAGGGAGATCAGAGAGCTGGTTCGTAACTCGGACAACGGATCTGTATGGCGATGCAGCGAGGTGACGTAACCGGTCTTCTAGTAACCTTACCCATTGACTTCGATGACCTAGGCTCAGTATTCTACTTACAGTTTTAAGGGATTATAGGTAGAATACTATATTAGTTTCCATCAATGTACTAATTTATAATGTAATGTATTATATTTCAGTTATATTAATTATATTATTGTTTAACACGTAAAAAAATCTTATTAGGGTCAGCGCAGACAGAGAGGAATAATCCCCGCGCGGTCTCCGGCATTTTCTTTACGGATCGCGTATGCTCGAGCTTTCGCGCGACCTCGCGAGCTTGCGCGAGCAAACCGTTCTGGGTTACTACTCTACTGTAAACATGCCAGTTTGTTGCGAAAGTTCGTCAACGATAGTGGACTGGGATATGATTATAATTGTGCTTTTGGCGGAAGAAGAAGAAATGGAAGAACATGTTAATAAAATAAGGCGTCAGAAAGTTAGACGAAGAACATGGGTCGAGGAATGTTGGCAAGAAAGGTGTAGTTTTGGTGAATTTAATACATGTATTGTGTAATATGCTTTATTTATTAATAATTGTCTTAATTTTAATTTAAAGCTTTTGATGTTGAGTTCCTTAATTTTCAGTGGTAATTTATTGTAAATTTTAGTCGCTATACAGAATAGACTGTTTTGAAACAAAGTGGTTTTTGAAGGAACTGAAAGCAGGTAGCTGTTATGTCGTTTACTGTTGCATTTAGTGTATAAATGTAGATTATTTTTAACAAACAAAGCAACTTCATAAATGTATAATGATGGTTATATTTATTATTCGTGATGTTAGTACTTCGAATTCAAAATCTAAAAAAATGACGTCATCCCTCTTTAAACTCAGTGACAACACTGAAAGTACGCGTACTACGCGTACGACTTTATTGTAATAATTTTAAAGTTTATTTTCAAGTGTGTTAATAAAATCCTCTCCGTTGCGCTCCGTTCTGTCTGCACTGACCCTTAGTGTGCGTCCATACTGCGAGCCTAGCTCGGATGTGACGACGTGCGCGAAAAATCAAACATATGAAACGCGCCTTTGCGTCTATAGTGAAGAGAGAAAATTGATCAAATAATATATGAGTAAATGTAGAGCAAAGAAGAATGGACAGATTGTGTGAAGGATGACATGATGGGGGTGTGATAGAAGATGTATGCTAAATTAGAAGATTATTAAAGGAAATTACATCATTGTACCGACCCCAAAAGATCGGAATATGGTGAAAAAAAAGGGCCTATTACATATTTTAATGAATATATGATAATTTATACACGTTCAAATTACTAAGTAAACGTAAGTTTTTGTTAAGTATTGAACATCACTTCTTTGCTATTTCATGCCTGTTTTCATACAGGCTGAACAAAAAGTGGCCTTGGAAAGACTACGCAATAACTAGAAACTAAATTACCATCGGAGTATATGAAGTAGTTAAAGTTGACAAGATTTTAGTTTTGTGCACAAGTGAAAAAACGAATCGCAAAAAAGTTTTAACTTGAAGTTTTACGGGCAGATTGTAAATGTACTTGTCCAATTTGAAAACTTGCCCGTAATATTTCAAGTTAAAACTTTTTGCGATTCGTTTTTCCACTTGTACGTTGAAGTTTTTTTCCTAGGCGATTGTCCTCCCTTTATTTTCTTCTTAAATGGTGTGGAATTCATACATACATAACTTCACGCCAGTTCCCTTGCGGGGTAGGCACGAACAACAGAGCGCCATTTAGGCTTATTCTTACACACCTCACTTGCTTCTGGTGTGGAATTCGTCGATCCAAAACCGGAATACCTACTAAAACTTCTGTGTTCACACTTTCGCTTCTTGCCAGGATCACTGGCAATAGCAAGAGCTACATAGACCGCAAGTATACTTTATTTGGCACGGACTTCAAGATGTTGTAGAAAGAAGTCGGTTAAATATTTATTTTTTATTTTAATGTGAAGTCGTATTCGGTTCAGTTTAGTGCCGGTTTTGTTTTTGTTAAAAAAAATTGAAACAAACACAAAATAAAATTACAATAAAACAAACAAAAATTAAAATAAATTCAATCCATTTATTTGTTTAAAAATAGTACACAAAAGATGACAGATATAATACTACCTTGTTGAAATGTCTTTACCGGTAAGGCATGCAGAGTGTATATAACTTAAAATCTATTTAAATATAAAGTTCATTGTCTTTAAGAGAAGCTAGGTTATAAACACATATCATTTTAAATTAAAGGTTACATAAAATATGGTATAATTAAGATACTTCGTACTTATTTCAGAACAATTCAGAATAAATAATTGCATCATAATCAATACAATCAAAGTACTTACTTTAATTGAACATATTAAAACCGTTTTAATAATGTTCCATTGTCAGCAACATAAATGGATCCAGTCATACTTTTGGCTTTATCGCTTGTTAAAAACAATACGAAATCAGCAATTTCTTCTGGATCGGCTATCTTATCGAGTACGGTTAAATTTTTACATCTGTTCCAGACCTCAAAAGAATTATAATTTATGCCACTATTTTCTAGAATATCGGTCTTAACAAATCCCGGATTTACCGAATTAATCCGAATACCTTTTGAAGCGAGATCCAAAGCTAGACATCTTGTTATATGACCCAAGGCTGCTTTCCATGCGCAGTATGAAAAGTTTGGTGCATCCATCGGTATTGTACCGGCAATGCTTGATATATTAACTATGTTCCTTTTGGTTTCTTCAAGATATCCAACATAAAGATGGCTCATATTTACTGCGGATCGAAGGTTAGTAGCCATCACTTTATCAAATACTTCCATTGCGAGAGAATCCGTTATAGTAACTGGTGTACCTATTCCTGCATTGTTGACTAATATGTCAAGTTTACCAAATTTATTGATAGTGTCACTTACAATTTTCTTTGCAACATCATTGTTAGTAATATCTCCCAAAATAACTAATGGCTCGCCACCACCTTCTTCGCATTTTTTTGATATTTTACTTATTTTTAATTCATTTCTTCCTACTAGCACAACTTTAGCTTTCTGTTCCGCAAATTTTATAGCAATGGCTGCTCCTATGCCAGAACTAGCACCCGTAACTACAACTACTTTATTTGAGAAACTCATTTCTGCTACTTTAGACACTAACTGCTTGGCGGAATAAAATATTCTATAGCACTGATCACTTAAAATGATATTTTCTTCAAAAATGTCTTATCATATTACATGTCTTTATGATATTGCATGTATTTAATGATTTGATCAACTTTTTATAGAGTTTAATAATGCTAATGATAATTGGATAAACTCACATCAATTTTTTTTATTGCTCCGTCTCCTGAGGAACAAGTTGGCCAAGGTATCCTCATCATCAACTAAACAATAAATTGTAATGAAAATTCATCTTTAAAGTTTTTAGAAATTTTTAGTTTCTTAACCTGTATCAGAGCAATGTCTAGGCAGCTAAGTGATTGATTCCTAACTTACACTATTGGGTTTCTGGCAAGGAACATAGTTTAATCCATATAATTATTGTAATATTTATTAAATTAAATGCTGCCGCTGAGGGAACTTGTTTGTGAATTGTTGGTTCGTATGAAATGTGGATACCAGAGCTCACTGTGACGTTTACAAGATATTGTTACGAACGAATTCTGACAAGACAAAATCACACCTGCGTCCGTAGAATCACATTTTATTACCTTTTTCGGCATTTGGACTTCTTTTGTTTTGTATTTAAAATTTGTAATTAGAAAAATAGGCTATTGTAATCTATATTGTAATCTTTTATGGCAATCATTAGATAGGTGTGTCGAACTGATTCTAAGAAATCCGATCTACGCGGGTTGGCAGCCGTATTGTATCGGTGCAGTATAAAGCAATGGCCCAATGGAGAGATCGGCAGTCAAAGCAATAACACAAGCGAGGCAAGACGTGTGTATATTTAGTGACGGACTTTGCTCGTGTTATTAATTGTGCATTACATTTGGACTTATTGCGTCCGGTTATATTTGTACCTGTGTTATACGTTTTTGTATAGTTCTAATAAATTCTATAGTAATTCCTGTTATGATTGGAGGTCCTTGGTGGATCAATGAAAGAATTAACACTATTTATAATGATATTTAATAAGATATACTTGGGTGAACACAGTTTTCTCTAGGAAGCCATTTGTGCAAGAGAGCTTAGTGATGTCTACATATTATAGTGATGTGAATTGTAACATAAGATATCGAATAGATTCGATTTCCAACAATTCCAACGACATTTTAATTCGAGTTCCATAACTGTATATATATGTATAATAACATAAAAAATGCGAGTGTTAGTACAAGAATATTAGAATCCATAAGAGTTAGAAGAAGATCGCAGTAACGAGTATAACATAGTTCTGGAGTTAGTGACTGATGTTACCTAAGTAAAAGGCCTACATAATGAACAACACCGAATAGCACGCGGCTTATCGGAAATGGCACTTTCTTGTGTTTATAAAGTAAATGCAGTATACTGCTTTATTGTATGTAATATATTATTTTTTTTTAAACGCCAGACAAACACACACATTGTATATCCCCAAATTAAGCAAGTGACGCTTGTGTTATGGGTAATATACAACGGACTACTCTGGGGCCGATCCCAGACACCCAGACCATAGTAAATAACGGAGAAAATACGTTTCCGAAATTTACTATACCAGGAATCGAACCCGGAGTCTCTGCGTTGCAGTGAGGTAGGCCGGCAAAGCCCGCTCCACCACAGAGGCTGTCATAATAATACTAATACATAATAATACGAAATTGTAATTGCATTGTATAGGCTTCCTTTGATTGAATCCAAAGCATAATTCGACCGCTCCGCATGGTTTCCATCAGATTCTAATATAGAACTAATAGATGCAATTGATTTATTAGTGGGTACTATTCGTCAAATTCACTTCATGAAAACAATGATGCAAGTGGGGTAAATAACATTGCGAGGATGATGAAAGATTATTTTAAATATGATCAACAAAAATACGTTACTAAATACGATAATAAAATTACAATCGTGCACTCGATTCAAAAGATAACGAAGTACAAAGCAAAAGAGTAGGTAAATAATATTGGTTTTTTTTTTAAATTCGCCTTCTCCTCCATGATGAGTCAAGATAGAGGTTCTTTATTTCCTTTTTCTTATTTATTTCCCTTTAACTGTAAACTGTTTGATTAACTACTTATCTATTTATACTGTCTTATTTCTATACATACATTTTTATTCGTGTCTATACGCTTTCAATTAAAAACTAAGGGCTGGTTACATTTATACTTAATACTATTTCTTAAATGCTAAAGATACATATATAACAATATGTACGCAGCGTTAATTACTGGCATTTCTTTTGACCGCTTTTTCAATAATTTTAATTGCAAATTTGACGAAACCCTTCCTCAGGTTTTTACTGAGAAGCTCGTGTATTTGGTCTCTTCTTATGTCCGTTCGTAGGGCGCATTCCGCGTCATAGCGTTCTCTGCCAAAGAGGGGGCATTCAAATATTATATGAACAGGTGTTTCCTCCTCTCCTGTATCACAGGCACACGAGGGGTCCCCCTTTAACTTGAACCGATGCAAGTATCGGGAAAACCCCCGTGCCCTGTGAACATTTGGATTGTGAGACCCATCGTCATCTTTCTGATGATTTTGTATGCGCACGCCGTTTCCGGGAAGAAAAGCGTCTCCATACGGATCATTCGCTTGACAAATGAAACCGGACACCTGTCATAGTGAGGCTTTACCTTCAGGGACTCAGCAGCGGCTTTCGCCAGAGCATCCGCTGTATCATTTTCCTTCACCTCGGCGTGCGCTTTCACCCAAAATAGTGAGACCTCCTTCCCTATTGCCATAATCCGTCTTAAGTTCTGCCTAGCCGTGACCGCCAACTCGTGAGTGCTGTTCCAGATTGTGACTGATTGTACTGCCGAGCGAGAATCGCTGTAAATTCCAAAGCTTTCTTCTGGGCTCTCTAGGATCGCCTCATATGACCAACAGTTCCGCCTGGTAGACTGTGCAGTAAGACGAAAGTTTTAACCGAATAATATTGATTTTAATACTAACAGGAAAATGTCATAATACGATAGAATAGTAATCATTGGGTGGTCATATCTCCCAAGGCGCTGATAAGAGGGCAAATTTAGACAGAAGGAATGCAACATGTAAAATATGATAGACATGTTATATGGGATCCAAAATCAAGCGCCAGAAATAAAAACTCCATGTAACGTCACTCGATTTAACGACAAATTCCCTTAAGCGTCGACATCACTTGGCTTTGGTTGGTTTAGATTTTCTTCCATACACATACACTCTATACACCCACTCTCAATATCGGCAATAATTAAGTAATAAAAAGCAAAATCTAAGTTGCCAAAATTAGTAAAAACTGCGCAACTGTGTACATTCTTTTATGGCTTTATTATCCTAGCCCGTAATAAACTCCACTGTCGGCATCATGTATACCGAAATTTCTAAATACTTCCTTTTTCATCAAGATGCCTCAATATCGCAAGATATGAATAAATTGAGTGAAAAAATACAATAAAATTACTGGTGCAGCAAAAGACGTCAGACGAAAATAAAAGAGTTCTCTCCATTTAAGGACTCTGTATAACGCTATAAAATGATGTCCCTTCAGTGTCGTTAAATAGAGTTTACCCTGTATATTAATTAGGCCTACAATATAATAGATTTTATTTGGTAATTACTTATTTGTGAAAGTTATATACATAATATACAAATACAGTGTATAAGAACAGAATTGAAAAGATATTATTAGATTGCAAGCCCTGTCAAACCTGAATAAATAGAACTCACCAATCGTGAATCAAGTGTCCTTTGGTCGAAGTCGAGTAAAACATTTTTCCAAGTTCAACGTGTTTTATTGCACAATACCAGCATGTAATGGCTAAACTTTCAATAAAGCGGACGAACATAAAACAGTTTTATTTTAAACTTGATGTACCCGGCTGATGTTGTTTTGCCCTTAAAAATAAAAATCTAAAACCCGACTGCAGCGCCATCTACAGAGATCAATTGTTAATCTAATTTCACTTGAAATTGGTTTCACCGTTTACGAGTTTAGCGGCACCACCGGGTCTAATCATAAATCTAAACCATCCCGGGACCCTCTTGAACACACGCAAAAAAGATTTTACCTATATCCTGGCACTAGATTGCACTTACCTGGTTCAATTGTTAATCTAAATTCTAAACCATTGTCTAATCCACTTGAACACACACAAAAAAAATCATCACAATCAGATTAAGAGGAGTTCAGCAGCGCCACCTACCGAGTCCAATTGTGAATTTAAACCATGCCGGGACCCACTTAAATACACACAATTTTTTTTATCAATATTGGTTCAATCGTTTAGAAAGAGTTCAGTGACATACATACACGAACAGAAGAATTTTATAAGATTTTCCTCAGAACACCTTACTAAAGTTTTATCAGAATCTGACCAATGCTTTAGGAACACATTGAGGACAAACATGGATTTTATTTTTATAGATATTTTGATTTTTTAAGCCAGAAACCCTTTCGGGCGTTCTCAGAACACTGCCAAAGTTTCATCTCAATGATTTAGAAACACCTATTAGACAAACATACAAACAATGATTTTTATTTATATCGATTTCTTCAGCCAGAAACCCTTTCGGGCGTCCTCAGAACACCCTCCCAAAGTTTCATCACAATCTGAACAATGGTTAGGAGCGCATCGAAGACAAACATACAAACATTGATTTTTATTTTTTAAAATAAAGGGATATCGCTAAGGCATATGAAATCAAAGTCTAAGCAAGGGAATTAACGAAACGATTATAATGGAACTTGGTATAGATAGAGAGAGAGAGAAACAGGATGACTATACGACCTTTATCCTGAAAAAATGGGATTGTGAGATAACTTCAGTATTCCCATAAGCGAAATTAAGACTCCTTAACGGAAATTTTGGAGTTAGAGGGCTTGTTTTGGTCATGACTTTATTACGCTGTTAACAGGTGTATCCAAAAATGTTTTCCTCATTAAAACTTTGAAGTTTTTTAGATAGACGGATATAAAATATTATTTAATTTGGCTGTCAAATGATGTCTTGTAAGATAAAGTAATGAAAAACAAATGACGTTTTGAAAGCATCGTAATCAGGTCAAGTCTATTAAAAGATACAATGACGGATTACATGAACAAATACTCGTAGTAAATATAAAATATTATAATAGAGTACCTTGTCCGTGCATAGTGAGGACATTTTCTACTTTATATTATCACTCCATTCAATATCAATTGTACTGCTTAATTTCTAAATGTATTTTCAGAGTCTCCCTCTTGCATGGTAATTCTTTTTCGGTATGTTTGAAGTAGGTGTCCTTAAGTGCCCCCAATCCTACTATTATAATAGTGCTAGGAAGGTCAAAACTGGCGTTATAGTGGCACTATTGTGGTTGCTTTTGCAGCTACTATTGCCACTACACTACATAGTTGTAATATTAAATTTGGATTTGTCTGTCTTCTCAGGTTCCCATTAAAAAAAACAATAATATACTCAACCAATAAAATTATATACATATATATTTACTACTGCGTAGCCTTGTAAAGTAATTCTAGATCAGAGAATGAGATTAACAAAAAATATGTAGAATGAAATGATATGGCGCCATTTTTAAAACACAAAACCGTTCTTAAATTTCGAAATACCAAAACGCGAAAATTAACACTGCCTGAAGTTTCTGAATTAGGCCATCCTTTCACTCTATTGTGAAGAAAAGAGATGGTTGAAGTAAAAGTTTTGCTTCGTATACGACTGGCTTGTGCCATCGGGTAGGCGATGGCATCGGACGATGACCCCATACCTGTTTGTTGATATTATGCAAATAAAGATTAACGAACCCAGATGCTTATCACTTGAAGGCAATAAAAAATGTAATGCGAATTAACTCGCAAATCTACTACGTATCGAATATGTTATCGTATAATTATCAATATCCTACTCGATGTTTTCATGTTTAATTGAATATATGTATAAATACTACATCGCGCCTGAGTTATGATTGTAATCAACAACGCAAGATTCTCAAACCTTCATTGGCATAAGCGACACAAATATAGCTGTAGTTTTTGTTCTGTGTACATAATAAATTTATTTACAAATTACCTACATATTGTGTTTTTCAAATTTGGCATCAGCAAACCTAAAAGCTGTGAAACTTAAACAAGTTAGACTTGTTTCGAACCAATTTTGTAAAATCCAGTTTATTTATGCACATGGTCTTGGTGTAGCGCAGCCAAGGACAAGATTATTTACTTTTTGCGCTACCAATAACGTATTAGCTTCGACCTTTATAATTGATATTACCTTATGATTAAAGAATCATCTATAGTCTATATCTACCAAGAAATAAAATTAAAGTATCTGTATGTCATTATAAAAGAAATGCCGTCAACATTATTAGTTCATAATGTCTCAAAGAGATACCGTAAAAAGTACTCTGTGGACAGGACTACAAGGCAAGTGAGGCAAAGGGGGTCTCCCTTGATGCGATGGGAAGAGGACATAAAAAAGTAGCCGGCTCTAACTGGTGTCAAATAGCCTAGAACAGAGACAGATGGGCGTCTTCGGAGGAGGCCTTTACTCTATCTGGGATTCTTACATAAAATAAGTAAACTAAGAAGATTAACAACAACTTACTAACAATTAATACGTATAGTAAAAAGTAACAAATAAAAGGCTTTTTTTGTATAATATTCCTCAGCTGGACTTAGGCTTCCCATTCTTAAGGGTACGGACAGTATGCTCGTTGTCCAAGGCGGATTGGACATATAGGCTATATCGATGGACGGTCTTCAATACGATGTTTTCATTCGCTGTCAACAAGAAGTCATTATAACAATTTGAAGACCAGGTCAGAAAATTGCCAAGTGGTGCATGCTTTCCAGGTTACGTTCCATTAGAGACTCATAACGACCACGTTCACGACCGCGATTTTTCCCGTTCTACTTGCTTGCCGCCGTTACAATCGCAAAACCCAAGTGGAATGGTTATTCGACCCATCTCTTGACATGGGTCGTTATGAGCGTTCTGTCATCGAAAATGATGACGTCATTAGTGACGTTTTCGCCACGACCATAACGACCGCGGTCGCCTTGTGGAACGGCTAACGGAGCATTTTGGGCGTTGTGAGCTACTAATGGAAAGCGTAGCTAGACAAGATTCGAGATCACGTCATTTAAAATACGAGTTCGTTAACCCCTATACTACCAAAAACAATAAAATAACCTCATAGATTATACCAGACGGCTACCAGAAGGAATTTTTCCCAAAAGGCTGGCTACATTGCCTCGCTGAATCGCAATGCTGATTCTCTGTGGGAAATATAAACCAATCCTTTGATCACAATTAGTGTCAGTTTGTTACAATTATCTTTGTAGAAACTCTGCCAATAGACCCCATAGACACATGTTTTATAACCCCGCACAGTTGGCTAATTACGTAAATCATGTACAAATAGGTTAAATTTATTACAAATAAGAGTATGTATAGTATCATGTACAAATGTTAATAAACTTTTGTACGCTGCTCATGTCTATCTTTGACCAAGTATCGTGCATGCACGCATTAAAGAATCTTGATAAAATAAATTGGATAAGTGCTTGGTAGTCCGTACACAATCAAGGCGGCTGTAGAAGTGATCAATGTCCAGTGTTTTATCATCAGGGTTAGAACACTAAAAAGCATTTACCGTAAATGAAAAAAAAGTTTTCAGTCTAAACAATAAACATTTACATTATTTTTAAATCTATCACCATTCTTCTAGTAGCCATTTTTATCTACGGTGCTAATAAGGTTCATGAAGAATGGTTTACGAAAAAACGGACGGACATAACAAGTAAAGGAATGGAGAGTAAGTTATAGAGGTTAAATTTATTACAAATAAGAGTATGTATAGTATCATGTACAAATGTTAATAAACTTTTGTACGCTGCTCATGTCTGTCTTTGACCAAGTATCGTGCATGCACGCATTAAAGAATCTTGATAAAATAAATTGGATAAGCGCTTGGTAGTCCGTACACAATCAAGGCGGCTGTAGAAGTGATCAATGTCCAGTGTTTTATCATCAGGGTTAGAACACTAAAAAGCATTTACCGTAAATGAAAAAAAAGTTTTCAGTCTAAACAACAAACATTTACATTATTTTTAAATCTATCACCATTCTTCTAGTAGCCATTTTTATCTACGGTGTTAATAAGGTTCATGAAGAATGGTTTACGAAAAAACGGACGGACATAACAAGTAAAGGAATGGAGAGTAAGTTATAGAATCATGGCTCCGGTGATGCGTCGTGACTCGCGAGTTCCAAGCTACCTCACTGTTCTTTCCTGTGCAGTAGTGTGCATCAAACCTTCCCAACTTAATCTAGAGAAAACCTTGGACCTTAACCTTCGAACGTAATGCAATAATGATAAGTAAATACATTTATTGCTTTTTATGACTTTCAGTTCTAAAATATTCATATCTTATCAATGGGGTCAAAGTATTTTTTGTATGTTACACTACTATGTACACTGATGATGCAATTTTGTGGCTATAATTTAGAAGATTTGTAAAACATCATGAATATTCTTTAACAATTTAAACAGAGTAAAGTATTAACACATTCTCTAAATCACCAGATTCTAACGAAGCCTACGGTTTACTTAGAGGCTTCATAAAAATATACAAGACCGAATTTGGTCGAATCAAATTACGCAATATATTATTAGTTAATAATACCTCTATACGTAAGGCCTATTACAGAAAGACATTCAATTTTAAGTGAAACTCAGCGCAGATTTGGTAAAATGAATGCTGTGGACAATGTCACAAATCTGTTATTAACTCCACAACCGGTAACGGAGGGATCAGCTTTCATTTGCCAATTCACGTCCGAGAGTCCTAGCTGATATTATAGGCTCACTGGGTTCGAATTACAGGCGGTTCCTATATCTTATTATCCATTCACTTACTACTGGTTAAAATTCAACAAACCTCCATAAAAGTAATGTCAATTTCACCAATAATAAAGTAAAAATAAATAGTAAGATAGATAAGCATTATTTATGGCTGCAAGTTTTATACATCCACCAAATGACCCTTTATGATATTTTTTAATAATTTTATCGCTAAACAACTATGTTGAAACCTAGTTGTCGACTAATTGTCTTATTCATATTGAAGAGTTTGAACGCTTCTTTAAGGTTTTTAAAGACGCGTTCAAACTTAGTCTCAACTCAATCTGAATAAGACCGTAAAATTATGTTAACGATATTTTCTGACAGAAACGAAGGCTATTTCAACTTGATATCGTAATCAAAGTAAAGAAAGCAAGCATTTTTATGTATGTTTAATGCAACCATTATTCAAATTATTTTTTAGCCTTAAAACCAGATAGATACCTGTCCTTGAAGCTATATGCGATACTGATGCATTGGGATCAATATATATTTACACTACACCTACCTGAATTAAATTTAAATTAAAACAATAGTCTCTGTCTTCATTGCATTGTTATAAAACCAATGAGTACCGTCAATAATATAATAAAGAACTTAAATGCTATATGAGAGATAACAGAAAATATTGCGCCTGAAATTTCATAATCACCTAAGATAACACAGTGCAAAACTCAGTAGGACAAGCTACTTAAAAAAATAAAATAAAACCAATGACGTAACGTGACGTCAACGTGACTGAAATTTAAATGAAAAGTAAAAAAGAACGACCATAAAATCACTTAAAACGTCAATATGTTTATAATCGTCGAGAGGTCATAAACATTGAGGAAAATGGCAAGAATAAACGTAATAGATGTTAGTTTAAAAATAAACGTTAAATAGTATTCATTGAGACAATAATAGCGAGAGAGACCGACGCTCTTAGAAGATCTATTACTATGTTTTAACGTATATACGAGTCACAATCACAGCGAACATTTAAGAACGAAGTTTTAATTAGCGATATAATTATTATTAAATTGACGATGAATTAAGAAAGTGTATTCATTATAAAATTATATAAGAATTTATTTATGAAACATACCTTCAAAAATGTTAAGCAAAAATAAACAATGAGAGAAGAACACTACACGCGTCTACTCGACACGAATGCCGGCACACAACTTGACTTGATCAACTCGTGAATTTGTGATTTGTGTGGTTATTTTGTCAGACGAAACAGGTCATAGCGACCTTTAATAGGGCTTATCGGCTAAGTTCAATAGCAACAGACACTAGTCTTCTTTTTACGTAATTGAGACTAATAAAGCATCAAACTTTTTTCTGAACTGCCTGAGATTTACAAAGAAGCTTATGGTAATTCGCTGCTTATTTTATCAACTTTAATACTGGTATTATGTCATGGACAATGTTGAAACGTAGTCTATTTAATTGCCTATAATTTTAATATCCCAACACACTGGTTAAATAAAACTACCACTAATATTGGTAGCGTAATTTTTTTAAGCCAAAATTTTCTTCTTGTTAAACATCTTAGCTTGTTAATGTCTATTTTGATTAAAACGATTAATACAAAATTATATGCAATAGAAGCAAATTAATAGAGCAGAGCCTAGATTCCGTTGAGTATGTGTGATGTCACCAAGTAAGTATAAGTACGACTTCCAGCTATACACATTCTTTAATCCAAATCGCAAGTAATCAGGCTGAGTGGAAGTAATTATTTCACAATTAAAAATCTGCCAAGTAAGTCGGAATGACTAAATTGACAGATTTATAGGGATACTAGGGAAGATTGTTTTTTTTATATTCCTCTAATGCTAGTTTTAGCTATTTTACATGTAGATTTTATATATGTATAAGTAAAAATCAAATAAAGCTTTAAAACGACATACTTGTATGAAGAGATTAATTAAAAAAAAAAAGGTATACAAAATCATAGCGCGTGAAAATCCAATGTTTCTATCTACATAGTTACGTATCCCTGTATAAAACAACTGTGATAATATGTGAGTTTTTAATTGTGAATTATGGAATATATACTGTGGTAATGTCTTCGAATTTATTTTTTGTAACAGTTTAATATCATTAACATACAACTTCGTAACACATAATTAATAGTTACCAAGAAAATTAATGTGTGTAACAATAGTTAATAATTTTAAAGAAACAATCGTGTAATCACTGTTTAATTTTGATATACCTAATAAACATAATTCAATGTTTCGTTTCTTTTATATTTAAGCTTTATGGGATTACAAAATAATTAAAAATTCAATATAAATAAAATATTGTTAAGTACTACTATTGTTGGAATTCACATGCTGTTAGAATTACTATAGAATTTATTAGAACTATACAAACACGTATAACACAGCTACAATTGTAACTGAACTCAACCAGTCCAAAGTAATGCACGATTCTATAACCCGCGCAAAGTTCGTCACTAATTACCGAATGTACACAAGTCTTGCTCCGCTTGTGGTTATCGCTCATCGCATTACTTTATACTGCACCGATACAATATGTCTGCCCGACCGCGTGACCGAATTTCTTAGAATCAGTTCGACACACCTTGCTAATGAGTACCATAAAAGATTACAATACACAATGGGCTGTTTTCTAATCACAAATTTTTAACACGAAGTAAACAAAAGAAGTCCAAATGCGGAAAGGTAATAAAGTATGCTTTTATGGTATGCAGGTATGAATCCACTTTTGTGGGCGTGTAGGTTGTAACAGTATGTTTATTTATATTGAAATAAACAAAACAAGCAGCTTTCAAAGATTTGTAAATATTTAAACCAAATGTCCATCTATATATGTCGCAGTCATTTTTTTTTTAAACTTTTGAGCGTATAATTTATGACTTATGACGTTTTATTTTCGGTTCCAAAGTAATAAATAGCGTCGTAGAAAATGTTTTTCCCACACATTCTTCTTTTTGATGCGGAGAAATCCATTTACAGACTTATCATCGTGTGGGGATTACGGTGAGGGCATGTGGAGCAACACCGGCCTAGTTCTATATGCAAGTAGAAAGAACACGGGGAATTGTGCGTATTCCGGCAGTGTTAAGTGGTAAGGGCCACGGAAAATGGCCATAGCCGACTGTGCGTGGGCGCCAGCCGTGACGGCCTCGTCCAGTGCCACCGCAAAGTGCAAAGTACCCCGTGGCAACGAAAAGGTGAACGCGGAACAACTCCGGTCCCTAATCCGAAGACCCTTGCGAGCGGACCCTCCCCTGGGTAGGACTTACCGGTCCTAGTGGAGGTAGATTGCCGTTGACTGGCATACCCATTTTTTTATTTTATTATTATTATATATATCTCTACGGACTCGAGTTCCGTACCCTTTTTTAATACTTAATTTCTATGAAAAATTTGAGGCTCTGTACACGCTTATTGTTTGTTTTTGTTAGTGTATGTGACATTATATGTAGTAATTTTTCTGTTTTGGTGTACCTTAAGAATAACTTATTATATTAATTTATTCTAATTTTAATGCTAATCTTATACTAATGTAGAGTGTATCTGTTACATGCTGGTGTTGTGAGGAAGTGCATGTGCAGTGTTGGCCTTATATCTATACTTATATATAGTCGTATCTAGTGCCATGTGTTGGCATACCCATTAGAACCCCTCGTATTCCTTCTATTCGCTTACAGCCAAGACCACGGGTAATGGCCATAGCCGACTCTGCGTGGGCATCGGCCGAGACAACCTCATCCTTTACCCCCATACAGCCCCACAAGTTTTGAAATATAAGCTCTGAACAATTCTTGAGATAATGTAAGAGTAGTCTACAAAAATACTATCCACAAAAATTAGTTTCAATAAAATCCTTTGGAGTAGTTTTTGTATATTCAATCAAATGAACTATTTGGCGTTATGCAATGAAATGGTAACAAGATTAAACGTTCACATGTTGGCCACCTACACAGAGCACTAAACTGACACGCGCTTGAACGATTTTATCAATCTTAACGTTTAATTTAATACTAACAGGGGTTCCCAAAGTTGTGGATATCGACCCCTAGGGGTAGACATAAACGAAAACTGATTTTGGGGGTCAACGAGATTTAAAAATCGACCCCTATTAATTAACACAAGTTCTTATTTGAAACATTCGAGATACTACTAATATTATAGTAGGTTTAGGCAAGTTCTTAAATCGGTAAGTATTTTGTATCATACATACATACATACATACATAACTTCACGCCAGTTCCCTCGCGGGGTAGGCACGAACAACAGAGTGCCATTTAGGCTTATTCTTAGACACCTCACTTGCCTCTTTGACATTCATAACTCTTGTCATGCAAGCTCGTCTGTTCTTAAGGCTCCTGACATCACCTTCCTGCTATTTTGTATCAATACGATGAAAACTAGAGATAGGACTTCTAAAGTAATTTGGCTATGGGGGTCTGAGGTATCAGAAAAAGGGGTCTCTTGCCCAAATAGTTTGGGAATCCCTGTAAATAATTAAACCATACTGGCTCAATACAATGTATTTTGGATGTAGTCCCAACCTTTACTAAACTATGCAGTAGGTATAAAAATAGAATGAAATTAAGAGTTTCTTGAGTATTTTTAGGCGTCACATGTGCAAAATTTTTGGCACTGGAACTATTTTTGCGTTGACTAAATACTCTTATAAGTTGTTATGTAGGTCATGACCGCTATTAAAATTGTGTCTTATTGTATTGAAGAGGATATCGCCTTCTGGGTTCAGTGGCCATTTTGCTATTACCTTTATACTATTTTAAAGACTGGCAACGCGTTAGCTTCGTCTTTGGTGTTGCAAAACACTTCCCATAAGGTGGGTTGTCTGCGTGTTCGTCAGATTCGCAATAAAAAAATAAATCCTTATAACCTAACCTGTCATATCCATATGACTCTTTATCCCTGCAGGAATGGAGAATGAATACAATTTCCTGCAGCCGGGTGGCCTCTAGTAAGAGACGACAAAACAACCCACAACCAGGTGGTAGGGTATTTGTTCGTCTACATTACTACGACCCCTGGCCTAGTATGCCGCCATAATAACCTTGAGTTGTGTTGCGACATTAGTGGTCAGGTTCCAGTCTCCCTTTAGAGAGCGACAGGACATTGGTAGCACCTTTGGTGGGACAAATGTCCATAGGCGATGGTAACCGCTTTTATCAAGTGGGCCAACTGCCTGTCTGCTGAACTCATACAATAAAAAAGAAACTTTGTGCATAGTTCCATTTTTCTAAGAATTTTAGTCTTTTGCCATAGTTATCGACATTTACCTTAATGGGGATAGGACTATGTAAAATACCCGTCTGAGTATGTATATATCACCGTCCGGCTTATTTCTTCCGTAAAACAGTTTTACTATATTAAGGATAGAAGTGCAAGGGCTTAAAACCGCTTTTAAAGAATCTCTTAGGGAAATTGACGTGTCAAGATATACTGGTAAGGTAAAACATAGCATAAAGAACCACTTTGTTTAAATACTTGTATTTGTAATAAGAATCTGCTGTAGACCCTAAGACAGAAAGCAAAATTACTGCCACGGAGATTTGAGTTATTTAACCATAGACTCTCAAGGTGGACAACACAGGGCGAACGCCTTAAATATTATAGGCGACACGATGTCCAAAGAAGGCGGCGAGTAGCTCGTCTACTAGTTTATCTATCTTTGTCAGATAAAAACATTCTTGATGTTTTACCGATGCACAAAAATGTGTTGTTAGTTCCTGTATTGCAACAACAAGTCACAAAGAACTTATTCTTGAATTCATTAACAAAAGAAATTTAAGTTTTGTGGTTGTTGATAATGGATTTATCGTGAGCGGATTAGTATGCAAACATAGTATTTAACACAAACATGTTATCCTTGTTTTTTTTTAATAATATCAGAATAATAAGTCTTATTTTAAGTCATAACACTATAATAATAATAACTTTACGAAGATAATAATGCATAGTGATGAAAGAGAGACTTGTTATTACGGGAAATACCCCATCCAATTAAGATGTATACCTATAAGATTGTTGCTGATGAAATTTTATTAAAATTATTAATTAATAACAGTGACTGAGTGTGACAAAGAACAAATGGAAGGAAAAGACATATCGAGTCGACCCAAATTAATAGCAATAAGGTGAAAGAAAAGAGAGAGACAAGAAAAATAAAAATTTCACTGTTATATCATTAGTTTTAACATTAAGAGGTTCTTTTTAACTTTCGCAAAATAGTTCCGAGGAGCTGTTTAGAATGGTGCCTTCCTCTTCTTTTTACCACCGCACCGCACGCCATCGGCTGGGCGTTCATCGCCACTTCCTAGAGCCGCTTCGCTCTTGTACGCAACGGTTCTCTAGAACGTTTCTCTTGCGCACCTTGGGGATTTGGAATGAGCTCCCAGCCGTGGTTTTCCCACAGCGCTAAAATATGTTTTTTTTTTAAAAGGACCTCGTAAAATTTCTTCGAGGCCGGCAGCGCGTTGGTGACACCTCTGGTGTTGCAAACGTCCATAGGCGACGGTAACCGCTTTCCATCAGGTGGGCCGTCTGCCTGTCTGCTGTACTCCAGCTATAAAAAAAAGTTAGATATTGGTTCATTAACCTTAGTAGTTAAAAATTCATTTTAGTCGTTGATGTGAAGTGAAATAAAGAATATAATAATAGGTATTTACCGAAAGTCAGGTCCCATGACGGTAGGTGGCTAAATTTTTAAAATAAAATATTTAAATACAAATTTTAACGCTTGTTACATTAACCTTGTTTAAGTTTCTGGGTGCGGCCGTAGCGCATTTCTCACCGTTAAGACTTGTATTCCAAATCTAGATTGTAAAGCCATAAAAAGCGAATAAAAAATGCACAGAGAGTACAAAGACCTCTCGTAACAAACTGGCAGACCTTGATCTATTTCCAACACATTAAAGGTGCACGCTCATCTATACGCGCCGCCCGAACGACATGCGCTGAATTTATATACTGTAAAATAATCGGTTTATAAATGAAGTAGCATAGTTTAAGAACTCACCAGCTAAGTAAATCTAGAAGGCAAGGCTAAACCTGCCTCCAAGAAGGAACAGGTCTAAACAGACTGTATGAAGCAGTACTTCAGTGATATCCAAAGCGCACGTAAGGACACACATGGAGTACTGCTCACAGCTGTGGATTGGGGCACCTGCCTACCAACTTAATCTCCTGGACAATCCAAAGATATGCCATTCGTGTTGTCGATGGTCCCATACTCAGACGGTCAAGTTACGCTTAGCAATCGGAGAGATTGCACCTCTTCTGTGCATTTTCTACCGTTCATATAATTTGGAGTGTTTTGAGGAACTGTTCAGAATGGTGCCCTCGTCTTTTTTCTATCATCCAGTTCGCTCACCATCGGTTGGGCGATCTCCTATTTTATTGAGCCACTTTGTTTTTGCACGTAAAACTTCTTAAGAACATTTCTTTATACTGCAGATCTTAGGGATTTGTAATCTATGACAGCAAATTCTATGCGAACTTGTTCAGAAATATCGATTTACGCATGAGCCGACTAGCATTTTTATAGTTTTACTTGCAGCACATTTTTTGTTTGTTAGGAAAGAGTCAAGTATTTGATGTCCTAATTATGTCTAGATCTGACACCTTAGGATACGAACCTAGTGTTAGTTAGTGTGCAAAGTTAATTTCACGAAGACTTAACTATAATTGCTCGTGTTGCTCTGCGGCGCGTATAGGTACGAATTCACCTTAATGATCAACTCAAAACTGACTGCTAAAAGATTTCGAATTATGTTTATTATCATGTTGACTTTATTTTATTATCATATTTATTTAGTGTTCATTGTTGTCTATTCGTACATGAGAAACTCTTTAATAATGTTAATGTTTGAATCTTAGTCCATTAATGTATATACCGAGTCTACGTAAACAATTTTTTTTAACACAAACAATACCGACTTCACACTAAAAACCAAAAAATAAATATTTAACCGACTTCTTTTTACAACATCTTGAACTCGGTGCCAAGTAAAACATAAAAGAACAACAACAAATTTACAAAATAATGTAGTTTTTATTTTTACATGACACGAACTTCACGTACCATACATAAATGACAAAACTTGACAAAATGGACCAAATGGAAGAAATGGACGAAATCACAAAACCTATCCTAGATTCCGGGATAACTTTTACATGAATCTATCCCATTATCTGGGATGAAAAATATCCATTGGCTACCCTCGGTATTAAAATTACATATCTACTGAATTTCAGCTAAATCGGTCCAATAGTCTTTCCATAAAAAGATAACAAAGAGAGATACAAATATATTTTATCTCGGAAACTAACCCATTTTCGGGATAAAAAGTATCTTATTTTCATCCTTGGCATCGAAAATATATACTGAGTATCAGCCAAATTGGTCCAGTAGCTTTTCCGTGAAAACGGAACAGACAGGCAGATAGATGGACAAACAGACAGACAGAGTTACTTTTGCATTTATAATACTAATAGGGATATGTAAAATTCATTTTTTATGCTATTATAATTAGTAATGAATGTTTGAATTGTCTGGAAAAAGTAAAGTACACTTTGCCTCATAGTTATAATACAAAAATTAAAATTATGTTAATCATTGGTTAGTAATAATAAAAGTCAAGGAAATTTTAAAAGAAATAGTTAATTTAGTTCAATTGAAATGAAAATAAATATAATTGTAAAATGTCAATTCAAAAGAAAAATATTAAAAAGAAACAAAAGTCAAATAGGTAAATTTGCATAAACGCGGAACCTGAAAATTACGCATTTTTTTGTATTCAAAGACTTTACATATGGTTTGCTATGGTTTAATAACGACACTAAAATCATCGGTAAGCCATCATTTAGACAAAAAATTAATACACATTACAATTAATTACGAAATACGTGCATTATATTGATAGAAATAATGTTCAATTTTAGCTTGACGACTTACCTACTAATTATAATAAAAACACAATTACTTTAATTTTGGGATTAATCTGCAAATGTAACATGTATGACATGATCAAAATAATTAATAATTATAAAATCAAATATTACGGCATTGCTAAAAAATCACGACATTTTGTAATATGTAAGTAAAACCTCAGATTAATAATATTGAGAAACAAAGTTTTTACCTCGCTTTGCTAAATGTCAGGCAAAGGAACTAAATCCGTCCAGCATGAATATCAATATTATTTAATCAAACTGAACATCTTTGAATGACATAAAAATACGGAATTTTAGATTTTTCACATTATTCTGATTAAGATGTATGTCTTGGAAGACCACGGGCCATAAAAATGGGCCGGACATTTGGAGGGCTTGCGTGGGGCCATGGAAAGGCCCTTTGACAAATTTAATGTAAATGTGGCGTGACACTGACCGGCGATTATCCCTGTCTACACCATATAGTAATGCACCCAAGGACAAGCCCTGGCCAGTGTAGAACTATTGTGGGAATGAGGACAAAAAGTACCGGGCTATTGGGGTGAACTGCTAGTGGTACTGGGGGTCTGGGAATATGGAGACTATGGCGTCTGCCCGTCGCAATGTTCAGGGAACATGGAAAAATGGGCAGACGGTGACTCGCCACTCCCTGCATGGGCCCCAAAAAATGCCATTAAGACAGGGGCAACATGGGTGTGAGTGGCTAAGGGGTGTAGAGAGGTGGGCTGCAGGTTCACCGTAGCTACTTCTGACGTGATGCCATTTATCACTTCCACCCCTGGAGCTTAAGTCTTAGCTCTAGCGATCTCCACTCCGTGCCGGCCAGCTAAGGCAAGCACGGAGGCGGGGGCCTTGCCTTGGCCCCCGGAGTCAGGTACCAGGTGTCGCTACTCACCTAAGGCTTCGCCACAAAGCCCCCCTGCGGGTATAATAATGATTAAGATCATTATTATATTTTTGTAGTTTGTATATATAATTAACGACAACATGCAATACTAATGTTAGACAAACAATATATAGGTGTGAGGGGTGTTCGAAGGTTATGGCAAGGACGGTGGGTTAGGTTAGGTTATCTTTAGACCGAACCGACTTTAACTTTTATCAAAATTATCAACGAATAAATGGAAACAGTTGGTTCTGCCACTCGCCGGCCGCTGATGCGGCACGCTCGCTTCGCTCGCTCGGCTCGTGGGCTTTGGTCTAAAGATAACCTAACCTAACCCACTGTCCTTGTCACTGGTTACACCTTCGACCACCCCTTACACCTATACTTTGTTCTGCTTACATTGGTATTGCATGTAGTCAGTATTTATATATACAAACTAGAAAAATATATTAATTATCTTAGTTACAATAATGTGAAAAATCTAAAATTCCATACTTTCATGGCATTCAATGATCTTCAGATTGATTGAATAATATTGATATTCATGCTGTATGGATTTAGTGTCTTTGCCTAACAAGTAGCAAAGTGAAGTAAAAACTTTGTCTCTTAATATTATTAATCTGAGGTTTCACCTACCAATTACAAAATATGGTGGTTTTTTAGCAATGCCGTAATAGTTGATTTTATAATGATTAATTATTTTGGTCATGTCATATATGTTACATTTGCAGATTAATCCCGAAATTAAATAAGTGATTGTGTTTTTATCACAACTAGGTGAGTCGTGACGCTAAAATTGAACATTATTTTTATTTATATGATGCAGGTTTTTAACGTAATTAATTGTATTCTTTTTTAATTTTTTACCTAAATGACGGGTTTCCGATAATTTTAGTGTCCTTATTACACCATAGCAAACTATATTTATAGTCTTTAAATAGAAAAAACGCATAATTTTCAGGTTCCGCGTTTATGCAAATTTACCGTCAAATAATGAATAACAATATGATAGACTTTGTTCTTTAAGGGGTAACCTTTGTTTTAAGAAGATTGTCATTTTAATGATTTATAATATGAAGGCAATTTATTATATATTAAAGGTCCCATACAGAATATATGTTTGCACATAAGAGTGGTCCTGGCATTATAGAGACAGAGTCTATCATTATTACAATAGTTTCACAGGGCGACCTGACAGTCAGTTTCCATAATATTTCTTTTAAGTATTATTTTTATAAAGAGGTGAAAATGTCACCCTTAGCAAACCACAAACCAATCAGCTAATGTAATGTAATGGAAGCAACATCGAAATATTCTAGGGAAATTTCCAGAATATAAGTTAAAGAGTAGGTATCCAATTACTTAAATGAGATACTGAGCTATGAATAGACTACCTAAACTTAAACCAGTTCTATATTTTAAAAATAAAATAATAAAATGGTTTAATTCCAAACATCTATATAAATTCCGCGGAGTTTAAAGGGAATATTCTCATAGAATTTAAATAAAAAAATGCTAAATCAGGTAGGGAAAACCTTTAAAATTTAAATATAAATTATTTTTTTGTGGATTACACACATTAATTAATATCTTCCAAAAACAAATATGGCAACTTCATGACATTAATATGGATATTTTAGAACCAATATAGGGTATTGGTTCTAAAATATCTATAATTAAAATAGTAAGTAATTATTATTAATAATAATAAACTCTTAATAATAATTATCTCAATTTATTACAATAGATAAATTTAATTAAAAAACCTGCCTAAATATCTTAGAACTTTTATTCTTCCGAGCTTAATTAATATAAAATCTTTTCATGAATGTGTATTGTGTTGAACCGCGATATAGTTATTAGAGGGTAACATGGAATAGGACTATATTAATTAGTAATTTAATAACACTACCTAGATGAGTTTAGCAAAAATGTTAAAAACTACTTACCGAATACTAGAACAAATAAATTAAACAAGAGAAGGAAGGAACTTTTCAAAATTCGAAAGAATTTTTGAACGATTACACAAGTTGAAAACTAAAATAATAAAATTCGACTATTTAAATGTCAGACTGACACTGGTGGGCACACTGACATTGTCAGCACAAACTACTATGGATATGATTATGATTGTCAGTGTCCACCAGTGCTGCCGGATGACCATGTCAATGAACCCCATTTTTTTTTTCAAAATTCCCAAGTCAAGCTTTTTGAAAAAGAAAACCCAAAACAGTTGTCACTTATTTTAAAGGAGAAATAAAAAAGCAAAACCACCGTCGTGGCGAAGACGTCACTAATGACGTCATCATTTTCACTCACCGAGCGCTCAACGTCCCGTGTCCATAGGTGGGTTAAATAACCGTTTCACTTGAGTTTACGAAACAGGAAAAACCGCGGTTGTGAACGTGGTCGTTGTGAGTCTCTAACGGAAAATAGGCTATAAGATACGGCGTGTACGAGTAGAGACGGCATAATGAATAAAAGGGAATTTTTAATTGCACCTCTATTTAAAATTCAAGCGAACTAAATCTCCCGACTAATAACCCACTCCATAACAGATAAATGACTGCGTTACAAATTAACTACTTGATTACCTCAACATATTTTATTAAAACAAGTATAAAATTAATCAAAATCAGGTGGCCTTTTCTTATCTAATTTAAAATGAAAATCTGATCTGAATCTGAAATCACAAATATACAGATTTTAAGACAAAATTACTCACCATATAACAAAAATACCGATTTTCACACTAAATTAACCACCTTACAACGGAATTTCCAAAATCATTTTCTAAAACTGCATAACAGATAAAGTATGTTTACATTATCAAATTACGTTCCACGAATTTACTACTCGTGTAGCTAAAATCCCTATCACCCAACTTCATTTCTTTTTGTTCATCTGTTTTATTGAAAAAGTGTTTTTCGATTTGCAATCTCCACAAAGTCTCTTCTAAAGTTAACTACATTAGCCACAAATATTCACGCAGATGCTACTTATAAACTGATCTGGGAAGATTTTTCTGTACTATTAGTCGGTACTACTGATAAAACTAAGAAGTTTCATCCTCTTTGTCTTACTTCTGAACGAAAACAAGATTTCCAAATGTTGTTTGAAGCTCTTCGCAACAGCGCTTTCTCCCTTTACACATACTCTTTACAACCAAAAGCATTAATTTGCGACGCGGCTATGAGCATAAAAAATGAATTTAAAGAAGTATTTGGTGAAGAATCTACTGTAAAAATGTGCTGAGCCATTTAGATAACCAACCAATAACCAATGTAGAAAAATTAGTAAACAAAAAAAGCAGAAGACTGTATTACAGGATATTGATGTGTTACACTCTTCTACATCTCCAGATATGTTCAAGTCTGCATTAGCAGCTTTTCTGATAAAGTATACCGACCAAGGAGACTTCATAACTTACTTAAAAAAGAGTGGGTATGTCAATATCCGAATTGGCATTTGGCTCTTCAAAAGGATCTCCTGTTACAAATAATGTTCTTGAATCATTTAACAGATCTATCAAAGATTCCCACACTCTGCGAGAACGTTTTCCATTATCCAGATTTTTGGTTGTTGTCTTAGATATGGTGAAAGAATGGTCAGAAACCTATCAGTTGGAATCATTTTCAAATTCTCCTTCGATTGAGCTCAAAGACTGGACCGAAGGTTACCAATGGGCGAAGTCAGACTGAAAAGTAGTGGTCTTAAAGGCAGATTCCATGAAAAAGACCTACTTGATTGCAAGTTCAGGAGCATCAACCATTCAATTTGGACAAGACTGGAGTTCTTTCGACGAACATAAAGAAGTTGCTTTCGCATATTGGACGGTTGTATTGACCACAAACAAAGATCAATGGAAAAATGGTGACTGTAGTTGTCCGCATTTTTTCAAACACTATATTTGCAAACATATCATCGGACTTGCTATCAGGTTGAAATATGTCACACCACCTGTAGAAGCTAAAAACATACCCATCGGCATAAAGCGAAAACGCGGACGTCCAACAAAAGCAAGACCTGCCCTATTCATAGAATAACAATATTTTTTTTATGTTGTAATAACAAAGATTGATTTATTAAAAAAAACTGAGTTACTAGTGAGTGAGATTAAAATATTTTGTACTAGTGAAATTTAAATATTTTGTTCCACTCACAGAATTATCAGTTTTACTTTTAGTTAACAGATAGTACATACATACATACATACATAACTTCACCCCAGTTCCCTTGAGGGGTAGGCACGAACAACATTAACAGATAGTCATTCAGTAAAACAGTTTAGCTTTATAGATCAAACAGTATATTAGATTTGATTTATTTGATGATCAAATTTTGTGTGCAATTCAATATTTTTGGTGGTAATTTCGAATAGATGATTAGAAAAAATTAAATTTACAGTTGTAGGATTAAACACTACCCATAAATAAATAACGTAAATGAACGAACGAATGAATTGAATTATTAAAATTGTTGGAGAAATATATTATGTGGTAGTACTCAAATGCATAAAAAACAAGATTATATTATTTTAGATTGGTCACACTGTTTTTTCTTCTACATACATACATACATACATACATAACTTCACGCCAGTTCCCTTGCGGAGTAGGCACAAACAACAGAGTGCCATTTAGGCTTATTCTTACACACCTCACTTGCCTCTTTGACATGCCTCTTTTTTCTTCTACTTATTAAAAAATGTTTGTCAAAATAAACTTGATTTTAATATTAATATTTTTCAATTCAAAAGCCTATAATCTTAACAAAAATGAACTATTGAATTGAAGTATGATTCATTATAGTAGAATATAATACTAAGATAAAGTAATAGTACTGTATTATAGCTTAGATATAATAATTGTAGTGTGAAGGTATTGTATTTGTGGATGAATTGTTGGTCTTTAAAAAACCTCCAAAATTTCTCTCAATTACATTTTGCCTCCCGAATCCCCCAAAAAATCTTTACACCGAATCTCGCCACAACGTCGAAAAACCCGAATTTGCATGGCATCCTCCCCATCTGGTAACTTTTGCAGGACTGTATAAAGGTAACCTCACATTACGGGATGCGTCCGTCAGCCGCAGCTGTCGGATACATCCGAGCAATGGTCACACCTACTATTGGACGCGTCGGACGTGGTTTTAAAACTACCTCCTTCGTCATTAGCGTAATGACATTCAGTCTGTTACTGGAATATTGGAGTTTACCTAAGAAAGGTATGGGTAGTATCTTTGCCCTTCATAGTAAAAAAAGGAAAGAAACTGAATTAAGAATCTAATCTCTAATCAAAAACCGATGCCAAGTACGTTGAAGCCATTAGTCTAAAAGAAAAAATATTTAAATAAATTTAAATTGAGGCGGGCAAAATGATAGATCTTTCGGCGTACGACGCAACGGCAACGTGAACCATGCACATTAACAACACCCGACGTCACGTCAGCATAGCAATGTCTGATGTTAGATATATAAGATGTTGCTTGAAAATGTCAGATTTTGTGAAAAATAAAAAGAAACATCATCGTTTTGCGTGATTTTAGTGGCATCTAGTATTGTGCAGAAACATATTTAGTATGACTTTTATTAAAACGCTGATATTTGGAGTGAAGGAATCATAGCATCGGCTTATCAGACTTTTGTAGTGAGTTTCTTGTCATAGAACATAATTAAATTATTGTTAAACTTCACACGCGTCACTTGAAATCGAGTCACGTCGCAAATTGATACTATGTTTCTATCTTTTTTTTCGGTTTTAGATTTGAAATTTAACTTTTTCTTTTACTTTACATGACGTTGAAGTATTTTATTATTTTTTATTCTAAAAATTGCTTATTTTTAAGTTTTATCGTCATTTTTCATTTCATGCGTTTTCGCAGAATTAGTTAGTTTCATAAAAGAAAAGAAGTAACAACTACATTAATTAAAAACTATACTAATAGAATGTTCGTTAAGTTTTGCTCGGCGTTTTATAATAATCAAAAGGAATAACAAAAATAAATAAATATAGGTACATATATCGGTAAAACTAGGTTGTAGTGTTACAATTTAATATACACTATATCAACACCCTCTGCGTACATCTTACATCTCTCGTTAGAGAGTATTATTGCTTTATGGCGTACATTAATTATAGCAATGGAGGAACCTAAGTCTATAATTCAATATAGGAACATAGCAAATTGTTGCCGAACTTGTTTAGAGGATTTGTTAAATAAAGAAATATTTGATCTATTCTCAGACATCAGTGATTCTGTTAACGTTGCCGAAATGCTTAAAACATGCTTTTCCATAAAGGTAAGATTTTATTCAATTCAATAATTGTTAAGATCTGTAGGCCAGGGTGATCAGAAACAGTGGTAGCCATGATTTCTGCTAATTGTTAAAAAAACGATTTTTTATCCATATAATATAAAATAGACATGGGGTGCGGTATAGATATAGGGCACATTTATTTATTGAGATATAAAATTAACTTTAGGTGGTTTTAAAAAAATAATCTCGAAAGCTATGGTAGGCGCATCTAACCTATATTGAAAAAGTTCGGATCTGTTCATAATAACAAAAAAATGTGCCCTATAACTATATCCCAGCCATAAGGAAAAAATGGTGTTTCATTTTATTTAGTCCCATTTTAATTTATACATATATAATTTTGCCTCATTCATGTTCATCACAATGGATATATTTCATTAGTTTATGCAATACCAAATGCTTTTCACTATGCATGTGCACAATGAATTTTATTACTATACAAGTAAAATATTACACATATTGATTATAGGATGGATAATTACATTCATTTTGCATGAGTATGTATAAAAATGAATGTGTCTGTTTGTCATCTCTGTATTTGTGTATTATTCATTCAATTGAGATGAGCCTTTACACAGCTGTTATTGCTACTTACATGAAAGTTTGTGTAATATTCAAACATAATATATGGTGATAAAGTTGTATAAGTTAAAATATAATATTGTTACAAGTTGCAGGACTTGAATTAAAATGCCCTTGGAATTATTATAGAGTTTATTAGAACTATACAATCATATATAACACAGGTACAAATATAACTGAACGCAATAAGTCCAAACGTAATAAGTCCAAACATAATGTAGAAGATTGTAATTCAAATACACACACAAAGTCCGTCACTAAATAGATTACCAAACGTACACATGTCTTGCTTCTCTTGTGGTTATCGCTCAACTGCCTCCTCTCTCCATTGGGGCATTGCTTTATACTGCACAGATGCAATATGTCTGCCCGGCCGCATACACCAAATTTCTTAGAATCAGTTTGTACTTTTAAATCCGAAACACCTGGCAGTGATCACAATACGACAATAGGCCTTAAAAGATTACAATACACAATGGGCTATTTTGGAATCGCAAATTTTAAACACAAAGTAAACAAAAGAAGTCCAAATGCGGAAAAGGTAATAAAATTAGTTTCTACAGGGTTGCAGGTGTGAATTTGTTTTTGTCGGCACCTAGGTCGTACAATACGAGAGTGTACAAGAGTAGACAATATAAGAGATTACAAGAAAATTATGACATTTTTTATTGTTTTTTTATTTTATTGAACTCACATTCAGAAGATAGGCACACGGGCCACCTAATGGAAAGTGGTTAACATTGCCTATGGACATTTGTAACACCAAAGGCGCTATTAATGTGCTGCCACTCTCTAAAAGGTGACTGGAACCTGGCCGCTAATGCCGGAACACAACAACAGGTTGTTATGGTGGAATACTCTATATGTTTTGTTTTAAATTGTTCTTTAATCAAATCATTTTTGGTAACAAAAGTTCATTGAATAAGTTTTGTTGAATAAATTGGTTTCAAATGGTTTATGCTGCACACCTTCAAAGCACAGCCATATAGTACAGCAGGTTATCAGTTACACACAAGCACATATTTAAATTAGATTTTCTTAGAAAGTAATTTTTACAAAATAAACCAGTTTATCTAGTGTACATAAAACTCTTTCTTATGTTTACACTCTGATCTAAATAGTGGGCTAAAACTGATTACAATCAATTATAATGTTACAAGTTACAGGACTCGAATAAAAATGCCGTTGGAAAGAATTCTATAATAATTATTTATAAGTTTATTAGAACTGTACAAACACATGTAACACAAGTACAAATATAACTGAACACAACCAGTCCAAACGTAATGCACGATTCAATAACACGTGCAAAGTCCGTCACTAAATAGATTACCAAATGTACACAAGTCTTGCTTTGCTCGTGGTTATCGTTTGAGTGCCTGCCTCTCTCCATCAGGCCGTCCTTCTATGCTCCACAAAGCCAATTATATGTTTGCCCGGCAACGCCGCCACAGTTTCCTAGAAATAGCTTGTAACACCTGGCTAATAATGCTAATGAGCGAGTACAATAGGACAATGGCAGTATGCCAATAAATAAGTAAACAAAAGAAGACAATCATAAAACTATGACAATAAGTCTTGACTCTGAGATGAGAGGTATTTTTTCTTAAATGTTTCCCTCTAAATCAAGTCTCTCCTCTCAGAATGCCTCCTAGCAAAGACATCCACCTGCTCATGTCAGTTCTGCCTGTCCAGGTCCTGTGATGCTGCTATATAGCTATAACCAATTAAATGTGATTAATTTTTAATCAGTTGTAAGGCCCTGGATTTCTGTTGTCAACAATTTAATTACTTGTCCTTTTCTGATTTATTTTCCAGATTTCACCACATGACAAGTTACCAAAGAAACTGTGTGAAACTTGTTATAATAGTTTGGTTGGTTTTCATGCCTTTAAAATTCAAGCACAAAACATTGACCAAAAATTAAATGAGCATTTCTGTATGAATGTAGTATATAATGAAAACAACAATAAAATTATAGATGAAACTGTGCTTGATGCCAAGTGTAAGGATTTTATGAATGAAATTGATGATTATGATGATGTTGCACATGGAAATACTGAAAATACAGATATATTCTGTGTGCCATATCCTTCAACAGTAGATAATGTGTTAGATTATGATAATCATTGTGAATCTAATAACAGTGTGCCATTAGAAACTTCTATACCTAAATCAAAGAAAATTGGTAAGCATAAACATGTACAGGAAGCAGAAACTAAAGTATTAGTTAATAAAAGCCAAAGTATTGAGAAAGAAAGACATGAAAGTTTTGAATGTGATATTTGTTCAGCAAAATTCAAAACAAAGAATTCACTCTCGGGTCATAAAAGAAAACATGCAGCCAAAGGCCGAGTGTTGTCATGTGTTTCATGTGGTAAAATCTTTAAGAAAATAAGTCATTTGAAAAGGCATGAATTGACACATGACACTAAAAAGCCTTACAAATGTATGTTATGTAAGAAATCTTACAAGAGAATGGTGCTTTTGGAGGAACATTTGAATAGACATAAAGATGGTAGCGCCCGCAGGTGTCCCTTCTGTCCAAAATCATTTTGGCACATGGCAACACTGGCAGAACATGTAAAGAGGCACACCAATAGTATGCAACACTTGTGTTCAGTCTGCGGTAAAAAATTTAGCTCGACTGGAAATTTGAAACAGCACCAGTTGAGGCATGCTGGAGAAAAGAGTTATGCTTGTGAAATGTGTCCTAAAAAATTTGTTAGTAAAGGTAAGACGGGTATTTCATCTTGTTCTGATATTTATTATGTATTATTGCCAATCAATAAAAGGAGACGCATACACTTTCATGCATTCTTGGGCCCAGGTTGTAAAAAGATGAGGGTGATTTTAAGTTTTTTTTTATTAGATTAATTATTTTCGTAAATTAATTCCCTCAGATAAATCGATTATGTTATGTTAAAAATTATGTTACTTTTTTGTAATATAATTTTTAAGATTTCTTATCTTCCAGATCCAGATAGAATTTAGGGCTGATGTTTTCCATTTTGTAATAGAAAAAATATAATAATAATAATAATAATAGTTTTTTTAAGCCATATTTCAACTTATTACATTTCTATGACCCAAAAGTCCCCTTCTTTGATATGCATGATTTCATGATAAAAATAATAACTGACATCATTTCAGCAATTCCTTTACTTCTCAGTGTATTTGATAATCGAAAACAATTTACAAATAGGTGTAATAACATTTTTAATTCTGTATTTTGTGGTGAAAAGTAAGCAAACAAGGTGATGGTCTATTTAATAGAAGTGGTTACAAGACTCGTGGATATTTGCAGCAAATGCAGTCATGAATGTGTTGGTGATCTGGATTTTTTTTATTACACCATTAAATTATCCCATTTTATAGAACAAAGGAAAAATGTCTATGGGAAGTTCCCTCCTAGTGTGTGTTGTTGTATATGAGATAGATATAACATTTTTGAACAAAATTGTGTGGTTGATTATAGTAGATTAAGGAAATAATGCTAAACATCTAGTTTTGGAAGTGATGTTTTGTAATCGAATGAAGCAGGCAAACATTGATGAAACCACCATATGATGGAAAGAGGTGTAGCACTTATATACATTTGCAACAAAAAACGTCTGGCGTATGTGTTGCCAGCTTAGAAATTTTTTTGACACTCTTCTTAGGTGTAGTGTGTAGGCATTAGATCAAAAATTACCAGGGAATACTCCTAGTTGCATAGACAGTAGTATATGCAGAGAGAAATAGTGTCTGAAGGTTGAGTGATTTTATTTTAAAACTGTTAGTATGTAATATAAGACTAACATGTATCACACAATGCTCAATAAACTGTCTTGGTGGTCTGGCCCAGTCTGATTTATGGTTTATAAAGTTGTAGATTGTTACCTATATCTTACTATTCATTCGCTTGCCCTACATCATCGGTTGAATTTTCGAATTTCGACATTAGTTGTATGGAGCTTATGTCAAATTTTAAATGATAGTAATGCAAATGAACGGTCAGTAAGATATAAGAACCAGGCCAGTAACACAAGCCACAGGTTGTGTACGGTATACCGCTGTATGCATTATTGTTTTTCTCCAGACAGCCGATGCGGTGCACATTGTTGTGCGCAATGTCTAGACATTGGGCATCTGAAAAACTATTATAAGCATTTTCATAATAACCGTCATGCCATACGCATCCCGCAGCGTTTGTACCATACCACCGCCTAGCGCGCGATTCATTGCGCTAATAACTATTGCTGTTGGAGCCTAACCGGTTCTGCTAGGAGTCACTAATGGCGCAATCACAAATCAGGGGCCCAATTTTGCTATTATTAGCTCTTAAAAATCGCTGGACACTATTGTCACAATCGTAGTTATGCCTGATTTCGGTATTCTGTTAATTACAATGGCGTGCCCATTCCACGCCACTCTATCTTTATAAATATTTATAAGCAAGAGCTCGCGAAATAAATGTTTAAACTTTTCAATACTCATTTCGGCTAATGCCAATTGTGCTAAAGGTGATTCCAATTTTTTTTCTACAATTATTCCGCCACGACGATATTGTGGATTTAGTAGCATACGAATTTTTGACATTGTCACAATGGAATTGGAAAGAAGAATTGGGCCCCAGCCCATCTTAGCCCCTCACGCATATGTTGACTATGAATCTTTTACCTTTGCGCGCATTATATTTGTATTGCGATGAAATAAAGCTCATATAAACATTTATCAGTCCATATCTATACCAGCCAGGAATGAGTTACAATAGATATGGTCCTTGGAGCCGGATTGTTGCAAATTCAGTATAAGTATCCAGAACTATTTATTAATTCATTCACTAATTATGTTTGCAGGTGAACTGAAGACGCATATAATCACACACACTGGCGAAAGGTTGTTCAGTTGTGAAAAATGTCCTGCAAAATTTACTAGGCGCAGTACATTGCTCAAACATAACTTTAGGCATCTGGGGATAAAGCCATATAATTGTGATACATGCCCTATGAAGTAAGTTTTGCATATTGATACAATTGTCATATGGTGATGGTGAAGGGAAACAAACCTTCACTTCTGATAACCAATGTGCCTACCAAACTGCCTTGTACGAGCACATCGGACACATTGTCTGTTTCTTTAATAAAAGAAATGGATAGGTCCGAGCCAAGCGCTGGGATGTTAAGGGCTGTAATTATTAACTGGCTTCTACCTGTGATTTCGCCCGCGTGGAATAGGTAAAGAAAACTCCCTGATTTTGAGACATTCTTCATTGGTGCTCCGCTCCTATTGGTCCTAGCGCGATGATATATATAGCCTATAGCCTTCCTCGATAAATGGGCTATCTAACATTGAAAGAATTTTTCGAATCGGAGTTCCTGTGATTAGTGCATTCAAGCAAACAAACTCTTCAGCTTTATATATTAGTATAAGATTAAAGTAGTTTGAACGCCGATACAGGGCTGCCAACCTATCGTTTTCTATCAGATACACTTTGGAGAGTGTGCATTGAGCTTTTCAATCTGGTACCGTTGGCTGCTTACCATCATCGCACAACCAAACGCATGGGCATGCGGTACCGGTATATGCTGGACATACCACCGGACTATTGTGAGTTGCCCGCCTGACATTCTACACAGTTGTACAAAATAATGGATTTGCATTGGTAACACTTCTGGTGTTGTAAATATACGTAGACGATATAACCGCTTTTCATCACATGGACCATCAGTCTGTCTGCTATGAATTTTAGTAGTAAAAATACCTAAATAAAATATAGTTGCGGCCCGTGGAACTTGCCTCTATGTGGCTCGTATAAAAAAAGGTTGAGCATGGCTGACCTATATGAACGAAAAGCTTTCCGTCTACCTTTATTATGTGCACCTAGTGTTGCCATTTTTTTTTTGAAGAAAATATAGTATTTTGGTTTTTTAACCGTATAAATATAGTACTTTTGGGAAAATTAGGGAATAAAATAGTACACATTTATTTTTCATTAATTATTTTATATCTTATTTATTTAATTATTGAATTATCCTGTGTGTATTTATTACTAATTTTCGCTTTGCCCAGCAAAGTTATATTATTTTTAAAATAATAGAATCTGAATAAAATGCGCGACAATTAGCGATGAAAATATAGTAAATTTCGTACTATATTATTTTTCTATAATATGTACAATTGGCTAAAATATAGTTCGATACTATATATTACAGTACGGTTGGGAATCTGTTTTTCTCGATACTTGCAATCTGAATGTCTTGCAAGTCCCATGTGAATAGGTGCCTACATACATACGCGTGCTTCATCTTAGACCATATCTTTTTTGCCCAGAACTGGCGAGATCATGATCAAACGCGAACCTATACTACAATACAATCAAAAATGTTACAACACTTTATTTATACATCTGATTTGTATATTGGCTTTAATTTTTTAAAAGACGCGACCCCCTTACTTTCAAACGCGACCCCCTTACTTTCAAACGCGACCCCCACAAGGGTCGCGACCGCCAGGTTGAGAAACAATAGTTTAAATGATATAAAACATTTATATTACACGACAAACATGAGAGTACAATAAAATATATGTAAACGTGATGTAAAAAATAATTAATTATAATTTCATATCTGAGGTGCCAGTGCCAATAAACCACGCTCTGCTACCATGTAGAAAATTTAGGATTAGTGGTGGCATATGCTTGCTTGCTTATCGTAATTAAATGAGTACTTTAAGGAATATATAACATTGAATAAACGTAATAATTTTTGCAGGTTTATTACTAAGAGTCATCTAATTCGTCATTGTCGAGTCCACACTGGTGAGAGACCGTATCGTTGTGAGATCTGCGACCGTACATTTACGCAGAGCAATGATCTTGAAAAACACAAAAGAGCACATTTCGGCAACGAAATATATGAGTGAGTCTCGTTTCATTGTTCCATAGTTATTTCAGCAAAATGGAACTATCAACGCTCGTGTAGACGGCACTGGTTGCCACTAAATTGCCGTCGCGCTGCATTCTGTGTATATGCGAATGTTCGCACTATCTACATAGTTTGACTGCGCGGTGGCGGTGTAGTAGTTTTATATATGTCAGGGGACGCCAAATGGCGGACCGCGGTTCGCATCGCATCGACCCATTTTCTGCGGACCGCGAAAAAATGTAATTTTTCTCATTGATATGTAAAAAATACCTTTATTATTTCTAAGGTAACATAAAACGACTTTAAAGTAAAACACAACGACTTGTTTTAGTGGAATTCAGGATTGGAGAGTGACAATTTAATTTTGTTAATTTTTAAACATGTACTTTTCTATATATTATATATTTACATAGCCAGTACTGTTTTGATACCAAACTACAATAATTTCCGTAATCACATTTGTTTAATAATTATTTTTTTCTATAAAATGTTGTGCGGATCGCGATGGTCGTTTCATTTCTTAAAACGGACCCGAGCGATACTAATTGGTGACCCCTGCTAAATGTCACAGTTCTTTTTCTTCAGAAATAATTTAACTATAAGAAGTTTTAGTATTCATGGCACTACAAAGTTATTCAAATTGCGAGAAAAAATAAAGATTAGAGATTACCGCTATGTATATATTACTAAGGATAGAAATATTTTACAGAAGTGAATATAGTTATATTAGCTTGAAATTGTTTCCAAATATACAATGTACCATTTGAACTATGAAAAGGGAAATTCTAAAATTGAGGCTAGGCAGAGCTCCAAAAATACGTTGAAAATTGATTTGAACAATATCCATTAGTATTTTTTGAGTTATGGAGTATTTGATTAAATGCTATTATATCCGTGGCTGGCGTGAATAAGTTGACATGTTCAAAATGTCAATTTTACAGGGGCGCAATTTTAAAGTTTGACTAGTAATGATAAATCGTGTTGTTGTATTATTACCAAAGGAAAAATCTTAAAAAGTTATGAATATTTCGGACTGTCAATTTTTTTCCTATAAAAACACAGGCGTAGGAAGCGTCTAAACGAATAAAAAAAAAGATGTATGTCGAGATATCAATGTATTCCCGCCAGCCACGGATATACTTATAGTTACATAACCAAATGATGACTAGTAGTCGATGTTTGTGACCTTAACGGAACCTTACATTGTGTGCAGACTGCCCAGTATAATTAAGTTTTCATTATGAAGCTGGCAAACAGGCAGACAGCCCAGTTAATGGAAAGTGGTTACTGGTATAGATGTTGCCAGGCGGTAGCTACCACCCCTGTTCTAGAGTATGCCGCCATAACAACCTTGAGTTTGAAGCATTACTGGCCAGGTTCTAGTCTCCCTTTAGAGAGCGGCAGCACATTGGTATCACCTTCGGTGTAACAAAAATCCATAGGCGTTGGTAATCGCTTTGCATCAGGTGGGCCATCTGCCTGTCTGCTGAACTCGTGCAATAAAAAAAAGTTTGCCACACCACGGGCGAAATAAACGCGTCGCCAGCCTTTAAGATGGGATAACGAGAATGGGAGGGGGGGATGAGATAGAGAGATCACACAGATGGAATAGGAGGGTGGAAGGAATGGAATATGGTATTGGAAGAGATCAGCTTTAGCTAACCGTTTCACGCCGATATGCTTATAGGCAAACGGGCAGACGGGTCCAATTGATGGCGAGTGGCTACCGTCGCCCATGGACATCTGCAAAACTAAGGGAGCCGATGCGTCGATGAGACTTTAAATATATATTTATGCCCTTTATGAAGAGCCTCATATTGTAGCGCTCTGGGAAAACCGCGGGAGGGGGCTCATTACACAGCTTGCTCACGTATGGCATAAAGGAGCGAGCGCCACGTACAGTGGATAACTTCCAAGTGTCAAGGAAGTGTAGATGAACTGCCAGTCGCGGCGATAAATAATCTTACAGATTATTTATTGAAACTCATGACTCTTCCAAAGCAAAGTTCGCCGCTTCCAAAGCAATTTTAGTTGCTTTTAAAGGAGAAGAAGCGGCGCAACCACCTCTCCAACAACATATCTTTATTTCATTATTTTCTTGTCTTTTTTATAAATGTAGTTTACACAAATACAAGCTTTACCATTTAATTTATAAGAATGATTACTGAAAGAGCTTGGTGGCGATCGCATTATACCCATTGGTGCGGTCGACTAAAAAATCTTTTGTCATATAATAATAAGCTTAATATATACATGTATATACATATACAGTGTAATCTCTATATAACGTCACTGAAGGGATTGTTGTGCATTTTATGGCGTTATAGAGAGTTGTGGTTAAATGGAGATCCGTGCAGAAACGGAGAAAGAATAAAATTTACTGCGGCCGGGCGGCCTGTCGTAAGAGGCGACAAAACAACCCTCAGCCAGGTGGTAGGGTATTTGCTCGACTGGATGGCGACCACCCCTGGTCTAGAGTATGCCGCCATAACAACATTTTGTTGTGTTCCGGCATTAGTGACCAGGTTCCAGTTTACTTAAAGAGAGCAGCAGCGCATCTGTAACACCTTTGGTGTTGCAAATGTCCATAGGCGATGGTAACCGCTTTCCACCAAGTGGGCCGTCTGCCTGTCTGCTGAACGGCTGCAATAAAAAAAATGGAGAGAAGTATGTTATTTATGTATGACGTCTTTTGTTTGCTGCACCAGTAATGTTGTTGTATTTTTTTTGTTATGTTATTCATATCTTGCAATATTGAGGCATCTTGGTAATAGAGGAAGTACTTAAAAATTTGGGTATTTCGGAATTTCTTACAAATTTCGGTATACATGATGCCGACAATCGAGTTTATTACGGGCTAGGATAATAAAGCGATAAAAGAACACACAACTGCGCAGCTTTTACTAATTTTGGCAACTTAAAAGGTACTTTTTATTATTTAATTGTTGCCGTTATTGAGAGTGAGTGGAATGCTATATAGAGTGTATCATTGTATGGAAAACAAGCTAAACAAATTAAGCCAAGTAATTTCGACTGTTAAGGGAGTTTATCGTTAAATCGAGTGACGTTACATGGAGTTTACACTATATATATATATTCTGTGAGAACGTGGTATCACACTGACCAAGCCAATAATCATATAAAATATGTATTGACCCAATTTTTAATATTGTTTTTAATTTTTTTTTATTTCAGGTGTCCCGTATGCTCTCAACGTTTCCGCCTGAAAATGGAACTAACTCAGCACGAATCAGAGCACTTTATATCATCGAAGCTAGAACAAATGCGTGTTAATACAGAAAATGTCATAACAACACCACTGGGGCCTGGCAACATTGAAAATGTGACCGAAACAAATAGTGGGATCATGATTGAACATTGATAAACCCCACTATAACATATTCTACTATACTCATCTGAGATAGTAATTCGTCTAAATTAAATGGTATTTATAAATGCATATAGCACTATAGCTTTGTTACTTTTTATTTAGGTGTATTATCATCTCAATCATCGGTTTCAAAATGATGGTTGTTCTATAATATGAGTCTAAATGGTGCTTCAAATACGTTAAAATAAAGTTACTGAGTTTGTAATGTTGAATACTTTTTTAATATTCCAATTAGTGTGCGCCATACGTTATGGCTGCTCTTAATTAGTAAGAGAAGGTTGCGTAAAAGACGCTTCCGCATGTAAAATCATGTGTTGCACAGTCTTCTGCAGCTAATCTGTTTAGAGAAATGTAAAAGTGTATTTGTATTTTCTTTTTTTTTTGTTTTTCTTTACTGTCTGAGATGTGAAACAATTTTCTGTATAGTTTCGTATATATGTAGAGACCTTAAATCGTTTAGGGACCTTAAAGTAATATAAAATAATTATTCTGTAAAGGGGCCAGCCACAAATTACGTCACAGGAATTTCATGATATTTTGACCCCTCTCCCATCCTTGTCACAGCTAGACACATTCGTGAGACTCGTGAAACATTAAAATATATTTTTTTTAATTACACTATGCGTATAAGCATAGTAGATAGGAAATATTTTGAAGTTTTTCGTTAAGTAAGTTCAAACTTCGTGTTGTACAGGTTAAATTTTAAATGTGACGTCACGAAATTTGGGACCGCTTCCACCTCTTGTCACACAATGTTACACTTTGTCGCCCCTCCCCCCGCCCCCCGTAACGTGTGACGTCATTTATGGATGGCCCCAACTGATGAAAAGAAATGTATACAGGGAAACGACGATACTTCATGTTACAAGGTAGCCTGGAATGATCTGGACTATAATATGTTTTCGATATTAACATATTCGTTTAAAATTTACCGGCATTAATTTTCTATACCAAAACGCAAGAGAAGAATTACATTCTTTTCTGGGTCGTTATCGTTCCTAATATTCTGTTATACTAATAGTTAGTAGGTAGATTTATGTTTTCAGATTTTTTTATGTTATGTTAGTATTTCTGTTTTTGATTGTTATTGTATTCCGTAAGTCTATTTTACATTAACAAGAGTTTTTGGCGGTAGCCGAAAGAGGACGTACTGCGCGGTTTTATTTTCTAAAAATGTGTAAAGTTACTCTAACGGGAACAATAGTTGTAGGATATAGATATTTTTTGAGTAGTATAGAAATGTGAACTGTATAGTCAAATGCGGCGTTTCCGAGTTTTCACAAGAATTCCATTTAATGGCGTCAGTTGAAGACCTTACAATACACCTGAGTAATACGAAGACTATTATACATCAGAATTGGCTGTATGGATTAAGATTCCCTTGCCTACCATTGTTACTTCTACTACTACTTACATTAAAAATAGTGAAGTAGTTAACTTCCTTTAAAGTTCGTATGGTTTGAATACATATCTACTTACGGTTTTATCGACTCGGCAGTTCTCGTTTGCGCAGAAAAGAGCAGACCAATTTCTGACATATAAATAATCTATAGGTATATTGAACTTTATTCGCAAGTGAAAAAGGTAGAGTGTTGCTTGCTCTGCAGTCTTAACTCTGTTCCGCTTACATGATTCGTACACTGTTGCGCGCTACTGTGCGCACTTGGTCTACTGTGATGCACCTACATCGGTTGGAATTATTAGTTGTGTACTGTAACTACTGTAACCTGTTTATTATTTAACTGGAAAACCTGCCACTTTCGTTGAGCAACTCGCCTCTTTAACTAATGTGAATGTAAATCAGGCTTTAGTATTTTATTTTTGAAAACTACGTTCTATCACTTTGTTTCTTAAGTTTTCGCGGCTAGCGTACATAATAAAACTACGTTTTAATGGTTTTAAGCTCGGTTATTTTTTTTGAGACTAATCTCCCATAGAGTCAATAATAACCATGAACAAAATTAAAACTAAATAATTAACATGAACAAGTTGGCGGTTAGCTAACTAAAACTAACAATACTTATTGACACTTGACGCCTTTGTCTTCCGTGATCACGGCTACTGAAAAGTGGCCGAAACGTTGGAATAATAACTATGTTGTAATTCTTTCTAATGTAATCGTGCTTTAATTTGATATTGGAGTCCCAACTACAGAAGATTTTTTCGGTTGTGGAATACAATATAAATTAGGTTAAATATTGGAATGAATATTAAAAAGCTAGTTTTTACGATTCGGCTCGAAGGACCAATAAAAATGATAAGCGGAGATTGTATACCATAAAAAAATGTATTTTCTAGTAAGCTAAAAATAAAACTAGCATTTTTGCCGTAGTAAACCTAAATATTTACCTAAATTATATAAAATAATGCAAGCTACTAAGAAGGACAAGGGGGTCTAAAGTTGCAGCTTTTGCAGATTCGTTTTACGAATATGACGAGTATCAAAATAAAGTGGAACTTTATGATATGTAAAACATATACCAGTATATCTGGGCACGTGTCAATTATTCTCCAAAAGCGGCTGCTTTAGGTCCCTTAGTATTGTCAAGATCCATATTCTGGAACAATACTTAACGGAAATTTATACTTGGGTAAGCATTAGGCGTCACAAGACCGTCTGTCAGTTAAATGTTACTGGTTTTGTAATTGAGTTTTATTTCAATATTGACACCGTTCAAGAAGATGGACCATAAAAATTAGCCCCAAAATTTTTATTTTTATGATAAAAATCAATTTTAGAATATGCTTGTAAATTGATTTTGATGATTTTTTATATCAAGCGCAGAGTTTTAACTGTTTATTATAATGTCTAGTACCTGGGTCTAAGAAAACTGTTGAAATAAGATTGTTTGATGTGAAAAATAAAGGATATAATTTCTTTACTGCGTTTATTCTTATTGATAACTAGAAAATGCCTGCGACTTCGTCCACGCTTGACTTGAAATTGTTGCGTGATTCCCGGGATACAAGAAGAGAATGTAAAAATAATGTAAGCTATCGTTTTAGTGAAAACTGTCGGAATAAGCTAATTTTATTACTAAAAATCGCTCCCGGGAAAATTGTCTCGGGATTCCCGGGATAAAAATAGCGCAGATTTTAAGTCGTAAGAATTTGCTGTCGATCAGCGAGAACCGCATCGAAATCGGCTCAGTAATTTCTACGTGAATCCCGAACAAACAGACCTAAAAAAAATTGCATCGCGTTCTCCGTCATTTATAGTCTATTTCCAGTTTTTTTTATAGCTTCAGTATACAGACACACTATGCTTAGAACTTTATAATATTATAGATTATATTCTTCAGACCTCGATCGAGCTCGGAGCTCTCAGAGTGAAGCTGGCTAAAGGAAGCCGATTTTGGAATAGGAAGCCTATCGCGCTGCAGTCGAACAGTAAACAATCGAATTAATACAGTTAAAGGTGGAATAATTCCCAGTGGATACATTACTGGCCACACACACGGTCACGATCCACGTGTATACTACATAAGTTTAAAAAATTATTTACTTCGTTTGACGCCTTTTTTCACGTAGGCTCTATCTGGGTTACAATATAATCATACACTTTCATACTAAACCGACATTTAGGTATGCATAACCGCAAACACGATTATGGCTTACCACAGACGTCAAAAGGTATATTTTGCATTTAAATATAATGGAATTATTCTAATTAGAGATTTTGCTTCACGTAAGCTTGTATTTTATGAAACTTGTCTACAAACTGACACCTGAAAATCGATAAAGCTGTAATTCCAGTAGATTTTAAGTATCCAGATCTGTATTACGGTATCTGATATCCAGGTGAGCCGACTTGTACCTATTACTGTTGGTAGATGTGGTATTTATAATAGCCCTGCTACACCTGGGAAAATGTTACTAGTACTACTTACTAGTTGTAGCTGCCATTTGCGATGCGACATTGTTGTTGACAATGTATATTGCTTTTCATTTAAATTCGTTTTACAATGAATTTATAAGCTAATACAATAAAAGAAAACTTGTCTTAGTTATATTGCATTCTACCCATGGTCCCTCAAGACTAAATAAAATACTGAGCGTAGGTCACCGTCTACTATGGGTAAGGTGTCCGGAAGGTTATGCTACCTCGATGGATCGCCATACTGATCACCTGTAGAATCAATGAGTCGTTATGATAATTTGTTGTACAGGCTTATAGCCCCAGGACCCCACGGTCCAAGTGTTTCAACAGCAAATGACACAAACATAACTTTCACTGAGGGTTGCATATTTGCGCCGCTTGAGTGATTCAGCTGCTTCCGCCGCCGGACCGGCTGGCTGTTCTAGACGTCTTTGGTAATTGGGATGCGGCTAACGCAGGTAGCATCATCATTTTAATCCGTGCAGGAACGGAGAAAGAATACAATTTCCTGCGGCCAGGCGGCCTGTTGTAAGAGGCGACAAAACAACCCACAGCCAGGTGGTAGGGCATATGCCTGACTGAATGGCTACCACCCCTGGTCTAAAGCATGTCGCCATAACAACTTTGAGTTGTGTTCCGACATTAGTGACCAGGTTCCACTCTCCCTCCGTTGAGAGAGCAGCAGCGCATTTTTAGCACCTTTGGTGGTAACCGCTTTCCATTAAGTGGGCCGTCGGCCTGTTTGCTGAACTCGTGCAATAAAAAAAAAGCATCTCACACCAAAGGCTTGCTGCGTCAATCCTATGGTGTGGGATGCGTCACTAAAATTAACTGCGTTATTTTAAAGCAGTAAGCACTTCTGTCGTATTTGTTCACAGTCACAATTGCAGGTTAGTTTTTAAGACGGACGCTTCAAGAATGAAATATTTTGTTAGAATCTGTTTACTGTGGTAATTTAAACTTTATAACATGTTTTAACTCTGTTTTGTGGAAATAAATTTTCATTTCATTGCATTAAAGTTAAAATCACTGAGTGTATCGTCGGTACTCTTATAATGTGGAAACATTGATAGCAATAGACGAGGAAACTACTAGGAAATCCAACATGTTGTATACGTTAGGTAAGTCACATTATGTATTGCATTAGATGGGCACGTATTGTGAAAGGCACAATGTATGTTTATGATATTCCTATATTATTTCATATTAAGCATTCAGCGAGAAATATTTATGCTAAAACTACGTTTTAACGGTTTTAAGCGCCCTTAAAAATGTTAAAACGTAGTTTTATTATTATTTTTTTTAATTTTTTTTTATTGCAGGGATTGAGCAGACAGGCAGACGGCCCACTTGATTGAAAGCGGTTACCATCGCCTATGGACATTTACAACACCGAAGGTGCTACAAATGCGCTGCTGCTCTCTTAAAGGGGACTGGAACCTGGTCACTAATGCCGGAACACAACTCAAGGTTGTTATGGCAACATACTTTAGACGAGGGGTGGTAGCCATCCAGTCGGGCAAATGCCCTACCACCTGGCTGTGGGTTGTTTTGTCGCCTCTTACGACAGGCCGCCCGGCCGCAGGAAATTGTATTCTTTCTCCGTTCCTGCACGGATAGATACAAGTCGCGAAAACTTAAGAAAATATTAATATTTATGCTTGTGCTCCTGCTCCACCTGCGTTAATGTAACTGACTGTCCAAATGCGTATTCAAAATGATGCATTAACCTTTAGCTGCATTAGTGAAGTACACCGCCATCTGAGTTATTGATTAATGTTTAAAGTCATTAAAAATGTCGCATCTCAAATAACGTATTAAAACCTTGGCTACATCCGTGTAATGTATTTATTAGAGCATTAGAGCAAGACGGCGAAGATGTAGCACAGTCATTACTAAAAGTATTTGTATAGGTATATACTATATGCGAAAAAGGGCTTTAGAATTTTTTTTGTTGACTATTTTAATTGTTACTATTTTTCCATGTTACAGACGTAATTTTTGGTGTTGAAGCTGGCCACGGAAAGCGAATAAGAGTAAAGTATTAGGCTATAGTATAGCCTTCTCAAAGTGTGGTACACATAGGGTTGCCATCTGTAAAATTTGGCAATCAGGACAAAATGCGTGAAAACCTCGGATTTTGGAGCTGTCAACAGGTTTTTTTAAAAACTTGTATAAAAAAACAGTTCAAAATGTCATAAATCAACTTTGCGACTCACTGCCAGTGTCACTGCGGCAAAGTCGAAGTGCGCACCGTGCCAACTGCAACTTACGGTAAATCTAGCAAGTCGATTCGTCACGCTGCCGTCTTGAAACTTGAAATTTTTAAACCCGGACTACAAATGAAACTCCGCTCGGACGCTCCCCGGACGCCCTCTAAACTAGGACAAATCCGGGGAAACCCGGACGGATGGCAACCCTATGCACACATAACTCCTTGAAGCAAGCCTGTTAATGATAGAGGATATGCGTCAAAATTTGCGTAATGGCAGCTGCTTAGTTATGAGTATGACCATTGCAACACGCAAAACTCCAAGAATCGAGTTAATTTGCGACAAGACACAAACCCACCTATCATATAAGAACTGGCATATTTCTTGCTATATGTAACTATATTTATTTTTCTAGAAATACATTGTTTCTATATAGAGCCAGTTTTTAATGAGTTCGCCCAAGGATCATATAAGACAAAGGTCCTTGGGTTCGCCGTTGTCTTGAAATCTAGATGTAAGTACGTAAACCATATTGATAAATCCTGGACTATTAACTATCAGGGGGATCTTTAAAAACAATCATCTATCATCTGCATGAGGAAATAATTTATGGTTCAATGGTTAAACAATCAACCATTGCAGCCTTAAATTGTAATAATAGAATCCTTACACATTTGTCCCTTGAAAAGTGTCTCTATATACAAGTTTTTTTTCATTTTTTATTGCAGGAGTTTAGCAGACAGGCAGACGGCCCACTTGATGGAAAGCGGTTACCATCGCCTATGGACATTTGCAACACCAAAGGTGCTACAAATGCGTTGCTGCTCTCTTAAGGGAGACTGGAACCTGGTCACTAATGCCGGAACACAAATCAAGGTTGTTATGGTGACATACTTTAGACCAGGGGTGGTAGCCATCCAGTTGGGCAAATGCCCTACCACCTGGCTGTGGGTTGTTTTGTTCGCCTCTCACGACAGGCCGCCCGGCCGCAGGAATAGGCATAGGCATAGGAATAGGAATGGATAATTGTATGTAATTTAGTGGATGTAGGTAATTTAGTAGGAAGCGTATTTAACACGTTTTGATATGCATTATATTAAAAGAAATTTTATTAATCAAAAACAAAACTGATAACGTAAGTTCTTATATTTGAATTTGGACGAAACAACCAAAGTGATTCATATAAACAAAAGCTTGATACATTCAATATAATTGAATACCATCATGTCATTTTAGTTCTGAGCGTTTCATCCAAATAATCGAATTAATTAAATTGGATTTATAATGCTGAAATATCAGCATTATAGATTCGTATTTAATTTTCTGTATACTTTGTTGCAAGTTAACGAAATCGCACTTCACGGCTAATTTAGGTTTCCATTGTTCCGTGACTAAGTAATAAAAATTATTTTCTTTTCTTTTAATTCACAGTAATAATATACAGTAGAATCCCTTTAAGTCGAACTTGAAGGTAGACGCCAAAAAATTCGAGTTATATAGGTAGAATTTACGAGATTTCTTTTTTTTTATGTTTAAGGCTTGGCAACTAGGCCTTTAAGCCAGGCGCAGTTGTATTGTAGGCTACAATCCACACCATTCAACGGAGTTCTTGTGAAAACTCGAAAGGCCACATTTGACTTTACAGTTCACATTTCTCACAAAAACACATAATTACTACTCAAAAACTATCAATATCCTACAACTATTGTTCATTTTAGAGTGATTTTACACATTTTTAGAAAATAAAACTGCACAGCACAACGTCCCCTTTCAGTTCCCGCCAAAAACTCCTTACGAGATTTCGACTATCGTATTTTGTAAGGAAACATTCGACTTGTGGGAAGGTTAAGTTTTATTTAAATAATCGAGTTGTAAAGGTTGTAAAATCAAATATTGCTATATTCGAGATGCAGAGGTCCGATTTATTTTTTCGAATTATATAGGGATAATAAGTACTGAATTTGCTTATAGGGAGTCTCTAATTATTGCGACTTATAGAGGTCAGACTCAGATATCGAGCAACGGAGGTTTTGGGGTTTGAGGAGAAGGAACACAATTTTTTATCGAGTTTGGGAGGTTGTCGACTTATCGAGGTTAGACTTAAAAAGGTTTTACTGTATCTATTATCAATTCACACTTTTCTTTGTTAGTTTTTATAATACATACATACATAACTTCACGCCAGTTCCCTTGCGGGGTAGGCACGAACAACAGAGCGCCATTCAGGCTTATTCTTACACACCTCACTTGCTTCTTTGACATTCATAACTCTTGTCATGCACGCTCGTCGGTTCTTAAGGCTTCTGACATCACCTTCTTCTAGTACACGATCAATTTAATCATGGAAGGTGCGTCGTGGCCTTCCACGACTTGTGCATCCATCCACTTTTGCATTTTATATCTGTTTACTCATTCTTTCATCATGCATTCTTTCCGTTTTTATAGTGTACTTGACAATGTGAATTATTTGCCCAACAAAAACCATCAGTCAAAATATACCAAATTCCTTGAAATATTGGAAATTAAACGATGTTTTGCTTCCACCCCCTCTATGGCTATATGTGTGTATTATTGTGGAAAATTCTAAAATTAAAAAGCTATAAAAAAAATCAATTTGCATTATTTGGTGACGGAAAAGTGAAACGCCATCGAGCGATCTCTTTTAAGATAGATGGGATTAATAACGTAATTTTTGAAAAAAAAATCAAATAACAGTTTGTAAAGGTATTGAATACTATTTAAGATATCGGCTTTTACGGGGATATGCTTTTTTAGTTCTCTGAATTGCTGTCATAAATCAATAAAAATTACACGACGAATGAAGAATCTATTTCTTTTTCACAGGCGGTTAAAAACCGTTATTTCCAAAAGTGAGAGTTCTGTATTTTTATGCAGCTTGATCAATTATGCATCAGATAGACTGAGCAAAATAACTGTATGCACATTGGAACATTACAAAAAACAAGAAATCAATTTTCACATAACCGTGATTTTTTTGGAACACATTTAAGTTCAGATACCGAGAGTATTCAAGTAGAATAAACTGTTGACGTTCATCACTAGTAGAGAACTCTTCACTACACCGTAAACTGTGGTCCAGACCGGCTGTCCGGCCGTAAGCCGGACAGTCCGGTTTTCTTTATGTTTGTCAGGTCAAGAAAATCGTAATAAACCGGTCAAAAGATTGTCCGGTTTCAAAGCAAATTCGTTAATTATCTGGCGAAATTGAAAGAATAAGTACTTGATGGTTAAGTTCGACTCGCCATCACCCTGAATTGTGCGTTTTCTTTAATATAACTACTAGTTGCACTGTATTCAAAGGTGCCATCTCATGCAATAAAACTTATTAAAAGCAGTAGCACCGAGTACTAAATATATGAAAAAGTACATTGGCTCTTAATTTAGCATTCGATGCTTTAGTATCAAAAAAGTTAATTTTTACTAAATTTCTCTTATACTAATATATAAAGCTGAAGAGTTTGTTTGTTTGAACGCGCAAATCTCAGGAACTACTGGTGTGATTAGAAAAAGAATTTCAGTGTTAGATAGCCCATTTATCGAGGAAGGCTGTAGGCTATACATCATCACGCTAAGACCAATAGGAGCTGAGCACCAATGAAGAATGTTTCAAAATCGTTTTTTTTAACTTACTTTTTTTACTATTCCACGCGGACGAAGTCGCGGGCAGAAGCTAGTATGTTAATAAAAGAAACTTGTCCGGTTTATTTCGAACATATCTGGCAACCCTACTCGTGGCTGATATTTCTATCACTATATTACAGATATTAGAAATATTTTATCAAAATAATTTCTACTATAGAAACTAGTTTGTAGTGGCCAATTTCTATCCTTTCGTACAGCCAAAGAAAGTTTCGCTCCGTCGATTTGCTAACGAAACCGTTCGCACCGTATTCAGATATAATTCTATGCAACCGAATGGAATGTACATTTGCATACAAATGTGTTTTGCTAAATTATATCATAATATTTTTAGATTGATTTATAATATAATTAATTAAACTAGGTCATAACATTTGTGCGGGGTCAACCACTTAAACAACCTCGAGATGATATAGCATCTAAATTTTTCTTTGTTTCACATTTTATCATTCAGGTCATAGAAAAATGATATTAGGAATGACAACCGTTCAATAAAAAACTATCTAGGAAAAGTAACATACTAGACCAGTAGATGGCGCTACAGAACTTCTCTCGCTTTTTGCTGTTTTACTATATAAAATATCTTTTTAGACCGTATCATGGAAATATTGAATATAATAATAAGTTCGTTTAAACTGTCTGACTGATTTTGTCTTAAGCGTACCTATATTTCTTTTTCCATGCTCAGAGTAATTTGAAAAATTTTACACATTTTGATATCCCGCTGGATAGTTTTTTAGACTTCGTTAGTAGAACTCCTCATCGGTATCATCAATCATGAGATTAACGTAATGGTTAGCAGGGAGCATTGACTTTAGGCTCATTCCAGAACAGAATTCATTTTAGCTATTATATTGAGTAAATTAATTATAATTAATATTAATAAAAGTCTTAATTGTCATAAAAAATAGTCCTAAATTGAGTTATTGCATGTTTAATCTGTTATTTTAATAACATATCGAGTGGTTATAATTTTACTGTTCGTACTTTGCAGAACTTAAGAAACAAACATTGGCCAACTACTAAATGCCTGTATCTCGGATTTCTCCAAATGCTTAGCGCGGATTCTATTGTCATATGGACTATTGACCTTTTCACATGGTACGATGATGAAAGCTTAATAATATCAAAATATGTTGTGCAAATTTGGAAAAGCCTAAATTGGGCTATTATTGACCAATGACAACATGAGATTGACAGGGATACTGAATGCTCCTGTGACGATTGTTACTTACATTATTTATAATATTATAAAATTGTAAAAGTGTATTTATAGTCTTATGTTTCTTATATTTTTGTGTTTGTCTGTTTGTTCGGGATTCACGTAAAAACTACTGGGTCGATTTCGATGCAGTTTTCGTTGATCGATAACAAATTCTCGAAAATAAAATCTGTGGCACTTTCTATCCCGACAATCCTACGGTAATTTTATTGGAAGAGGCTTAAAGTGGCCAGATTGAAAAAAAACGATCCCGATGTAAAATTTTCACTGATTGATAAAATCTTTAGTAAAACAATTGAAGTTGAGTATGCCTTTAGTAATATTACCTACTCAAGATTTTACGGAAATTTCCGAGATTCATGTGTTTTCATATTAAAAAATCCATTACCCTGCTGAAATTAACCTTTAATTTTATATTTAGTAAATTAACTGTAATCTTTGTTACCTGTCCAACGTGGACAGTGTTGGGAAAATGCCAGTATTACTCAAAATTTCATTTTCCATTTTATTTGTTTCCACTTTTGACCACGACATTACCCTTTACGGCCTACCGTTTTACGCATTATATACTTTATGAATCAAGTTAATCGCGTTGTTTGGGCGTACGGTAGGTCTTACAACCTTATTAATAAGGGTCATATTGTTGCATCACGCGAGACGGTGAAGAAAGGATCGGCGGTAGGGTTCTGTCAGTTGGCGCATAGCGTATACGCCGCACGCGCATGCCCGCTCAAATTTGAAATTTCGAACTGTTTTGATTGTGTATGTTATATTTTGGATACTTTCTTGAAAGGTCAGTGATGTTATTTTAGATTAAAATGTTTGATTATTTTGTTATATGTTTTATAATGTTAGCTAGTATAAGAAGTGAGTGTCCGCGTTTCGAAGTGTTTATTATTATTATTTAATAATAAATAAGAGGAAAATTAAATGTTATCTCGAATTTTGCCTGAGATGATATTTTTTTGTGAATTGATTATATTTTTATAGATGTAATTAATATCTTCTATAACTTAACTAGCATAAATACTAGACCATTCATTTATAAAATTAACCTTATAATAATATAATAAATTACCTCACGAAAATAAATGACTTAAATATAAAAAATCTAAATAAATAAATCTATAGTATATTATGTAGCAGATCACTGCTAGCTTGTTTTGTAAGCAATTAAATAATTTATTTACAATAATATAAAACTGTAATTCAAAAATGTAGGCAATACATATATAACTTTTATGAAAATTGTTTACCATCTTTTAGTGTATAATATGTACGTAATATTTTCGTATATACAGCAATGTTCTTCGATCTTTAATAATCTTTAACACAGTTTATGATATGGCAAAAAAAATTAGCTTAAAATTTAATATTAGCGATATCACAAATAACATTATCTCGTGAATATTCAGAAATAAAAAACGTTTGCGAAACGTTAAAAACCTGGCCAATCCTTTCGTAATACGACCCTAAACGGTTAATGATATAATTTAGCATTTTCTCTTTTACGAAATTATTGACTACAGAAATCTGAATTACCCAATATTTGTGTCTAATTTGTGCTTAAACCTAACTTACCGTGACTATATTGGGACACTTATCTTATTTCAAATTATTTACATAACTTCTATGCCTCGTTTAGTATGCCCTGAGTAGTAAGTATAAAAGTGCTCAAGAAAATAGACAATACGAATCTATTACCCCGATAAAGATGCGTATTTGATTTAATTGTTGCTTGATAGCATAAAAATACATCATCCTTGTCTATATTTAATGCGAAATACAGAACAGTATATTTCTAAGGATAAGTAAGGCGTCTTTAAAAATAACGGTTAATTGCATGACTTCGAATAATATAAGAACTGAATTTGCTTCTCCCTTTTTATGTCTTGTAGTCGGATAAATGTCTCTAGTTTAGAAAAAAAAATTACTCCATGCTACTTTCCATAAATTTCTTAAAGACGCTTCGTTCCTTTATCATTCAGAAAGACATTACTCACCCAGTCTGGAGTAAAATGAAATTCTATTATCAAAATTTTAATACATATAAAGTGAAAGAGCAATTTATTAATAAATTAAATGTAAATTTTGGCGATGTTGAAACGTGTCCACGGTCACAGACCATAACAGCTTCATATTTAAAATTTAAAGTAATTAAAATTATTATCTAACTAGACACTTACGCAAGTTGTGTAGTCTGTGTTCTTGAATCTTAAAGTGAACGTTAGTCCGGCTCGAAGGACCAAAACATTCAATGGGTTCAAGGTCGTTCACAGAAAGCTTTGCATCAACTGCATTGAAATAAACACGGTTCTACTAGTTTTTATAGCGTTTTGCAAACCTCGGTCAACAGATCATTACAGCAACCCAAGATCTTGCCATTTTATTCGAAACGGGAGTATATAGAATCTAGAAAAATATGGGTAATCTACATGCGTATGTACAAACTCATAAGTGACGGACAGGCAGACTGATGAACTTAACGATTTTGTCGAAACGGTAATCTACAAAGAAAGGCGGAAATAATTACGGAAATAGAATTGCAGTTACCATCGTTCTTTTTTCTGAGGACTATTACGTCATGGACACTATCGTCCGCTGACAATAATGATTAGTGTTGACCTCAGCGTTTCAGGAACTAAAGATTCTTCCAGAACATTCGCGTACTTTCTTTTTACCGATTTGGTAAAAAAAGTCTTATATAATTATACAATAAGCTACAAAAGAATGACCTATTTATGAAAGATTTTAAACCCTGTATACATAGTCATGCAAGGTTTAAAAGCTTTTATAATTCGTTTTTGCTAAGCGATTGTCACTTCTAGTATTCTCGCTTCATGGTTTCGATACTTTTATGGGTGATTGTAGAAAGGTAGTGCCACTCCACTAGCCTAGTATCGATAACAGGAAACGAATGAGTTGTTGAATAAGACCTAACTCGACTATTGCGTATATTATGTCACAGTGTAGTAAGAAAGATTATATATCTACTGTTATGTAGAACTAGCTTTACCTGTTTGTTTACATGTTCAATTAACCCATAAAAACCGTTTAATATTTTGGGATAAAAAATTCTTTTATCCTAATTGGGAATATAAACATTAATTAAGATTAAGAATAAAATTAGTTTAGTTTTCATAGAATACCACCATGTTGGGGTCACGTGGCCAGAACGGAACCGCTGAATATCATGATGTAAGTCAGTCTGTCTGTTTCTTTAACAGTTACAATGTTATATGTAGTAAAGAAACGAAACATTTGGAGTGGTCGCAATACATGTAACTGAGGGGTATTTTTTTTTTGAGTAAATAGGCGTATGTTTCGTTAGGTACTGTCGTTTCTTAGTATTTTTTTAAAATGTAAATACGTGTTATTATCAGATATTCGCTTACGAATTTTTAAAAAGTATGTCTCCTTCTAAGTTATGAACAAATGATAGGGGCGTAGTCAGAATAGACTATATAAAGGATGGAGAACACGATGTAATTTTCTTTAGATTTCTTGTCTGTTTGTCTATTTGCTCGGGATTCACGTAAACATTATTTGGCCGGTTTCAATGCGGTTTTCGCTAATATATAGCTAATTCTTAGACTTAAACTTTGCGCTACTTTTTATCCTGGGAATCCTGCCGGAATTTTTCTGGCAAAGATATAAACGCCCAGATTAAAAAAAAATGCATTTGAATATGATTTTTTTACAGATCGATAGCAAATTTAATGTAATAAAATATGTGACTTTTATCCCGGGAATCCTGGGAGAAATTTCCCGGGAGTGATTTGAAGTTATTCGGATGCATAAAAATTAGCTTATTCCGACACTGTTTCCACTAAAATGATAGCTTACATTCTTTTTTTAAAGGTTATGGTATTTTGTGTCTCGGGAATCCCGCGGGAATTGCAAGTCAAGCGTGGACGAAGTCGTGGGTAAATTTTAGTTAGAAAATAAAACTGCACCGACTCCGTTTATTTATGTAAGATTTTCATATTTTTTTTATTGCATGAGTTCAGCAAACAGGCAGACGGATCACTGGTGGAAAGCGGTTACCATCGCTATTCACATTCGCAACACTAAAGGTCCTACCAAAGCGCTGCTGCTCTCTAATGGGAAACTGGAGTCTAGACACTACTGCCGGAACACAACTCAAGGTTGTAATGGCAGCATATCCAAACGGGCAAATACCTGCCACCTGGCAATAATTATATTTCAGAGTTAATGTGATATCTTTAACAAATCACAGACGTTTTCTAGAAAAACGTTCTCTTGTAAGAAAACTTAGGCTTAGTCGATATTTTTTTTAATAGTTTGAGTTTAGCAGACAGGCAGACGGTCCACCTGATGTAGAGCGGATACTATCGCCTATAGACATTTGCAACACCAAAGGCGTCTTATAAATGCGCTGCTGTTCTCTAAAGGGAAGACTGGAACCTGGCCACTAATGTCGGTTCACAACTCAATGCCATATCACCTAGCTGTGGGTTGTTTTGTCGCCTATTACGACACGCCACCCGGCTGCAGGAAATTGTCTTCTTTCTCCGTTCCTGCACGGATAATATACTGCGATGCGACATTATTAAATAGAGCTTAGAGAAAATGTACCTACTATCCAGACAAGGTAGCTAGTATATTTAGAAGTCCACTGTTAATGCCAGGATGGTTGCCAATAATGCGAGTTTTTCGCTAGATTGGAGTTTAACTGTTTAGTAAGACCTTCGCTGTTCTCCTAACGTTTTCACATGGTCCGAACTAGTATCAAAGTCTGTTTAAGAATATGTGATTTTCTTCGGAGAGTACCTACCAAGTTAGATACGCTTGTGTAATCTAGGGAAAAAGTTGTTCAATTGGCAATGCTGGCCACGGCCAAATTATTTTGGGTAAGAACTCGTAATGCTGATTACTTGTGAAGTTGGCGGGGTCTAGGTCTAGTTTACTAAGGAACTAGTAGTGAAATGGCAAAATAGAATAAATTTAGTTTATCTGTGGCTGTTTTTCTGTCCTTCTTCGTACTTCACAACCGTTTTATTCGTTGATTATTGGCACTATATCATGTGTGTATATTTATCCGTGCATTATAGCGCGGCAAGTATGTAAAAGCGCTGGAAGTATACGTGTTGGGAACATCGTATCCCCGATGCGGGCCCCCGCTCCACCCTCGCGGCGTTCGGGTCGCCCGACCCGCCCGCCGGCCAAGCTACTCAGTTAATCCTGCAACCTTGTGACGTACGCATGTATGTAGGAACTCACGCGCCGGCCTGCGCGCCGCGCGTTCGGGGTTCGTTCAGTAGGTTTATTCATTAAAACAAGTTTACCAATCAAGCTTTATTATTTCAAGTGCCCGCTATAATAATTGGCAGCCCAACGTGTGGCACGAAATATAGTGTTTTAAAACAGTTTTAGTGTGTTCTAGTTATAAACTTTGCGATACCTGTGTGTGCCGATACGTTTGTTCCGCGTTTGTTCTGAGTTAGTACTCAACGCGACGTTTAGGTGGCTATCGTAAGTCTAGAACTAAACTGTAGGTTCGTGATTTAGTACCTAATGACCTAACGTGTTCTGAATAGGTTTCTATAGGACTTGTGAGTGAAATACACGTTCGTACGAGTGTGAGTGCTCGACGTGTTTGGACTTGTTTGAACTTGTTCGGACTCATTCGTTTTTATTCAAACTTGTTCGTACTTTTGCATACTTGTTTATAACTTAAGTTAGTACTTTGAATAAACCTAGGTACCCTAAAACGGTTCAAATGTTTATTTGTGTTTGTTTTACGTGACATTTTGATTTAAATTTAATTTATTGTTTTATATAAAGTGACTATAAGTATAAAGAACTAGAAATTAGTGTTTATGTTCGTATATGTAAGTACCTACGAAGTGAAAAGAAGATTTGTTGTTAATACGTACGATGGTTCCGTAAGTACTTTTGGACTTATTTATACAGGACTGTACTTACCTACTAGTTGGAATAATTTTGGAAGAATAATTTTATACAAAGACTTTTTTTTTTCGTTAATTGGAACATTGTGTTTTGTGTACAGACAGTGTTGTTTTCCAATTTAAGACTTTTAGTGTCAGACTGTTTTGAACTTAGAACTTTATTTTCAAGTTATCTTTTATAGTTGAAGTTATTGTTTATTTAGGCTACGATGAACAATTATTTTGTGTTGAACTATATTGTGTTTTCCGTTTGTCTTGGTGATCGGACAATTTATCACCGTGGAAACATAGAGTTTTCCGATTAGGCATTATGGTGCTTACACGGTCTGGTGCAACCAGTGACGGGATGGATCAGCATATACCCTCTGTGGATAGGGGTATCGCTGGAGAGTCTGAGACTCTCTTGTCCGCGTCCGGCGTGGCTCATGTGCCGCCGGGCGCGCCTCCACCGCCTACTGCGGGCCCTAGCGGGGCCTCCACCTCTGCTGCGCCGTTTGCGCAGTCGCCGGCGCCGTCTGTTCAACCGGGAACTCCAATAGTTATGACGGATCAACACTTGGCGTATCTTTTGTCTTTGATACGCGCTCCAGCTTCACCGCCTGCGCCTGTTACGAGTGCCTTGTCTGGTAACTTTGCAAATTGCTCATCGCGCTTCGACGGTGCAAAAGGGAGCGACGTTTTAGCTTTTGTCGACGCTATAGAAATATATAAGGAATGCGTCGGTATAGAAGATCACATAGCCTTGCGAGGCTTACCAATGCTTTTGTCTGGTCTTGCAGCAACCTGGTGGCAAGGTGTGAAAGCATCTGTTAATAGTTGGCCTGATGCCATAGAATTATTAAAGCAAACTTATGGTCCTCGTTTGCCGCCACACAGGGTTTACCGGAAAATATTTGAACGGGAACAAGGCGATGAGCCTACCGATATTTTCGTCTGCAAAATAAGAGCATTGTTAGCACAGTTGCCGTCGACTGCTATCTCTCAGGAAGCTCAGCTCGACATGGTGTATGGGCTACTGCATAAGAGAATAAGGGAGAAGATATGTCGTAAATCTTTTATGTCTTTCTCTGAGCTATTGGAACAGGCCCGTTCTATTGAAGATATTTTAGATGAAGGCCGTAGCTCTCAGCAGTCACAGCTTAGAAAGAATAAGGAATCAGTGACTCCGATTGTAGACACAGCATATCCAGCAGTACCAGCTTCGTCCAGTAAAGCAAGTAGAGCTCGTTGCTATTATTGTAAGCAATTCGGCCATTTGAAAGAGGAGTGCCCGAAGCTGTTATCTAAGAAGTCGTTTCCTGGTAACATTAAGAAAGAAGAAGACAGTTTGACACCTTCAGTAACATGCTTTGGATGCGGCACGCCTGGTGTTATACGAGCTAATTGCTCTACTTGTAAGAATAAACAGGAATCGTCTGCTTCTATTTCCGCTTTCCAGTCAATTGCCGCTATTGGAAGCGAGGTCATTGACCCGCGTCAGAGACCCGTAGTGGAATTGGAGATTTATGGTGCTCGTGGAAGTGCGTTGTTTGATACTGGTGCAAAGCAATCGGTTGCTAGTGAAAGTTTACGTGCACATTTAGTGAAACACGGTCATAAGTTCGATAAAACGTGTACTAGTGTTAAGTTAGCTGATGGTTCATGTAAAAATCTTGTAGTAGATGTAGCTAAGGTGGATGTAAGGGTGCCGCAGGGGCCTGTCGTTCCCACTCTTTTTATCATTTTGCCTGGTGCAACTGATACCTTGTTAGGTATGAATTTTTTATTAGACGCAGGTGTGGTACTTGACTTTAAAAATTCTCGTTATACTTTTAGTCATATACCGCGATATTTTACGATGAGATTTGAACCAGAGGTAGGTTCCCATTTTGGGTCGGATCAACGTCAACGGCTCTCGGAACTCCTGAATGATCAAGAGGACATTTTTACTCCAGGGGGAGCGCCAACTTCTTTTGCGCTGCATCGTATAGATACGGGCGATGCTACGCGAATCACTAATCAACAGCGTCGGAGGAAGATTTACGCCGACAGGGGGCGTCAACCCGCACCAAGCTACAAAATTGGTGATTTAGTTTTGGTTTCGGCCCACGTTTCCAGTAATGTTGACAAAGGGGTTACTAGTAAGTTTACGCCCAGACGACTGGGACCGTTCAAAATAGCTGAGTTAGTTAGTCCTACCACCTATAAAGTAGTAGATAATAATGGAAACACTACTAAGTACCACGCTAGTGCTCTCACTTTATATCAAGGAGATTCTGCCGTAATTCAGAGTAGGAGGAGGGGTAGGCCTTCCAAAGCCAAGTCCTCTCCCGGGGTGTCCGAGGACTTGGAGGGGGAGACTATAGCGCGGCAAGTATGTAAAAGCGCTGGAAGTATACGTGTTGGGAACATCGTATCCCCGATGCGGGCCCCCGCTCCACCCTCGCGGCGTTCGGGTCGCCCGACCCGCCCGCCGGCCAAGCTACTCAGTTAATCCTGCAACCTTGTGACGTACGCATGTATGTAGGAACTCACGCGCCGGCCTGCGCGCCGCGCGTTCGGGGTTCGTTCAGTAGGTTTATTCATTAAAACAAGTTTACCAATCAAGCTTTATTATTTCAAGATTTTATTTTACTTTTAAATTAGTAGATATTTGGCACCCAACGAATAGTCATCTCTTTGTAATGTGCCCAAAAGAAACAGATACCTAATATGTTGTCAAAAATGTGACATAACATGTCACCAGCATATCGTCTAAGTAACTAAGTACTCCGCTGCGTTCAGAATCACGCACGATTCATAATTTTTTTATATTTTATACAGGCCTTGGATATAATATCATCAGCCTATCGTCCAATAGACCGTGGAAGTGTCACATCACTAGTCTATTATGCTTGTGGGCATATCCATCGTGCTTACAACGGTGGACTGCGCTTGGCCAAAAAATTCCATAACTAACTCAAGCATCGGTTTGAAGAGATCTGCGTTTCGAAGTGCTAAGGGTGGAGATAACTTGCACTTTATCGAAGTCAGCCAACTGCGCGATCTCTTCCCATAGGCTCAGCATCACATGCTGGTACTTTTGGAGTCTGGCTGAGCTTCATTCGCCTTTACCCACCAGCACGCGAGTTTGCACTGCGTTTATGAATACAAGCGTTGGTGTTTATACTTTTTTAAGGAAGATGTCAGATGAAATGCGGCATTATTCTGCAAACTTGTGTTGTGTACACGTGGTTTGTGTCTGTCGAGGTATTATGGGTTAGTAAATTTGTAATGTATCTACTGGAAACTATTTCACCTTTATCCGTTACAATTTGATTATTTAATATAAGTCCTCATAACGCATGCAGGGTGATCAGCTTCCTATTCCAAAATGGGCTTCCTTTAGTTGGCTTCACTTTGAGAGCTCGGGGCCCGGTCTACCAATTTTTTAGTATGAGGTATCTCTAAATGATTTAAGACGTTTCTCTGTAGCTAGAAATACAGTTACTTTCATATTACGTGTACCGGCACGTAATGCAACGGCTAAAAAGCGTATATCCTCATACAATTGTTTACAGAGACATATACGCTCAGTTTAATCTGCAAATTGTTCAATGGTTAACGCTCAGGAGTCATTGTAGTAATTTCACATTTCAAAATAGATTTGACAGTATCTTATACTTTCTGTCGTTAACTACAAAAACAATAACAGACCGTAAACGTCCGATTGCTGTTGCTCGGGCCTCCCACGGGGAGCACTCCCATAGGAGAACGGACAGTATACCCACCACGCTTATCCAAGATGGCTTTTCAGGTTTGACATATTGGTTATCTCAATGTGCAGGTTGCATCACGTTGTTTTCTTTCACCGTTGTTAACACGTGGTAACTGTAACAATATGCACATTAGGTCAGTAAACAGCCTAAGCGGTGCACGCGTTCCGGTCAGTATTCGAATCCGCGTCCTTTGAGTTTGGGACGTGTGCGCTAGCCATTACGCTACCACGATTTAAATACCTGTGGATCTAGAATTATGCGGACTCGACGTATTCCTTTCAGAATAGTATAGTAGGCTTGTAGTACAATTTTAAATAAATAAATTATACATTTTAATGAACTGAAAAATGTTAAAGTGAAAAATAATACTTAACTTTAACAAAACATTATAGCACATACATAAACTTAAACGGTCTTATTCATATTGAGCTAGAGTAAGTTTGTAGGTTTCTTTAAGAACCTTAAAGAAGCCTGTAAACTTAATCTAATTCAATATGAATAAGACCGAAAATATATAATTATGAAAATATTAATTATTTATTTCCGATTAATTTTAAACCTTTAACATATTAAAAAAATGTTTTCTATATATGACTTTTTGGATGGTCATAAAAACTGCTGTTTTATTAAAGCTTATTTTTTATATGCCTTCGTTTTACATCGTATTGTTTTTTATCCGACTGACAAGGAGGTTTATTTAATGGGAACTTTGAAATTTAAAAACAATAAAATATTACGATCAATTCATATATATTATCATCGTCAATAAACTATACTAACTTATGTTAGAAAATTGATACGGAAGAAAACTTTAATGTTAATTAAATATTAATATTAAAAACTGATTAAGAGCATTATACCACATACAAACATAAATTCCGTAGTATTGGCAAATGCTCACCGATTTAGCCATTTCGTTATTAAAATCATCCGTGCAGGGACGGAGAAAGAATACAATTTCCTGCGGCCGGGCGATCTGTCGTGAGAGGCGACCAGACAGCCCATAGCCAGGTGGTAGCGCATTTGCCTGTTTGTATGGCTACCGCCTCTGGTCTGGAGTATGCCGCCATAGCAACCTTGAGTTGTGTTCCGGCATTAGTGGCCAGGTTCCAGTCTTCCCTTCAGAGAGCGGCAGCACATTGGTAGCATCTATAGTGTTTTTTTATAACTACTCTACGGACTCGAGTTTCGTACAACTTAATTTAGAATTTTTGTTATTGTGTGTAACATTTATTGAATGATGTTTGTGTTGTGATGTACCTTACGAATAACTTGTTATATTAATTTATTCTAATTTTCAAATTCAAATTCAAATTCATTTATTTCATAAACTTATTTCTAGGCCTTATATAATTACATCTAAAACTTATATAGTAGTTAAAATTAAGGCTACAAATTATTTTTGGCGGCGGTTGCTGCACTAGACTCTAGGTCTGTATCGCGGCACCCAACACAATTTTATTATAGAAACTTAAATATAATTGAATACTAAACTTATACTAATGTAGAAGTAAGTGCTGGTGTTGTGAGGAAGTGCATGTGTAGTGTGTGCCTTATGTCTATATCTATATATATTAAGCATCTATAGTGTTACAAATGTCTATAGGTTATGAACCGCCTTCCACTGGGTGCTCGTTTGCCTGTCTGCTGAACTCATGCAATAAAAAATAATAAAATAACAAAATGTATAAACAACTACCGCTAAATGGGTATTTCTTAATTTTAATTTATTTATCAACATATATGGTACATGAGATAGACAAACATATCTCAAAATTTCGGCAAAGACTAAGTAGATGTTAATGAGATAACTTTTAAATTATTGCAATTTAGAACAAGGTTAATAGTATTTTTTAAATTTATACTCTATACCAACCAAAGGCTATCTACTTTCAATTAATATTCATGCTTTTTTATGTTTAAGATATGCTATCCTTGTTAAACGAATTGCTAATTCAAAGGTCGGCAAGAATATGGTTTTTATTAAACTTTTACTTAGTCAACAACAAAATTTATACATACGATTAACTATCAAGACCTCGCATCTGACATTTTATGATCGATTGCTTGTTTACTGAAATCTTATATTAATATATAAAGCTGAAGAGTTTGTTTGCTTGAACGCGCTAATCTCAGGAACTACTGGTCTGATTTGAAAAATTCGTACAGGCTATATGACCAAACTTTTTTTTAAGTATTCCACGCGGACGAAGTCACGGGCAGAAGTTAGTATCTAAAAAAAATAATTACTCCCATGCTCAAAAGAACGATTAAAAGCATAGACTGAGCCTACGTAAACAAAGGGGTCAAATTAAGTGAAGCATTTTTTTAAAACTTGTGTTCGTAACCTTATACTAATTTACCCACTTGAAATTATTTCACCTTTATATGTACCAATTCGATTATTTACTAATAAGTTGTCCTAACGCACGGCGGCGCGATTGGCTGCCTCTGAGAGTTCGGGGCTCCACCTACCTGTTTTCTTCATCTGAGATATAAATGTATACTACTAGCGTTCCCGGTAGACGTTGCCCTGCCCTGAAAAAATAAAAATCTTGGTCCCGATTCTAATGCCTCCTACCGGTTCCAATTGTGAATCCAAACCATCCGGGGACCCACTCAAACACACAAAAATGTCATCAAAATCGATAAAGTCATTCTCAAGTTATACGCGTACATACATCTCTACGATTCATTTTTATTTATATAGATTTATACTTTAAACCAACAGAACAATGTTATTTGCTCATATTTGTACTTATATCAAAGACAAATTTGCAAGTGTACGTGCAACTTATATAATTAAGATTAATTTATCATAGCAAGATAGAAACATGGAACTCCTGAATATATTGAATCAAATAGCCCATCTTAGATCTTAAGATCAAGACGGTCGTCAGTATGACATTTACTTAATATAAATTTTGGCCGTGAACGCTTATAACTTACGTAACTTATATAAGAAAACTATATGCAAAAGATGATCATAATATAATAGCAGCTAATGTTCCATTGCCAAGCTCAGGCCTCCCTCTATAGGGGGAACGGTCAATATACCCGCCGCGATTGTCTAAGGCGGCTTAGCAGGTTTGACACAGCGGTTATCTCGATGTGCAGATTTTATCATGAAGTTTTCCTTCATGATTGTTAGCGCGTGGTAGTTGTAATAATATGCACTGTAGGTTACAAAACTGCCTAAGTGGTGCATGCGTTCATTCTAGGATATGAACCCGCGCTCTTTGAGTTTGGGACGCGTGCACTAGCCATTACGCAACCACGACTTATAAAGGTGATCAATCTATACTTCTATAACCTATAGTAATATTATATAGCGGTAAAGTTTTTGACGTTGTAGGGGGTAATCTCTGGATTTATTAAAACGATTAAAAAAAATATTTTACTGTTCAAAAGCTTCGTTAACATGAAGTGTCATATGCTATATAACATGACGCAATATACTACGGGAGCGGGACAGAACGCGGGCGAAACCGCGCCGGGCCGCTAGTATTATATAAAATGGTTTAAAAAATCTAAATTAAAAAAGGACAATACCAATTAAATTGATCACTCTATAGAAAGAGACGAAGCGACAGTTTTTTTAATGCTGGAGTAGCAAATATGTGATGGCCCACCTAGTGAAAAGAGGTTACTGTCGCCTATGGAATTTATAATACCAGAGGTGCTATTAAATTGCTCCTGGCCTCGAAAGAAGAGCTGAAACCTGGGCACTAATGCCGGAGCAGAACTCAAGGTTAAAGTGGCATGGGGCAGAAATTCGGCTAGGTAACCCGGTTGAAAAAAAAATATTTTATGATGCAAGCGCTGACTACACCGCTGTTAAAAAGACCCTCTAATTTGCGATTTAGTTTCTAATTACAATTTGTATTTTTAATTTTGCTATCTTACCGCATATTTTTTCATAAAAACAGGTACCCGATCGGGTTATAAGTTACTATTTCATCTAATAACGTGTGGAAAACCGCCGAGCGTAAGAGAGCAATACTAGTAGTATAAAAGTAATTCATTGCGCTTTCGACCTTTTGGTAGCAGGTTTCTTAAAGGTAGGTGATGGGGAATCGAGTTGTATGAAGTCCACGCCACTGCAAAGTTGTTATGGCGGCATACCCTAGACCAGGAGTGGTAGGAATTCAGATGGGCGAATGCCCTAGGTTGTATTGTCGCTCCTTACGACAAGCCGCCCTAACACAGGAATTATTTATTATACTTTTTGCTTTCCAGTACTGATAAGACTAGATTATGCTGCTAAAATCTCTTTTCTTTGGGTCTGAATGTTGACATAAGACAACTGCCACTGGCCGCAGGATTTTTTCTCTCTCTAACACTTTATTGAATGAATGAACGAATATTTATGCTGATCCTCCACTCGTATTTCATCAGAGAACACTCATAGCCAGTTCCTATATCTTACTATTCATTTACTTGCCTCATGATCGGTTGACATTTGTCATTGGTTTTAACATTACTTATATGGAGTTTATGTCAAATTTTAACCGATTTTAAGTAAAATCAATGTTTGATAAGTTATAGGAACGGGCCATATGTCCATACTCTTGTCTATCGCTGACACCAAATGGTAGGATGAAAGCAGTGAGAGAAAGAATAATAATGGACGTTGAATTCAAACTTAAAGCCAAATAACTGCCTAATTATATGAATAGTGCGAGTGGTAGAATTTGGTTTTAGAAAAGAGAAAGCACTACAAATGATGTAGCCATTTGCTAAAATTATGATCGACATATTAAAGGAGTTTTTGTTTTATATAATAATAAATATAATAATAATAAATTTTACTTATATAATAATAAAACATGTTTTAGTGTCTGAATGATTGAAGAATACCTTTCAAATTTTTGTATTATTAGTTTCGATCAATCTTAGCCAATCGGCCAATCGGTGGATCAATCGATCGACCTCACTACAACGCCGAGGATCCGGGTTCAATTCCTGGCATGGTAAATTTCGTAACCGAACTTTCCGTTATTTACTATGGTCTGGGTGTTTGGTATCGTCCCCAGAGTGGTCCGTTGTATATAATCGTAACTTGCTTAGCTTGGAGATATACAATATATGTTATAATATATACTATACCTACACATCAGACGTGCATGCTGCCTGATCAAAATCGAAACCATGTAATTCAAATGTGACTGGTGTCCGATACTCCCTTACCTATTATCATAACCTAGGATTTTGATTGCACTGATAATATTCTTCATAATTTGCCTTAAGTAAGCGTTGCGGATACCATACTTACCCTTGAAATGGGAAAATTTCGAGATTCCTTCAACTTCTGCTAGATAGAGTCCGCAGTGATATTAATATTATCTTCTTGACAAAATGAATTTAACCATATAGGAGCACATAAAATATATTTTATGAAAGATAACAACTTCTCTGAAGCGTTGAGGTAAAACGTGAAATTAAGCAATCTGAAACAGATGGCTGTTGCAAGCGTTTTACATAATTCGCCGTGAACTTAATCGACATCGTTGATCGAACCAAAACGGCTCTATAGTATCGAAATCATCTCAGGCAAAAACAACACTAATAAAAACAGCCAGTCACTTTCACTATGTCGCTATTTTAATGCACTTTTTTATTTTTTTCGCAGGCAACACAGCTCGCCAGTGTTTCGGTGAATTCGGAGCCAGTGCTGTGAGAAATAGTGTATCTAAGTTCAGTTCTATGTGATTTTTTTATTGTGAATCTGTGAACGTTATTTTAATTTGCGCGGGCGGCAGGATAGTGTAACGATTGAAAATGGTAAGTTATATTCTGAAGTTTTTAATAAGTTACAAGCAGACCCGGCAGACGTTGTTTTGCTCTGAAAAATATATATCTATGTCCGGATTGCAGCGCCACCTACTGGGTGCAATTGTGTATCTAAACCATTCTCGAGTCCATTTGAACACGTACAAAAAATTCATAAAAATCGGTTCATCCGTTTAGGAGGAGTTCAGTGACATGCACACGAACAGAAGAATTATATAGATAAGTAAGTTAAATAAATAGTAAAATAAGAAATGTATATAAATATATAGAGCAGTAAAGCTGTTAACTGTTCTTACCTGGTCTTAAAAATTAAACTATTATTATCTATGAGCTAGTAATTTTGATAAAAATGATTATGACCAAAAGGACGGACCGACATATCTATTTTATAAGTGAGAATCCTAAAATCGTATTAACTAAATTGTGAAGTCCGTACTATGCCGAATCGAAACCAATTAAAACAAACAAACGCATGCGTAATACAATTATTCCTTTGGAAATACGGTACATGTATCACACACTTCCCTAATATATTAGAATCTTGTTAGAGCAGACTTAAGCTTTGATCATATTGAAGCGAATCTCGCGCAGAGCGGGGATTGAAGTCGCTCGCACTGATTCTGACAACTTCTGTGGACGTGTTCTAAATGGCAATATCGAAATATCGCGGGATTTTTGTCTCGAGTTCCGTTCAGTATGAAAGTAGAAAAAATATAAGGAAATGAGACCTCATATAACCAAAAACTTTGGTAATCATGAATAAGATTCGCGAGAAATCACGCTTGTTTGGAAGGTTAAGCGAGTGAGCAAATCTCTAATGGTTGGTTTCTACCGTTCATTTGCTTTATACAGTTCATTTCTATCATTCAATTTGGATGAATCAACCAGAGTGACCAGGGCCGTCTTAATCATATTGGGAGCTGGATGCGAAAATCAAATATGTCAAAAATAAAGGCAGTATGATCTTGGTTAATATCTTGATCAGATCGCTAATCAATGTTAGTTTTAAGCAATTTTTAGAATATCCGAGACCACGAACGTATGTAGTGGTATAAATCAATTAACGCCCCCTAAGTCCCTGCGCTCGGGTGCCACGTACCCCTTGTACACGAGGGTCGACTGTCACCAGAGTGGTCTGTATACAGTGGTGGATTTACCAATAGCCTGAGTAGGCTGGAGCCTAGGGCGGCAGATTTTGGAGAGGCGGCAAATTTGGGGACATTTTTTTTATATATTATATCTTACACAATGTTCAAACTACGGTAAAAAGGAGGTCTAATCCAAGACTATACACGTCTCACGATATGTACACAAATCATAAAGTTACAATTTCATTGACAAAAAAATGATGTAATGAATACGATTATGAATTAGGGTATCGATTTATCGGTAGGGGCGGTAAAATTTGAATAGCCTACAGGCGTCATATTTCTAAATCCGCCCCTGTCTGTATAGGTAAATATAAATTTAAATCATTCAATGTCATAGAACCGTTGTATCCTTTCACTTCTCTGCTTTTCAACCAAATTGATTTCCTGGCAATATCAACATTACTACTGGTTAAAATTGGACATAAGCTCCATACATGTAATGTCATATTTCTACCAACTATATTTGTAAAGAAGGGAATGCAAATGAATGTATAGTCGTCGCTTATTTCGTCTTTGCTAAACGTATAGGTTTGATTGAAGAGAATTCTTTTAGGGTTAAGTTCACCCCTGTATACCACTATTTTATAAGTTTCATATGTAACCTATTTGTGTATAATGAAGAATAATAAAACATAGAAGCCGGCCGAAGTCACGTCCCGTGGTATTTTTTTTTGTGTTTGCTTGTAGGTAAACTGGCAAATGGGTCCACTTGATGGCAAGTAACTACCGCCGCCCATGGACATCTGCAACACTAAGGGAGTCGACGCGTTTCCCACCTCGTTGAGACTTTAAATATCTGTTTACCTCCTTTATGAAGAGTCCCATATTGTAGCGCTCTGGGAAAACTGCTGGAGGGAGCTCACTCCATAATTTGCTCACGTATGGTATAAACGTGCGAGCGCCACGTACAGTGGACAACTTCCAGGTGTCAAGGAAGTGTGGATGAACTCCCAGTCGGCGTAAAATGGCGACGTAGGTACCAAACCAAATAGCTCCTTAGAACACCCCCATTGTACAGATGGTAAAACGCGCTTAGAGCGCCAACGTCTCTTTTGAGACTTAAAGGTTATAAACCGTCTGTAAGTTCCGGATCTCTCAGTTTGGTCAGACCTTAATTTTATTACCCACTGTTTACATTGCTAAATTTTACGTAACACTTTTCCGCCTATAGCAATCACCGGTATACTTCCTTAATAATCAAATCACCGCTTTGTAGTCGGAAAAGTGACAATAGACTCATAACTCGCTCCTCATATGGGACTGTATGCCACTGTGATATTATAAACACGGAAGATATCGCGAATATTACATTATTAACGGTTAGGAGACAACTATTACTCTGTGTTTGTTATGGAATACCGAAATTTTCCTTATAGGTGTATTCGGATTACCGAATACTGACTTACTGTAATTTAGCAGAACACTTTGGCATCATCTGTACTGTATCTATTGTGTATTTGTATTCAACAGCTCTCAGTAAACAAGTTTAATAAATTAGTAAAGAGTAGAAGAAGGCTTATTATTTTTATTGAATTATTTATTATAAGGCTATACGCGAAATATTTTTGAATATTTATTATGACCGTACCGAATGGGAATACAAATTATTTTGTTAAATAAATAATAAAAGAAGATACCATGATGGCTACGTTCCACATGAGACTCATAACGACCACACTCACATCCGCGATTTCTCCCGTTCCACTTGCGTGCGGGCGATACAATCGTACACTCTAGTGAAACGGATTATGCGACCCACCTCTTGACATGGGTCGTTATGAGCGCTGCGTGAGCGAAAGTCATGACGTCATTAGTGACGTTTTCGCGGTGACCATAACGACTGTGGTCGCTATGTGGAATGGCTGAAAGAGCATTTTAATCGTTGTGAGGTACTAGAGGAACGCGCCGGATATGATATAAACAATGAAAAAGAATGTATTTATTTGAAAACGGAATCTTACAGATTACTTATTGAAAGTCATGAGTTTCCGACCAGTAACACTGCTTTCAAAGCAATTTTGGTTACTGTTAAAGAAGAATGAAGTAAAGATTTGCTGGGAAGTTTGATGTGTCGCTTCTTCTCCTTGAACAGTAACTAAAATTGTCTGGAAGAGATCGCTTTTTAGCGATAAGACCGCCCTTTGTATCCAACTAGACTAATACTAGTTCGTAAGTTTTTCTGTAATGGTGTACAATAAAGTGTTATCTATCTATCTATCTATGTAAAATTGCTTTGGAAGCAGTGGTAGACTCTTGACTTTCAAAATAAGTAATCTGTAAGATTCCATTTTCAAATAAATGCTTTCATTGACATTTTATACGAAATGTTTTGTTCGTTCATTTACCAAATACTATTTATTTTGTGTGATTATGGCCAGTTAACTAACTTGACAAAAATAAAACTTTACAAAGTCGTCACGTTCGCCCGTCTGTCTCTCTTCTGTCTATGAGTACGTAGTTGGGCCATAAGTTTTGTTACAAATACATTTTTTTTAAATAAGTAATGTAATTTTAATAAAACTTATATGTAGGTACATACATTAAGGTCTGTGTAAAAAATAATTCTATTCGAAATGACCACCTTTGGTTTTAATATAGTCCGAAAATCTGTCTGGTCGTTAATCTATGGATTTACGCACTTTTTCCAAGGGAAATATAACCACTGGTTCCTCCAGAGATATTTTAGCGTATCGTTTAGAGCAGGCTATGTTATCTAAAACTGACCATAATTTATAATCTAAGGGATTCAGAGCTGGGCTAGACCAGGGCCGGTCTGCAGCTCATATAAAGTCCAGAAAGTCAGTTTCGAGCCAAGCTTGCGTAGTTCGTGAACGAATGAATGAATGAAAACTTTTTATTGTTCCCCATAAATTTAAACCTAGACAATTAATATGGATAGATTTGCATTAGAACAATGACAGGCCTTAACGTTTGTAGCGATCTCTTCCAGGCAACCCGGTTTCCAAGAAGATTTTAAAGAAAAATATAAAATTTTAGGTGGTTAATTAAATTAAAATAATTAAATCATGATCATCATATTATTAGTTCATGCCAGATGCAGAGTCCTGTTGGAAAACCACGGTACATTTTTAAAAAGTTTATTGCTAAGCAGTTTAACTAACATCATATTTAATCAAAAATATCCATTATGTCAAACACTATGAAACGGTGTTTGTGTACATTAGTTTGCAGAGTTAATTATTTGCATTAGTCAGTAGTGAGAGTTTGAAAGAAATGAAGTACTTATGAGTGTCGCCAAGAGTACCTACTGTTTAATGAAAGCTCACGTGTACTCGTGGATATTGCGTTAAGAAGTGCCAATTAGTAACTACCTTTAATACTTTTACAACATGCTTGAGGATAATGCACTCCATCGCTAATAAAAATAAATAAAATAACAATGAAAGCAATTCGTCAGCAGATTATGTAACTTAGTGCTATGAAAATAATTTCCATAAGACGTTTCGAGTACAGACGGGTAAAATGTTATACAATACGTCTTTGTTATGCGCTCATTCAATCTTATGATTACAGTATTTAGGTTTAAATTGGATCAATCGATTACAAATATCCGCATAATGATTCTGCAAGGAAATAAAGCTTCTAACACATTGGATTAAAGTTGAAATTATTTGAAGATGTTATATTAGCGAAAGTGTTTTGTATGCTTGCAAGCGTGTTGGCTTACATTTTTTAATGCTCTCACTATCAACGACGGTCATGGTCGATGTTATGTAGTTAATTGGAATGTCATGACGACATATGTGGCTATGGGTTTGGAAGGCTCATACGACGTTTTGGTACTGAAAGAGTTGGGAATTTATCGAATGTAATAAGTTTCTCGTTTAAATATCAGTTACATTTTTTATTGAACGAGAATTTATTATTGTATTATAAAACTTTTAAGATATGTGACATAATTATGTATATTATGTTTTTATACAAAACTAGCTCACCTGACACACAGTGTCGTGTCTGAATTTTTATGAATTTGTTTGTGATCGTTATATGAATTTTTTAAAGATAATCAATCATTATTTTGAAGTAATTAGTACTTACAAGCTACACTGTGATTTGGTTTTATAATACAGTACTTTTTTAAAATTAGTGTTTTCGATTCCTGATCAGGGTGATTGATTTTTCAAAAATCTAATAATACCGTCTTAGTTTTCATCAAAATCGTCTTGAGAATTTTTGCTTTCGGATATGGTCACAGAAGTCCAGTTGAGAAAATCACTCTGTATATTATAGACACTTTCTTGCAGGGACCCGTACCCATTTTGGTAAAAACGATATAATCGTGATGTCTTTTCATTAGTCTGTTCGAAACCCTTTTCTAGAAATCATAGGTTTGTTATCAAACTATTTTTTTTAACATACTTAAACATTTTCATATAATAATAAATTAAGCGTTGCCATACAGCGTGGCAATAACGCCAGCATTTGGGAACGTTCCCGATAAGCGACGGTGGTTTGGGACCCATATCTTATCTTTAATAATTATTCCTTTATTTTTAATTCGTTTTATTTTATTTAATTTTTAATATAGTATCTAAAATTTGCAATTTATTTTTTAAAGTACTAGCTGTGCTCACGACTTCGTCCGAATTTGTTTACATGTAACCATAAAAAAGTGGCCTAAGTTACTCTTTATAACATCAGCTACCTGCCAGTGAAAGTCCCGTCAAAATCGGTTCAAATGTTTTAGAGCTTATCCGGAACATCCAGACAGGCAGACAGACATACAAAAATTCTAAAAATAGCATTTTCGGTATTTCCCGGTCCGAATTATCCCCTATTTCTTTTCACATTTTTACTTTGACATTATAAACAGGAACTTCAATTTTATTTATTTTTATGTATAGATATCACATATGAATATATCAAACTAATTTATTCAAAAAGTGGTAATGGACTTTGTAAGTGTACAAAATAATGAATCAGATCGCAACTGAAGTTACGGCTGACAGTGCTCGCAAATCAACCGTTGGTAATTAAAACTTTCCCTTAACGGAGAAATGCTTCCGACAGATGGCGCCAGGCCTGACAATCTTTAAGACATATTAATAACAACGCCACATCCAACAAGTATACATGTAAGTCTTCTTTTTTTCTTATATATAAAAATTAATTGCTGTTCGTTAGTCTGGATAAAACTCAAACACGGCTTGACCGAATTTGTTTTTTTTGTATGTTTGAATCGATCCCCGGATGGTTTAAATTCACAATTAGAACCGATAGGTGGCGCTGAAATCGTGTTCCAGTATTTTGATAACGTTTTCTGTGTGTTTGCATGGGTCCCAGAATGGTTTAGATTCGCAATTGGACCCGGTCGGTGGCGATACAATCGGGTTTTAAATTGTATTTTTTAGAGCAAGACAAATATCTGCTGTGTCCGCTATAAAAATCAATAGCAGTTCGTTAGTCTCGCTAAAACTCAAAAACGGCTTTACCGATTTTGATGAAATGTTTTGTATGTATTTGAGTCGGTCCCGGGATGGACCCGGTAGTTGGCGTTGCAATTGCGTTCTAGATTTTTATTTTTTCAGAGCAGGTCAACGTCTGACGAGCTCATTATTGTTATATAAAGTGCATTTGTGTAAGAACGTCTTTGTTCTCTTTTCACGCCCTCGTATATTATCTGTTTTACATGAAATTTGTTATGAATGTAAGTACACACTTCATAACCATGAATGAAATATTTCTTTTAGTAGTCAATTTATACTTTTTTTTTTAACTTTTCATCAACTATCTCTGTGCTGCCCTGTATTTCTAAAATCATCGAGAAGCTCTTGAACTCTAGAATAGCAAACTACTTAGCTAATACAACATCTTATCTACCTCTCAATATGGCTTTAGGAAGGGAATGTCTACCCAGGACGCTATCCTGGATCTTACATCCACAATAACAGAAGAAATTGATAAGGGTAACAAATGTCTCGTAGCCTTTCTTGACCTCAAGAAAGCATTCGACACCGTTTCTATTCCAATAAATACGTAGGCTAGAGAGGATAGGATTCCGTGGCTCTGCTCTCTCTCTTCTCAGTAGTTACCTTCAAAACAGAAAACAGGGGACAAAAACAATTTTCTAAGTGATGAAGAAAACGTCACATTTGGTGTCCCGCCGGGCAGTGTTCTCGGCCCGACGCTCTTTTTGATATATATCAATGATCTTTGCAACCTAAGCAGCACCGGGGGGAGGATTCTGTCCTATGCGGATGACACCGCTATCATTTTTACGGCCAAGACCTGGGATAAAGTTAAGTTGGGGGCTGAGAGGGGTCTAGCTAGAGTTGGTCACTGGCTTAGTGAGAATCTTCTCACGTTAAATACCCAAAAAACTAATTATGTATGCTTTGCGCCATACTTAAATTCACAGCCCTTGCCTGACTTTGTCACTTGTCCTTACAGTTGCCCGACAATTCAGAATGTTAGTTCTGTTAAGTACCTTGGAATTATTGTGGACCAAAAGTTAAGCTGGTACCCACACCTTGAACTAACCCTAACTCCCTATGGAGGGTAAGAAAGCTCACATGGGTTTTCAAATGTCTGAGACACGTCATGAGTACCGAGCTACTGAATAAAATATACATTGCACTAGCCCAATCTGTAATTATATATTGTATATCGGTGTAGGTGCAGCTAAGTCATATTTTATAGACCTAGAACGGGCGCAAAGATCCTTGATTAAAGTTATGCACTGTAAGCCATATAGATTTTCTACTGAATCCCTGTATGCAATTTCTAAGCGTCTCTCCACCAGGAAACTCTATATCTTACACATGACACTGAAATACCACAAAGGGTTACCTTTCGACCGTGCCAAACTTAGAAAAAGACGGTATGACATAGTTGCCCCTGTATATTCCGCACGTTCAGTCTTTAATTAATCGCATTCTAAACATTTACCCCATTCAACTATATGAGTGTAAGAAAAATCTGACTGAATGGCTCTTAACCCTTAATTATGATGAAGTGGAAGACATCTTGGTTACATCAGCTTGAATCTGAAACATGCTTATTGTTTTCAATAAGACTCAAAACAAATTAGCAGGGCTTTGTGTTCCATTCAAACTCCCACCCGCACGCACACACACGCACGCACACACACACCCACCCACCCACACACACACACACACACACACACACACACACACACAAGCGCGCGCGCACACACGCGCGCGCGCACACACCCACACACACACACACACATACACACGCACCTTACACTTGCTTGCTACTTGCCCTTGCGGACACAACCACTCGAAACCCATCTATTTATCTCTTTTTTTTTATTTTCTTTAAATATTTGTAAAAGTACTCTCTGTAATTCAGCGAATTGATAGTCTTAAAATTGATGAAACATAGGAAGAGCGAGGTTTCCCAACACAAATATCATCTGATTACTTTCTGGGAAGCCCCGGCAACTTACATGTATGGACTTATTGAAATAAATGAAGCGCAAACTTCCCTCGATCATTTGTGGAGTAAAGTCGGGTTAGACTTGTGTCTGACGTAAAAAACTCCTTAGAGAGCCTCTGAGTGGGGGAGACAAAACCTTGTCCAATTCAATTCCAATAAGAGAAGTCTGCGTATTCTCTGCCAAGAAAACTCCATTCGTACATACGCTTCAATTTTAAAGAACAGCCCATAGCACCTAAGAGTATGGTATCCCTAGTGTCGACATTGCAAACGATGTACAGTTCAGGGGCCGCTTTCAAGGCAAGGCAAAACTTGTCTCCAAGAAGCAGGGAGTCCTAAACCGGTCCAAGCAGTACTTCACTCCGTGGCAACGCTTTGTGCTTTAGAAAGCCCAGTTAAGGCCGCATATGGAGTACTGATTACACTGTGGGCCGGGGCACCTGCCTACCAGCTAAATCCCCTGGAGAGTATTCAATGTCGATGATTCCATATTCTCAGACCGTTTAGGTACGCGTAGCCTTCGGAGAGACTTCGCGTCTCTCTGCGTATTCTACCAACTGTACAATATGGAGTATTCCGAGGAACTGTTTATAATGGTGTCTTCATCTTGTTTTTACCACCGCACCGCACGCCATCAGCTGGGCGTTCATCCCCAATACTTTGAGCCGCTTTGTTGTTGTATGCTACGGTTCTCTAGAACGTTTTTCTCGCGCAGCGTGGGGATTTGGAATGAGCTCCCAGCCGTGGTTTTCCCACAGCGCTACAATATGGGGGTTTTTTAAAAAGGGTGTCATAAAATTTCTTCGAGGCCGGCAGCGCGTTGGTGATATCTCTGGTGTTGCAAACGTCCTTAGACGACGGTAACCGCTTTCCATAGATGGAAATAAATGTCCAAGTTCCAGTAAAAGAAAAAAAAAAATCCCAACCTAAAAAAGCACACTAGTTAATATTAACCTGTTTAACTAATTTAATATTAACTTTGGCGCAAGAGACTAGCTGCCAAGCCATAAACACAATGAAAGAAGAAAATAAAATTATAATCTATTAAAACATCACGAGACATGTGTAGAAGAAGCATTATTATTTATTATAGAATGTATCATCAACGCAAAATAGAGATTGGTTTAGACATTTTACGTCCCACGAAGGGCGAAACACTGAGAACTACTGACATGTCTGGACCTTCGTTTAACAATAATAACAGATGGGCCGTTCAGACACAGACGTGCCTAAACATTTATAATGTGGCTATAGATTATCACGCGGCTTTGCATTCTTAAACTTCGGGTCAATTACGATTATGAAAGAAAAATAACGCTCTTGTAAAAATAAATGCACTGGCTTATATACCTAGTATAACTGTTATGAATAAGGGGACATTTGTTCATATGATTACCGGCCCACAAAAAAGTGGTATATACTTTTGAGCAGACCTATCTATTCTTATGTATTTTGGATGAATCCGAATCTGTGGTCAGTTTGGTCCCTACACCCTAACACACTGGACCCACACTATGGTTCCACACAATCGATTCTAAGACAACAGAAAATAGGATGTTATCCATAGGACAAGTGGTCCTGCCGATACTATTCCATTTTCCTTAATAAAAACTATCCTATGCTCCTCTCTGTTCTCAAATATTACTATGTTACCTATACAAAAAATGACTAGGTTACATTCACAAGATTAATGAAAACACAAATATATAACCATCCACATACAGACATCCAAAAAGAACCTATAATTTATTGTATATTATATATGTATTTGGTTATACATTGATCGTGTACTAGCGGAGGGTGATGTCAGGAGCCTTAAGAACAGACGAGTGTGCATGACAAGAGTTATGAATGTCAAAGAAGCAAGTGAGGTGTGTAAGAATGGGCCTAAATAGCGCTTTGTTGTTAGTGCCTACCCCGCAAGGGAACTGGCGTGAAGTTATGTATGTATGTATGTATTTGGTTATAGCACGAAGTAGTAGTATATGGATGTAGGACATAGTGAATGGATGTCTATCCAAGAAATCGATAAATCCGGCCAGGTGTGTAATTTAATAATTGTATCTATAGGGATTTCGGGCTGAGTTAGCGAAATGTAGGATAACTATGCGGCGGTGGCCAATTATTGGGATAACAATAAAATAATATAATACAATGGAGACTTGACTGACCGGACTATCTAGTTGTTTTCGTGAGGTATTCAGATTTCAGATATTAAAAAATCCAGATGTTTTAATATATGAACAAAACGAATTTTGTACATATAACTCTTATACGAGTATGTATATATGTGTATTACATTACATATACAACTTACTTTGTGTTTCATACACGTGTTTATTGGACATAACAAAAAACCTTTTTACCATTAATTCTATTTTTTTTAAATATTATGATAGAAATAATTGTAGATATATAGAGAACACTTTATTATACACCAATACAAAAATAAAGTAAAAGACTAAAATTATATCTAGTTATGTACAAAGGGCGGTCTTATCGCTAAAAAGCGATCTCTTCCAGACAACCCCAGGAATGAATTGAGATGATAATGGCGATGATGGTGTACGTAACATATAGTACGAACTACTTATTTTTTAATAATATACACACACATATATATATATACACATATATACACATATAATTTATGTATATATGTATATATATATATACATACACATATTTTATATATATATATATATATATATATATATATATATATATATATATATATATAAATAAATGTTTATAAATGAATTTAAATATCTTATTCCAACGACAGGTAAGTATTTTTTGATCATAGTTTAATATATCGCTAGGGATATTGCTTGTCCGATAGCAACAGGAAGCATGTTCCAAAGCTGTATAGCCTTAACCGTAAAAGTATTGTTTAAAAAAGTTGAGTTATGCGCAGGAGTGTTCAATTTATATATGCTATATCTGTTTAAACGGTAATTATTATGTTATTTGAGTCGTTAAAGTTATGACGAAGTAACTTACTATTCTTGTATAAAATTGTGGGGGCTTCGGTGCTTTGTAAAACGATAAAAAATGGCTCAACTTACTTGACTGTCAACTTTTTTCTAACAATTTCTCATTGTATAGTTCAAAAGTTACATTTTTTACGACTGACATCATATATCACTGCACCTATTGACCTGTTTAAAAAAATACTATTTTTATTTCATACGTAATGAAACTTACATACATACATACATAACTTCACGCCAGTTCCCTTGCGGGGTAGGCACGAACAACAGAGCGCCATTTAGGCTTATTCTTACACACCTCATTTGCTTCTTTGACATTCATAACTCTTGTCATGTACGCTCGTCTGTTCTTAAGGCTCCTGACATCACCTTCTGCTAGTACCCGATCAATTTGATCATGGAAGGTGTGTCGAAGCCTTCCACGACTTCTACATCCATCCACTTTTGCATTGTATATCTGTTTAGTAATGAAACTTGCACTTCGAAAATGCATGATGACTGAATCGTTAGGGATAAAAATTGTGAAAGTAATGTAATTTGTAAATATGAGCTTAAGTAAACAGCACAAAAGCGAAGACGATTAAAGACACTTCGAACTTGATTTAAATGAAGTAACTTTATAGGCTTTATAAGCTAATGAGGAGAAAACAGGCACACACGAGAAAGGTCAACGGTTGTGATGGAATTAAACGACTTCCATTGTAAAGCTCACAAAAGAGAACTTTGACAAATTAACACTTACATTAAACGCTTTTGTTGTCTATGATTTTATTTTCAAGGCCACTTTTGAAATACTTTAATTAGAAGGGACAAACTGATATTTTTTTTATTGCAGGAGATCAGCAGACAGGCAGACGGCCCACTTAATGGAAAGCGGTTACCATCGCTTACAGATATTTGCAACACTAAAGTTGCTACAAATGCGCTGCTGCGCATAAGGGAGACTGGAACCTGGTCACTAATTCCGGAACACAACTCCAGGTTGTTATGGCGACATACTTTAGACCAGGGGTGGTAGCCATCCAGTCGGGGAAATGCCCTACCACCTGGCTGTGGGTTGTTTGGTCGCCTCTTACGACAGGCCGCCCGGCCGCAGGAAATTGTATTCTTTCTCCGTTCCTGCACGGATAAGTACAAAATACTCCATCATTATAAAAATAAGACTTCGCAATATTCTTTGCTTATAGCATGGAGGAAGAAAATTAGGTTAATGACGACCATCCAGGAAAAAAGTAACTTCTAGCACACTGCAATCACAGTTGGTGTCACCAATACGTTTTCTATACGAATAAATAAAATTGAAGTGAATATTAAAACTAGGTTTTAACGGTTTTAAGCTCCGTAATATTTGATTTTTATTATTCCGACGTTTCGGCCACTTCTCAGTAGCCGTGATCACGGAAGATAAAGATGTCAGGTGTCAATAAGTATTGTTAAAGTTTTATTTAGCCTACCGCCAATTTGTTCATTTAAATTATTTAGTTTTAATTTTGTTTATTGTTAGAAGAGATAATTTTGAGCTATAAGGCCGCCTATTGTATTGCATAGAAAATATTGTAAATATGGTATGTTTTTGTAGTTGTATATTTTGGTGTGCAATAAAGTGTTCTCTCTCTCTCTTTCTCATTTCTGAAGTGTTTCATGAATGTAATACTTAAATGGAGCTGGTTTGCCAATTATGGTATTGGAATTGCTTTGCTATTATTGCGACTATTGCTAAATTCCTATCGATGTCAATCTATTCAACAATATCTTACTCAACGCATAATAACATAATGTTTAGTTAAAAGGGGCCGTTGACCCTCTGCAAGTGTGAGGTAATTTTAGTTTCATTAATATAAGACTATTTAGTAATATGGTTTCACTTTGGTGCTTTTTGTGTAATTGTATATTTGGATAAAACAATAATATATTATAATAACAGGAAAGATGCTATCTAAATTAAAAGTAAACAATTTTTGTTATGAATAAACGTTGTTTATCTAAAACAATTTTTATAATTGGCACGTTTCACAATAAATTCTCAAGCAATGTATAATAGAGCGGGCTTCTAAAATATTATAATCGATAAATCTTAATTACATTTAGTTTTAATTGCATTTTAATTAACGTTTAAACATATTTTTTTTCATCCGTGCAGGAACGGAAAAAGAATACAATTTCCTGCGGCCGGGCGGCCTGTCGTGAGGCGAGGAAACAACGTAAAGTGGCGAAATTTGAAAGTTTTAGTGTTTTTGAGCGGATCTCTAAAGGGTTTAAGTTCACAATTGGGCCCGGTAGGTGGCACTGTAATCGGATTTCAGATTTTGGCAGTCTACTTAGCCCGTTAGTAAAGATGTAAATAAATAATGCAAAATCATAATTAAATATAAGAGCTAAATTATAGATAGATAACACTTTAATGTACACCATTACAGAAAACTTACTAACTAGTATTATTCTAATTGTGTACAAAGGGTAGTAAAAAAGTAAAGTAAATTATATAATTTGTACAAAGCCGTCTCACTATATTTTTAAACTACTAAAACACAAGTAATGTTATTTCATGTAAAAACTTTAAACTAGGTCGTCTTGAATACTCTGCAAGTCAACTTCAGGATCTTTTAACTAGAATTTATTTTTTCCTTTAACACAAAAGGCGTGAATAAAACTTAAAGTCCTTTGTAAGTTGTGGAATTGCAAAATACTTTAGTCATTTAATTAAAAAAATAACTTACTTACCCAGCCTTGTCTGCAAAATTCGACTCAAGGGGAACCACTCCATAAAAAATATTAAGCTTGCCTTATATGTAAATTAGAGATATTATAGGCTATTGATTTCTTTTGGTTATAGCCTTTATGGGAACCTAATTGTTCTCTTCTGCAATGGGGAATATGCATGTAATTCAAATACGAGTCAATTTTTATATGATGTCGTTATTGCTATAGAATTACATGTCTAATGTTATTTTTTTCATTTAATTTGATTTTAATTAATATAGCGTTAAAAATAATGATCAAATGGAAAGGTGACGTCACTTTTCATTTTGAAATTTTCAGATTGTCATCGAAGGCGAACTTACTGAATACTGCTTTTAGTTTTGTGATTATGTTTATCATAATTTAATGAAAGATAGTTTTTCAGCTTTCTCCATGGCCTGTATCTATTAAATTTAGTTTATAATTGAACACTGAGAAAGATGAACATGTAAACATACACTGAGAATGAACTATGACGTCATCAAAGCCCTTGAAATTAGTTACGTTTAAATAGCTCAAATTTATTCTAGATTTTAAATGTTAAAACAAAAATTTTGACATTTCCAACACTATTTCTATTTTTTACTATGATAAAATGTTATCAACAATGATTTGGAAATACAATAAAAAATATGAATATTCTCCATTAAAACTTGCTGTGATTGATAAATTAAAATTAATTGATTGAAAATCTTTTTGGTATAGTGGTCTAAGATTTTGGTCGTCTAGCTCACTGCAAGGGTTTGGGGTGCGTGGATTCCTTATCCGCGTAGAAACGGAGAAAGAATACAATTCCCTGCGGCTGGGCGGCCTGTCGTAAGAGATGACAAAACAACCCACTGATTGGCTACCACCCTTGATCTAGAGTACGTCGCCATTACAACATTGAGTTGTGTTCCGGCATTAGAGCAACAGCGCATTTGTAGCACCACTGGTGCTTTGGGTTACAAATGACCATAGGCGATGGTAACCGCTGTCCATCAGGTGTGCCGTCTGCCTGTCTGCTAACAAGGGCCATGAGCGATAAGGAGGGGATACTTATTATTCCAACAGTGGTCTGGAGATGGCGCTGAGTCGTCGTAAATATAAAATATCAACAATTTTGTAACATTACATAATATATAATAAAACTACGGTTTAACTGTTTTAAACGTGGTAATTTATTTGATTTTTATTATTCCGACGTTTCGGCCACTTTTCAGTAGCCGTGATCACGGAAGACCAAGATGTAAGTGTCAATGAGTATTGTTAAAGTTTTATTTAGCCTACCGCCAACTTGTTCATTTTAATTATGTAGTTTCAATTTTGTTTATGGTTATTATTTACTCTATGGGAGCCTAATCTAATTTACCACCGCTTCGCAACATGTTGTGGCTTGAAGAGAAGAAGCGGCGCAAGAAACTCTTCAGCAAAAATGCCCAGCTCTAATATGTTATATAATATTAAAACGGGTGGGAGCACATTTTAAGCTAAATGTTAACTATTTAGCATTTTTTATCATTGATGATAAAAATTCTGGCAGGTAGGATGTCACGGAAAAAATTAACTTGACTGATATTTGTATAAAATGAGTTCATCAGATTTAGGATTTAACGCCTGACTTCAGTAGAAAATTAGATGTTTGTTAAACTAATCGGCTTTTTATTTACTTTCCTCATATTCAAATAAAAAGCAGAGTGTTTACCTTGTGTGAATGACCTATTTAAGCATTCGAAGTATTAGAGCCCTCGCGACGCTCGTTCGCTAAATCATCTCGTACCTAAATAGGTTTCTATCGTCCCTTGTGTAACAATGTACTATTCCTCTTTCCTTTGGTGGATATGTAGCTTTACTATAAGTACTAAAGTTAACTACTAACTAAGTTAATTTCTTGAAGACAATTTGTTTACATCATTAATTTACATCCAAGTCAAAGGGCTTTCCTTGAACTAGATTTAGGTTTAAAAGCTTGCCTTTACTGTTGTAATTGCTTGGTGACAAATTGCCTTGCTTTGTGGTATTAAGTGCTATTTAGTTCAACTAATTAGTTTACACCACTTATTACGCGCATAGATAATTGTTTATTTCACAATCTATACTGATATATAAAGATGAAGAGTTTGTTTGTTTGTTTGCTTGAACGCGCCAATCTCAGGTCTGATTTGAAAAATTATTTCAGTATTAGGTAGCCCATTTATCGAGGAAGGCTATAGGCTATCATCACGCTAAGACCAATAGGAGCGGAGCAGCAATGACGAATGTTTCAAAATCGGTATTTTTTTTCCTTTTCAGAGCTTCCGCTACGTGCGCTGTGTAAACGGTTAAAGTTTCGCAAAAATCATGTGTGACAGAATTGTTCCATTTACCAAAACTAACACAACTATTGCAACTACCAAAACAACCGTTACCAAATCGACCAACCAAAACTAAAAAAAAGTCCGCGCTATAACTACCATATCTACAAACCAATACTACCATAACTACCAATACTACCACTACTACCAAAACTACCAAATCTACCCAAACTATCAAATCCACCAATCAAAACTACCACAACTACCTAAACTACCACAATTACCAAATCTACCAATCAAAACTACCACAACTACCTAAACTACCACAATTACCAAATCTACCAATCAAAACTACCAAAACTACCACAACTACCAATACTACCACTACTACCTACCAAAACTACCACAACTAGAGCATATGTCTAACTTTTAAGGAAAATAGCAAAACTACCACAACTACCAAAACTTCCGGGTTCACTATAACCTTTTTTATGCTAACCAAATCTGTTCTAAAATAATAATGCATTATTTGCGAAGGTATTTTTATAAACATATTAATCCTCATCCAAATAAGTACGTTATTCATCACAAGTGTCAAATTAGACCTAATTAGATTAGTTCCTCAAATTAGTTCCTGATATTAGCGCGTTCAATCAAACAAACAAACTCTTCAGCTTTATATATTAGTATAAGATTTCTAATGGTTTAATAAAAATAAAAATAAATACTTGCTAGCAGTCCCCGCGATTAAGTTCGCACGATAAATTAAATCATATACCTATATATTCATCTCTTCAAGTGTGAAAGATATGTAATGGAAACATACTAGATTAATGTCTAAAATTTTCATTATAATCTGTTGGACCGTTACTGAGCCTATTAAAGACGAATTTTCAAAGCGAAATGTCATTATTTATAACTGTCATTATTACACCTCGTATAGATGTTGCTTACTTAAATATTGGCAATTAGTTTGAAGTTGAGCTACAACTACGATCTAAACGTGAAGTGTGTACATTAGGGAATCTAATAGTGACGCACTTTACGCGTTTTATTGAATTACGACCTTCTGCATTACGTTTGGATTTGTTGCGTTAATTTATATTTGTACCTGTGTTATACGTGTTTGTATAGTTCTAATAAAGTCTATAATAATTTTAACGGCATTTTTAATTCGAGTCCCGCAAACTCGTAACAATACAACATTACTTCAAAAGCTACTTGATAGTAGACAGGAAACGTTGTTATAATTTTTCATCTCTCATATTCTGAAAGTACGCTTGGAGTTACCTGATCACAGGGATGAAAACAGTACTTTTCGTCCCTGTGAAACGATTTTCCACGCTGTTAAAAAATGTAAAAAACTGCGAACCACAGGTAATACATGCGACTCATATCCCAACTTGTTTACAGCTACTGTTAAATCGTGGCATAAATTGTAATAAAATTCTACAACAATTTTGTAAAATCATTTTATACTTATAAATTACTTTTCACTGATTATTATTTAATGTACATTCTGAGCTAAACATTTACTATCATCAGTGATAACAAAATAATGGCTGGTAGAATGCCACAAAAAAAAATATTACTTGACATTTCACATGTGACGTATTAAATGAGTTCATCAGATTTAGATATGGATTTAACACCTAATTTCATTAGATAAGTAGTTGTTTGTTTAACTAATCAGTTTTAATTTATTTTCCTCATATTCGAAATTAAAAAGCAAAGTGTGATGAAAGGCCGGCCAGTTTAGGCACTCGAACTATTAGCGCCATCGCTACGATCGTGGGCCAAACGATCTCGTTCCTAAATAGAAAACTTTTACCTCTCGTTTAACAATCTATCATTGTATGTCCTGTATTTTTTTCATAAATGTCACTATACCATTAAGTAAAGAAGTTGATAAATTACACTTACTTTCAAATTTTATTTAATAATAGTACTAATAATCTTTAAGTATATTGACTGTGACATACTGGTCTGCCTGTATGGCGAACAAAATATGCAAATAATAACAAACAACCAGCACGTGAAACACGCGATACCCAAACAAAGCACAATCTGTTTAGTAAACGACAGAAATTTTCATATAAATAGTCAACTGTAAACCCTTTACGTTGTAGACAATCGTAATAAAGCAAGTAAACAAACTAATTAAGTCCTAAAGAGTAAGAATGTGCGACTCACTGCAATTGTATGACCGTCGTTAAGATTCTCCTGTTACGGCAAGACCACCATTGATCACGTACGTGCATTGAATGCGGGATGAATACCTAATTCTTGTAGTGTAATAAATAATTTGGATGTTTTTCGTTTGGTCTTATGGAAGGAAATAGCAGATTGTTACACGCGAGGTGAGAGTGACATATTTAAGCACGAGATAGTTTGAGTGCTTAAATAGGCTTTTCACCTAAGGTTAATACTCTGCTTTTCATTTTGAATATGAGAAAAGTAAACAAAAACTGATTTGTTAAACAAACAATTACTTGTCTACTAAAATCAGGCGTTAAATCCATATCTAAATCTGATGAAACGTCATCAGGTACGTCACATATAAAATGTCAAGCATTTTTTTTCCTGTGGCATTCTACCAGTCAGTAATTTTTTTTTCACAGATGGTAGTAAATATTTAGCTCAAATTTATGTAAATTAAATAATATTATTATATTAATAATAATTTAGTGAAAAGAAATTTATAGGTAAAATATGATGTTACAATATTGTTGATATTTTTTTATTACAATAATAATTTATGCTGCAATTTAACAGTGGCTGTAGAAAAGTTGGGACAAGAGTCGCATGTTTTATCTATGTTTTGCATAGCTTTTTAAATTTTTTGAGGAGTTTTTGGCGGGAACTTTAAGGGAACGTTGTGCTGTGCAGTTTTATTTCTAAAAATGTGTAAAATTACTCTAAAATGAACAATAGTTGTAGGATATTGATAGTTTTTGAGTAGTAATTATATGTTTTTGTGAAAAATGTGTACTATATAAGCCAAATGTGGCCTTTTGAGTTTTCACAAGAACTCCGTTATAAAGCGTCGATTGTAGCCTACAATACAACGGCGTCTGGCTTAAAGGCCTAGTTGCCAAGCCTTAAACTTAAAAAAAAAGAAAATTGTCAGCAGGGAGAATCGTTTCCCAGGGATAAAAAATGCTCTTTTCATCTCTGTGATTAGGCAACTCCAAGCCTTCTTTCAAAATATGACAAATGAAAAGGAAATTTTCTAAATGAAATTGAGAATATTTTTAAACGAATTCAATTTATAAAGGACTTTTTTTAATGCACAGCTGACAAACAGGCAGACAGCCTTGGAAAGTAGTTACAGTCGCCTACAGACGTTTGCAACACCAGGTGTGAGGCCAATACGTTGCCAGCCTTTACACTGGTATATGTAGGAGGGATGGGGTAAAGGGGAAGGAATAGGAGAAGCGGAAGTGGCCCAACAGAACTCTTACTCATCGTAGGAAACAGGGTTAGCTTAAGGCTAACTGTTTCACGCCGATATTCTATGAGAGCGTGAGCGTATCATTCTGATCGAACCGGCTCTAAGAACTGAAATCAAATTGTATCCGTGCAGGAACGGAGAAAGAATACAATTTCCTGCGGCGGGGCGGCCTGTCGTAAGAGGCGACTTAACAACCCACAGCCGGGTGGTAGGGCATTTGCCCGACTGGATGGCTACCACCCCTGGTCTAAAGTATGTCGCCATAACAACCTTGAGTTGTGTTCCGGCATTAGTGACCAGGTTCCAGTCTCCCTTAAAGAGAGCACCAGCGCATTTGTAGCAACTTTGGTGTTGCAAATGTCCATAGACGATGGTAACCGCTTTCTCTCAAGTGGGCCGTCTGCCTGTCTGCTGATCTCCTGCAATAAAAAAAAATCAAGATGATGATTCCACCACCGACTCTACTTAGTACTTAGTTTTATACAAATGTTTTATTTTACTACTAGAGGTCCCGGCAGACGTTGTCCTGCCCTGCAAAAATAAAAATCTAGGACCCGATCTCAGCACCACCTACCGGTTCCAATTGTAAATCTAAACCATCCGGGGAGCTACTCTAACACAGACAAAAAAAACATCAAAATCGGTCCAGGAAATTCAGAAGATCCTAGAACCCGATCCCGGCGCCACTTACCGGTTCCAATTGTGATTTTAAATAATCCACTCAGTCAACAACACAAAAATTTTCATCAAAATCGGTAAAGTCGTTCTCAAGTTATGCGCGTACATAAATTTCTATGATTCATTTTTATACCTTTTAAACCTTGATTGGACTTCTACAAATATTTCAAAACCAAAATCAGCCAAATCGGTTCAGCCGTTCTCGAATTTTTGTGAGACTAACAAACGTCAATTCATTTATATATAATGTAGATAGATGCTCACCAAATCGAAAAAGGATAAGGTTCGTAGAACTTTTTTTTTCAGAACTGTTAACTATCTAAGTAAACATACTAAAACTAATAGTTTTAGCAAATATTCTATTTAATTTACAATTTACCTACTTCAAATATTTAGTTTAAATTATACATGGTTCTCAGTAATAGTATCATAACACGTTTCTACTGTGAAGTTTGAACTGTTTATAATAATAATAATTCTTTATTGAAGTATCTGCCTTAACTTTAGAATACATTGGTGCTGGGAATCTTCTTGTAAGTATGAAATACCTATATCAGAAGATTCCACTCTTCAAGTTATGACAAACAACTGCTACCAGAAATTTAATATCTATTACAAGGAAATATATATTTTCGCGTTGTCTGTTTGCGTGTATGTGTGTTTGATTTTTAAATATGTACATCGAGTACTAGAGAGGAAATAATCAACATTTCTATTTCATCATATGTTTTACATTTTAACCATTTTAAAACAGCCATTTTACAATTATAGCAAGTAGTTCATGGGATATATATTTAGTTTTGTTGTTTTCTTTTATATATAAGTTTTAATTGTCAATCGCACTGACGAGAAGCAAATGTAGTTTTTGTAATATGAGTAAGGATTCTAAAATTTCTTCTACCTATAGTGAGAAATTCGTCATAACCGGTCTTTTTATGTTTATGTATTTTTTAAATTTGAACTTTATAGAAATTATATGATTATACCGAACCGGCATCGAATTTAGACACGTCTCATAGCACTGTCAGGTAATACCAAATATATATATTTATTAACTAGCTGTGCCCACGACGTCGTCCGCGTGGAATTTGTTTTCAAAATCCCCCGATTTTGAAACATTCTTCATTGGTGCTCCGCTCCTATTGGTGTTAGCGTAATGATATATAGCCTATAACCTTCCTCGATAAATGGGCTATCTAACACTGAAAGAATTTTTCAAATCAGACTAGTAGTTCCTGAGATTAGCGCTTTCAAACAAACAATCTCTTCAGCTTTATATATTATGCGACCAAAAGGCTGGCGTCTATTTTGCTCGAAGGTTAAACATTGCTATTTAACGTGGTAACGCCGCCAGCTTTTGGGAACGTTCCCGGTAAGTGACAGTGGTTTGGGACTTTGGGACCCATGTTTTATCTATAATTATACCCTCTTTTTTATTTAGTTCCATTATTTAATTTTAGGTTTCTTTTTATAGTGTAGTTTAATTGTTAAAATATTTTTTAATGAAACCATTCACATTACACATACTGAGAGATTAACGAATGTTCGACGATAAACAATTAAAGCTTGGAGTCCAAGATCGGTGTCTGTTGGTATCATATTTCACATCATCATATTTTTATCCGTGCAGCAACAGAGAAAAAATACTAATTCCTGCTGCCGGGCGGCTTGTCGTAAGAGGCGACAAAACAACGCACAGCCAGGTGGTAGAGTATAACAACCTTGAGTCGTGTTTCTGGCATTAGTGGCCAGGTTCCAGTCTTATCTACCAGTCCGGCAGCATCTGTTGCAAATGTTCATAGGCGTCGGTAACTACTTTCCATCACTGTACTCTAGCAATAAAAAAAATCATTGCCTGCCGTCCCCAAACGTTCATGTGAAATGCTATGCAGACTATTCGATATATTTGTTTTTTCGACTATAAAACATACCGTTGACGTCGATCTACCAAAGCAATGTTTCGAGTTTTTTGATAATTTCTTCGACCGCTACCCTAGTGGGGCGCCTCGTCTGTGGTCGTCTTTGGTGGATGTTCTCCCACATTTAAATTCGGTGCACCAACGTGCAACTATACAATACAGTGAAGTGTTTGCTTCTAAAATATCCTGTAAGTCTTGATTAACTCGTTTTATAGTAACATTTCCAAACACAGATTCTTAATAACTGTGCACAATTAATTTTTTTCTATTTTTGACAACATTTTTTTTTCTCAGGCGGGGGAAATGCTTTTTACGCACAATACCGGGTCCTTTGCAATGGATTAGACCATAGTCGATCATGGAGGCATTCCCAGAAGAGGCAATCCAAACAGTAATCAACCGGCTTGTGTGGAGATTCGAGCCCAAATGGCTAATACCCACTAAAACCACCCTCCTCCGATGCCCCGCGCTTATGGCAGGAAAGGCATGAGACTTAGAACGTAGTTACGCCGATCCTAGCGCAATAAGTGCCTGAGAAAGCCCCTGGAAGAGTTAACTTACTTCGACGACAGGGGGAAGACTCCTCTGCTCCCTTGATGCATGAGGGAGGGAAGTTATGCGCGTATCTTATTTTTGACAACATGTTACAGCAGAGCGCAACCAAGAGTTCCATTTTTAAAAAACAAAGAATATTTAAATAAAGTCATGAATTTTTCCTTCTTCTTTCATAGATTTATTAGCTATTATGAATGATATCATATTCCATAATTCATAAGTTTTCTAGAACTAGAACTTTGTGCGTGCGAAAACATTGTACTTGATAATAATCTTTTTTTATGACATATCGTCCTGTTGCTCGACTTTCACTGTTTTGCAATGTATCTTGCGATATGTTCGCGCGAATGTGCACTGGGTGTTAAGTTTAAACCATGTTTAGGCAAAACCTAGATTGCGGTCTTTATATAGACTTCTTTGTAATATTTGTTTTTATTAAGTGTTTTTATATTATATTGCATGTATGTATTTATCACTAAAATGAAGGTAGCCGTACTATTACGGCTTACGTATTATGTATACCACCATCGCAATTATAATTTCAATTAATTCCGGGGTTGTCTGGAAGAAATCGTTTTTTAGCCTTTCTAGCCCTTTAAACGTAATTAGATTTATTTTAGACTGTAATTTTATTTTTATGTTGGTGTACAATAAAGAGTTATCTATCTATCTAAATTTTATTAGTTTTGTAGGTAAATGAACTCTTGTCGTAGAAGTATACTGTGTAGTATTTATGCTGTTGTAGGGTTTTCTTCCTCTGTATGCAATTAAGGCATTTTGGAGGTTAGGGCCTTGAGGTGGCTGGTAACTAGATCTGAAGCCGCTGGAGCCTTCCCCATATGACGATGGATTCTCAGCAGGTCTCGTTGTCCAATCTGCAGCGTCTCATGGCCTTTGAGTTTTTCGTTAGCTATTTCTGCGGCTTAGTTGGATTTTTTTTTTATTGCAGGAGATCAGCAGACAGGCAGACGGCCCACTTGATGGAAAGCGGTTACCATCGCCTATGGACATTTGCAACACCAAGTTGCTGCAAATGCGCTGCTGCTCTCTTAAGGGAAACTGGAACCTGGTCAAAAATATATAGATATCTCGATACTGGCAATTAATAATGACAATCGCACAACGAAGGGTTCTCTAGAAATAACAAACGTGGTTTCGTTATTTGGTTACGAAACCATAAAAAATCCCATCTTAAAACTACTGAACGAATATTTGTAGATGTAAATATTTCTTAAGCTTTATCATCTTGTTTTTCTTCAGAATTTTCCACTTTACTGTTTAAAAGTTACGAGAGGGATTTTACATACATTAGAGGCAGTTTTCACGACTTTGGGGGTTAATATATCGCCACCTCAGATGAAAGAATAAAAGTATAGACAGCAGATAGAAGCACTTTTTAAAAAGGTGTGTGCGTAAACTTATGTATGACGACGTGGTTTGAAACTGTGTGGTTATTAGTAATATATGCAATGGAAATTAATACTAAATTTTCGTAACGTATTGCAGCGCGATTGGCTTCCTATTCCAAAATCGTTTCCCTTAGGCGGTTTCATTTTGGAAGCTCGGGGTTCGATCTACCTATTTTATAATATAATCGGCAGACAAACACGCACATTTTACATCCCCAAATTAAGCAAGTTACGCTTGTGTTATGGTTAATATACAACGGACTACTCTGGGGCCGATCCCAGACACCCAGACCGTTATAAACAACGGAGAAAATACGTTTCCGAAATTTACTATACCAGGAATCGAACCCGGAACCTCTGCATTGCAGTGAGGTACGCCGGCAAAGGCTTAGCCCGCTCAACCACAGATTAAGATCGCCAGTTATTAAACTCCATTAAAAAAGTATTAGAGAAGTAACGATTTCTCACTATTTTGTATACATACAAACATAAAAAGTTATAAATTCATACTTTACGCTGACTAAAAATATATCAGTAAATATTTATTAATATATAATAAATAAAATTGCTGTACAAGAATCATGTGAAACAACCTTTACTTGTGTATAAAGGTTGTGTACACTTTCTTCAAGTATGAACGTATGACAGTATATATCAGCCTATGTATGTCACAATGACGTAGGCCTTGTTGCGTCTCGCATAATGCCATCCAAGTTGTACATCGTAGACATCAATTTACGAAGTTCGCACGTGCAAAATTATTGCATACCTTGTTATGAATGTGAAATTACTTGTTTATTTTGCTAACTTGGAATTGTTGTTGGTCGTTTACAGCATTATGCTGTCCTTGGGCCTATTTTTGTGTCTTGTTAGTGTTCATCTGACTATGCTTATTTATGTAAGATCTACTGTTTTTGTGTAATATTTGAACGTCCTGTTTATTAGGAAGAAGCATTTCAATGTCTATATATAAAATACTCTATTTATCGAGAAAGGAAAGAAAGAAACAAAAGATATTTTTTAGGACAGATAAACTATTATAAAAGTAAGCGTTAACAAAAACAGGCTTAAAAACAAGATTTGTCCCAAAAGGGTTGTCAGTCTCAGCATAATGCTAAAAATCTAGAACCCAATTGCAGCGACATTTACCGGGACCAATTATTAATCGAAACCATTTACTTGGTTTAAATTTGAATCTAAGCTAACCCGGGACCCACTTGAACACACACAAAAATAATTCATCTTAATCCTGGAACCCGATTGCAGCGTCATCTAACTGGTTCAAATTTGAATCTAAACCATACCGGGACCTACTTTAACACACAAAAATAATTCACCTGAATCCTGGAACCCGATTGCAGCGTCATCTAACTGGTTTAAATTTGAATCTAAACCATCCCGGGACCCACTTGAATACCCACAAAAATAATTCCTCTAAATCCTGGAACCCGATTGCAGCGCCACCTACCTGGTTTAAATTTGAATCTAAACCATCTCGGGACCCACCTGATCACACACAAAAATAATTCAACTAAATCCTGGAACCCGATTTCAGCGCCGTCTACCTGGGTCAAATTTGAATCAAAACCATCCCCGGACCGACTTCAACACACTCACAAATAATTTACCTAAATCCTGACACCTGATTGCAGCGCCACCTAACTGGTTCAAATTTGAACCTAAAGCATCCCGGGACCCACTTGAATACCCACAAAAATAATTCCTCTAAATCCTGGAACCCGATTGCAGCGTCATCTAACTGGTTCAAATTTGAATCTAAACCATCCCGGGACCCACTTGAACACCCACAAAAATAATTCATCTAAATCCTGGAACCCGATTGCAGCGTCATCTAAGTGGTTCAAATTTAAATCTAAACCATCCCGAGACCCACTTGAACACTCACAAAAATAATTCCTCTAAATCCTGGAACCCGATTGCAGCGTCATCTAACTGGTTCAAATTTGAATCTAAACCATCCCGGGTCCCACTTGAACACCCACAAAAATAATTCCTCTAAATCCTGGAACCCGATTGCAGCGTCATCTAACTGGTTCAAATTTGAATCTAAACCATCCCGAGACCCACTTGAACACTCACAAAAATAATTCCTCTAAATCCTGGAACCCGATTGCAGCGTCATCTAACTGGTTCAAATTTGAATCTAAACCATCCCGAGACCCACTTGGAACACACACAAAAATAATTCACCTATCTCCTGGAACCTGATTGCAGTCTTAATAATAGCAGCAAGTATAAAATATGAAGTATACGATAGTAGTAGTATAAAATATAGTGGAATATATAATAGATGTTAATGCAATAACTAATAGTAATGTTAATAAATATAAAAATGTTACAATTACGGAAATTATATAAATAGGAAATATGGCGATAAAATACCACTTGTGTCATGCTTTAGGCCGCGCTGTGAATGTTGATGCTCTTTTAAAAATATCTTTAATTTACACCTGAATCCAGTAACAGATTGCAGATTTATATTGAGCGGTGGAATATTATTCCAGCACCTTGATCTTGATGCTGCGTAACGAAAACTCTCCCGAAAGCCAGCAGTGTGATGGCGCTCGCCCATTCGATAAGTGACCATTCTACTATGGCTTGATAGCGAGAAGAGTTTTTTTTGATAACGCAGGGGTAATTTGTTTCGAACTGAATCTGGGTGGGGGCAACCGACTAAATGTGGAGTGAATACTAAAAATAAATGCCGCCACAGACTGCTGAAAGTGGTCTCTGGTAAAGACGTCCCTAACTACCTCGCTAAACCTCAACCTGCACTCCTTTAGCGCGCATGGACTAGGACAACACAGGATCTAGTATGTACTTAGTAATGACGGTCGGGATCTATTCTTCTATATAAATATCTACTGATCTGATCCCGACGGTTACTAAGTTGCTAAGTACTCCCCTCTAAAGATACTTATATGACAGGCTCTCAAGCATTATGTAGTAATAATTTTTCTTTGTGTAAAGTCACGTTTTCTCAGGGATGATGACATTTGTATCCTAATTAATGTTGTAAATGCGAATGGGAGTGTATTTTTTTGTGACGTTTTTAAGCCTTAACTACGCAACATACGGTCATGAAATTTTGTATACACAATGCTAGGGTATAGAAAAAAAGTATTATTCCCGCGGAATAGATAAATATAGTGGAAAAGACGGCGCTCCAATAAAAAATACACCGTCATGGTAACTACAATGACATTGGCAATTTTAATGGGTTGCTCTCATGACTAGTTCCAACTTTGATAGATGGCATTACTGTTAAAATTAAGTTTGACTTTTTAAGGCGTGTGGGACACCCAACGGCCAGTGCTCCACGCTGTTTACAAAACTTACATTACGCGAGCTGCCAGCAAAACTTAGTATTTACATAAGTTTAAAAAGCAAAATCTTACCTATCTATATAAAAAACTATCGATCCCCGACACGTCCTATTCTGACAAAATAAAAATCTAGGACCCGATTCTAGTGCTCCCTACTGGTTCCAATTGCGAATATAAACACATTAAACCCATCGCCATATCTGCGTGAAACGGCCTTTATCTGTAACAGTATCGCAGATGAAGTCCCATTATTATAAATTGCAGTTTTTACCTACGTTGCCATTTGTTTTGAAATCGCATAGAGACACTTCAATATTATTGCCATAGATTGACACAGATTTCAGATGTGACTTTCGATTCATTGGTTATTCGTCGAGAGTGACATAATATTGAATAACCGGGTTAAGCTGTAGGTTAAGGTCTTAGATATCGTTTCAAAATTACATTATAATGGTTCTCACCACAAACTGCTTAGGGGCCATCCATAAATGACGTCACATATTAAGGGGGGAGGGATCCGACGAAGTGTGACATTGTGTGATAAGAGGTGGGAGAGGTCCCGAATTGCATTGTAAATTGGAACCCATTAAAGTTGCCAATGTCATTGTAGTTGCCATGACGATGTATTTGTTTACTGGAACGCCGTCTTTTCCGCTATATTTGTCTATTACATACATACATACATAAATTCTCGCCACTTCCCTTGCGGGGTAGGCACGAACAACAGAGTGCCATTTAGGCTTATTCTTACACACCTCACTGGCCTCTTTGACATTCATAACTATTTGTCTATTCCGCGGGAATAATACTTTTTTTCTATACCCTAGCATTGTGTATACAAAATTTCATGACCATATGTTGCGTAGTTAAGGCGTAAAAACTTAACAAACAAATACACTCCCATTCGCATTTATAATATTAATTAGGATACAAATGTCTTCTTCCCTGAGAAAACGCGACTTTACACAAAGAAAAATTATTACTAATAATGCTTGAGAGCTTGTCATATAAGTAGCTTTAGAGGGGAGTACTTAGCAACTTAGTAACCGTACGGATCAGTTTAGTAGTTCATCATTTATTGGCAACAATCATAAAAAATTACGACATAACGCTAATAATAACACCGGCCCACAAAAAATAAAAAAGTGGCCTGTATTTTTGACCAGACCTATCTATTCTTATGTATTTCCATAGATATAGATAGAAGAATAAATGGAAATGAAAAGGATAGATATAGACAGAAGAATAGATGGGAATGGGAAGAATAGATCCCGACGGTCATTACTCCCTGTACTATCTACTATCTATCGGGATCTAAGGCTACTTATATTTCGCGACGTCTCATTTCAAGTTTAACCTGTAAAACACGAAATTTGAACTATTAACGAAAACCGACTATCTGTATGTGCATAGTGTTTAAATTATTAAAAAATAATTTAAATTGTTTTTTTACATTTACTTACCATTAATATTATTTTTACAGATCCATTAGATATATATTTACAAGAAATAATCTAATGGTTATGGTGTTTGAAAGAGAAGAAACTAGAACGAATGCAAGGATAATGGTCGATGATGTTATGCTGGAGCAAGTGAATGAGTTTGTATATCTTGGATGTGCTTTTAGCAGGGATGGAAGGTACACCGCTGATATAGAAAGAAGAGTGAATTTGGGGAATAGTGTGAATGGAGCGTTAGGTAAACTTCTAGGCGCTAAGAACCTCAGCCAGAAGGCCCAGCTCGCCGTACACAACGCGGTGCTTGTACCTACGCTCACGTATGGAAGCGAGAGTTGGGTATGGAAGAAAGAGCATGAAAGTAGAGTAAACGCGGTCGAGATGCGAGCACTGCGCAAAATCTGCGGAGTGACGCTTCGTAATACCGAAGTAAGAAAGACAGTTGGTCTGAAAGAGAGTGTCGGGGTGAAGGTAAAGAAAGGAATGCTCCGGTGGTTCGGACATGTAGAAAGAATGCATGATGAAAGAATGAATAAACAGATATACAATGCAAAAGTGGATGGATGCAGAAGTCGTGGAAGGCCACGACACACTTTCCATGATCAAATTGATCGTGTACTAGCAGAAGGTGATGTTAGGAGCCTTAAGAACAGACGAGCGTGCATGACAAGAGTTATGAATGTCAAAGAAGCAAGTGAGGTGTGTAAGAATAAGCCTAAATGGCGCTCCGTTGTTCGTGCCTACCCCGCAAGGGAACTGGCGTGAAGTTATGTATGTATGTAAATAATCTAATATCTAATAATCTAATCTTTATCAAATTGATCGTGTACTAGCAGAAGGTGATGTCAGGAGCCTTAAGAACAGACGAGCGTGCATGACAAGAGTTATGAATGTCAAAGAAGCAAGTGAGGTGTGTAAGAATAAGCCTAAATGGCGCTCTGTTGTTCGTGCCTACCCCGCAAGGGAACTGGCGTGAAGTTATGTATGTATGTATGTATGTAAATAATCTAATACAATAAAAGAAAACTTAACTTATTTATAATGTATTCTACCCATAGTCCCTCAAAACTATAAGTAGAATACTGAGCCTAGATCACAGTCTTATATGGGTAAGGTTCCTAGAAGGCTGGCTATGTTTCCTTACTGGATCGCTATACTGATCCTTTGTCGGAGGTAGGCACCAGCCTTTTGATCACCTGAAGAGTCAGTCACTCAAATGGTATTAAAACCAATTACGGAACCTCTGTTTCAATTTAATAATTTCTTGATGTAAAATTGCAAAATGTGTGATGTCACACAAGGCAGGGAGGAGTCTCATGAATGTGACAAGGACAGGGGATGGGCTGAACAATCATGAAATTCGTGTGAGGTAATTTTTGGATGGTCCCTAAAGTATGGTTAATTGTGACACTTTGTTTAGGCAGATTTATGCATGCATTTCTTTAATTTTTATTGCTGTAACAAAGCAGACTGGTTGAAGGCCTGATGGGAATTTGTTACCTATTAAGATTAACAACACCAAAGCTGTTTGCTACCACACTGTGATGTTTTAGGGTGACCCTAATGGTTGGAGTAGCGAGATGAAATGCTCCTCCGTCTCAAAGAAAGATCTTCCAGCGAGGCTATTGTTGTTCCTCGCAGGCCTAGGCCCATCAATTATTGTTGGAAATTTGTATATATTCTTTGTACGTTTCGGAAATCTTTTGCGACCTCAATTATTGTACAGCGCCATCTATTGCCTTCTAAATGTTCCACTACAATGTTAGCCTCCTTTTTATTGCCAAGCTGGCAAACAGGCATACGGCTCAGCTCATGAAAAGTGATTACCGCTGCCTATAGACATTTGTAACACCAGCGGCGAAGCCAGCGCGTTGCCAGGCTTTAGAATAGGATAAATACGATATTATAGGGGCATGAGATAAAGGGATCAGACATGAGGAATGGGATTCGTAGGATGAGGTATGGGAATAGAAAATGAGATAGGGTGGGGGTCGAAGTAGGCCGTTGAAACTGACTTATCGCACGAGAAACGATTAGCACAAGGCTAACCGTCTCAAGGCGATATTCTGTGAGAGCGTGGTGTCACACTTATCGAGCTGGCCCTAAGGGCTGTAATCAAGATAGTGTATCCTGCATGGCTTTACCACGCCAAAAAATATGGTTAATTGTGACATTTTGTTTAGGCAAATTTACGCGTGGCTTTTTTTTATTTATTGCTGTAACACATCAGACAGGCTGACGGCGTGATGGGAATTCATTAACGTATGGACATTAATATCACCAAAAGTGCTAACAATGTGTTGTCCCAGAGCCATATAGCGGAACCTAATGCTGTGCTGATGAGCGTAGTAGCAGAACTCAAATGATGGATAGGTTCAGATCCTTTTATTTCCTAAAGCTAATTCTGATATTACACGGATCAACCAAATTAAATGAATTTGATTGAAACGCAGAGATTTGAAAGCACATGACGGTATTCAATGATAGTGTGAGTCAAGTTTATGATTATATGCTTAAAATTGAAAAGCGGAAGTGAACCTCTAGAATCGGCTTTTGATAACATAATTATATACGCTTCAAAATCCGATATAATAATATTTGCGATTGTTTCAGAGGTGTTCGTAGTATTTGAATTTAATATGATATTTTTTAACAGAAACAAAACCGACTACAAACTAAAAATTAATAAAGTAATATTTGACCGACTTCTTTCTATGCTTTTTAGTGTGAAGTCGGTTTTGGTTTTGTTAAAAAAAAATACAACTTTTTAGTTCCGCAAATACTTGAATAGCTATAGAAATAATATATTAGGCCCCTGTAAAAATTGTACTACTGGCACACGTATACAAGCTGGCTATGCACGCGTATACAAGGTTGCTATCTCACTCTTCGGTGTAGACACTCGCCAACAAGGGTTGCTCTCGATTTTCCTGCGATTCATTCATCAGATCCTGATTTGGTGACAATAATACTACCCCGAGAGTATATTTTTTTGAGCGAAAACTATTGACAATCGGTCCTCAACTGACGGAGCAGTCGCGCAACAAACAATTTTCGAGGGTTACTTTCGATTTCCCTAGTAACCACTCATCAGATCCTGACTTGGTGACCATGGGAACACCTCGAGAGTATACACTTAGGAATAAGGATTCTTTGAAAATCTAATCCTTTTGGAAGTCGGTTAATAATTATTTTCTTTAATATTTTTAAAACGACTAATGGCCGATTCCTCCATCTTATTACTAATTCACGTGACTTACTATCGGCAGAAAGACATTACTTGCCAGAGGCGTAGCTACCGCCGTGTCAGCCGTATCGATGATACGGGGCCCCGAAAGTATGTAAGCAAAAATACCTAAAATGTTATCTTTTATATATTAATAACATATTTGGGAATAACTGCTGGGCTAGCGGGAACGGCTATCAGATTTGTCTTTATTGTCTATAGAGGCAGAAAATCAAGAAATACTAAAATCGTCTTCAGCTTTAGGTTATTTGATAAATAAGCTCGCCGAAAAAAGACGAGAAACGTTTATCTTTGATTTGAATTGTTTATCTAACTTAGCTCCTAGTAGCATTGAGTATAAGGAATAATTTATAATCAATATATAATTATTTTAATTCAATTCGACTTTTTGTTTCTTTTATAAAAAAATAAGGAACTTCGTTCCAAAAACTTTACTCTTCCTTTGGGCCCCCCAACACATTTTGATACAAGGCCCGTCTAAGGCAAGCTATGCCACTATTACTTGTTTATGTCAATTTCCCGATAGTAGTAAGATAGAGAAATCTAGCCCTAAAAAGCCAAATCACACCGTACGTGTTATTTGGAAAAAATTGCAATGAATTCTTTTGCAGGTGACATTTTTTGTGTGCCAATACCGAAAAATTATATTCTCACTCAATTATTTCAGAAACTACTATAAAAAGACAATACATGCTTGCATTGTTAACAAGACACACCATTAAGAGCCGTGGGAACGAATTAATTGTCAATATCTCAACAGTTATTTTATAATAAGCTGTATTTACTAATACTATCATTTTTAATTACCTGCGCCAAAAAGACCTGTTTTATATGTTACAAGCATATTGTTTATTGAAATTCTATATGATTCAACTCACAGTGGTGCGTTGATTAACATGTCACTTTTGAATGACCCATATTACACCACTACGCTCCACACGCAAGATAAAAAGAGACTAGCATTTTAATCCAGGTAATTAAAAATTATAGTATATACTGTTACGAATTTGTAGGATGTAAATTCGAAAATGCTGTTGGAATTATCACAAAGTTTATTAGAAGTACACACACGTAATTCACAGTTCTTACAAGTATAGTCGAATACAACAAAACCAAACCATAGGGCAGAAAATCTTTATCACATAATTCGCGCAGTTTGTCGTTATAAGATACTCGCTCCGAAAGTGCACTAGGTAATGCCTCGTTCGCAGTCACAACACGACTGGCGCATTTCCCGATCAGAGCAGAGCTTTCCAAATCAATGTTAGAACTTGATTAAAAATCTCTTTCAATCAATATATTTTGCATCTATTCTATAATATTGTACAATTGTAAAACTGTAGTCTTTTGTTTCTTTCATTTTTTGTGTTTGTATGTTTGTTGATTTGTTGTAAAAACTACTGGCCTGAATTCGGTGCGGTTTTACTGATGATAGCAAATTCCCGGAATTAAAGGGAAATTTCTTGGGAGAGGTTTAAAAGGACAAAGTCGATTTTTAATTTCGATACGTTTTCACTGAGCGAAATAATCTTTAGTAAAACAATTATACTTGTATATGCCTTTAGTAAGATAACTTATTTCGAGTTTTTATGAGCATTTCCGGAATTCATAATTTTCATACTAAAAAATCCATTACCCTGCTGAATCTAGCATTCAGCAGGGTAATGGATGAATTTTTACATATAACAAAACTATACAGTGTTTCTGCCCTATACCTAGAGTTGATGACAAATGTTTATATTAAGTTATATAATATTCCTGTATTCAGTGCCCTAAATAGGGCGGTGCCACCGGTGCCCAGGCACAGTGCGTAGACTCCGGGGAGCGCAAAAATGGTTAGACTAGGCAGGACTATTATTTTTTCGGTTTGCTCCTGATAAGTTCCCGCTGCGCACCTAGTTCTCGATTCCAACACATACGTACCTACATGCCAGTAGGTTAGAAGATAGAAAATAGGTTTTTCTTCCAAAATATTAGATAATTGGTCCACCAACACCAAGGTACTTGTGCGTTATTTTATCACCCTGAATGAGATAAAGTAGGCCTATACATAGCATTGCTCTAGCTAGGGTACCTATAATATCTAAAAAAACAAGGGAGCAGTTATAGAAGCTCGCATAAAAGGCTATTTATGGCACTGCCTTCATTATATCAGTTTATAAGATAATTTATTGTTTAATGGAATAACATCATAAACACCAATTACTTTTTTATATTTCGGAGCCAATTAACTAAAACAGTAGACGTTTTCTCCTCTATGGAACCCTATATCATTGTACCTATTACCTACTAAAGATATATTTATATGTACATATATTATATACTTATGTATGTACATATGTGTGTAATCCAATAATAAGTTATAATAACAAACGCCTTTCCTAGTTAGTTTTCGTCCGATTAGCCTGAAAAAGAAAGAACAAAGACGGCCTTTATGGTTGAGCGGGCTAAGCCTTTGACGTCTTACCTCGCTGCAACGCAGATGCTCCGGGTTCGATTCCTGGTATGATAAATTTCGGAAACCGAATTTTGTCTTTTGTTTGCTATGCTCTGGGTGTCCGGGTTCGGCCCCAGAGTACTCCGCTGATATTACCCATAACACAAGCGCAACTTGCTTAGTTTGGGGATGCGCAATACGTGCTTATCTGTCGATTAATTTAGTTTCTTTAAAACTACAATAATACCTAATATATAAAATTCTCGTGTCACAGTGTTACCATACTCCTCCGAAACGAGTTGACCGATTTTTATGAAATTTTATATGCATATACAGTAGGTCTGAGAATCGGCTACTATCTATTTTTCATACCCCTAAATGATAAGGGTTGTCCACCCCTAAATATTTTTTTTAATTTTTGGACAAATTTTTTTATTTTTATCTTTTTGGATGGTTTAGATTCACAATTAGAACCGGTACGTGGTGCTGAGATCGGGTTCTAGAATTTTATTTTTTAAAGGCAGGACAACGTCTGTCGGGGCCGCTAGTAGTCTATATAACTCAAGAACAAATGAAGCATACAATGGAAAAATAGCAAGCAAAGAACTTTCTAAAAGGAAAACTAACGACGAAAAATGTTTGAGAGTAAGCCCTCTGAGCTCGGACCTGTCTTTGTGTGTATATTATATCTCTCGTAATTAATTTTCTTTAATATATGAATGAGTCATTGGAGTACATATCATATAGCAACGTATATTAACTTTTAAACTACAGTTAAATAAATTAAATGAAAATATGACGAAAGTTGACACTCACAATTAATCAAATATATAAACTAAACTATACAATAATTAAATAAAACTATACTTACAAAATAACATAAGTAAAAATTTATTCTTTAAATATAATATGCAAATTTTCTCCAAAAGGTCGAAATGATGTTGTAGAATTAACAGTAGAAAAATGTTAAAAGAAAAATAATGTTTTTTTTTTCAGAAGGGGTCCCGGTGGCCTATACTATGTTTGCCAATATTACTGGCGGCTTCGGCATGCGGCAGCGACATCCTAATGATCACCATGGGTGGCACCAAGTCACATAAGATGCCGTTCTGGGAATTGGCCAGAGGGCTAATTAGAAGGTAATTTATACAATATTGCTAATATTATAATATGAAATTATTCAACAACTATAGATAGCATTACCCTCGACTTTCTTTTTGTATAACATTCATTTAAAATATAAAAAAAAATTGTGACTATCTTAAACTAGCTTCCATCCATAAAAAGTATTCATTTCCTTACACATTTTTTTTTACATATTTTGAAATTAGTAAACTAGTAAGTGTATTAAAAATTATAAAAACTATAAAATAAGTTTAAGTATGTATAAAATATTAGCGGCCCGGCGCGGTTTCACTCGCCTTCTGTCTCGTTCCCGCGGTATACAACGTCATGTTATATAGCCTATGACACTCCCTGTTAACGTAGCTTTCCAACAGTGAAAGAATTTTTAAAATCGGTTTAGTTGATCCAGAGATTACCCCCTACAACGTCACAAACTTTACCTCTTTGTAATATTAGTATAGATAGATAAGTCGTGGTCGAGCAATGGCTAGTGCACGCGTCCCAAACTCAAAGGGCGCGAGTTCGAATTCTAGCCAGAACGGATGTACCTCTTAAGCAGTTTTTCAACCTAATGTGTATATAGTTACAATTCGTCGTCGTCAGCCATTTGCAGTCCACTGCTGGACGTAGGCTTCCCCAAGACGACACCACTCTTTCATTGGGGGTTAAATGCCATAGTTACCACGCTTGGCATGCGGGTTGGTAACCGTAGTGCCGGTCTATTTGCATCGGAGACGCTGCTGCCCGTCTCCGACCAGGGGATTTCTATAGCCCAGCTTTCTTGCGATGGTTATATCGCCATCGATCGGTCGCCAGTGCCTCGTTTGCTGACCGCAGGGGGTACCGCGGGCAGGTGAGGTTGACAATTGGGTCCACAAGATGTTAATCGTAGACCCCTTACCCCCCATAGTTACAATTACCACGTGCAAACAACGGAGAAGAAAAACATCGTGGTGAAATATAACCGGTGTGTTAAATCTGCCAAGCAACCTTGGAAAAGCGTGGCAGGTATACTGTCCGTTCCCTATAGTAGGAGGCCCGAACCCAGCATGGGACGGTTATGGGTTGTTATTATTATATTATCATTAGAGTTTATCCCGCGGCCGCGCCGCGGTTTAAACTCTGGTGCGTATCTCTTGTTTAAAGAAATACGTTAATACAGGGCACATTGTATTATATTTTTATGTTGGTGCTATTTGCCCTCGGAAGATTTACGTCATTTTAAATCGAAAACTATCCCATCTCCCGGGTTGGAAAGTATCCCTTGTCTACCCTCGGTATAAAATATACCGAATATCATCCAAATCAGTCAAGGAGTTTTTCCATTATAGCATAACAAACAGAAAGACAAATATATTTTTATCCCATTAACTATCCCATTTTTAGAGATAAAAAGTATCCTATATTTATCCTCGGCATCGAAAACATATATACTGAGTTTCAGCCAAATCGGTCCAGAAGTTTTTCCGTGAAAACGGAACAGACAGAGTTACTTTCGCATTTATAATATTAATAGGGAAATATGGATTAAGGCGTGATATAGCCTTCATTAGTTGTACATTAATTAGTTGCCTTCAGGTTAAATCTGTATCGTATATAGATAAGATACAAATTTAGCCTGAAGATAACTAATGAATGAATATCCATTATTTGTTAATTAGTTGTCTTGTCAGTATATTCTGAACATTATGCACTAACAAGAAACTTGTTTATTAATTAATTTCTGTACGTTCTCAGCGATGTTTGTAAGCATTTGTTTGTTAGTTACCGTAAATATAGGATACATTATTAAATCAAAACATAGTTAAATTGTTTGTTTGTTTAGCGGTCTAGACGATAAATACTTAAAAAATATTTTAATAAATTCTTTCAAAGTATCTTCTAGTATAATTTTTTTAAATGTTAAAATTGACTAAAATTGAAAATAAATAATATTAAAAGTAAAAGACTAACCCCTCTCACGCATAATAAAGAGTTCCGTAGTGACGACAAACGTTTGCTGTATTTGCTATATTTGTGTTTCTGATACACAATGCTTGTTTGATTAGCTTGAAGATTGTTTCAAAACTTGAATATCCAAGGTTTGATGCCAAAAATCGTGTAGATCTAAATTAAAATATTTCAGAGTCCTCTATTCTGACATACACAAAAAATCATCATGTCATGTATTTTCCTTCCAGCCCTCTATTCTGGCATATGTCACTTGATACACCAGAAATTATCATGTCTTTTATTTTCCTTCCAGCCCTCTATTCTGGCATACGTCACCTGATACACCAGAAATCATCATGTCATCCTTTACACAATCCATTTTTTTTGGTCTACTTTTGTTCTTATTTTTTGTTGCTGGAGTACAGCAGATAAGTTGTCGGCTCATATGATAGAAAGTGGTTACCGTCGCCTGTGTATATTTGCACCGCCATAGGAGCTATTAAGGCCCTGCGGCCTCTAAGAGGATCTGAACTTGCCCATTGATGCCATGTTATTATGTTCATGAATTTTCAAGTCTAACATTCTTTTTGTCACATGATTTTCAACTCAATATGTATTTATTCGAGCATTCTTCATTATGTAATTTAACTTTTATAAAAAAAAATCCTGGTTCCAGAAGTCATAATATCACATTTATCAGCGCATTCCCAGCTGACTTCCATATAACTGGTTTAGAGGAGATCGCTCCAGAAGGAATTGTATCCTACGTGAGAAGCTACATGTCTTCAGATCTGGTTGGTGCAAGGATGAGGGGAGAGGATCCTTTGTCTGTACATGACATAGTTCGGTATGCTTATGAGGTAAAATTATTATTTTTTCATTAATATTAACTAATTGCACCCATTTCTTCATTATAAAAATAATAATAAAATAGTCATCGATAGTGATCTGTCTTGGAAGTCTCACATATCCGAATTAAGTCGGAGAGTTGTTCTGCCTTCCAGATCCCTGAGAAGTCTGAGAAATTTTCTGCCGGCTGCCACCAAAATTATGCTTGCACAGTCTCTTTCCTTATCTATTGTTGATTACGCTGCCGTCTGCTATCTTGACTGAACCATAGATCAGATAAATAAACTTGAGTGACTTTAGAATTTTTGTATTATGTTCATATTTGGTTTGCGAAATAATGACCATATTTCTGAATTTTGTGAAAGACTCGACTCCCTATTCGTTTTCGCAGGAATATTCATATTCTCACACTCCTTTATAACATATTATATTTATCTTACTAGTCCTCATTACCTTAAGGAACGTTTCGCATTCGTTCGCCTTTCTACTTCCCACAATTTGCACACTCATACATATAGTAAACTCACCACACCTGCGCAGACTTCTTCTTTTTTTGATAACTCCTTTATAGTGCAACCTGTCAAACTTTGGAATCCGCTGCCTCTTACTGTCAGAGAGGCCAAAACATTGCTTATATTTAAGAACTCACTCAGAAAATATTAATTTTCTGATATAATTATGCTTAATTCCTCTTATTCTGTTAACTAATAAAATATATATCTTATAAATATTGTTACAACTTAGCCCCCCGACAAAGACAAATTCCACGAAGCAGACTATTACCTGTTGGCATTTGAACCAATTGTAATACCTTTATGATTGTCTTCTTTTGTTTACTTATTTATTGGTTATTGCGGAGAACAGCATATTGTACTCGTTTTAGCCGTTTGCAGGCATAATTAGTCAGGTGTGCGGATTACGATTTCTAGGAAATTAAATCGACGATACGGGCGGGCACACTTGTATTGTGAAGTATAAAACGACGGCAGGATGGAAAGGGGGGGCAGTCAAGCAATAATCAGCAGCGAGACAGGACGTGTGTACATTCGATAATCTATATAGTGACGGACTTTACGCGTGTTATTGTATCGCGCATTACGTTTGAACTGATTGTGTTTAGTTTGTGTTTGTACCTGTGTTATAAGTGTTTGTATAGTTCTAATAAATTCTATAGTAAGTCCAACGGCATTTTTAATTTGAGTCCCGCACTCGTAACAATATTTTGTATGTATTTAATTAATAAAGTAGTTTAAGTATGTGTATTTAAGTTATGTCCTATGTAATGCTCTGCAACACCTACATCGCCAGATTTAATTTAAAATGTTTTTTAAGTTGGTTGCCTGGAAGAGATTGCTTTAAGCGACAAGGCCGCCTATTGTTTTTACCTTGATAATTTTGTAACCGTATTTTTTTTGTAATTGTTTATTTAGTGAGCCATAAAGTGTTATCTATCTAATAAAATAGCTTAATAGGCATTTTATTATCATTTTTATGATGAACGCGTTCCTTATTTTGTAGAATATTAGGTTACAATTAATTTATATATTAGTCTCTAAAGGCTAGATTGTAGCATTTAGTGCAGTAATTGATAGAATTACTTTTACTCATAAAGGAAATAGAACTTTTGGAGGCCATTCGAGACAAGCTTTTATAAAGACTGTCAGACAAAAATTCTAAAAATCGTAACAATATATAGACATCGTATAATGTTTTAATTAAATTCTGGTAATTATTTAGAAGAAGGAGAAGAAGTTTAATCTTATTTTACCGTATATATATGTTTCATTTTTTTTAGAAAGATTTGATAATGGAATCTGCGTTATTGCGAGTTACGTTGAGTAACCTCTTTTTTTCCATTAAATAGGTATTTGTCTTTGCACCATTTACGTTTCTAACAAATGGAAAATATTATTCTATACTAGAATATGTCCACGACTTCATCTTCGCTTGACTTGAATATGCCGCGGGATTCCCGGGACACTAGGTACCGCATCATTTAAAAAAGAATGTAAACTATCGTTTTAGTGAAAACTGTGTTGGAATAAGCTAATTTTTATGTACTCGAACCGCTCCCGGGAGAATTCCAGAGACAAAAAACATCATACATTTGATTACAGAAAATTTGATATCGATCAGTGAAAAAGTCACTTTGGAATTCGTTTTTTTATCTGTCCATTTTAAATAATTCCTAGAGAAATTCCCGCGGGATTCCCAGGATCAAAAGTTTTAAAGCAGATGTTAAATCTAAGAATTTGCTGTTGATCAGCGAACACCCCATCGAAATCACCTCACTAGTTTTTACATGAAACCCAAACAAACAGAAAAAATGTAAAAAAATTGCATCGTGTTCTCCATAGTTTACGTAGGTCTATTCCAGTTGTTTTTTAAATAGATTTAATGTACAGACACGGCATGTTTAGAATTTTATAATATTGTAGATAGATAAAGTTTCAAAATAATCTTCAAATATACATATTATAGCCATTAAGCAAAAGACGGACCCCATAAGTCGGTTTTATAAGTCTGCTTTATTAGGCATTTGCTTGCCAAAACATAAAAAGTACTTGATAGGTTTTGATTTTTCACAGGCGAAATGATTGGTTATATTTTTCATCCAAATGAACCAACTATCAATTCGGTACAACGCAACGATGATGTGGATGAAGCTCTAGGTAATGTTTTATCTTTAAGGGAATTTAACTGCCTACAATTATTGCTTTCAGATATGTGACGCCTTCTACAATGACTACGAGACGAGATCTTTCTTAAGGTCTGGAAGGAACTTTGATCTCATTATCCTCGATGGTGCTTACCCAGAATGCGCGCTAGGAGTAGTCTACCGTTTTAAAGTGCCTTTCATTTACATCAACACCGTTGGCTTCTATGTTGGCCCGTTCAGCATGTCTGGAAGCCCAGCTCCTTATTCTGTTACTCCGTTCTTCGCCAAGGCGTTTACTGATAACATGGGGCTAATCGATAGAGCATTGAATGCTGCTTGGCATGTCGCAGTTATGCCACTTTATGGTGTCAGTATCGCAGTTCTCCAAGGAGTTTTAAGAAAGAATTTTGGGTACAAAATCCCCCATGTTCATGATATGGCAAAGAATGTGAGTTTTATACTTCAGAATGGACATTTCTCTGTGTCATATCCGAGACCGTATCTGCCAAATGTTGCTGAAGTTGCGTGTATTCATTGTAAAGAAGCGAAGAGATTAGATGCTGTGAGTATTAAAATTATTACTACAATTGATTTCATCATCATGCTTCCAATAATTAAAAGTTTTTATCAAATCATAGTATAAGTAAGTGTATTATATACTTTATGAGTGATTTATGAATTAACTGTAGCTATTCTAGTAGTTCTGTATCCAAAAAGTTAAAAGTACACTATACCTATATAGATTCGCATATGCGTATCAAAAATATTTTGAAAATAATAATAATAGACAGACAAACACACACCAACCCGGGGCCTCTGATTTCCAGCGAGTTCAGCCGGTTAAGACTTAGCCCGCTCAACCACAGAGGCCGTCACTAAATTAGTTCATACCTAAAACTGTAAAGCAGAAACTGACGTAGAGATAAATAAAATAATCTGTACATATACCTACGTACTTTTTTTGTCGAACTTTCTTACCAAAAAGTCTCTTAAACGTATGTAAATCAACATATTTATGATAACGTAGTACCTATTTCTGCAACAGGGTTTTTATTACTCAGTGTAACTTCTATTATGGATAATAAAATTGGGAGAATACAATGTTTTAATTCCATTTTTCCAGGAATTGGAAGAATGGATTTCTGGCGCTGGAGAAACAGGCTTCGTTTACGTGTCAATGGGTTCTTCAGTGAGGACTGCTCAGATGCCATTAACGGTGCATCACATGATTCTGGATGCTTTGGGCAGATTACCACAAAGAGTTTTGTGGAAACAGGATGTAGACCAAAATATCACTGATATTCCGTCGAACGTTAGAATATATAAATGGTTGCCGCAGCAGGATTTACTTGGTATTTAGTTTTTTCCTTTAATTTAATTTTATGTTTGTGTTAAATTACGTAATAATTAATGAAATAAGTATTAATGAATTAAAAATTAAATAACTAAAATTAATTTATAAAATATTATATGTTAAGGTATTTTACATAAATGTTTTTGGTTACTTTTTGTGGGATGAAGACGAGACCTTAATAAAATCATGTCCCTTCGCGTTTCTGTCTTTGTTTGTCACAGTCATTTAGCTCACAAAGTACAAGGTCTATATAGCTGAAATTTGACAGCAAGGTATAGGACTATACTATATTATGCTTGGTATACAATAGTTTTTGAGATATTTCGGATTATATGCTTTTTTACATTTCCGTAACTAAATGATAATGGATATTTGTCACTTCTACGGAATTAATAATCGTGCGTGGACAGCCATACGGTTAGCTGATTTTATTTAAATATTACTTATAGTAATAAAACATCACATACTTAACACATTTATGTTTAGAATATTCTGAAATTTTATTGCCTCTAAGTTTTATTGCTTTTCCACTTACCTATAAACATACAGAGTGGCAGGTTCCTAGAAACAAATTACTAATGTTTCAATGGTAAATACCTATACAAAAGCTCTAGTATGTATTGTATTGCTGAACTAGGCTGTTGAAGTATCACTGTCTACCGAAGTACATGTCGAATGTTTACCATTAAAAAATTTGCGATTGTTGAAGTAAACCAAATTAAAACCATTATTGAGTCTTGGGCCCGTATGGACATGGAAAAAGGAAAAACCTACTCATACATAAACGAACAATAGAAACAATAATTTGTCCAATATGTCACGTCCTGAACAGTGTATATAATTATTTGAAATTTCAATGTCCACGGGATTTAGATTCTCTCTTTTTTAATTTTTTTATTGCAGGAGTTCAGCAGACAGGCAGACGGCTTACTTGATGAAAAGCGGTTACTATCGTCTATGGACATTTGCCACACCAAAGGTGCTACAAATGCGCTGCTGCTCTCAAGGGAGACTGGAACCTGGTCACTAATGTCGCAACACAACTCAAGGTTGTTATGGCGGCCTGCTCTAGACCAGGGTTGGTAGCCATCCATACGGGTAAATACCCTACTAACTTGGCTGTGGGTTGTTTTGTCGCCTCTTACGACAGGCCGCAGGAAATTGTATTCTTTCTCCGTTCCTGTACGGATAGAATTTATAACATACCTTGAATATAACTGGAAGACCATGTTGTTTACAAAATTCCAAGGCTTCAAGGCCGGAACACAACTCAAGGTTGTTATGGCGACATATTTAAGACCAGGGGTGGTAGCCATCCAGTCGGGCAAATGCCCTACCACCTGGTTGTGGGTTGTTTTGTCGCCTCTTACGACAGGCCGCTCGGCCGCAGGAAATTGTATTCTTTCTCCGTTCCTGCACGGATAATCTCTCTTTTCTTTCACCATATCCCAATTAATTGGGGTCGGCATAATATGTCTTTTGCTTCTACACTCCTCTATTCTGACATACATCTTCTGTCACACCACAAATCATCATATCATCCTTCCTCATCATCCTCAATCCATCCATCTTTTTTTTGGTCTACCTTTACATCTGTACCCATCCATCTTATAGTTTAACATTTTAGATTAATATATAATTTATACCCATGAAGTTTTTAAAACCATTAAAACCCGACTGAACGTCGTTACAAGTGGCAGGATGGCTAGGGCTTACCTTATTAGAGATGCATTCTTTATGTTCAACAATGTAACCGCTAGTCTTCTGCCTATGACCCAACGACAGCGGTGTGATAGTGCTGGCTTATATCCCGTTGATAAATTTATTAGATTATTATAAATTATGATGTAATTACTCTCATTTCAGGTCACCCAAAAATCAAAGCTTTCGTCACACATGGCGGTTTACTCAGCATGTACGAAACGGTCTACCACGGTGTCCCCATTGTTTCAATGCCAGTCTTCTGTGATCATGACTCAAACGCTGCCAAAGCTGTTGTAGACGGATATGCTAAACGACTAGATCTACAGTATCTCACTTCTGAATCACTTCACGACGCAATTGTAGAAGTGATTACAGAGCCAAAATACAAAAACGAGGTCATGAAACGTCAAATATTGTTGAGAGATCAAAAGGAAAGTCCGTTAGAAAGAGCTATTTATTGGACAGAATATGTCATCAGGCATAAGGGAGCTTATCATTTACAGTCCCCTGCAAAAGACTTGACATTCATACAGTACTATATGTTAGACGTTGTCTTCTTATTAATGATTGCAGTTTTTATTATATACGCTCTTATTTCTTACACTATAAGGTTCGGATTTAAGCGATTGGCTTCTTATATACAAAATAGACAAGTAAAGAAGTTGTTAGTAAATTCAAACGGAATAATAAAACGTTCAAAATTGCTTATAGACCAAACAGCTTTAGGCTCTAAGAAAAAATTGTGATCACCAAAATTATGAATTTAAGTGATATTTTATTATATAAGTATAATAAGTATGATTGGTATTTTACGAAAGGACTTTATAAGTCGCGCCGTCCATTAAAGCTGACGAAGTTGAGACGAGGACGGCGACGGTGGGATTGATCTATAAATATCAAGTCGCTCAAAAAGCTCTGTTATGGTTAAAACCCGAGATGAAGATAGCCGTAAGAGATCCGAAGGTACCATATAGCTCCTAAATTAGCAAGTTGATATGTCAATAAGCCGGTAACATCTGTCACAGGTACGATAATAATCAATGGAGCAGAAATGTTCTGGAATGTTGAAAGTGTTTCGGTAACGTAATATTGAACGCACAGTGGATCGACGACATGCGTAGGGTTGCCGGAAGACGCTAGATGTAAAAAAACACAAGACCGGGTACATGCCTCAAATTTGGTTAGAGTCCAATTTGGATACCTATTTTTAGAAATATAGATGACTTCCAAGATCCAAGATTTGGAATCAACAAATTCGTATCTCTTTAGTTATTTTATTTATTTAGAGATTTGACGAATAGGTCGCTTATATCCTGGCACCACGCATTGGATATTTTTTATCCCAAAGTATAAAAGGATTCCCGAGGGATGTTCAGGTGACGTCGCCGCCAACAAATTCATATTAAATATGTTTTGTAGGTTTTGGCTTAAAACTGAACAAAATAATCAAATTATTTCTTATGTCGACAATAAACGCAGCTAAAGTCCACGCCATTGGATGAAGAGATGAATGTGAAACAAAGATTAATACATATAAAAATAAAGATTTTGTGAAGGATGAAGATTTGTCATGTGATAGGAGACGTAGTAATTGATAGCTGTACAATAGACGGTTTTAAAATAAAATCGAGTATTGTCTAGTTTTCTGTAGCTTTTCTAGAAGTAACGTCATTAGAAGTTTGATACAGAATGTAAAAAAGTTTGAAAGAATCTTTAAACTAAAATATGTTAGCGAAGTATGAAGGCTGTAAGTAAATAAGTACAATATTTTTGTTGTAGTAACATTAAGTTACCGTAAAGTTACCTTTGAAATATAAAGTTTTACAATATAAGAGTTTTAAGTTAACTTTAAAGTTTTGTGATGTGTAATTTGTTGTATGTTTTGGCATACTTTTTAAGCATATCAACAACCCGGATGGATAAATAAACAGAGAGTGGACCATTGTATATTGTAAATAATATTATATTAGTTTTAGTAATATTTATGTACTTAGCAACTTATGTTTTTAATTAAATGTTAATATTTGCTCATATAGTTTGAGCCTTTATTTTGATGAACGAAAAATAAAGGAATGTTAAATTATTTACATGTTTTGTATACTTTGTGTTTTAACCTAAACCGCATTGTATTTTTAGGGCTGCGATACTCTAAGCCATATATCACTCCGGTATATTATGTCTCTATGATAGAGATTATCTCGGGAACTGCTGTGGCTAGAGATATATATATAGTTACATTATACATATCGAGAAGTCAAAACACGTTTTAAGGGTTAAGAATATATAAAACATTTCTTTTTTTAACATGTATGTATAGAGATAAAATAAACGATCATATTACATTAAACACTTCTTTAAATATTATTTTGTTAGAGGACTGTGAATATTATAATAAATAAAATGTACGTGCGGATATATTAGACTATTTAATGCAAAAAAAATTGACATATTTCAAATGTATCTTATATATAGTTAAGTTTGATATATGTCAATTTTTTTAAAGAATCTGGTTTCCAGTTAAATTGTATAGATATTCTTCCTTTTGAAATATGGCACATAGTTAAATAAAGACATGTTGTTTTGGATCATTTGAAACATCACACTCTTTTTCCGACAGAATTTCCAGATGTTGCTTAAAATAGCCTTTCACTTCTCGATATATTCAATCTCGAGTGTCTAAAAATAAGCAGAGCCATATGTAAGATAAAATACTGAAATAAGCGCTCAATATCAAAAAATTAAACAATATAGTAAGAGTCCATAAACGTCTCACACTGGGCTCATATATATCATACACACACACACACACACACACATGTATATATATATATATATATATATATATATATATATATATATATATATATATATATATATATATATATATATATATATATATATATATATATATATATATATATCCCTATTAATATTATAAATGCGAAAGTAACTCTGTCTGTCTGTCTGTCTGTCTGTCTGTCTGTCTGTCTGTCTGTCTGTCTGTTCCGTTTTCACGTAAAACCTACTGGACCGATTTGGCTGAAACTCAGTATATATATATTTTCGATGCCGAGAATGAACATAGGATACTTTTTATCCCGAAAAATGGGATAGTTTCCGGGATAAAAATATATTTGTCTTTCTGTTTGTAATGCTTTTACAGAAAAAGTACTGGACCGATTTAGTTGAAATTCGGTATACATGTAATTTTAATACCGAAGGTGGACAAGGGATACCTTTTATCCCGGATAATGGGATAGATTTTGGGATAGATTTATGTAAAGGTTATCCCAAAAAGTGGGATAGGTTTTTTTTGTGATTTTCCATTTTCGTCATTTTGGTCATCTTTGTCCAATTTGTCCGATTTGTCCGAGTTATCCAATTTGTCTTTTTTGTCCGATTTGTCCTTTATGTCCGAATGGTCCGATTTGTCCGAGTTGTCCGATTTGTCCGAGTTGTCCAATTTGTCCAATTTGTCCGAGTTGTCCAATTTGTCCGAGTTGTCCGATTTGTCCGAGTTGTCCAATTTGTCCGAGTTGTTCAATTTGTCCGAGTTGTCCGATTTGTCCGAGTTGTCCGAGTTGACCGATTTGTCCGAGTTGTTCAATTTGTCCAATTTGTCCGAGTTGTCCGATTTGTCCAATTTATCCGAGATGTCCGAATGGTCCGAGTTGTCCGAATTGTCCGAGTTGTCCAATTTGTCCGAGTTATTCGAGTTGTCCGAGTTGTCCAATTTGTCCGAGTTGTTCAATTTGTCCGAGTTGTCCAATTTGTCCGAGTTGTTCGATTTGTCCGAGTTGTCCAAGTTGTCCGAGTTGTCCGAGATGTCCGAATTGTCCGAGTTGTCCAATTTGTCCGAGTTGCTCGATTTGTCCGAGTTGTCCAATTTGTCCGATTTGTCCGAGTTGTCCAATTTGTCCGATTTGTCCGAGTTATCCAATTTGTCTTTTTTGTCCGATTTGTCCTTTATGTCCGAATGGTCCGATTTGCCCGAGTTGTCCGATTTGTCCGAGTTGTCCAATTTGTCCAATTTGTCCGAGTTGTCCAATTTGTCCGAGTTGTCCGATTTGTCCGAGTTGTCCAATTTGTCCGAGTTGTTCAATTTGTCCGAGTTGTCCAATTTGTCCCATTTGTCCGAATTGCGCGAGTTGTCCAATTTGTCCGAGTTGTCCAATTTGTCCGAGTTGTCCGATTTGTCCAATTTATCCGAGATGTCCGAATGGTCCGAGTTGTCCGAATTGTCCGAGTTGTCCAATTTGTCCGAGTTATTCGAGTTGTCCGAGTTGTCCAATTTGTCCGAGTTGTTCAATTTGTCCGAGTTGTCCGAGTTGTCCAATTTGTCCGAGTTGTTCGATTTGTCCGAGTTGTCCGAGTTGTCCGAGATGTCCGAATTGTCCGAGTTGTCCAATTTGTCCGAGTTGTTCGATTTGTCCGAGTTGTCCAATTTGCCCGATTTGTCCGAGTTGTCCAATTTGTTCGAGTTGTCCGAGTTGTCCGAATTGTCCGAGTTGTCCAATTTGTCCGAGTTGTCCGAATTGTCCGAGTTGTCCAATTTGTCCGAGTTGTCCGATTTTTCCGATTTGTCCGAGTAGTCCGATTTGTCTGAGTTGTCCAATTTGTCCAATTTGTCCGAGTTGTCCAATTTGTCCGAGTTGTCCGATTTGTCCGAGTTATTCGAGTTGTCCGAGTTGTCCAATTTGTCCGAGTTGTTCAATTTGTCCGAGTTGTCCGAGTTGTCCAATTTGTCCGAGTTGCTCGATTTGTCCGAGTTGTCCAAGTTGTCCGAGTTGTCCGAGATGTCCGAATTGTCCGAGTTGTCCGAGTTGTCCAATTTGTCCGAGTTGTTCGATTTGTCCGAGTTGTCCAATTTGTCCGAGTTGTTCGATTTGTCCGAGTTGTCCAATTTGTCCGATTTGTCCGAGTTGTCCAATTTGTCCGAGTTGCTCGATTTGTCCGAGTTGTCCAAGTTGTCCGAGTTGTCCGAGATGTCCGAATTGTCCGAGTTGTCCAATTTGTCCGAGTTGTTCGATTTGTCCGAGTTGTCCAATTTGTCTTTTTTGTCCGATTTGTCCTTTATGTCCGAATGGTCCGATTTGCCCGAGTTGTCCGATTTGTCCGAGTTGTCCAATTTGTCCAATTTGTCCGAGTTGTCCAATTTGTCCGAGTTGTCCGATTTGTCCGAGTTGTCCAATTTGTCCGAGTTGTTCAATTTGTCCGAGTTGTCCAATTTGTCCCATTTGTCCGAATTGCGCGAGTTGTCCAATTTGTCCGAGTTGTCCAATTTGTCCGAGTTGTCCGATTTGTCCAATTTATCCGAGTTGTCCAATTTGTCCGAGTTGTTCGATTTGTCCGAGTTGTCCAATTTGTCCGAGTTATTCGAGTTGTCCGAGTTGTCCAATTTGTCCGAGTTGTTCAATTTGTCCGAGTTGTCCGAGTTGTCCAATTTGTCCGAGTTGTTCGATTTGTCCGAGTTGTCCAAGTTGTCCGAGTTGTCTGAGATGTCCGAATTGTCCGAGTTGTCCAATTTGTCCGAGTTGTTCGATTTGTCCGAGTTGTCCAATTTGCCCGATTTGTCCGAGTTGTCCAATTTGTTCGAGTTGTCCGAGTTGTCCGAATTGTCCGAGTTGTCCAATTTGTCCGAGTTGTCCGAATTGTCCGAGTTGTCCAATTTGTCCGAGTTGTCCGATTTGTCCGAGTTGTCCGAGTTGACCGATTTCTCCGAATTGTTCGATTTTTCCAATTTATCCGAGTTGTCCGATTTGTCCGAGTTGTCCAATTTGTCCGATTTGTCCAATTTGTCCAATTTGTCCGAATTGTCCGAGTTGTCTGAGTTGACCGATTTCTCCGAGTTATTCGAGTTGTCCGAGTTGTCCAATTTGTCCGAGTTGTTCAATTTGTCCGAGTTGTCCGAGTTGTCCAATTTGTCCGAGTTGCTCGATTTGTCCGAGTTGTCCAATTTGTCCGAGTTGCTCGATTTGTCCGAGTTGTCCAAGTTGTCCGAGTTGTCCGAGATGTCCAATTTGTCCGAGTTGTCCAATTTGTCCGAGTTGTCCGATTTGTCCGAGTTATTCGAGTTGTCCGAGTTGTCCAATTTGTCCGAGTTGTTCAATTTGTCCGAGTTGTCCGAGTTGTCCAATTTGTCCGAGTTGCTCGATTTGTCCGAGTTGTCCAAGTTGTCCGAGTTGTCCGAGATGTCCGAATTGTCCGAGTTGTCCAATTTGTCCGAGTTGTTCGATTTGTCCGAGTTGTCCAATTTGCCCGATTTGTCCGAGTTGTCCAATTTGTCCGAGTTGTCCGAGTTGTCCGAATTGTCCGAGTTGTCCAATTTGTCCGAGTTGTCCGAATTGTCCGAGTTGTCCAATTTGTCCGAGTTGTCCGATTTGTCCGAGTTGTCCGAGTTGTCCGAGTTGTCCGATTTGTCCGAGTTGTCCAATTTGTCCGATTTGTCCAATTTGTCCAATTTGTCCGAATTGTCCGAGTTGTCTGAGTTGACCGATTTCTCCGAGTTGTTCGATTTGTCCAATTTATCCGAGTTGTCCGATTTGTCAGAGTTGTCCGAGTTTTTCCGATTTGTCCGAGTTGTCTATTTGTCCAATTTATCCGAGTTGTCCGATTTGTCAGAGTTGTCCAAGTTTTTCCGATTTGTCCGAGTTGTCCGATTTGTTCAATTTATCCGAGATATCCGAATGGTCCGAGTTGTCCGAGTTGACCAATTTGTCCGAGTTGTTCAATTTGTCCGAGTTGTCCAATTTGTCCGATTTGTCCAAGTTGTCCAATTTGTCCGATTTGTCGGAGTTGTCCAATTTGTCCGAGTTGTTCGATTTGTCCGAGTTGTCCGATTTGTCCGAATTGTCCGAGATGTCCGATTTGTCACAGTTGTCCGAGTTTTTCCGATTTGTCCGAGTTGTCCGATTTGTCCAATTTATCCGAGATGTCCGAATTGTCTGAGTTGTCCGAGTTGTCCGAATTGTCCGAGTTGTCCAATTTGTCCGAGTTGTTCGATTTTTCCGAGTTGTCCGTGTTATCCGATTTGTCCTTTTTGTCCGATTTGTCCGTTTTGTCCGTTTTGTCTGATTTGTCCGATTTGTCTGTTTTGTCCGATTTGTTCCTTTTTTCCTTATTGTCCTTTATGTAGTTGTCATAGATGGAGGATAGATAAATATAGCTAGGACGATTTGAAATGAAGGTTGAAAGTTTTGATAAGACCAATCATTTCTCAATTTCATAGATATAAACATTCATCATCTATAAAAAATACGATAGTAAGTCGATATGTCTTTCCGTTAAGTTTTCACGGAAAACTACTTGGAAAGGATCGGTTTTGCTGTAATTTTGCTTAAATGTAGTTTTAATACCGAAAATGGATATAAATACTTTTCATGCCCGGAGATGGGATAGTTTGCGATATAAAATGAAATTAAACTTCCGAATGCAAACACCACTAGAGGTTGACCCGCGGCGTAGCCGCGGGGTAAACTCTAGTATATATATATATATATATATATATATATATATATATATATATATATATATATATATATATATTGATATCGGTGTTAAAGCTGTCGATAAGATTTGGCGTTTTTCTGTGTCATCAAAGTCGTCCAATCTCAGAAACGTATAAACATATATATGTGTGTATATACATTTATAGAGGAACGCACAGTATACGCGCCACGCTTACACAAAGTGGATCGACAACAATACTTTTATTCTTTGATAATCAATAACACTGTATGCGTGGATCCGAAGTTAAAAAAGAAACTCCCGGATATTCGGTACACACGGAACCGCTGAAGATAATAGTGTCATTTTTTTGCTTTCAGTTGTTGTGTAAATGTTTGTCACATACAGTAAATAAGTATAAACTACATAGGCTTAACCAAACTTATGTCCAAGCACTATGTCCGCCTTTGGCTTCAGAAGTATCTTGCACATATCTTGAAACCAGCTCAATCAATCATTTAAACAACAATAATTACTTTCCAAATTCAGTCATTTTTAGGGCGGCCGCTATTTAATTGATAAATTCACTAAGTCATTGCACTTGCCAAAAATCCATTATATCTTATATGTCTATTTAGCACCGCAAACGAAATCCGACGACACAATGGCGGGATCTTCGTGAAGTCAGTCATAATTTTGACAGAGATAGATATACACATATACCAGTATACAAAAGAGGAGAAAATATGCATGCACCAAGAATATGTACTGAAGTATGAACAAGAGATAGGGTTATCATGACACAAACCATTAATAATATCAGCCCATAAATGTCCCACTGCTGGGCTCGGGCCTCCCATTATAGGAGAACGGACGTATACCCGCCACGCTTGTCCAAGGCGGCTTGGCCAGTTTGACACATCGGTTATCTCGATGTTCAGGTTGCATCACGATGTTTTCCTTCACCGTTGTTAGCACGTGGTAATTGTAACAATATGCACATTAGATCAGAAAACTTACTAAGTGGTGCATGCGTTCCGGCCAGGATCGAACCCGCGCCCTTTTGAGTATGGGACGCGTCAACTAGCCATTACGCTACCACGACCTCAAACCATTGTTAAGCATTAAATAATAAACAATCACTGAGTGAGATGTTAAATGAAAGAATATAATTTTTCTTGACTAAGTGCTTATCGGACCACACACATTGAAGGAGGCTGTAGAATCGATAATAAACGTCCATATTTTGTTTTGTCATTTGTTGTAACTCTTATGGGTTTGTTATTTTTGATTGGGTTGTGTACAACAAATAAAAGATATAAAATAAAGTTATCTTTAATTTGTTTAGTGTAAAAATTAAGTATATTTTCCTAGTTTAACAATGAAATAGTGCCTTTTAATTTTTCAAATTTAATTATTTTAATAAGTATGAAATAGCTATGTTGTCATTATTAAAATAATTTAATTTATGTGTCTAATATGCAAGTGCTTGAGTTTGCTTTTCATATTAACATGTAAAGAAATATTTATTTTTAATATTAGTTAACTTACTTTGTAACACATAAAATGAATATTTAATTCATATTAACATTATTGCAAAGATAAAGCAGTATTTTAAAGTGGCAATTGAGTGATATTCCCTTTAAATATTACAATCACATCATTAACGGATAAACGGACGTTTTAACGGATTTAATCGTATATTTGGTTGGATATTTTTTAAAGTATTGTAATAAATTATTTCATATAATGCAAAACTTGCGGCGGGATGCAATTTTGACACAATTTTTGACGTTTTTATGAGCTTCTATTATTTCGCTATAAAGTTATGTAGTGTCATATGTATACATTACAAATTCCCACTAATTTTAATATATTTAGACCCAATAGTTTCCGAGTAAGAAATCTGACGGACATACGGACGGACGGATACGATGACTTCAGAAGTGTTCCATAATTAATAACTGCCTGCGCCATTTTTATTACTTACAAAATTAAATATAATTATAAGAATAAAATCTACAACTAAAATATCGATATGTGCAATTGTGGTAGTATAAAACATAAACCTTTGCCTCATTATTAAATTAAAATAAGATTACTTGAGTTCATGATGTGTAATTATCCATCCTTTTCTTTCCTACATAATACCCATATTCGAGCGAAATATATTTCGATCACGGGTCAGAGGAAATGGACGGGAAGAAATGAGATAGTCCAGCTGAACGCTGTGCGCAATCGCAATACAATTGAAATTAATAATTACATTAAATTGTGTGGTGATGCAAATAACATCATAAACAATTATCAGACTTAATAATAGTGGCCATAATACGAGTAACTTACAATGACATAGAACTGTGTCGTCGTGCCAAATATTTGAAGCAGATTCAGTGAATCCCTTTGTGTCCTGTTCTTCCTATATTTCGAACGTTATGCTCAACATTTTCTTTATATTTTAAATTGAACATTACTTATTGATTGTCTTCCGTGATCATGGCTACTGAATATTGACCGAAACGTCGAAATAAAATTCAAATAAAATGCCCCGCTTAAAACCGTTAAAACGTAGTTTTGTATAGGATATAGTTATATGGGGCATTTATTTATTATCAACAGATCCGAACTATTTTAATGTAGGTTAGAACGCTAAGGTGGGAGCTCCGCTTCGCCTCGCTCCCGCCTAAGCCTTTTTTTATAATCCTGGTTCTTTTTTTATAATCACCCAAAATAGACTTTATATCTCAAATAATAAATAAATGCGGCCCATAACTGAACCGAATGCGTAGTTTTAATTAGGTAGGTTCTTTTTTATCAAATATTGTGGCTCTGATACACTAAATTCAAATTACACAGCGTTATTATCCGTAAAAGTGTAATCTTAATTATCTTCTAATTACTTATTTTTTCTTAACTCTCCTCATTAAATAGGAAATGGCTCTGCCCCAGATCCCTCTCTGCGTGAGACGACGGCTCCAAACCCAGAACAGGTTGTAGAGACGTCTTGGATTGCATTACATAACCTTCGCTGGCTCCTGACCCTGGCCTATGACGCTGATCTCCTTCTGTTCGACGTCTTCAGGATTGACTTTTGTAACTTTAGAGTCACCACCTGTTACTGTGGCACGCATAAGTCGACCTGAAAAAAAAAAATTGTATACTTATTTTATTAGTAATTATAAACTCAATACTACATTATAATAACAGCCCATAAATGTCTCACTGCTGGGCTCGGGCCTTCCTCTATTGGGGAACGGCAATAGAGGAAGGCCCAGACAAGCAGACGGCCCACTTGATGGAAAACGGTTACCATCGTCTATGGACATTTGCAACACCAAAGTTGCTACAAATGCGCTGCTGCTCTCTGAAGGTAGACTGGAACCTGGTCACTAATGCTGGAACACAACTCAAAGTTGTTATGGCGACATACTTTAGACCAGGGTTGGTAGCCATCCAGCCGGGCACATATCCTACCACCTGGCTGTGGGTTGTTTTGTCGCCGCTTACGACAGGCCGCCTGGCCGCAGGAAATTGTATTCTTTCACCGTTCCTGCACAGATACTTACTTAATTTGGGGATATACAATAGATATGTTTGTCTGCCGATTAAAATAAAATAATAATAATTATGGTGTTATACAGGACGTGTCAGAATAAAGGGTTATGGGGGGAAACACCGAAAGACGAAAACGCGAACGGGAGAAGCTGAATCACACTTTTTTTTCATATTTCATACCCTTTTTTATAAATTAATTTTGAAAACAGTTTTAAGTATTTGTAAACGCTTCTTGATAATTTTTGTTTTTGTGTGTGATATTTATTCAATCATATGTGTGTTTTGGTGTACCTTACGAATAACTTATTATATTAATTTATTCTAATTTTAATACTAAACTTATATTAATGTAGAGTGTATCTGTTACATGCTGGTGTTGTGAGGAAGTGCATGTGCAATGTGTGCCTTATGTCTATACCTATATATATTATCTTATCTTGAAGTCTTCAAGTCACGAGTGAATAGGTATCTTCTAGGTAAGCGTGCTCCATCCTAGACTGCGTCATCACTCAACAGTAGGTGGACAGTGGTCAAACGCAAACCTATACTTACATTAAAAAAAAAGATATTATCTTAACTAGTGCCGTGTATGTTGTTTGTTCCTTTCTGTGCCTAGGTTACTAATTTTTAGGCTCTTTGAAGGCTGAATCACACTTAATAGTAATCACCTTTACAGGTTGAATCAGTATTATTGTAAAGATTTCTGTTTCAAATACTTATAAAGTTTGAAGCAATACTAATAATACCACTTGATACAGCAAAGATCTTCAAAGAGTATGATATGAATATTAACCTTTGTTATGATAAGCGACTCCACCGATAGCTGAGAGGAATCCAAATAAGACCATCATCCATTTCAGTACTGAAACCACTTTTTTTGGCGTAAAGAGTTGACGTTTCATCATCTTGATGAAGGTTTTGTTGAGTGCCAATCCCTATAAAACAGATGATAAATACATTGAACCATCCATCCATCCATAGAATGAAATATTAGCAATATATATTTCGTATCTTAGTCTTGAGGAACTGTAGGTAGAATCTATATATTAATACGTGAAGCAAAAACTTTGTACCCTTTTTACGAAAATTGCGCGGACGGAGGAGTATGAAATTTCGTATACTTATAATTTAAATAGAGAACAAGCGACGAATGCTAATACTTTTTAAAAGTTATGCATAAAAAACACATTAAATCAATAAGAAAACATTACACACACTACCATGTATTTTACACACACACACGTATATATACTCTTTTGTTTATTGTTGCCTCGGCGAAATCTGTGATTATAGAAGTATAGTTTATAAAATCATTATTCTAGAAAATAAAAATTGTTTTTAAATACAACAGAACCAATGCTATTATTACTAATACTAGCAGGTTTTTCGGGGTCTTCTATGTAAAGGTAGACCAAATAAGAGATGTGTGGATTGTGTGAAGAAGAGCATGATGATTGTGGTGTGATAGAGGACGTATGCCAGAATAGAGGGGTATGGAGGGAAAGACCGAAAGGAATATTATATTATGCAAATGGGAGACGGTGAATGAAAAAAGAGAGGTCCTGGATGTAAAACATGTTTAACAGTAATACGTATATTTTTTTATGAATAATGATTGAGCAACTAAAACTTTAGTACCTCGTCAATCCAAAACAAAGGAACGATAGTATTAGGTAAATTTTTACAGATGGGTATCTTTTCAGTTTTATAGAGCTGCATGTTAAACTGGATTCGCTGTTTTGCCACTAAGGGTGTTCCGCTGATCTGCGAATGATATAAAAATAGAATCTTAAAATTTAATTAGTTTTATCAATTTTTTTACTATTAACTTATTTAGTACTATTAACTTCTACAATAAGATTCCGAGTGAAATGTTAGATCTGCCTTTCACTAAATTAAAAACCAAATTGAAAAGTATCCTGCTAAAAAGGGTATACTATACACTATTGGAGAATACTTAAATGACAAAAATTCATTTACATAGCAGCTCGCTCCAACCTCTATACTATGTTTTGTATAACGTTTTTATCCTGCCAACCTTGTAAGGAATTTATGGAGATATGTTGCAGCAAAACAAAAAAATCCTACGTCATGTTTTTATTATAAATAATATTTTTTTTTACTTTTATTGTGTCTCTGTCTTATTGAATATGCACTTTTTGCTATATCTCCATTAATTCTTCAAAAGTCATTCTGTAACATACTTCTGTATAAAACTTATAAAAAAAGAACTTGAGATATAAATAGAATAAGAAATATAAAGAAAAACAATTTTTAGCTAGATATGTTGCTGGGAAGTTTCTTGTCGCTTCTTCTCCTTAACAGCAATAACACGTTGCGACGGGTGTATATAGACTAGGAAGTAAAATTAAATTTTAACATATATGTATGACCTTCAAAAAGTGTTCTGCAGTGGAACTTATTTTGTATAAAAACTTTTGAATTTGAATATATACTAGAGTTTGCCTTGCGGCTGCGCCGCATGTCAAACCCTAGGTAGTAGCTTTATTTTACTTACACAAAAACTTTATTCAATTTTTTACATATAATAATAACAAAGTAACCAACCATATAATGTAGACAACTGCCCAACAAAACATAAAGATAAGTCAAAGCCAACCTGATTTAAAGTAATACAACCAATTCAAATTCAAATTTATTTACTTGCATAAAACATGGTTTAAAAGGTGTTACAGTAGTTATATTTATGGTACACATGGTTTTGCCAGATTGGCGTGCAGATTTAGCTCGTACAATTAATTACAATAGAATAATATGTCAAAATCTCTAAATAGCGTCCACAGTCCCATAGTCAGATAATTATAACAGTTAATATAAATAAATTTGTAATAAACATACATACATACATAACTTCACGCCAGTTCCCTTGCGGGGTAGGCACGAACAATAGAGCGCCATTCAGGCTTATTCTTACACACCTCACTTTCTTCTTTGACATTCATAGCTCTTGTCATGCACGCTCGTCTGTTCTTAAGGCTCCTGACATCACTTTTTGCTAGTACACGATCAATTTGATCATGGAAGGTGTGTCGTGGCCTTCCACGACTTCTGCATCCATCCACTTTTGTAATAAACAGTAGTTGGTAATATGATTAGCATTGTTAGTTTGAATTATAGTTTATTATTTATGTATTCAATGACACGTTGTTTAGGACAACGCAGTTATTTCTTAGTGAATTGAAAAAACCCGATAACGGCGCCATCTATTTAGCTAATCCCTCTATTCTATGGAAACGACATAATTTATCAGGATAAAAAGGATCCTAAGTTACGCCCCGGGATATGAGCTAGCTCTCTGTCGAGTTCCATTTACGTCCGTTCAGTAGTATTCACGTGATGCTCTAACAAACAGACAGACAAAAATTCTAAATATTGCATTTTCGGAATATCCTGGTCCGGATTAGCCCCTTGGTTTTTTACATTTTTAAACGCAATGTACAAACTCGAACCATTTACAGGTTTATTATAGTATTTATAGATAGATTATATATCAGTGATCAAGACATTTACTACATAAAATGTTTAATTTCACTAATAGAGATGAACACAAAGTACATGTACACCTGAAAACGAAATAATTTCTGCGGAAAATACATACATACATATATACATAACTTCACGCCAGTTCCCTTGCGGGGTAGGCACGGACAACAGAGCGTCATTCAGACTTATTCTTACACACCTCACTTGCTTCTTGGACATTCATAGCTCTTGTCATGTACGTTCGTCTGTTCTTAAGGCTCCTGACATCACCTTCTGCTAGTACAAGATCAATTTGATCATGGAAGGTGTGTCGTGGCCTTCCACGACTTCTGCATCCATCCACTTTTGCATTGTATATCTGTTTAGTCATTCTTTCATCATGCATTCTTTCCACATGCCCGGAAAATAAATCTTAAATTGTGTCAGCGAAGCCGCGTTGAGAATTAAGACGGTATGAAACTTACGGGTTCAAAATCTATGGCGATTCCATGTTCATTAACATCAGGATTCAAACCGATAACATTTTTCTGTATTTCTGGATCGGCATCTAGAAAATGAGGCATGGAAGCATACATGGGTGCTTTCATACATTTCATAAGATCCATTAACCCTTTTGGAGGGCAGGTGTCAATTGAATCACAAAAACATTGCAGCTCTGGGTCATTGGCGAAATCTCCAATATTTGCTACGTAGCGATTTGTCTTAATGCCTTTGTAGGATGTTTTCTTTTGATACCATGGTTTAAAGGATCTGGAATAATAGTTATTTATGTAATCATATTTACATTAGTAATAATATCTAAAACAGTATATAAAAAAACTTAAAGATAAAACTACTATATACATATTTACAAGCCTAAAGAAAGAATACTTTTTTTGCCAAATACGACATAGGCAAAATATAAAATAGGCAAAAGGTGACTGGTGGTTTTCGGCGTGATCGTCTTACAAAGACAAAACTTATACTAAAAAAAAAGTAGAATTTTACTTATTTTCTTTTTAAGTATACTTTAAAACCTGGCTAATCAGAGAAAAAACAATTTTAATATTTTAAGAATCAGTACTCGTCTACTGTATAATTAAATTCAAAATCGTTGTTGTCTGATTCTTTGAACTATTATATTAATAAGAAACTAGACATATTATGCGTCAAAATATTGATATTACCTGCGAAGTATGCTGTTGCTTAACACTTTTTCATTCTGTTAGTTGATTAATCGATAATTTATTCGTTATCTGTTGTTTCTATTTTATTTTTAATGGCAATACAAAATATCTAAGCGTCTACTATGTTACTGTCTTACGTCAGAGAAAGCTATATGGACTCGATTCCTTTGCCTGACATTATGGAGAATAAAACACAAATGCTTGGTTATTCGTTAAAAATTAAAAAAAATATCGTACAATTACTGTTCACATTGCTCACTTTTAGATTGAAGTAAATATTTTTTGAAAATAAAACTACACTAAACATCACGTTTTTAGTTCCTGCCAAAAAGTCTCGTATTATCGTAATGGAGTTTATTTCAATGTCAAACATTTATGGACAAAATCTATTTTCAGCCAAGTTCTTGTGGAAAATGACAATCACACATAGTTTTCTAATGAAATACCTAAACACATTGTGATCATGCGTGGAGGTAACCAGACCGAACGCTCTCAAGAAACCCGCAAGTCTTCTTTATTCACTTAGGCTTAGAGGAAGATACCTAGAATATGGTGTTTATGAACGGTATCCAATTGAAAGGTAAGCATACGCCTACAATAAAAAAATAGGATAGTTGACAGATAAATAATCTGATATCATTTTATTACTTTTTTTTGAAGTGAAACTTCTTTAAATATAATCGTTGTGATTTGAAACTCGATACAACGAAAAAGCGACACTAAAATGAGATAGACACATAAATCTACAGGATTAAGCCTGCGAGAGAATGAGATAGGAGTTTTACATTGTGCAGTACAGATTAGAGAGTCAATAAGCCGACGATTAAACGTAGGTCCAATTTGGACCGAAATAAAACTGATAATAATATTTTTAGACTAAAACAGTGAAAAATTTAAAATGATACTTAAGAAGTTTATTTTAAATTAGAATATATTGACGGATGTAGGATAGAGGAGTTATATTTATATTAATAAAAGTTAAAGAAGAATTAGTAGATATTCTTAAAATTGACTTCTACTGCGTGTGAACTGCACACACACACACACACACACATAATATTTTATTATTTTACAAAACGCCAAAGTGGCCTAGATTATTTACAAGCAGAGAAAGTTATGACCGAATCGAATTAAAATATTAATTATTTGTTTACACAGGAATTACAATTATTTCTAAAGTGATGTTTAAAATTATGCTAATAATAAGGTATAATACAATAAAACTACGTTTTAACGGTTCTAAGCGCGGTACTTTATTAGATTTTTTTATTCCGACGTTTCGGCCACTTTTCCTGCCTGTTTGAGATCCAATCATCAAAACTATTTAGACCCAAACGGTTAATGGTTTCTACGAATTCGCACGAAATACCAACAGAGGAAAGAAGGTTTCATGACATCTTACGGCGGCGTGGACAAAGAGATTAGCGCGAAGAATAGATCACTCAAATTCAAAGGCGTAATAAGACATCTGCAAAGGATTATTATTGGCTTGCAACAATAGTAAAAAAAATAAGTCTTTAGAACATGTAGTACGTCCTATTTTATTGCTGTGTCGGAATATGATACTGATTTTCAGTGTAAAGCTTCCTGTCTATCGTAATACCAAAAAAATCTATTAATATAGCAATACTTAATTATAAAAAGGTTATAATTAGTTCGATTAATAACATTTTCTCAGGTGTTTTTCTATTCTGTTTTCAAGAAACTGCTTACAGAGTTTTGTAACCATTTGCATAAAACAGTGTACATAAACAAACTATCTCAGTCAATTTTAGTTGTTTAAAGGTAAGTTATTAAAAATAAATCTGTTATTAGAACAGCCTTCAAATTTTTATTGTGTAAATAACAAGTTTTCAAAGGTTGAAATATATTGTATGAAATATTTACTCCATTAAAATGATAATTTTTATTTTAATATTGATTTAATATATCTTTAGCAAGACTTAACCTAAATAATTTTTCTTTGTTTTTGAGGGCGTCAGGAGCGCTGTCTCGTCTCTTGCCTAAAATCGGGAGGCCCGAAGGCCTGTGCCGAAAACCCTTTGAAGGCATCGTATGGTCGATGGCCCTATACGGGGCCCCAGTTTGGGCCGACCGTCTGACGGCCCGAAACGCTGCGCTGTTACGACACGCGTAGCGAGTGTTGGCCGTCAATGCGATACGAGGATACCGTACTATGTCCTTCGAAACGGCCTCGCTACTCGCCCGATCCCCATCATGGGATCTTGAGGCCATAGTCCTAGCGTCACTATTCCAGTGGCGCAAAGAGGCCCTGGCGAGGGGCACGAGACCGGGCCCTAAGGAAACCGAGGCGTGCCGGTCGCAGCTTCGCGATGTCGCCATGGTGGTACGGGAGGAACGTCTATGACGCGCCGCGCGGGTCTCGCCACCTTAGAGGCGGTGAGACCCGTCCTGCAATACTGGCTAGGACGCAAGTACGGCATCGTGACGTTCAGGCTGACGCAGGTCCTCTCGGGGCATGGATGCTTCGGGAGTTACCTGTGTCGCCTCGGCTACAAGGCGACGTCCGGGTGCTATTATTGTGACATCGGTGACGAAGATACGACGCTGCATATATTCCAAGAGTGTCCAGCCTGGACGAAGCAGCGTCGAAACCTCGTCGCCGTAACCGCACTAGACCCCTCGTTCCCGGGTGTGGTACGCACCATGGTCGGGAGCCATACCGGATGGAACGCTGTCTCCTTCTTCTGTGAGCACGTTATGTTTGCAAAGGAGGAGGCGACGGTGCCGGAGGGCTAGTATGGACCTTCAGCCACCATAAACGGGCGGCGCAAGTGGGGCCCCTTGGAATAAAGGGGTTCTCACTCACCTGTACATGCCGTCGAGACGGGGGCGCGACATGTTCCGCACGCCTCTCTCCTCTCCTCCCGTGGGGCGAGTTATAAACCGCCCCACGCCCAGAGAGCTTGCAGATGCCGAGGGATAAAAGTAGTCCCCCGGCAGTGGAAGAGGCCTTGCGAGGCCCATGCGGCCCATGCATGCCCAGGGCTGCGCAGAGGCTAGGTCAAATACCCGTAGCCCTGGCATAAGGCAAAGGATGGAACACTCACAGGTTTTTGTGGGTATCCCTAACTGAGGAATGGCAATAGCATGGCACCAGTTCTGACTGGGTATGCCGATACCAATCTCACACACAGGTCGCGAACTATCCCCCCCCCCCCAAGGTTCTGTCCTTGGCGCAGGGTATGGTCCTCAATCGGATTTCCCCTGGCTAATAAATAAAAAAAGACCTGCGAGGGTTAACAATAGTCCCACAAAGAGATCTTCCTTTGGGACGGAGAGGCAATCCATCTCACTCGTCCATCTAATCGGGACATCCCTAAATATACATTGTTTTTCCTTAGAAGATCATTTTCGTACATTATAAACAGGGTATTTGCAATTAATTACACTATTTAATGATGTCTAAATGTTTTAGATAACTTAAGCCACTTCTGAAGTTGGATTTTACAGTAGAAAATGTTCTATATTAATTAGACATACGAAAATCATGTCCTGGAGCGATTGAACATGGAAAGATTCACTTCCCTATCGGAACCATGTCCGGGAAACATGTCTGCGGAACTGTCTATATATAACTAGTTCAGATGTTTGATTTCGGTCCATGCTTTCCAATCAGTGTTCACAATTAAATAGGTCCCTATAATTCCTCGGTTTAATTGAAATGTAATTAAAGTAGGCAATTTATACATTCTTTAAAATAAAATTGTGAGTTGATTTACCTTCACACTTTGAGGGCTTAGGATTGCCAACCAAGAGACTAAAGTTAAATTAAATTTACTTGGGCAATAGAATAAGCTACAGCAATTTTTAATAATTATAAAAGCAATGATTACTCTTAGCAGACGCATTCATCTTCATCAGCCGAGCGTTAAATCCCGGTTGAGTTCAGAGCGATCATTTCCGTGCCTAGGGTCCGCTTTACTACTTTTTTTCTTCGCTTCGCGCGATCTTCGGCATCCCTTGTATTGAGATTATTGGTACGCATGTCATCCTTCACAAAGTCAAGCCAGCATTTCTTGGGTCTACCCCTTCAAGCGGGACCTGGCGGAGGCGGAATGGCTAGGCATTTGTTCCCCACTTAGCAGACGCATTGTGCATCATAAAAGCATAACAGAAGACGGAACGTTCCAACTATACTCGTATTATCGTATTTGCTCAGTTCGGGAGGACTTGGTCGTTGTCGGTCGGACATGTGGAACTATTTCATTTGTCACCTCGGATAAACAGACATCTTTTCAATAGTCGACATAGTTCGTGGAACTATTACGATCCGGAACTACACACCTCTAATATTAATTAAATTTTATCTAAAAAAGTTATCTTTTCAGAGAAAAAAGGTATGGATGTATTAAATTGCGAATTGCGGATTTTAGATTTTAGTGATGTTATACTTAGCTCCTAAGTTTAATTATAGGCTGGTTAACCTGTGTTTTAAATAACACAAATTTGTATCTATTGTAGTATTTATTTGTCATTTTCCGACATAGAAATCTTAATACAACCTGTATTAAGATTAAAATGAAATAGAAAAAGATATAACAGAAAAGACATAAACGGAAAAGTTAGAAAATCATTCTTGTCAAATACCTGCATAAATCGCCGGAATAAGATTGCAGTCTGTCCTTCCGGGTCAAGAATGGTGGGAACACAGTACCGTCAGTGCCCTGATATTGATTACATGAATCTCTCCATATATCCAGTTCTGGATTTCCGTCGATTGCTACCACCTGACCAACGTCCATGACGTTTTTAATACCACGTTTGACTGTAACTACATGTGTGTCAACGGTGCCGTTTTTCTGAAAGGAAGTTTTTACATAAGATCATGCAAACTTTTGATCAATGCAAGTATTCTAAAATATTTAAGCGTATTAGCAAATTTTTGATACTGCAATATTTCAATATAAATATAGGATACTTTTTATCCCAAAAAATAACAGAATTCTATCGAGATACGGGTCTGGACATTACGCTAATGCAGTTACAAGGACCAGATTAGCTAGACTGAGCTGACCTGGATGAGCTATAAGGCCATGTTGAATGACTAGAATCCCAAATACATATAATAAAAGACATATTTGTATACCAATAATATTATGATATAATTAATTAATAATGTATTAGGAAAATAGACATACACGATAATTAATTTGACACAAGAATACTTTGCACAAAATATACTGCTATCAGACGAAACCTATATTTAATCTTATTAAGTAAAATGAATAAACGTCCACTTGGTATTTGATTACAGAAAAATCCTATACATTTTTTTGATTTATTATTTTCGGGTAACAATTTTTTACACTACACTTTTAGTAGTAGTACAGTAGTTTTATATATCTAATTATATTTTTTTTTTTACTGCAGGAGATCAGCAGACAGGCAGACGGCTTACTTGATGGAAAGCGGTTACCATCGCCTATGGACATTTGCAACACCAAAGTTGCTACAAATGCGCTGCTGCTCTCTTAAGGGAGACTGGACCCTGGTCACTAATGCCGGAATACAACTCAAGGTTGTTATGGCGACATACTTTAGACCAGGGGTGGTAGCCATCCAGTCGGGCAAATGTCCTACCACCTGGCTGTGGGTTGTTAAGTCGCCTCTTACGACAGGCCGCCCGACCGCAGGAAATTGTATTCTTTCTCCGTTCCTGCACGGATAGATATATTATACTCGAAACTTCTTCATAAAATAGTGATATTTAGCGAATTACAGCATGTCTTGAAGATAATTATTAATATTGTCCCAAATATCCAAGCTCTCTAGCATTAGAACCTATAAAACTTGTCTTTAAATGCTTCATTCGAGTACATAGATTAATATTCGTTATTTTTAGCCTAACTACAGATCAAATTATCAAAAGAGCTTTTATGTGTTGTCATGGAAATTGTTCTACATTATTTTACTGTATAACAGGGCCACTATTGATCTGAGTGGATAGACAAATAATGCATACTCATTTAAACCTCCAGTCCGGTAGATGACCTATGCAAGGTTAGAAGCTGGATGATGGTAGTGGAGGACTGGACTGGATGGAAAGGTCTGTCTAGCAGTAAATAATGAATGCATAGGTATAAGACAAAAATTAATTTGTCGTAATAAACGCCACACCCAGAAACACAGAGGTTCCCATTTTCATCCTAAATAATGAATGCTATACTCTAAATTAGTTTAAAAAATGTTGTTGCCGTTTTAGAATAAGGAACTCAAATTTAAATAGGGGTATGGAAGTAGGATTTTATATTTACCGTCCCAAAAAGTGAAAACCTTAATTGATTATTAGGCTCAAAAACAAGACCAGCGGGTTTTTCTTTCTTGATAGTAGTACATGCAGCTTTGGGAGCAAATTCACTCCTGTCACAATTGATTATGATACCACGAAACAATAAATCCATAGGTTTCCCTCTAAAGAATACATCTGGTGGATTGTCGAAAATGCCATTCAAGGCTTTGCCCGCAACGTTTAACATTCCTGGTTTGTCTCTCGCCACCGATAAGATCATGGCCTGGAAGAATAATCTTTGCAAGGTAAACAAGAAAAGTAAATTGACACGATACGTAGTACTAAGAATTTCGCAACTTAAATTCACATATCCCGGTCGTGTACTTTTTCTACCAGATCCTATTGCAGGTCGTTGGTTCACTTGGCTTGCCGTGTACTAGTCGCACTACTTTTCTTTTGTTAACGCATAGGAATGTCACTTCTTGGGACACATTCTCCGGCTATGGATTCGGTAGGATGTCAATTATTTGTTTTTTATATTGAATAGGTTCGCGTTTGACTAACATTGCGCCTGATGTCAGGTGGAAATGCAGTTTAAGGTGGAGCACGCTTACCTAGAATATACCTGTTCCCGCGAGACTTGAAGACACCTACATTATATTTTTCAGGAAAAACAAGAGACGGTAAAGAGTTCCACTCTTCAACGGTTCGTATGATACAAGTGGAAGCATAGCGATTCGTCAGCTTTTTTGGTATTTCACCATATGTCGGTGGCGTGAGCTCGTACGTTTGCTTGTCCGGTGGTAAAATGGTGAGGGAGGAATTAATTCATGCAGTTCCGTGGTACACTCGCCGAAGTGTATCCTATAGAATGCGAAAAAATTAACGACTCAACGTCGATGATTTAGGCTCTGAAACCTATCGTCGAATAGTCGGTTATTGCCTATCAGCTTCTTAGCTCTAATGTCGCCTGCACGAGTGCCTGTGGGACTCTCAGGGAAACCATACTCCGCCCCGGGGTCTTAATCTAACCTGGATGTATGGGGATACATGCTGGACGTAACGAGATCTAGACCATAGTTACTGCACTGCGACGCCCTCGTCCTACGTACTAGCCCCACTACTGGGACAAGGTTCAAGAAGGTTTAGGGTTTTACAGATATCTTTAATAATAATTTATTCGGAGCATAGCATATTTAATAATAAAATAATATCAGTCCATAAATGTCCCACTGCTGGGATCGGGCCTCCCAATATAGGGGGAACGGACAGTATACCCGCCACGCTTGTCCAAGGCGGCTTGGCAGGTTTGACACATCGGTTAACTCGATGTGCAGGTTGCATCACGATGTTTTCCTTCACCGCTTTCAGCACGTGGTAATTGTAACAATATGCACATTAGATCAGAAAACTGATTAAGTGGTGCAAGCGTTCCCGCCAGGATCGAACCCGCACCCTTTGAGTTTGGGACGCTTGCGCTAGCCATTGCGCTACCACGGCGTAATAGAATATTTAGCGAATTTAATTTCTGTATAAATCTTGTCATCAATCAAAATAATTTTTGGAGATGGTAACACGCCGGTGGACTGACAAGGTCGCCGATGATTGTTGGATGTGAAAAGTACAGGACTGATGGTGCCGAAAACTAGAGGTGTCACTTGACATCTAACAGTGAAAAGCAATTACTGACAACGATGACGAAAAAATGCTATAGCAATGTACGGTTCAATGTACAGAGTTTTGCTGACGCTGCGGATTACTTTAAGCTACTTTATTATTACTATAAATAATGATCAGAAATATATTGTGATCAAGTTCCTATTGAGTTGCTGTTATATCTACTCACGCGAAGAATATAATAGAACAGGTTAACAAATAAAACAAGATCAAATAATTATACCAATTGTGTATAGTATTTGATATATACAAAGTTCCATTAAGATGTATAAATCGTAGTTTTAGGCTAGACGTAAGATATAAATAAATAAACAGAAAGAAATAAATATAAATAAATAACAGAGATAAGAAGGCATCGCCTGTAGATATAAGAAAAAGGAAGAAAGAAATCAAGTGACACCCCAAATTTATGTTTTAAAAGAAAAATTAATAAATAAAATTTAAAAATAGAAAAATACCCTCTGCCCTGACCCAAGACAGAAGAGGAGTACATTATTAAAAAAAAAAATACGACGTCAACTACCATAAGTTGAACCCAGGTATCAGCACCCAAGCTCAACTACTACGAGAATAAATCCCTGTAATAAGCAACAAGGCGTATTTTCTTCGCCTTATAAGAAGCACTCCACCAACTACTGCCAGCATCCACTACTACAAACAAGTGCGAGTGTACAAACTGTACATTTAATGGTCCTTCGAGCCGGATAAGAAACTGTACAAACAATAATTTAAATTCTTACCATTATAAAAACATGGGGTATGATTATGAGTTCTTCACCAGTTAAGCCATTTGACAATTCAGGTTTGAAGTAGAAAACGTCTTTCTTCTTGTAGGTGATTGTGTCATCGTCTTCATGGTCCTCGATGTCCTTCTTTTCCTTCCACTCTCTTGGATCGCACAAATACAAATATTGGTATCATGTAGACTTGCAATAAAGAGGAACTTGAGACTAACTTGCTGATAATCCATATTACCATGGAAGAAGTACACTATACTGCGCACCGATAGGCGCATAAGTCTAGTCTCCTTTCGTTAAATCAGAAATAATAAACTTTTTTTTATTAAGAATTATGTTCAGTTGCTATTATATTTTTTTATTGCATGAGATCAGCAGACAAACAGACAGTCCATCAGATGAAAAGCGGTTTCGGTCGTCGATGGAAATTTGTAACACCAAAGGCGTTACCAATGTGCTGCCGGTTTCTAAACAGTGACTGGAACTTGGGCACTAATGCCGGAACACAAGTCAAGATTATTATGGCGGCATACTCTATCTAGACTAGGGGTGGTAGACATTAAGACGGGCAAATACCCTACTACTTGGCTTGGCTTGGTGTTGTTTTGTCGCCTCTTACGACAGGTCGCCCGGCAGCAAGAAATTGTATTCTTTTTCCGTTCTTTCACGGATAAATTCTTTTTTAAAATTGTGATTACATTTATTATATACCAGCAGTGCCAGCGAAACTTCGTTTGCGTAGCTATAAACGACGTATTGTTATTGTACACGCCATTCACTCCATTTGTTCGCTCCTTCCTGTTCCGTACTCAAAATTTCCCCCTCTACCTTCTTCTATATTAAAAAGTGACGCCGCAAAGCTGCCCGTTACGCAACCATACGAATTTAAGAAGTTCTACTCAAAAACATTCAAATAAAAGCTCAAAATTAATCCACCGCATCGCGAAGTATATAAAACTTTATAATAATTAAATTAGAAGATGTTAGAGTGTAGTACTGGTGCCTGGCTCATGTAAGCTATCGAAGGACATACTGTGCAAGGAAGGCAAATTGTGCAAGGTGCGTGCCCTTTTATCTCACAGATATATTATCCGTGCAGGAACGTAGAACGAATACAATTTCCTGCGGCCGGGCGGCCTGTTGCAAGAGGCGACAAAACAACCCACAGCCAGGTGGTAGGGCATTTGCCCAACTGGATGGCTACCACCCCTGGTCTAAAGTATGTCGCCATAACAACCTTGAGTTGTGTTCCGACATCAGTGACCAGATTCCAGTCTCTCTTAAGAGAGCAGCAGCGCATTTGTAGCACCTTTGGTGTTGCAATTGTCCATAGGCGATGGTAACCGCCTTCCAACAAGTGGGCCGTCTGCCTGTCTGCTGAACTCCTGCAATAAAAAAATAGAAAATATGTTATCCTAAATTACAACGGCGGCACCAAAAAAGCGTGACCACAATATCGCTATTTTACCCCGCAGAAGCGACGTCATTTATCGGGACTTCATTTTAAATGTTGACCCAGAATATAAGCTAGCTCTGTGTCGAGTTTCATTCAAATACATTCAGTAATTTTGACGTGATGCTCGAATAGACAGACAGAGAAAAATCCTGAAAGTTGCATTTTCAAAATTTGCTGGTCTGAATTCGAACCCTAAAAAAATTAAAGGGTCTAAAAGAAAAATCTCATTCTCAAATACACAGTAAAAACTCGACAAGTTCTACAGATTTACTATATTGTAGATAGACGTTGGTATTATAAAAATAACATAATATAAAACTTGAAATGTAATACAAGAAATTTAAATCATTTGTATATTACTACGAAAAAATCCTAAAATGGGCGCATTGTCAAATGTATTATTCTTTATAGATTTCTAATGTTAGTCTTACGAAAACGGAAGAAATAATCATTAATCCTTCGTTTCATCGAATATTTCTTAAACTTAGTATTCCTATGTCGATACAATCAAATAAAAAGGGACAAAGGATCCGTAAATGCGATAAAGTAAAAACCCATTTCCCAAGTAAACATTATCTAAGGCCTTCTCAGAGGGCCAAGTTGTAAACGGACAGTATTTGCTGTAATATCCCATTACAACGTTTTAAGTTTGTGAAGTGGTAGAACATGATGGAATCTTTTTCTCGCTTTCAGCTCTTAGGGTCCGATCAACCGAGGCCGCATTCTGTTATTACTCATCTCTCTATAGCTCATCAACATCGCCACACACTTTTGTCTTATTCGTAATTTTGCCTGAACTCGGTATTCTGCCAATTATAATGGCGTGCCTGTTACACGTCATTATAATCTTTATTAATATATAATTCGCGAAATAAATGTTTAAAATTCTTGGTAGATTTTCAATATTTTTTTTTATGTTTGCTTGTAGGCAAACTGGCAAACGGACCTCCTGGTGGTAGGGGGCTACCGTCGCTCATGGACACCTGCAACACTAAGGGAGTCGATGCGTTGCCTGCCTCGTTGAAACTTGAAGTATCTGTTTACGCCCTTTTTGAAAAACCTTATATTGTAGCGCTCTAGGAAAACCGCGGAGTGGTGCGATGATAGAATGACGACGTAGGTACCAAATCAAAAAGCTCATCACAGCACTCCCTGTTGTACAGACGGTAGAACACGCTTAGAGCGCCGACGTCCCTTCTAAGGCTGAGAAATTAATACCGTGTGTAATTTCGGGATCTGCGACAATCCGGACCGCTCGGCGCTGCAAGGAGTCAAGTGGGATATTGCAGTACACCAGCCCAAAGATGGAAGCAGTACTCCACATGGCGACGGACTTGAGTTTTATATAATAAAAGCCTATTTTCCGGTGTAAAGTATCGCTTAGCCCTGTTGAGCACCCCAAGCTTTTTTAAAAAGGATTTTCGCTGTGTTTTCCATGTGACCCCTAAATTGCACCTCGCTCGAAATATCGATGCGCAGAATCCCTATAGAGTCTGTGATTTTAAGAGGAGTGCCCTGGAAATTGCGGTGCTAACAGGAATGGGGCTTTTTTAGCAGTAAACGTGCAGACTTGCGTCTTCTTGGGATTAAAAAGGACCAGATTTCATCTTCCCCATTCCGTGACCTGCACCAGGGAGGTCTAGATTTCATATAACCAGTCTCATTTATTCAGCTAACAGCAATTCTGCTAATGTGATACCAATTTTTTATACTATTATTCTGTCACGACGGTATTGAGAAGATATTGTGGATTTATTAGAATACATTTATTGATACTATCACAATGGAATTGTACTTTGAACATCTTCGCAACGCCAAGATATAGAAATAGTAGAATTGGGTCGCAGATGTGATACTACGCTCTCAGAGCCATCTGTAGCCGGGGATGTAAGGGATGTGAGTCACCCGGGCGCAGGGATTTAAGGGGCAAGTCGATTGACTTCAAGAAATCATGATTTTTCAAGATCTCATTAACAGGCTTTAATTATTTTTTATCCGTGCAGGAATGGAGAAAGAATATAATAACTTCCTGCGGCCGGGCGGCCTGTTGTAAGATGCGACAAAACAACCCACAGCCAGATGATAGAGTTGTAGTGGAGTGCAATAATTGAGGTCGCAAACGTTTCCCAAAACATACCAAGAATATATACAAATTTTCAACAATAACAAATTGGTCTAGGCCTGCGAGGAACAATATTAGCCTCGCTGGAAGATCTTCCTTCGAGACGTCAGGGTATTTGCCCGTCTAGAGGGCTACCGCCTACCACCTCTGGTCCATAATATGCCGCCATAACAACCTTGATTTGTGTTCCGGCATTAGTGGCCAGGTTCCAGTCTCCCTTTAGAGAGCGTCAGTACATTGGTGTTACAAATGTCTATATAAGATGGTAACCGCTTACCATACCAAGATACCTTACCAGGAATCGAAGCCGGACCCCTCTACGTTGCAGTGACGTAAACCGGAAAAGGTTTAGCCCGCTCAACCACAGAGGCCATCAAATAGTAAAATATATCCGTGGCTGGCGTGAATATGGTGACATGTTCAAAATGACAATTTTACCGGGGCGCAATTTTAAAGTTTGACTAGTAATGATAAATCGTGTTTTTCTATTATTACCAAAGGAAAAATCTTAAAAGTTATGAATATTTCGGACTGTCAATTTTTTTCCTATAAAAACACAGGCGTAGGAAGCGTCGAAACGAATAAAAAAAAGATGTATGTCAATATATCAATGTATTCCCGCTAGCCACTTATATATAGTCAAATAGTAGTTGAATAATAAATAGTATTGTTTTTGATAAAGAATTATATGAAAAATCTTGTTTAGTGAAATTTGACGCTTATAGTTGCCTGGGTAGTATAGAGTCCGTCAAAACGTAAAATTTAGTTTAAGATGGGTTAGGTCAGGTTCTGAATTACTCTCCTCCCGTGGGGCGAGTTATAAACCGCCCCGCGCAATGAGAGTAAGAAGATGCCGGGGGACAAAAGTAGTCTCCCGGCAGTGGAAGAAGCCGATGAGCCACCGCCTGCCAGGGCCAGCGGAGAGGCTTGGCTATTTACCCGTGGCCTTGGTTTTAGTACGTATTCCAACTGTGGTGTGCCACTCCGACGTGGCGAATCCCACACACCGGCCGCGATTTCCCTAATTCACTGCGCGGCTGATGGCTCTCAACGGGGTTTTCCCTCGTTAAAAAAAAGTTCTTAATTACTGATGATTTAAAAAAATTACAAGGGTAAATATACGCCGACATCTATAATATGCCTGTCGCAAATCGTACATCATCATTATGAGTTTTTCCTACGAATACTTAAGTGGAAATGGTTATTTACTATTAAAATTAATTATAAAGTATAAATATTCCACTAAGTACTTAATAATACATCACTGACGCTTTTCAAGACCACGTCATCTGGCATAAAATCATGTGTTCCGTTCTAAATGAATTATTCAATGGATCGATATGAAATTTCATATAATTAACCTTTAAAAAAGCAAGTTAATACGACTCTTAAATAATATTAGATAAGTAGCATACAATTATAGTATCTTAGTCACGAATATCGACAGTAGTAAACCATAATTAATTATAGCTTTATAATTGTTTAATAACCCACCTAAAAATTAACCGTTTTGTTATAATAATAATAATAATATTTTTTTACCCGCAGGGGGGCTTTGTGGCGAAGTCATAGGTGAGTAGCGACACCTCGTACCGGACTCCGGGGGCCAAGACAAGGCCCCCACCTCCGTGCTTGCCTTAGCCAGCCGGCACGGAGTGGATATCACTAGAGCTAAGACTCAAGCTCCAGGGGTGGAAGTGATAAATGGCATCACGTCAGAAGTAGCTTCGGTGAACCTGCAGCCCACGTCTCTACACCCCTTAGCCACTCACACCCATGTTACCCCTGTCTTTATGGCATTTTTTTGGGGCCCATGCAGGGAGTGGCGAGTCACCGTCTGCCCATTTTTCCATGTTCCCTGAACATTGCGACGGGCAGACGCCATAGTCCCCATATTCCCAGACCCCTAGTACCACTAGCAGTTCACCCCAATAGTCCGGTACTTTTTGTCCTCATTTTCCCACAATAGTTCTACGCTGGCCGGGGCTTGTCCTTGGGTGCATTGTTATATGGTATAGACAGGGATAATCGCCGGTCAGTGTCACGCCACATTCACATATGGCACGTGGTCTCGAAAGGCATATAAATATAATAATTTCTTTATTTCAGGTAATAAATAACCCATATCAATTTACAACATAAAATCTTACAATTAAGTTATTAAATTAAATGAAAAAAATAAAAATTAAATAGTACTATGTCATTTCAATTATGATACGTTATGCATTTATGTCACGGTGCACAGAATGCCAGCTCCTAAAACTGGGGTTGTCAAGGCGATCTGAGAACATTATATACTCTAAAGCAACAGGAATAAGACCGTAATTGTCAAAGATCAAACAAAATAAAAGTGTAGACGGTGCCTATGTGAAGAAAAGCGTCAAACGAAGCGAAGCAATTTTTAAATATTTGTTTGCGTAAGCATATTATGTATCTATATAGTGCATATACATGTAGTTTGAATTTATATGGTTAATTTCTTTATTTTATTTATTTATCATGTCAGGAGCTTTAAGAACAGACGAGCGTGCATGACAAGAGTTATTAATGTCAAAGAAGCAAGTGAGGTGTGTAAGAATAAGCCTAAATGGCGCTCTGTTTTTCGTGCCTACCCCGCAAGGGAACTGGCGTGAAGTTATGTATGTATGTATTAGTATCCTGCATTTTTTCCGTACGTTTAAAGATAAATATAATACAAGTAGTAAATAAATAAGTAAGCAATACCGGCCTTACTTATAATAATCTCGTTGAGAAAGGATTAGCCATCTTTTAAATAAGAGACTCTTAACCCTTATGCCTAGCAAAACTAAGCCCCTAATCAATGAATATCTTTTTTTCACTTATAAGAGTGTATTACCTGTTGCTTACCCAAGAAGAGCGCAGATAAACGAAATTTGAATGATTAACGTAGGTTGTACCCAAAATATTCGACTAAAGAACGGAAAGAGCAAAATTGTTGTCAGCACTACGATTTTTACTCTATATCTAGTGGTTTTGATTGACATTAACAACTGACAACTGAGTTGTTTATGTTTATTGTGTGTAAGTAAAAAATAATAGAAATGGATAAAATAATATTTATGAGTTGCTTTATAATCAGTTGCTGAGCAGTTTCTTTAAATTTAACAAATGATTATAAGTAAGGCCGTACATGTACAACCAGAAATGGATACTTATCTAGTTAGTCAAAAAGAAAAAAAAATAGTAACTTAAATCCAATAAATCTACTAAATAATTTATCTATACGAATATTATGGTGATATTTCTGATGAAAAAAAAACAAATGTATAATATATCGGTGCTTAATATATTATTTCTAAAGCTATTGAAGTATTTGCATAACTAAAAAGTAAAAAAAGTTTTTTTTTTACAAAAACAACAGAAAGAAAAAATAATAACAAATTTACAAAATATAGCATTTTTCATGTTTTACTTGACACCGAGTTCTAGATATTTTTTTTTTTTTTTTATTGCAGGAGTTCAGCAGACAGGCAGACGGCCCGCTAGATGGAAAGCGGTTACCATCGCCTATGGACATTTGCAACAACAAAGGTGCTACAAATGCGCTGCTGCTCTCTTAAAGGAGATTGGAACCTGGTCACTAATGCCGGAACACAACACAAGGTTGTTATGGCGGCATACTCTAGACCAGGGGTGGTCGCCATCCAGTCGAGCAAATACTCTACCACCTGGCTGTGGGCTGTTTAGTCGCCTCTTACGACAGGCCGCCGGGCCGCAGGAAATTGTATTCTTTCTCCGTTCCTGCACGGATAGATAGATATTGTAGAAAGAAGTCGGTTAATTATTTATTTTTATCCGTGCAGGAACGGAAAAAGAATACTAATTGCTGCGGCCAGGCCGCCTGTCGTAAGAGGCGACAAAACAACCCACAGCCAGGTGGTAGGGCAATTGCCCGACTGGATGGCTACCACCCCTGGTGTAGAGTATGCAACCATAACAACCTTGAGTTGTGTTCCGGAATGAGTGGCCAGGTTCCACTTTCTCTTCGAGGCCGGCAGCGCATTGGCGACACCTCTGGTATTGTTAATGTCCATAGGTGACGGTAACCACTTTCCATCATAGTTGGGCCGTTAGCCTGTCTGCTGTGCTTTAGCAATAACAAATATATATTTGTTTTTAGTACGAAGTCGGTTTGGTTTTTGATATTTTTTATTTATTATTATATTATAAATAATAATAATAATCGGCAGACAAACACACACATTGTATATCCCCAACCTAAGCAAGTTACGCTTGTGTTATAGGTAATATGCAATGGACCACTGGGGCTGATCCCAGACACCCAGACCATAGTAAATAACAGAAAGTTCGTTTCCGAAATTTACCTTGCCAGGAAGCGAAACCGGAGCCTCTGCGTTCCAGCGAGTTCGGCCGGATAAGACTTAGCCCGCTCAACCACAGAGGCCATCAAAATAAACCTTTGAATGAATGTTAAAGAAATGCAGGGAGATAGATTCTATCCTGAGGATGCATAGACTACATTTCGGAAAAAAAATGTTTAAGGAAGTAGTTCGTAGTAGGAAAAGAATACTAACTCAAAATAATAAGGTCCAATTTCCTTTACGATTGGCACTGCACCATTGTGGACTTCTTCTGGATTTGTGTAGTTGAAGAAGTAAACTTTAAAATCTAGAGGGAAAGGGATCTTCTCCCACATTTGGCGCACGTCCGTCTTCTTCGATAAAGCCATTTCCTGAAACATGTATTAATACTTTAAAAATTATAAACGCAATGAAAAATACAATCTATTTACAATTTCCAGTGTTAGTCCGGATTGCTACCATCCCTGGTCTAGAGTATGCCGCCATAACAACCTTCAGTTGTGTTCCGGTATCAGTGGCCAGGTTCCAGTCCCCCCTTAGATTGCGGCCGCGCATTGGTGTTACAAATACCCTTAGACGATGGTAACCACTTCCCATTAGGTGGGCCGTCTGCTCAACTCATATAATAATAAAAAAAAATATGTTGCGGTAGATGTGTGCTGTCACGTACAAAAACCACGTCATAAACCTCCGTATTAGTGGCAGCCTTCATATCCGACAAATTAAAGTATAGTCGCCTACACTGCTACGTATTACGGAAAATAAATCTGCTAGTTATGTGGAGAACGAATATCTCGTTTAAGTTCTGGTGCAACGGCTAGGCCGAAGAAATCGTAGATTGACATTTATTATTTCTTACTTATAGATTACTTGTGGTGTCTCCTATCTATTTTCCTATTTATTTGTTTATTGTCTATCTTCCTACTACTACTTTCTTAATTCTACTTTTATATCTATGTTTTCTATTGTACATTTCTTCTATATATACTTAAATATACGTAATAATGTACATCTATGTGATGACATCAATAACAATACGGCAATAACAATAAGGGATGCAAACCGCACGAATTCGAGATGAAAAAAGTAGGAAAGCAGACCCCGGGCTCTAAAGCGGACGCTCCGAACATTACTGTCTACTACAATTCACGACTGAATTATACTAGACATCTAATATAATCTGTTAAATTATGACATTAACAAATAAAACTGTAGCTTCATAATATCACCTATAAATGTATAATAATAGTTACCATAAATTTAGGTTGGCAACACTATATTTTTTGTAGCAAAAGGTATTTTAAACTATTATTTTTTTAGCACAAGTTTTAGTTAGATTAGGCCCTACTAAAACAAAAATTAAAATTCTTAAAAATATAATTATAGTATAAATTAGTGTCACTCCACATTTAGATTCAATTTGTCTAAGGGGTCTCTACGTGTTGGCCTTCCCATGACCCCATGCAAGCCCTCCAAAATTCCAGGCCATTTTTATGGTCTCTAGAGATATACAAGTAGTATAAATTATCATTTGCCACAAAATATATACTTCGTTTCAAATGTCGCTTACGATCAAATTATAATGGCGGTAAAGGCTCGATGTTGTTCTAAAATTAAAGTTACCGTTTGCGCCATTGCGAATCATTTGCTAGGTTTTGATTTGTCAAAGCCATTTTTAGAGGTAGATATAAACTTAGAGTAATAATACATAGAGAGATAGTTCCCTACACAATTACATTCAAAGTAGTCATGGGAAAAATCACTCACCAAGAAGAAAAGAGTGATATATATCTTTTCGACACAAAGATATATATCACTCTTTTATATCTTTAACTCTTTATCTTTACAGTGAATAGTGTCAGTGTCAATTGCAGACAAGATGAGTTATTATCTGTGAGTGATATACTAAATACTGATTAACTGATATGATAAAAATATAAACAAATAGAGTGAAAAATATAATAAAATTAATTATATTAAAACAAAATTACACCATAAAACTTTAGTGTTACGATTTTATGTTGGCTTGCTATTATATTCGGTTTCCTCGTTCACTTACTACGCATGCGCAGTGCGCGGGCTAATCATTCGTTCTCTTTTCTTTCTAGTTTCTTCTCATTCAGATCTATATGTAGTCATCGCGTGGAACAGGAATGAACTAAAGAGTTAAAGATATAAAGACACATTTTGAACGCAAGTGATATACAGATCTAATCACTCTTCGCGTCGGATATATATCTTTTGAGTTAATCACTCAGGAGTTACACACCGCTAATTCAAAGGTGAAGCACAAAACCAATCGATGTGTGCGTGAGCGCACAAAAGGCACGAATAATGTTGCAAGTATAGTCTTTCTAAAAAGTAGGGTATTGGAACTATTGGAGCTCGTCACACTGAGACTGTCTTGCGGATTGACGGGACCGACGCGTTGACAAGTAAAGTAAGACTTCTAGGTCCTGCTTAAAAATGTTTCAATTTACTGCTACCTACTCGAGTTCTAAGCGTATTAATTCTATGTGTATAATTGTATTCTTGTTACTATAAACAAGAAAGTTTGTATGTAATAATGTTTGTTATTCTTACACGCAAATACTACTAAACAGATTTTGATCACTTTTTACAGTAGGTGACAGACTGTCACATTCATATTCATTTATTTGATGATACTATTCGATTCTAGCAGAAGCTGATGTCAGGAGCCTTAAGAACAGACGAGCGTGCATGACAAGAGCTATGAATATCAAAGAAGCGAGTGTGGTGTGTAAGAATAAGCCTGAATGGCGCTCTGTTACTCGTGCCTACCCCGCAAGGGAACTGGCGTGAAGCTATGTATGTATGTATTTATTCGATTCTTAATGTACAATTAAATTAATTATAACTATACATTAATCCTTTTGGGGTATATATAGCATGTCACATGTAATTTATCAGATATTATAATTAATTTATATGTCTAATTAAAATTAATCTTATTCTATTATTTATATACAATTTTAATTATTTTTATTAATTTTATTTTTATAAAGTTATAGTTTATCATTTATAATATAGTTTTGAACAGAATAATATGCTTTGTTCATGAAGAACATTTTTCATTTTGTTTTTAAACAAACACACACAAGGTTTACACTGACCTTCTTGAGTTGACTTTTTAAGAGTGCCGGGAATATTATCCAACCGAAGAGAATGCCAAATACTGCCACGCCTCCACCCACAGCTGCACATTTTAGTTCCCTGGCTAACTGCATTCTTAACCAGTCCTAAAAAGTAAAAATCATGAATATACAGGGTATTTTGATAATAGTAGTAGGAGACTAAAATTAACCTAAAAAAATATAATTAAAAACTAAAAATAAATAGTGAAAGTGATTATAGAGCGTGTAACAAATCGCCGCCAGATGGGAGTGTGCCCAGAAGGCTGGCTGCATTGCCGCGCTGTATGGCGATGCTTATTCGTTGGGCGAAATATGATCACGGGTGGCATCGTAGAGTTTCTTGCTTTCTTTGAAGAAACTCTTTGCTGATGGACAGGTATTTGTAGGGTTCTGTGAAAATTTCTTAAAAAAATATATTGGCAGTGATGGTTAAAGTAATACCAGTACTTTCACGTAAAACTCAGACTTATGTCGCACAAAAACTGTTAAATTTTGTGCATTAAGAAAGTTCCAATTTCTATTTCCATTATTAAATAAAATAAATGTCAAATTTATCTATACATACCTACAGACAAATAAAATGAGGTATCTGTAATGTTAAAATAAAAAACTTCGTTTAAAAATCGACTTCAAAAACTAAAAAAGTATAAAATAACTTATTTCTAAAGCTATTATTATTAATATATATTATCTAAAACATCTTAAAGTCGCTGCCTAGTAATTTTCAGAAAAATATAGTAATTTTTATGTTTTACTTTGCACCGACTTCAAGATCTTTTAGATAATATATATTATTAATAATAAATAGCTTTAGAAATAAGTTATTTTATACTTTTTAGTTTATTCGTTTTTGAAGTCGGTTTTTTAAACGAAGTTTTTTTATTTTATTTGTAACTTTTTAGTGTCTAGATATGTATGGGTAGACCTACGAAAGGAGCCGCGCTCCTTAAAAAATATAGGTCCCAAGAAACGGGGAAAAAAAAATGTACATATATTAAAACTACTGTGCCAAACTATGTTAAGTTTTTAGGGGACCAAATGGCAACTATTCCGAATCAAACTAAACAAGAATCACGTAAATCGGATCATAAATCTCAGCGTAATCGGTGTACATATGGAACAGAATGGAAAATGTTTCATGAAAAATGTTCATAAAACGAAAACTACTAGGCCAAACTATGTCAAATTTTTAGGGGACCAAATGGAAGCTATTCCACGTCGAATAAAAAAAGACTCACGTAAATCGGATCATAAATCTCGGAGTAATCGGTGAACATACATAAAAAAAATAAAAAAAAGATCCCAACGAATTGAGAACCTCCTCCTTTTTTTTAAGTCGGTTAAAAATAACATCTTTTTACTAAATGCATATGAAAGCATATATGGTACTTATATCAAAAAATCAATTTGTAAATTATTGTCTGTCTGGATGTTCCAGCTAATCTCTGAAACGGCTGGACCTATTTTGACGGGATTTTCACAGGCAGATAGTTGATGTAATAAGAAGTAACTGAGGCTACTTTCTTTTACTTTTTTTAAGGTTTAGGTAAAAATTCCAAGCGGACGAAGTCGCGGGCACAGCTACTTGATAATAATTAGTTAATTTTCATGGCCATAAAGGAGAAACAAAAAACGTAAATAGAAGTTAGAAGAGGTAAACACATCTAACTAACAAATATATGTTTGTTTGGAGGGTCAAGACATTTACACATACTTCGACACCCCCCTCGCTTTACGCGACTCCGCATAGCGCGGATTCCTTATAACGCTAATTTGAAAATGCGCGCTAATTTACCTCGCTTGACGCGGATTCATTGATTGGTCCATTAGATCGCTTCGCGGCGTGACTGCGCTAGCCAATAACAGCACGAATCTTCTCAGTTTATAAAAGTTCGATTATTATAAGTGTTCGGCAAGCAAAACAACGTTGCTTGCTAACAAAATGATAGCTAAAAAAACATTAGCTACCTATTTCTAATGTAATTGTAACGATTAAATAAATAAATCTGTAATAATGAATAAGTTGAATCTGCTTCATTTTTACAATAAAAGCACTTTAATTATTTATTGAGCTTGTTATTTCATCTTACCCCGCCATACGCGAATTTTGCTTTAAAAGATTTGGTCTGGAGCGCAGCCCTCGCGTAAAGAGGGGTATTACTGTAATCAAATGAACATAATTAACAGGCTCACAGTCCACCGTTTAGTGTATAAAGTATCTTCTAAATCCAGTTGATGTTGTTTTGATAAAATTGAGTAAAGAAATAAACATATTTCTTCATGTACTACGGCTTTTTTGTATTTAGGATCTAACTTGCCGAATACATGTTTAAAATAAGATATCCCCTCCGAGTTCAGTTTTAATAAACTGCTTTGAAATCGTTTAGGATAGGGGTTTCCAAAACTATTTTGGGCAAGAGACCCCTTTTCCAAAATTAACTGATAGGCAAAGCGGCTTGGTAGGATTCACACATCGGTTATCTCAATGTGCAGGTTGCATCACGATGTTTTCCTTCACCGTTGTCAGTACGTGGTAATTGTAACAATATGCACATTAAGTCAGAAGACTGCCTAATTGGTGCATGCGTTCCGGCCAGGATAGAACCCGCGCTCTTTGAGTTTGGGATGCGTGCGCTAGCCATTACGCTACCACGACATATAAAAAAATTAGGTTCTGTAAAATATCACTACCAAATCGATTATACATTGATTCATAACAAGACACCATGAAATAAACTTTCGCAATAATATATACGTTTTTAAAGCTAATATGATATGACGGTTCTATTATACCCTTCAATTTGGTTGAATCAACTAAAGTGACACATATTTATGTCATAGTCAAACATCGAAGCTCTGACGCTTCTAGGTTTGACTAGTCAAATCTCAGGTCTGACATTAAGTCTTAGTCAAGGATCTAAGGATTTTTACTAATTTGAGGTGAGACTAATTTTTTTTTTTATTTTTTTTTTATTGCAGGAGTTCAGCAGACAGGCAGACGGCCCACTTGATGGAAAGCGGTTACCATCGCCTATGGACATTTGCAACACCGAAGGTGCTACAAATGCGCTGCTGCTCTCTTAAGGGTCACTGGAACCTAGTCGCTAATGCCGGAACTTTAGACGGGTGGTAGCCATCCAGGCGGGCAAATGCCCTACCACCTGGCTGTGGGTTGTTTAGTCGCCTCTTACGACAGGCCACCCGGCCGCAGGAAATTGTATTCTTTCTCCGTTCCTGCACGGATACAGTCATTAAATATTTAACAAGTGCAGTACGAATCAACGTTCGACCAAGTCTGCCTTAGTCGCTTCTAGGATCGACTAGGCAAAGCCCGAAACAGATTATTTTACGTTCGACGTTTGACTAAAAAATTAGGTACTTCTTGCTTTGACTAAGAATATTTTAGTCAAAGTCCGAAATTGAAATTTATTTCTGGTTTTGTCGAAAGGCTGTGGTCAAACCCAGGGCTGGGCAAAATACATGGTTTCCTTTAATTGAAATACAAATTACAAAATACTGCCTCGCATGTATTTAAAATACGAAATACAAAATACTTTTAAGTCGGGTATTTGAAATATAAAATACAAAATACAGCATTTCAACTATATGTATTTAAAATACAAATTACAAAATACCGTCAGGTGTTAGGTTATGTAAATAAAATACTCACAAAAATCAAATAATAATTATTATTAGGTCCCTTGCCTATGAAATTGCCGTTTTTTCTGAAATAAGTTAACCTAATTTTATTATATTTTTTTATTCTAATCTCCACGGCCTTGAAGATAGGGATATTTCCATCTTGTAGGTACGCGTAGATTTTGGTGGTTCCACCCGAATCTATGCGTGCGTATATCGGTCCCATGGCAGGGAATGCACAAAGACTGAAACAGCTTGCTTTTTTGAACTCGTTCATGAGGTGATCGACAAAGTTTTTGGGCAGTATCCTTTAGCAGAGGTAGTCATACTCGAAATTTTAATGCTCATTACGTTGAGTGGTTGGGTTCCTCGAGAATTGATCTGTCAGGAACTACTGCCTACGATTTTGCTCTCGCCCATGGATTCACTCAGGTGATTACGGAGTTTACCCGAATACCGGATAGAGTGGATCATGAGCCTTCTTTGCTGGATCTTCTGCTGACCACACACCCGGAGAACTACCAGATCTCCATCAGTGCTCCACTGGGAACCTCTGATCATTGTCTGGTATCTTCGGTGGTGCCCCTTTCCTATTCCTGATCGGACTCGTTCCGCTGGACGACGGAAGGTGTGGCGATACAGGTCAGCAGATTGGGATGAACTCCATGGAGGCAGTTATGTTTCTCGTCGGAAGATTCTGATCCGAGCACAGACTGGATCGCCGATGTAATACTGCAGGGATACTACCATGTAATAATGTTTAATTCCAAACTCAACTGTACCTATCGGTGGTACGAGTAAACCACCATGGTTCGATAAGTCCAGCAGTGAGGCTGTAAAGCTAAAGCAACAGGCTTATCGAGCCTGGACTGCAGCGCGGGTTCGTCAGGATCCAAGTTCCTCTGACCTGAAAAAGAGGTACAATTCCGCCCCCAGGTCCCTAAAAAAACAGCGCAAAATTCGATTACATCGACAGAATTGGTGAGCGCCTCTCTAGCTACTCTTCTGGGACTAGAGCTTTTTGGGCCCTCACCAAAGCTGTCCAAGGAAACTTTTGTCGGGCGTCTCCTCCACCTCTGCGCACAGTGGACGACCGTCTGGTACACGCCGCCAAAGATAAAGTCAATCTTCTGGGTGAAATCTTTGCGGCCAATTCAACTCTTGAGACATAGGAGAAACTCCACCTACAATCCCTGTGTGAGTCTAGAATGTCGGAGGTGCGCTTTACTCAAAAAGCAGTCCGATGTGCTCTCCTCTCCCTCGACGTCAAAAAGTCTTCTGGCCCTGATGGCATTCCTGCCATTGTGCTGCAGACGTGTTTAGCTGAGCTGTCCCCAGCCAGTCCTTGCCCGACGTTTCACTCTCTCTTACTACAAGGGTTGTGTCCTCGCTTCGTGGAAGATTGCCCACGTGCACCTTGTCCCCAAAAAAGGGTACGTAACAGACACGTCGAATAGGCCTATAGCAATAACCTTTTTGCTCTCAATAGTGATGGAGCGCATTATCAACGCGCAGCTCCTGTTTTACGTCGAAGATTACCAGCTGCTAAACGATCGGCAATACGGCTTCCGCCACAGTCGCTCAGCTCAAGATCTCTTGGTTTACCTAACCCACCGTTGGGCTGAAGCCATTGAGAGCAAAGGGGAAGCACTGGCAGTTAGTCTAGAATTCTAGATATTGCTAAGGCCTTCGACCGGGTCTGGCACAGGGCTCTTCTATCGGAGCGGCCATCGTATGAAATACCCGAAGGGCCTTGCACCTGGCTATCCATCTCTTTTGATGAGCGCAGCATTCAAGTCGTTGTCGACGGTTGTTGCTCAAGTTTCAAGCCCATCAACGCTGGTGTGCCCCAGGGTTGTGTGCTATCGCCAACGTTGTTCATCTTACATATCATTGATATGTTGTCTATTCGCAACATTCATTCCAATGCGGATGACAGCACAGGCGATGCGCAGTACTCTGGTCGTGCAAACGTCCCTCGATCATTTGTGGAGGAAAGTTGGGTTAGACTTGTATCTGAAGTAGAGTATTCCTTAGAGAGAGTCTCTGAATGGGGGAGACAAAACCTTGTCCATTTCAACCCCAAGAAGACATAGGTCTACGTATTATCTGCCAAAAAAACTCCATACGAGCAATCGCTTCAGTTCCAAGGAACTCCCCTTACCACCTCCAAGAGTATTGGGATCCTCAGTGTTGACATCGCGAACGATGTTCAGGGGCCATCTTGAAGGCAAGGCAAAACTTGCCTCTAAGAAGCTGGGAATGTTAAACCGGTCCAAGCAGTACTTCACACCGCGGCAACGCTTTGTGCTTTGTAAAACCCAGGTGAGCCCGCATATGGAGTACTGCTCACACTTTTGGGCTGGAGCACCTGGCTACCAACTCGATCCCCTAGACTGTATTCAACGTCGAGCCGTTCACGTTGTTGATGATCCCATACTCACAGATGGTCTAGATACGCTTGGCCTTATGAGAGACTTCGCTCTCTCTACGTATTCTACTGACTGTATAACGGAGTGTATTCGGAAGAACTGTATAGAATGGTGTATTCGTCCTCTTTCTACCACCGAACCGCTCACCATGTGTTGGGATTTCACCCCCACTTCCTTAAGCCGCTTCGCTCATGTACGCAACGGTTCTGTAGAACCTTTTTCCTGCATACCGTGGGGATTTGGAATGAGCTCCCAGCCGAGGTTTTTCCACAGCGCTACGATATGGAGTTTTTCAAAAAGGGTGTCATAAAATTTCTTCGAGGCTGGCAGCGGGTTGATGAAATCTCTGGTGTTGCAAATGTCCATAAGCGACAGTAACCGCTTTCCATCAGGTGGGCCGTCAGCCTGTCTGTTGTACTCCAGCTATAAAGAAAGGTCGAAATTTCCAGAATGGAAGCGGGCAAACCAATAACAAGTGGTACGTTCATTGTAGTGTTCGCTCATAAAGGTTGTTAATGTTGCTTGTCGCTCTTGCCGCGTTGCTGCCATGACGGTACTCTTATTCCATAATTACTCGAATTTTTAACTATCCATGATGATGAAAAAGATTCAAATGCGAAGAAAACATAACACTTATCAATAAACAAATGACTAATTTTAAAAAAAGAATTTCATGTTTTCAAAGTAAAATTAATTTGAAATTATATATCTTAGCGAAACAAAAATATTTCTTTTAAATGGCCAGTACTGCAGAACTTACCTAATATTTAGCGGTCACCATTTTCTTATGAAACTTATGAAAGCTATCGAGCGCTATTTTCTGAAGAACACACCCATCAATAAGGTAGCTAAATGTATTTTGTGAAATGTATTTTGCAACCATAAGTATTTGAAATACTAATTACAAAATACCTCAGCGTCGGGTATTTGAAATACTAATTATAAATTATATTTTTAAGAAGTAATTAAAATACAAATACAAAATACGTATTTGTATTTCAATTACGTATTTCAATTACAAGTATTTCAAATACTGCCCAACCCTGGTCAAACCTAGGATAAACCAGTCATTCCGGGGAGAGATTGCATATCGAACGTTGACTATAATATATACCTAAACTTGAATCATTCAATATAATTGAATAATGTTGTGTCCTTTCAGTGCTATTCTTTTCAACTAAATTGATTTCATTTGGTTGATCCGTCTAATATCAGAATAACACACTCATGATAAAGTGACAGCTGTTGAAATCATTATGCACCCTTGTTTCATGAACTTCACTATAATAGTTATAATTATTATATCTATTATTATTTCGAAATCGATGCATGTGAAAAATGTATAGGAAGCAATCAGTGAACGTGCACATTTTCACACGAACTTGAGGATTTTATCCATGGCTAACTAACTACCGTGACCTCGTAACCGATGTGTTTGAAGGTGTATTCTTCATTGCACTATTGTACGTTTAAGCTGAGTTTCTAGATTTTACCATTAATTATATTTCAACACATTTGCTCATAAAATGCACTTATAAAGCCTAAATACATTGTTCGACAGTTAAAAATTGCTCACCATACAGCGGAAATTATCTAACTACCTATTTGACTGCATAGTCTGACTTATAGCATCATACGTATATTATACGGTTTTTTTTAATGAAAAAAATACCAGTTTTCCACCAAGGGGTGGATTTCCATTACGAGAATAAATAAGCTGAATGATCGAACCTGCTTGGAAGCACTTTTGATTAATACATATGTCTCACTAAAGAGAAAATGAGATGGAAAATGTAGATCTAATTTTCACCACGCGCACGTGACGACTTTTGCAAATTTTTATTAATTTCCTAAAGTAGTGACGGACCTATTTGTATAATTTCTTATTTGCTATTCAAAATAATCTAATGAAGAAGTTTTTTTAATTACCTATTGTACTGTTTTCTCGCAATTGTGTTGAAAACGTTATATGACACGTGGGGTTGTTGGTTTTAACAAATTCGTGACTATGGTAAGCTCTCGACTTGGTCTTGCGCTTACATTTACCACACTAGCTAGTGTCGTAAATACCTAACTAGTATTTTTTTTTTATTGTAGGAGATCAGCCGACAGGCAGACGGCCCACTTGAAGAAAAGCGGTTACCATCGCTTATGGACATTTGAAACACCAAAGTTGCTACAATTGCGCTGCTGCTCTCTTAAGGGGGACTGGAACCTGGTCACTAATGCCGGAACACAACTCAAGGTTGTTATGGCGACATACTTTAGACCAGGGGTGGTAGCCATCCAGTCGGGCAAATACCACCTGGCTGTGGGTTGTTAAGTCGCCTCTTACGACAGGCCTCCCGGCCGCAGGAAATTGTATTCTTTCTCCGTTCCTGCACGGATAAAATTATATATATATTACTACTAATTAGTACTTACTACTTACTACTTAGGACTTACCGCACTAGTATCATAAATACCTAACTAGTATTACTACTAGTTAGTACTTACCGCACTAGTATCATAAATACCTAACTATTATTACCTTATCATTGGTAGAAAATTTACATCACTTGTGTGGGGTATTATTATATATATAATGTACTAGCTTCTGCCTGTGACTTCGTTCGCGTCGAATAGTAAAAAAAAAGTAAGTTAATAAAACCCTGATTTTGAAACATTCTTCATTGGTGCTCCGCTTCTATTGGTTTTAGCGTAAAGTTATATAGCCTATAGCCTTCTTCAATAAATGGGCTATCTAACACTGAAATAATGTTTCAAATCAGAGCAGCAGTTCCTGAGATTAGCGCGTTCAAACAAACAAACACTTCAGCTTTATATATTAGCATAAGATTTTTCTACTTGACTTAATATTAAGATGCATTTTTCTTTTGTTTCACCATTGTGTTTAATTTGATATGTTTTAAACTAGATTAAATTGCTCCTTCATTAGATTTAAGTTCGCTATATGATTTATTAGTGCAGCAGCGGCGCGGAGTCGGTATGCTTCGTATATGCGGTTCATTTGAATATGTTACTGGGTTCAGAAGATATGAACATAAAGATGGTGCTGGATAAGTTTTAGTTCTTTTTTATTGTATATATTTGTAGTTTTTTTTATAGTATATAGTTTTATAAAGCAGTTTAGTTTAAACTATAACCTATTTAATTCCGTATGCATGAAGTCGCATCTATAATTAGTTAAGCGTTTACATTTTTATCGTTTCTTTTATATTCCTTTGGGAATTGTTATGAAAGTTTGGAGCCCTTTCCGAAATTTTGTCACGTTGCGTAAAGAATTGTAAGGCTAATCCACGTATTGCCCTCGAGGGGGCCACTGAAACACGACACAAAAGATCCGCAGAAAGTATTACATAGTATACTAGCCGCGTCCGTGACTTTGTCCATGTTGACTTTTTTCGCGGAACCCTAAAAAAGTACTCTAAGTTACTCCTTATAACATCAGCTATGTACCAGTGAAAATCCCGTCAAAATAGGACCAAACGTCACACAGATTAGCCGAAAAATTCAGACATAAAGGAACAGACAGACAAATTTTTAAAAATTGATTTTTTGATATAATTATCGCATATGTCAAGTGGTAGGGTATATGCCAGGTGGTAGGGCATTGGCCCGACTGAATGGCGACCAGCCCTGGTCTAGAGTATGCCGCCATAACAACCTTGAGTTGTGTTCCGGCATTAGGGACCAGGTTCCAGGCTCGCTTAAGAGAGCAGCAGCGCATTTGTTGCATCTTTGGTGTTGCAAATGTCCATAGGCGATGGCGCCTCTTACGACAGGCCGCCCGGCCGCAAGAAATTTTATTCTTTCTCCGTTCCTGCACGGATAAAGTTACAGAGATGCGGACGCTTCTTAATTCTAATTTGAGTTTGTATGTCAATGAACTTCTCCTAAACCCCTGGACCGATCTTGATGAAATTTTTTGTGTGTGTTCGAGTAGGTCCCTGGATGCCTTAGATTCACAATTGGACCTGGTAGATGACGCTGGAATCGGGTTCCAGGATTTTGATGAAATTTTTCTATGGGTCCCGGAATGGATTAGATTCACAATTAGATCCGGTAGATGGCGCTGGAATCGCGTTTTGGACTTTCATGTTTTTAGAGCAGGACTACGTCTACCGGGTCTGCTGGTGTTACAAAGAATTTTTACATTATTTTCATGTAAAAAGCAAGCGTTTAAATAATCTCTTTTCATATTACTTTTAAAATATTATGATTTTAACTCTTTCTTTCTTACACCAGTTCAGTAGACAAGCAGACGTTCCACCTGATGGAAAGCGGTTACCATTATTTATGGATACTTGTAACACCAAAGGTGCTACCAGTGTGCTGCCACTCTCTAAACGGAGACTGGAACCTGGCCACTAATGCCGGAACACAACTCAAGGTTGTTATGGCGGTATACTCTAGACTAGGAGTAGTAGCATCCAGACGGACAAATACCCTACCACCTGGCTGTGGCTTGTTTTGTAGCCTCTTAGGACAGGCCGCCAGGAAATTGTATTCTTTCTCCGTTGCTATACGAATAGATGTATCAGTAAACTAGGTCGGTTAATATGATATTAATATGTAGGCACAAGTAATATTAAACTATATAAAAATTATGCTCACGTGCACTAGTCCGTCGTTGAAGAAGGTTTATAGACTACTTGTAGTGTATTGCAATTGTTGGAAAACTAAGGGTGGGGCATTGTACAGGTAAACGCAAAAGTAGTTCCTCAGAATAAGTGAGTTATAATGTTTTAATTTACATTTATTAATTTTTTTTATTACTTTAAAATAATGAACACAGTTAAATAAAATACTCTTTTTCAAACACTAACATAATATAAAAAAACACGCTTTACTATTTTGAAGGCTATAATATTATGTATAATGGACGTTATTTCACATAGGGATATAAAAATGTTTCATCTTTTACGTTATTTGAAAACTGTACATGAACTGCATACTTTAACGTAATACGATTTTGAAAATATTTGTGATTTAATTAGATGCCGACCCTCTATTCCCGACAGAGTCAATATCGTAAACGAATTTTTCGTTGTATATAATATTGAACCTTGATTGAATAAACAGAATATAATAATTGACAACTAAATAGTAGTTTAATTGGATATGTACAAATTAAAATTTATTACAACCAATACGAACATTATTAACTTGGATGTGTGTCAATAGTCTTTTTGATTTGACAACTCACTCGCGGATATTGCTTAGCTTTATATTTCAACTCTTGCATTCGAGCTTCCCGTCTTAATATAAAAAATATTTTCTAAAATTGGACACTACATGTTTTTAATGGTAGGATTTATATTATCGGAGAGAACCAGCCGTGATACACAGATCGCCATCGAAGTGAGACTAAAAGGGTTTCTTTGTATATTTAGTATTAGGCAAAAATAAAACTGCCAAATGTTGATCATAAAAGTCTTTAATTCGATACCCATAAGAGTATTACCAAAAATAAAAATAAAGTTATATTAATGGCTAGTAAAAAGTGTTTTCATGATATTAAGGATTCTATTAAGTATAATAATTATAATTGTATTTTTGATACTGACATCTGGTTGATTTTATTTTGTTGACATTCTTTTATTGCTGTATTTAATATTCAATTAATTGTATTCATAAATTTAGAATTGTATTTTTTTTGCATAGCCCACGTCAATCAAATATTTTTATGACCATATCTAGTGTCAAATACAGTGAGACCAATTGACTTGACACTTGACTTTGTTACCATCGTATGCATAACTATTAACTGTATTTCTACAAATAAACATTAATTCATTCATTAATTTATAGTAACTCTAAAAAAATAAGCATTTCTAATTTCCTTACGACTGTACATCTCCGCCCACCCGATGTTCATGTCTAATACGTCATAAAATAGAAAACCTCTTTATTAAGTAGTTAAGGCAATTTTAAAATGTATTCATTTTGAATTATATCATGTAAAATAAAAAATTATTATATGTCATAAATTTACACCTTACGTGGACCCTTGCAGTATTTAAGTAGATAGGTAATTTTGACATCGTATATAAGCTTTGCGAGATGAATGCATAGTAATTATAATAATAGTTTTGATATTTTATAAAAGAAATTCCTATCTTCGCAAAAGGTTGGTAAGGCAAATTGTTTCATGTCTAGTAGGATGCGCGAGGCTATTAATAAAAAATCCCCAAATTTCAAAAGAGAAGATTTTTTCAAGTACCACATTTTTGAGATCCGATCATCAAAACTATTAAGACTCAAAGTCAGCAAAAAACAATTGTTCGACCATAAGACACTGTGAATTCTTCTTGCGTGCACCGGAACATAAATCAACTTGATGACAATTTGTCTTTTTATTTTAACTCCCATCCATTTTAATATTATATAAAATTCTTAGACCTAGGCATGATGCTAAAAAGTTTAGTGCTCCGCTTCTTCCCTTCAAGCCACAATATGTTGCGAAGCGGTGATAAATCAGATTAAGCTATAATCATAAACAAAAATTAAAATGAACAAGTTGGCGGTAGGCTAAATAAAAGTTTTCTCATTACTCATTGGCACTTAATATCTTTGTCTTTCATGATCACGGCTACTAACAAGTGACCGAAATCGTTAAAACGTAGTTTTATGTTTTTTTTTACTTATTTTATTGCAGGGGTTCAGCAGACAAGCAGACGGCCCACTTGATGAAAAGTGGCAACCATCGCCTATGGACATTTGCAACACCAAAGGTGCTACAAATGCGATGCTGCTCTCTCAAGGGAGACTGGAACCTGGTCACTAATGCCGGAACGCAACACAAGGTTCTTAAGGAGGCATACTCTAGACCAGGGGTGGTCGCCATCCAATCGAGCAAATACCCTACCACCTGGCTGTGGGTTGTTTCCTCACCTCCTACGACAGGCCGCCCGGCCGCAGGAAATTGTATTCTATCTCCGTTCCTGCACGGATAAAATAGTAGTAGTAAGTAAGTAGTCGCGAAAACTTACGAAAATAGTATATTAACTTGTATTTAATTAATCCTTTATGTAACTTGAGTTACTTGTATGTATGTATATTTGACTAATAAATACAGGACATATAGACAGCAAGATAAATATCTGATGAGCATGCTACTGCCCGGGTGAACTCTTCAGGCGTATTGATTCTTATCACATTTGTCTACTAGCGAATATTTGCATAGGTAAACTTGTTACCAGGTTTATCTATCAATAACATACATACTCTTCGATGCGGTCTTCTTTAGGCAGAGGTGCCTAATTACGTACTCACTTAAGTATTCACTGAAACCAATTCTTGTACTACGTTCTAAGGGGACCAGTTTGTCCTTGGGAAATTATAATTAATTTATTTGCGAGAAACATGGAGGATTGGTACCCATATTATTGAAACGAATGGGACATAAACGCTTTAACCACCACCCCTAATAATTACTAAGACAAGAAAACTACGGTAACGTACAATAATCTGATTTAATATAATTGTTAGCTTAACCATAATGACAAATAATAAAAGTCTTTGATAAACAAACCTTCAAACGTTTCTTCCAAAGTGTCGGTAGCCTATAATCTTATTTTTCCAACCCATAATACAGAATATGTAAAATTACTATTTCCAACACAAGTTTCAATTTAACCAAATAAAAGGGGGTGAAACTTTTGAATAGTTTATTACTTTCTGCTATGCGTAAAATTGGTATTAATAAGTTATTTGTACTATGCCTAAGTTTTTCTAAGAAGCTGTCGAAACGCCTGACTGGGCCCAATTCTGCTATTACTCTCTCGTCAAATTCGCCGGACATTATCGTCTCAATCGTAGATTTCGGTATTCTGTTAATTCCAATGACGTACCCTTGGCACGCCACTCTATCTTTATAAATAATAGGCTGGAGAAAAGGTCTTTTCGCATATAGTATGTATGAACTTGTAATAAGATCTCTTTGGCTATACCATTTGTATCTGGCTGGTTTTGGTATCATTAAAAAGTTTTAATTTCAAAGAAGACAAATTCAAATTAGGAAAATGTGTGATTTTAATTTGTTTTTCTTATTGTTAAAATGAGTGAATCTAATGAAGAAATTCGATACATTTTAAAATTTTACTACAAAAAAGGTAAAAATGCAACACAAGCCGCGAAAAACATTTGTGATGTTTATGGACCTAATGCAGTATCTGTGAGAGTAGCGCAAATTTGGTTTAAGCGTTTTCAATCCGGAAATTTTGATATCAAAGAAGCACGTCGCTCTGGTCGCCCTGTTACTGACAAAATTGATGCCATTTTTGAAAAAGTGGAGCAAGATCGGCATGTTAGTAGTTATGATGTAGCTGGAGAACTGGGAATTGACCACAAAACGGTTTTGGCGCATTTGAAAAAAGCTGAGTAGACAAAAAAGCTGGATATTTGGGTGCCTCATGAGCTCACTGAAAGAAATCTAATGAACCGTGTACTCATTTGTGATTGTTTATTACGACGTAATGAAACCGAACCATTTTTGAAGAAGCTGATAACTGGTGATGAAAAGTGGATCACTTACGACAAGAACGTGCGAAAAAGATCGTGGTCAAAGGCCGGTCAGGCTTCACAGACTGTGGCGAAACTCGGGTTACCTCGCAACAAGGTGATGCTTTGTGTATGGTGGGATTGGAAGGGCATTATTTATTATGAGCTGTTACCGCCAGGCAGGACCATCGATTCTGAACTGTACTGCGAACAATTGATGAGATTAAAGCAAAAAGTTGAGAGAAAGCGGCCGGAATTAATCAACAGAAGGGGTGTGGTTTTTCACCATGATAACGCTAGACCTCACACATATTTAGCCACCCAGAAAAAATTACGAGAGTTTGTCTGGGAAGTGTTAATGCATCCGCCGTATAGTCCTGACCTTGCACCTTCAGATTTTCACCTGTTTCGGTCTCTGCAGAATTACCACTTGTCGCAGTTTTTTGATCAGAAGCCCCAAAATTTTTATAGCAATGGGATCACGTCCATACCTACAAGATGGCAAAAAGTTATCCAACAAAATAGCACCTACATACGTCAAATGGAAATAAACTTTATAAAAAAACCTTTTGAACTTTTATATAAAATGCGAAGAAACTTTTTCTCCAACCTAATATTTATAAGGGAAAACTCGCGAAATAAATGTTTAAAATTTTTGGTAGCTTTTCAAAATTCATTTCGGTTCACGCCATTTTTGCTAATGGTAACAATTTTTTTTTTCTACTGTTATTCTACCGCAAGGATATCGAGAAGATATTGTGGTTTTAGTAAAATACGATTTTTTTCATTATCGCAATGGAATCGTGCTTCGAATATTTTTGCAATGCCAATATATTGAAATAACAGAATTGGGCCCCTGGTCTCAGATAGTCGGTAATAGCATAATGCTCTTGGTAACAGATGGTTACAGAATATCTTTCTAGGGGTTGAATACTTAAAAAGGAATCGTTACGGCCTATGCCTACTCTGTGAAACATATTATTATTTCGTATTTTTTAAAATGATAAGTAGGTTTGTATATGATCACGATTACGCTTAGTGTTAGATGACGATGCGGTCGAATATCTGCATCTTCGACCGCTTCGTAATGTGTGGCTTGGGCAGTACGTATTACTATTATCACAATATTCTGAATTAATAAGTTGCTATTATTTTCTAGGCACAGTATTATGCATTGAATAAGTGTGAATATTTATTAGACCATAAATATCTTTTCATTTCGTCTGTTAATGATTGGTACGATAAAAACCCCCGAGAAACCGCTCATACATAGAATAATTATTTTATGACGACAACAGCTTAATAAACACGTCCAAAAAATAAAAATATATCGTATAAATGTAATAACATCGGATTTCGTGTTGTACGCTCATGTGTGATAATTCTTCGATATTATTGTTGTATTTCCAATATATTGTGTTAGAAACAGGCATTTATAAGAAATATAGGAAGGTTATAACGTTTTTATCAGATTAGTCACGTTTATTTGTTATATGCCTCAGTAATTCTTCGAGTTAATACTATTTAGATAGATAACACTTTACTGTACACCATTACAGAAAATACAGAAAAAATTATAGCCTAAAAATATTCTAAATGTGCACAATGGGCGGTCTTGTCGCTAAGAAGTGATCTCTTCCAGACAACCCGTGGCAGGAACAAAACAGATTATATTGGTCAAAGTTGGTATACATAAATACTATAAGATATGCAGTTACTTACATCATATTTTACTCATTAATAAACATATAAGTATATAAAATATTATATAAGTAAGAATTATACTTAACAGACATATATAAATACACCTATTGATATTATATTACTTCCCTTCCTATTTGTATTATTGCTTCTTCTTGAACCACTGATGAATACAGGCCTTCCGAAGTTTACACTAAATCAATTCGTTTTGTTGAAAATCAACTACTTCTCTTAGTTTGATGTTTGGCATTCCTTCACAGAAATTGATCAATACAAGCACCACTATGCACATCATCACGTCGGGGTCACCAGTGAAGTGATGTCCCGACTAGGGTGGAGGAGCGAGATAGAATGTTCCTCCATCTCAAAGAAAGATCTTCCAGCGAGGCTATTGTTGTTCCTCGCAAGCCTAGGTCCATTTCTTATTGTTGAAAATTTGTATATATCCTTTGTATGTTTTGTTTCGAAACATGTGGCTTGTAAGTGCTTCACTTTCATGATTTGTATATTTGATACAGTTCTGTTTTCTTTAAATCATACATACATACATACATAACTTCACGCCAGTTCCCTTGCGGGGTAGGCACGAACAACAGAGCGCCATTTAGGCCCATTCTTACATACCTCACTTGCTTCTTTGACATTCATAACTCTTGTCATGCACACTCGTCTGTTCTTAAGGCTCCTGACATCACCCTCCGCTAGTACACGATCAATTTGATCATGGAAGGTGTGTCGTGGCCTTCCACGACTTCTGCATCCATCCACTTTTGCATTGTATATCTGTTTAGTCTGTTTGTTCTTTAAATCGATCGATTCAATTCCTGATTAGGGTAATTGATTTTTCAAAAATCTTATGCTACCGTTTAAGTTTTTATCAAAATCGACCCGAGGATTTATTTGAGATTTTTCCACTATTTAAGCCCGCTTGCAAAATTCATTTTTATAGGTAGGTATAATATGTAAAATGCTTAATTATTTTAATAAAAAATGTTCTATTTTGTGTCCAACTGCCATAAAAATGTTTTCCACCGTGCACGGGTTTTCTGAAACAAGAAAACGGTTATTGTTTAGTATTGTATCTTATGAATACTGCAACTGACCCTTGACTTGAAATTGCAAAATCGATAACATGTGACCAAGTGCGAGTTTCATTTATTTATAAGCTTGTACAACATCTATCTAAACATAATTAAAAATGTTAATAAATAAAATTATATTGTGTAGGTATATCTAGTAGTTTCAAAAATTATAAATATTTGGGAATGAATTGTTCAAAATATATACATTCTAATTGATTTACACTGCAAAATTTTATTTTAAAAATATTTACAGTCTTATTATTATTGCGTTAAGAGAGAGTTCGTAGTCTTCTTTAAGGTTTTCAAAGAAGCCTACAAACTTACTCTAACTGATTTATTATGAATAAGACCTTTATAGTTTAGCGATTCTTATTCATATTAAGTTAGCGTAATTTTGAAGGCTTCTTTAAGAGCCATAAAGAAGTGTTCAAATTTTCTCTAACTCAATATGTATAAGACTGTTATAATCTAAGCATCGGTCTACCGAGTTCTCTGGAAGATAAAGGATACAGTTTCAATTCGTAGCAGGGTAAATTTTGTAAAACGAGCTTCCTTTTACATATTCTGTTCTAGTCTACTTTTTATATGTTAAATATTTACTTACGAATATCTATCCATTGGTCGGCATAGCCAGCATCCAGTCTTGCCGACCTTACAGCTTCTCGAAGCGCATGAGTTATCACTGAAGCTAAACAGAATGCAGGTTCTCCGGTAGCTGAAACATAGCGCCAAATGCTTACATAAATGAGACAGATAACACTTTTTCAGATTTTGTACCATCGTACAAACCTATGACATCATAAATTGGTACAAGTATAAGGAGTGAAATAGAACATTAAATATTGTTTAAACCAGTGATTCCCAAAGGGGTCGATATCGACCGCCTGGGGTGGAAATCGGTTTTCCAGGGGTCGACATAAACGAAAACTGTTTTTAGAAAATCGATCCGTATTTAACACAAGTTCTTATTTAAAACTTTCAAGATATGTTCATGATAAGTTTTAAATATAGATGATAAGATAGAATGTAAGTGTTTAAATATATTTATAATATTTGTACCATATAACTATCATTAGAAACATGTAAATATAAATTGTGTATTATTTAGTATTTTGTTAAATTTAAGGTTATACATAATTATAACATTGAAACATTACTAATAATGATAATTAAAACTAAATAAATATTGAAGTAAGAATAGTATGTACTTATATAAGTTTCAAAAAGTTTTACGCCGAATCGGCAAAAACATATGATCATTATAAAAATAACAACATATATTCATATAGCTATCAGGTTTTTATGCTATAAATTATTTGAGTTGATTGGTATAAGTTGTGTTACGTGTACAAATGTGTTTTTTTTTCAATAATAATTACCTACTTAAGTATTTTTATGTAATTTGTATTAATAATTACTAATTACACTTGATATTAACTGAATTTTATTGCTGTTTATTTTGTTAAATTTTGATGAGAATATGACGTCAAGTTTACTCACTTAAATAACCGCTAAGATTTTAAATTGGTAAGTATTTTGTATCAATACGAAAAAAAATTAGAGATAGAATTTTTAAAGTAATTTGGCTGTGAGGGTCAGAGAGTCTCGTGCCCAAAAAAGTTTGGGAATTCTTGGTTTAAACGGTAATAATAGCAAAAAAAAAAGTTTACAACAAAAAAACTAGTTTTTTGTTGTAAACTGAGTAATGTTATAGAACTTATTGCAACATGTATTCGCATCCCCGTCAGGTGTAATTTTTTGATTATAAATAACATAAAAATGAGGAAGTCAGTTAGCCATGAAAAGCATGTGAAAGTAATTTGTTTTGACCTTTTGATTGTAAAACGCCGTAAGGGTTCTTGGAATTTCTTCGGAAGTAGACTCTGAAGTCCGCAGGAATGTCCTTAATTCCCGGAGGCTTGTAAGTCCAGGTGCGATCGGTGAGTATTTTACCAGTGTCTGGATCGTATACCGACTTTTCTGATGTCCAATAACCAAGACCCATGACAAATGCACCTTCGATCTTAAGAAAATTAAACATTGGACATAATTTTAATGCATTATTCTCTTTGTTAATCAATCTTTAAGAATCTTCGGTACTGTATTCAAAACCAAAAAAAATAATTAAAACCATGTTTCACTGAAGAACATCGTTTGAATGTTATACAAATATGTTAAAATTTACATCTACTTCCTATTCTATGTACAGCGTTTCGTAACGTGCTATTGCTGTTGAAGGAAATAAAGCGACAAGAAACTCCCCAACAAACACGTCTAGCAAAAAAATATTTTAGTTCATATTCGTTTATCTCAGGCTGTTTTGATAGTACAGAAGTATGCTCTAAAATTACTTATCGAAGAATTAAAGAAGTTGTTGCAAGCAGTGCACAACAAGAGAAAAAAAGTAGAGTCGTGAAATGATGACAAGACGTAATAAAAATTCACTATACAACATATCTCCATAAATTCCTTACATGTTTGACAAAATAAATTGTTATACAGAAAATAGTGTTACCAAATGTCACATATGACGGAGTTCAATAAAATGCTGGTTTGAAATATCATAAAAGTAAATTCGTATGGAATCGGTTTTACTTGAATTCGTTGTACATTTTTTTTTATTGCAGGAGATCAGCAGACAGGCAGACGGCCCACTTGATGGAAAGAGGTTACCATCGCCTATGGACATTTGCAATACCAAAGAGGCTACAAATGCGCTGCTGCTCTCTTAAGGGAGACTGGAACCTACTACTGGTACATGCATTGTTTTAACACGGACACGCTAGTAATTTGTTTTTCTTTGTTATATGATAATTTAGTAAGGTAATCAAATAAAAATAAAAAAAATAGTAAGATTTTCGAAACTTACATATATGTTGATATGGTTACAACTTAGGTTACGACAAAAACAAAATCCACCTGCATATCAAAAACACATTTTGTTACCTGTTGGCATTTGAACTAATTGTAATTCTTTTATGATCGTCTCTTCTTTTGTTTTCTTATTTATTGGCATACGTTTCTAGAGAACAGAGGACATTGTTTTATTGTACTCGTTTATGGCCTGCGGCCGAATCATTAGCCAGGTGTTGCGGATTACGTCGACTACTATACGGGCGCATTTGTATTTGTGAGGAATAAAACGACGGCCTGATGGGGAGAGGGGGTAGTCGAGCGAGAATCACGATTAAGGCGACATGTGTGTACATTCGGGAATCTATTAGTGACGGACTTTGCGCGTTTTATTGAATTACGACCTACTGCATTACGTTTGGATTTTTTGTGTTCAGTTATAATTTGTACCTGTGTTATACGTGTTTGTATAGTTCTAATAAACTCTATAATAATTCTAACGGCATTTTAATTCGAGTCCCGCAACTCGTAACAAGTTTTTTTTTTCTCTTTTCTGATATTTCAATTAGCTCTGTTACGAACGGGTAAAAATAAAAAAAAATCCACATAAAAAGCCTAATCCTTCAATAAAAGCTTTGATTGTATATTGATATACAGTAGCGTATTTTCCATGCCATTATTAGACTAAATTCCAGATTAATCCCATGGAATCAGAAAAAGTATTCTATGTTCATAATAAACTTCATTATGACCGATAAGGCCGTATAGTATAAAACGGATAAAGTTCCTTTCTCATTTACAATTGGACTGTAGATGTATACTCAAACGTGTTTTAGTAAACTTTACCCTTTCCAAATTTAAAACACATATCTTGTTATCTTTGTTATGTAGGGATGGTTTCAGAACAATATTGTTTTGTATTTGTGCAGAAAACATGTTTGTTTTCGGTAACGGGTGTAATTTATGTAGAATCCAATTTTAAGACAATTTACAATTTCATTATTTGTTAATGTGAAAATGGCAAGTTGAGTTCTTTACTTTAGTAATTTTATGTTTATGAGTATATTCCTGTATAGTCGATAAATATTTCATTCAGATTACAAACACGCCCTTTAAAAACAGCAATTTAAAGAATACATCGAAGAAAATTAAATCTACCTTAGCCTAATATACCTGGTTTTTTATTTTAACTGTTATGCTATTAAGTGTATAAATAGAATATTAAGCTAAGCCTATAAAGTGATCAGAAGGTTTGGCAGCCTATAAAGATAACCGTACTGATCCTTTTATAGGAAGTTTACTCCGTCACTAGGCCTTTGATCACCTGAGGAGCAAATTGTATTTTACTTACTTGAGCAACGTCAATCTGAGGACTTAAACTCCTTCCAGTATCTTCAAGTAAATCTACTCTTAAGACATCATGATTACCAGTTAAAATATCAACTTCAACTTCTAAAGCCACTACGCCATAAATGTCATAAGGTTTCACATCTTCATTTGTAGAATACATATACGATGCTTGCAAATCAACTCCAGCTTCAAAAGCTGTTTTAATAATTTCTTCCCAAGTACCTTTACCCATTGTTTCCCTGATAGGTTTTAGTCTATCTAAAATTATTTCGCAAGCTTTCATGGTAGCATAAGATACGCATTCGCTACCTATACTTGCTCCAGTTGCTATCGAATTTGGTGAAGTAACACTTGAGCTAGGTTTTACAGTAACTTTATTTAACGGTATACCAAACATATAAGCACATACTTGTGCTGCTTTTGTATTAATACCTTGTCCCATTTCCACGCCTCCATGAGTAATCACTACTGAACCATCAGCATGGTATACAGACACTAAAGAATTGTAAGGTCCGAGGTAAAATAATTCATAGGTCATTGGAATAATATTTAAAGCTCTTTTTCGCCAACGATTCATAGCATTAAATCTTTTGACTTCTTCATATCTTTCATCGTAATTTGAATCTTTTTTGAGCTTATTCATCAGTTTTGGTATTGGATTGTTCCCTTTTTTCATATTTAAAAGTCTGACTTGTAGCGGGTCTTTACCTAAATGGAAAGCAATTTTTTCCATAACATATTCTATCATAGCTATTCCTTCTGTAGACGCTAAAAATAAAGTAAGCTTTTAGTATTCAAGTTCACATTGAGACATTGATGCATTGAGAGGTTAGTTACATAGAGGTGCATACAATTTACTTTTTTATTTCACGATCGAATAATCATCGGACTTACATGGAGCTCTACACCAAGTATTAGACGGAGTATCCGTGGCGACACTATTGGCTTCAATATACCAGCGCCGAGAATCATAGCAATTTTGAAAATGGTTTACAGTAAGAGGACTTATGGTTTCATTTGGAGAACAACCATTGTCTTGAAAAAACGTGTTTTTCAAATATTGAATTTCACCTTCTTTGTTTACTCCAACCTAAAACTTTGATATATTAGATATGGAAAATGCTTTTTAATAACAAAAAATTATAAATGAAAAATAACCTCAAAATTGCAACTAGTGGGTAATCTTTTTCCAATTATTTTCATATTTGTTTCCATTGAAAGAATAAATCTGCAAGTTTTGCCCGATAAGTGGCTAACAATAGCAGCTGCACAAGCAATTTGACATGAACGCGTTATTTTACCACCGTAACCTCCTCCTACACGACGAACTATTACGTTAACACTGTAATAAATATTATAAAATACACATTTATATACACTTTGTGTCTTATGATGTTATTAGTAGATACTTTAATTAATATAGATATTATTGCTATGGCGCCAATATGCTTGCTTCTCTATGCTTCTGTTTATAATTATACGAATATATTAAAACAATTTTTCTCTAAAACTACGAGATCTATATGCTTGCGGTTTAGCAAGAAAATGTATTTTTTATATATACGTATTATTATAGACTATTCCGAAATAACTTATCTTAGGGATGGTCGTTGTACTCGTACTAGAGGATGAAAAGTATTTTTAATGCACATAGGTACATATGTATGTACATAATTGACAAAAAGTCAATTATCTCATAGTTTTAAACTGAATATGATGTCAAAACTACGAAGAAATTCACGGTGGTAGAACTTAAAACTTTCAATAGAATTTAGTTTTTAAGATATGGGGTATTTTAATTTTTTTTTTTTTTGGTCTAGTAGTTCAAACACAAAAACATTCATAGCATTCTTGAGAATCTAAGATTATACGTAGATGGCCACGTCTTTGGCTTATTTTTCAAAACAAGTAGTTCGTAAGTTTGCTTCTAACTACTGTACTTACCTATTGACTGGCATATTTAAGCATTGAGCTATTGCAACATTTGTCAAATCCAACCATTGTGTCGAAGAATAAACGTCTAAACCATCTTCTGTAGGTTTTACAACACAAGTTTGAGGTTCCATGTAAAAATGATGCTGAGTGCCAATACTTAAGGCACCATTAATTACACAATTGACGTTATTACCTATATCTGTTGGTTCCACTGTTTTGTTATTAGTTATTCTTGTCTCTTTTTCAGGTGATTTTAACACATCCTTAATTGTTAATAGTGGTTTGTTCGGATTAATTGAAACGTATTTTATTTTTACCAGTTTGGCTGCATGGTTTGCTGTCTTTTCTCTGTCAGTTACAATAATTGCAGCTGGTTCCCCGTAATATTTAACTGTATTAGAACATAATATCTCTTCTTTAGCGAGTATTAGAGGAACATTTAGTGGTGTAAATGTGTTATCTCCTGGTATATGTTTTGCTGTATACAGCCCTATAAAACCCGGTACTTTCTGAAAATTGTGTTAAATATCAACTAAGATTCACTTAGTACTTTAACTTAAATGTAGAAGTTAGTAATAATAAATATGTAGGAAAAAATATTGAGTGTCTTTGAATTGAACGCTTCTTTAAGAACTTTAACCTTTAGACTACAAAGTTTAATTTTGAAATATTTTTTTCCCTGAGGATATTAAGTTTTATAGTAATATTAATTTGGTTATTATACTACACTGTATCTAATCATATTTAGACTTCGAAATTACTTACTGCAGCTTCAGCCGTATCAAATCCTTCAATAACACTTCCTGGTCTGGTATCAGCACAAACAAAAGCAGCAAACAGTTCATCCGTTTCAGTTGGTAAATCGTTGGCGAATGTAGCTTCTCCACTACACTGCACTAATGCTTCCAATTTAGGTATAGGTTGATTTAAGGGCCAAACAGATTTATCTGTATCGAATATTTGAGAACCTTGCGATGTATGACGCTTAATAGAATCACCGCCAGATTTATATTTAGGGTCAAGCTTGTTCTCAGGACATAAGCTTAGAACGGCCTGCACGAAAAATATTAATGTACAAATTAATTGAAAAATTTATCTTTGTGTAAATGTTTAACATTTTTATATACTTCTAAGCTTGTTTAAAATATTCATTCTATGAAAATCGTCTGGTATATATGGTATAACTTTACTCTTTGTTCTTTGTTATACATAAATGCTCAACAACGACAACTAATCATATGGAATATTTTTACCTTATAGAATAGTGCTAGTGCAAGTATTCTTCTATAGGTAGCAGATGGTTCAGGCTGAGCTTTTTCTGGCTTTATTTCCAGAGACAAACTCTTCAAAGCTAATTGTAGCACTTCATTAGTAAACAAATTTTTGCCAGCCAAAATTTTTTCCGTTTTATCAGCATGTATAAATGTAGCCGATATACTTCCAAAAACTATTGTTGCTTTTTCTATTATTTGAGTGCTTTGTTTCAATTTGAATTTGAATCCCGCATTTACAACTGCGTGAGCATTTTGAGAGCGAGGCATTATCTAAAAATAACTGAAGTATTTGAAAAAAATTACAGTTTATTCTCATTTTGATTCCAGTTTGTCTTTTAATTATTCTTATACTAGCGGTCCCGGCAGACGTTGTCCTGCTCTGAAAAAATAAAAATCTAGAACCCGATCCCAGCGCCACCTATCAGTTTCAATTGTGGATTTAAACCATCCGGGGACCCACCCACTCAAACAAAAACAAAATCACCAAAATCGCTCCAGGTGATTAGGAGGATTCTAGAACCCGATCTCAGCGCCACCTACTAGTTCCAACGGGATAAAAAGTATTCTATGTCCGTTTCCTGGTTCTAAGCTACCTCCCCACCAATTTTCAGCCAAATCGGTATAGCCGTTCTTGAATTATAAATAGTGTAACTAACACGACTTTCTTTTATATAACATATAGATTGTTATTATTACCACTGTATATCCTTGAAGACCCCTTAAAGAATTTAATGTAAATGTACCGTGACACTGATCGGCGATTATCCATGTCTACACCATATAAAAATGAATTCAACTACAAGCCCCGGACAGTGTAAGACTATTATTGTAGGGAACGAGAACAAAAGGTACTGGGCTATTGGGATGAACTACTAATGAATCTAGGGATCTGGGACTATGGGGACTGTGCGTCTGCCCGTCGCAATTTTTGGTAAAATGGATAAAATGGGCAGGTGGTGACTCAGCAGTCACTGCATGGGCCCCTAAAAATACCGTACAAGATTGGCGAGAGGCAACATGGGTGTGAGTGGCTACGGGGTGTGGAGAGGTGGGCTGCAGTTTCACCGAAGCTACCCTGGAGCTTGAGTCTTAGCTCTAGCGATCTTTACTCCATGTCCGCTGGTTAAGGCAAGCACGGAGGCGGGGGCTTTGGCTTGGCCCCCTAGAATCGAGTACGAGTCCGGATCCGCTATTTACCTAAGGCTTCATCTTAAAGCCCCCCCTGCGGGCTTATTATTATTAGGCATTTAAATAAAAAAAACAGATTTAATTTAGATTACATATTTACGTTTATAAAATTTATTAACTTACTTACTTTATAAGTTTTTAGATAGCTGTTATTAGAAAATGGTGGCAGCATAACGTTAAAAATTATTTTCTTCTTCATGTCTATTTTAAGAAATTCTTTTAATGTGATTGTTTTTATTTGGTCCACTCCATCGGCTGGAAGCCATAAGAAATGAGTATATATAATCCTATTTAAATTTTAATTACATAATCATACACTTATTAATTTACCTATTGTTACCATAGCACCAACAGTTTCGAAAATTACAAATAAATCTGACTGAAAATCGTTGTTGTAATACTTCATGTAGAGATTGCCACCTATGGTTCCAATCTAAAAAATAAAATTTTATAAACAAAATATTATTCATTAAATGCTAACAATCTTGCATTTGTAACATTACAAACGATTAGACTTACATTTCTAACAGGTATGTGGGCAACTAAGTCCACGTGTAAGTACAATTCTTTTAAATAAAAGAATTCTTCTCTATCAGCGCAGAGTTTAAAGAACATTTCCATCATTTCACTTAGAGTCATTCCAGCACGTAACACTAGATTTACGTCAATTTCATACCCCTTTAATTCTGCTACATTAAAGATATCGACAACTATTTCAGGATATTCCGTTACATGAAAAACACCTGAAAAATTGTGATAGGTATTATATATTTTATTTTATTCAGGAACAAATTCTTTTTCAGATCAAATATTATGATCATATTACCAAAAATATGTACCAATGTCGTACCTACTTTATTTTTTAAACTAACCATGAATTATTAATATAAGATTACCTTGTCCTGTATTTCCAGCAATCAGTTTATAATTATCGCTTACAGCCATAGCGGTAAAAACATCGTGCAAACTATAAGCTTTATACCACATATGGGTCCCACAATCAATGATTATCATTTTATCATCCCCAGATTCGATGATACACCAATCTTCATAATTTCCTCCTTTTTTTCTATCCTCATTGCGATTCAGGTAAATACACTTACATTTATTTCTTCCATATGAACATTGCTTGGTACATTTCACCGTACAGTCTTTAAACACTGACAAATCTTCTACATCAGTTAATTTTTGCAAAAGTGCCTCGTCTGTGTCAATTGCAAAAGTTTTGAATGCATCTGCTATTGATCTGTATCCGGTACATCTACAGATGTTACTTGCAAACGAATTCTCTACTTCACGCATTTTAATTTCTTTTTTAGTTTCATATAAACTGAAAATAATTATGCCTTTATTGACATTAGCAAGAACAACTCGAGAACAAGTCTGTGTGTTGTCGCACGCAATTAGATATTGTATGCGACAATAAGTCTCTCTAAGATCCAAACCGTAGTGATAGGCAATTTAACACTAAATCTGTACACGCTATTCACCCATTAGTTCGCTATTTTTAATTCCCTGTTTAAACATTTTCCCCCGTCTGCCTCCCCCTTCAGCAAAAACAGACGTTTCGCAGGTTTATCAATTTGTAAACGAAATCTTGAATGGGTCTAAATAGTCCACCGCCGTGAAGTGTTAACACTTTAAAACTATTGGAATATTAGAAGGTGCGAGAAAGGTTAGTGGTTCCTAGCATATATCAAGCTATCATAGGAAAAACAGCAAAGGCGCGTACGTTTACCTTAAACAATCTCTACTGTAGTTAGCTTCTTACAGTTATTTAGTTCAGGGTGGTGGATTATTATACAATCTATAATATATATGATTACTGGGATATGCCCGCGACTTCGTCCACGTTTGAAATTCCCAGGACACAAAGTACCACAGCATTTAAAATAGAATGCAAGCTATCGTTTTAGTGAAAACTGTGCCAAAACTACAAACCGCTCCCGGGAAAATTCCCGCGGGATTCCAAAGATAAAAAAATATCACACATTTTATTACATACAGCTTATGCCTGCGACGTCGTACGCGTGGAATAGTAAAAAAAACAGACAAACAAACTCTTCAACTTTATATATTAGTATAGGATAAGATAATTTGCTATCGATCAGTGAAGAAATCACATTGGAATTCGATTTTTTTTAATCGGGTCATTTAAAATCATTATCAGAATTTTTTTGCGGGATTCCCACAATAAAAAGTAGAGCAGATTTTAAGTTTAAAAGTTTGCTGTCGATCAGCGAAAACCGCATCAGCCCAATAGTTTTTACATGCATCCTGAACAAACAGACAAGAATTCTAAAAAAATTGCATCGCATTGCATGTTCTCCATCGTTTAAAACAAAGTCTATTTTTTTTATTGCAGTAGATCAGCAGACAGGCAGACGGCCCACTTGAGGGAAAGCGGTTACCATCGCCTATAGACATTTGAAACACCAAAGTTGCTGCAAATGCGCTGCTGCTCTCTTAAGGGAGACTGGAACCTGGTCACTAATGCCGGAACACAACTCAAGGTTGTTATGGCGACATACTTTAGACCAGGGGTGGTAGCCATCCAATCGGTCAAATGCCCTACCACCTGGCTGTGGGTTGTTAAGTCGCCTCTTACGACAGGCCGCCCGGCCGCAGGAAATTGTATTCTTTCTCCGTTCCTGCACGGATAAAAATTTCAGTTGTTTTTTTAATAGCTTCAATGTAGAGTCACGGCATGTTTAGAATTTTATAATATTATAGATTTCTATACATTCTACCAAATCCAGCTAAATTGTCACTACAGAGAACTTTCTTAATGTATTTCTTATTATATAGTTTTTTGATGCTTTCTATCAAATACCTGTACATATTCATGATCCATCCTGGTGTGCAGTAACCACATTGGGTGCCGTTAAACTTAGCTAGTCTAGTTTGTATGTCATGGTATCCTAATATCCTGTTTCCGATACCTTCCACAGTTGTTACTTCCCATTTATGACAGGAGAGAACTGAAACTAGGCACTACGAAAGTGTTGGAAATTAGTTTTAGGAGATAGTAACTAATAAATTATGTATAACCTTGTAATCAGGTGGATTATGCTTTATTTTTTTTTTTTCATTATTATTGTTGAAGCATAGCTGACAGGCTAACGACCCTGTGATGGAAAGTGGTTACAGTCGCATATGGACATTAGCAATACCAGAGGTGCTGTGAATGTGCTGCCGGCCTTGAAGGAGGAAGAGAAAGGAGAAACTGGAACCTGGCCACGGATGCCGGAACATAACAACACAACACAACAAGTTGTTATGAGAGCTTACTCTAGACCAGGGGTGGTAAACATGCTTCATTAATATCACTTTTTTAAATACATCCATTATAATTAATTAGAACGAAATTGCATTTAGTAATTTTTAAACTAAAATAAAAACGATTAATAACATTTAATATTGCTCTTAAAATGTACTATTTCATATTCTGAATATTGATCACAATACGCTATTTTATCATCTTGAAAAAACTTAGTTCAGAGGGATTGAGTTTTTTAGTTTTCTTAAGATTATGGCCTGGACCTTTTCCATGGGATTATATTTCGATTAGGTGTACTTAAAGATTAAAGATCTGTATGTGATATGTATTGTGTCTGCATTTTCCGATTTCCGAGATAAAAAGTAGCGCTGATTTCAAGTCTAAGAACTTGCTCTCGATCAGTGGAGACTGCATAGAAATCGGCCGAGTAGTTTTTACGTAAATCCCGAACAAACAGACAAGAAGTCTAAAAAAAATTCATCGTGTTCTCCATCGTTTATATAGTCTATTGCAGTTGTTTTTTTTTAATAGTTTCAATGACCAGACACGGCATTTTTATAATTTTACTAGCTGACCCAGCTAACTTCGTACCGCCTTAGAATCAATAGATAAAAAACGTTGATTTCTGAACGACTTTTAAATTTAATTGATTTCTAAACGACGGGACGAACATGAAATGTTTGACAGGTAGGATTAGTTTCTAAGGGAAAGCGAAATTGTTGTTTTACTATATTCCAAGCATATTTTTCACATTTACTCATCTTTTAAACCTTCCCTGGACTTCCAGAAATAATTTTAAATTAAAATTAGCCAAATCAGTCCAGCCGTTCTCGAGTTTTAGCGAGCCTAACGAACAGCAATTGATTTTTATATATATAGATGATATTATAGATTAGAAATATAAACACATCGTAGCTTCTGACCCACAGCAGAAGCACAGCGAAGATGGTAGTCACATATTCTTGTATGTATGTAGTCTCTATCGACAGCTGACATTCTCATTGTGTAATTGATTCAAATCCTGACATTATTGAATTTCGTTTACAAAAACTGATATGTATTGTGAACATTTAAAGTCTGATTTTCGAGCCGCTCGTTTGCTCACATTTAATTTATATAATATAAATGCGAAGGCACCTTCTTAGATCGCACTTCGACTGGATCAATCGTCCCAATAATTTTAAGTAATAACTAGTGCAGGCATAAGTGCTGTCTGATGATACGTTTTTGTTCTTTTTAATTCTTCGGCAGTTGTTTGTAACGTGGTCTATATACTAAGAAGTAAATACAGTAACACTTACAGAATTTACAGAGAACGTCTTCATTTCCTTACTTGGTGGTAATGCTGCTTTGACAGCAACAATACAGGCACCGCATCCACCTTCATGGCACATGGCCTTTGTGCCTCGCAAATCGGCCACATTACGAATGTATTCGTTTAAGGAAACGTCTGGCCCAAACTTTCCGTCAACTGTTATCAGAAGGATAATGTTTCATAACTTCTTTTCTTTATATTCGTTATTTTTTAAAGCTGCATTCAGAGTCGGTTGATGATCCATTAACTTTAATTGAAGAATTCTTACTCTTTTATTAAAGTGCGTAATTGACATCAAAAAGTAGCAAAATAATATTATGAAGATTACTTAACAATCATTTTTGGTGACTATCTTATTCATAGAGAGTTAAAGTAAGTTTGAACGCTTCTTATTGGTTCTTAAAGAAGCGTTCAAACTTACTCTAATTCGCTATGAATAAGACCGTAATAATATATTCTCACCTTTAATAATAAAAACGAAATGGGCTTAAATTTACTCGCAGAGAGCATAAAGCACGAGTAACTTAAGCCACAGTAAGAATTTTAAACTCAAATCTACGACTTGCTTAAATTAAAATCATCCGGAAAAAATAGTTCAAACAATTTGCCGAGGTTACTCTTTCAACATATTGGGAATGAAGACAAATCAACCAAATATCATAAAACTGGGTTGTTGTGGAGATAACTAATGAAATTATACGCTTTATGGCTAATGAATGTATTTAATGGAGAAATGGAAAAGCATGTAATTTTTTACTTGTGGCAAACAGAGACTCTAATTTTGTGATAAACAAACTTCAAATAATTAAAAAAATGAATCTAAAAAGTTACGGAGAAAAGAGCACGCAACATTGGTATTCATGGACTTTATAACTTTAATTCCGAAATATGGGTATCTTCCTATGGGATATCGATCAAAAACAAACGAGAGCGAGGTCGTGGAAATATCTAGTTATTTCATAATAATAAGTAATATAACATAGTTACAGAATATTTATCCTTACCTTCATATTGTCTGCCATTAATTTTAAAAATTACTTTACTCATAATTTTTGTTATAGTTAAATTTTGTTAATCAAGAAAAACTAATCATTTGCATAATTTCTATTATATTAGATATTTTTAATTAGTTATAAATTTTTTTCAGAAAATTGACATTAACTTTGAAAATGGATAAAGAATCTATCCTAGCGTATATCAGCATTTATGAACTCGACACTCATATGTCGATAATCAAACTGAACGATGTTGTTGTGATTTCCCTAAATAACTGTCAATCTGCTAATGATACCGATTAGAAGAGCTAGCGTGAATAATGAGGCAATCGAAATATTTACCTGTAATGACACCTGTAGATTATTATTTACGAGTCTTTTATACTCTGGTCAGAATTGAATAGACTAAAATATTATTGACCAAAAAACTTTTATTGAATAAATTTTTTTTGAGCAACTTACATTTTACTGAAAAAACTTCATGAGCAAATGACGGCTATTGAATAGAATTTAATTGAGCAAGTAACTTTTATTGAATAAAACTTTATTGATCAAGTAACCATTATTGAATAAAACTTCATTGAACAGGTAAACTTTATTGAATAAAATTTTAATGAGCAAGAAACTTTTATTGAATAAAACTTTATTGAGCAAGGAACCTTTATTAAATAAAACTTTATTGGGAAAGGAATCTTTATTCAATAAAACTTTATTGGACAAGGAATCTTTATTGAATAAAACTTCATTGAGCAAGGAACATTTATTCAATAAAACTTCATTGAGCAAGGAACCTTTATTGAATAAATTATTGAATAAAACTTTATTAGGCAATTTTATTTCGATTCCTGGCATGGTAAACTTCGTAAAATAACTTTCCGTTATTTACTATGGTCTGGGTGTCTGGGACGGTCGGACAGTGATCCTTTGCATAATACTCATAACACAATCGTAACTTGCTTGGATTTGAGATATACATTTTGTGTGTTTGTCTGCCAGTTATTTGATATTTATTTAATTGCCATTATCTATTGGAACCCTAGAAAGAAGATTAAAGAGTCTTCGTATATACAATCTCCTTTATAGCAGCTCCGACAAGCGACTATAATTTGACTTATACGAAAAACCTTGTCATTATAACAAATGTGTACAATAAATCGTACTGTTTGTCAAATTTTCTAATTAAATCCGTAATAGATTTGAATTTATGATGGTATAGCATTTTTTGTTAAAATAATTATATATAGGTAATTACTTCCGTTGTTGTAAGTCGTGGTAGCAGTATCATAATAGCTAGTGCATGCGTTCCAAACTCAAAGGGCGCGGGTTCGAACCTGACCAGAACACATACACCACTTATTACAGGCAGTTTTCTGCTTTGAGTATTATGCACTACTTACAAAAAAGGTCGAATTTCATAAAAATTATACTTGATAATATACATAAAATTCAGTTTTCCTAAAATGACGTAAGTTGCCACATTTTTTTAAGTGTCTGTAAAAAGTTATGGCCTATGGGAAGTGTCTGGCAACTGTATATCTTTGTTTATAACTATTATAAATGACATATGTAAAAACTAGCCTTGCTACTTCGACGTAAGTTAGTATGGTTTTTTCCACCTTTAAAACCTGTTACCTGTAAAACGGCCCCGCTTTCAGCTTAGCGAGTATCCATTCCTTTCTAAGTTTATGTTAAACTACCGATCCTAAAAATTTCATCTTTCCTAAAATCACGTAGGTCTGGAGTGACTGGGATCTCACTCTATAAGCCAGATATTTTCATATTATAGATACATAGATAGAAAATATTTTATTGTTTACCACATACATATAAAGTAAATCATTTACAGTCATTTCGTGTCAAGGCAGGAACAGAGGGCGGCCTTATCGCTTTAGAGGTATTTGAACCCACATTTGATACGCGAGACCGTCATCCACAAAACTAACACGACTTCGAATTGAAGTTTACATCTTGGTACTTATATTAAAAGTGAATTATCTAATCTGTATTAAATTTAAAATTTGTACACGCACAGCTGAAGGATGGAAAGCATAAATCTGGCGGCCAATTTCTCCGTTATAGGGACGTACTCAAGCGCCATCTTTTTGCATGCCATATCTCAAGTGACAGTTGGGAAGATCATTACAAAGAAGGGAGTGGCGTAGTTCAATTGATAAAGCTGTCGCTTACGACTCATCATGACGGCTGTATTGCGCTCCTTGCAAAAGAACTTTTCAAACCAAATTTGGATTCGCTAGCCACATGCGCTCGCACAGCCGGACTTGACAAGGTTCTCCGTTCACGGATACGTCAAGGAGGAGTATATATATATATGTATATTACATTTAACTACCTATAATGTTGTTACCTACCTAGCAGAAGGTGATGTCAGGAGCCTTAAGAACAGACGAGCGTGCATGACAAGAGTTATGAATGTCAAAGAAGCAAGTGAGGTGTGTAAGAATAAGCCTAAATGGCGCTCTGTTGTTCGTCCCTACCCTGCAAGGGAACTGGCGTGAAGTTATGTATGTATGTATGTACCTATAATGTTATAGGGAGTTACATTTAGTACAGAGTTAAGTGAGTCGTTATGTAAATGATTTCATGATCGATATTCTTCTTGTAAATACTTAAAGAGCGCAGTAGAAGGTCTTTAATTTTCTTTTTATAACATTTTTACTTCGTGAAAACGACAGGTGGGCTGACGGTCGTCGTCGAGTCTATATATCAGTGATTTGATTGCACTGATTAGGTGCGGCATGTTTTATAAACATGAAGATTTTTATTCTTTTGCCTTAGATATGCGTCTATAATTGATGTGCCGACCTCTGTGGTTGAGTGGGCTAATATGGCCGGCCGAGTTCACTGAAACGCAGAAACTTCGAGTTCGATTCCTGGAAATGTAAATTTCGTGAAAGAACGTTTTCATTATTTAAAGTTAGAGTCATGGTAGCGCAATGGCTAGCGCACGCGTCCCAAACTCAAAGGGCGCGGGTTCGTATCCTGGGCGGAACGCATGCACCACTTAGGTAGTTTTCCACATGCTAACGGTGAAGGAAAACATTATGATGAAACCTGCACATTGAGATAACCGATGTCAAGCCTGCAAAGTCGCCTTGGATAAGCGTGGCGGGTATACTATCCGTTTCTCAATAGTGGGAGGCCCGAGCTCAGCAGTGGGACGTTTGTGGGCTGTTATTATTATATTATTTTATATATTAAAATGTAATATTCATTTCTTCCATTTATCCGTGCAGGAACGGAGAAAGAATACAATTTCCTGTCGTAAGAGGCGACAAAACAACCCACAGCCGAGTGGTAGGATATTTGCCCGACTGGATGGCTACCACCCCTGGTCTAGAGTATGCCGCCATAACAACCTCGGGTTGTGTTCCGGCATTACTGACCAGGTTTCAGTCTCCCTTAGGTGAGCAGCAATCATTCAATATCTTTATTTGCAAGAATGTAGTTAGCAGCGCATTTGTAGCATCTTAGGTGTTGTAAATATCCACAGGCGATGGTAACCGCTTTCCATCAATTGGAACCGTCTGCCTGTCTACTGAACTCCTGCAATAAAAATAAATAAATTTAATAACAATATGTACATATATGTTTTATATGTGTAAGGCTTGGTTCCTATACTACCATCGGTTGAATTTTGATATTACTTGCATGGATCTTATGTCAAATTTTAACCGATAGTAAGGCAAATGAACGGTCGGTAATATGTAGGAACCGTGCCTAAGAGATAATTGATAGATAAATAGCTACATATAACTTTATTGTACACCAATACAAAAATAAACTTACAGACTAAAACTATATCTAATTATGCACAAAGGGCGGTCTTATCGCCACAAAGCGATCTCTTCCAGACAACCCCAGAAATTAATTAAGATGATAATGGCGATGATGGT